>CM057455.1:803462500-804712500 GCA_016271365.2 Neoceratodus forsteri
CACACACACACACACACACACACACACACACACACACACACACACACACATATACATACACACACACGCACATGCACACACATATACACATATATTATACTGGCACAGTAGTGCCACTATAGTTAGGGTTGAGTTCCCATTTAAGGTTAAAGTGTTAAATTTTGCAGCATAATAACTTTGCAATCGCATGACGGATTTGCCTGAAATTTGGTAGGCACAGAGCGGTACCATAGGTCTCTGGAACAGCCAAGTTTTGTAATGGTCAGATATATGTTTGTGGAGTTATAAAGCATGAATTCATAGAGAATTTACACTTTTTTGCGCATTCTTTGCTCGTGCCTACAGGTCGCATGGTTTGCACGACTAGTCTGAAATGTGCCTTTCAAAGATTTCATGAAAAAAATACAAATCATCCTGTACATGGATGATACTGTTTTCTCCATGCACAAGGACCCTTCACCACTCCAACTCAGCCTGCAGCTAGGATTCAGTGCCATTGAAACTGGGTTCTCCAATCAAAAACTAGTCCTAAAGCACAAGAAAACCATGTCCTTGCTTTTCTGTAGTTCACATAACCGTCACAAGCATCACATATCTAAGCATTTTGCTTGACCCCAATCTCTCCTACTCTGCTAACATAGACAGTGTGGCCTAAGCTGCCAATTCACACCTTTGGATTGCTCTACAAGCACAGGCAACATCTCACCCCAGAGGCCCTGAAAATTGCCTTCCAGAGCTCGGTGGTGTCATTTATTGATTATGGCCTCATTATCTATGACTGCTTCGACATCCGCCCTCCGACATATAACAACTGCCCTAAACAAGGCTTGCCGACTCACAACTGGTGCCCACTGCCTCAACCACACCTGTGCACTCTATGCACAAGCCAGATGGCTCCAACTCTCCAACCAGATAAAGTATCTCACCTGTGCTATGGTGAAAAAAATCACCCTTGGCCTAACACCTCCTGGTGTTACTGCCTTATTACATTAAAAACACTAACCAGTGGAACACCAGGAGCTCAACAACCCAGAATCTGCAAGTCCCTTGCTGTCATACAACACAGGGCCTATGTTTCTCCTCCTCCTCCTGCTCTACACCTGTTGTACAAGAATTGTTTACTGTTATCTCACTGTTTTCTTGTTGTATGTTATTCCTGATGTGGAACCTTTGTTAAAGAGCCTTGCTCAAAGGTACTTGTAATCCTAGACTAAATAAATAAATATTAAATGGTTCAAAAGTTATTCAAAGAACAAGTTTCCCATTATAGTCAATGTGAAAAGCTAACAAAAAGTTTGATAGTGTCACAAATGCAATCTTTAGCATCACAAATGACCCCTGTAGTGTCATGAGTCAGCCATTTTTTTTTTTAGTTACTGGTCACAGAAATGCTTGCCATTTAAATGTGGGACCCTCTAGGGACACAATTCTTTTTTTTGTTCACCTAGTCAAGCCCTGAGGATGACAACCATGTCTTTTTCTTTTTTTTTTGGGGGGGGGGGGGTTAAACACCACAGAAATATGTTTTTGAAATTTTTGTAAATTGCGTCACAAAGTAGTGTCGCACCTGTGGCACTTTCGTGATTTTTTTTTTGCGCAAGTGTTGTGATTTGCGACACTACTTTGCGACACTATGCCCAAAATAACAGGAATTCTTTGCCACCCTGCTGCAAAAGAACGGTTTAGTCTCTTCGGCTGAAATTTGGAGGAAAGAAAGCCAACATCCCACAGATGTGCCTTTTGGTGGTTTGGTGACAAAATATTACATGGATGCAAAGTTACGGTGCTCCGAAACTGATGAATTTTCCCATAGACCAACATTACGACGTCTGCCACTCCCTTCTGGGCCCATATCTCAGAACTGCTTCAAGATACGGACCTTTCTTCAGAAAAATGTTTAGCCCCCTACTAGGGAGCTAAGTACAAAAGTAGCCAAGAAAGTCATAAATTATATGAAATTTTAAATTTTTTTCTATGTCGTATGGTTCCCGATATATAAGCAGTTTAGTATTCCAACTGCTCATTTTCTGCTCCGAGTTCCATTATTATGCATACATTCTTTGTATTCACTGTTTTTCTCTGTGCAGCTTTTGGGGAAAAAAAAGGGTGTGCGCTTTCATTATTGTTACAGCTAACATTTCCACTTGCGTTTCTGTAGCCAATTATGTTAGCGTTATGTACACCACTAGTAAGCGTTACCTTTGCTTTTTTATTTGCGTTTGCATTCGTGTTACTGTTACCTTTTGCGTTTCCATTATTGTTTGCATTTTGTTTTGTGTCACTGTGTGCATTACAATTTGCATTTGCATATGTACTTCCATTTGTGTTCGCATTTGCGTTTCTGTTTCCTTTGCCGTCATTGTTGCTGTTACCGTTAGCATTCGCAGTTTCTATTGTGGTACCGTGACCGTGCGCTTTACCATTTGCGTTTCAGTACAGATTTGCATTTGCATTACTGTTCGCTTTGGTGTCATCATCACTGTTGCTGTAACTGTTTGCTTTTCCAATTGCATTACTGTTGCTGTTTGTGTCTTCGTCACCGTTTGCATTTCTGTTGTCCTTAGCATTTGCGTTTTTGGTTGCGTTTCCTTTTTTTTTTGGTTTTTTATCATAATATTTTATTGAAATTTTCCAATTTTCCATTTTGTTTACATAATACATAGAAGCGTATTCACAATAAGCCTCAATCACTGACAAACAGCCACAGGATAACTAACAATACTGCCATCTTACAGAACACATCCAGAGTACAACGTAGCTCTAAACTCATCCCTATTTGTCAAAATCCAAATCTTAATTGGCCTTGAAGAAGGCCTCAGCTATGTATGAGACAGACTAACTGCAGCAGGCTTTAATTGGATACAAAAATTTGCAGGGATAATGATTCCAGTAAAGTATTACCTTACAGCACAGGCCTCTCATTTACATACTAAAATTATACCAACTAGGTTCTCATGATTAGTTTATACCCAGTATTCCCACAATAAAGTGTTTAAGCTATCCACCAGGTCAGGATTGAGGAGGAAAAAGAAAGCAGAAAATATGGGGAGAAAAAGCTAAAGATAAGAGGAAAAAAAGAGCATAGCAGGGGTTACACACAAAAGAGAGGGATACTTTGTATTTGGCATACCACTAAGGTCAACTTTCTAAGAAGTAGTAGGAGGATTTTGTAGTGGGGAGGAGACACTCTGCAAATGTGGGAATGCAGGTAGGCATCCCATTTTAAGTAGTAGTCAGCTAGTTTGCCTCTAGCTGCTGCTGTAAGCCTCTCAAAGATGGCCAGCCTAGTCATGACTGCCCACCATTGAGAACGTGTGGGGGGTAGGGATTGTCTCCATCTCACCAGAATGGCTCTCTTTGCTTCCATGATATCAACTAGTACCCAGGCTTTACTAGAAGGAGTAAGTGCATTTACTGAGGAGGTGTTCCCCAGTAGTAGGGAATAATGTTGAAGAGACAGCGGGTTACCCACTATAGCAGAACAGTCCTTCAAGACTGATGCCCAGAAGGTGCAGATTGTTGGGCACAGCCATAGTATATGGTATAGGTGGGCTGGAGAGGAGCGGCATCTCCAGCAGCTGTCTTGTGGGATTATCTTTCACCTATAGAGGACTGAGGGAGTTTGATACCATCTGTGGAGAATTTTTAATTGAATCAACTGGCTTTTTTGAGTCTACATAGGCCGTATGGACCAATCTGAGACATTCCGACCACTGCTGTGGGGATAAAGAGTGAGAAAAATCCTGTTCCCATGTGGCTTTGCTAGTTAAAATGACATCTGGTTGGGAGTCTCTAAGAGTTGAATAGATAGCACCTACAAGGACCCAACCTCTGCTACGTAGGAGAGGTTATTCAGGCATCTCCAAAGGGACTGGGACGGCCAAATCTTAAGGAGAGGGATCAATGTGCTTCGTAATTGGAGAAATTTCCAGAAATCCTGAGATGGCAATTTGTATTTTGTTTCAAGCTGCTCGAAGGACATCAACATACATGTGTTTGGTATGATAAGATAGGCTACCATCTGTATGCTCCTAGAGGCCCATGAGGCCCAGTGAAGTGATTTATGGTCTACCTTAACGAGAGGATTATTCCAAATTGGGGCATAACATAATGAAGGAGGGTAGTCGTCGCTTGGAACACTGGTTATGGCCATTGCCCTGCACCACAATGCACATGTATTTGTCATAAGTGGCGTGAGTTGAGGATTGGCAGGTTTCCTCAAGATAATAGTGAATAAAGGGGAGTCTTTGCTGATAGCATGGCCTCCAATACTGCCCACTGAGGAGGAGGGGTAGAACGATGGGCAAACCACGTCACAGCCTGAGCCATGCTAAAGGCCAAATGATATCGCATGAACCAGGGGAGGCCAAGCCCTCCCTTGATCCAATGAGCACGTAATTTCATTCTCCCCCATGTAGGGGTGCCACCTTCCCAGAGAAGAAGTGCCACTAATCTATCTAAGGCTTCAAATGGTTTTTGAGAGAGAGGGATTGGGAGGTTGTTTAGTAGGTAAGAAACCTTGGAAAAAATAAACATTCTAATTGCCTCCACCTTTCCTTTCAGCGTTAGGCACAATTTTATCCAATAGTGGACCTCGCCTGTCAAAGTGGCTAGGAGGGGAGAGAAATTGGTTATTTCTAGGTCCTTCCAGGCTGCCATGATGTTAATGTCCAAATATGGGAAGCCCTATTGCGCCCAGAAAATATCTGTACCAGCTAGACATAGTCTACTACATTTTCTATTTAGAGGGGATAATAGCTTTTTTTTGGATTCACTGTAAGCCCAGATATTCTAGCAAACTCCTGCAATATTGACAGTACCAGTGGGAGGGAGGACTGCAGGTCAGAAAGAGTAAGAAGCATATTGTCTGCATATGCATTAACTAAATAGGAAGTTTTCCCCACAGGGATACCGGTTACAGTGAGGGTGTTAGTGTTCTAATTAAGGGGTCCAGAGCTACCAGAAACAAGAGGGAAAGAGGACACCCCTGTCTGGTACCTCTGTTGAGGAGAAAGGGAGAAGAGGTATCCTTATTAGTAAGGATTCTGGCCAAGGGCAGGTTGTACAATGTATACCCATGAACAAAATTGGGATCCAAAGCCATACAGCCAGAGAATCTGGTGCAAATAAGCCCATTCGAGGGAGTCGAAAGCCTTAGCAAGATGAACCTCTAAGGTGGCTATGGGAACCTCGGACTGAAGTGCCAGCCATTTAAGATTTAAAATAAGGTGTAGGTTATCTGCGCTAGATTTCCCTTTTAGGAACCCCGTTTTAGAGGGATGAATCAGATTTAATAACACTGGGGATAGTCTGGTTGCCAAGATTTTAGCCAGTATCTTAGTATCAACCAGGAGAAGTGAAATGGGTCTATAATTTGCACACAGTAAGTCATCTGAGGATTTCTTGGGGATTAGTGAAATAAGGGCCTCATGCATAGTGGGGGGGGGGAGTATGGTGTTTGATTGGGCTTTGTGGAGATCTTGCAGAAAAGGGTGGTAATCTCATCCTGCAGCACTTGGTACAGCTCTGCTGTTAACCCATCTGACCCTGGAGCCTTCCCTTTGGCCATCTGAGATAGTGCAGACTGGAGTTCATCCTGCGTTATGGGAGCATCCAGAGTAAGGACCTGCTCTTTCAAGAGCTTAGGGAGTTGCGCCCCTTGGCAAAAACTTTGTAAACACTGAGATAATTCAGTATCTGAAAAGGTATTCTAAGACTTGTAAAGGTCTTGATAAAATATTTTCATAGTCTCATTGATAGTCTTGGGTGTTGTTGCAACCTTCCCCTCCTTGTTCTTTAGGGCTAAAATTCTGGAAGAGGTTTGTTGCTTCCGTAAATAATAAGCTAATAATTTCCCTCCCTCATCCTCTTCCTCCCAGAACCTGTGTTTAGCTCAAGTGAGTTGCCACTCCGCCTTCCTGTTCAGCAGCACATTGAGTTTGTATTTTAAACCAGTAATGTTGGCTAGGAGAGGGGAGTTGAGTGGGTTAGTAGGAGGTATTTTGAACTGCTTCTCTAGAAGCGCCAGATCCTTCTGAAGCTCTGATATCTGCTTTGCCCTTTGTTTTTAGCCGCAGAGAAGGAAATAATTCTCCCCCTTATAACTGCCTTAAAGGCCTCCCAGACTGTGGTCACACTTGTTTCCCCTGGGGTGTTGACTGAAAAATAGGAAAAGGTTTCCTTTTTTATGTAATCATGAAAGGCTGTATCCTTCAACAAAAATGGATTACATCTCCACCTTGTGGAGCGTGAGCCCTTCCCTGGGGAAGTGAAAATGACCATTATGGGGCATAGTTCGATATGACTATGCCACCAGTAGTGGGAGTTACTATCCCAGGCATTGCAGCATGATTGGCCAACCAAAAGTCAAGTCTACTATGAGTCCCATGCACTGTGGAAAAGTATGTGTAGTCACGCCCACTTGGATGACTAATTCTTCATGGATCTCCAAGTCCCCATTCTGACATCAAAGTATTTAGGGTTTTTAAAATCTTCGGACGGGACTGAGGTGTAGGTATGGATTTGTCTAAGAAAATATCATGCACCAAGTTGTGATCCCCACCTAGTAGGATTGGAATATCAAGGTCATCGCCAGAGAGCTCAGTGAGGGCCTGACTCAATTCAGAACAGACATCCCCTGTATCCTTATTGTAACCATAAACATTGGCTATTATGACCCTGCCACCAGAATACGACAGCTTAGCCACTATCCATCTCCCTAGTGAGTCCTGATGCTGGCCTTCAACAGTCCATGATCCTGACCTCTGTAGTAGGATGACCACTCCCCTGGACTTCATGGAGGCATGACTAGCCAGCACTGTTCCCACCCACAACTTTTTTAGCCATTGCACCATGCGGCTGGTAAGATGCGTCTCCTGGAGTAATGCAATATCCGCACTGATCGAGTTTAGATATTGCAACACCTTGGTTCATTTTGCTGGATGATTCAGTCCATGCACATTCCAGGAGACACATCCCCAACCATGCGGTGCAACTGTAGTCAGGACCATAATGACAATTCCCACCTATTACGTAGCAAGGAAAAAGAGTGTACTCACCCAGCATGTAATGATAGGAGAAGCAGGTAAGAATAAAAGAAAAAAGATACCCGGCTAGAGGCTTATGGTAAGCCTTGTACCATCAGTGAGCCTCAAAAAGACAGGTGTTGAAAAGGTTGAGAGGAGACAATAACAATCAAGCTACCTGCAGTTGAAGAGAGGCCTGTGCAAAGTGAAGAGAAAACCACAGTTATGTACCTTAGAAATTCAAAATACAGAGCAGAAATCTGCCAATAATCAGCTGTCAAGCAACAGGTTAATTAACAGATTAATTATAAACAATATAACACTTTTAAATCAACCAACAGTAACTCAGTTATTGGTGTAGAGTTGTACACACGAGTAGGGGCAGCTACGCCCCTGAGCCACACTGCTTCAGACACCAAATGCAGAATCGGGAAGGAGTCACACCAGCTTAAATGATCTGTCCCACCCCAAAACTGAGGGCTTGGACACATGAACTGCTATGAGCCACCAGGATAAGCCCAGAGTCTGGAGCCGCCCCAAACTGGAGGGGGGAGGTACAGTTGATCGGTATACCCAACTGGGGAATGGAGAAGGGGACAGGGGGATCTGTCAGCCACATATTAACTTTAAGATTCCGATCCACAGGGAAAAATAACTCATAGGAAACGCAACCAGTGACCACTAGAATGATTAACTACCAAGCCCATCATGGTGCATTAGAGGATGACCATATTTATGCAGCTTAAAAATTACCCAACCTATGATTTAAGCAATATATGAATTATTTAGGAATTATATGCCCAGCTTCGTGAGTACTAACTTTAGGCTACACAGACCATCCACTAAAAGATGGGGTACATACAGAGATGTGCCTATAGTAACGAGGAGGGGGGGGGATGGGTTACTAGCTACATCAGATGGGCCTTAAGAATACCAAGCAGAGGAAGATGGTACAAAAGAGGAGGGGGGGAGGAGTTCCTCTGCCTGTAATTTATAGGCATTGCCCCATTCAGCTCTAGGTGTGCTAGTTCAGTAAGGGAGGAAAAAACCCCATGACTACCAAAATTAGACCCTGCAGTTCTCAAATATTGGTAACTAAAGTCCTCTGCTTTTCAGGTCCCAAATCGCCAGATCTTCTGCATAGGTTTTCAGCCCAGGTTTCAGAGCAGAACTGGTTGCCACCTCCTCCATCATCGTTGCCCAGTCCAGCGGGACCAGATCATTCTCTAGTGTCCCTGTTTGTTCCTCCATTGCGTCAGAGGGCTTGCTTTTCTCCAGTGTTGTTAGATCTGCCTTCAGGCATTTGGTTGGTGGGAAAGCGGTAAGATTACTCTGGGTTGGTGGGTGAGGGCTTCTAGCACGTGAGCGTTGTCTCGCTGGCAGCGGAGGATCAGCCACTTCAGGCATTTTCAACATTTGGCCAGCATTAGATACTTCCAAAGTCAGCTGAGGTGCAGAATGAAGCAGAGGTGACTTGGTTCTATCAGGGGAAGGATTCCATAGCTGTCTTTGCGATGGGGGAGCTGTATTGGATGGACCCGTCTGCCTACGATATTGGTCCTCTGAGACAGCACTTCCCTTTCTGCTGGTTCCATGTGTTATTCTACCCCTTGGCTCCCAGAGGCGTCTGGGAGATGTAGTGCCCACCAGCATATTCGGCCAGAGTCCCTGAATCCCGTCCTCAACATCCCTTGGAGAGTCTGCCAGAAAAGATGGTTTATCCTTAGATATAGCGATGTAAGTCATTTAAATATATATTGTACTGAGTTAGCATTCAGCACCTTTTTTAGCGAATTATAGGCACCTCGCCTAGCTGCAGCCTCCTGTGAAAAATCTCTGTATACAGAGATAACATGCCCCCTCCAAGTTAACTCCCCAATGTCTCTTATGGCTTTAAGTAAATGTTCCTTAACTGAGAGGCGCAGCATATATGCAACTATGGTACAAGGACTTTTAGTGTGACTCTAGTTACTGGGAACCCAATAGGCATGTTCAATGTTTACCGGCTCTTTCCACCATTCTCCTACCAGCTGTGGAAGCCATTCATTTAAGAACTTCTCCAAGTTGGGGCCCTCCACTCCCTCTGGTACACCAAGAATATGAATATTATTCCTCCTAATGCGATTCTCTTGTACTTCAGCCCTTTGCCATAAATGAGCCAGCTTGGCTTCATGATCTCTAAGTTTGTGCAGAACATTCAAGTGTTGGCCTTCCAACACCCTCACCCGCTGCTCGAGGACATTATGTTGGTCCTCTAGCCTGTGGACATCTGCAACGTTACCTGCCAGTGAAGCGCCAATGTTGTCCACCCTAGAAAGTAGCACTTCAAGCATTTTTGTGATGTTGCCCAGGGCTTCCCCCACTTGCGTTTGATCCGGGGTGCCCTGGGCCACAGGTCCATCACTGCAGCTTGCGATCTGTTCCATGTCAGCAATAGGATCTTTGCGTAGCACTAGGCGGGTACTCGGGAGGCCAGTGGCCCTGTGGTTGAATCAGCATCGGTCTTCCTAGATGTTAACTGTCCTCTTTCACCCTCAATTGCCATCAGGAGTATACAGAGGGGGTTGGGGTGTGAACACTCCACGGGAAAGTGACCAAGAGACACTACAGTTGAAGAAACCTCGGCCAGGCCTGTCCAGCCTATTTAAAAGCACCCGAGTCAGTAACTGTGCAGGTCACCTGACACTATAAATTGCAGTGATCCCCAGAAATACTTCACCGATGGTGACGAGGTAGGAAGGAAAGAAATCAGGGGAGGAGAGAACACTTTTAGTCCATCATTCCAGCGGTAAGTGTAGAATTTTCATCGGGCTGAGGCAGAGCGAGAGGTTCAAGCTGCCATCTTCACTGAATCCCACCGGAAGTTGATCTCTGCATTTCCAATGATTGCATTACTGTGTCATTCGGTGGCATCATTGCCTTAACCATTTTCATTTCCGTTTGCGTTATCGTTTACGTTAGCCTCACCATGTGCATTACCATTTGCGCTTGTGTTTGCGTTGCCATTACTTCACTATTTATACTGCACATTCTCAAAAATAAGGAAAATTCATGGCAAAAAAAAAAACTCCATTTAATGCATCAGGGTTGTTCCACAGCGACAAAAGCGAGGAAATTCGATGTTAGAGTTTCCACCTCCCTTGCCCCCCCTCCCCCCACCAACAGGCATCGAGGTGTGCATTGGGATCATCGGTCCTAACTCTCTCCCCATTCTCCATACTGCACCACCTTAGCTTGTTTACGCATCGGATGGAGTGAGAGTTAGGGCCAATGACCCCAACGCACACCACAATGCCTGTTGGTGGGAGGGCAAGGGGGGTGAAAACCCTAACATTGAATTTCCTCACTTTTGTCACTGTAGAGCAACCCTAACTGATGCATTAAACAGTGTTTTTTGCCATAAAAAAAAATATATATATATTTATTTTATGGTAGCATGGTAGTGCTACCATAGTTAGGGTTGAGGAGCCATTTACATGTTAAACCCAATATTTTGCACCTTAATAACTTTGCAATTGTTTCATGGATTTACCTGAAATTTAGAATACAAGATCAAGACCCATACGCTTTAGAATCTGCCAAGTTTCGTCCCGGTTGCATATAAGACTGCGGAGTTATTAAGCGTGCTCTGCTCGCACGTTTAAGCTGTTTTGGAATTCTACGGTCATCTTTACAGGTCGCACGGTTTGTGCGACTGGTCCAAAATCTTCAGGGAACGTGCAGCTGGGGTCCCCAGTGTGCCTTTTGAAGATTGTGAAAAAATATTAAACGGTTCAAAAGTTATTCAAAAAAACAAGTTCCCATTATAAGTCGATGGGAAAAGTTAAAAAGTTCGACAGTGTCACACAAGCAGTTTTTACTTTCGCAAATGGCCCTTTTTACTGTCACAAATCCGCCATTTTGTTTTCAGTTGGTGAAAAGGAAAATGCTTGGCATTTAAATTTGGGACATCTAGCAACTTAATTCTTTTTGTATTCACCTAGTCGGACCCTGAGGATGCTAGGCATGTATTTATTTTGGGGTAAAACAACCCAGAAATATGTTTTTCAAATTTCTGGAAAAAGTACTTTTGCAAAGTAGTGTCACACTTGCGACACTGTTGAATGAATTTGTGAAAGCTTTCGCAAAGTTCGACAGTACTTTTCCAGGCTGTGGGAAACTGACAGCAATTCTTTGGCAACCTGCTGCGAAAGAACAGTTTGCTCTTTTGGGCTGAGGAAACGCAGCCAACATCTCACAGATGTGCCTTTCAGTGAAAAAATATTACAGGGAGGCAAAGTTACGGCACTCCAAAGTTGATGCTTTTTCCATAGTGTAACATTACGGCATCTGCCACATTACAGGAATCATTTGGCGCCCTGCTGCAAAATAATGGTTTGGTCTTTTGGGCTGAATTTTGGAGGGAAGAAAGCCAGCATCACACAGATGTGCCTTCCAGTGGTTTGGTAAAAAATGTATTACAGGGAGCCAAAGTTATAGCACTCCTAACTTCTCTTTTTTGCCATAGGATAACATCACGGCATTCACCGCGCCTTTCAGGGCCCGTATCTCGGAAACGGTGTGAGATACGGACTTTATCAGAATAATTCTTAGCCCTCTATAGGGGACAAAGTACAAAACTAGCCAGGAAAGTCATAAATCATATGACTTTAAAAAAAATTTTCTACATCGTGCGGTTCCTGAGATATAAGCAATTTAGTATTTCAACTCCTCATTTCCTGCTCAGAGATCCATTATTATGCATACATTCTTTGTACTCACTGTCTTTCTCTATGCAGCTTTTGGGGAAACCAGCCTGTGTATTTGCATTACTGTTACTGTTACCGTTTCAGCTTGCGATTCCATACCCATTTCACTTACCTTTCCTGTCTCCGCCACCACCCTTTGCGTTTTCATTTGTGCTTGCTTTTGCTTTGTTTTTAACATTTCTGTCTACAGTACTGTTTCACTTTCTGTTTCGCTTTGTGTCACCATGCGCATTACCATTTGTGTTTGCTGGCACAATGTTATGTGACAAGACATCACATGGCGGGAGCCGTGCTCCCACCACCGCATTATATTCACTATTTCTCATTATCATTCTCAAAAAGAATGGAAATTAGAGGCAAAAAACTCTGTCAATTGCATTAGTTAGGGTTGTTCCACAGCGACAAAAGTGAGGAAATTCTGTGTTAGGGTTGAAAGTCCCCCTTGGACCACCCCACCCACACCCCCAACTGGCATTGGGGTTGTCAGTCCTAACTCTCACCCCATTCTCCTATACCTCTGCTTCTTCACACATCTGATGGGGTGAGATTTAGGGCCAGTAACCCCAACGCGCACTCAGATGCAGGCGGGGGGGTCCTACGGGGGCTTTCAATCCTAACACCGAATTTCCACGCTTTTGTTGCTGTGGAACAACCCTAACTAATGCATTAAATGGATTTTTTTGCCTCAATATAAATATAAATAAATATGTGTGTATGTGTAATAGATAACCCACTGTAGGGTGTGCGGTCACGCTATGATATACACATGCCTTGGTGTGTGACCTCGTGCATCAGCCACCCAGGGTGTGCATATATCAGGGTGCAACCGCACACCCTACAGTGGGTCATCTATCTTATAAAATGGCAAAATTGTTTTGGAGGGGGGTTAAAGTGCAGGTGTGCGGTCACGCTCTGATATACGCACGGTCACCTGATGGAGTTTGTCCAATGTGATTGATCATTTTTTGTAGCCCATTTTATAAAGTATACACACACACACACACACACACACACACACACACACACACACACACATATACATCTACATCTACATCTACACACACACACACACACACACACACACACTATGTGGTGGGGACATTATGTGCTGTTTTTGGGGTACTCTGGCACCATATGCTTAAAGATAGAGCACTGAGCGGCAAACATGCACACAGGTTTGAATATCACAGCCCCCGCCCACTTACACACTGTATAACCATGAACAAGTAACTTAACTTTCCCTATTACCAGGAAATGGAGCAGCTGTTTGCACTAGGGTGATTTACAGACCTCCAGCACATGTGGAGGAAATGGACAGGGTTCTACTGGAAGCCATCCATAAAATGGCAACTAAAGGGAAGATGCTCCAGGTGGGAGACTTTAGTCTGTCAGATGTGGACTGGAACATCCTGGCTGCAACTTCAGCTAGGAGTAGGGATATCCTGGACTCCCTGCAGGGGGTATTTTTAAGTAATTAGTAAATGAGCCCATAGTTAGGTGGTGCAATACACATGCATGGGCCACATAAACAGGTACAGCACACATGCAGGGGCATGCATGGCAATGGGTATGCACACAGAGGCATGAAGCAGGGGTAGGGGAGACAGGGGCACACAACCACACACAGCACCTCTAACAGCCCACACACACACACACACACACACACACACACACACACACACACACACAGGCATAGGTATATGGCATGGATCAGTTGCATTGCACCTGTGCACAGGTGCAACTGGTGTAAGACTGCCATCATCACGCCTGCACCACACGCCCCAGCGGCTGGGTAAACACACACATAGGCAGTGTGTGGCACAACACACAGGTGCCACACCAGTGGCAGGCGCACACACACACACACACACACACACACACACACACACACACCACTGATGTGTGCACTGGGCAGCAGCTGCAGACCGCAGGTGGGGCGGCCCACACATCAGGTCCTCTACATGGAACCATGGCCACCACAGCCATGTGGGTGACTGCGCCTGGGCTGAATGGCAGTGATAGGCTGCATATCAGCCATGGGGGGGGTGCAACAGCCCCCCCAAGGGTTGAACAGTGGGACCATGACTGTCTGCACAGGGGTGTCAAGGCACCCAAAAAGGCCAGTCCCATGCATGCCTGGGATACCGACATCAGAGTCCAGGCATGGACTGCGTTGGGTTCAACCAATGACGAATCGGTGGAGTGGACAGCACACTGTGGGGGGGTCATCTGTGCCCAGCCATGCCCCATGGCAGCCAGCAGAGGAAAGCCATCTGAGATTGCAGTGGCAATGTGATCCAGGGATGCAGTCATGGCCTCCTGCATGCACTGCATCCCTGCCAGGATCTGCGCAGTGCCTCTCTCCTACTGCTCGGTTAACTGGCACTCCTCCGCACGTAGTGCGTGCACCCCAGTGGCAAGCGGCACCTGTTGCTGAATGAACGCCCACAGCAAATCGTTGTGCTCAGCCAGTGGGGCAATGTTCTGGGGCTCCCAGGCTGGACACTGATCCCCATGTGATGACTGGCCATGCTGCACAGTCCCCCTCTCTGGCAGACACTGCACAGTGGGATCTACATGGGGAATGGGAACAGCAGACGCTTGCTATCACCCTTTCGGCTGCTGCACACCACCCAGTGCCAGCGAGGCCACACTACCACCACTGCAGGGCACAACCAGGGTAGAGCACACCACTGCACCCACAGTGGTGGCAGGCAGCTGTTCCACCACTGGTGGACTGCTAGGCATGCTTCCTGTGTCGGTAGCCAGCAGGGGCATCTCACCCACAACAGTAGCCATGCTGTCCAGGATAAGTGTGATGTCATCATTGGTGTCAGACCCCGCCCTGATCTGTGTCTCTGCGCAGAGCACACCAAGGCTGGCATCCTGCAGGAACACATCCAGGGCCTCGTACAACCTGAGGTGCAGGACATCCGCCTGCACAGTGGTGGTGAGCTGCAGCCTGTCGGGCCCCCAGATGCCAGTGAAGGTGGAAGGCTGGTACTCCGGGGCTGTTCCAGCATCCATGGCTGCTGTTGCCACCACCACCCTTCATCTGCACAGAGGTGTGCTGGTGCTGCAAGAGAAAGAGAGGTGTGTTAGTGATGCAGTGTCTACATGTGCCCCCCACACTGCCACTGCAAGTGTCCTGCAGCATGGCATGCATGCCAGCATGCCCATGTACGCCCCTTCAGTGACCCCAGATGTGCATAGCTGACATACTTACCATGCAGTGATGGGCTGCCACCCATCTGGAAACCACTGCCAGGCACAACCTCCACTGTGCTGCAGCACATGGTGGCTGCCACCAACTCCTCCTGCACCATGAGCAGTGGATCATCCACAGGCCCCCCTCTGGTGGCATTCTGGGATGCACAGATGGCCGCCACCTTCTCCTTGATGTGCCTCTTATCCAAGTCCACCTTCTTCCAGCACTTCTGTGCTGACTGCTGGTGGCTGCCATGCTGGTTGACGTATGCTGCCACCTCCTCCCAGGCCCCAGCCCTGGCCTGTAGTGTGCCCGTGGCACCACTCAACAGGGGCTCCCTGTTGAGGTAAGCATTGAACAGGGCCTCTGTTTCTGCTTTTGTGTAACTGGGCCTGCGCTTGTGAGCAGGGCCATGCTCCTCACCCTCCTTATGTTCTGACATGTTGCTTCCTGTGGACATGGACAGCACAGTGTGTCAGTGGCAGCATCACCCTGTTCTGTCCCACCCTGCTGTGCTGGATGCTCCTAGTGAGCTGCAGCAGCATGTGCAACTTACCTCGAATGGATGCAAAGCTGGTCCATAGCCTGTGTTGTTCCGTGGTGCTTATATAGCGCAACGCATGAAAATGAGGTTTGACAAAATGGTGATGACATGCTAATGCGCCCAGTGCACCATGCATTGGCTGATGAGCTCATTTGCATGTGGCATCTGAATATTGCAATTTTGCTCTGTGTGCAATGAGATTGCTCTGGAGTAAGTCATGGTGCAATGCACACGCATGCGCAGTGTGTAGGCCCGCAGTGCCCATGTGCCGAACAGTACCATGGTGTCAATCGCACACTGTGCACCAAGAGAGTGATGACGGGGCATAGCGCATGATGTGCCAGGCCGGCTATTGTGCACTTTCTCAGAGGTGGGACGACCCCTGATCCTTGCTGTGACCCTGACCCCTGTGTCACCCCCCACACCTGGTGACCCTGCCTAGTCATGCCCATGCCACGCATCTCCGGGACTGCATGATGGGCAGACAAAGTTCATGTTCCCTTGCACTGCGCATCTGGCTCATGTCGTGGACATGTGCGCTTATTGCTGCCATTTTGGGCACTGTGTTCGCTGTACAGCATAGCACAGAGATGAGTCCTGAAAGCCCAGAACTGGACACAGGTTGAGCTAGTCAACCTGGCGCCCTGTGTCCAACACCACATCCCCCAACTATTATGCCAGGTGCCTCTGCAGCAGCCAAGGGTTGCGGTGTGGCAGGGGATTGCTGCCACACTGCAGCAAAGGACTGGGGTAGCCAGGATGGGGAAGCAATGCTGCCACTGGTATGGTGACTTAGTGAGGTGGGACCCAGAGCACCTGAAGATGCTTGAGGTGCACATCAGGCATGGGCCTGTGCCACAGCCAGGTAAGTCAGCCCATATTGCATGTGTGCCCTGATGCTGTACTGTGGTGTTGGCTAGGCTGCCTGGCATGCCCTGCAGAGTGGTGCATTGTCTTGTGTGCATCGCATAGTGGCATTGCCAGCCACCACTTGTGTTATGATGCAGCCATGCAGGATGTGTAGGGCAGGGGTTCGCACTGTGCACTGGGGTGGGGGTGGTGGGCATCTGCTTTGGATGGTTTCTGATGTGTACCTGTCTATGTTCCATTCTCAGTGCCTGAGAATCACCAGTGTGTGCAGGTGGCAGCAGCAGCAGCAGGACAGCAGGCAGCAGTGGGCCACAGAGGCAGAGCAGCAGCAGCACCAGCACTAGCAGGGCTGCGGAGGGTAGGTAGGCACTGTCATGGTGCTTCGTACTTTACATGGGAGGCAGCTGGGGCATGGGTGTGGGCATGGCCATCTCTGCCATGTGCCGTGACAGCTGTGTGTGTGTGTCGCACTGTGCATGGTGCATGCCACTGTGGTGCATCCATTGGACATGTGTGCAGCTGTTGGTGGGGTGGGTGTGCATCCAGCTGCTACTGATGTGGTGTTGCCTGTACACTATGCCATGTGACTGTCATTGCACAAGGCAAGAAGTCACTTAAAATAGATGCCCCCCCGGCACTATTCAAACTGGATCCATCCACACCTGTGGATGGGCCACAGATCCCCATGAGAAATCTCTCTGCCCCTTTAATGAGCGGCTGGGTTTAGGTCAAAGTCATTTCTTTTCAGCCTGGATGCTAGCTTAAAGGGCAGGTAGGCACCCCCCATGATAGAGGGGAAGCTAATACCCCCCCAAAAAAGGGGGGCTGACTTTTGAAGCCGGTGCATTGTACGGCACACCTACTGGGACAATGGCAGGGTGAGACAACAACAGCAGTCTCACTAAGGCGATTCTTCTACCCTAACACGGGGCTATCACTCCCCATCCCCCCCAAAGTGAGGGGGTTCTCCCAGTTGTTTGCACTTGCCCCAGGACTAGAAGCTGGCCTGCTTCAAGTTGGCAAGGCCAGGGGTAAGACTCTAGCTCCCCACTGTATACCACCGGATGTTAAATATGTACATAGTTTGTTATGTAACTTTGTATACTGTTATTTGGTTGAAAAGATACAAGGGACACACACGGACCTCAGCTGGGAAGCTCAAAATTGGAGAGACTGGAACTCTTGGGTGGAGACTGCTCACTCTCTCTCCAGACAGTGCTTGGGGTTTGTTCTCCTGTGGGGTTGCCACTCCGCCCCCTGTCTCCAGCTATGTTTTTGATAATCTTCTGCATGCATACCTGACTCCTTTGGTTACTATGTGATAAAACATGTGTAATGTGGAATGTAAGGGGGCTTAATACCCCACAAAAATGGAAGCAGATACTACATCATCTCAGAAGGCTGGAGGCAGATGTGGCATTCCTACAGGAGACCAAGCTCACAAGAGACGACCACGATGGATTAAAAAGGGATTAGGTGGGTAAGGTTTTGCATGCAGCCACACACACTAGGAAAAGGTGTGGCCATACTTATCCATAAAACTCTTCACTGTAATCTGAGGAAAAAGCTGAGTGACCCTGAGGGGAGATGGGTAATAGCTCTCCTAGACACACCAGAGGGTCCCTTGCTATTGGTGAACGTGTATGCCCCCAACGAGGACTCCCCCTCTTTCTTACATCTGTTGGCCCAACAGATGAGCATTTTTGCTCTGGCAGACATCCCTACTCTAATAGTTGATGACTTCAGCTTAACACTTGACCCTTTCCTAGACAGAACTTCCTCGAACATAGAGCCACACTCTAAGGCACTATGGGGCCCCTAGCCCAGAGGCAGCATGATCTGGCACTTATGGACACATGGAGAATTTTCCATCCCTCCTTAAGGGATTACACTTTCCACTCCCCAGTGCATAGTTCACAAAGCTGAACAGACTTTTGTCTCACCTCTCCTACTGTTACAAGTAACACTTAATATCGGGATTCAACCCCTGATCATATCAGATCATGCCCCAGTAAAGATGACCTCCCTTCCCTGCTTCCCCCTCCTGAAGACTGGACCCATTACTCCTTTGAGATACAGACTTTCTCTCCTGGCTTCAGGGTGAGGCTAAGGCTTTTTTTTTTTTTTTTTTTTTTAACAACGACCCAGTGGCAGATACATCTGCAGGCAACACGTGGGAGGGTTTCAAGTCCCCCATAAGATGGGGCTATGCACACAAATGCCACAAGGCCAGAGAGCAAAAACTACACTCTCTTGAGGACCAGCTCAAGGTGGCAGAGGAGGCTTTTAAGGTGCTGGGCTGTTCATCCCTTCATACCCTGGAGGGGCGTCGGGTGAGAGCCCTAAGGATGCAGGTTAACAAACTTCTTTCTAGGAAGGCTGAGATTTAAATTCTATGGCTGTGGGATAAATTCTGGGAGGATGGGGAAAAAAAGAGAGCAAGGTTCTAGCCTATAGGTTGAAGAAACAGATGGAGTGCCATAGTGCAGCTTTGGTGGACAAGGGGGGGGGTCACTCACACTTCTGTTGAGGAGATTAATTGTAGTATGGCAGAGTTCTATTGTACATTATACATATCCTCCATGGCACCTAACTTGGCTGGGGAGACCCATTTTTTGACAGCCTTAGGACTCCCCCAACTCTCAGAACAGCAAGCCCAGGCCCTAGATGCCACTATCATGGTCGAAGAGGTATCCTCCACAATTGCTTCCCTAAAAAAGGGTAAAGCCCCAGGTGGGGATGATTTCCCCCTTGAACTCAGGCAGCTACTAAGTCCCATCAATTCCCCCATCCTTCAACAAGTATATGTAGAGGCATTACAGGACGGCACATTCCCCCCCTTCCTTCAGAGTTGCAATTATCATTATCTTGCCCAAAAAGGGGAAAGATCCCCAGAAGGCCACCAGTTACAGGCCCATATCCTTATTGAATTTGGACAGGAAGGTGTTGGCCAAAATCTTGGCCAATAGGCTCAACCCTCTCCTGCCTTGTTTAATACCTCCCTCCCAGGTGGAATTTGTTAAGGGTTGCTACAGTGCAGATCACATTAGATCAGTGGTGAACTTAATCCAAAAAAACAAATCCACCTCCACTCCAGCAGTGGTAATAGCTATAGATTTTGAAAAAGCTTTTGATTCTCTGGAGTGGGACTATGTACAAGAAGTATTGAGCACAATGAGATTTGGAGTGGGCTTCCAAGCCTGAATCCAAGCCATCTATTTCCCCCCATGGCAAAAGTACTCATTAACTCAACAAAGACAAGGCGCTACGTCAGCATGTGGTCTAAAAGCAAAACAAAATGGTTATATTAAATACACGCTGAAAATAGAAAATAGAGTTAAAAATCTACGTTTCGACCTTAGGTCTTCTTCAGGAAATATCTAAAAGAGAAAAAAAACAAGTTAGTGGACTGTCCACCCCTTCCCTCTTGGCCGGGGTACCCACCAGGGCTGCCCATTACCCCCTCTACTGTCTGTTCTTGCAGTAGAACCACTAGCCACTGCTATCAGAAAACACCCACAGATACAAGGAGTTGCCTTGGGCAGAGAGGAATATCCCACCCTCATGTACGCAGACAACCTTTTCCTTGAAAAGTCCCACAAGCAGGTTCAACAAAATAGACACTATGGTGGAATGCTTTCATTGGGAGGGGAAGAAACCCCAGTACAGTAGTAACAAACTGAGAGCCCGTTGGATGGAAAGATGGTGGAGCCTCCCTTGGCTCAAAGGATACACATGGGTTTTCTCTGCAACTCAGACATTGAGATGGTTTGCACCCCCAGGCCCCTGTCCCCACAATCATTAGCCATGGAGAGAGAGAGAGAGAGAGAGAGGAGAAAGAGACATGTAAGCTGGCCCACTCCCCCTGTTGATTTATAACTGCCCCCCCCCCCAAGGACACTCACTCATTCTACTATTGGTCCCTCACTGGAATATTGAGCCAACATTCACAGAAAGTAGAAGACTTGGTTTGCTGGCCAAGGCACCTAGCTTCACCTGAGCTCTTTCCTTCTAAGACTGCTTGAAAGGCAGAGTAGAGAAACTTACCAGAGCAAGGGAGAAGGATTAAGACTTAGTTTGGCTAAGCAGATTTACTGTGTGATGGTGTTTTTATTTTTTACTCACAGGGATTGCTACTGTTTGTTGCTAACATTTCATTGCTTTATTTTTTCTCTGATTCAAATTGTTGTTGCTGGTATACCTTCTTCTGCATTATTACAAGGTGTGCTACAGGTGTGTGCTAACAGATTAAAGCTGTAATCTTCTGATTCAAATTGTCTTTGCAAGGTATATCTTCTGTTACTGCTTATTTTTCTCTGGAGCAAAGTGTTTCTTACAGGGTATATCTTCTCTGAAATTATTACAGGTGGTGCTTTACAGGTTTTACAGTTTTATCTAACATTAGGATAAGCTTTCAGGGTTACTGCATTTGTTGTTGACTGATTGTTTCTGCTCTTACCTCCTTGTTCTTTCGTCTGTGGTTCTTCTTTTAGGCAGGGAAGGGCCCAGCCACCCACCCCCACCCCCACCCCCACCCCATCCCCAACCACCCCACGCTTACACTCCTTTTATAGGGTACCACAGTTGTGACATTTCCTGTGGCAGAGCAGGAAGAGGCGGATCAGTGGGGCCTCCACAAGGTGATCTCATTTACAGGGCACTAGTAATTTAACTTGTTATAACAAGTTAAACAAAGCCAATTAACCCATTACTTGCATTTTTTTTCCCCTTATAATTACTCTGACTAGGTTACAAACCCAGCAACTTATTTGGAATGGATTTCATTAACTGCAGGTACTGTGGAACAATTTTCAGAAGGACAGTCTTACAGGATTTAGGACACTGTCCTACATGCTGGGCCTTTGAGATCTTAGGTCTCAGCTCGGGCAGCATGGGCAGAGATTGCATGCCTCAAATTTCATATTGAAGAGGAAACATATTATAAGAACCACCTCCATTTCCCAGCATCCAACAGAAAAACCTCGGATCAAGAGAGGGTAGTTGGTCCAGGAGGTTGGCAGGTGGTTAGGAGGAGCAAATCAGGTGCCCCATCACTCTCTGCTCTCCAACACATTACCTCCAAAACCATATAAACACTACAAACAGGTATCTGCCTCTATCTCTGAAATCAAATAAAGAGGCAGAAGACACTGCAGAGCAGGACACTGCGGCACAGAGCTAGACAACAATACTCACCCAAATCAGTAACCAAAACTAAACAAGCACAAAGGAAATCCAAAAACTTCTGATCATAGGAGACTCCATGATTCGGGAGTTGATACCCATCTCCAGCAGAGGTGATGGTCAGATGTCTCCCAGGTACATCAGCATGGAGAGACACTGACCGATTGCTAAAATTGTTCATAAAGCAGGAGAAAACATTGATGTCCTAGTACACATAGGGACTATGATCTCGCCAGCCGGTCAGTTGTGGAGACCAAGGAACACCTGACTAGGCTGGGTGACAAACTATCATCTATTTCGTCTGGCATCTCCTTCTCTGAGATCCTGCCAGTCTGGGAGAAGGGAGCAGATGGACGGAAGGTCAGAGAAGGGAGATAGGGGAGCTAAACACGTGGCTCAAGGACTGGTGCCAGGAAAAGGACACAGATTTGTAGGAACTGGCAACAGTTCTGGGAGCGGAAAGTTCTTTAAATTTGATGGACTGCATCTGACTAAAGAGGAGTCAGTGCATTGGGGCAGAAGTTTGACGCCTTTTGCAGAATATTTAAACTAAATGGGAGAGGGGTGCAGCACCCCATACGCCGAATGGGAAGAACACCCTCCCTCAGCTAGTGGTCAAACAGGAATTCAGCGTGTTTGCTGCTCATTTGCATCACCAGGTAAGAAAAAGGTTTGTCTCCCATACGATGCACAGGGGTAATGCCAAACTTCACCCAACAACTAACACACCAAAATCTGGCCAATGGAAAATCATGTACACAAATGCTCACAGCCTGGGAAATAAGATCCCAGACCTGCAGACAATAATGTCAGAGGCTAAACTGGACATAGTAGCAATTAGTGAGACGTGGTTTACAGTAACCACACTTGGGAGACTTCAGTACCTGGCTATGTATTGTTCAGAAGAGACCGAGGTGCAAAAGGGGGAGGAGTGGCCTGTATGTTAATGAAAATATCAAAGCTACAGAAATTCAGAATACACATAAGGAGCCAGAAGAACTGTGGGTCACCCTGGAAACAGAAAATGGGACAGCCATAAGAACTGGGGTTGTCTACAGGCCCCAGACCAGAGGGGAGGACATAGACACATTACTGTTAGAAGATATACAAAACATAACAGCTAAAGGGGAGGTTCTGATAATGGGAGACTTCAACATGCCAGATACAGATTGGTCAATACCAGCAGGAACATCTGCCAGAACTAGACTCATAGTGGATTCCCTGCAGGGGAGGGCCTCAAACAACTGGTACAGCAACCCACAAGAGACAGGGCTATCCTAGATCTAGTACTGACTAACAAAGAAGGGATCACAGATCTCAGGTAGAAGGTCACCTGGGGCCAGTGACCATCACATGGTATGGTTCAGTTTGGCTACTACATCTAAATCATCCCATTCCAAGGCAAACATATGGGACTTCAGAGGAGCTGACTTTGATAAGATGGCCAACAGAGTTAAGCTAGCCCTGGCAAAAGAAACACAGGTGAGGAGGTACAGGCAAAGTGGGCAAGCATTAAGGATACAATACTTGAAGCAACATCCCATTGTGTTAGACAGAAAGGAAGTGCAAAGAAGAAGGAAACCACTTTGGTTCTCAAATACAGTAGCAGAAAAGGTCAGAGCCAAAAGGATGGCCTTCAGAAAATATAAGGGAACACAGCGGGATGAAGATAGGGAGGCATACCAAACTGCCCTAAGGGAAGCAGGTAAGGCAGTAAGGCAGGCAAAGTCCCAAACGGTGGAAACACTAGCACGAACAGTAAAAGAAGGTGACAAGACTTTCTATAGATACATTAGTGAAAGGAGAAAGTCCAGAGGGGGTATTGCTAAGCTTAATGGAGAAAAGGGAGCATGTGAGGAGGAGGACCCTGTAAAGGCATCTATCCTAAATAGATACTTTTGCTCAGTATTTACTGAAGAGAAGGTAGGGCAGGGCCCACAGCTCAGCATCATGGACACAGGGGGAGGGAGGTGAGCACTACTCCCTTCACAAAAGAAAGGGTCCTACAAGAGCTTGCTAAGCTCAGGTGGATAAGGTATGGGACCTGATGGCATACATCCCAGGGTACTTAAGGAGCTAAAGGAGGAACTAGTAGAGCCATTAGCAGAATTGTTTAGTGAGTCTCTAGGCACAGGAGAGGTCCCAGAAGACTGGAGAAGGGCTCATGTGCTCCCACTCCACAAGAGTGGTAGCAGGGAGGAGGCGGGGAACTACAGACCGGTCAGTCTTACCTCAGTAGTGGGCAAGATTATGGAGGCACTCCTTAAGGAAAGGATAGTGCAACACCTGGAATCCATAGGGGCACAGGATCCAAGACAGCATGGGTTTACAAAAGGAAGGTCCTGTCAAACTAATCTCATAGATTTCTTTGACTGGGTAACCAGAGTGGTGGACCAAGGGGGAGCAGTTGATGTCGCCTACCTTGACTTCAGAAAAGCTTTTGACACTGTTCCACATAGAAGATTGATAAATAAGCTAGGTAGGCTCGGGGTGGGTCAGAAGTTGGTCAACTGGGTGGCAAACTGGTTGACTGGCAGAAACAGAGAGTGGTGGTAAATGGTATACAGTCAGAAGAGATGCAAGTCACAAGTGGGGTACCTCAGGGATCAGTCCTGGGGCCAGTCCTATTCAACATCTTCATTAGTGACCTCGCAGATGGACTAGAGGGTAAGGCTTGTCTGTTTGCAGATGACACCAAGATCTGCAACAGAGTAGATGATCCAGATGGGGTGGGCAGAATGAGAAGAGATCTGGATAAACTAGCAGAATGGTCAGAAGAGTGGCAACTGGGATTTAATGCAAAGAAGTGCAAAATCATGCACATAGGGAAGAGAAACCCTGAAGCCACTTATAGGCTGGGAGGGGAGTTGCTAGCAGTCACAAAGGAAGAAAGAGACTTGGGCATCATCATCACTGATGACCTAAAATCATCCAAGCAGACCTCTAAAGCAGTAGGTAAGGCTAGGGGGGTGTTAGGGTGTATTAGTAGGGGTATCACAAGTCGTAAGAGGGAGGTAATAATCCTCTGTACAAGACATTGGTTAGGCCCCATCTGGAGTACTCGGTGCAGTATTGGAGGCCACACCTTCACAAGGACATTAACCAAATTGAGGCAGTCCAGAGAGGGCAACCAAAATGGTGCAGGGACTGCATCAGAAGACATATGAGGACAGATTAACGGAGCTCAATATGTATACCCTTGAGCAAAGGAGGAGAGAGGTGATATGATCGAGACATTTAAACACCTTAAGGGCATAAACAAGGTGAAAGAGTCTAACATGTTTAAATATAAAAAAATAGCAGGACAAGAGGACACAGCATGAGATTAGAGGAGGCCGATTAAGGGGAATGTGAGGAAATTCTTTTCACAGAAAGGGTGGTAGATGCATGGAATGGCTTACCACAAGAAGTGGTGGCTATGAATACAGTGCAGGGCTTCAAACAGGCATGGGATAGGCATAAGGGAGCAATACAAATGACTATGAATAGATAGGTCACTGACAGAGCAAAGGCCGATGGCACATTTATAAGGTAGAAAAAGAAATGGGCAGACTGGATGGGCCTTGCGGTCCTTATCTGCCATCAACTTCTATGTTTCTATGTTTCTATAAGTTAGGTATCAACGCAGCCCCTCTGAGATGTACCCCTTTGTGGGGGAACAAGGGGATACTTATCAACAAGGAACCAGTAGTTTGGACCTCATGGGCAGCTGCAGGCCTACATACCATGCAGGACCTGTTTACCCCCAATACAAGCACTCTAAACTCCTTTGCTGGGCTACGTGAAGTGTATGAGATCCCCACTAAGGACATTGATTTTTTTTAAATTTTATTTAGTCTTTTGGTAACTGGGTAAGGCCCACTAGGCACAAGTGTCTTTTCAGGGGCAACCTGGGAGGACTGGGTGGTTAAGTGACTTGCTCAGAGTCACACAGTATGCAAGTGGAGATGGTGAGAATCAAACCCAGGTCTTGTCTGCTGGATGTACCGAGTTCATTCACAGCTTGTTACTCTAACTTCTAGGCTATACTGCCAGCCCAACTTCTGGACTGCTGGAGATTTCTTCAGCTCAGAAGTGCGATCCCCAGATATATTCAGAAGTGTCCACCAAATCAAGCCCCTTCCCCACTTGAGTCATAACTAAGTTTGGAAAGAGGCCAGTCTAGCGGCATTTATGCATCTCTTATGGTGGCTCTCCTTTCTCAACCTCTGGTCTCCAAGTCAAAATGGGAGCAAGCTCTTAGCATTAGTATGACTACCCAGGAATGGAAACTATGCCTAAGACTAGCTCATACAGCCTACCCGGATGACAGAAGCCAATTGATGCAAAACAAAATAATCCATTCATGGTATAAAACTCCTGCAGCCCTAAGGAAGGCTAAATTGACAAGATTATCTCTGCTGGAGATGCCAGAAAGTTCCAGGTGACCTGTTACACATTCTTTGGCAGTGCACCATGGTTCTACCTCTGTGGTCTAAGGTGGGAAAACTAGGGTGTGGAATTGTACAAAAAACTATACCCATGACTCCTGAACTGTGGTGGATCCTGGGTCTTAATTCCGCATCCCCCATCTCCATCTCAGAGATCTAAAACTTTTGGCTATCCTGAGGATGCAAGTTAAAAGATTCATACTATGCAAGTGGAGAACACAGATGTTCCCTCAATCACAGAGGTGTTTAACTCCCTGGTTCATAGGTTATCAGAGCAAAAAAGGACAGATCCATATAGCTCGCTAGGAAAATTTAAGTATAACCATACATTGAGTTTTTACATAGATAAATATCTAATCTTGACTTGAAAATGTCCATTTTATCACTAGTTACCACATTTATGGTTAATCGATTCCAGACACTAGTGACTCTTATTGTAAACCAGGAGCTCCTTTTCTTTGTTTTACAACATACTCCCATAAGTCGGAAGGGGTGAGACCAAGTTTCATATGGATTATTTCTTATAGTTAGTCCCAATTTAGCCCATAAACTCATCACTGAAAATTTCTCCTGAATGTCACATTTGGTGGCTGACACTTTCACAGTACACCTCCCTGTGGTAGCCTTTGGTGGTATATCTGAAAACCTACGGAGGGAATAGGATGAGACATGTCTTTCTCCTCCACCACCACTCCCCAGTCATGCTAGAGTCCCAGCAAGTTAGCATTACTGTATTACAGCTGTTTAATATGTTATCTATTCTCTTAGTATCCAGAAGTGGCTGGTGTATGTACCTTTATTTTTGTTATAGGTCCTGTCCTGGCTTGAGGAAATGGGTTGATAGAGTGACTATGAGGCTCGGTAATTGGAGAAGTCACAGCATACCAGGTAAGTACCAGTTTAGCAAGGTCTAAGTACTCTTACTGGTATGTTAAAAGACCTCCTACATTTTAGTTAGGCTTTCCTTCTCAATACTCACGTTGCCTGCCTGACATTTATTACTCAGTACAGGTTAAGGAATGACAGGGCAACTGCAATCCTCACAGTAGTAACGTGCATTATGGTAAGCATATTTTACAGAGGAGTGTACAAACTGTAACCTTGTATGTGATCAGGTTGAGGATGGGAGGAGTTTCAACTGATGCTTGAAGTCTCCTGCAGTGATATTGTGAAAGAGGGATGAGGGGAGCAGGTTCCAGAGAGTTGGAAGCCATTAAGAGAAGGTGGATTGGCCAGCAGAGAAGCAAGGAAGGAGAATGTGCATTGGTCCCTGGAAACAGAGAGCATGTGGAAGGCTGGGCTGGAGAGAGAAGTGATGAGAGGTAAGATGGGAGGGAACCAAACCAATATTTGCAGTTAAAGGAGGAACAGTGTAACTCATTGATATGTTAGGAGGAAAATGGAAAAGGAGTAGCGGGATCAATGGTACAGTATGTACAAGGAGGTGAGTTTGTGGCAAACCAACAAATGGCATTGGAGAGGGTGTCCAGCCTAATAAGGCAAGTCCAGGATGCCGAACCAAAGACAATATCAGCATAGTCAAAAATTGGAAGAACAATTTTGATGACTAGCTCATGGCAGACTGACAGGGGAAGGCAGTCTTTTTTTCAAAACTGGGCACACAACTTGGGCCACAGTATTGCATGGATAGCATCTCTATGGGCAAAATAATGAAGCTTATTGTCCATCCACACACCGAGATACCTGCAAGACTTCACATCTTCAAGTTGGGAGGTGTATAACATGCAAAGAAACAAACGTCTCCAGAGCCTAGCCAATTTCTGGTCTGTACCAAAGGTCATGAACGCTATCATGGATGCAATTTTTTTTATTTTGACCTGGAGATGATTGTGTGAAACCAGCACTGGGCATTGTGAACTCATTGCTTAAGCAGATTTTCCACAGAGGTGGTCTATGGACCAGAGGAAAAGATAAGTGTCACATGCAAGCATGTGTATATGCAAGTTGGCACAGATGGATGGAAGGTTGCTTAGTAAAATGGAAAACAGGATAGGACATAAGATGGTGTCTTGTGAGACCCCAGTCTTGATTGAGAGTGGTGATAAGTTGTCTTCAACCTCAACTGACCATTGACGGCACATTAGGTAGAATCAGAACTATTTAACTGCAGAAACTGAGAGACCTGCAGAGCTCAATTTGTCCAGGAGCAGTGGGTGGGATGCCGAGTCAAAGGCTTTGGCCAGATTGATGAAAATGGCAGCTGTTATGTGACCCTGACCCAGCCCTGAGAAGATAAAATCAGTGACACAATGAAAAGAGGAAACAAAATGGTGTTTCTGAAAGCTAGACTGGAAAGGGGAGATTAAATAGGAAGAGGTAAGTTACTGCACTAATCTACAGCAGCCTAGCCCCTCTTGGAGCTTGGCAAGGGAGAGGAGAAGGGATATGCAGTGGAAGTTTCCTGGGACAGATGTGTCACCCCTTTATGGAGTGGAAGGAATTTTGCTGTCTTCCAGGACTGAGCAACAGAGCTAAGGGAGAATGAAGGTTGAGCAGGTGGCAAAGTGGAACTCCAATAGCAGGAGCAGAGAGTTGGAGAAGTTTGGAATCAATCCTGTCAGGACTGAACTTAGACAGATTGAGGGATGACAGAGTTTTCAGGGTTTCAGGTATGATGACAGGAGAAAAATGGGAACCAGAACAGGTATGGTAGAGGGGAGAAGAGAGGACCATGGTGGAGTGAGGAGAGTCATTAGAAGGAAGGTGGGCAGCACATGTGGTGAAAAACTTATTAAAGTGACCAGCGACAGAGACAGGGTCAGACACCGGTGAATCATTAACTATGAGGACGGGGCAGACAGGGTAGAGGGGGTCAAATATGGAGTGGATTACTTTTCAGAGTTTAGCAGGAGTGTTTAGGCTATTTTGGAGGTTTGCTTTGAAATACAGGGATTTCACAGCCGGATAGCCTTTTTGCAATTATTTCTCAAAGTCTTATAGTGAAGAAAATCAGAAAGAGAGTAGGACAATTTGTAGCATACCTATGCTAGGTCATGGGATTTGCAAATCGGAGGCATCTTGACCAGACATACTTCAGGGCAGAAGTAGTACACTGGATTCTCCTAGCATGGTACATCATACAATGGTTGCTGAAGAAATCCGGCAGAATGCCTGCAGTCACAATTCACTTTGGGTGGGAGGATAGAGCCCTGTCCATCAGGGAATAGTTGCAGGAATGGGGTTTGAGTTGCATGGGTTCAGAGATAACCTGGAGCACAATTAAAGCCTCAATTCTCTGCATGGTAGGTCTTGAGGAAGGGGAGAGACTTATTGCAGGTTGAAGTACCCAATGAGAATGACTTCACCAGGATAGAAATATGGGGTAATGTTAGAGAGAGTATCTACCAATGAGGTGGGTGAAATCTTGCATGAGGCATAGAAAACACCTTTGAGAATAGTGACAGATGAGGGGAATGAAATTCTAAAGAGAAATTCATGAGAGGAGGGTGATGTCTCCCTAAAGTCCAAGGTGCAGGAGAGGCTTTGGCAGACATACATAACTACCCCTCCATCGTGTTTTACCCCATACTGCCTGAAAAGACTGAAATCAGGAAGGGACAAACTAGAGTCAGAGATTCTAGATCAGAGAAATGATCCAGTAATACAGAAGATGTCTGGAGAGTGCTGGAGTACCCAAACAGAGAGGACATTGATCTTACGTAAAAGGCTACTAGCACTAAGGTAAAATATGCCATGGCCTTTGGAAGTAGCAGGGGCTGAAGGGGAGAGGCAGATGGGACCAGGGATGGGCTCTACATCACCATCCATGTGGAGGAGTAAGAGAATGAGGAAACAAATTGAGTGTGACGTCCTCTTGTGGGGGAGAGGAAGAGAGCAAGGGGAAGGGTGATGAACAGAATGGAGGGCATGGTGCAGCACCTCCTGGTGAAGGGAGGGAGCAGAAAGGACTGAAGGATAAATAATGGGGAGGTGGGGGACTGGAGAGAGTGGTAGGGAAAGAGGAGAGGGTAGCTGGGATGTGGGAGGGGGCTGCTAGAGGGGGAAAAGGGAGAGGTAAGGTGTAGGGTAAAATTAAGAAGGTAAAGAATAGTAAGGAGCATGGTGATGTGGTGATGAACCAGCAGCAGTACAATGGCAATACACAGAAAAACACTAGTAGAACAAGTTGTATGTAGACTTGGTATCAAGGACTGCAATCAGAAAGCAGTCGCACTCCAAACGTAAGAGAAAGAAATAAAACACACTCAGAACAAGGTAATGAAGTAATGTAACAGGTCTTAGACCCAAAGCAAAAAACATCAACTAGTATTAGTGTGCCAAATAAACCTATAAACTAGATACCAATGGACCACAAAAGATGAGGTGAAGTATGACTTTGCAGGAGAAACTAATTAGGTATTTGAGTTAGGGTTGTCAGAACTAGTTCGGGAAAGATTTGAACCCATCACAAACCTTGGTGTTAGAGTTCTAATTAAGAACTCGAACACTAGTGGGTTCACAAACGGGTTTGAATCAATCCGGTTTTTTTTTGCCTTAAGAAGCCGCAACAGCAACAGCAACGCAAGCTTGCCTAGCCCTATAGTGTGGGCTCCGAAGGGACGGGAGAGAGGTTGAAGGAGCAGGATGGGATTGGGAGGCAGCACAGTGCCACAGGAGGCAGAAAGGAGGTGGAATGAAGGGAAGGGTGCACGATGGCATACACAAACTTGTGGGGGCTGAATGGTGTGGGCGCCACTGGAGTCGGACTGCGCGCCTGCGTACTTCATCCCCACAGTCCTGTTGCCACCTGACCATCTGCTCTGCGGTCAGGTGGTGGATGGTAGAAGTAAACCGGCGTGCGGTTGCACCTCCATTCATTTTACCCAGCCAGCCCAGTGCCATAAAGGAGTTGCAGGCTGCAGCAACTTGTGCTACTCGCTCGCTCCCTCTGTCTGGGCTAGCTCTGCTTTCTGGCTCTGGCAATTGCTTGCTAATTAAATCGTCGTGTGTGTATTGAGCAAACTAAAAAATAAATAAAAAAGCTAAGGGGTGGGTGGGGGTGAAAACTAAAGGTAGGGGCAGGGACGGGGACTCGGGGTTGTGAGTGGGAACCAAGGAAAGGAAAGGGCCCAAACTTGGGAACAGTTGGTGAGAGGCTCAGCCTCAGGATGAGACGGACAGAGCGAGGGAAGTTAAAGTTGCTGAGTATTTGAGTGAAACTGAAAGAATTTTATTGTAGTCTCAAACAACAGTTCAAAAACTTCATTTCAGCATGGCGTAGTTGTTTCACACTGGGAAGAAGGAGCGATCATCAGATGGCTGGGGGAAGGGTGAAGAAATTAAAACAAACAGATTGTGACTCGAGGAAAATTAAGTTTAACTTTAATGTAAGAGTCTTTGAGATGTTGAAACATTTAAATTTGATGGCATTTTTACTTACTACTTTGTACCCTCTCCACAAAACAAATTAAAATAAGCAGGAGGACAGGGAAGGGAGGGGATTCTGTGGTACTGTGCTGCTGAGCATTCTATTCCACTCTATAAAATTCCTGAAAGAACACCAGGCTGTTTTTTTTTTAATACACACAGTACTCCCTACTTGTGCGTTGTGTGTGTGTGTGTGTGTGTGTGTGTGTGTGTGTGTGTGTGTGTGTGTGTGTGTGTGTGTGTGTGTGACTCCACTACACTGTATCTCTATTCTTCTGTGGTGTTTCCATCACCCTGCTGCTGCTGACTGTGTACCCTACCCATTGTGTGTTACTGCGAGCAGCCCATTGTTGGGCAGTCGTGTGGTGGCATTATCCTTAAATACATGACAGAAGCCTAGAAATATATTTCCCTGTTGGGAGAAGAGACAGAATAATCTGTTTCATTGGGTTATATATGTGTGTGTGACTCAGTCTTCTGTGGTCAGCCCATCTGCTGTGTACCTTTTGACTGCACTGTACCCACCCTACCCAGTGTGCGTTACCGAGACAGGCCCAGTGGCCAGTTGTCGTGTGGTGGCATTATCCTTAAATACATGACAGAAGCCCAGAAATATATTTCCCTGTTGGGAGGAGAGACAGAAAAATCCCTTTCCTCGGTTTACTCCATCTCTTGTGGTCAGCCCATCACCCTGCTGCTGTGCGCCCCTTCACTGCAATGTGTATGCCCATGCCCAGCAGCCCAATCATTCTGTAAGCCTTGAACCTAGGATCCTTTAGTTGCAAACAGTCATATTCTTAAATTACTTTCAGTCCACTGCATCACAGTGTCACAGCCAGCCAAAATAAAATTTTGAAGTTGTAGCCAGTGATCATAGATCACGTTGCTTTCTTACACAGGAATTGTGTGGGTGTATTCACTGCAGTATACTGGTTCTGTTATGGCTGACACCAACATAGATGAAGCATCTAGTGCTGGTGCTGGAGCAGGTGTTGGTGGTAGTGGTAATCCTGGTGCTAGCAGAAATAACCAAAATGTTTCACGTGATAATATTTCAACAAACAGCAAAAGAGCAACAGCGAAGTGTGGTAAAGGGGGAACCTTTAAGAAAACCTCTGCAGCTGCTGGGGTCACACGGAGAGGCACCATAAGGTATGCCATTCATGCTGTTAAAATCCCTGTGACTAGCAGTAATAATGCAAGTGACAGTGAGTCCCTCTCTGACTCAGACAGTAGCTCTTTGTCTCAGTCTGACACTGTTGTGTCTTGTGATGCATCATTACTTCCTCAACAAAGTGAAATGAGCAAGTCTGCTGACAATGAATCAGGTAGTGCACTTGCAAATACATCCAGCACTGTTGGCAATGAAAAGGACATATCCATTGAATCCACCACTTCTGTGTCAGCCAGCAATGAAAATCCATCAGAGTCTTCTGCCCACTCTTCTAGCACCAAGGAGCATGTCCTGGGTTCTGTTAGGACAGGTGAAAAGACACAGTCTTTAGCTATCTTCCTTGCACTTGAACAAAATCTGTCACATCTGAGGTGTGGAATTATTTCTCTGTCAGTAAAACTGATCCATGCAGAGCAGTTTGTTCCCTGTGTAAACAGAGTGTAAGCCGTGGTAAAGTTGTGTCATGCCTTGGCACTACAGCTCTTAAATGCCATCTGAAAAAGCATTCAATTTTGCTTGATCATCCAAAACCCATGTCCTCCATCTTCCAGACCACACATGAGAAGGGTCAGGAATCTAAAATGGATACTGAATTGTCTGAACTTGATGCGGACAGAACCACTGCCAGCCCTAGGATCACTGTTACCACCAATGCCAGCACCATTAGTACCAGTTGCACATCCAGTGATGGCACTGAATGTATAAGTCCTAGTCCACCATCTCCACGTCCATCTGCCCATCGAAGCACGGTGTATAATAAACCAGCAGGGACATGTTATAAACAGCTAACATTGTCTCAGGCATTTGAAAGGAAGAATACCTTTACTAGAAATCATCCAAAGACCCTTCATCTTAATCACTGAATTGGTGAACTGTTAGCCAGAACTCTTCTCCCATACTCTTTGGTAGATCATGAGGATTTTAGGGAGCTCATGACATTAGCAGAGCCTTGTTACAATGTTCCTCATCGAAGGTACTTTTCCTATGTTGAAATACCAAACATTTGTCAGGCTTTAAAAGTGACAGTGATGCTTGCACTTAAAACTGCAGAGGGTGGGGTTATTCATGTCACAACAGATATGTGGACCAGCACTCAAAACATAGATTACATGTCCCTTACCACTCATTGGGTCACATTTTCTTGTGCTTCTTCAAAGACAAAGACACCAAAAGATGGTGCTGCTGCATATAAAGAAGTTTGGGCAAAGTCATACTGCTGCAAACATCTTGCAGGAACTGAATGACCTCCTTGATGAATGGGTTTATTCTCATGGTCTAAAATGTGGCCTCATAATACATGACAATGGAGCCAACATCTTGAAAGCAGTACAGGATGGAGGATTTCTGCATGCTTCTTGCTTTGCACATTGCTTGCATTTAATTGTCACGGGATTTCTCAGCAATGAAACACAAGTGGATGGTATGATTGCTGTTTGCAAAAAAATTGAGACTCACTTTTCACATTCAACTAAGGCTATATGGACATTGTCCGAACTGCAAAATAAAACACAAGCTGCCCCAGCAAAAGCTGATTCAAAATGTTTTCACTTGTTGGAACTCAATGCTTTATATGCTGCAGTGCCTCTTGGAGCAAAAACAAGCTGTACATGAGTATTGCTCCAGTTACATTATTGGAGATGGCATTATGCTGTCTGTGCTGCAGTGAAAATTAATGGAGACAGTGTGCTGCATCCTAGCTCCTTTTGAGACAGCTACAAGGGACACGTTTTCTCAAGGTGCATCTGTGAGTCAGGTTATCCCACTCATAATGCTAATTTCACATCATCTTAGTGTTCTAAATCTACAAATAGAAAAAGACAAATCTGAAGCACAGACAACATGTCGCCTGTATCATGGGAATCTCGTAAAGAGAATGAGCGAGTGTTTCAAAACCAATGACAAATTAGTTGCAATGACGAAATCAAAACACAACATCCTTGCAACTCTCAGATCCCAGGTTCAAGTCTATACATCTTCCAAAAACAGATGACATACAGCAGTACAAATGTCTTGCTAGATGAGCTGCAGCACTTACAGGAGTCAAACACAGACACGCACAGTACCCTCAGGTTGTCATCACCACAACATACAGGTTCATCTTCACAGAGGGATATAGAACTGGAAAAGTCACCAAACATTAACAGTAGTTGTTCCACAACTGCCACTTCTTCAGCCCTTAGTAGCAAGATAAATCTGTGGCAAAACCTTTCCCAAATTGCTGCCATACCAGCTTCTGCTGATTCTTCTTCTGAGGAGTCTCTGTCCATCATGTTAGACAGTTACCTGCAAGAACTGCCTATTCCTATTGATGCATTGCCTTTTGAATACTGGAGATCAAAAAAGTCGATTTGGACAGAACTGTATGATGAAGCCTGTAAATATCTTGGTTGTCCTGCAACAAGCGTCTCTTCAGAATGAATGTTTAGTACAGCTGGCAATATTGTGATAGACACCAGAAATAGGTTGCTGCCAGAAAATGTACACACGTTAACTTTTATTAAAGTTAAGTCAAGATTTTCATATCCCTACAAGAGTATACAAACTGATCCTGAAGTGATTGATGTTGTGGATGTTGATAGTGATGACAACTCAGATGGTGGTGGCTGGTAAATACTGTGTGGGACAGATTCTTTCTGCACCAAAAAGGAAACTTTTACAGACTGATGACTGGTTGTCTCTCCTTTCTCGATCTACTATCTTGCACTATATACCCCCAAAACTTTCACCATTTCATGGCAAACTGCTTTATAGCTAGGGTCTAAACTAAAGTCAACAAGTTTTATATACAGGGCAATTTTAACATCAGTGGGAACACGCCCACATTTGGCATAAAAAGACACTCATGTCACTCCTTTCTGTATCATATTATTTATAGTTAAAGTGCAAACATATATTTTTGGATTTACCTTCTGTGACTTTGTGGTGCATCAGTATGGGCTGGGACCGGGGACGGTCTATTTTCAATTTTAAAGAGGACAAAAACAGTGAGTTCTAATTGGTAGCTGTTTATTATTTTTTCAGTTACAGAATTGTTTGCCATAAACCAAAATGGATGCTAGTACATGGGTGATGGTTGGGGGACTGGGTTTTAACATGGGTGAGGGATGGAGAAGGGTGACATGAATGGTAGTTCTTGACTAAGTGTGAGGGTAGTTTAAACATTTGGGTGAGGGAGGAGGGTGGAATACATGCTTGGGGGTGAGGGTTGTGGGTTGGTTTTAACATGGGTGTAAGGGTGGTATGGGTGCTACTGCACAGATGAGGGTGGTTCAAGAAAAGTGGAATGGGTGATGGGGTGAAAGGTGGGTATTGTTTTAGTCCTTTCATTTACAGATTCGTGATTGGCTGGGGATGGTGAGGAAAAAGATGACAGACTGAACCATCTATATCTATATCTTCTTTTTTCTTATTAAATACATTGCAAACTGCTGCCACCTACCACAATTGTCCTGTCCCCTTTAAAAAAAGAATAAAGGAATCAGAAATAAAAGAAAATCTGCATCAGCAGTTTTCACAGAATGTGACCTATCATAGTGTTTTTGCTTTACAAGTAGTGATAATTTCATACATAATGGGGTTGACAGACACTGTCCCTTAAACATCACATGCCAACTGCTGCAGCTACATTAAATGTTCCTTAAGGTAGTATGTGGTGAGGAAACTACTTTTTTTATTTATGTAACTGAAATACAGATTTTATTGACGTATCAGCTGCAAAAATGCATCATTTTAGAAAGTTGTATGTATTACTTCAATTTGCCAACAAGAATGTTGGTATATGTATGCATCATCTTAGAAAATTGCATGCATTGTTTGCCAGCAACAATGACTGGCATTTTTTTTTTATTCAAATGTCTTGACCGACTACGTTATGACATAATATGTTTTGCAACAGTTCCACGTGCTGCTGCTGCAGTACCTTGGCTTGACTGTTATAAAAGCTTTCTTTTAATCATAGCAACTTTTGATTTACTCATTTAAAACAGAAAGCAGCAAACAGCTGAGATTAGGCAATATCAGTTATTTTTCTCAGAATTCATGACAATGAGTATATATAACTGAGTACATTAATAGCTAATGTGCCTCTTTCACTAAGGAACTATGATGCAGCTGCAGCAGGAAAACTTAACATGTGGGTGGGTGGGTGGGCGTGTTATGTATTAAGTTGCTGGCTTTAGCAAACAGAAGAAACCATAGATAAACCTAGTTGTATTCCTATCAATGTCACACATGATAATTTCTCTCCCCCTTATATTGAACAGTTTTTCCTTTACACGTATTTTATTACTATCTTCATTACTGGCAGCACAATAAAAAAAAATAGGGTTCGAGTTCTAAAAAAGATTAGAACTCTAGAACGTTTTCAAAAGTTTAGACTAGAACTAGAACCCAGAACTTCAGAGGGTTCTGACAACCCTAATTAGTGTAAGCTAGGAACCCAAGTAGATAAAGAACCCTTTCAGAACAGAAGTATTTGTATGGATACAGCTTGAAATGATGACAGAACTATGCAGAATGATTGGAGGCACTAAGGGAGAAACACGTGAACTGGTTCAACATTAAAATTAACCAATAGCTGTGGATTATAAAACCCAAATAAAAGTACACATAAGGTAGCAAGTAAACTGACCAAACAAATCCGTGGTTAAGCAATACAGGTTGAGTGAGAGTCTAGGGAGCAGCATGACCAGCCAAACAGCTGACTTACCTCCAACTTCAAGCAGACTCCTTAATGTCCTTAGCACTGCATTCCTTTGCATAGAACAACCACTGCAAGGAAGCGCCACTCACAACTACTATAGTGGAAGAGAGCGGTTGGAAAGGATGTCCCACCCACAAATTCACCAGATTGGTAGAGCAAGCTGTCAGTGCAACAGAATCGGGGCACTGGCAGCAGCAGTAAAGTTTAGTGGCAGGGGAGAGGGAAAACGAGACATAGCGGGCACTCCTCCACGTGTACTGGTGTCCTGAGTACTGAGCTGTGCTGCGTTGATCGGAGGTATTTGAAAATCTTGCCTCTAAACAAGTCCTGCCCACATATTCACTCAATTGACAGAGCGGGCTGTTGGTGCAATGCAAGCCTGGGCACTGCAGAGCAGCAGTAAAATCTAGTAGTTGGGGGAAGGAGGAACAAAAGATGTAGCATACATTCCTCCATATGTCCTGGCATCTTGAGTTCTGAACTGTGCTGGGAGGATGGATGGTGTTTGAAAATCATGCCCTGCTTGGCAAGTCCCATCTGCAGATGTACCCGATTGGTGGAGTAGGCTGTCAATACAATGACAGTCAGGGCTCTGAAGATCAGCAGTAAAGTCTGGTCGAAGGGGAGAGGGCCAGGGGGAGGGAACCAAAGATGTAGTAAATCAAATACTCCCATGTGTCCTGGTATCCTGAGTTCAGAGCTGTGGTGGAAGGATGGGAGATGCTTGAAAACTGTGCCCTCCTTGGGAAATCCCACCCAACTGGAGGAGCAGACTGTCAGAGCAATGGCAGACAGAGCTCTGAAGAGTAGCAACACATTTTAAGACGCAGTCAGTTGCAATTGATGTACTTTTTTCCCCCTCTGGTTAATTTGGCTTTTTTACTTGATGTTTGTAGGTTTGATATGTGGAACAACAGTGGAAGCTGACATAGCTGGCTCTCTTCCTCCCATTACATCATCAGCATGGTGACCTCTCTGATTGTGACATCACTGCTGCTCAGAAATATCCACTCAGTAGCTGCAGGTCAGTCAACAGTGTGATGTCACTGTCAGTGAGAATACAGTGCAGATGATGTAGTGGAAGAAACAGAACTGAGAGTGAGTTCTGCACTCAGTTTCAATTCATGTCCAGGTTCAGAGCTAGAATTTCCTCCCCTTATATATGTAATGTTTTCCTGGTGTCTAGTAGCAACTTCCACCCTCTGATCACCATACCCATAATATAGATATAGTATTGTTTCCCTGGTGTCAAGTGGCACCCCTCATCCTCCAGTTACTGTCCCCATTATTTAATTTTTTTTTCCCTTGGTGCCCAGTGGCAACCCTGTCCTCTTACAGCTGCCCCCTCATCTACTACTGTTTCCCTGGTGTCTAGTGGCAACCCCCACCCTCCAATCACCATACCCATAATATAGATATAGTATTGTTTCCTTTCTGTCTAGTGTCACCCTCCACCCTCCGATTGCCATCCCTGTAATGTAGTAACACAAACATCAAAACTGATGTCAGATAAGGACCGCTCGGCAAAACTAATCTACCCATTTTCCCTACAACTACTGCAATACCAAGGATTCTACTTGATTTCCAGCTTTTACCTTCTCTTTCCTATTGCTAGGATTCCCATGTGCCTGTCCCATACATTTGTGAATACTCCTACCATTTTGTTTTTCCATTAAGATTTTATTGAGGATATTTAATACAGAGAATGCATCCAAGAGAAACACACATACAGCATAGATATGCATACATATCTCAGATAACAGACGGATCCATCCTCTACCTACCCCCTTCCCTCTCCCCAATCTTCCGAGCACAAGACACCTGGTAATACATATTTTACCCAGGAGGGACAAATCCTGTTCTATAGGGAGTAGACGGCATGAAGGGGGCCCCAAATCTTATTGAACCTAGGTAGCTTATTCTGAAGAATAGCTATCATCCTTTCCACTCTGAGATTGGTGAGTAGCTCCTGTAACCATTCAGTATAACTGATTTCCATGCAGTCCTTCCAGTGTTTGAGGACCACCTTTTTAAGGGATGCCGAAATTAGAGATATATGGAACTTCCTGTTCCTAAATGGAATACGAGCTACATCTCCTAACAGGCATATCTTCGGTGTGAAAAGATCCCCTAGATCCAATAACAGGTCAACCTTACTTTTGATGGCTGTCCAGAGTGGGACTATCTTTGGACAATTCCAAAAAATGTGAAGCAGGTCCCCTTCCCCTTGTTGACATCTTGTACAGGATGAGACTGAAACCATTCCTAAGCTCGCCAACTTCTGGGGGGGATAATAAATGTTGTGAAGTATTTTAAATTGCATCAGTCTAAGCCAGTTTTGGAGAATAAATTTATGACAGCTGTGCCACAATGCTGTCCAGTTGAGCTCCTCTTTGGGAAAAACAGAGGCCCAATAAGAGCTTGGTGCCAGGTTCTGGGAATAGGCCCAATTGTATAAATTACTGTATAGGTTAGAGACAGCATGTGGTAGACTCACCAAGAGACTCAAAGTCACCTGAAATTCTACTTTCGGAACAGGTATTGGAGTAGTCCCCATCTTATTAACTAAGAGGTGGCAGAGTTGGTAAACCTTAAAGATTACCGAAGTTGGCAATTTAAATTTATTCAAAATCTCTAATGTGGTAAGTACATGTCCATCCGATGAGGTTAAATCTTTTAGTTGGCACTCTCCCAATTGTGCAAGCCAAGAGGTGTTGAGGGGCTTACCCTTGATTAGAAGATGCGGATTACCTCTTAGGGGCTGTAACGGATCTCTGGAGTGATTATATTTTAGGTATCCACATAGCTGTGAATGGGTCCTGACCGAAACCCATATCGGAGATTTCCTGAGAGCAACCGGTAGGAGTTTAGTGTTAAGATGCAACAAGGCCTCTGGTGCAAAACCATGTTTCCTAATGAGGGATAATTCAATTTGTAACCATAAAGGTATATACGAAGCTTGGGTTAAAAGGTCCGCGTCCTGCACCCATCTAAGATATTTATTGACATGACCCGCCCAAAAGTACAGGCCAACATGCGGTAGTCTTAGCCCACCTAATAGCTTAGGAGCAGCTAATTTGTGATAGGCCATCCTAGCTTTTTTATAGCCCCATACAAAATTGGCAATAAGCCCATGGATTTTTTAAACCATGAGAATGGGAGCCAAATGTTTAACATATTAAGGGGATAGAACAACCGAGGAAACACATTCATTTTAATTAAGTTTATCCTACCCCATAAGGAAATTGGAAGCTGTGCCCATCTTTTCAGGTCTAAATCAATTGTGTGCACCAAGGAGTCCAGATTTAACTGACGTATCCATGTTGGGCTCCTGTCCAAAGTGAGACCCAAGTATTTAATGGAGTCAGATCTCCAAGCTAATCCCAAATCAGTAATTTCATGTTTAAAAACTTTGTTGTTTAGGGGGTGCACCACTGTCTTCTCCAAGTTTAATTTGTAATTAGCCAATTCACTATACTCCTGTATGGTTCTCAATAAGGCCGGGATAGATTCATTAGGGTGCGATATATACAACAAAAGATCATCGGCATATGCAGTTATTTTAACCACATTCTCCTGAAATTTAAATGCCGCGTACCTCCTGATTATGCGATATATTCCTTATAAGGGGCTCGAGATATAGATTAAAGAGGAGAAGGGACAACGGGCATCCTTGCCTGGTGCCCACATGCAGTTTGAAAGGGTCTGATATGACCCCGTTGCATGAGATCCTGGCTGAGGGCATTAGATACAGGGAACTAATCCACTTCAGGAACACGTTGGGGAAACCAACAATTCTCATTGTGGTTAGTGGATAATTCCAATAGACTATCAAAAGCCTTCTCCATGCCCAACGAGACCAGCACAATTGGGGAGCTGCTCTCATCGGACGCAGAGAAGACATGTGCCAGTGTCCTCAAGTGGTCATTAGCTGATCTACCTTTCATAAAGCCAATCTGTTTCACTCCAATTAAACCAGGTAGGATCTTGTTTATACAGTCAGCCAATAACTTCGCCAGACTTTTTATATCATAATTAAGCAATGAAATGGGCCTGTAACTAGAGAGTTGTTCAGGAGATTTGTCTGGTTTTGGGATTAAGACAATAAGTGCTTCAAATAGGGAGCTATCCGTTGCCTGACAATTGAGAATATATTGGAATAGGGAGACCAGAAAAGGGGAAAGTTGTTTAGAGAACACTTTATAAAAATTAGAAGAGAATCCATCTGGACCTGGTGTTTTATCCAGAGGGAGACCTTTAATAAGTTGCTCTATTTCACCCTGAGAAATAGAGGTGGTAAGATACGCCCGCTGAGACTCAGAGAGAGGGAAGGTTCAGGCCCTCGAGAAAAGAATGTATATTTCCCTCCATTGGGTTTTTTTTCATTACGCTATAAAGTGATTCGAGATACTTTCTAAACTCCTCTTCCATCTCCTTAGGGGAGGTCTTGACCGAACCACCCTCCATGGACTGGACTGCCGGGATTATTCTAGAGGTTTCTATTTGCTTAATGCGCCTCGCGAGCAGACGACCCGCCTTCTCCCCCTGGTCAATATAACTAACCTTTGTTTTAATTAGTGCTAATTCAGCTTGCTCCCCCAATAAGTTTAAGTAAAGATCCCTCAGTTTGATTAACTGATGTTTATCTTCCTCCGTAGGCTGAGGGGGTACAGTGACTTCTCTGCGCCTAATACGAGTCAGAAGCTCCGACATATAGTGTTCCTTCTCTTTTTTTCTTTTTAACAGCCTGGCCTATCAAAATACCCCTTATAAAGGCTTTAAATGCCCCCCAAACCATATCTGGTCGGGTATTGCCACTCAAATTGTTTGAAACAAACTCATCTATTTGTGACAAAATGTATTTGACTGAATTATGATCCCTCAAGATTTGATTATTTAGTTTCCATCTATTACGTCTTCTAGGCAGGCATGAAAAAGAAATGGATACGGAGACTGCGGCATGATCGGAAGGTGGCCCTGCATAGATTTCAGCGCCCAATACTCTGGGAAGGAGAGTACGAGAGATTAAAATATAATAGATTCAAGAAGCTGTGCCGTGAACTTGAGAGATAAAGTTGTACTCCCAAGTCTTTGGGTGGAGAACCCTCCACACATCAGAAAGGCCAGATTGGTCCAATAATTCCCTCATAGCTCTTTGGGCTGGCGAGAGACCTTGGTTAGTGGATTTAGACCTGTCTATTAGGGGATCCAGTACTAAGTTGAGGTCCCCACCTATGATCATAGGGACATCTACAAAGGGTGTTAATGCCTCCATCAGGTGCACAAAAAAGGCCAGTGTATCTGTATTTGGACCGTAGATCCAACCAAAATTTCTAGAGCGTGTAACTTCCCTTTGACAAAAATATATCTGCCTGCACTGTCCTGTATTACCTGAAGAGGGGTAAAGACACAGACCTGTGAACTAGCACCATAACACCCCTACTTTGTGTGTTGCCTTGAGAGGCAAAGACTTGTCCTATTTGCAGATGCCTCATTATTACTTTCATTGTTAAGCAAATGTGTCTCCTGTAAAAACACTATGTCTGCTTTTAAGATATTTAAATGTTTTAGGATTTTATATTGCTTGGATTTCTGCTGTGCCCCCTTAATATTCCAGCTTAAGAATTTAATAACTCTTGGTAGTGCCATTACACCCTTTAAAAATATGATGTACTGTCCATTTGGGCTTTAACCGCTCCTCAGCTTTCCCTGCTTGAGTCTTGTGCACCTCCCCACCCATCACCTAAATAGAAAAATCCCACAAGTATTATGCCACAAACTTAAGCACGAACCAGACTCCGTGCCACTCCCACCCCCCTATCCCACCCGTTTTATCATGGTCCATGACGACAGCTTGCCCAGCTGTATCCTCTCCTGCTCCACCACCCCCCTGTCCCACTCCGAAAACTGAACCATAACATACCCTTTAACCTTCTGAGCCCATATTATCCTAGAAAAGAAGACTCAACTAATTTGGACCGGGAATACCAGAAAGAACAGGAACCATAACCCTTCTCGCAGTTACATTGCTTTTCCCGAACAAACCCCCATTTAAACTTCTGTGTGCCCAAAATAAACTTGTAACATCTTCTGAGACAGAACCCCTCAGAAATTTGCGCCTTGGGTATTAAAATCAAGTAAATAAAATACCCAAGGCTAATCCCCTGTGGCAAACACAACAATCGAAAATTTAACAGAAGCTCTCCCTTTAAAAAATAAAGTTGCCCCGGGACAGTTAATACATGCACTGTCCTACATTATGGGAGAAACCCTAGAAAAGAAAAAGGTTGATGACCATCTTCCAGCGGTTGCAGCACCTGGAAATGTCCAAACCAATACAAAAAACAAACAAAAGTCATTAAGCCAGGGCTCTGGCTCCCTCTAAATGTGGAACTGCAGAAATACAATTTACAGTCAAGGAAAAAAAAAAAAAGGACCAGTAAACTGGATCCTCGTCGAGATTCTCGATAGACTGCTGAATTCGCCTGTTTTCACACCAAATTAGGCCATAAAAATCGATCGGGGGGTCAGTCCCAACTACATTTCACAGAGTCCCATCTGTTTTGTTACTGCTGGCATCTTGAGTAAACCCTCCAGTGACATAGCACCAACAAGCCAAAACTCTGGAGTGGTGTTGAGCTTCTGTGAATACAAGCCCTTATCGTGTGGAGGGACAGCACATATAAGGCAGTCATACAAGCAGCGCCTCGGAGAGCCCCCCTTTAAACAAAAAAAGAAAACACCACCAAATGGAAACCTTAAATTAGTCTTTCAGCCACATTTTAAAAGGAAAACATATTTCTTAAGGGAGGCAACATAGAATCCTCATTTAGCTTTAAATAGGTTAGGGAGCGTGGATTGAAGCACAGCAGTCACCGACTCCATATCATCGTAAGCTTTCCATGTATCTCTAGTGAGGACATGCAGCTTTGCCAGATATGACATTTTAAATTTGATGCCCGCAGCGATTAGCTTAGTCACCAATGGGTGGAAGGTTGCCCTCCGTTGATGAACCGACAAAGGGAGATCCTGGGCCACTCTAAGACTTGCCCCTTCCCACTGCAGTTCTTTAGCCTCTTTGACCTTCCCCATAAACAGCTGTTTCTCTTGATAATTCAGAAACTTAGCGATAAAGGTGCGGGGGGGGGGTGCACCTCGAGGTGGAACAGGGCACAAAGTGCGATGTGTCTCTCAATGCTGTAGCAGGGCCGAATAGTGAGGGCCTACTATCTCACAGGCTTCTGAAAGATTTCACAGGACCGCTCCTCTTCTTTTTTCTTGGCCGATTAATACTACGTTATTATGACGGCTTCTGCCCTAGAGATCCTCCACCTTCTGATCCAGCTTCATGAGGCGGTGATTGATATGGGCCAGCACCGGATCAACCTTGTCAGCTCGGCTTTCCAGAGATCATATCCGGGCTTCATTATCAGAGGTCTTTCTCACCAGGTCGTCAAGAGCCGAGGTAATATTTTTGATTTCAGTGGCAATCTCAGAAATTTCCACTTTTAAAGGGCAAAATTCTTCCAGGAACCTTGTTACAGTCAGCGGCTCTTCCCCCCCCGGTACCAGGGCTAGATGACTGGGATTGCTGTTGCGTTGAGGCCCGTGACTTCTTCGGGGCCTTCTCCGGTGTTGCTGGTGGGGTGTATTTTGGTAAAGCCTTGGGCATTTCTGCTTCCATCGGCGACTCTGAGGGATACCCAGACATAGACAGGCTGTTGCTAGTCTGATCTGAGTACAAATTCCACTGAATTAGGCAAATTGGAGCAATTTTGACAGGGGTTAGGCAGAGCTCCTCAAGAGTGCAGCTAGCAAGAGGTCTGCATCACATGACTCCCATACTCCTACCATTTTTGCCCCCACCACCTCCTCTGAGAGGTTGTTCCATGCATCCACCACCCTTTCTGTGAAAAATACTTCCTCACATTACCCCTGAGTCTCCCCCCCAGCCTCATATCATGACCCCTTGTTCTTAAACATCTTTTTTCTGAAAGATTATACCTTTTTGTACCTTATTTATGCCCTTAAGGTATTTGAAGTTCTCTACCATATCCTTCCTCTCTCTCCTGTTTTCCAGAGTATACATATTGAGGTACTCTAGTCTCTCCTTATATGACTTTTGGTGCAGACCCTGCAGCATTTTTGTTGCTCTTCTCCAAACTGCCTCTACTCTCTCTACATCTTTCTGGAGATGTGGCCTCCAGAACCAGACAGTACTCCAGATGTGGTCTCACCAATGATTTGTACAGTGGTATCACCACCTTTTTTCTGTTGATGATACCTCTCCCTATGCACCCCAGCATCCCACTGGCTGTCCCCGCAGCCTTTTCAGAATGCTTGGTCACCTTTAGGTCATCAGATATGATTACCCTCAGGTCCCTTTCCTGTTTGGTGGTCATTAGTACCTCCCAACATCATGTACACCTCCCCTGGGTTTCTGTGCTCCAAATGCATGATCTTACACTTCTTTGCATTGAATCTTAGCTGCCACACTCTTGAACACTCATCAAGCCTGCTTAGCTCCCTCCTCATTTTTCCACCCCACCCCTGAAAGTGCCAACCCTATTGCAGATCTTAGTGCCATCTGCAAACAGGCATACCTTCTCTTCAAGCCCCTCTGTGATGTCACTTATGAAGACATTAAGGAGGACTGGTCCCAAAACTGATCCTTGTGGCACCCAGCTGGTCACCCTTCTCTTTCTGAATGAACTCAGTTTACCACCACCCTTGCTGTATCTCTTTTTTTTAACCACATCTCCATTTTTCCTCCTGCAGCCACAATCCCTGCCTACCTCCACCCACTGCTCCTCCTCACTGCTGACCCCAGAGTTGTGCACACCCAGCTGGCATATGCAGCTGTACCATTGAAAGGGGCCCCCGTGCCCGGCCAGGATCCACTATCGGCACAGGCCTCAGTCCAGGCATTCACCGGCCAATGAAGCTGCAGCTATCAAGCTGCCATGGGTTGTGCTGCCATTTTCCTCCTGTTGGTTAGATCCCCTGGAGTGCTAGCGTGCAATGACATCATGTAGGATCCGATGTCTGCAGTACTCTACCCCTTTTTTCTGCACCACTCTAGTAGTGCCACCGGTCATCACCAGCTGCGCTACAGGCGGTGATTCCTGGATCCCTCCCGGTATGGAAGAGCAGTCCTCAGGCAGTCAATCCCATCCCTCCATTGCCGAATCCTGATGCCACTGGCTCGCATCCGTACCTGGGTCACCAGTGTGGTGTGAGGTGTGGCGTCCAGCGCCTCAACCCTCAGCGCCACTGGGCCGCCACTCTCTGTATCTTTTAACCAATTGCTGACCCAGTTTACCACCTTAGGACCCACTCCCTGGCTGCCCAGCTTGTTTACAAGCCTGCTATGTGGAACAGTGTTGAAGACCTTGCTGATATCCAGGTCAGCCACATCCATTACCCCTTCCTGACCTAATTCCCTGGTCACCCAGTCAAAGAAATCTAGCAGATTTTTGTTTGACATGACCTTCCCACTGTGAATCCATGTTGCCTAGGATGCTGTGATCCATTAGATTCAAGATATACCACAATCCTTTCCTTTAGCAGTGATTCCTTTAATTTCCCCACCACCAAGGTCAGGCTGAATGACCTGTAATTACCAGACTCCTCCCTGCTCCCACTTTTGTGGCGAGAGACTACATTTGGCCACCTCCAGTCCTCCGGAGCCACTCCTGTTTCCAGCAATTTGTTGAACAGTGCTGTCAGTGGCACTGCGAGCATCTCTCTAAGCTACTTTAATATTCTTGGATGTATCCCATCTGGCTCCATTGCCTTGCCCACTCTGTTTTGCGAGTTCCTTTAGGACTTTCTCCTCCATAAGTGGACTGGTGTCCTCCTTTCCATCAATGCTCCTGTCACAAAACTGAGGTTGCACACCTTTCCCTTCTTCTGTGAATACTGAACAAAAGTTTTTGATCAGGATTACTGCTTTCTCCCTGTCCCCCTCCACACACTGCCCTCCTTCCTTCCTTCCCCTTTTAGCCTAACAATCCAACCAATGGTCTTTCTTTCACCAACATATCTGAAGAATATCTTGTCCCCTTTCATTACTGCCAGGGCTATTTTTTTCTCCATTTTCACCTTTACACTTCTGACGTCTTTCCCTGCCTCCCTCTGTTTTTCTAGATACACTTTCCTGTCCTCTTCCCTCTGAGTTTTCTTGTACCACCTGAATGCCAGCCTTACCCTCTTACCTTCCCAGCCACTTCCTTTGATAACCATAGTGTTTTTTGTTCCCTCTTGGTTTTGCTTAATTGCCTAATGCAAAGGTTTTTTTAGATTTTCCCACTGTTCCTCCATCCTCCTCCTCCTCCTTGTTCTTCCCCCCTGACAGGGCTTTTTTCAGGGCACTGGGTTGAAAAAGTGCTGACAAGGACAGCATCAGCTAGGAGCATGCTGCAATAATGGCACCTTTTTCCCCCACTCTGGTGGGGAGGAAGAGAGGATCACAGGGCAAGTTAAATTTCAGGGGCCGTATAATATCTTTTCCACAGCCCCTTGTAAAAATAAAAAACAAAGTCCCAATACTGGCAAAAGTTCAAAGACCAGGATTAGAACCCTGATCTCCATTGCTACTGGCTGAGTTACTCATACCCCAGCCCTCCACACCACAGAAGCAGCTCAGCCAGCCTCCTCTTCCCTGTAGCCCTTGTCCTGTGTACAGAACCACAGACAGTGACTAGGGGAGTGCTTACCACAAGTGCTGTAAAAATCCAGTCGCTGTCCATGTGAGCGCTTATCAGACTAGTGCCCTGTAGTGCAGTGCTATTCTGGTAGCGCTCATCTAACCAGGTACCTTTATCTGAGACAATTCCCCATCTTTGCAAAGTTGGACCTTTTGAAGTCCGGGACCCGCACTGTCATGTGCTTTGGCTTCCCAACTGTTCTCTTATTGAACCACACTGTTCATTGATCACTGGATCCCAGGTTTCTAGCCACTATGACATCTGCAACTATGTCCCCATTGGTGAGTACTAGAACCAGTATCACTCCCTCTCTGTTTGGCTGTACCACTATCTGCCTGAGGCACACCACCTCCAGGGCATCCAGGATGTCTCTGCTCCTAGCTGAGGCTGCAGATGGGATGCTCCTACCAACATCCAGCAAACTGAAGTCTCCCACCAGCAGCACCTCCCTTTTAGTTACTATTTTATGGATGGCTTCCACTAGAACCGTGTTCAACTTCTCCCTTTGTGTTGGAGGTCTGCAGATCACGCCAGTGCAAATACCAGTGCCATTAACCATCTTTAAGGTGACCCACAATGCCTCAATCCCTCCCTGCATTCCCTGTACCTCTGTTGCTTTTATACCATCCCTGATGTAAACAGTCACTCCTTCTCTCTTTTTACTCACCCTGTCTTTCCTGAATAGAATGTAATCTGGTATGGCTATCTCACAATCATGGTTCCCATTGTACCATGTCTAGGTAATGGCAACAATGTCCCGGTCAACCTCTGCTATCAAGACCACTAGGTCCGGGATTTTATCTTCCTGGCTGACAGCATGTGTGCACATGGCATTCTAAGCTATGGTACCTTTCCTTCTGACAGCTCCTCTCTTATCTTCATGCTTTCCCTCTTTACTCCTCCTGTCTTCACTCACATTTTGGTTTTCTCTCTGCCATTCTACCTTTTCCAGTTCTAGGTACCTTTGGTGACTTGATATCTTTATGGTCCTCCCTACTGAATGCTTCCTTCTGCGAGGGATATTGATTCTCTCTGCTTTCTTCTATCTCCCCACTTGATTACTTTAAATGCTTGCCAATGATGCATTTAAACCTTTCACTGAGGATCCTGGTCTCCCCCCCAGGATAGATGCAGTCATCTCTCCTGTAAAGGCCTCCATCCCTCCAGGTGGGACCCCAGTCCTCAGTGAAGCCAAATACCTCTGCTCTGCACCAGTCCTTCAGCCATGTGTTGAAACTCCTGGTGCGGAGTACCCCGTCCTTCCCCTTGTCATAGACAAGTAACACCTCTGAAAAGGTTACAGAGCATGCCATCTGTCTACGACCACTCCCCAACTCCCTGAACTCCTTCTGCACTACCTGAACATCATCATTAGCCAGGTCATTTGTCCCCAGTGGACAGTGACATCTAGCTCTCCTGTCCATCCTGCTGCCCCAGCAATCCTTAGGATGCGCCTTAGGATGCGCATTCCATCCCTCCACGCTATGGAACCAGGTAGGCACTTGACCTACTCCCTCCCCTCCTCCTTCCAAGTCTACTTCCCCAACAATAGAGTCCCCCACCAGGAAATATAGAAACACAGACTTTGATGGCAGATAAGGACCGCTTGGTCCACCTAGTCTGCCCATTTCCCTACCTACAGGATAAGCTGCAGATCCTATTTAACCAACAGCCTATTTCTTCTACCCCCCAACAAGAATTACCTTATATCTGTCCCATGCATTCTTGAATTCTCCCACAGTTGTAGACCCCACAACCTCCTCAGGAAGGCTGTTCCATGCATTCACCACCCTCTCTGTAATAAAATACTTCCTCACATTGCTCCTGAGCCGACCCCCCTCTATCTTCAAATTGTGTCCCCTCGTTCTTGTGCATCTCTTTTTCTGAAAGATGCTACCCTCTTGGACTTTGTTGATTCCACTGAGGTACTTAAATGTTTCTATCATGTCCCCCCTCTCCCTCCTTTCCTCAAGGGTATACATATTAAGCTCCTTTAGTCTCTCCTCATATTGATTCTCTTTCAGACCCTGCACCATTTTAGTTGCCCTCCTCTGGACTGCCTCCATCCTGTCCATGTCCTTGTGGAGATGTGGCCTCCAGAACTGGACACAGTACTTCAGATATGGTCTCAACAACTGTCTGTACAGAGGGATAACAACTTCCTGATTTCTGCTGGTAATGCCTCTCCCTATATATCCCAGTATCCTCCCAGCCCTCCCTACTACCTTCTCACATTGCTTGCTAACCCCAAGGTCATCTGATGTGATTACCCTCAGGTCTCTCCATTTTTGTTGTTGTTACTACCCCCCTTCCCCATTGTGTAATCTTCCCCTGGGTTTTTGTTTCCCAGGTGCATTATTTAGCACTTCTTTGCATTGAATCCAAGCTGCCATACTTCTAACCATTCCTCCAACCTTGCAAAGTCCCTTCTTATCCTTTCCATGCCTCATGTATCAACCCTGTTGCAGATCTCTGTATCATCTGCAAAGAGTCATACTTTTCCTTCCAGTCCCTCTGCAATGTCACTTATAAAAACATTAAAAAGACTGGACCCAGAACTGAACCCTGCAGTACCCCACTAGTAACCCTTCTTTCTTCGGATTGGACTCCATTTACAATTACCTTCTGTGTCCTGTTGTTCAGCCAATGTTTTACCCAGGTTACCACCCTGGGACCCACTCCCACGCTGGTTAATTTTATTACTAATCTTTTGTGTGGGACTGTGTCAAATGCCTTGCTAAAGTCTAGGTAGGCCATGTCCACAGCCCCTCCCTAGTCTACTACTTTGGTCACCCAGTTAAAGAAATCAATTAGATTCATCTTACATGACCTTCCCGCTGTGAACCCATGCTGCCTTAGGTCCTGTGCCCCACTTTATTTTAGGTACATAACAATTCTTTCCATCAGAAGTGATTCCATCACTTTCCCTACCACAGAGGTCAAACTGACAGGTCTGTAGTTTCCTGCCTCTGTCTTGCTCCCACTTTTGTGAAAGGGAATTACATCCACCTTTTTCTAGTCCTGAGGTACCACACCATCCTCCCAGGATTTGTTAAAAGGGTATTCAGTGTCATCACTAGTTCTCACCTTAATTATTTTAGAATTCTGGGGTGAATTCCATCAGGCCCCATTACTTTGTCCACCTTCAGTTTTAGGAGTTCTTTCAGAACCCTTTCTTCTGCGAAAAGTCTGGGATCGACCCCGCTACGAAGAGTGCTTCTGTTAATTGGATTAGGCACTTCCCCCTCCTCCTTTTTTGTGAATACTGAGCAGAAGTATTCGTTCAGTATCTCTGCTTTTTCACTGCCCCTCTCCGTCTCTGCCCACCCACAGTCCTTTCTATTCAGCCTCACTACTCCTCCCCTTGTCTTTCTGTGCTCCCTGATGTACCTATAAAAGGTTATATCCCTCTTCTTAACAGACTTGGCTATCTTTTCCTCCATTTGGGCCTTTGCTATTCCGACTTCCCTTCCTGCTTCCGTCTGCCTTAACTGATACAGTCCTCTGTCCTGCTTCTTCTGTATTTTCTTATACTTCCTAAATGCTATCTTTTTCTCCCTAACCTTCCCCGCCACTTCTTTTGAGAACCATAGTGGCTTTTACTTTCATTTTAATTTGTTTCCTCCTCTGGGGTCCTCTGCTTCGCCCCCCCCCCTCGGTCTCCACTGTTGAGGACCCCTACATCTTCCTTGATCTATTTATTCGGTTTGGGTTTAGAGGGTATTTATCTGGTTTTAAGTAAGATTCTGTATATTCTGTTTCATTTTATATATCTTGTGTGTTTTTGTGATATATAATTGGTATGTTGAGAGGTGTTTAGGTCATGTGAATGTGTTGGAGGCATACCCTCATAGTTGTGCTCTAGTCACCCTCTGCTGTCTGCGCCCTCCACCCCTTTTTCCCTCCCTTTCTTCAGTTTACTACTTACCAGCCCTGTAGGGTACTAGATTGTGTGCTTAGGGAGGGAAGGGTGGGGAGTGTCTGTGGGCGTGAAAGAGGGGACCGGGGTCCATCGCATCAGGGTGGTAAGATCCAGAAGACACCCTGAGGTGAAATGGAACCTAGAACATGTCACGCCATGTCTGGTTTCCCTACCCAAGGGCACTATCAATTGTGGTAGGCAGGTGGATCGGGTGGCCCAAGATATTTGTCCAACTCGGGTGGTTTTATACAATGCCAGGTCCATTAAAAACAAGATTGCAATTATTGCAGATCTTGTTGAAATGGTGGACCTGGCCTGCATCACTGAGACCTGGCTGGATGAGAACTCTGGCCCCATTTTGGAGGCTGTAATTCTGGCTGGGTACTCGGTGATACCTCGCCCGAGATTGGATCATGAGGATGGGGTGTTGCGGTCTGTTTTAAGACAGAACTTAACCTCACAAGTGTATCAGTTGAGGAAATTGAGGCATTTTAGTGTACCATAGTAGCAGGTGTAGGTTGTCAGATCTCCCTCATCTACCGTCCACCGAGAGGTGAAAAGTGATTCCTTCAGGAAGTTGTGAACTTCGTTGTCAACATGGCAATTGAGTCACCCAGGCTGATGGTCCTGGGCGCGACTTCAATGCCTGGGTCGACTATGAACTCACAATTTGGACAGCTGTTCCTCCAGCTGATGACATCTCTGGGCCTTACACAGATAGTTACCACTGCTACTCATAAACACAGTCACTCCCTTGACTTACCCTTCCTCCTGGGGATTGAAGCCTCTGACTTGGGGGTGGAACTAGTTGGGTGGTCCGATCACTACACCGTGGGGTTTAGTTTTAGCACCCCCCTTAGTAGGCCTACCCCTGTGGAGATGGTCAGGTACTGTCCTTTACTGGGTGTAAGTTCTCAAGGCCTAGCGGCAGTGCTTGACCTATTGTTCCTCGCAGTGCCAAACAATGACCCAGAGACCCTAATGATGGCTTATAATTTGGCCATTTCAGCAGCCCTGGATGTCATTGTTCTAGTCCGTGTTCATCCTCTCTCCTATCACCCTCGATCCTCATTATTTAATGGGATTTTGAGGGATATGTGGTGACTAGGACGAAGGTTAGAGCGTTGCTGGTGGAAATCCACCCTGAATGCCAACCACCTTAGATTGATGGACCATTATCAAGCCAATCAATCTGCAATCAGCCATAAGAAGGCAAAGTTCCTGTCTAGGGAGATTGCGGCCACTCAGAATTGACCAGCTGAGCTGTTTTGAACTGTGGACAGACTGTGCAACCCAGCCTGTCTACAAGTCCAGAAAGCCTTTTCGCAAGTAGAATGTGATGAACTTGCTCAATTCTTTGTGACTAAGGTGGCTGACATCAGGGTGGCACTCCAAGTAGCATACTCTATGGATGTTGCTTTGGGTCATTACAAGGCCACTCCTCCTCTACTTTCCTGGAGTACCTTTGACTAACCGGAGTTCATGGATGGCATGTGGATCATCCAGAGTGCGCATCCTACATGCTGTAGTTTGGACTCAGGACCAACCTTCTCGATTTTGGGTTGTATGAATTTCATTGGTCCAGTCCTAGTGTGGATAGTCTGGTGCTTCTTGGAAACAGGTGAGTTTCCTAGCTCCCTGAAAGAGGCAGTGGTGACACCACTCTTGAAGAAAGCTTCTTTGGACCCAGACTGCCATGCAAACTACAGACCAATTTCTAACCTTCCCTTTTTAGGGAAGGTGATTGAGAAAGTAGTGGCTGCACAGCTGGAGGACCATTTGACCATCCATGACATCTATGAACCCCTCCATTCCAGATTTCAAAAGAGACATAGTACTGAGACAGCGCTGGTTCAGGTGCTCAATGATCTCCTGATGGCTAGAGACTGGAAGAACCATTCCATCTTGGTTCTTCTGGACCTCTCATCAGCATTTGACACTGTGGACCATGGGTGCTACTGGACCATCTGAGGTTCATCTGTGGACTGTCAGGTATGGTCCTCGGGTGGTTTACATCACTCTTCATGGGAAGAACTCAGAGAGTGGTGTCTGGGGTTTATTCCTCAGACCCAGTTTCTCTGTCATGTGGGGTACCTCAGAGCTCAGTGCAGTCCCCCATGTTGTTCGTGGTGTATATGCTGCCCCTCAGAGACATTGTAAGAAGGTATGGGCTAAGGTTTCACTGTTATGCTGATGATACCCAGCTCTACCTTTCTTTTGCACCTGACCAGAATGGAGCTCTCTCAGTCTTTAATAGCTGTCTTGCAGAAATCCAGGAGTGGATGGATTCCAGTTGGTTGAAGTTGAACTTGGAAAAGACTGAGGTGCTGGTTGTGGACCCAGGTCACCGGATAGGGGGATTGGGAGTTGGTTCACCCTTGGGACTCTTTCTTTGGGGCTTATCATTCCTGACCTCTGAACGGGTACAAAACCTGGGGGTAATTTTTGATGAAGGGCTGACTGCATTCGCAGGTGTCGGCTGTCATCAAATCTTCCTTTTACTATCTAAGGGATATCTCCAGGATTAAGCACCTGGTTCCATCTGGTGGCCTTCCTACTCTGGTTCATGCCCTCATGCTTAGATTATTGCAACTCCCTCTACCTATGGCTACCAGGGGTAGAAATCCGTAGACTGCAGCTGGTACAGAACGCAGCAGCCCGGCTTTTGACAGGATCGTCTTGGTCCTGTCATATTTTGCCAGTGCTGCGTGGACAGCACTGGCTGCCTGTACAGTGGAGGATTACCTTTAAAGTTGGCCTTCTGACTTTTAAAGCCCTACATGGACTGGGCCCAAACTACCTGAAATAGCTTCTGGTCTCCTACTGCCCTAGGTGATTGCTCCGCTCAACCGCTGAGGGGTTGCTAGAGATTCCCAAGGGTGTGTTTGAAATCTTCTGGGGCCAGAGCATTTATGCAATCAGCCCCAACCCTTTGGAATTCTTTACCCCGTCAGTTATGGGATTGCATGACTGTGGAGGGTTTTAAGCAAGCCTTGAAAACTTTTTTATGGCACCAGACATTTGGTGATTGATGGTATGATGATACTACTTACTGATTTTATATGATGTATGCTGTTGATGTTTGATTTGAGATTTTTAAATCTGCTAGGTGCCTTGGTATTTGAAAGACACCATAAAAATAAAGTTTATTTTTATTATTGTTATTATTGATAAGATGGCGACCATGCTAGGCCAGTCATTGGAAGCAGCTTAGAATTGTTTAATTTAAATTTTTGTATTTTTTCTTTTTTTACATGAAGGTGCTAGTGTTTTACACTGACTACCATTTGATATCTGGTACTATATGCTGTGCTTTTAGGAATTTTATTAATTTACTGAAAAAGTCCCGTGGAGGAGCTCCCTAGTTAGCGGGCATGGATTTGGGCAGAAATCGCCCGCTACTGAGGTTTTGAATTTGCAATCTGGTGTGATTTGCAGTGGGGGTTGCCACTGCTGAGCCCCAGGGTCTGTTGGACTGGGTTTTTTTGAGAAGGATTGGTCACACTTCTGTGGTGGACTGAGTGAGTCGGGTTGGCTTGTCCCAAGGTGGGTGCCTGGTTGGATTGTTACCCCTGGGGGACCAGATGGTGTCGGCTGGAGAGCAGACATTTTTCTGGATGCCCCGAGGTCACCAAGGGCTGTCTGATTAGGGTCAGATGTGCCTTGGTGGCTTGGATCTGAGGGAGAGGCTTGGGCCAGTGTCCTCTTTAGGGATGGGCTAACTGATTCCATGGATGCTGTTATTGCTGCCTTGGATCCTATTTTCACAGATTATAAAATGATTCGGTGACCTGTCTGGATATATTACTTGGAGTGCAAGGCTTTGAAAGATGGGCACGGCCTTCCGTGAACGGTGGCATTGTCCTGTGTTGGAAAAGGACTGGAGAGACTCTAGTGAGCTAGAACATGATTTCTATGAAGGACTTAATCAGAAGAAACATTGCATTGAAGTGGATTATTTTATGGATTATTCAAACTCCCCTGGTTTGTCTGCTCCACTCAGCTCTGGATATATCAACTATTTCTGTGTTTGGACAGTGACAGTGTCCTTTTGTGGATTTCTCTGGTGGTGAGAGGACCTGGGCATCCACATTCTACTACTTCTCTGTTTAATATTCAATGGAAGACTATTTCTTTGGATTGTTGATTGTCCATTGACTTGCTTTGGCAGATCTGGGACTTTTAACACTGGATAGCCAGAGTGTTTTGTCTTCTCACTTCCAGGTTGTGAGAGGACCTGGGGGGTGGGGGAAGATATATTGTCGCTGCATTCCAGTGGTTTTAGTAGACTGTTTATTATTTGGTTTATGTTTTTTATGTGCTGAGTTTTGAATAGAATCAAAAGAACTGTGTTCATATGTTAGATAGTTTTTGAATATTTTGTTTGACTTTTACTGATTTATTTGTAGTTATTCAGTTTGATAGAGTATTGGAACAAATTTTGATGTAGCTGCAGTTTATATTTATAATAAACTTTTTTAATAGGCAGCATGTGTTGGAATCATGTTTTGGTGGGCAGGCGCTATTCCTCTTTCAGGCTGAAGGGCCTGTGCCCCTTTGATAGTCCCCCATTACAACCCGAGGTATATAGGCATTGTCGTACCTTGGGTATTGCATGGAGGGGCTAAGGGGGGTGCCACTCGGCCGGGGGGGGAGCAGGGTGGACGGATAGTGGTGGTGAGATCGAGGAGGCACCCTGGGGCAAAATGGATCCAGAAAAGGGGTCCTTCATGCCTGGTGCCCAAACCCAAGGGCTCCACTGATAGTGGGCAAGCTGCCCGCTCCTCCATGGCCTCTCATCCAACTCGGGTGGTGATATGCAATGCCAGGTCATTAAAGAGCAAGACAGCAATTATTGCTGATCTTGTGGAGTCATCTGACCTGGTTTGTATCACCGAGACCTGGCTGGACAAAAATGTGGGTCTGATATTTGAGTCAGCGGTTCCAGCCGGGTACTCTGTGATACACTGCCTGAGATTGGATCAAAGGGGTGGGGGTGTTGCCATCTGTTTTAAGACGGAACTGGGCCTTGTAGAGGTTCCAGTGGAGACCAACAGATCCTTTGAGTGTATCATGGGAGCAGGTGTGGGCAGCAGGATTCTGCTCGTCTATCATCCACCCCGTGATGAGAAAGTTTTCCTGCAGGAAGTTGCAGACTTCATGGTCGACATGGTGTTGGACTCCTCCAGGTGGTTGGTCCCGGGAGACTTCAATGCCTGGGTTGATGAACTCTCACATTTTGTTCAAAATTTCCTCCAACTGATGAGTTTGTTGGGCTTCACACAGGTAGTTCCCGCTGCATCCCATATTCAGGGTCACTTCCTGGACCTGGTGTTTACCCTGGAGATGGAGGTCACTGACTTGGTGGTGGAACCAGTTGGATGGTCAGAGCATCACCCTATAAGGTTCAGTTTCATGGTTACCTCTGTGAGACAAGCTCCTTTGGAATGGTCTGGTACCACCCTTTGAGGGGTGTAACCCCAGAGGGTCTGTCGGTGGTACTGGATCTATCGAGTCAGCCATTCGAGTGCTTGGATCCAGGTGACCTAGTGGTGCAGTATAATAATATGGTGCTGAGGGTCCTGGATTCCATAGCTCCTGTCCGAGTTCACCCCCTTCCTCTCCGCCCTCAGTCCCCTTGGTTTGATGGGACTTTGAGGGAGTTGAGGAGAGTGGGGCGAAGGTTGGAAAGTTGTTGGCGGAAATGTGGTCTGGAGGACGACAGACTTAGGTTGAGTGCCCATTATTTGGACAATCAATCAGAAATCTCCAATAAGAAGGCCAAGTGCCTGTTCAGGGAGATAGCTGTAGCAAGGAATCAACTGGTTCAGCTCTTCCAGACCATGGACAGGCTATGCAATCCAGCCTGCCTTCGGGGCCGGAGAGCCTTTTCATAATCTAAGTGTGGCGAGTTAGCTCGGTTCTTTGCTGATAAGGTGTCCTCAATCAGATTGGAGATCAGCTTAACGCATTTAAATGAGTACGGCAGTGGTCGATGTGAGGGCACAGGCACCCAGTCTGTCTGGATAGAGTTCAACCAGCCAGGGATCATGGATATCATGAAGATTGTTCAAGCCTTGCGGCTGACTTAGTGTAATTTGGACCCTGGTCCAATGCGCCTCCTGCTGGGGTATTTGGATGTGATAGAAGCAGTCCTTGCTGAGATAGTCTGGTGTTCACTGGATCAGGGGGTGTTTACAGGTCCCTTGAAGGAGGCTGTCATGACACTCCTCTTAAAGAAGTCTAAATGCAGGCATCTGGTTTTCTTCTGCCTAAGCCACCCCACCGCCAAAAAAAATTACAGCTCTCCTCCTCACCCAGCTAACTGCAAAGATAACAGTGTCCTTCCTCCAATTCAGACTACTATGCTAACTCTTTTGTGTTTTTTCACCCTAATTGAAGGTTCCAATTTACCTTGTAGACCCTACCCTTCTAATAAAGTATCTGTCTGCTTACCCCCTCGGGTGTATCTGGGGTCCTTCTCAGGGTGGGTAGACTATACTGTGGTTATTTCCATGGATAGGCTATGTAGCAGTAGGAATGTGCAGGCAATGACATAAGAGTCAAAAGAACTGGACTGTAATGGGGACATGTCAGGAATGTGGGCTTTAGGTAAGCTGACTTGGTGGCAGATAGTCAGTGCTGGTTGGTACTCATATAGGGTGCCCTTCTTGCTGTCATGGGTGCCTCCAGGTTGGGGCTTGTGGGGCAGGAAAACATTAATCATGGGAAGTCCCTGACTGGTCCCAAGACAGTGGCCTCTTGTCGGTTGGTGTGTGGGCGGTCAGTGGACCCGGGACTCAAGGTGGAGGCATCAGTGGGCCTCACTGCATGGGTGGGTAAGCCAGTGATATGGACTCCCAGAGGGGTGTTGAGTTCATTATTCCCCTACTGATGCTTATAAAAGATAATGGAGTTTGATATTTTGAGTTGTAAGGGATTGTTAAGTCATTTACAGCTGTCTCACTTTAATGGGTGATGGGGGAAACCCATGGTTAACAGGAAATTTAGTGCTCTTTCTACTGCCTGCAGAGGGCATTTTGAAGGTCATCAGCTGTACAGTAGAATGCTGTCATTGGAGAACAGCTACAAGCAGACTGGTGCCAGGAGGAGGAATGGGCACCACAAGGGTTTTAGTGTGTTTAGAGCCCTGGTTTTACTGTTTGTGCTTTTATCACCGTGTTTTGTGTTTTTTTTATTATGTGCATGGAGTGTTGACCATAACTGCAATTCCAGGTTCTTCCACCCATGTAAATGGTGAGGAAGGTTGTGTGAACAGTCTCAGACCTAGAGGGCGATGCATGTGGGGCAGCATCTGGCCATTCTCAAAGACAATATGGTCATTAACATGAACATTATCCCTTGGAAGGTTAGGGGATTCTCCTCCCTACTTAAATGCAGAAATTTTTTTACTGCCCTCAAATGCAACCAGGAATAGCTGGCTCTACTGCAGGAGATGCATTTTACTGAGGAGGAGCATCGAAAGTTGGTGGAAGGATGGGTAGGTGACTGCTTCACTGCAGCCTACTCATCTCATTAGAAGGGTGTGGCAATTTTGGTTCGTAAGCATTTACCCCTGAAGGCCTTGAGAACTGTGGCATATCCCAAAGAAGAAAGACATGTATTTATACGTGGGGAACTTCATCACCAGCCAGTTACTTATAGAAGTGTATATGTCCCCTTGGTTTTTGACCCTTAATTTTATAGGGCCTTATTTGATCGCCTACATAGGGAACAGTTTCCCAGTTTCATTATGGGGGGGATTTTAATTGTGTGATTTAACCCAAATTAGACCACTGTATGGGGTGGAGCATCATGGGGGAGGACATTGTCTTACTGGATTAAGGTGGTGGCAGATACAGGCCTGGTGGTCTCCTGGTACACAACAAATCCCAGGGCAAAATATTATTCCTTTCATTTTGAATCCCTACAAGACATGGTCCAGATTGGATTACATTTATGTGGATCTAGAGTAATATGACCAGGTACAGGATGTCACTCACAGTTCAATATATTTTGGACCTTGCTATGATTTTGCTGAGTATCAGATCTTGAGCAGACAGGCCCAAGAGGGCACCTGAAGGTTCCCCTTATATTTGTTGGAGAAGGAGGAGTTCCGCCAAAATCTTAAAAAGCAATGTGGGTTCTTCGTGGCTACTAATGTGGCTATGGCTCAGTGAAAGGCAGTGCTCTGGGAGTTAGCGAAGGCTTCCATGTGAGGCATGATTATCAAGTTTGTGGCCATTTTAAGGAGAAAAAGTGGAGAAAATAGACTGGCCATGGGAAAAAAGCTAAAGACTTTGTCAATCATGGTAGTGGAAGGAGGGGGATAGCATGCTGCTGGGGGAGTTGACAGCCACCAGGGAAGCCTTCAACATCCTTTAGAGAGAGGAGGCCAAGATGGCACTGTATTTTGACCAGCAGTGATTTGAATGAGAAAGCAAACCTGGCCCTCTCCTGGTAGGCATGATAAAGGGACACAAGTACAAACAGAATTGCTGCTTTGTGGGGCCCAAGAGGTAGGATAGAAACAAGCAATGAGGGGATCAAACAGATATTCAAATGCCTTTTTACTAGACCTTGTACTGTACAGTGCATGGTGCCCTAATTCAGACAAGGCAGCCACAAACTTCTTGATGGGGTTAGACATACCTGGAGCCATGGAAGTATAAAAAGAGGTGTTGGGAGCACTGATCACAATAGCAGAGATTGGGGAGGGGTGATAGGCTCATTGAAAAGGAGCAAAGTGATTGAACTGGATCGGCTCACGGCAGAGTATTGCAAGGAGCTGGGGGGTTGTTACTTATGCTACTTTATGGGATGTTGAAAGAGGCTGGGGGGGGCTACCTGCCTCATGCTACCTGCCCTCTGTTTGTGTACTTCTGAAACTGGGCAAAGATCCTTTGGAAAGTGCAATCTATAGGCCTATATCTCTTAATTTTCAATTTTTTTTTTTTTTTATGCACAGTTATGCCCCCTTTCATCACCGCAACTCAGTTCTCTCCTCCAGGACTCCCAAGGCATCCTTTAGCTCTGCCAAGCTTCTGAGGAACTCAGGGCAAACACCCATCCAGCCTCAGTTTACCTCCCCTGGGCAGGGAGCCTGGGTCCTATTCCCCTCAACTCACTGTAGCGCATCAGGTGGTCTGCACTGCGTCCCCAGAATTGGTCGGTGGCTTAGGCACTTGGGCCCTTTGCCAGGTGTAGGTGTGGGGATTTTCCTTTTTCAGTTATGGTCTCTCTAAGCCCCCTAGGCCATTAGCATACTGGGAGGTTCAAGAAGACATGTGCACATCAAGACGTGCCACCATTCTGAACCTCAACTGATGTCCTTCCCTCCCCTGACATGCTGTCCTGCTGCACTGCCACCCATGATCACTCAGGTGGCAATATAGTAGCAGGATCCAAAAACCACCCTCTCTAGAGGACAGTGGGCCCATGGATGCCCAATCCTCCTCCGGCTGGCCCTGGGTATGTTCCTGAACCCAGGTTGATGGACCTATATCTCTATTAAATTGTGATTTGAAAATCCTGGCCAATATATTGGGAAGATGCCTGAAGCAGGTCATCCTGCAGATTGTGCATCTGAACCAGATGGGGTTGTGAGAGGGTGTCTGTCCTATCACAATATGCACTGCTTATTGAATGTAATTCAGTGGGGCTCACAGTGTCCAGATACAACACTTGTGCAGACGATGGATGCCCAGCAGGCTCTTGATCACATAGAATGGGGATACATGTTCCAGGTGCTTGGGAAATTTGGCCTGGGGAAGATTTTGTGGACTGTGTGAAACTGCTGCATGTTGCACCAAAGGCCAGAATCTTGGCGAATAGTGTGCTCCTGAAGGAATTTTGCTTGCACATTGGCACAAAGTAGGGGTGCCTCCTCTCTCCAGTATTGTTTTAACTGGCCATTGAACCTCTAACCATTAAAATCAGATCTACAAAGGCATAAGGGGAGTAGGGAACCACCCAGCTCATCAGCATAAAATTACTTTTGATGCTGATGACCTCCTGTTTTGCTACTAAACCACAGACCTCTATGTCAGTTATTTATTTAGTGTTTGTTTACTGGGTAAGGTGTTGTAGCCACAAAACATGACTATTTTCAGACACAATCCGGGAGGTTACCATACAAAATTGGCAGGCAAAACAAACAGGTATAGTTGAGAGGTAATCAATCATACAAGGACAAATCTACACAATGTTCAGTGACATAAACAGTATTGCTAATATAACAGAGTTGTTGAGATTTATTTCACATTTTGCTGAGTTCTTGGGGTATAAATTAAATCTTCATAAATAAGAACTCATGAGTCTGGGACTAGACCCTCCTTATAGGCTCCAATGAGAATGGGGGCTAAAATCAGTTACCACTGCCCTCATGTACCTTGGCATAAAAGTGGGGAAGGGCATTGGAGGCCTATATACCCTGAACTACCAACTGATGTTCAACATCATTTTTGGGGAAACTTGAAGACTAGAGGGCATTGCCAATTTCATGACTAAGGCATCCTAATTTATTGAAAATGAATATCCTATCTGGGTTACTTTATATAATGCAGATTTTACCAATGGTTCCCCTCCAAATCTGATATTAAAACAACTAGAGTGGGAATTCTCATCCTTTATCTGGCAGAAAAAAAGACCCAGAATGAGTTTCGAGTGGCTTAAGAGTGCAACAGAAAAATGGGGCCTGGATCTGAGAGGCAATTATCTTGCTATACAACATTAATATGTACATGACTTGGACAACAAGGGGGAGATTGCTAGCTGGGTAAACCTGGAGAAATGTGGGGCCAGAACAAGACTGTCTGCTTATCTGGGCCCCGATGGGGAATGAGCATATGGATCAGGTGATGGGTAGAACCCACTGGTTAATTATCCCCTGGAAGCCTGGACAGTGGGATGACACAGATGGAAAGCCAAGGAAAATAATACACTACAGATCGTTATTACTGGGAACCCAGACTTCCTCCTGGAGTCAGAGGATACAAGCCATTTCATGTATTTGGAAGGGCTTTTGGGAGAGGACCAGGGTGGAGCATTTGGATAACTCACCCCTGTATGAGTTAGAACTTGTAACCTATAGAGCATAGGCATCTCCCTGGGACTGTGGTCACTAAAGTGGCTAGGAAGGACAGGATTAGGCTCCCAAACTTATCCTTGAAGGTAAAGAGACTATGGGAATGGGACCTTAATCAGGATATCTTGGATGAGAACTGGGAAGATGTCTTGAAGATGCACATGGGGCTTCTGCTCTGTAATAAATACAAGGAGTCAATATAAATTTATACATAGCCTGTATTGTCCCCTCAGTGTAGTCCATAAATTTAATCCCACCATTTCTCCAGAGTAGACAGATACAGGCACTTGGCATTCATTACTTCTGGGAATACCAAACACTTCAGCCATTCTGGTACCTAGTGTCAAGGGAGATTACTGGGATACTTGAAAACCCAGTACCACACACTCCATTATACATGCTGTTTGGAATGGAGGACATGGGGCAGAGGGATAGGCTTCACACCCCTGGTGGGTTAGAGTCTTGCTGACAAATGGTGAGGCAGTGTGTGCAGAACGCTTGGGTGTCTTGTGTGGTCCCTTCTGTTAAGCAGTGGAAGAATTTAGTCCGGCAGGGTCTTGCACTGGAGTGACTGACATATGCTCAAAGGAAGGGACAAACTGTTTTGGAGAATTGGGATAATTTATTAATTCTTTACCACAATCTGAAACATTGGTGCTGCATGAGGACCTCCTACAGTGGTTAGAACCTTGGATGGGGAGGATATGCAGATATTTACAGAGTTGTCCCTCAGGCTGTTTGAATTAAGAAATATGAGTTACATATATTCTATGCATCTGTGGTTGATTATGTTTTGGGGCATTATGAATTAATGTAATGTATCTATTTTCTCAGGAGATCTTGTATACTGCCTGGTATGTAATTGGCCTACAGACAATAGATTAACAGGTTTCTCTGAAATGTACAGTAATTTTTTTTTATCTATCATTATTTTTATCAGACCTGTGCTCTTGCATTTTGTAATACTGTATGTAATCCATGTTGTATATGACCTGTGTCTTGTGTCATGTTTGTCAAAAACTATAATGCAAAAAAAATGACTAAAACGTTAGCCAAGTTATCTCTGAAAGCAATACTTTTAAGCATATTGTGCTGTGTCTTTATGTTTCCAGTAATCTTTTCCAGGTAAAATAGAAGCAATATAACTAAATACACATTAATTGGAAGGCTGTACCTGTAGTTCATTAGGGTGGGGCAACCAGGAGCTCCCCTACTTGAGCAATAGAAGGCTGCGCCTTCCAGTCACCTCACTGAAGAGTTTTTTGGTGTGGCTGGATGCTCTGTTGGCTGCTGCTTGTCCCTCCTTTTGGTTGGTTTGTTTTTGGTTTCGGTTACTGTTTTGTCTTGCCTCTTACTGCTGCTGGTGCTTCTCCGTCTCCCCTGTCCATGTGTCTGTCTTCATTTCCTGTGCTGTTGTGGCCGCCGCTGCAGCTGTCATTCCCGTTGTTCATTCTATTGTCACTCTGCAGCGTGCATGTTCCTTTTCCCACTCCCTTCCATTTCTTTTTCTCCTCCCTGAGGCCATCTGCACCCCACTACCTCCTGCTCCATTGTTTCCCCCTTTCTGCCACTTGCTCCGTGGATGTCCACTTGTCTCCTGCCTGTCTTGTGTTATCCTCCCCTCTATTTTCTCCATACCTTTTTGGGGGGTTCTTTCTTCCCGCTGGTGGCCCTCCCATTTGCTTCCTTTACTTCTCTGCCACAGAGCTTGAAAATTGGGTCAAACATTAACTTAACTTCCAAATATTCTCTACATACAAAAGGCGTCCTATGGGTCTTCATCACTGCTACTCACCCATTATCTTGATGTCAGCTGTAAAATGTATATAAAATGTAAATAATGTAGTGCTTGCAATCACGCCACGTATATGTTCCATGAATGAAACATTGTATATTATAAATATGGTCATATTCTTGCTACTTATTGTTAAATGTACAGATGCATCCCCTTTCCCAGGACACATCTGGAGATGAGCATTTTGCCTCAGCATGCCTTCCTGGTGAAACTTTTCAATAAATAAATACATACATTACTTCCATAGAAGTACTGCAGACTTTCTAAACTTGTACCCGAGTTCTCTGTTGCTGCCACGTTATGTCATTGTCAGTGTCAGTGGCTCAGCAGGTAGCACACTCACCTCTGAGGCCAGGAGATCAGAGGGCTGTGGGTTTACTCCCACATCTGTCACTTGGGTTAATATCCCAGTACTGACACTAGTGCAGCATGAGATGGGTTCTGCACTTCTGAAGTGCTGTCTTTCAGATGAGAAGTTAAACTGAGGTCCCATCTGCCTGGTTTGGTGGTAGTTCAGGTGGATGTTAAAGATCCCATGGCACTTATCATAAAGAGTAGAGGAATTTTCCCAGTGTCCTGGCTAAATTTTCCTCATTCACTAAAAATACCACCAACAGCTTAATCTGGTTCAAGGTCAGTTGGCATTCATCTGTATCCGCCTCCCCCAGGTCGTGCCTGAAAATAGGCAGGATTTGTCTAGTGCACTTACCCGGTCAACAAAAACTAAATAAAAAATAAATAAAATATGTCACCCCAGATTAACGCTGTATCAGCCTTTGGTTCTACTACCTCTGTCCTGCATACACAAATTCATTTCAACAACCGACCTTCCCCTTTTGCAGTTCTCATTTGTATAGTGCTACATAGGACTTCTTTCCACTTGAACTTTAACCTTCCCTCCCCCTCCCCCCCCATTTTACTTTTGCATTCCATTCATGGCATTTCAGCCAAGCCTTCCAGGTATGCCAGCTCAATCCATGGTGGATCAGCCAGGTTTACAGCTGTTGGCATTTAATCAATTAGTGTTTTGGTTTCATGCTGCCTAGCTTGTGGCTTCTCTGTTATTTCCACGGTGGAAGACTATGATGTTACAGTGGACACCACGACTCCGCTATTCACTCAGACTAATCTACGTGGAGAATTAATCTTCTCATGCTCAGTACAACTGTGCCCATGGCTGTTTCTATCTGTGCTGTTGCCGCTCACCCCACATCCCTCTGTGTTGTCACTGCTTGCCCACAGCTGTCTGTGTTGTCACCACTTGCACCGTGGCTGTCTGATTGTGCTGCTCACCCTGCTGCTGTCTGTGCTGTTGCTGCATGCCCCATGGCTCTGTGCTCTGTTGCTGCCCAACCCACCGCTGTCTGAACTGTTGCTGTTTGCCCCACAGCTTTTTGTGTTGTCCCTCACCCTGAAGTGGTTTGTGCTTTTGCCGCTCACACTGTGGCCTTCCATGCTGTTGCCACTCGTCCTGTGGCTGTCTGTGATGTTACTGCTTGCCCCATGGGTATCTGTGTTGTCACTTGCCCTGCGGCTCTCTCTTCCATTGCTTGTTGCTGCTGCCCCGTTGCTGTCTGTATTGTTGCCACTCACCCTGCAGCTGTCTGTGCTGTGGCCACTTGCCCCATGGCCATGTGGTGTTACTGTTTGTCCTGTGGCTGTGTGCTGTTGCTGCTCACCTTGTGACTATCTGTGTTGTTGTCACTCGCCCTGTGACTGCCTGTGCTGTTGCTGCTTGCCTCGTGGCTGTCTGTGCTCCCGTTGCTGCTCACCCCACAGGTCTCTGCTGTTTCCCCTTTGCTTGTTCCCTCATCCTTGTTTTCTTCTGCATTTCTGAGATTTCACCCAAGTCATTGTTTTGCCAGTCTTTTGCTGCCTGATGTATTCTTAGCCGTCACTAGACAAATTATCCCAAAGCTTGGAGGGAAGGTGATCTAGGCCTTGGATCCCCAGAGGTTTCCTCCTGATAAACATTTGTTTTCTCTCCTCCATGCCAATAGTCATAATACTTAGATAGGGTATTTAGGTAGGCTTCCACTGTTGGATGGAGATGGATGGTGGCCTTCTTTGCTGTTCACTGTCTCCTTAGGAAGTCATGCCCTGTTACTATAATTCAGGCCTATGAAAGTCACTATTTGTTCTCACTGTCTCTCTACTGCCATACATTAAGCTCCTCACTATAAGATGCCTACTGACCTACACGCAGGTCCTCATTACCAATACGTACTGATCCTTCTGCAATGTTTTCTGCTGTATGGTCTTTTCTTTTGGGCACTCCTTCCTACGGTACTTTTAGCCAAGGGAATCATTCCTAGGGCACCTCTAGAGGTGGAACCCTCTGCTAGGTTTCCTTGCCTTTGTACCCCTGTAGGGTGGTATATCTAATGGACAGAGAAATGAACAGCCCCAAAGGTTCATCATAAATTGAACAAGCAGAACAGTATACTAAGTTGTGTAAGTCCATTGAATCTGTATTATGACCGATGTCTGTCAGTTTGATATCCCATTTACTTTCATATTATTTTGTTTAATATTTATTCATGGCCTGCTGCACCTTTAGCATATACGCAGTGCTCATACATTATTATGGCTTAAAGAAGTCTTTTCACCCCATGCCTGGAAGGTTCATAAAGTACCTGGCCACATAGCTGGAAGATTTCTATACACAGAAATTCCTGCTTTTCTTAAATTATATATTAACTTTAAAAGTTTGTTGCTCTAATCTAAATATTTCAAAAGGTAAAAGCTGTTCTGATAGCACATCATAGCACATAACCAGCTTGCACCTGGAAACAAGCTTTGGTTTAGTGTGCTTTTAATGGTTAAACAATTTAGCCTTTCCCTGTTCCCTATAATATGACATCCAGTGTCCTGAGCAACATGGTTTCCGAAAAGGGCACAGTACCACCACTGCACTATTAGAATCCACGGGCTTCATCCATACCATGCTAGATCAAGGAAACTGTGTAGGGGCAGTATTCATCGAACTTACAAAAGCCTTTGATACTGTGAACCACCCACTCCTACTCAAGCAATTTTCAAACATTGGGCTCTCCAATGAAGTGCTGCTCTGGTTTTCAAGCTACCTTGGGGAGAGGGTCCAGAAGGTTAGGATTGCCGGTGTCACCTCGGAAGAAAAGCCAGTCCTTTCAGGGTCCATCCTAGGGCCACTACTCTTCAGCCTCTTCCTCAACAACCTTCCCAGTGTCTGACACCAGAAATTACTGCTCTACGCTGATGACGCAGTCATGTTCACCAACCACCAAAATGCAGAGCTCCTTGAGAAACAATTGCAGCTTGAATTCATGTGCATCGAAGAATGGTTCAAGTCACATAAACTGGTCATGAACTACAGCAAAACAAAGGTTATGACCTTCTACAATGCCAGGAGCAGGTACAAATCCTGTGACCTCACCATCCTAAACCAAACACGGACCTTACTTGAACACATTCCTGATTTTAAATACCTAGGTGTCACATTGGACAGCTCACTCTCCTACCATCGGCACATAGATTCTGTTGCCAAAGCCACCAACATCCATATAGGCCTGCTCTAAAGGCACAAACACTGCATAACTCCTGACACTCTCCGGTTGGCCATCAACAGCTCTGTCACCTCTATCATCGATTACGGACAAGCAATTTATGGCTCTGCCTCTGCCCTCCGCAGAATTACAGTTGCACTCAACAAAGCATGCAGGCTGCTAACTGGGACTGACTGACTTACACACACTTGTGACCTGTACACTCGGGCAGGATGGCTTCCTCTCATCAGCTGGATACAGTATCAAACCTGCCCCTTAGCCAAAAACGTCCTCCTTGGGATCATGCCCCCAGGCATTGAAAAGCTCCTTATTGACCACCACAGCACCCAGCTAACTAGAAGTTCACAACAACTAACCTTCCTTGTCCCCAGATGCCAGACTACCATAGGCCAGAGGGCCTTTGCCCACAGAGCACCACAGTGGTACAATACTCTCAACAAAGAAACTCTTACTGCTGCTGCTCTTAGCCCTTTTAAGAGACAACTCCGACTTCATCTCATTTCAACTTGTCGTGACTGCCTCGCCTAATCAGGGGCCCACCGCTCAATGCCCTCCACTTCAGTCTAGACAGCTACCTCTCCCCGCCTTGTCCCCTCCTACCTGCCTACCCCCTTGCCCCCTCTCCCTTTTCTCCCCCCCAAGCATTTCCTGACTTTTATCCCTCCCCTTTAGAGCTCTTACCCTCACACTCTACCCTGCAACAATGGCTTTCCTGCCTGCATACCCCCCTCTCACCTGCAGCACTTATTTCTAAGATTGCCCTTGGCTGGTATGTCATGCTACTTAACATTTGGCACATTTTGAATTACTGGAATTTCCTACGCCTCAGTCCCTGCTTTTTTATTGTGTATGTACACACACACACACACACACACACACACATACATATATACATATATACATACATACATACATATATATACATATACATATACACATATACATATACATACACACACATATACACACCCCCATTCCTTCGACATGGAACCTTTGTAAATGAGCAGTTCCTGCTCAAAGGTATTGTAATCCTAAATTTCAATAAAATAAATAAATATAGTTTATATTAAGCAGTAATGCTGCACAAAATGCTAAGCAGAGCTTCTTACTTGGCTCACATTCTCTGTTATCCGAGTTGTCCAGGTGAGGATACCAGGCACTTCCTGGTTCCTCTTAAGCCTTCAGTGCTCGCTGATGTCATACAATGCATGACATCATGCAAGGTGTTTCTGGAAACTGGGTTGTTAGGCACCCTACTGCCACACCAAAGATCTGGTGTGCTAGCACATGTTGCAGGTTCTAGTGAGCAAGGGTGGACAGGCAAGCTATAACACACAATGAGGTGTGGGTTATGTCCTGATAAGAGCACTTCCAGGTGAATCATGTAATATGAGGCACTTGCGCTGAGTGCCTTATGCATCTGGGCGTGCTCTTATCAGGACATAACCCACACCTTGGAGTATGTTATTGTGCTTATAAAATAGGCCCCCTGTAAAGAAGTTAATTAAAAAATGCAAATAAAAATGTACGTAAAATCTGTAAAAATATTATATTTATAGAAAAAAGAAAAAGTAGTCCTGTAGGAATGCATGCGACTCTCATTAAAACACTAAACAAGGTCAATTTCACTCTGTTTGCAATACCAGTGACTGTCTGCAACCCCACACAAATGGTCAAAAGCATGTTATTTTTTATCCCGAGTCCCTTCTGGGCAACTAAGAGTGACCCCTTTTTAGAATGCCCTTCTAACCAAGGCCATATAAAATATAGTTCCCTTTTTGTTGATGACTCTTCAAACAAGCCTGTGTATAAAAAAGAAAACAAATAACTGTCTAGAATTTGGGAGAAAAAAAGAATGTCACAGTAGTTCTGTGTTTTTTTTGTTAAGTGTGTTATGTATTTTCTCTTCTACTTCTGGTTTTATGCATTTAATTAGTTGATATGTAGGTGTGGAATATTACAACAATTTAAACTGTAGAGGAATGCTAAGAGAATAAGGGAAGGAGTGCTGTAACCAATACATTCCATTCCTATATTACACATGAAAAAGGATTTTCTGTAACCTCAGTTTTTAGCTGTAAGGAATATCAATGTCATGTACAGTTTTTAATTTTACTTTGTTTCAACTGATCAATTCAATAAACAAGTGTAAAAAAAAAAAAACATGGTAATTTTAAACATATTTCTTACTTTTTCCACAGTTTGACTTTCAGCCACCATGATTGAGCGTGTAACAGTTGGGCTGAGGCATTTTGTGTACAGTTTGTTGCCCATCTCCCAAGCTGCAGAAAGCATTTTTTGTGTGTCCTTTTATTTATTTATTCTTTTTCAAGCTTTGTTTTCTTAAAATCACTTCTTTTGGTTTAATTTGTGACAAACGGCGGGCTGACTGGGAGCAAGTGTGACCCTCAGCAGCCACCATAGGTGATTGTTTCCTGGTTTCCACTTGTTATAAACCTTAACAGTCACAGTATTTATTTAAAAAGAGGAAACTCCATTCAGTTTTGTTCAGGCAATAATGCGATGGATGGTCTGTGTGGGGGGGGGGGGGAGGAGAATGCAGCCTCAGTGGTGTGGAATGTAGTTGTGACCAGAGAAGGTAAGGAATGCAGTGGAGACTGTGCTGCGGTGAACATCGGTGGCATAGCTGCAGATCGTGGGCATAACAGAAATGTGGGTCGAGAGAAAGTAAAATTAAGGTCAGAGTGGTAGTTTTTGTACGCTGCTTAGTAGTCTTTATGGGGAAGCAAAGGAACTGTTGAATGATTTTTACTTTTATTTTCCACTACTCTCCTGGTTCGCTCAGATGCTAGTTGAGGAGCTGCAGTGAGAGAACAGTAGCACACATTGATTTCCACAGGTGCTGCGTTTTGCTTGGCGTGGTTAGAGCTGGTTGCAGGGTTATGTCCTGATAAGGACATGGCTGAAAACCTGTTTCAGCCAATCAGCATTCAGGATATTTTATGCCCATTTTATAAAATACATTAGCCACCACTAGACTGCAATGTAGCTCTAGCTCCATTGTCATCCATTATACCGGACTATACTTCATCTTGTACTTTGACTTTTGTTTATATTTTTTCACCACATTACTGCCTAGACTAAATGATTTGATTTATCAGTTTATAACAAACTTGTACATGGATTGCCTTACTATGGTGTCTGGTGGTGGCTAACCCCAGGGATTTCTTTAGGTTGTCCACTACATGTCACAGCGACAGCTCTAATGCTTCTGGGAATTGTTGGGTTAGTTAGCAGCAGTACCTGTCTTGACAGAGCTGAGAGTGTTGGGCTGGGCAGCAGAGCAGGGGTCAGTGAGGGACCATGGTGGCACTCATTGTTGGCCTGAGAGTTGGGCCAGAAGTCATCAGCAGTGTACTAAAGTGTTTAAAACTTTTTTTCCCCCAATTGGACGTGGGGGAGGGAAGGGGCATACTTTATGGAGTTTACTTGTTGCTTCCAGTTGAGGTTTGGTGTGGTGGAGGGTGCCACTCATGCTGTGGAGTCATGTAGAAAGAGCACTTTCAGCTGTGTACACAGTCAGATGATGGGGAAGAGCTCAAGTCAGTCAGTAAGGATTATGGATTTTCTGATTCACCAGTGGTGGAACTGTCGGATGGACTTTCCTTTACTGACTGCAGTAGTCATAGTGGACAGCCTCCCGGAACCCCAGAGGCCAGCAGCTTGGAAAATTCAGATACGGGTGACAAAGGAGAGGAAGTGGAATGCTTTACTCTAAATTTTTATTATACAAAGAAACATTTAAACAGGTACCTATTTTCAAAGGGTTTAGAGTCAGGTACCAACATTAATGCAAAAAGATATTGTTCCACAGAACAGTCATTATGACAGACAGATAGAATTATATTAACAGTATAGTGTATACATTACACTTAGTATAGATCAAAACAAGCTGCAGTCTATTTTACAGGGCTGTGCAATACAAAGGATACTTTGACAGGTTACAATGCATTTCTTTTAAAGCATGCAGATATACCAGAGGTAGTGAGTATAGCAAGCAGCTGAGTTTTAAATGACAAAATAGAGTAACCCTCTCTATGACGTCCACTGTAACCAGGCAACAGAAGCTGCAGGATGGCTTCTTGGATGTGTTCCTCGATCAGCAGGTGATGGACCCAATGAGGGAGGGTCACATTCTGGATGTGGTTTTAGCAGATGGGGATTAGCCTAGAGGTTAGAGGAATGAGGTGTGAAGGAGCTTGATACATCCAGCAGACTAGACCCAAGTTTGATTCTCAACCTCCACTTGCATACTATGATTCTAAGCAAGTCACTTAACCGCCCAGTGCTCCCAGGTCACCCCTGAAAACAGGCACTTGTGCCTAGTGGGCCTTACCCAGTTACCAAAGACTAAGATGTAAAAAAAAAAAAAAAAAAAAAAGTGAAATTGTATGACATCTGGTTGTGGAAGAACCCCTGGATGGGAGCGACCACAACACAGTCTGGTTTTGGCTTAAATGGGAGGGGGGAAACAGAGGGGGATCATTCAAGGACAATGATAGTTGATTTTAGCGGGGTGGACTTTCTGAACATGGGGAAAGTTCTCAAGGGGCATTTGAGAAACATAAAACCAGGTTTGGACGTGGAAGGTAGGTGGGAGATCATAAAGCTGGGGTTATAGGAGGCCACCAGGACCTGTGCAAGAGTGAAGAGCAAGGGTGGTAGGTCCAGTAAATCATGCTGGTGGACCAAGGAGGTCCAGGAGGTGGTAAGGGAGAAGACGACTGCCTACAGTAGGTACAAAAAAATGTGAGGTGAGAGGGATAGAGAGAATTATCGTTTTGCAACCAGGAAAGTCACCAGAGTGGTGAGGGGAGCAAAGGCCTGGAAAGAGCAGAGGCTGGTGCAGGGTATACGAGGTGGGGAAAAGTTTTTCTTTAGGTATATTGGTGAGTGGAGGAAGGTCAAGGGCTAGCTCAGTAGGTTGAGGACAGCTGGGGGGATGGGTGGAAGGGGCTGGAGAGCAAGCAGAGGTACTGAATGAGTACTTTGCCTCAGTGTTCACTAGTGAGAAGGCTGGGGAACTTCCAAAAAAGGGGGTTGAATGACACAGAAGGCACAGCAGATCTGACTATTTCAGTATCTGCTGAAGAACAAGCCACTGGGGAGGTAGGCCAGGGGTGAGAGATATCAGGCTGGTTCTGCTGAATTGGGGAGGGAGGGACAGATGCTGATATTCACATCAGTCAGGTGAGGGAAGGCCTCCAGTCCCTAAAAAAGGATAAACCTCCAGGGCCTAATGCTATTCATCCCAGAGAACTGAGGGAGGTGGTGGATGTTTTGGCTGTGCCATTGGTAGATCATTTTAACTTGTCACTCCAGACAGGGAGGGTGCCAAGGGATTGGAAGCAGGTGCATGTTGTGCCCATCCATAAAGGGGAATCAAGAGAAGAGCCAGGAAACTATAGACCCATTAGTTTGATGTCGGTGGTGGGGAAGGTAATGGAAAGCATACTTAAGGCAAAGCTGGGAGGTTTCTTGGAGGAGATGGGTTACCTGGATGACCTGCAGCATAGGTTTGTGCCTGGCAGATTGTGTCAAACCTTGTAGAGTTCTATGAGTGGGTGACATCAGCACTCAACAGGGGAAGACCAGTGGATGCACTGTTCCTGGACTTCAGCAAAGCATTTCATTCGGTTCCTCACATTGGCCTAAGGGAGAAGCTGGAGGGGATGGGGGTAGGCCCATTGATGGTTAGGTGCCTTGGAAATTGGCATTCAGCTCATGCTCAGTGGGTAGTGGTTGGAGGGGAGGTCTCATCTCCTAGGGGGGCCATAAGTGAGGTCCCACAGGGATCAGTTCTGGGGCCACTCCTGTTTAACACCTATATCTCCACTATCAGGAAAGGTATCGGGTGTGAAATGAGTCTCTTTGTGGATGATTCTAGGCTGGGGGTGGTGGTGGAGTGGTAGGAGGGGAGATTGGCACTGCAAGAGGACCTGGATACTCTGAAGAGGTGGTCCTGCACCTGGAAATTGAAATTTAACTCCTCCAAGTGCAAGATGCTACACCCAGGGTGGGAAAACCCCAACCATGTGTACACCTTGGGGGGGATTAGTTGCAGGCCACGGAAGGGGAAAGAGCCCTAGAAGTCTTGGTGGATGTTAACATTAATAAGTCAGAGCAGTGCAGGAAGGCTGCAATCAGGGCAAATAGAATGCTGGATGCATCACTAGGGAGATTACCTCAAGGAACAGGGAGGTGATTTTGCCACTGTACACCAGCCTGGTTGGACCACATCTTGAGTACTGAGTGCAGTTCTGGAGGCCGTACATAAGGAGGGACATCCAACTACTGGAGAGGGTTCTGAGGACAGCAACCAGAATGATCCGGGACTCGGGGGATATGACATATGAGGAATGACTAAGGGAGCTCAACCTGTTCTCACTGGAGGAGAGGAGAGACTGGAGGGACAAGATTGAGGTCTTCAAATATCTCAGGGGAGTAAATAAGATAAGCCGATATAGGATCTTTTGACAGAAGGAGGGTGGAATCACCAGAGAACACAGTTGGAAGATTGAGGGTGGTAGGATTATGGGGGAAAAGAGGAGGAGGTACTTCACTGAGAGAGTGTGGTGGAACCATGGAATGCACTGTCCGCGGAGCTGGTATAGGAAGCTACGGTGGAGGGATTCAAGAGAGGGTGGGACAGGTATTGGCAAGAGGTGAAGCAGAGGCTGGTTTGCCCAGTGGGGCAGGACTTAGGGATGGAGTAACAATGGAAGGAGACAGATAGAGGGCTATGGTACCCAATCAGGGTGTTGAAGCATGAGCAGACTTGATAGACCAATAGGCCTACTCTGCTGATGTCTAGTATGTTTGTGTCCACCAGGTCATTCCAGTGCTAAGCAAAGAGGAGTTTTGTCCCAACATGGTTCTCCTCTGAGGTAGCAGCAACAAGCAGAGGGCTCTGCTTCCTGTATCATATCTGTTATCAATATAGTAGAACTGTGTGCAGACCAGGGGAGAGCAAGCCTAGTAAGGCTTTGTTGCCTATGATCAGCATGTGGTATAGCATCCACGAGTTAAAGGTTGCCAAGTTCTCAGAAGAAGCCAGAAGGGGAAAGAAACATTCAATTCAGTGTTTACAGTAACTGGTAATTGCTATTTTTCTTTTAAACTTAGATTGTGGGCTTTTAGTGACACTGTAATTTATTTGCTGTCTTTACTTAGGATTGTTTTTGGGCTGTTGAAAATTTAAAACGTAGTGGTGGTGTATTTCTTTGCTGTCTTTAATTGCTGCAAATTTTCACCCCCTCCCCTTCCCCCAACTCTTAATCATATGCCCTGTTAAATCTGATTGACAGGAGCTAAACACAGGGGATAGTAAGGGGTGTGGAGTAGGAGGGGCATAAAGGGGAAGAAGCTCACCCTCAGCACGACAAGTGTTTTGACATTTATTTATTGGTTTATTTTCTTTTTTTAAAAAGAAAAGCATCCGAGGATCAGTGGCAGGATTTTTAGGACAGTAAATTAATAAAAAGGGAACTAGGAGAGCTTCAGTAACAGACAAGTAGTGGAATTGCAGTATAATGTGGGGAGTGGTGCAATGCAGTGGCTGTAGGGCAGCCATATTCAGGCAGATCTTCTGGACACCGAGGTGCTGCCCTATCTGCATGCATCTCTCTGGACTGTGGGATGAGGTAGCCAGACAGAGCGGAAGTAAACTAGGTCAGGAGTACCATCACCCCTATCCAGAGACCACCCAGTCCAATGTAACTGCCTCAAAGGATACTAAGAACGAGGAGCACTTGGATAACAGTGGGCTCAGGGAGGGTTAGAGTGGTCAGGCAGAGGCACATCCCAGATTCTATTCCACTCAACTCATATGCCACACTGGCAAATGGGGACAACCAAACAGAGGTACCCAGAGAAGTGGAGGGAAAGGATGTGGAGGTTAGCCAAGGAGGTGACCTCAGCCGGGAGAGCAGTAGACCCCTGAGGAGGAGGGGGAAGTGAATCCTGGTGGGGGGCTCCATCATAAGAGGGGTCCAGCTAGGAACACAGGAGGGGGAGGACAGGGAGGTGAGGTGCCTACCAGGTGCCGAGGCATGGAGGGATGGAAGGAAGATCCTGGGGATAACTGGGAAGGCAAGATGAGAGGGTGAGCTGGAAGTCATTATTCACCTAAGTACTAATGACCTGGCAAATGGGGAGCCAAAGGAAGTTCAGGAACAGTTTAGGAAATTGGGGAGGTGTCTCAAGCAAGTAGCTACTTCTGTCACTTTCTCAGAAGTACTACCTGCGAGAGGCAAGGGAGAGCATAGGAGTGCATGCACCAGGAACTTTAACTCATGGTTGAAGAACTGGTGCTGTGAGGAAAGGTTTGGATTAATTGGTGACTGGGGACCCACCTGGAGGGATGGAGGTTTGTTCAAGCCTGACAGCCTGCATCCATCCTGGAGGGGAATCCAAGCACTCAATGATAAGTTTAAATGCTACATTGACAAGCATTTAAACTAGCAAAAGGGGGGTGGAAGGCCAGCAAGGAGGGTACCTACTTGTTCAACCCCCACAGCTAGCAGTGGAACCAGTGAACCGGAGGAGTGGTTATCTCTACAAAGCAGTGTGCAAAAGATGGAGATTAGCGCCCAAGAGGTTGATCGGCAGAAAAGGGGCAAAATTCAGCAGAAGGGCAGACAGCAGGGAGAACCAGGGATAAAGAACAACCAAGGAAGGGGCTGGAGTAGAACAGCAACACAGTCTAGGGAGATCAAATCATGGGAAGCCATGCGTGCCAATGCCAGGAGCCTTAGCAACAAGATGGAAGATCTGGAGGCTGTCATGGTGCAGTCAGACCTGGACATTGTGGCCATCACTGAAACCTGGTGTAATGATAACCACAACTGGGAGATGGCCATACCTGGCTACAACATATTCAGAAGAGACAGGGCAGGCAGAAAGGGAAGAGGAGTGGCACTGTATGTAACAAATGACGAAGGCCACAGAGATCCAGGAAGAACAAAATGGGGTAGAGATACTGTGGGTTAAGCAGGAAAGGAAAATGGAGCCAGCCATCCGCACAGGTGTGGTCTATAGACCACCAGCCCAGGAGGAAGAAACAGACAGGGAGCTGATGCTAGCCATCCAAAGGATGGCAGACAAGGGGGATGTAGTACTGGTTGGAGACTTCAATATTCCAGATGTGGACTGGAGCATCCCAGCAGCAGCATCAACTAGGAGCAGATTTATCCTGGACTCCCTTCAGGGTGCCTTCCTCAAGCAACTGGTCATGGAATCAACTCAGCAGAAGGTAATACTGGACCTTGTGCTCACAAACAGGGACACTGATGGGGGTAACAGTGGGGAAGCACCTGGGGAACAGTGACCACCAGTCATTGTGGTTTGAAATCACAGAAAGAGCAGAACCAAACCACACAAAAAACACGTATCCTGGATTTTAGGGGGGCAGACTTTGGGAAAATGGGGAGATACTTGAAAGAGGCATTTAGGGAAAAGGGGGGTTGAGGAACAGTAGGCAGTATTTAAAATGGGGATTACAAGAGCAACAGAATTATGCATTAAGCAGGTTAACAAGAGGAAAAGGAAGAGGATACCATTATGGTTTTCCAAAGAGGTAACAAAGAAAGTGAAAGCCAAAAAGATTGCGTTCAGGCAATACAAAAAGACACAGGCAGAAGGTGATAGGGAGAAGTACCAGGAGAAGCAAAGGGAGGCAGGGAGGTCAGTAAGGGAAGCCAAAGCTCAGACAGAAGAACACATTGCAAAATCAGTGGGTAGCAGGGATAAAAACTTTTACAGGTACATAAGTGAAAAAAGAAAGGCAAAGGGAGGGATAGTGAGACTGAAGGGGGAGGATGGGGCTGTGTGGAGGATGACAACAGTAAAGCTGACATATTGAACAGGTATTTCTGCTCAGTCTTTACTGAGGAAGAGGAGGGTAATGGGTCTGAAGGGAGTACAAGGGGTGAGAATGGTGCAGAAATGGACACAAGTCTCTTTACTCGAGAAAGGGTCCTGAAGGAACTGGAAGTAATAAGAGTTGATAAAGCAATGGGGCCAGATGGGGTGCACTCCAGGGTCCTTGAACTAAGAGAGGTGGTGGCTGAACCTCTGGCTATCCTGTTTAGCTGATCACTGGAAACAGGGAAGGTACCCAAAGACTGGAGGACAGCAGATGTAGTCCCCTTATACAAAAGTGGGAACAAAGAGGAAGCGGGACTACAGACCAGTCAGCCTCACCTCGGTAGCGGGGAAGATCATGGAAATACTACTGAAGGAGACTGGTGGAACATCTGGTTGTCAATGGCCTACAGGACCCAAGGCAGCATGGTTTCACCAGGGGGTGGTCATGTCAGACCAACCTCATTGAATTATTTGACTGGCTGACTAGGGAGGTGGATCAGAGGAGGGCAGTGGACATGGCCTATCTGGACTTCAGCAAGGCCTTTGACACTGTGCCACATAGAAGAGTATTACACAAACTGGGGAATATGGGTGTGGGCAGGACAGTAGTGTGGTGGGTAGGTAACCAGCTTGGTTGCAGGACACAGAGGGAGGTGGTAAATGGCTGTTACTCCACAGAGGGAAGAGTGACCAGTGGGGTACCACAGGGATCAGTGCTGGGACCGGTCCTATTCAACATCTTCATCAGTGACATTGCACAGGACCTAGAAGGCAGAATTTCGCTGTTTGCTGATGACACAAAACTAACAGAGTAGACACACCAGAGGGTGTAGACAGAATGAGAAAGGACCTGCAGAAACTTGAAGAATGGTCAGGGGTTTGGCAGTTGAAATTCACTGCAAAGAAGTGCAAGATAATGCATATGGGGCACAAAAACCCTGGCACAATATATCAGTTGGGGGAGAGGATATAGCATGCACCAAGCAGGAAAAGGATCTTGGGGTTATCATCTCTGATGACCTCAGAGTAGGGAAACAGTGTGGCAAGGCAGCAGGTAAAGCAAATAGGATGCTGGGATGCATAGGCAGGGGCATCACCAGCAGGAAAAGGGAGGTCATAATTCCACTATTCAAGACACTAGTGATGCCCCACCTGGAGTACAGTGTACAGTTCTGGAGATCTTACCTACGTAAGGACATACAGGGTAGAGAAGGTTCAGAGGAGGGCAACAAAAATGGTACATGAATTGCATCACAAGTTCTATGAGAACAGGTTGAAGGAACTGAATATGTACTCCCTGGAGGAGAGGAGGGAGAGAGAGAGAGAGGGGATATAATAGAGACAGACAAGTATCTTACAGGGAGGAACAGGGTGCAGGAATACACTTTTTAAGTGAAAAAAATGTTCCAGGACTAGAGGGCATGGGATGAAGTTGGAGGGAGGACTATTCAGAGGAAATGCGAGGAAGAATTTCTTCACAGAACAGGTGGTGGACAAGTGGAACACCCTGCTTGAGGAAGTGGTGGGGACTGAAATAATCATGGGATTTAAGAATGCATGGGATAGACAAATTCTGGAGGTCAGGGGTAAGGGGCAACAGACTTCTAGGAAAACAAAACTTACAAGCTCAAATGGGCAGACTGGGTGGGCTACAGGCCCTTATCTGCCGACACTGTCTATGCATCTATGTATCTATGTGATAGAGCACCCATGAGTTAAAGGTTAGCAAGCTCAGTTTGCTATACAAGTCACATATACGGGTATTAACTCTAAGTGTAAGCACAAAATGGCAGGCCCTGTAAAGTAGCACCCTGACCCTGGGCCGCACTTCATTCATAGACTCATAGACCATGATATAGTCAGTGGAGCTTAAGGCAAAGCTGTGAACAAGGTGGTTTTTTAACCTCTGGTAAAAGGATTCTCCTGTGTCTATAGAAGAAGCTTGTTCTTGTGCTTACTGTGTTTACTAGGTGGTCCAAAAGGTCAGCTAATTATAGGGCATAGTCAAGGACCAAGCCAAGGTATTTGAAGTTTATAACCTACCTAAATATGGCACCTGTCAAGGTAGATATTCTAAGACCAGAGGAGAAGTCTACCTTATTATGACTGCCAAACAATATACATTTTTGTCTTCTCATTTATGACTAGATGGTTGTTGAACTGGCCAGGAGCAAGCTAAAGTAGACCTGGATCCTAAGGTGGTCTAGATTCCTCTCACTGGAGAAGATGACAGCATCATCTACATCTAGAATTATGTTGGAGGATTTGCAGATAGCAGGTAGATTATGAACAAGCTAAATAGCAGGGACCCAAGTGTGGAGCCTGGAGGGACTGCAGTGCTTACTGGCCTGTCATCCAATAAGGCATCCCCGCATTTGATGGATTAAGATCTACTGGAAACATAGTCCTTAAACTGATAGTGCCCACTGATCGTCCCAGATATAAAGGCCTATGAAAGAGGAGAGTATGACTAACAAGATTGAATGCCTTAGTTAGATCTATGTATATAGATTGAGCCAGTCTTTTGTCCAGTTCTCTTCAGTCCAGTGCATCATGGACTCACTCAGTTAAGTCTAGTACAGCATTCCTTGTGCTGAAATTCTTCCTGAACCCATGCTACTCTTTGGCTTGGAGTTCATGTTGGCCAAGGAACTCTATAAGCTGTTTGTTCGCTACCCTATCCAAAGTAAAAGGAGGGAGAATAGAGATGGGACAGTAGTTGGTGGATAAGTTAACATCTTCACCTTTAAAAACAGGTACAACGTACAATATGCCTTTTCTAAATATCTAACTTTACTAGCGGCTTGGGACAAGCTGAAGATTTGCTGCAGAGGGTAGGTGACTTCCATAAGGTCAAATGTTAGGTTTTACTGGGTGAGGGAGATCTCAAGATGTGGAATCTTGGAGTTGCATTTCTGATTCCACATTGAATATACAAACATATAAAAAGTTCCAGCAGAAGAAGGCCTAGCAGTCTATCAAGTCTGCTCATACTATAGAGTCCCAAGCAGCAACTAAGGACTCCCTCACCAACTGCTACTCCCGCTCACTACTCACTTCCTTTTTGACCCTGATCTTTCCCCCTTTACACTGTCCAATCCTCTTGTGAAGCTCCCCACTGTTTCTAGTGGGGTTAAGCAACTAAAATAGCTTACAGGGTAAAATCTACTTTGCCTGAGAACAGACTGGTTAAAAAATGCATCTTGGAAAAACAAACTTGGTCCAACTGGGGAACAAAGTTGCATGGTTGGGACAGACAGAAGAAACTTTATGTAAACTGAATTTGATATATTTATGGGAGGACTCAAAAATGGGTATAGTTATTTCTAGATCATATTGTAAACTCATATGAAAGATTAAAGGAAATCTCATATGAGGAACATTTGAATAAGATAACTAAAATCAAGGTTGCACTCATGGTATGCCAATAAGTTAAATAATAATTTAGAACCATACTTGATACAAATAAAAGGGAAAAAAGATTTTTACAACATTCAGAATAGAATTATACCCACCAAAATATCTAAAATATACTTACAATAAAAAAATAATTTAAATTGTAATTATAATATGGATTCCTTGTATTGTCCAAAATACCAGGAAATGAGAAACAGTCATCTGACAATATCTTCAAATAGAAATTCTATCTGAAATTACATATTTTAAGGACTACAGATAGAATTCATTAGAAATGATATGCTGCTATTTTTGCAATGGATTGATAGTCATATGAATTCCAAAGAAAATAATCTGAAAACATAACACTCAAGTCTTAATATACTGTATACAATGGAAATTAAAGACGTATGAATTTTGCACAAAGAATGTTAACAAAAAAATAGAATAGCACAATATCATCTTAATATATAGAAACTGTACTTTATTATATTCTTTTTTATTTGTCTAAATCATGATTTTAACTATTTTTTTATGTCTATTATTTTGTAAAGATGTAAAAATCAAATAAATACATTTTTGAAATTAGTGAGATTACTCCACAGGGAGCCTGTTCCACCCTGCAACCACCCTCTTCATGAAGAAAAGCCTACTGAACTCTCCCCTGAACCTTCTCTTCCAGTTTAAGGCAACATTGCCTCATAGTTTTGCTGCATCTGGCACTGCATGGGCTCCCCTTGCTAATGCCCTTCATGTATTTAATGGTCTCAATCATATCCCCCACCTCACCATGAAGTACATGTTCAGATCATCCAGCAACTCGGTGTATATCTTGCCCTGTTGATCTTTCCCAGTCTTAGTCACCCTCCTCTGGAACACCTCTAGTAGATCAATGTCCTTTAGGTAGGGACACCAGAATTGTACACGGTACTCCAGGTGCAGCAACACCTGCGATCTGTGTAATGGCACTATAACTTCCTTCCACCTGCTACTGATTCTTAAGCAATGCAGAACAGCATTCTGTTGGCTTTTGCCATCACCTTCCTGTAGTGTAAGGAGTGATTTAGGTCACTAGTGATAAACACTCCCAGGTCTTTCTCTTCCTCAGATTTGGTTATCAGCTAACTTCGCCTATGCTGTACTCCATTCTCAGGTTATTGGCTTCAATGTGCACAACCTTGCACTTTTTTTGTAGTGAATCCAAGTTGCCATATTTCAGACCACATCTTGAGCTTGGCTGGATCTTCCTTTAGGTCCTGTATCTGTTCTGCAGTATCCACCTTCCCACAGAGCCTGGTGTCATCCGTGAACAGGCAAATCTTGCCTTTTATGCATTCTCCAATGTTGTCAATGAAGACATTAGACAACACTGGCCCAAGCACTGAGCCCTGTGGGACCCCAGTGTTGACTTCCGTAGAACCAGAGCACTCCACCAGCACAACCTTTTGGGTTCTGTCCTTCAAACAGCTTGCTACCCTACCAGAGAGTCTCTACCTTACCCCCATATCCTTCAGTTTTCAGATCAATCTCCTAAGGGGCACAGAGTCAAAGGCCTTGGTGAAGTCCAAATACAGGATATCAACCATTTGGCACTTGTCTACTGTTTTCATGACCCAGTCACAGAAATTGATCAGGTTTGTTTAGAAGAACCTTGCTCATCCTAGAATATGTTTCTCCAGGTAGCATACTTTCCTTTCCTTAAGGATTGACTCCATAAGCTTACGCGTGAATGAGGTCAGGCTGACTGGTCTGATTATGCCTAAGTTATCCCCGAGTCCATGTTGGTGGAGCAGCACTACATGCACCATTCTCCAGTCCAGTGGTACAACCTTTGATTCCAGCAAACTGTTAAACAGGTCCACTAAGGGGTTGCTAGTTCTGCTGCTAGTTCCTTCAACACTCTAGGATGGATGCCACCTTTGTCTGGAAATTTACCTTGTGGGACAGTAAACCTCTCCTCACCCTGTCCTCACTGATCTTCTCATTTGTGCCCCCTCCCCAATTTGACAAACCTGTGGTACCGGGTCAACCCTCAAAAGTACTCATTCAATACCTCTGCCTTGTCCCCACCCCATCCCACCTCTTTCTTTAGCTGTACAATACCATCTTTCTTCTTATCCTATTTTTACTAATATACTTAAAAAAAGGCTTCCTCCCTCCTTTTAGTGCTGCAGTGGGTGGAGCCCTGCAGTCATTTTGGGATCATTGGGAAAAAGGAGCTTACCGGCTACCATCCGCTCTTTTTTCTTTGGAGTTCCAGTAGTGGAGACAGATGCACGACCACCACACTACTTTGATCGGCATTGGTGGCAAAAGATTTTGCAATCAAGAATATCTGTTATTCTTAACACTACATTAGCAGTGGTCCACTTAAAATCCACGCAACACACACCCACAAGCATGAATGGTGTCAAGCCGCAAGTAAACTTGTTAATGAACACGTTTGACATTTGGGCTCACATAGTATTTAAACAGTACCTCTGCTGTCTTGCAAACCTCTCATCCATTTAGAGTAATTCCTCTTGGAAAATGAGTGCTCCAACACATTTAATTTTGGTTACAAAAGTTGAAGCAGCTATTCTAGACATTCGCCTTAGAGTTTACACCAATGCACATGTCCAGAATCATGGTTTTAACTTTTCTAACCAAAATTAAATGTGTTAAAGCACTCATTTTTCAAGAGGAAGTGCTTTAAATGGAGAAGTGGTATGCAAGGAAGTAGCTGCAATATTTAAATACGATGTGACCCCAAATGTCAAACTTGCTCAAGAACAAGTTTCTGTTTGTTACCTTCATGCTCATCGGCATGTGCCACGTGGATTTTAAATGGCCATCAGCTACGTACTTTTTATTACAATAACAGACATTCTTAATGTTATTGCAAAATCTTTTGCCACCAATACTTTATATAATGACAGTGCTTCCTAGACATATATTGCCTGCAGGCACTTTAAAATTGTCCCCAAAAGCTATCAATGTCAGCCTGCAGGGGTGATTTGCAAGTGAGCTGCTGCTGCCCAGATAAGTGCTGCACGGTGCTCTCTCTTTCTCATTCTCTGCACCACTATCTGGAAGAACACACTGCCCAGTGCACCTTCTTGCATATTTCTGAAAAAACTGATACAAAAATCCCGGATGATATAATTCACAGTGCTCAAATATCTGCATAGAGGGACCCCCTTGTTTTCTGTATTCACTTGTGGAGCTCCAAACTTGATATCCAGTCATGATTTTTGACCAGGAGTTGGAAGCGGGCTGGTACTGTGAATCATGCTATGGAACATCCCACACAACACCGTAAGGCTGTGAGTACCCACTGCTGTCAACACAATAACAATCTGCCACCCTATCCTGTCTGTGTGGGCCAAGAGTATCCCACCCACACACACTACCAACACACACACACACACACACACACACACACACACACACACACACTACACTCAAACTACCTTAGATGTAGCAATTTAGTAAAATATTTTTAAACAGCATACTTGAAAAAGTGGAACTCTGCAAAAAATCAAAAGGATTATTTACTGACTAGTCACCATGCCAAACTTTACTGACAGACTTGAGACAAGCAGTGACCTGTAGTGTTAGAATACTACTTTAGTATGGATGGTTTTGAGGGGGCTGGGTCTGAAACTGATGACAGGTGCTGTTTAAGACTTTTATTACAGTATATCTTAGTTGGGTAAGCTTGGCAAAAACAAAATGCCATGGACAGGAGTGGCAGTTTTTCTGACATGTCCAGGAGTTACAAAACGTCCATTGCCATCATATTTTAATATGATAATAGCCCTGCAGGGTATTCTTTTAGGAGCTCATCATGGGTATCATGGGGTTGCAAAGACAGACTTCTCAGCTGCAACCCTTGAGTCAACACTAGTGTTCTGGCAGTTGAGCTAGAAAAATGTAGAAGTATCCTGCTGGTAGCTGCAGTTAAAATGCAGAGCAGTTTTTGCAGGCTGAAGTAGTAATCACAAATGTGAAATATGAAATGTGTGAGTACAGGGATGTTTGGGAGGGTTTTTTGGTGGTGGGGTCACTTGAAAGTCTTAGAGATGACTTTTTGGTTTTATATATGGCAGTTACTCCTCTTGTACATACCTCTCAATCTTTTGTCACTGAAATGAGGGACATGGACACTCAGATGAGGGACAATAAGGAATACTATCCCCCAGAGTGAGGGACACATCCTGAAATAGGGAGATACAAGCTCAGAACATTAAATCATTGTGTTTACTTATACAAAGTTTCTTTGATTTAATATCTTAGAGCACCGTAATATGAATTTTTGCTTTAAAGTTCGAAAAGATGACAGCACATTTGCCATGAGGAAAGGATGAGGGATAGGGAAATTAGTATGGGTAAAATGCGAGCTATTCCTCATAATCAGACAATTGAGAGACATGCTGTCATATCAGAATATAAATCACATAAACAAAGTCTGACTCTGTTTCTGAAGTCATTTTCGGACTGGCAGAGCTAAGCTGTGTGAGAGCATTTTCTGTAATGTGATCCTCTTTAGCGTGGGAGGTTATACAAAGAGAAATCACTGAAATTGTTGCATAATTGCAATTAAACCTGCTTCCATTTGTTAATGTGCATTTGCTCCATCACTGGAATTTAATTATATTGCCTTCTTTAGCTTTATCTGAATGTTCACAGATCTGAATGTCAGCAAAATCTGTTTCCCTTTCTCCATTAGTACAAACCAGGCCTTGTTGGGGAACATTAATATTCTGGCTTCTTGTTAGTTGTATTCTAATTGTAGCCTAGTCGGGAAAGGTGTTTGTAGATACTTCTTAAGTTCTGGAAATGAAAATTATTGTAATGTCTGAATGCAAAGTTTTCAGATACGGGTTGCAACACTGTTGACAGAAAATTCCTACAGCCTTTAATTTTTTTTTTTTTATATGAGATATGTGATAATCATATCTTCATCTTCTGTCAATAGTGGTAAATGAAGGGTCCTGCAGCTTATTTAGAAAGGAAAGAGTGCCTCCCAGGCAGTTTACTAATACCTCATCCCAGGTCTGCCATGTTGGATGTCATCATGGATACCACTGATTTCCTTGAGGTCAGAGATATCGGTTACTTTTAAGGGTTAAGGTAGACCAGGCTCCTCAGTGTGATCTGTGAGACATCACTCGTTCCTCTACTGTGGTAACACTAGATGAATTGACATACCAGATTCTGAGAGGCAACACAGTGTCCCATGAAATTATGTGCATATAAGTTGAGCTGCTCCCAAGTTAGGATATCACAGAGCTTAACAGCTCTCCTTTTATTGCACAGTGTCAATGTCATCCTCGGAAGAGGGTTCAATGAAAAATCATAGGGCACTTTATTAGCAAAGACTTTCAGATTCAGGAATAAGGACTAAATATATAATGTCGTGACCGAGGTGAAATGAGGCCTGAAAAAAAGGCCCTACAATATGTACGTTCTTATGATGAACAAGGCCATCTTTTTTGTTTTTTCTTAGACCACAGCAAGTGATGGACTTTGCCATTTTGGGATCATTGAGAAACAGCCGACTGGATCATCATCACCACACTATTTGTTCATCCAATACAAAACAGTTTGAACATTACAAAGGATAAATAATTTACAATTTTAATTACATCAATTAAAAACCTCCACATGCTTAAGTTACACAAAAAAAGTACAAAAACTATCTTGCACCAATATATTGATGTGCAATTATATTGCACCTCTTCAATTTCTTTTCTTATAATTCTTTTTTTTAAGTGAATAACAGAATAAATACATTTAGCAACCATCATTGCATCCTCTAGTGTTATAGGGTGCATTAGAATAAAAATATGATCATATTGTTGATTCATATACTTTAATATGAATTGTTTTCAGTTGAGATCCCTTAAATGATTATACAAGGGACATTGTATTATATGTTTCAATGTTTCATGAAACCCCCTGTTACACCTATCAAGGTTTTCTTTATGGGCCTCATTAATTTTAGCCTGGTTAAATTACATGTATTTTAATGTCAAAACTCCAAGCCTAGCCCAAGTAATCACTTTGCGCAGGCTACGAGATAAAGGTAAATAGTTTTCAATCCCCGAAACATCCTTGTATTGGCTAAACCAAACTGCCCATTTTTGGCCGTTCACTAACATAATCTGCTCTTTCTGTGCTAATCTGAAAATTCTCATTTTATTCCTGTATTGCATGGATATCAATATTCCCTTTTTATAATATTTCCATAAATGATAGCTATTAATGCCTCCAAGAGTGGTAATCAAGCTTTTTGACCATGAAGAGTAAAAGATCTCTGTAATCCAAATAATTTTTGGGGATAAACAGAGAAGAATATATCACCCTTAGATTCCTTTTCATTTTATTTATTTATAACTCTCAACCAATATGCAACCAATCTGAGATTCATTATAGATTTTACTGGGATATTTCCCTGCTCAGAATGTACCACTGAACTGGAGGTAGAGATAGGAACCTGTAGAATTGACTTATAATAGTAAGATAAAGGGAGTTCTAAATTGGGTTGCTCTTTAATAACCCAGACCTCAGCCCCATATAAAAGTAGTGGAGTAATCTTTTCTTTTCCCGCTCTAATAGCCGGTGATACTGTAAAATCTCCAAACCTAGCATTGAATTGTAATAGCCCTTTTACAACAAATTTTGCCGTATTAACCTGTTTTTTTAACAATTACATTCCACAACCCATTAGATGTAAATGTAACACCCAAATAAACATGACTGTACTACTTCTATAAGTTGTTTCTCCAAAGAAATTCTTGGGACTTGAGATCGATTACAGAAAACCAAAACTTTAGTTTTGTTTAGGTTAATTCCCAAACGGTATTGGTTACATTTTACTTTAAGTTGATCCATGTTTCTTTGAAGTCCTATATTTGAGAAGGAAAGTACAACCACATCGTCTGCATAGGTCAATATTGGAATGGGGACATTAACTTTGGGAGAATCTAATGGTATTGATTCATCAAAAGTAGGGAGTCTATATAGATGTTAACAGAGGGGCTAGTAAACACCCCTGTTTATCCTCTTTTTGAGCTGAAAAATAATTTGTAATATTGCCTATGTTATCAAATCTCATTGCGGTATGTGTGTTGGAATATAAAAGTACAATTGGATTTAATATTCTGGAGGTAAGCCTCTTATGAAGTACTTCCCTCAGAATTTCTCTTACCACAGAAACAAATGCTGCAGTGAAATCTATAAACAAAGCATATAACCTAATTTTCCTATATATCCTGTACTTTTCTAATAAGTGAGCTTAAACAAATATATTATCTATTGTAGAACAGCCAGGGCAAAAGCCCATTTGAAAGTTTGAAAGCGGACTAACGTTTTCAATCCAGGTGTGACGTTTATCTAGAAATATTCTAGAGAATAGTTTACCACTTACATCCAACAAACTTTGGGGATGGTAATTTGAAGTGGACTGATATAAACTTTTTTTATGGAGAGGAACTATTATATTCTTATTCCAAGAATGTGGGATACACCTTTCTTTAAAACAGAGATTGAAAGAAATTGTAAGAAAAGGCACCCAATAGTTCTTATGACTTTTATATATTTCACCAGGAATAAAGTCCAGGCCAGGAGCTTTATTAATAGCTAGTTTGGACAAAGCAATTTCAACATCATTAAAAATGGCAGCTAATGGTTGATATTCTACTGAGAAATCCATGATGAAATCGAATGCAAACTAAATGTTTGGAGATTTATAGTAAACAATGTTTTATAGTAAGTAACCCAAACATCTTGTGGAATATATACTAATGAAGAAGAATTCTTTATTTCCCCCTTAGTAACCATTTGCCAAAAAGCCTTTGTATCATTAGATCCTATAATTTTACATTTTTGCCCATTGCTGTTATTCTATTTTTTTATTTTCAAGGAATTTATGAATTACTTTCCTAGCTCCTTTTAAATAAGCAAGATTCTCTTTTACTGGGTATTTCTTGGTATGCCTAATTTTCTCTAATTTCCATTTTATTTTTACGTTGATTATCAAACCAGGTAATAGGGTTATATGGTTCCAATTTAAGATCATATTTTAGATTTAATTATTTGATATGAATTCTCTAATATATTATATAGCTACTGGGAAGACATGGAGTTATCTGCTAAGGAAAATAACTTGGACATCTGAGGGGAGTACATCAGGTCTGACACCCTTGCTTTATTAGTTCCATTTAATGATAATTTTAATCTGCCTCTTACTTCTAGCGCGATATGATAGTAGTCTTTCTTTTTTCCTATTTCCCTCAGGCTTTTCTTTATTGCCCAATGTCTCAATTTCAGCTATCAGAGCTGCATGATCACTTTCAGATCCCATTGAAACCACCACGGAACAAAAGTATTCATAGCTATCGGGGAAATAAACAAATAATCAATAACACTTTTTCCTAAAGGAGAAAAGTACATACAATTTCCCTTTAAATCTCCCTTTATCCTACCATTAAGGGTTATCAGGTGGTTACTGTTGATAAAATAAATCAGTTTCCTCCCCACACTGTTGAACAGTGTCTGGAATTTCTCATGCATAAATCACCCAAGTAGATTGTAGGTTGAAGCAAAGATAAATTGTCTGTTTTAGCAATCCAAACCTAAAAATCTCCACCCTATGAAATTATATCAATCTGTTTTAAAATTATTTGATCTAGCTCAGCAGCCAATTTAGACTGTATATCATTCTGTGTTAGAGAATGGTAATTAGGAGGAATATAAATATTTACCACAAGAAAAACAAAATTGTGCGGGGCAGTATAATTTATAACAAAAAGGCCCTTACGTATTTTTATAAATGTAGGAAGCCCCTATCTAGGTCTACCATTATATTTTACTTCTTTTGCAGGTACAAAATAAGAATCATAGCCATTTAACAGAGTTATATCCATTACCCAAGTCTCCTGAAAGAGCAGCACTTCAAATTTGACAAAAACTTCCACCAATCAGAGTCTACAAGCTTTGCTGTAAGACCTGCTATATTCCAAGATAAAAAAAAATTATGTTCAATTAATGAGGGAGTATCAGACAACTGTGACTCATCCATTACAGTATCTAAGTGTGTATAACTTAGATTAATTAGTCAGCAATTAGTGTCAGAGATGCCCTTCTGATTTAATTGAATTGTTCCACCTCTAAAATCTACTATATGAAGTTCGGCACAGTCCAGTTTAGACAGATTTTGCATTATGATGGAATAGAGATTTGCATTTGTTACTATGTCAACTTGTGTTTCATTAGCTTGTGAAAAAACTCTTGAAGCCGATTTGAAGTTTGAGGGAAGGCTCACCATATTTAAGTAAAAACTCAATAGTTTGCTAATATATGAATACAGGATCAAAGGGTTTTCACCCTGAAGATGTTCTATACCAAATATAGAAAGTTTTCATAACTGTATCCTCAAAATTTCAATTTGAAATAGACAGAGTATCCTGTATCATGTCTATGGGAAGGCTAGGCATTATTTTAACTTCTCCAGGGACACATTTCCATATTGCAGTCCAATTTACTGGGGATGATATCAAGATTCCCAGTCTATCTAGATCTCATTGTTTTGCTCATATTTTTTTTTTTTGCACTAGCCTTATCAGATAATAGAACATAAACAGGGTTTGTGTCTGCTACTGTGTCTCTATAAACATATCTAATCGCATTTATAATCTCAGGTACAACAAGTTCACATCTAAACAACAACTTAATAAGTTCAGTAAGTGTTTCAGTGGTTTCATATGACTTCACAAAAAAAATTTAAAATTTAAAAACAACCTCTCCTCCATTTATATCTAAATGTGTGTGTTTTTTTTTTAAACAATTTTCATCTTTACCTAGACAAAGAAAATCCTGGCTAGCCAGGGAGTTTAAAACTCTAGCAGAAATACTTGTCTTATTCACTATGGAAGACAAGAGAGCAATCTCTAAGGATGACCTAGAAAGATGAAGCTTAGCTTTCTTTTGAGGTTCTTTTCAAGGACAGGCTTATTATGAGAGGCTCTGCTACAGGGCTTTTCACCAAATCATTATGTGAATTGGAAAAAATAGGCTCATTAATGATCTCAACTTTTTCCTTTAATTTATAGTTATCCTTCCTCAGTATATAATTTTCCTTTTTTTGAATTTTGTCATTTTCGGGGGGTCTCCTAAATTCTTTCTTAGCTTTCTTATCTTCTTTACCCTTTCCCCCCTTTGTTTGTTTTTCTTTTTTTTTTTTTTGTTGTTGTACTGGGAATATAAATTGATGAAAATGATAAATGGCCATTTTTTCCCCATAAGTGCTTTCTCCAAATCATCTATTCTCTGTGTAAGTTTAGTCTGAGTTTCAACAAATAAACTAGTAAGATCTCATATGATGCTAAAGTTCATTAAAGGCTTCAAGCACAACTATATTGGTCATTATTGGATGAGCCAAAGTTTTAATTGTATAATTGGAGATAGTATCTGGGCACTGTGCTAAAATCTTGGGTGGAATATTCATTTTCTCAACTTCTTGATCTAGTTTTGCAAATACTTTATCTGGAGAACCTGCTAGGATAGAATAGTTTCCCTGGGGAGGGTAAGACAATGGAGAAGTGGGCATGGCATCACTTAATGTGATAACACTAGATTTCAATGGACTAAAAAGATTAAGGCTTGTAAGGTGTAAAGAAATGATATCCCCCTCTAACGTTGGTCTCTTATTCATATCTAAGACTATCCCTTGCGTATTTATGCTGGGCTCCCTACTTTCATTTATGATGTTATTGGAACTATCATTATGTACAAAACTGGCTTTTGGTAAATAAAAATAATCTGTAATTTCACCTTGCCGATGGAGTTTATGGTGTTTAAGTTGCTCAAGATATTTAGGGGAAGAAAGAATGAGAGAACAGAGGTAAATATTACTTGATCTACTGTTCTCCAGCTGTATATACATTCTATTTACATGTTTCAATGCCTCTTGTTTACCATACTCTAAGGGGTCAATTTCTAAGGTTGGATTTGGGTGGATATGAGCTGAAGAATTTCCCCCATCTCCCCCATTTCCTCCATTTACTCCAATACATGCTGAGTATGCACAGGGGACCAAGAATGTTGGTAATGATCTAAAAAGCTCCCAGGATGAGACATAACATTAAACATTGCATTAGTAGGATTAGTAGAATTGGGGTTAAGAGAGTCAAAAATAAGATAATTGTAATCATAGTTTACTTCCTCTCTTATTAGTAATATAGTATTTTGCACTTAACTTTAGGTGTAGATGAGGATGGTATAACTGAAAGTGACAAATCTTGTGTATAAACAATCATTTTTGCTGTTCATTTTAAGTGCTTTCAAGGAAGATTTATTCTTAAGCAAAGCTCTCCCACTCCTAGTATACATATTTGTTGTGGTAATATCTCGTTCTATATCACTATAGTAACTTATTCTTTTTTTTTTTTAATTCAATACATTTTATTTAGATTTTACTCATGGTACAGAAGTAGATTCCAGCAATCAGTCTGGGTTACAGAAATATAAATTGCGTCTGAGTTATGAAACTGCATGCAAAACATAGTATACAAGTTTATAATCAACATGAAAATAAAAGAAACAAGAAAAGAAAAGTTCCAAATTCCCCAAACAAAATATCTTAACTTATTCCCTTCTTCAATGGTACCAAATGCAGAAGTCTAATATTAATACATTAAACTTTAACTAACGAGTGTGTCACATGGGGATCTATTGTTTCCATGCTGTTAGACCATCAAGAGAACCCCATTTTTTCAAGTAGGATTGTGATCTATTGTGCATCATAGCTGTGTTTTTCATGTTGGAGAGCCGGAAGTATTTCTTTGTGCCATTCCAACACCGTAGGCAATGAGGTATCCACCCAGTGTCTCATTATAACCAGTTTGGCTACACCAGTTATTAAGGCCATATAGGCTCATCTCTTTTTAATTGTTCCTGAGGGCAAATAGTTAATCAAGCAGGATTCTGGCAAAAATAATGGTTCAAGTCCCAATAGGGGATCTAGAGAATTTTTGATGGATTGCCAGAATAACTGGACTTTAGGACAAATCCATACCATGTGGTATAAATCCCCATTTGTTCCAAGACATCTATGACACTGTGAGGAGTTAAGTTTCCCAATCTTATGCAGTTTAGCTGGGGTGAAGTGCAGGTTATACATAATGTTATATTGAACTAGACAGAGCCTGTCTTGTTTAACATATCTATATAGGTTCCTCCACATTTGTTGCCAAACTTCCTTTATCTCCTTGAGAGAGAGTTTATGAACCCAGTAGTAACAAATCCCTTTAGACAATTAAGTGTCGAGATGCTGTAGCTCTTTGTAGACTTTGGATACTGAATGTGGCTGGTCAGCGATCTGTAAGAGGGAGAATAACTCGGTCCTAATGGGACCTGGCAGAGGCATCTTAGTTAGAAAAGAGATTACTGTGTGTCTAATCTGCCAATATTTAAAGGAATTTCTAGCTGTATGAGGGAATCTTGATTGGAATCGAGGGTAGGGAAGGGCTTTGTCATTGCAGACAATATCTGCAAGCTGAAGACCTACCAAAGAAGTCCAGAAGGCTACGGAGATAGTTTTGTTCTGAATCTGGAAGTGGGGATTGCCTAGTAGTGGTTGGTCCAGAGAGTTATGCCAGTCCAAATCCAGATGTTTTTGTACTTGGTGTAACACTCTTAGGGACCATCCTACTGGAGTTTTCCATAGTTTATGGGGGATATATTTTGGGAGAGCATAGAGCAAAGCAGGAAGCATGCAGGAATTAAGAGCAACTGTCTTCTCAATGCTTAGCTGGGGGGGGATGTATGATCCTACATTTACCTCTCCCAATGCATGTATCCAATAATTTACTTATATGAACAGCCCCATAATAGGTGAAAAAGGATGGACGGGAAAACTCACCATGTGATTTTGATGCAGCAAGATTAAGGTAGGCCCTTCTAACACTTTGCCCTTTCCATATGTATTGGAATAACTTCTTTTGTAAAGATAAAAACCATGATTTGGGGAAAAGGAATCCTAACATATGTAAAGGGTAAAGAATACAGGGTAACACATTCAGTTTGACTATATTAATCCTTTCCCATAAAGAAATTGGGAGAAAGTTCCACCTATCAAGATCCATTTTAATTGTACTTAATAGGTTAGTGAAATGTTCCTTTTTCATTGTGGGGATGTCTCTAGACAATTTGATACCCAAGTATTTCAAAGATTTCGATTCCCATTTCAGACCAAATTTTTGTACATTGGATGATAATCTACAATTCAGTGGGAATACACTAGTTTTGGAAAAGTTACATTTATAGAAAAAGACCTTTGTGAAAGATGCAATTTCCTGTAGAAGAACTGGGATGCCAACCTCAGGGTTTTCCATGTGAAGCAGCAAGTCATCAGCATAAGCTGATAGGAGATATTGTTACCTCCCCATGGTGATTCCATGGAGGTTTTGAGACATGAGTAATCTCTGGATAGGGGGGTTCTAAATATAAACTAAAAAGAAGGGGAGAGAGGGGGCAACCTTTCCTGGTATCTCAGCGCAGAAGGAAGGAGCTAGAGAGAATGCCATTGCACCTAACTTGGGCTGTTGGAGTTGTATAAAGTAATTTAATCCACTTAATGAGTGTGGTAAACCAAAGTGGGAAAGAGTTGTGAAGAGGAAGTCCCAAGAGACATGATCAAAAGCTTTTTCCATGTCTAATGAGATGAGAGCAGCCTTTGACTCAGAATTGTGAGTTATTGAGAGGAAATGAAGCAACTTTCGCATGTGATCACTAGAAGATCTTCCAGACAAAACCTACTTGCTCGTTGCTAATAAGCTTAGTCATCAGGGGGCTTAAGCGATTAGCAAGTATCCTGGCCAGGATTTTAATGTCTACATTGAGTAATGATATGGGGGCAGTAATTGTCTGGATAATGAAGGTCTCTATTGGTATGGGGATAAGAGTTATGAGAGCTTCTAAATAGGAAGGATCAGAAAGGCCGCTCTCAAACCAGGAATTAAACACCATCGTCAGCAAGGGGGTGAGCTCCAGTTTATACAGTTGGTAGATGTTGGTCGAAAGACCATCCGAGCTCGGAGATTTATCAGGAGGGAGTTGCTGGATTGCTAGCTTAACTTCCCTTTCCTCAATGCAGTTTCCTATTAAGGAAACCTCATTTGGGGATAACTTAGGGAGAGATAAGAGGTTTAAGTAGTTCTGTATGTCATGTTCCATTGGAGCTTCCTCTTCTGAGATACTGTATAAATTGGTAAAATATTGTTTGAATCCCAAGGCAGTTTCTCTCAGATCTGTTATTAAGGGGCCAGCATTAGCTAAATATATGCTTGATATAGAATGCTCCATTTCTGCTTGCTTGATTCGATAGCAAGGAGTTTGCCTGCTCTTTCTCCGGATTCTAGATATTTAAGTTTGGTTCTCCATAGAGAGAGCTCTGCTTTTTGGAACATCAGATCAAAAAACGGTGCCTGTAATTTATGTAATTTAATCCAGTCCTCTGCTAATGAATGGCAGCTAATAGTCCTTTTGAGTATCTTAATTGAGTGAAGGAGGGTTTCAATTTGCGACTTCGATTGCTTGGCCCTAATAGACGCCAGATGTATGCATTTGCCCCTCAAAGCACATTTCAAAGTAGACCAGACAAGATCAATTCGAGAGACTGATCCCATGTTAATCTCTAGGAGGTTGGAGATGAAGTTTTTGAGATGAGTTTTAGCGTGGGAGATTTGAAGAAGTTGGTTATTGAGGTGTCAGACAGTATCTTTTTTCCAGGGCCTAAAATGTAGGTGAGAGATTGGGACGTGGTCTGAAATAACATGTGGATGTATATTAGTGTCTAATATTCCAGGTAGAATATGGGAGCTAATTAAGAATCCGTCTATTCAGGAGCAGGTGTGATTAGGGGAGGAAAAGAAAGTATATTGTTCTTCTGAGGGATTCAGGACTCTCCACACATCGATTAATCCTGCTCTGAGTATAAGATCTTTAAGTGCTCATTGTGCTGGGGATAAACTGGATCTCTTAGGGTCCAATCTATCTAATAGAACTGGGGAGTGATGTTCCAGTCTTCACCTAAAATGACTGTTCATGGCGAATTGGTGATCAGCAAGTCCAATAGAGAGGTAAAAAAGTTAAGATAATCCACATTAGGACCATATATGGATCCTAAGAGGACCTGATGGGAGTATAGAGACCCACGGAGTAGTCAATAGCAGCCACAAGGGTCCCATATATCTTGCTCTAGGTTGAAAAGGGTATTTTTATTAAATATGGTAACTCCTCCCTGGCTAGTGGACCCGCCAGATCCAAAGGCTTGCCCAACCCAACCTTTGCACAGTAAGGAGATATCTACCCTCTTAAGATGCGTTTCTTGCAAACATACTATTCCAGCTTTTAGATGTAACAGGTGTTTAAGGATAACTTTCTTTTTGCATCTGTCTCTGGCCCCTTTAACATTCCAGCTTACTATAGTACACAGTCCACACATTTATTATAGGAAAATCAATAACCTAAATGTTACAGAAGGAACAATAGATCCAATGATATGAGTATCTGAACATTTGGTACCAGTTCTAAACCAATAAAAGAAACAGTATATCCCTGTCCCCTCCATCCCAGCTCAAAAATCCCTTTAAAATAATTTTAAGAGCTATCCCAAGTTCGTATAACTGCACTAACTTATTTTACTGTCAAATGATGTTGTAGTGCAAGCCTTCAGGTATCCAACACCCCCTCATGTCTGCTTCCCGATGTGTAGTTCAATGGAAATCACTAGCAGCTTTTAGGGTGCTTTTAATTTAACATTTAACTAGTTACCAAATTATGCCAGCCATAAATTAGCTTTCTCTTACTCACATAAATTCAAGTCAGCAAAAGTAAACAATTGAATAGAATGATCCCCATCTAGCCCTGTAATACAAAAAGGGTTTTAAGTAGACTGGCTATAATAAAATAAGAAAAAATTAAGAAAATAAAAGAAAAGAGAAACCTAGTCGGATAGTGAAGGCACAAGCAATGTTTGCACTCCCTCACAGCCAGTTGTCACCTCAACACACACAAGGTCTAATTAAGTCAAATTAAATCTCCCCTGATGAGACAAAGTTCCCAAAGTCAAAAACGAAAATACTGATCGCTTATCTGAAACGAATTCTGTGGAGACACCGTGACATCTCAGGTTCAGCAGTTATTTACATCAGTCGGCTCAAACTGTTCATCTAGATGAAACATTGAGCAGGTGCCAAGTTTTCAGAAGGTAATATTCTAAGTACTTTAGAGTAGTTTAACATAACTTAACCTGTCCATTTATGAAGAAAAGAAAGAGCGGCTGCCGAATTATGGAAGCACCAGCAATGTTTATAGTCCATCACAGCCGGGCGTCACATCGACCCACTCATGGAAGTCAAATTAAATCAGATTGAGTCTTCCCTGATACTTTCCAGAAAGACAAAATTCCCAGAGTTGAGAACAAACATTTGGCCATGTATCTGAAACCAACTCTATTGAAACACTGTGGCATCTTGGGTTTGGGTGCTTTTGTTCACATCGGTCAGTTCACACCACTCAATTAGATGGAGCACTGAGCAGGCACTGAGATTCCAAAAGTTAATATTACAAATACTCTAATGAGCTCAACTTAACTTGCCCATTTATGAGGACCCAGCTCCACGTCTCTCAACTATCCTATCCATAACCCGAGAAGGAGTGAACCAAACAGATCAGGATGAGCTTTAACTCATACAGCGCTTGCTCTTGCATGTCGTACATTTGCCAATGATCCCTGATTTTAACTTGGAGGATTGCAGGATACTTCATTCGGAACGGCATACCTGCAGTGATTAATTTGGATACTAATGGGTGCATTTCTTGTGATTTAGTATGGATGGATTGTGGCAAATCCTGCATGATGTAGATGCTTTTTCTTTCCCACTGTACCTCTTGTAATGCTTTTACCTTGGCCAGTGTGTGCTGTTTATCTAAGACGTTGAGCAGCTTAAACATGAGGAGGCGAGGTGAGGAGCCAGGCAGCGGTGGTGGGTGAAGAGCCTGATGGGCTCTCTCAATCACGTAATTAGGCCCATTCGGTGAGGGGCCTGCAATTTTCTAAAAGTTTTTGCAGGAAGAGGATCGGAGAGTTACCTTCTTCTAACTCTGGTATTCCAATTACCAGGAGATCATTTCTCTGACTTCGGCCCTCCAAGTCTTCTAGTTTTTCCTGTAGTTTTCCGATTCTCCTTGTGGTAGCAGTATAATCAAGTGCCATTTTATCTTGCTTTTTTCCCCCATGGAAGTAATTCTCACTTCGGAGTCCCTGACTCGGACTGTAAGAGATTCAGTTGCGGTTCTGATGCAGTGTAATTCGTCGTTAATGCCCAAAATTTCATCTTGCATTGGTTTCATTATTTTGAGAAATCTTTCTTCAGTGAGTGGCGTGGATCCTGTAGCCACCTTTGCAGGTTGCTGCTTAGGCCTCTTAGGAGCTTTGTCCTTCTCCGGTGACAGCAGTGGAGAATGCTGTGGAGGTGCCTTGCGCATATAGGCTTCCATTGTTTGTGAAGCTGCACACACCTGTAAGTTGTTCTGTATTAGATCTGTGATTAAAATGCAAAAAAATTCTCCAATGCAGTGGTGTGAACAGGTTAACTTAGGAGCAGAATGGAGTGGTAGGGTTTTGCTGCTTATGCTTAGGCTGCCATCACATGACTGTCATAACTAATTCTAACAACAGTACAGGTGACAGTATTTACAATAGCCAGTTCAGGTGAATAATGAACCATAAATTTAACCAGGAGTTCTACGATTCTTGTCCAGTCTTGTCCAATCCAATTTCCAAAGGGAAAACCTGTAAACTGTAATTCTTCAAAAGTGGGAGACTAGATACCAGCAAGCAACTGTAATCCATAAATCTTGATATCCTGTAAACCAATTATCTTTTCCTATTTCTAAGTCTTTAGTTCCTTTATCATTCCTTTATCAGTTCTCCAGGACTTAGTAAAAAGGAAAGACAGAGGCAGGAATTGCAGAGGAAAGTACAATACCAAACAAAAATGATCCATGACACTCAGAATTAAAACAGAGAAACTGTTCAATATTCCACCGAGCAATATGATCATGGGTCAAATTATCCAAAGTGCAGTGTGCAGACACTAAAACCAAAAAAATTTATATATTGTTTAAAACTACTGAAAGTCTATTAAGGGTAGTTGTAATCGATATCTATAAAATACATTCCAACAGCTATTTTATCAGCAAACATGAGCTAAGTTAAACATATAAAAAAATGAGGGCATGGATAATGTTATAAATCTATAGCATCGATAATATCTGGTAAAACAAATAAAGATACAAATGTATCCACAGTGTATCGAATAAAATTTATAAAAGATGATTCTATTAAATTTGCAGCAAACCCTGCTTCACAGATCATACAGCATATGTTAAAAAAGTTAAAAAGAGTACTACAATAAAAGAAAAGAAGTACTTACTTCTTACAGTGCAAATTTAGATATACAATATGCAGCTGAAATCCAGTGATCTAGGAAACCCCAAGTTTTCCTATCACTCTGTTACTTCAACTTTCTATGGTGGCCTAGTTTTCATTGATAGCCTGGCAAGAGTATTCAACCCGTCTACTCTTACTGACCCTCAAAAGTGATGCTAAAACTCGCAAAATACTCAGTAAGATACGGGTAGAAAAAAACTAGATCCTTTACAATTTAGCATAAAATGAATCGCCTTACAAATTCCTTTCACAGTGCTAAGGAAATCAATGTGCACTTCCAAAAATCCTTAGGCATAAATGACACACAAGCACTATTAGTACCCTGAATAGGGAAGAAACAAATCCTGATTGGTAGAAAGGGATCACATGGGGTAACAGGTAGGTAAAAATTTATTTTTATACAGGTAATACATGTCATTTGGACATAATCCAATTTACAAGACAGACCTGTGTAATAATCCTCAAGAAAATCAAACATGTATTAAATAACATTAATTGTATAAATGTATTAAATATATTAAAAACCAAATATATTTAAAATCAAAACAAAAGCATCTGACTTGAGTTTAAACAGAAATAAACAGCCCTAAAAAAAGAAAAATGAAAACAGCGATGCTTTAAAAAAAAAAAAAAAGTGAATTACATCCCTTTCAATTTCAATTTTATTTATAAAGCACCTTTCAAAATCAAGGCACTGTACAGACATTAAAATTAATAAAATCCAACATTTAAAAGTCATTTAAAAGTCAGCCACAAACTAATAAGGGTATGCTAATTCAAACAAATATGTTTTTAAGGCGACCTTGATGTTAGACGGTTTGGCATTCTCTCAACCAGCGAGGTAGAGAATTCCACAGGGTAGGTGCCGAAAAAGCAAAGGCACGAGATCCTGATGACTTCAATCGGACCCTGGGAATCTCCAGCAATCCCTCGTTGGCGGACCGGAGAGGACAGAGGGGGCAGTTGGCAATCAGGAGATCTTTCAGGTAACCGGGTCCCTGATCATGTAGAGCTTTAAAGGTTAGTAAACCAACCTTAAAGGTGATCCGCCACCATACAGGCAGCCAGTGCAGTTCACGGAGCACAGGTGTAATATGACTGGTTCTCGAAGTCCCAGTCAAAAGCCTGGCTGCCGCGTTCTGCACTAGCTGAAGGCGGCGGATATCATCCCCAGGTAGCCCTAGGTAGAGGGAATTGAGGTAATCAAGACTTTTATGCCAAAGTCAGCAGAATTTACAGCAGAGTTTCCTTATTCTGAAGGGGTTCAGCCAGTTTAGTTTTCCCAACTACACTCCAATTGCCAGAGTCACTTCAGTAATCAACCAGGGTCAGGCTTCCTCCATGGTGCCGGTCCGAATGGCTTCTCTTGTCATCCTCAAACCTTTTCAATTGCCATCACTACAGCAGTTGATATAAGAACTGGAGGAACAAAAAAGGAAAGCAGAGGAAGAAACAAACCCAGCCAAGGCTCACAAAAAGATGGACTGGTAAGACCTCGTAGCACTATGCTTAGGTGGCATAGATGGCATACCTTTTCAAAAATTAAAACAAGCATTGCTATCCTACTATCAGTGGCTTTCTCTCAGGCACTGGTGCACTTGGCTCCAGCTTGGCCTCCAGAAACCAAACCAAACTGCACTGCTCAGAAACACAAGCAGCTGCTGCTCATCAGAGTTTAGGACTAGAAGAACAAAGGATATCTATCCACAGAAAAATAAAAGCAGTTCTCTCTGCAGCTCCCCAAGTGCTCAGAAACTGGATACCATCACTCCCTTTTTTTGGAGTTCTGGTAGTGGAGGCAGATGTGTGTCCACTATGCTACTTTATTTTACTTTATTTTATTCCGCTCTAGTATTACAAATACCTTTGAGCAAGAACTGCTCATTTACAAAGGTTCCATGTCAAATGATGGAAGGTTAGCATACAAACAAAGGTAGATAATATTACAGAGCCTCAAAAACAAAATACAGTATTTCATGGAGAGAGGCAGAATTAGCAAGGTTAAGTCAGTTTAGAACACAGTTGGGATGGAGAGGGTAGGAGAGGTCAGGAGGGAGTAGGCAGGATGAAGAGCCATTGCCTGGGGGGGTGGAGCTAGGTCTGAGAAGTGTTTGGTTGAAGGGACAGATGTCTGAAGAGTCTACTGATGAGGGGGTGGGTGAGGTAGGGGTGGATGGGGGATTGGATAGGTGAGTAGTAGAAAACAGAAGTCAAAGGTATATGGGCAGAGGGAGGTTAGGGTACACAATAGCAAGCATGGATGTAGAGGTGGTCCCTTAGTAGAAGCAGTCACAATGTCTGGTTGAAGAGAGGTGAAGTCGTAGTTGCCCTTTAAAGGGGCTGAGAATGGTAGTTGTATGTTTCCTTGTTGAGTGTATTGAACTAATGGAGGACCCTGTGGGTGAATGATCTCTGACCCATTGTGGTCTGGCATCTGGGGACCTGGAAGGTTTGACAGAGCACTTCAGGTGTACTGGGTGCTGCAGTGGGCAGTAAGGAGCTTTTCAACCCGTGGTGGCATAAGCCCGAAGAGAACCTTTTTGATTAACAGGCAGGTCTGTTATTGGATCTTGGAGGGAGCCACCCAGACTGGGTGAACAGGTCACAGGTATGCGTAAAGCAGGCAGTGCCCATAAGAAGTCTGCATGCTTTGTTGAGCACCACCGATATCCTGTGGAGGGCAGTAGGAGAAAAGGAGCCATAGATGACAAGCCCATAGTCTATGATAGAGGTGACAGCTGTAGACAGCCAGTTTAAGGGCCTCAGCAGTCATGCAGGTCTTATGCCTGTGGAGCAGGCCAATCTGTATGTTAGCAGCCTTTGCAACATTGTCAATGTGCAGAGTGTAAAAGAGAACAGTCCAGAGTGACGTCAAGGTATTGGAACTGTGGAACCTGTTCCAGTGTGACCCCTGATTGGTTTTTGATGATGAGTAGTAAGTTATGTTTGATCTGTGCATTGCACAAACTCATAACCTTTGTTTTGCTGTAGTTCAGGACCAGTTTCTGCGAGCTGAACCATTCCTCAGCTTGTTTGAAGCCACGCTGCAGCTGCCCCTCTAGGAGCTTGGTGTGATAACTAGAATACAGGACTGTGTCATCCAAGCAGAGCAGTATTTTCTGATGGCAGATGCTAGGGAGGCTATTCAGGAAGAGACTAAAGAGTAGTGGTCCTAGGATGAACCCCTGAGGTACTCCAGAGAGGACTGGTTTCTTTTCTGAAGTGACATTAGCAATCCTAACTCACTGAGCCCTTCCCTCGAGGTAGCTAGTGATCCAGAGCAGGGCATCTTTGGAGAGCCCAATAGTTGACAGTTGCCTGAGTAAGAGTGGATGACTGATATCAAAGGCCTTCGTTAGGTCAATGCACACAGCAACCACACAGTTTTTTTGGTTGAGAGTGGTGTGGATAAACCCCATAAATTCAAACAGTGTGGTAGTGGTGCTATACCGTTTTCCAAAACCATGTTCTGACCACTGGATTTCATATGTTTCCAGATACATCGACTAGCTGGTCTGATACAATTCATTCCAGGGCTTTACATAAGGGAGGAGAGGATGGAGATAGGTCTGTAGTTGGTATGCAGTGACCTATCACTGCTTTTATGTACAGGTGTGATAGTCGTTTGTTTCCAGAGGGATGGGAATTGAGCCAGCCTTAGAGAGAGGCTGAAGATCTTTGTCAGGGGTTCAAGGATTTCATCTAGGACTTGTGCAATCAGCTTCAGGTCAAGGGAGTCACCACTGTAACCTACGTTGTAGGTGGCTTTACGAATATATGTTCTTTGTTTGGCGGCCTGAATACGGCAATGTCTGCCATATCCAATTTGGCTGCCGGTGCTTACTGCACATGTGCAAGTTTCTGCACATGCACAGATAACTCCAGTGCCCATCTTGGGTATGCCAAACTCCACCACTAGCTGTCCACCATGTCCAACATGGCCACTGGAGTTATCTGTGCATGCATGAGAACAGATGCATGTGCAGTAAGCACCAATGGCCATATTGGACATGGCGGACAGCCGGTGGTGCTCCAGAGGTGCAGAAAAGTGTCATGTTCCATCTGCCCTAGCAGCTGCAGCCATGCCAGATTTTGCTTTTATCCCTTCTGCTAGCTACAGTACCTTCCTGGCTTTGACCAACCATTTGTAGCCACTGCTGTCTTCTCTTTGATAGACCTTTTCTGATCCACCCACATCTCTTCACTGAGGCTAGTCAGGTGACCCCTTAGCAGATCCCCCCATCTTCCTGAAGTCTCCTCTGTTGAAGTCTAGGACCTTGGTTTTTGTGTTTATCTTCTCTCTCTCCCCATGTTCAAACAGAATCACACTGTAGGATGGTCACTCCCTCCCTGGGGCTTCTCACTCTGGATATCCTGAACATGGTCCCCATTCACCAGTACCAGATCAAGAATTGCTCCCTCCCTCCCTAGTGGGTACCATGAAACCTTAGATCAGGAATCCACTGCATAGATGATTGCCTTGTAATAATGTTATTCTTACAAGACCTCCTTGTGCCTCCGATAAATGGTATTTGAAATTTGGATTTGTGGCCCTCAATATCAAAATTCTGAATTCCCAAAAAAAAGCTCAGAATCTGAGGCATCCAATTAGGTTGGTAAGGATTCTGATGAAAGCTACTCTATTGTGCACTAGGAGTTTCCCTTTCACTATGGGGATTCGTGGGCAGCTGTGGAAGCAGGAAGGATACAGGTAGCAGAGGGATAGGGTGAAGAGATCTCTTTAATTTTATAAGCAATTGGGAGGGCTAGAGTTCAGACTCTACAAAAAGATGCATTGCTTCTCCTAGTGCAGTGCCCAGTGCATCCACAGAAGATGCCAGCATCTTTCACTGAAACCAAGCAAGCCAAACAGCAAATGCACTTTCAGACTGAAATTGCTTACTGTACCATTTTGTAAATATTGAGTTACTTTATTATGCCCCAAATGTAGCAGGCACATATAATCCTTGGCCCAAACAATCTTAGATAACCCTGGGGTGTCAGTGGCTGCTTGAATGTGATAACATAAATACCAAAGTTATTTGCTTGACAAGATGAGATATTTACCCAAAGTCCCTTCTGCCCATCTGTGGTCATTGTCCAGGTGGAATTGGAAGATGTCATGACACTTATTGAAGGAGACTGTGGCAGTATCCAAGGTGTCTTGGCTAACATTTCCCCTGTCAATTAAACAGGCTCATTAACCCTCCCTCCCAGGATGCATGTGAAAACAAGCTACAATAGCTTATTGTGCCTTTCCTGGTCAAAAATTACAAATAAACAAAATTAAATTTGGTGAATAGTGAATGGTGCTTGTGTAAACCTAACATTGACCTTTCTCGATTCTCGCCCTCAGTAGAGGAGCTGGGTGGCAATAGGGAATGAAAGGCCCAGCATTAAGGGTATGAAGAATGCTGGAGGAGGAGGTGGGAAGAATGGTGGGAGCTCAAAATGCTCAGAGTAAATTTCTGGGGATGCTAGCTTTTATTAGAGTAGTGGGTGAAGTTTATTCCCCCACACTGAATCATGACCAAAGCCCTCCCGTTCAATGTTTGGTGAATAATGAATGGTACTTGTGTATACTTAACTTTGGCCATTTTCAAGTCCCACCCCTAGTAGATGAGCTGAGTGGCAATAGGGAATAAAAGGCCCAAAAAAGAAAGATTACCTCCTGCAACTCATGAGAAGTGTGAACCAACACATAGGAGAGGAGCCCCCCCCCCCGGAGGAAACCTCAGAGGATCCATGGCTACTGAACTGCCCCCCAGCACACTAAGAGGAGATGATCTTAGATGATTGACTACTTTTAGATGAATGTTTCTAGCATGAAGGTCCATCTTCCAAGATTCTTGATAACAGAGCAGGATGCTGATGGTGCAGAATCTATATGCAGAATTGTCCTGTCGAGCATGAGAATTCATTCCAAGCCATAGTGAAGAATTATCAGATGTATCTTGTTTTATGATTGATGAAGTCAGAAAGGTTGAAGACGACCTGAAGCCAAATAGTGGGAGTCAGTTGAAGCTTCTAGGCACCAATTATGATGAATGGAGTAATAATTTGAATTCCTGAGAGAAAACAGTCATATTAAAGTGGAAGTAATCTGATATCTTGAATGCCCTCTGTGTGAATTCTCCACAGGAAATGTGGATGAATTAAGCAACTCTTGAGGACAGAGGGTTGGACAATTTGATGAGACCAGAACAATTAATGTAGTATGCAGCAAGTCCGATGAGATACAGAATACTGTCCATCAATATGGAAATGTTTTAGAAGCTTATAGTTGTGAAAAAAAAAATTAACCAAGCATGATAAAACCTGAGGAAGGATGGATGGATTTGATGAAGGGCAAAGGAAAGGTGAAATTGTTTAACCAGGAAATGCACACTAAGCTGAAGCTTGTTTCTATGTTCGACCAGGGAGCAGAAAAGTTAAAAGACCTGCTCAAGGTCACATAGTATGCAAGTGGGGGTGGTGGGATTCAAACCCAGGTCTACAACTGCAATTCAGTTCCCTAGATCACAGTACTATACTGCCACCTATGAAGGAGCATAGAATTCTGGATGAATAGCTGTAATATGCAAAATAATTCTAAGGCAGCATAATGGATGTGAGGACATGATCAATGAGTTGATTGGAAGGTACAAATAAGGAATACTTCTTCAAAGTCTGATTTAATATGTTTACTTAACCTTGTATCATTTTTATCCTGTATAGTATTATCTGTACCTGATATGCTTGTCATTTCCTGTATCCTTGTTTTGTACCTTCCATGATGTGAAGCCTTTGCAAGAGAGTCTGACTCAGAGGTTTGTAATTCTGATTCTCAATAAAAATAAGTGAAGTATGAGTAGCTTGGGTAGTGAGCATTTGGTGAACCAGAATTTTTAGGCTTGCTGAAAGTCATGAGAAGATTTATACTGATATACCCACTGATTGTTGGATTGATTACGAGGTTAGGCAAACTAGAAATGACTATATGCAAATGCAGTAGCTCCAAAAAGATGTTATCAGTCCTGAGGTAGATGATTTAGGTAAATGATTCAGGGATGCTTAAAGTTAGAAGTTAAGTTGTAAGTGATATTCAATGATATAAGACAGGAAATAGTACTTTGGAAAAGTGTTCTGGTACACAAAACAAATGAAAGATTACCATGGTTTTAAAAGTAGACATAGTATAGGATTTCCATAAGACTGCAGATGAGATGAAAACTGCCAAAACTTGAGTAGCCTTTCATCGGTATAGTTAATGCAAATAATTTTCCTGTAGGGTAGTTACTGTTTTCGTCGTCTATATGAGTGAAAGTGAAGGAAGGCAAGTAATCTTGAGGAACAGCCTCAAGAGGAGAAAGAAGCAGTAGTTGCTCCAACTGATCCATCAGTCTGATTGAATAGTGGATTGTCAGACATATTCAAGGAAAAGATTAGGCAACTCTTGAGGAGCAAGACAGGAGTATGCGTAGTGCTTAGTAGGTGGACAAAACAGTTTGTCAGTCAGGGTAACAATTCAGTTTCATGGAAATGGGTTAGTACAGTGGCTCTGAGGAGAAGGCCCGATGATATTCAGAGATGCGTCCTCCATATCATTGCTTAGATGCCAATAAATAAGTCTGATTCTTCACTTTTGGACAAAAAGCAGAATAAGACACATTATGACATCAGCAGGAAGTGAGGGAGTGTTCTAAGTTTTATATACCACTGGGATCTTTTGACTTCAGTATAATGGAACATCTCTGCATGATGTTAGTCTGTAGTTGACCAAAGGAGAGTCTGAGGAGAGACATCAGATATATGCCTGTCCATCTACGATATCCTGCTGAGGACCTGAATAAGAACATGGAGAGGCTGAGGAAAAATTGGGACTTGAAATCTAACAAGTTGGCAGTTGTGAAATAGATAAAGCGTTTGATGATGAAGCACTTGGAGGAACATTTTCCTTTGGTATGGCTGGTGAATGGCAGGATAGCAGATATGGCAAAGCCAGAGCAGAAAACGACAAGAAACAATGGGCAGAATTCTCAAAAGGGATGAGCCCTGTGCATCTGAGATGCACTGGAGCATCCCTGACTTGCTCACTGGCACAGTTCTGAAATGGGACCAATGCATCGGTGCATCTCTGATGCACCGATGCATCACAGATGTGCCACATACTGCCCATAATGATATGCGGCACATCTGGAGGGTCTGTGCAGGGGGAGTGCCCATGCATATGGTGCACAGCCCCATTCATAGCCCAACTTGGAGGCGCATCCCCGGGGCAAGTCTGGAGATGCGTCTCCCAAAGATGCATCTACTTCACGTAGATGTAAGTGAATGGCCACCCACAGGCAGGCTACCATGCTGCAGACAGCAACATGGCAGCCTGCCCACCCTGGCAGTCCAGTGCTCCCCCCAACCTGCCTGCCTGACTCTATGGGTGCTTGCCACACACCGCAGTGGTTGAGCAGTATTAATAACTCCCCCCTCCCTGCCTGCATCTCCATTAGACTGCTGCTGCCTGCAGTGGTAGAGAATGAAATACAGCTCCCCCAATCCCTGCCCACATCCCTGTTGTCATGCCACTCAGCATGGTGGTACTGTGCAAAGATCAGAACCCCCCCCCTGCCAGCATCCCCTGATTCATGCCGCACATTGCAGTGGTAGAGGAGATGTAACAGACCCCCTTCCCCACCCAGACCTGATCGCAGAGTGCACTGAACCATCAACACTGCTCTGGTGATTCAGCAGCACCCCCCATCACCAAATCACATCCATCATATGGACCAACATTGGTAAACCCTGGCAATCTAGTGGTGCCCCCCACCCACTCAGGCATCCCAACCCACCCAGATCCCCCTGTCCCAGAAGGTCCTGATGATCGGTGGACAACACAATTCACCTGCATTCTGCCATGGCTGCCTTCTGACAGGACTGTCTGTGAAGGACAGCTACAATACTACTGATAGCCATTGGTGGACCCTGTCAATCAATGGGCATGCAGTGTGTACTGTACTCGTCATCTACAATTAGAATGACAGAATACAGATTGCATGCCCATTGGTTGACAGGGTCCACCAATAGGCATTCAGTAGTACTGTAGCTGCCATTCACAGACAGCTCTGTTGGTGGGCAGTGGTGGTGGAATGCAGGTAGGTTGTGCTGCCCACCAATCATTGGGACCTGTAGACACAGGAGTGCAGGGTGGGGACAGGGTGCCTGAATGGGCAGGGGGTCTGCAGGACTAACGGTGGTCTTATGGAGCACCATCAGTGGTACGTGCTGGTAGGGGTGGGGAGGGGTGTTTCTTTGTACAAATATCCACTGCTGCAGTGTGTGGCATGGAAATAGGGAAGTAGGCAGGGAAGGGGGTTCTTTGTACAAATATCTACCACCACTGTGTGCTGTATGTAATCGGGGACATGGACGGGAGGAGGGTGGCAATACCCCGACTGGGGTGCTGTGTTTGTGGCTGAACAACCACACTTAGAATACCTGGCACATTCTGCCAGGTGCATCCCTGCATGGAGCATGCAAATGGACCCTTTGCACCTTGCATGCCTAATGACCCCATTTGCATGTCCATGGCTGTGAATGGCAAGTTTTGGCATAGCGGATCAGGAGACTCACTGCTCCATTGGATTCCCAGCCTGACCAGGGGGTTCTGCCAGTGCATCCAAGGTTGGGCGCAACTGTAGTATTCACAGAGGGGATGCACCAGGAACATTCCCTGGCTCATCTTCTAACACCACAGTTGGTGCTAGGTGCATTTCATTTGTGCCGAAGCATCCGAGATGCACAGAGCACAACGTCTTTGTGAATCCTGCCCCTTATGTTTGTAACTCTGATATGGATGTGACAAGCCTGAGCTATGACTCAAGTTTCAGAAGAACATCAGGAACTGGCTGAGAAATGAGCAGGTTAGGAGCAGGATTGTTGAATGGCAGAGATGTAGCAGCTATGAATCAAATGGTTCTTTTCAAGCAGAGATGAAGGTGAAATCCAAAGTGTCCAACTCTGTCTTAAGGCATGACACAGCTAAATCTTTATGAAGTGATAATTGCAGGACTTTAAAAAAATGAATACATGCCTGAAGAAGTCTGAGGGGGGCCCAGAGGACCTTCTCTGGAAAAAAAATCTGTAGTATTGATGAAAGAGGAGGTCTATTATAGATGTATGCAAATCTGGAAAAGCCCAAGGGGAACCCAGAAGGCCTTCCTTGGAATTTGAAAATGTAGAATGGTTGGAGTAGAGAAGGTAAGTGCCAGTACACATTTCATATTGCATTCCAGAGGATGAACTCTGAGCAGAGGAACAAAATGCAGATCTTTGTATGATTGAAGCTGTCTGAAGAACTCCAAGGGGGCCCCCCAAGGATCTTCTTCAGTATCTGATGAAAATGAATAGAAGCAGAGAAGCCATTGTACCATTAGAACTTTGTAGTGCACTTTAGTTGAGTGAACCTCGAGCTGAGAAACTTAAGCTTGACATAACTGTAGAAGAATAGAGAACAGTGTCCTCTGACAATTCATGGAAAGTAATTTCTGATGGATTCAGAAAGGACGACAAACCTCAGGCAAGTGGGACTGAGTACTGGATACTGTCATTGATGGAACACTGTAGTAAGCTGAATATGCTTAGCTTTACCGGTTTCAGAATCTCCTCTGGCAGGCAAAGTAGTGTGGGGGGTGTTTAGTGAGCGGTCCAGGTGTGTGTGGAGGGTTATGACTGCTGAAGGCCTTTTTTTTTATGTTAAAATCATAAAGAGACCATTTTCTTCATTACAGATGACATCGATATTGGGGAGGAGCCACTAGACATGAAGGATACATAACCAAGTGACAAGGAAGGGCATCAAAGGGTGGAGGGTGCCATTAGACAGATTAAATACGCATGGAAAACAGAGGGTGGGGGGGGACCAATAGACACCAGGGGAAAAATCTTGCAATATAAAAATACATATTTAAGTAACATGGGGAACAGGATCAAAGGGTTGAGGGTGCCACTAGACACCAGGGCTAAATGATCTAATAAGGGCAGGGAAATCCGAGGGTGGGGGGGTACCACTAAACACCAGGGAAAATCAAGAAAAATTATGGAAACAGTAAATAACCTTTTTCATTTCAATGAATCTTTTGCCCTATGAAAAGAAAAAGGATTCCTTAAAATGAACAAGGATTCAGAAAAAAAGTTGAGTTTGAAATCTTTTTTTGTGCCAAGGGATACTTTGTTTCAACAAAAGTATCGAACAAACTTAGTTTTTTTCTGATTCTTTTTTCATGCCAAGCCTTTTTCATTTGATACTTTCATTCAAACATAGAAACATAGAAGTTGTCGACAGATAAGGGCCTCCAGGCCCACCCAGTCTGCCCTATTTTCCCTGCCTACAGTGACACTACAGACCCTTTTCAGCCTAAGCTCCCTCCCCTTCCAAGATCCTTGTGTCTAGCCCATGCATTATTGAATCCTGTAAGTGTTTCCGCTCCAACCACCTGTGTCAGTAGGCTGTTCCACTTGTTCACCACCCACTCTGTGAGGAAGTTCTTCATTTTTCCCCTAAACCTGCCACCCTCCTACTACATATTGTGCCCCTTCGTCCTTGAGCATCTTTTTCTTTGGAAAGTGCTACCCTCCTGTACATTCTTTTCTGTGAGGTATTTGAATAAACATGAAAAAGGAATTGGAAAAAACTAAGTCATGAATCCTTTTTCATGAGACGTAATCCTTTTTAGTTTGAACAAAAAAGGACTCACAAAAAAATATCTTAGCAAGTCATAAAACAGGATTAAAAAAACATTCTGGGGTCATTTTTTCCAGCAAAAATTGCAGTCTACTTAATGGAGTCCCAATGAGGAAGATACATGTTTTGGTGTTTCTGCATGATGTCATTTTAGGGAGTTTTAACATTCAAAAAAAAAAAAAAGAAAACAAGATGGGAGACAATGAAAAAGGAATTTCACTCACAAAAAGGACTAGACCCTAATGAAAACTGGTCCTTTTTTCTGAGGATCAAATTAATTTTTTATTCCAGAAAGCTATCCAAAAGACTGCACTGAGCATGCTCACAAATTAAAAATGTTAAATTTCATAACTTTAGAACAAATTAAAATTTTTCCACCAAACCAGTAAAAGGCACATCTGTGGGTCAAGCCTTTCCTATCCTGAAAATGTCTACTTAAAATTCCAAACCATTTGGGTGCAGCACAATGGCAAAAAAGTGCAAACATGTGATTTTTTACCTTTTTAACTATGCACAGCCCAGAATCCACAGGTATCATGTGATGCGAGTGCATATTATTGAGCAGCTCAATATGAGCGACTCAATAATAGCACTTGTAGAAATAGTGAGTGCTGCAAAAGAGTGAGAAGTAGGTTAGAGAGAGTGTAGCAGTGCAATGCACTGGCTACACCCACAGGAAGAAGATTAGTGGAGTAGTTTGGCTGAACCCTGCCGAGCTGGTCATTTGACATAGTGGCTAGAGCCACTACCAGTGGAAGTCAAGGACCTGAGTTTGGGACTGGTGTGGGACAGGATTGTTTTTTGTCCTGGGTTCTCTTTTTTTTTGGGTAAGTTCACCCCGGAGATAGTAATGTTAAAGTTAGGGGGTGCAGAGGGCATAGCCCCCTGCACAAATTTATTTTTTATTTTGTTGCTGTAGGAAAATGTAGTGACTGTCACTGTTTGCAGTAGTCGCTGTGATGTGTGCCGCAGTTTTGACCTCTGGGGATTATTGCAATGCTGTTAGTCGATGAGATTTAGTACTCACCTTTATCACATAAATCCTATACACATTCAACCAGAACACTGCATCACACATCAAGAGATCTACCCCTCAATACTGCATATGCAAAATTCCATGTAAATCCGTTGAACGGTTACGGAGATGTTAAAGTTCAAAATTTTAGGTTTAACATGGAAAGCCCTGCTCAACTCTAAATATAAAGCCACTACTGTGTCCTTTTAAAATATATATTATGGGGGCGTGGTAGCACCCCTATAGTTAAGGTTGAGTAGCCTATTTAATGTTAAACTCCTAACTGTGCACATTAATATCTTTGGCTCCGTTTGATGACATGAGCTGAAATTTTGTATGTGTTGTCTAGGAGGCAAGGTCTTTATCTGTGGAAATTTTTGTGATAGTGGTTTGTGCAGTTTCTGAGATCCACATGTATCATTTTTTGTAAATGTCTAACTTTTTTCCTATACTGAAGTTTTTTTTCTTTCCTCTTCAGCCTACATGGAATATAATGTTTCCCTCAAACTTGCAGGGGACATGTATCATGTCCCAAGGTAGTGCGTTTGATAGGTTTGGTGAAAAAATATTTTAGGGTTCCTGAGTTATAAGGCTTTCAAATTTTGTGTTTTCTGACCTGCTTATGTGCAGTAGGGGTTTTCAGATATGTTCTGTGGCAAAAGTAAAAATTTGATGCCACAAATGCTGGTTTCTGGTTTTGTGTCACTGAATTGGCAGTGCATTAAACATTTTTTGTGCCATACAGCCACCATTTTGTTATTTTTGCCATGACCTGACAAACGTGGAAAATGTATAAAAGTGCTGTAAGTTTTAAAACAAACATCAGAATCTAGCTAAACAATTCTGATATTTGTTTTGACGTTATGTAAAGAAATACATTTTCTGGGCACCCAAAATCCCAGTTACCCAGCTTAGCGAGAAGAGCACTTCCCCTGTGTTCCCTGTATGAGAACAGTTGGAATTTCTTCAGTTCTGTAGCTGAACTCATGCTACCAGCTACAGAGTGAGCTGTGAATCACCCTTTTCCCTGTTGTCTAGTGGCACCCCCTACCTACTGATCGTAGTCTCAACTCCCCATTCAAAAATATATAATGAGAACCATAGTGAATGGCTTTACCGTGTACGTCTTTATATGCTGGCTATTTAGCCTTATCTTTATGATTTCTATGCTGTTGTATGGATGTTTGCATCACCAGTAAAGGTGGGCAAAGTGCTCTCACTTCACTACGTGGAGCACTTTGTGTATTAACTCCCAGTTCGTGTAGTGCTCCACAATGTGACGTGTATTACTCCGCCTTTATTTTTTATCACAAAATTCTTTGAAACCAATGGACTTTGCACTACTTTGCTAGGTTTTGTTGCCTTCCCTTAATTTTAACATGAAGTGCCATTGATGTTAATGGACTTTGCCTTTATATTGTTATTTGAGGCAAATTTTGCATTGAATCATGGGATGGCAGGTCACATGGGCTCTATATTGTCTTGCACAGCCTCAGTTCTGCGTAGTGTGTGTAGTGGAAAGCTGGAGACAGTTTGCTTGCAGAGCTCTGAGAATCAAACCATCGAAAAAGCTTTAAAAAATCTCTTGATCCAATTATTTTGGTCTAAATTTAGTAGATTGATTGTAGGAAACCCTCCTGTGCTTAGATAGAGTGTTGATTGTTTTTCTGTACATTTTGAATGTTAATTTAGAACATTCAGTCTGTTTACTGACCGACACTGAAGTGTGCTTCGGGGGAAGGGGCGTATCTGTGGTGGAGTGAGATTCACATGAGAAAGGCAGTCTAATTGTTTTGTACTAGTAGTGTGTGAGTATTTGTGTGTTTATGTACACAGTAATACCTGAAGTAATTTTTTATACTTATTTTCTGTTTGTTGTGGTGCAGTGCATATTGTCGTTCTGTTTAAAAGATTTGTTTATATAGTGTACTAAATAGTTAAATTTTCTGTGCATTACCTGTAGTGTGTGAGTGTGTGTGGATGCCATCAAATCAGACATTTTGTTGTGCCACACAATAATTGCAGCACTCTGAATCTGTTATCCATCTGCAGTTTTTTTTTACTGCATCGTTCTGTCTAGGTAGTGGACTGGTACTGTAGTGGCCCCCAAGCCACAAAAGGTATTCTTTTTCCAGGTTTGGCTTTGTGTGACCACTGATTAAGGTGCTGTTGTGCCTGTGTGGCTGCTTCTCTTGAGTGCGCAATCTCCTTCTGTCTGTGTGTTAGCTTCTGTTTAGGGCTCAATCTGCATCTGAAAAACAGTTTTTTGACTTCCAATCCACCCCAATGATCAGAAATCTAAATTTGTTGTGAACTTTCTGTGTAATCCAAAATAATGCCAGCAAAAAACAAAAAAACGTGGATGCAGAGATGTTCCTGGTCATGACACTTCTGCGTTGGCAAGAGTGGCCATGGGTGTGGTAGTATGCAGCATAAGTGCACAGTTGATGCCAGTAAATGCATTTCTCTGTTTTTCACGGCACAATCAGTTGCTTCAATGATGGTTGGAGATACTGTCGTCCCTGCTGGTGGTGGTATTGAAGTTGCTGATGGCATGAGTATTGCCCCAAGTTCAACCCATAACAATGTAAAGGAGGCAACATTTGAAGATAGAGGGGGGACATATCAGGAAGTATTTTTTCATAGAGAAGGTGGTGGACGTATGGACAAACAAAAACTAATGTTCCACGTTATGGTGTGAGAGCAGCAGTTGAAGCATGGCCATAATTTGGAGTTGGTGATCCTCAATGTGCTCCAACTGCTGCTCCAGGTTCACAACCCTGTTCAGGTGGTCCAACTCACTCACCATCAGGCCCACATTGGCCTGTGTGGTAAGCATTCTTGCAGGGTTGCCAGCATCCCCTGCAGGCTCTGGAGCAGCCACTTGCTCCATGGTCTGACCACACTTGTCCCCATGTGCAGGTAGAGGCTGTGCTACCACCTGTTGCCCATCAAGAACAGCAGGTGCATTCTGTCCCTGTTCAACAACCTTGGCCTCCCACTGCACACGGTGGTGGTTTGCAAGGTGGATGCACTGCCCATCTGTCCCCAGATATCTCCTTTCTCACAAAACCTCTTTCTCCCACACCAAGTAATGGTGAAAGTGAAAGTCCTTCACTGTTTTGCCTGATTAACTTCCTGCTTGAACCATGTGACTGGCAGACTGTAGCAAATATATGTGGGCTGTTTGAATTATGACTCAGTTTACTTTCAGCAGAAACCAACATGAAGTGAATGCAAAGTCACCTTAACGAGAAGTCATAATGGGGCGAAGTCATTATAAGGCAACTTAGTGTAATTCTACGGAGGCTTTGTGTAGTGTTTAACAACAAGGGGTAGACGACTTCACCCCATCTTTGCTGGTGGAGTTAAATTTCACTGCATCTCTAATCACCAAATGTATTGTATTAAACTCAAACAATAAAAATATTTAACTTCAAGAAAAATATGCATTTCTTGGTGTCTAGTGGCACCCTCCACCCAGTGATCACTGTTTTAACTTTCCCTGGTGTTTAGTGGCACCCCCTACCTACTGATCACTTCCAGCTTTCCTTGGTGTCTAGTGGCACCCCCAACCCCCAAATCACCATTCCGCTTTCTCTGGTGTTTAGTGACACCTTCCACTGCAGATCACCCCCCCTTTTTTTCTTCTATTCCCTGGTGTCTAGTGGCACCCACCACCCTCTCATTGCAGGCAAAAGTGAACTGGTATAATCCAAATAAAGAAACTGGTCCTTTGATTTTTTTTTTTTTTTTTTTTTTTTAAACCTGTGAAACAAAAAGTCCATCACTGATCAGCCACCCCACCTCCCACTCAGCAACCACCTACCCACATCCCCCAGTACACCCCTACATACATTCACTCACATAAACTGGTCCCAGGTTTGAGAGCCACTCTCCAATTCAAGACACATCTTGCTGCTGGAACCAGTGACTGCAATATGAGAAACTAAGGTAAATGCTGTTCAAAGTATTTCAATGGGGGTTTAAACTTTTTATCCATAACTCAGCCATTTCTTGAAACTGTTGCACCAAATTTTCAACATAGCCATTTGGGAACCCCACCTCATGAACAGTATGACTGTCATTAAGCAACTCTTGCCTGAAAGGTGATTTTCTTGTTGCTTTGCAAATTCACCTTTTGGGTGTGATTTGCATGACAGTAATATTGTTCATGAGGTAGAAACAGACATAAAATTTGACAGCAGATAAGGACTGCTTGGCCCACCTAGTCTGCCCATTTCCCTACCTGATGAATAAGCTGCAGATTCTAATCAATCAACAGCTTACTTCCTCCTACCTCCCACTTGAATTGCCTTATGTCTGTCCCATGCATTCTTGAATTCTTCCATTGTTCCTGACTCCATAACCTCCTCAGGAAGGCTGTTCCATGCAGCCACAACCCTCTCTGTGAAAAAATACTTTCAAACATTACCCTTGAGCCATCTCCCCTCTATCTTCAAATTGTGCCCCATTGTTCTTGCTCATCTCCCTCTGAAAAATGCTACCCTCTTGCAATTTGTTAATTCCCTTGAGATGTTTGAAAGTTTCTATCATGTTCCCCCTCTCCCTCCTTTCCTCAAGAGTATACATATTAAGCTGCTTTAGTCTTCTCGTATGGCTTCTGGTGCAGATCCTGCACCATTTTGGTTGCCCTCCTCTGAACACCCTCCACTATGTCTATGGAGGAGTTGGGGTCTCCAGAATTGCATGCAGTACTCCAGATGGGGTCTTACCAACTGTCTGTACAGAGGATAACAGCTTCCTGTTTTCTACTGTTGATGTCTCTCCCTATGCATCCCAGCATCTCCCCAGCCCTCCTTACTGCCTTCTCATATCGCTTGCCCACCTTTAGGTCATCTGATACGATTACTCCTAGGTCTCTTTTGATTTTTTTGTTATTAACTCACCCCCCCACTGTGTACTCTTCCCCTGGGTTTTTTGTTTCCCAGATGCCTTACCTTGCACTTCTTTGCATTGAATCTGAGCTGCCATATATTTGACCATTCCTCCAGCCTTGTCAAGTCCCTTTTCATTCATTCCATCCCACCTGGAAGAAAGCTGTGTTGAAAATTTGCGGTGAAATTATGTAAAAATACCAGTGTTATGACCATTGTAATTTGTCTATGCATGCTTGTAACTTTGGAAATTTTCAATGTTTAGACCCCAGATTTTCAACATAGCCTTCCTATTACTCCACCTCATGTATGTCACAGCTATCATTTTTCAAATCCTGTACAAAATGTGTTTTTGCACCTGTGGTATGGAATGGCAGAATTTCAAAGAACATGTACATTTTGGCAGGGATTCAAAAGGTTTTTGTACTGGGTACATGAGGCAGAGTCATGTGATTGCTATACTGACAATCTGGGGTTAAAATATATAAAAATGACAAAGTTATGACAATTTGTTGAAATTTTGCTATGCATGCTTGTAACTAGAAATTTTCCAAATTTTTATCCCAGATTATCAACATAGCCTTCTTATTACCCCACCTCATGTATGTCACAGCTGTCATTTTTAAATCCTGTCCAAAATGTGTTTTCATACCTGTGGTGCAGAATGGCATTGCAGTTGTGCAGAATTACATTTTGGCAGAGATCTGAGCATTTTTGTATTGAGTAAATGAGATGGGGTGATAAGATGGCTATGCTGATAATTTGGTCACTGTTATCCTATAAATGGAAGCACAGAGCCTGAAGGATACAATTATACTATCTCAAAGTAAGGAAATAAACTGCAAAAATCTGCTTTAATGCTCTAGTTAGTGTTACAGCCACAAAAGGGAAATATGGCATTAGAGTTTTCAAACCTAACACCCCGCCCTCACTCTACACATACCAACAGGTGTTGGGGGTGTATCTTGGGGTCGTCAACCTCAATGCTCACCTCATCCTTCTCTACTGCACTTATCTCAGCTTATTTATTTGTGGAAAGGGTGAGCATTAGGGATGATGATTAGAGCTGTGTGAAATAAAAATTCCACCTGCAGAATGCACATAGACTGACCATTCTAATTCTGTGAAATTTCACAGAATGTTCACAAAAGTTCTGTGGAATTCCACCAAATTGTAAATTTCAGTTATTTCACTATAATTTTAAAAGTATGCTTCCAATTAACACTAAATGTAGAACATAGACAGAACCAAATAACATGCAAATATGTGCCAAATTTTAGATTCATAGGCAGGCCGAAAGGTCGTGGAGGTATGGGTGGCCAAACATTTAATCAAAATCAAATGTTTTGTTATTTTGTGATAATTTTAAAATTTCTTATCCAAATTTCTCCACAATGTCTGGATTTAGAGAAGCACCCACCATGGGTATATACACTATGTTTTAAGTCTCAAGCTTCAAATGGGACCGAGTTATAGCCTACCAAACATGTTGCCAAAATTTAAATCAGTTATTTCCCTCCAATTTTAAAACATATCCAAATCTAACTGAAGCATTTAAATTACTATACCACATGGTCATTTCTGAAAAACTTCATATTTGCAGCTTTAATGGGATTGAATTAAAAGTAGTCAAACTTACAACCTTTAAAAATTAAATTTTGCAAGAATGTAAACTACAAGTTTAAGCCGCTGAAACTTTAAAACTTGAGAATGCAATACCATGAAATTTGGCAGATTCTTAGACCTTACAAGGATACTGTGAGTGCCAATTTTATTAATTACTTGTTGCCAGAAATTGCAAAATAGGGTTGTGCATGGACCGAATAGTATTTCCTGAATTCCATGAATAGGAGGCTTGCCAAATATTCAGATGGATGTTCTGAATAGTCCACTACTCGGCCACTATGTAAGACGTACTATTCGGTGGGTTAGATTTCTAAATCTGAGCTTTGTTGGCCAATTAAAGGCCATTTTTGGAGCTCACAGCCAGGAACACCATGTGATTTCCTCACTCTGATTGTGTAGTATAGAGTTTAATATATAGGGAGACTAGAGTGCAGACTCCAATAGCTCAGTTGAAGCCACACATCCACCATATTAGAGGCGGATCGAGGTGCTGGCAGAATAGCAGAAACCTTTCTTGAAACTTAGCTAGCAGCACCAGCACACTGCTGATCCAGTTAGGTAAGAAGCACCATTTACAGTGGGGAAATGATGAAGTGGATGCACATTGTGGTGACAAAACCAAGATATACTTGTTTGTCTTTTGCTTGTATAAGCAGTCCATTACTTAATTGATGTCAGAATAGTGTGCTGGTGCCGCTATCCATCTACTGCATTTGCAGCACTATCATTTCTTGTAGTACCCCTTGAGACCTTTGTGACCATATAGAAATGGTCACAACTCCAAATACTGACAGTTATGGCCTATTGAAGTTCCAGTGTTATCCTAAGGGAATTGTTATGTTTTATTGCTTGCCTTTTTTAATGGCCACAATTGTTTAATGGAAACATAGAAAACATAGAAACATAGAAACATAGAAGTTGACGGCAGATAAGGACCGCAAGGCCCATCCAGTCTGCCCATTTCTTTTTCTACCTTATAAATGTGCCATCGGCCTTTGCTCTGTCAGTGACCTATCTATTCATAGTCATTTGTATTGCTCCCTTATGCCTATCCCATGCCTGTTTGAAGCCCTGCACTGTATTCATAGCCACCACTTCTTGTGGTAAGCCATTCCATGCATCTACCACCCTTTCTGTGAAAAAGAATTTCCTCACATTCCCCCTTAATCGGCCTCCCTCTAATCTCATGCTGTGTCCTCTTGTCCTGCTATTTTTCTTATATTTAAACATGTTAGACTCTTTCACCTTGTTTATGCCCTTAAGGTGTTTAACAGAACAGAAAATACTATTCCTGTAGTAGCCCTTGAGACCTTTGTGACTATATAGAAATTGGCAATTAACTCAAAATATTGACAGAGTAATGGCCTGTTGAAATTCCAGTGTTATCCTATTGGAATTGTTATGTTTTATTACTTGCTTTTTTTAATGACCACAATTATTTAAAGGTACAACATGTTATTCTTGTAGTACTCCTTGAGTCATTTGTGACCATGTAGAGACTGTTCATTAACTCAAAATATTGGAGTTATGGCCTATTGAAATTCCAGTGTTGTCCTATGGGAATAGTTGTGTTTTATTACTTGCTCTTTTTAATGGCCACAATTATTTAAGGGTGCAGCATATGTTATTCTTATAGTACCCCCTAAGACCTTTGTGTCCACATAGAGATTGTCACTTAACTCCCAATATTGTTGGGGTTATAACCTGTTGAAATTCCAGTGTTATCCTATGGGAATAGTTATGTTTTATTACTTGATTTCATTAATGGTCACAATTATTTAAGGGTGTGGCATATGTAGTACCTCTTGAGAGCATTGTAACCATATAGAGATTGTTACCTCTGCATCCTCCTTCCAAAGCACCAGCAGCACAAGCCAGCCTCTGGCAGCCCCAGTGTACAAGCCAAAATGCTGTGACCTCTCCTCTTTCTCGTGAAGCACCAGCAGCACAAGCCAGCCTTTGGCACCAGTGTACAAGCCAAAGTGCCATCAACTCTGCATCCTCCCCCTGAAGCACCAGCAATGCAAGAAAACTTCTGGCATTAGTGTACAAGACAGAGTGCTGTGACCTCTCCTCCTCCTGAAGCCATTTCAAGGACTTCTGTAGCAATTCTCTGATAAGGCAACTTTCCTGGCTGAATACTTAATACCAAATAACAAATATCTGGGACTTGAATACCAAATAGCCAAATATTCAGAAAAAGTTACAGTATTTGCACAGCTCTATAAAATAACATCTGTACTTAAAGTCAAATCCCAGAGTCTGTGAAAATTATAGAATTTAATGAAAAATTCCATAAAACTGAAATTTGCTAATTTCACTCAGCCTTGTCTGAAGGATTCTAATTAAAAGATAGGGTATGAGAGGCAGGTAGTGCAGGAGGTCACCAGATTCAGGAGTAAGATCCACAGTTTCACCAAGAAATGGACATCTGAGCTGGGTAGCACAACAGTAGTAGACCGCAGGTTGGCGCAAGGAAGCACATAGTGTTAACAATTCTAACCTGAATGCAGGATATTTAAGGATAACATCCAGTAAATTTATTATCTAGGGAGCCTGATGTACATGCACATCTGGGACTTAAAGGTACTCAAAAATATGTAGTGGGAGAATACAATGTCTGGGGCAGCAGGAAGGAAGCATTCTGGCTATTCCAACAAGGTAGGTTAATAGGAAGAGAAGTAGGTGACTCATGGTTTAAGGGAGTTTGTCACTGTAAAAAACAAAGAGGATATCAGTGGCATCAGTAGTTCTATTTGAGACAATCTGGCTATGCCAAAAGAGAAGGGGGAGGTAAATAGTCACCCAGAGAGAAACAGCAGGACTGTGAAAAGCTCAGCCCAGCTTATCAAATGAAGTAGTGATACATGCATTGTTCATGTTAAATTCCACAAAAAGAATTCTGGATGGTTCATCTATATGCTGCTATAAATTTAGGCGAAAATGTTACCAATATTCTTTTCTACTGCAAATTTAAAATTGCTAAACCAATTTATCCATTTGTATTAGACACCAGGATATATTAACTATGAATATGTATGTCAAATGCTAAGTCTATGCCAGCAAGAGCATAGAAGCTACAAAAAATCCACATTTGAGAGTTTTCACAAAATGTTGCAATTATTTACATAGTAAAGATCTGAACCCCTGTAACTTAAATATCTCTATTCCAATTCTCTCCATATTTAGATTAGCTATAAGCATTATAAAAAGGTTTTTCATGCTAATTTACACATGTCTAGCTCTAAAGGTACCTGAGTTATATGCAGATGAAATGTTTCCATGAAATTTCCTCCAAAAAATAAAATGACAGAATTTGAGCACATAAAATTATGAGATGATGCACCATGCTAACATGAAATCTGGCACATTATTAGAACACGACTCATAAAGGAATCATGTCAAATTTAAGATATCTGACCCAACAGATGGCTGAGGTATGTGCAGACAAAAACTTTCATGAAATTTCATGCCAAAAATAAAATGTCAGATTTTGAGCACCTATACTTTTACAACTGTCCATCTGAATATCATGATATTTGGAACATTATTGGCTCTCCACCTAAGGAGTGTGCATGCCAAACTTCAGATTGCTAACTTAAATGACAGCTGTGTTATTACTAACTTACCAAATTTAAACAATCCCACAAAATTCTGATAAATTTAGTGAACTTTCACAGAAGTTTGTAAATTTTCATCAAAGTTCCTTGAATTCAGAATTGTTCAATTTCACACAGCTCCACTGATGACCCCAAGGAACATCCCCAATGCCTGCTGGCATGTGCTGTGTGGGGATGTGGTATTAGGTTTGGAAACCCTAATGCCATAGTTCCCTACTTTTGTGGCTGTAACTAACTGAAGCATTAAGAAATTTTTGAAAATTATTTCTTTACTTTTTTAAATTGTACAATGGTATCCTTATTTTACTGTGGAAGCACAGGGTCTTAACCTAACTAGAGCATTAACAGTTGTTGCAATATACTGTGCATATCTAGCTAGCTAGCTATCCATCTTCTATGCAAAAATATGCGTTAATGCATCATTTAGGGTTAAAACACAAAAAAAAAAATCAGGAAAAGAAAAATCTTTAAGGTGTCCCCTCCCCCCCCCGTGGACCCACCAAATATCCCAAGATTGACAGATGGCAAGGTGTGTCATTGGGGTTGTGAGGCCTAAATGTTTTTTTCCATAGAATTTCCTTACTTTTTGAGAAAGGCTAGAAAACTAAGAAGTTGCGGAACTGCCACTATATATACAGTATATAAAACACACACACACACACACACACACACACACACACACACACACACACACACACACACACACACACACACACACACACACACACACACACACACATACATACACACACACACATATATATACACACACACATATATATACACACACACATATACATACACACACACATATACATACACACACACATATACATACACACACACATATACATACACACACACATATACATACACACACACATATACATACACACACACACACACATATATATGTACATATATACACATACATTATATATTATATATATTTATGAAATGAGCACCATAAATCAGCACTTCTGATTGGCTGATAGGCATGTGATATTGGTTCTCACGCACTGTAAGAAGGACCAGCAGTGCCATGTGGGCATCGATTCTAGTAATGATGCCAATTAGAATGTTGGCAAATTGAAAAGCAGCCATATCGTTCCTCACCAACAGCAAGTGACAGCTTTTCAATTTGACAGCATGGCATCACAACTAGAAACAAGCTTTGAAATCAGCCTGACAGAAGAAGACATCGAAAGGTTAATGAGCAAACTAAATGACCCAGCAGATGAGGTAACAGGCGACATAACCATCCAGGACACAGTGCCCAATCGTTTATGCACCTACAGTGCCAACCAACTCGACATACTGGAACAACAAAAAAACGAACCAAACACAGAAAGATCAACTGCATGGGCACTAAGTATTCAACGAATGGGCCACGACTACAAAAACCGAGATAGATTGGTGCACCATCGGTAAAAAGGATCTAAATGCCACACTCAAAGTTTTACGCTGAGGCTCGCACAACTGCAGGAATGGAGTACGCTATTTCGAGCTTCTGCAGTCTGCGAGCTGCCCTTAACCGCCACCTCGGGTCGCCGAACATCGGAAGGGCCTTCAACCTCATGACAGACCCTGAATTCCGATCAAGTAATGATGTCTTTAAAGCAAAGTTAAAAATGTACCGAAAAGCCCAACAAGACAAATCGACCCACCATGAAGCACTAACACAGCACGATTTAAACACACTGAGAAACTCACCTGCTTGTTCTCCGCGGACCGTGCCTAGCTTAGTCAGGAAAGTCTGGCTAGATATTGAACTGTATATGGCCAGGCGTTGCCGTGAAGGTTTGCGACAGTTAAAACCACAGCATTTCAGTATAAAAAAAAGACGAAAATGGAGCAGAATTTATAATACTAAACTTTAACGAACAGACAAAAAATCATACGAACCCCCTCGAACCAGGAAAATCAGGACACCGAGGATTTATGTACTCTCAGCCGGGAAATCCTCTTTGCCCAGTTGAAAGTTTCAAATTATACCTAAGTAAGCTGCCTCCGGAGCCAAAAGCGTTATACTTGACCCCTCGAAGAGTACCTCAAATGCAGCTAGATTGCCTTCCAGTATGGTATACATCGGACCCAATGGGTGTCAATTACCTGTCCACGATGCTGTCCCGTTTAGGTGAGGAAGCCGGCCTCTCTCAGCGCTATACCAAACACCATCTCCGAGCAACAGCAGTGCAACTGTTGTCCGATGCCGGACTGCAAAGCCGCGAAATAATGTGTGTTACGGGGCACAGAAATGAATCCAGCCTGCAGAGTTACTGGCGTGACAAGCCAGATGACAGAAAAAAATGGAGCAGTAACTTAGCCCCAAAGCCGGAAAACGTCACACCGCAGAAACAAGGAAATAGCATCAAGCAATCCAGATATGAAAAGGAGAAGTTAATGTGCACCACACTGACACCACAAGGCAACACACAACACAACAGGAACTACACAACTGGGCAAGTCACAAATGAAATTCAGGAAAACCGAACCCAAAGTCCACAATTTGCAGGTGTAACCATGAATAACTGCAACATGACTTTCAATGGGACAGTTTATTTTGGAAAATAAATGAAAAGCAACAGTGTTTAAAACTAGATAGTTAAAAATGTAATAGTTATAATAGTTATACATTAAAGCTACACTAAATAATTAAATCTACACAACTTGTGTAAAGTTTAAAAAACAGTTTTTAATCTTAAAATAAAGTTTAAATACCCAGCTATATGGGACTATTTTATGTGGCGTAATGTTATGACACCAAATAAACTAAGAAATCTTAACTTTTAAAATTTTTTTAGCCTCATTATTTCTATAATTTGATACACCATTTCTTAAGCGCAATAAACCACTCCAGAGTGTGCAGACAGTTTAACACGGCTAGGAGGCTGGACGACTTGGCCATTGGTCTCGTGCCTCACTACGCCTCCTAGCCATGTGTTAAACTGTCTAATGCACACCCTGTCGTGGCTCATTGCTTACACCACACACACACACACACACACACACACACACACACACACACACACACACACACACACACAATTTATATATTATATACACACACACACACACACACACACACACACACACACACACAGATGTGTGGCCATGCCCCTGTATTTAGAGTTGTACACACACTTCAATGTTAAACCCCACATTTTTCACTTTAATAACTTTGCAACCGTTCAGTATATTTGCAAAAAAGTTAGCATGCATAGTCTCATGGGGTAGCTCTATTGATGTGCCAAGTTTTGTTCTGATTGGATGTGTGAATTCCAAGATACAGACAGTGCAAAAAGTTAATTTTTCAGAATTTTTTCACATTGGTCAGAGTGGATTTTCTATCAACTTGGCTAGTGCCCAGACAATTTAGAATTTTGGTCTGAAATTTACAGGGTAGATAGGGGCTGACCCATAGATGTGCTTTTTGTTGGTGTGGTGAAAAATATGAATCCATTTCCAAGTTATTTAATTTTGACATTTTGAATACTTTATTCTGAGAATGCTCAGTAAGCACCAAAAAAATAGCTGTATGAAGTGAAAAAAAAAATTTCATATAACATCTTTTTTCACTGGGGGAAAAGCCTTTTCGTGTGGCCACTGTTTTCAGTTTTGCCAGAGGAATTCAAATTTGGAAACCCCCCAAATTATATTCTGGGGAGGAATCAACACAAGTACAGTAGCTTGCTTATCGGGACCTCTTTAGCTACATTTTGCACTTTACTGTTTGAGAAATGTCCTTAAAAAGTGTTTTTTCTAACATTGAAATTATTTTACTGTATCAGCATCATAAAAACAAAGATCTTATTTTGTAGGATGACTGATGAACAAACTAAGGTGGATTTAAACTAGGTGTGGGGGAGGCAAGTGTGCAGCGGGAGAGAGCAGCTGAATTAGCTTACCCCCCAAGCTAACAAAGATGGTACTAGTGAAGGATCGCAGAGGGTGTTAAAAATGGAAAGAAATGGGTTAAGGAAGAGGGCATTAAGAATGGAAAGAAATGGGTTAGGGAAGGAAGCAAGTTGGAGGGTTCTCTCTCTCTGAATGTAAGAATGTAAGAAGCCTGTGGAACAAAGCAGCTGAGTTACAGGCTCTCTTGGCAGTGGCGGTGATGGACATTGTGGCCATCACAGAGACTTGGGCCACCCAGTTCCAGGATTGGGATGAGATTATCCTAGGGCATAGGATGTATAGAAAGGATAGGGACAAGGGGAAAGGGGTGGGGTGGTGATTTACTTAAGGGAAGGGATAAGGTGTGTAAGGGAAGGGGGAGAATGGTGGTAGTGAGGCATTATGGATGTAGTTCCAGGATTCAAAAACTAGAACACTTAGGATGAGAGTGGTGTACAAACCACCTGCTGAGGCTGAGGACTTGGCCATGGAATTAGCAGAGGAGATCAGGAGGGTCTATGGGAAGGGGGAACACAGTGATTGTAAGGGACTTCAATCTACCAGGAGTTGATTGGAGCACCCCAGCCACCCCGAATGCAAGAGAACAGGTCCTATTGGATGCATTCCAGGACAGCTTTCTGGCACAGATTGTTAATAAGCCAACTCAATTGGGAAAAACTCTAGACCTAATACTGTAGAATGGAAAGGCTATAAGGTAGCTGGAGGTGGATGATCCACTGGCTGGGACTGACCATAACTCAGTGAGGTTCATGCTTAACATGGGCAAGGATACTGTAGGTACAGGAACCAGGGTGGTTGATGTCAGAAAGGCTGACTGTTAAGATGGGGGCAATTTTGGAGAGGCACCTGGTAGAAATTCATCCACACTTGGATGCATGCCAAAAAATGAGAAATCATAAAGCTGGGGCTGGCAGAGGTTACTGGGTCATGTACTAAGTGTGCTGTAACATTTATTTCAGAATAACTTTTTATAATAGTTAAACTGAGTGTTTAAGTATAGCCTTTTAACAGAATGCTTCAGTATAATTTCTTATAGTATATAACCAAATGTGTTTACTCAAATAGTTAGCTGTGACAGTTTCTCACAAGACCTAGTTAAATGTCTTGTGATAGTTTATGATTACACAACACCTTATGATTTTACAGTAGTAAGCATTTAAATGTCCTATAACACTTGCACAGGATGGTGTGCCCTTATTAGGATAATGTTTACCTATTAAAGAGAGGTGAGCACACAAAGAAGCTTCTATTAGTGCAGTCAGAATTTATAAGATTATGTAAGAAATGTGATAAACACCTTGAGATGTTATGAAGGAAATACAGCTTATCTTTATTTTGACTGTTATTCACCACACCCTAAGATTAATAGGTTATTTTGTTATATGATTGGTCTATACTAGGGAGTTAGTAGTTTAAGATAAGAAAACCTTATATAAGCACTGTATAAAATTGAATAGCTAGCACCAAACAGAAAGCAGAAATACATGCATTTGATTATGTTGATGGAATCGCAAAGAAAATAAACCAGAGGGAAACATTCACTTTTTGTGGCTTGAATTATTTCAAGATAGAAAATGCAACACAGCCATCTTTTATCCTTACACCAAGATACAGAGAAAGAAGGGTAGGGCTAAGAAACCAAGCTGGTTGAATTGGGAGGTCTTGGAATGGGTGAGGGCAAAAAAAAAAAAGCAGTATTTAGGAGGTTCTGGAAATCTGGGAGGGGGGAGGACAGGCAAGTGTATGTGAAGAACTGCAAAGAGGTAACCAGACAAGTTAAAGTGGGCAAGGCTTCTATAGAGTAGAGTCTGGCAAAGGGTATCATCTATGGGGAAAAGGACTTCAGGTACATAAGGGAGAGAAGGAAATGCAAGGACCAGATAGTGAGGATTAGAAAGGATGGGAGGTGGGTGGAGAAAGAGGTGAAGCAGGCAGAGGCACTAAATGAGTACTTCTGTTCTGTATTCATGAGAGAAGGGTGGGCAGCTACCTCAGGGGATGGGCAAGGTGGGCAAGGGGGGGAGCGGTGACAGATGAGGCAATTACAAAGGGCAGGGTGCTGGAGGGTCTGAAGGCATACGAGGGTGGATAAGGCACCAGAACCGGACATCATTCACCCTATGGGGCTGAAAGAACTGGTGGAGATCCTGGTGGGGTCACTGGCAGACCTGTTCAATACTTCCCTGGACACAGCATGCATACCACAGGACTAGAGGATGGCTTACATGGTGCCCCTCCACAAAAGTGGCCCAAAGCATGAACCAGAGAATTACAGACTAGTAAACCTCAAATCCAGTGTAGGGAAACTAATGGAGACAATAGTGAAAGAGAGGCTGGTGACCTTTCTGGAAGACAGTGGGCTCCAGGACAGACAGCAACATGAGATTGTCTCAGGGAGATCCTTCCAGACCAACCTAGTTGAGTATTATGACTGGGTGATGCCAGAACTGGACAAGGGCCATGCAGTGGATGTCCTGTATTTGGACTTCAGCAAGACCTTTGATTCAGTGTCTCATGTGTGGTTGGGGGGAAATTGGTGTATGTCGGGTGGGGTCAAAGATGGTGAACTGGACTGTGAGCTGGCTGAAGAGGAGGCAGCAAAGGGTGGTGGTGGTGGGGAGAAACTCTCATCCCTCAAGGGCTGTGATGAGCAAGGTTCCACAGGGCTCAGTACTGGGCCCAGTGCTGTTTGGGATTTTCATATCAGATATCTCACATGGCATCAGGAGTAAGATCAGTCTGTGTGCTGATGATACCAAGATGGGGATGGTGGTGGATGACATTGTAGGGTGGCAAATGCTACAGGATGATCTAAACTGGAGGAGTGGTCAGAAATGTGGCAGTTGGGGTTCAATGCTAAGAAGTATAAGGTATTGCACTTTGGAGCAAGGAATCAAGGGAGAAGCTACCAGTTGGGAGGTATTCAGTTAGGTACCACTGAGGAAGAAAAGGATCTAGATGAGGTTATAACACGGAATATGAACAACTCAGCTCAGTGTAGGAAGTTGGCAGCTAAAGCTAACAGGATGATGGGGTGTTTTGCAAGAGGAATCTCCTCCAGAACTAGGGAGGTGATCCTGCCTTTTTTACAGATCAGACCACACCTGGAGAATTGTGTGCAGTTCTGGCTTCCATTTCTGAAGAAGGATGTCAGATTACTGGAGGAGGTGCTGTGCTGGGCAACAAAGATGATCCAGGGTTTGAAGGACAGACCCTATGAGGACAAGCTGAGGGAGTTGAATATGTACTCACTGGAAGAGAGAAGGGATCTGGGGTTTTGATCAAAACCTTTAAATACATGGCAGGGATAAACAAGACAGGTACAGAAGGGGGTATTTAAATTGGGGAGAGGGAGGTACACAAGAAGGCATGGTCTCAGATTGGAGGGGTAAAGACAGATGGAGACATTTCTTTTCACAGAGAGGGTGGTGGCTAAGTGGAACATTCTGCCTGAGGAGGTGATATCCTGTAGGACGGTGGGCAGTTTGAAAAGGGAATGGGACAAGGTGGGGGGTACATGTGAGAGGGGAGGGAAGGGGCAACTGCAATGTAGAGGGCTAGCTGCACATTTGAGTAGACTAGAGACCACAAGGCCTATTTCTTCTGGCAGATTCATATGCTTGTATGTTTGTAAATCCTTTTTCATATGGGAAATCAATGTATTTCACTGGGATTTTCAACTTTGATGCATAACTTCACAATTTTTGCACATTTTTACACCAAATTTTCAACATACCCTTTCTGAGACCCCTCCTCATGAACAGTGGGGGTGTCATTTCACAAATCCTGCCCAAAAGAGGATTTTGCAGTGAGTTAGTGAAATCACATTTCAAAATGTTCACAATACTTGTTCATGAGGTGGGATCATTAGAAGGGTATGTTTAAAATTTGGGGTCAAAATGTGCTAAAATATTTGAATTTTGTACATTTGTTGACATTTCACAATGCTCTCTTGTAACTGTTAATTTTCAGTATTTTAACCAATCATCAACACAGCCATTTTTTTGCACCACATCATGAATAAGACAGCTGTCGTTTTTCATATCTTGCCCAAAATGTCTTCTCATGCCACTACTGTGGAATTATGCGGCGGTCATGTGAAATGGCGTTTTGGTGGGGATTTGACAATTTTTACTATTGGATTGATGAGGTGAGGTAATAGAAAGGCCATGTTGACAATTTAGCTGTTGTCTTACAAATGGAAGTGCAGGGCCTGGAGAGACCTGTGCTTCCCCATAAACATACATATCTGCATTTGTGGAAGGATAGGAGTACAGGGCCTTTACATCATCTCAAAAGGTTTGGAAGCCACCCCTAAATCTAAATCAGGGACAGAGTCTTCCTAGGGGTTAAGGCTCACCCCATTCTATATTCTATGGAAACACACACACCTAATGGGGTGAACTTTAGGATTGACACATTTCCCTGCATTTGTCACTTTAGCCTGAACCTCATTAATGTATTTTTTTGCAAAGAAAATATACACACACACACACACACACACACACACACACACACACCCCAGTGGTGCAGTAATTCCATTATAGTTAGGGTTGAGCAGGCAGTTTAATTTTAGCCTCACATTTTGTACATTAATAACTTTGCAACTCTCCAACAGGTTTGTGCAAAATTTGGTTTGCACTGTCCTATGGAGTTGGTCTCTTGACATACCAAGTTTTTTTTCGATCAGATTTACAGATTTTGTGCTGCGGATACTGAAAAGTCACTTTTTCACCTAATTTGGCTGTTTATCCTCATCACGCTACAGCCACACAGTTTTGAATTTTGGTCAGAAATTCAGGGTAGAAAGAGCTTTCCTGAAAGAACAAGACAGCATTGGTGTGCTGAAAAAATATTAATCCATTACAAAGTTATTCAGTTTTGAAATTTGGGTTGCTGAGCATGCTCAGTTCAGTCTTTTGGACAGTTGCATGGTACAAAAAGGAATTTAGGGCTCACAAAAAGGGATTTTGACAGCTCACTTAAAGGCAGTCATTAAATCCCTCTTTGTGAGAAACAAAATTCCCTATTTCACAAGCTGCCATCTTGTTCTCATTTTTCAGCCCAAAACATTATGGGCCAGATATTCAAAACTTTGGTTGGGTGCAAACCGCTTGCACAGGGTAAGTGTCAGGTTTGTGTGGGGCCACTATATTCAAAAGTTAAAACAGTGCAGGCAAACTGCATTAGGATCGGGCAAACAATGTTTGCAAGGGGAAAACTGAGGGGGCATTTACATGAATACAGGCACAATGCAATATTCAGCAAATAGTGCCTCACAAAGTGTCTTTGCATGACTTAGTGCAACACTTTGCTTGGTGTGAATTACCACCTAGGAAAAGGCAGTCTTAAATCTGGGCAAACCAGCTTTGTGCGACTTTGTAGCTTTTCGGGTCTTTACTTGACTTGTGCAGCTTTGCGTTACTCTAACCAGTAAGTATGACACATTGAAATAAGCCAGACATAGAAGAAACATGATCCTCACAGATGGCATCCCTATGATGCCATCTGCCACCAGTCCCAGCCATGCCAGGCAGTAAGTGGTGACCCAGCTACCAGTGGACACCATGGCAGTGTGGCCATACAGCACACACCTGCAGACCACCCTTTGGTGGACACCAACAGATGCCAACACACATATGCAGCACTGTGGGCATGGAGGGTGTTGAGGGGAGGGAGTACAAGTGACCAGACTGCACCACAGACTGGGTGTGGCCGCAAGGCTGAGACAAGCCACTCAGTGCAAATGGGCTAGTGTTGGGAATACCCCCAAACCAGTGTGCCCGTCTGATGGTATGTGTCCCCCCAGCCACATACCACCCATCTGTACAGACACCACAGCACACAGTCAGCCATGTATGTGTCACTATGAGTAACCCATGTCAGTGGTGCAGCATCTGTGGGTCTCACAACAGCATAACAGTACCGTCCACTGTCAGTAAACACCTGCAAGTTTGGCCTGTCACTGTGTAGAATGCAATGGTCATCACTGCCCTACACACCATAGGTATTGCTGTGTTCCTCACACTACTGGCCCCCTTTGCTACTGTAGTGTGTGCTGTGCACTTTAGCACAAGCTTCAGTTTGACAATTGTATGCAGCACCACCACCTGTGCCTGTGCTGTGTAGTCCCCTGGGGCAGAATATTCTATGCTGTACTGTACAAATGTAGCCTGCAAATACCACCATGCACTGCCAGACTGACCTACAGGTGGAGCCGTGGGCAAACCCAGCCAGCCCCTGTACTTCCAGACTGATCTACAGGTGGAGCTATTGGATCCTACAATAGCGCTGGGCAAACTGCATGCAAATCAGGTCATAACAAGATGCTAATCTGGATGTTTGCCCACAGACTACCTAAGTAGGCTCATTTGCATGTCACTTTTGAATATAGGAAAAATAATGTGCGCCAGTACAGGCTACTCAACTCCTGGTCCATAACAATCAGGCATTCACAAAAATTCAAAGCCAGTCCTTAATAAGATGCAATCACAGTGCTTTGTTGAATATTTCAGTGCACATCAGCTCCATACAGAACTTGCTGTCCCCTATAGCAGCAACATTTTCACTTTTGAATATAGCAAAGTTTTGCCCAGGGCAAGCGTGATAGCACTGGGCAAACAGCTTAGCTCTACGCTAAACCTGAGCACATGTATTTGCGCCACACAAACATTTCAGAAACATTGTACATTTCTGCAAAATGTAATTTCACATGTGCTGATGCTTGAAGCTTTATTGGCTGCACTCCTTTGCTAGTACACACATTGGCCACATACCTCCCCTCTACCTTCCTTCTTGTTGCTGTGAACTGGGATGCTCTTGTGGTTTTCCTTCCTGGTTGCTATATTCAGAGCTGTCTTATTACTGGGCTATTTTTGAACTGCACTCCCTGCCCAGTTTACCCAGCTTCCTTAACATGCTATATTCAGCAGGTTTAGCACAGAGGCTATGCCTTTTGAATATAGTGGGATATTGGTTCTGTGCTAATTTAGCAAACTGGACAGTGCTAATTTAGCCCTGAGGCAAAGCTTTGAATATCCAGCCCTATAACTTTACCCAGGGATGTCTTCTGGAGACATCAAAGTATGTATTTTGCTCATGTGGACATCCTTTACAGCACTCTGCCTTTGGTTTACTTTTCTGTGGCCCCAGAATGTTTATTTTTGATTTTTAAAATCCCTTTTCATGCCTCGCTTCTGATCCCTTTTTGCAATGTGAAACTCTCACCCCATTCTCCTATACTGTACCATCTCTGCTTCCTTACACATGGAATGGGTGAGAGGTAGGCCCAATGACCCCAAGACACATCTTGACACCTGTTGATGCGTGGAGGGTGGGGGCAGGGTAGTAGGAGTGGGGGTGGATGTTAGGGTTCAAAACCCTAATGCCTCATTTCCCTACTTTTGTTGCTTCAACCCTAACTGATACAACAACCCTAACACTGAATTTCCAAACTTTTGTCAGTGTACTATCAACATTGATACATTAACAAAGTTTTTTGCAATGAATTTCCCTTTGAGAAAGTGTAATGTAACTGGTATGCGGTTGTGGGAACACGGGCCCTCTCCTGCACTCCCCTCGCACTGCCCCTTTTTGCATACTGATATCCATATGTCCATATGTGGGAGTGTGGGCCCTCCAGGCCCTGTGCTCCCACTCAGAACCTGCCTCCATCACACGACCCATTTTTTCATAATGATTTGTATTTGTGGTAGCACGAGCCCACTTACACGCAAGTATGAAGACATACCGCACCCCTCTAATCATTGAAAGGAACCCTTGCAGCACTAATTTGACAATCTCAGTAAGCATAGCAACCAAGGAAAAAATCCCACTCTAGTTGTACTCATGTCTTCAAAATCCTCCAAGGGGGCTTAGTCCACCTAAAGGTGTACTAAGGTCACCACTGCAAAAAATCCATATTTTGAACCATTTTCAAGATACAGGTGCCAAAAGGCACAGTGAGTGCTACAGTGTTATCCTATGGAAAATTTGGCAACTGCAGAGCACTGTAACTATTGAACTATCATCAGTTTTGTGACCAAACCACCAAAAGGCGCATCTGTGCAGCCTAGGCTTGCTACACTGCAAACTTCAGTCAAAAAAAGCTCTAACCATTGTTTTGCTGTGAAATGGCAAAGAAATTGGCTCATTTGGAGCTTTAATTCCATGAAATTCTGCAACTTTCACAAAACTACCATAGGTCAACATAGGGTACTTTCAAGAAACTAAAAAGTAGTGTCACAACACTACTGGTACTTTCACAAAACTAAATGTAGTGTTGCAACACTACTGGCACTTTTGTGAAACCCAAGGTAGTGTTGCAACACTACTGGTACTTTTGCAAAACTAAAGGTAGTATCACGTCACTTCTGGTACTTTTGCAAAACTAAAGGTAGTGTTGCAACACTACTGGCACTTTCCGGGCACACTTTCAAAATACAGGCACCAAAATGTGGTGCGCATGCCGATCTCAGTAATGTTTTCCATAGATGCCTTTTGTTTATTTACTGGAGAAATTTACACCAGTTCCATTGTAAATATAGTGTAGTGCAACTGGTATGTGATTGCAGGAGCATGGGCCCTGTGGGCCCTGCACTCCCATTTACACATAACTATGAGGACATAATGCAGGCCTACAGACAAAAATAAACCCTTGGAACACTAATTTGCCAATATCTTACTAACCATAGCAACTATGAAAAAAAAAATCCACTTCAGTGGCATTCATGACTTTGAAACCTCCACCCATGCTTAGATGGACTAAGCTGCGAGCAGCGCAAAATCTGTATCTCAAACCATGTTCAAAATATCGGCATCAAAAGGTGCCATGGAATTGCAATGCTATTCTATGGGGAATTTTGAAGAAAATTATGCAATGGATGCCCATAACAGTGAATTTTTGAACCAAATTTTTAACATGGGCTTTTTGGGACCTCCCTTCATGAACACTGTCACTGATTTTGTTAATCTGTCTCAAAGGTTGATTTTATGCAGTGACCACACCATTCTGCAGCACAGGAGTGAAAACATGTTTCAGGAAGGATGTAAAAAATGACAGCTGTACTGTTCGTAAGCAGGTGTGAAAAAAATGACAATGTTGAAAATCTGGAGGGAAAATATTAAAAATTGGCGGTTACAAGCATGCGTACAAACAGTGCAATGCACACTTGTAACATGGTAATTTTTTTTGACTTTACCAAATTTTCCAACATGGGTTTTTTGCAACCTCCTTTCATGAAAGGTGGCACTGTGATTTTGTTAATCCATCCCAAAAGTTGCTTTCACACAGCGACTGCACCATTATGCACCACAGGTGTGAAAACATGCTTTGGTTAGGATGTGAAGAATGACAGCTGCACTGTTCATAAACATATGAAAAAAGTGGCAATGGTGAAAATCTGGAGTGAAAATATTAAAAATTGGTGAAGTTACAAGCATGGGTACAAACTGCAATGCACACTCGAAATGCAGTCATTTTTGGGATTTTGTTCACAAAATATTTAACATGGGCTTTTTGGGACCCCACCTCATGAACACTAGCACTGTCATTTCATTACTTGGTCCCAATAGGCGATTCCATGCACTGACCGTGAAATCACTTTTCTTGTCTCAGTAATGAAATGACAGTGACTATGTTCATGAAGTAGGGTCCCAAGAACCCCATGTTGAAAATTTGGGGTCAAAATTCCTAAAATTGGCTGAGATAGCAACATAAGTTGACCCCTATAGACTTCCATTATGACTTACCTTGGTTTCTCAGATTGCAGTTCAGCTTTGAAGAGTGCAGACGTGTCCCTGGTCCAGAGAAGATCACTGAGGGGGTACAGGGAGGTGGGTGCAGCAGAGGGAGGGGATGGGGAGGGGGACTGGAACTGGGAAGACAATGAGGGACCATTTTTTTTGCAGGGTAAATAATAAAAAAGGCTTTGTGGGACAGTTCTTTATTTACAGACCGATTTGATAAAAAAATTGGCACACTGGGTGGGATCCCAGTGTGCCACACTAGTGGGGCACTACCGACTCAGGGATTGGGCACCCTGATGTCAGGATAAAAGAATGGGCTTTGGGGGAGCATCCAACACCGGGGGCATGCTGGTGTGGGAAAGATATAGTATTACAAAATTGGCACACTGGGGTGGGCTCCCAGTGTGCCACAGAACTTATTTTGGGGGACATGCTGCAGACAGAGGGATTGGGCACCCCCATCAGCAAAGAAAGTGGGCTGGGGTGGGCATCTGACACCGGGAATGGGCATCCTAGTGTCAAAAGATTGAAAATAGTTTGGAAAATATGAGCACATTGGGGTGGACTCCCAGTTTGCCACAGAAGTGGGTGGGGGGAGGCATACTGACACGGGGATTGGGCACCCATTGTTGATTCTCACAGAAATTTGATGCAGGATCCTACATGCAGATTTCGATGCAGGATTCTGCATCAAAGCTAAATGATGTTGGGGAATGGTTTTCTTTATTTACTGCCCCTAGGTAAACACTGTTAGTTGTGTTTACCTAATTGGGGGTTGAGGAACACACTGGCAGCACCAGATTTTCAATCTGAACTCCAGAAATGCTATTTTCACAATCAGTGTAAGAAATTGCAGAAGAATTAGGTGTGACACTTTCTTCCACAATTTCTGACACTAAGGGGACCGATCATGAAAATTACATTTCTGGGGTTCAGATTGAAAATCTGATGCCCACAGTGTGTTCCTCAGCCCTCAATTAAGTAAACACAACTGACAGTGTTTACCTAGGGCAGTAATTATTGAATTTCAGCCATTTGTGTCTGCCACTAACTGAAAACAATATGGTGGCAGCTTGCAAACAAATTGACATAGCTCGAAAGCTTTTAAAAGCAAAATTGCATTTGTGAAAGCTTTTAAAAGCTTTCGAGATAGAGATACAGTATATTTTTCCCCATAGGCTATAATGAGAAACTTTACACTTTCATAATGTTTGAATGGATTAATATTTTTTCACCAAATCTTCAAAAGGCACTTCCTTGACTTAGTCCCCAACAACCCTGGAAATCTGAGACCAGTCAGACAGACCGTTTGGGCTGTAGAGATGAGCAAAGAATTCAAAAATGTTTAGGCTTTTTCACACTTTAATGCTTTGCAGCTCTGTAATCAAAACTCTGACTAGAACAAAAATTTCCAGATCCAGAGACCTATGGTACCACATCACACATGCATATTTTCAAGCAGATCGGGCAAACAGTTGCAAAGTTATTAAAGTGCAAAATGTTGGGTTTAACATAGAAGTGGCTATGCAACCCTAACTATACTGGCACTATCAGGCTAGTATAATATATATTATATGTTAGAGATGCACAGATATCACTTATGCCAGATATCGGATCTGGATATCCTGCATCTACTATCCGACCAGATCAGTTCAACATCGGGTCTGATAGTAGTGTGACATGGGTAGTCTGTCTAACCATCGCGATCACCATTTTTTGAAGTTTTGGGGGCTTGGGGAAAGGTGCAATATAGCAGCCAGAACAACCATCCAGCTACAGTCCATCAGATTTACTTTCCTTCATTTTACCTGTATTTCCAATAGCTTTGCTTCCAAGATATGTAGCTCTACTTCAAAGTTCTATCAAGCCATGATCCATAACCTGCATCTCATATGTATACACTTGCCTGGTGTAGTGTTTCAAATGGTCAGAAATACCAGTATACCACAAAGCAGGCTGACATAGTAGCAAGCGATAAATACTGGCAGCTACAGAATAAGGTGAATAACACACATGCTCTTCATTCTGATGGTTTGTGCATCACAACAACAATTCCTCCCATTACATTACAGTGTGCAGGACAACAAAATTGTCTTGCCAAATAACAGTCCTGTACTGAACTGAAAAAATTACAGGATAGATTGAACCCGTGTGCACTGATCCAAATAAACTGCACAGCCACACCATGTCAGAAAGACCCATGAATGTATATGATCAGTGATATAAGCACAGGGAGTCAGAATACAATAACCATCATGATCGCCCTCTTTTCAGTTTTTTACTTTTATTTGAGATACCTTTGCTTCCATGATCTGTAGCTCTGCTATACCTGTAGGCACCCCCAACCCACTGTAGTTATAACAGGATGCATGCCTCAATCGCCCAGTTTCTGTGCAACACCTAACAATTTTTACCTTGCTTTCCCTCAGTTTGGCCCAAAATCAGAATAAGCCGATTGAACATTGGAAGAAACTAACAAATTGTCTGCCGCTTCTCTGTTCCATAATTGCCGAGGAGTGTGATGAGCACGATAGCTGGGGCTTTGGATTACAGAATTTAAAAGGGTGCTGGATTTTTGCAGCCTGGCGTTGGAGCATGGTGGAATTTGTTCCTGGCTTTCTTGGGCAGATGCATTTTCCTCATATCCGACCAGCTTTAAATTTAAAAAATGATCGGGTCAGATATGGGGAAAAAGCCTGATATCCGACCGGATCGGATCTCTGTGTCAGATATCCATGCATTACACACACACACACACACACACACACACACACACACACACACACACACACACACACACACACACACACATTATATATAGATATAGATGTATATGCATTATATGTTCCCTGTAATATTCAATAGCTCAATTCAGACAGGGGTAGTTCCAAAAGACTGGAGAGTAATGGACGTAGTTCCATTCCATAAGGGGGTGACAAGGAGCAATCAGGTAACTACAGACCTCTTGGATTTACCTCTTTTGTGAGTAAACCGATGGAGACGCTAGTCAAAGAGGACCTTGTGGACCACCTAGAGAAGAGTGGACTCCAGGATAGTAAACAAAATAGGTTTGTGGCAAGGAGGTCTTGTCAAATTCATCTGATATTCTTTGACTGGATAATGAGGGTAGTGGATAAGGGCCATGCTTTTGATTTACTCTACTTTGATTTCAAAGCTTCCAGCTCACTGCCTCACAGAAGGTTGCTGAAGAAGGTACAGGATCTGGGTGCAGTGAAGGACACAGAGGGGTAAGAAACTGGTTGGAAGGGAGACAGAGGTTTGTGGTTAAAAGAGTCAAATCAGAAGAGAGAGGTCACCAGTGGGGTGCCACAAGGTTTGGTCCTAGGTCCAATTCTTTTCAGTATGTTCATCAGCAACATGAGAAAATGAATCTAGGGCAAGATATGTCCCTTCTCAGATGACTCAAAGCTCTGTGGCAGGGTAGACAGTGAAGAGGTGGTCAAGGAGCTGCAAAGAGACTTTCAAAGGCTGGAGAGGTGGTCAGGAGTCTTGCAGTTAAAATTCAATGCAAAAAAGTGAGGTAATGCATATAGGGAATAAGAACCCCAGGACAGTACTGGATCGGTGGTAAAGCTGGGCACAACCTCTGAGGATTAAGACCTAGGACTCATCATCAGTGACTCCCTTAAACAACCAAGCCAGTGCAGAAGGCTTACAATAAGGTAGACAGGTGCTAGGGTGTATAGGAAAGGATATTTATAGCAGAAAGAGGGTATTAGTGCTCTGTAGGTAACTGGTTAGACCCCACCTCAAGCACTATAGCCAATTCCTGAGTCTTCACCCAAGTAAAGATATGGGCAGGCTGGGGACAGTGCAGCATAGGGTGGGCAAAATGATTCGGGGCCAGCAGGGCAAATCTGACAAGAATGAGCTCAAGGCACTGAACATGTACTTGCTGGAGGCCAGATGAAAGGGGAGATATGATACAGAGCTTCTAGTTCCTGAAAGAAATGGACAATGTAAACTGTGAGGAACTATTTAGCATAGGAAGCAGACCAGGAACACTGGGGCACAAATGGAAACTGATGGGGGGAGGGAGGTTCAAGAGGGAAGAAAGAAAGTTTTAATTTACAGAAAGGGTGGTAGAGTCACAGAACTGTCTGCCAGCTGATGTGGTTGGTGCCAAAACTATGAGTGGTTTCAAATGTGGCTGGGACAGAGTGAAGGGCTTAGTGGTTGCTCAGGGTGTTAGCAATACGGTGGGGAGCAGGGAGGTGGATAGTGTGCTAGAACCCTCTATGGACAATAGGTCCTGGGTTTTTAATGTGTTATGGGCAGACTGCAGGCACCAATGGTCTTTTACCGTTGTCATTGACTACGTATACTGCAGCATTTTGTGACCGACATGTAGCAGCATTACTGTGTTGCATCCTGGCTGGCACTGCTGTAGGTGGAAAGAGCAGTAGTGGTCATGCACATTAAGGGGCGGAGAAGAGAAAATTACTGATCAGCCCAGCAGATGGGTGAAAGGAGCAGGAAGTATTGGAGGTAATGAAATGGGGAAAAAATTATTGATTAGTTAGGCAGATTAATGGAAGGAGCAGAGGGGATAGAAATTAGTGGGATGAAAAATTACTGCTCAGTGCATCAGGTAAGTGGAAGATGCATGGGTATGGACAAACGTTGGATGTGGTATGGTTGAAAAGTTGGACAGAGCCAGCTTTGGTTTAACTTTAAGTTGGGGACAGAAAATTCACTTTGGCTTTTCCAATTTGGCTGAAACACTTTGCTCCCAATGCATAATTGGCATTGGGTAAAACAGACTACAAACAGGGGTGGGGTAGCTTGGAGGTCAGAAGTGAATACGAATTACTTTATCTTACCATTGGCAGGGCTGTCAGCATGCATTTGCTGTGAATTACTGGTTATGGTGTTGTGAAAGAGTCTGTAAAACCCTCTGAGATCATCGTGACCCAATGTGAGTTACAGTGACAATTTCCATTCATTGCTGTCCTCAGGGCATATACCCACCTGTAGACTGAGCAATCAGTTTAAATGCTTCATTGGCAAAGCTTTTAAACTAGTCAAGGGGGAAGCACTGATAAGCAGCAGGAAAATCCCAGCCTCTCCCTACAAAACAGGGTACTAAATGAGAAAAAGACCGTGGTAGAAAGGTCAGTGGGGAATGCGGCAACAGAAGGTAAAGCCATCAAAAAATGGAGAGCAATGAGTACCAATGACCATAGTCTGAGTAACAAGCTTCCTGAATTAGTGGCCTTGATGAGGAGGAACATCTGGATATCGTGGCAGTCACAGAAACATGGTACACACAAAACCATGACTGGGATGTAAACATACCAGGATACACTATCTACAGGAGGGACAGGGAGGGTAAAAGAGGAGGAGGAGTAGCTCTTTACATAAGGGAAGGAATCTAAGCAACAGAACAAAAGGGAAAACAGGGAGGAGAAGAAGCACTGTGGGTAAATTTGGAGACCGGCAATGGCACCAGAATCCGTACAGGGGTTGTATACAGACCACCTTCTCAGGGGGAGGAAATGGACAAGGAAATGATAGAAAGTATACTTAGAATGGCAGAAAAAGGGGAGATATTGCTGATGGGTAATCTGAATATGCCAGATGTTAACTGGAGTGCAGTTGCAGCAGCCACTTCGAAGAGTGGGGTTATTCTAGATGCCCTACAGGGGGAATACCTTAGAGAACAAGTATTGGAGCCCACTCGAGGAGGAGCAATCTTAGACCTGGTTCTCTCAAATGGAGATGGAGAGAGGATTACAGATGTGAAGTGGGCAGCCATCTGGAACTAGCGACCATCGAACAGTATGGTTCACAATAAACACAGCAATAGAGTCAAGCCATACAAAGGCAAAAGTACTGGACTTTAGGAGGGCTGACTTTGCCAAAATGGGTGAATGCCTAAGGAATGCACTAGCAAATGGGCAGGAAGGAGGGGTGGAAGAACAATGGGGAATAATAAAAACTGCCATCACAGAGGTAACAAGCCTTTGTGTGAAGCAAATAAACAAAATGAAACGATGTAAGAAACCACTATGGTTCTCAAAGGAAGTGGCAGTGAAGGTTCAAGAGAAAAAGAAAGCATTCAGGAAGTATAAGGAATCACAGAAAAAGCAGGACAGAGAACTATCAGTTAAAGCAAAAGGAAGCTGGGAAGGCAGTCAGAACAGCAAAGGCCCAAACCGAGGAAAAGATAGCCAACTCAGTTAAGAAGGGGGATAAAACCTTTTATAGGTACATCAGGGAGCGAAGGAAGACCAAGGGATGGATAGTGAGGCTTAATAAAGGGGAAGGAGGGTGGGCAGAGGGTGTCTGTGAAAAGGCAGAGATACTAAACAAATATTTTTGCTCAGTATTTACAAAGGAAGAGGGGGAGGTACCTAAAACAAACAATAGAAACACTCTGGATACAGAAGTTGGTACCAGCCCATTTACAGAAGAAAGGCTTCTGAAAGAACTGAAAACTGAAGGTGGACAAAGCAATGGGGCACGATGGGATTCATCCCAGAATTCTAAAAGAACTAAGGGTAGAACTAGTGACACCACTGACTAACCTCTAATATATCATGGGAGGATGGGGTGGTACCTGAGGACTGGAGGAGGGCAGATGTGATTCCCCTTCACCAAAGTGGGAGCAAGGCAGAAGCAGGAAACTACAGACCTGTTAATTTAACCTCAGTGGTAGGGAGAATGATGGAATCACTTCTGAAGGAAAGAATTTGAGCATCTAGAGGCTAGAGGGGCACAGGACCCAAGGCAACATGGATTCACAGCAGGAAGGTCATGCCAGACAAATCTGATAGATTTCTTTGACTGGGTGACCAAAGTAGTAGATCAGGAAGGGGCTGTGGACATGGCCTACCTAGACTTTAGCAAGGCATTTGACAGTCCCACACAAAAGATTAATATACAAGTTAGCCAGCCTGGGAGTCGGTCCCAAGATGACAGCCTGGGTAAAGAATTGGCTGGAGAATAGGACACAGAGAGTAATAGTAAATGGAGTCCACTCTGAAGAAAGGGGGGGTTACTAGTGGGGTACCGCAGGGTTCAGTATTAGGACCAGTCCTCTACAATGTCTTTATAAGCAACATTGCAGAGGGACTGGAAGGAAAAGTATGTCTCTTTGCAGATGACACAAAGATCTGCAACAGAGTTGATGCACAATGTGGGGTGGAAAGGATGAGAAGGGACTTGGCAAGGTTAGAGGAATGATCAAATGTATGGCAGCTTAGATTCAATGCTAAGAAGTGCAAGGTAATGCACCTGGGAAACAAAAACCCAGGGGAAGAGTACACAATGGGGGGTGAGATACTAACTACAAAAATGGAAAGGGATCTGGGGTTAGTCATATCAGATGACCTAAAGGTGGGCAAGCAATGTGAGAGGGCAGCAAGGAGGGCTGAGGGGATATTGGGATGCATAGGGAGAGGCATCACCAGTAGAAAACAGGAAGTTATTATCCCTCTGTACAGACAGCTGGTCAGACCCCATCTGGAGTACTGCATGCAGTTCTGGAGACCCAGTCTCTGCAAAAGACAGACAGGATGGAAGCTGTCCAGAGGAGGACAACTAAAATGGTGCAGGGTCTGCACCAGAAGACATATGAAGAGAGACTTAAGGAGCTTAATATGTATAGCCTCGAGGAAAGGAGGGAGAGGGGGGACAGAATAGAAACTTTCAAGTACCTCAAGGGAATCAACAAAGTCCAAGAGGGTAGCATCTTTCAAAAAAAAAGGTGTGCAAGAACAAGAGGGCACAATTTGAAGATGGGGGGGGGCGGCTCAGAGGTAATTTAAGTATTTTTTCACAGAGAGGGTTGTGGATTCATGGAGCGGCCTTCTGGAGGAGGTTGTGGCGTCAAAAACAGTGGTGGAATTCAAGTATGCATGGGCCAGTCATAAGGCAATTCTAGGGGGTGGGGGTAGGAAGAAGTAGGCTGCTGGTTAACTAGGATCTGCAGCTTATCCATTAGGTAGGGAAATGGGCAGACTGGGTGGGCCAAGTGGTCCTTATCTGCCATCAAATTTTATGTTTATGACTCTTGCTTTCCTTCATGCCAGTTACTATATGTCTTGCAGCTCCCTAGATTGCTATTTGTATATTATGATTCTTATTTTACATGATCTCTTCTGTTATTTTATTGCATGTGTTTTTTACAGTGTATTAGATAATGTCACATGACAGTAATATACATTTATTTTAATACTTTAAATGTATTTTTCTTTTATGTGACAAGAAAAAATAGGTTACTCATCTGTGACCATAGTTCTAGGAGTGGTATATGGTTCACACCCAGACTGTGGCAGTTCCACATTAACAGTATGATTGGCAAGACTTCTTAAAGCTAAGCTCCTCCCACTACCCAGACAGTATATCCCCTGATTCCACCACATGTCAAATCTTGCACGTTGGAAGCAGGACTCTGTCCGACTTGCAAGGGGAGGCCAAGCGGGCTGTGTGGATATGAACCATATGACACTCCTAGAAGTATGTTTACAGGTGAGTAACTTATATTTCTAGGGGCATGGATATGATCAATATCCACACTCTTGCAGACTCCTAGCAGTTCTTCAGAAGAGAAGGGGTGCGTGCCTTGCCCCCTTCAATGAACAGAGATTGGAGAATCAAGGTCCCAAAACCAGCATCTTGGCATGACTCAAGGTTGATTTGGTAGTGGGAAACAAAAGTACAGGTATGTGTTGACTTCCTGGTTGCAGTCCAGAAGATTTCCTGGATAGGGATGTCCCTGGAAGCAACTACCAAGCAGCGATATGTCTGACGGAATGAGCCCTAAGCCCCATAGGAGGTTCTCTACCAGTCAACTATAGCGGAGATTAATCCAGGATGTGATTCACCTGCCAATCATCTGCTTTGCTGCCAGTCTGTCATGTTCAGCTTCAGCATAAGTAAACAGCTGGTGAGCCTGTCCCCAAACTCCAGCAGTGTACTCTACATAATGAGAGAGTGTCCTCCTAAGGTCCACAGTATGGAGACTGTGGGTAGTGGGCTGATGGGCTGATGAAGTGTATTGCTAAGTTAACCACCAGGTTAAGGTGAAACTCAGATTCCACCTTTAGGAGGAACTTCAGGTTGGGGAGAAGAATGACGTTGTCCCTGTTTAAGACCACATGATAAGATGCCATTATGAGCACCTGCAACTCCCCAGTCCTTCTGGCTGATGTAATGGCCACCAGGAAGTCCATCTTCCATGACAGATGACATCTCACACCTGTGCACTGGCTCAAAATGCTTGCCCATGAGCATAGCCAATACCAGCAATAATTCCCATGGTGGAGGTGGTTCATGCACCAGAGGGGGACAGATCCAGGCCATTGAAAACGCATCCAGCCACCTTCTCCTGGGCCACCACCTGCATACCATCCTGTACCCAGGAAGTAAAGATGGCTGCCAGGTGCACTTTAATGGTCTTCACCTGCAGTCCCAGCTGGGACAGGGAGCAGAGGTAGTCAGCTTTGCTAGCCACAGGTCAGGCAAGGGGGGATCAAACCCCTTAACCTGACACCCAAAGGAAAGTTTCTTCCATTTAAAGGCATAGCATTTGCAAGTCAATTGTTTCTGGGAGACCTCCACAACATGAATCATATGCTCTAAGAAACCCCAAAATTAACACTAGCCACTCAACCATGTTGTGAGGTGCAGGGACTGTTGGTCTGTGCTTGACCATCTCCTGAAGTCTGATCAGCAGATCCTGATGGAGAGGTAGACACCACGGATATCTTCTGCTGAAACTGAGGAGGTCTGGGTACCAGAAATGCCGCAGCCAGTCTGGAACTATTAGGATCATCTATGCCTTGTTCTTTTGGGCCATGACCACCACCTTGTGGATCAAGGGGGAGGAAGGGAAGGTGTATGAGGCATGAGGTTCAGGGCCTCACAAAGGCATTCCCCAGAAGTGTCAGACTGTGGGAGACAAGGAACAAAAAGTCTCAGTTTGGCATTCTTCCAGAAGACAAACAGATCCACCAATGGTGTGCCCTACTGTGAGAACAGGTGGCTCACCACATCCTTATGCACAGACCACTCATGCAATGCCTCTTCAAACCTTGTGACAGTATTCATCAGTTGATTGTGCTCTCCTGCGACATGGATCCTCAGGAAACCAGCACCCAGGCTATGCACAATGGTCCAGGTGTGTAGGGTCTCCCAACATAAGGCCTGGTCCAAGTGGCCTAGGCTCTGGAACCACTGATGGACCAGCTCCCACTGCAGGTAATGCATCCACCAGTGGGCTCAACAGATCATGCTGGTACAGGAGGCTTTATACCCCTGCAGTCTCAGGAAATCATGGGCAGGGTGCAAGCACCCAACCTGAAATAATCAGGCACAAGAGTAAGATCCAGTGCCCAGTTCTCATGGTGGTGAGCCTTGGCCCACTGAGAATCTAGTTCTGTCCTGATAGTCGATCACCTGCTTTTATATTAGTTCAGACTTGTCTGAGTTGGCCAACAGGCCCAAGTCTTAGAAAGTCTGGAAAGAGTCTTCACAGCCTCTCTGGGTGGACCGTCTAACAGCCAGTCATCCAGGTAGGAGTACACTTGGAACCCGAGGCACCACAAGTGGGCTGCCATCACTGCCACACATTTGGTGAAGACCCTGAGTGCTGAGAAGAGGATGAAGGGCATGACCTGGAACTGATACAGGACCCTTTCCATTCAGATAGACATGTGTCATGGGATAGACAGATGGGAATGTGGAAAAATGCATCCTGGAGATCTAGGGAGCAGAACCACATGTTCTGGGTCAATGATAGAATTATCTGCTTCAGAATGAACATTTGGAAATTGTGTTTCTGCATGAATTATAATGATCTAGTATAGGGTGCCAGCTCCCCATCCATTTTAGGACCAGGAAGTACCTGGACACAACCCTGACTTGATCAGGTGTCCAGGACACGGGCCATTTCCCATTTTGTGAGGAGATGAGCAGTGTCCTCATGAAGGGCAGACAGCATGTCCTATGACACCTGAACTCCCCAGGTGCATGAAGGTGGTAAGGCAGGAGAGCCTTGAAGATCAAAGGCAATTCTCTGCCCAGTATGTCCAACACTAACTTGTCCATTGTGCTAGTAGACCAGTGTGGTAAGGAGTGATGTAGCCAACCTCCAACAGTGCAAGCAGACAGGGACAGGATGGGTGAAGTGACACCTCCATCCTGTCATGGGTAACTTTAATGGTGGCACTGCCGTAGAGGCACCACTACCCCTGCCACCTTCTTAGGACCCTGGTCCCTGGAATTGGGCTTGGGGCACCAGGACTGGTACTGCTCCTGCTTGGGCTGCTGCCGAGGAGGCTGGACTGAAAGGACTGGTTCTGGAAAGCCCGTTTCTTTTGCTTCTTTTTCTGGTCCTTCTGAGATGATGTAACAGAATGCAGGATGGTATTAGACTTTTCGATGTGGGTAAGATGTCCTCAGGGCCGAGTAGGTCTGTTCCCAAGAAAGATACAGACAGCTTGTACTGGATGTCCACCATGAAGGTGGAGTTATGTAGCCAGGCCCTGCAATACTTGGAGCCACTATCATGGCATGGGCAAAAGTCACCCATATCCAAGGGCATCTGAAGCTGGTATTTAGCTAGCGATTGACCTTGGTCTTTGATGAGTGTCACTGCCAATTGCTGATCATTGGGGAGGTGAGGGAGGATTACATTGAAGACCCCCATCAGGGAGTGACCAAAGCATGGCATCATCAAGGCATAACTAGCCTGACAGAGACCCAGTGATCCCACACCGTACACCTCTTTATGGCTGTGGGCAGAGCCTACAGCCATCTTGCTGCCTGTAGCTTGAAAATTGAATATTGGGGAACACATTTTTTGGACTTTTCAATATATCCTTCCACATCTATAAATCACTATGCTAACTAACATAAAATATTCCCTTCTTTCTATTTGGAATGTTGGAGACATAACTCTAAGCTGCTTATTAGATCAGCATTTGGAAACTGAAACAGCTCGTTAAATACTGGTTGCCTATTAAACTGGAGATTTGTTTACCCCCTTTGAAATGCAACAATTTGTGCATTTAAATACTCAGCATTTAAAAAATTGATTGCTACTAACTTCAGTTGGTATGTATTGACTTAAGAAAGATTTATACCTCATAAATGTCACTCTTTCCCAGCAAATGTATGATTGATTTACACTTTTTTTTTTAACCTTTTAGGAAGCTATCTGATAAGCACTCAGACATGTGCCAGACCTTCCGTAAACTGCTTTCCAAACATAACAGATAGCATGCCAAGTACTGAGGTGTGTGTGTGAGTTTATAGAAAAACAGTCAAACTCCTGGCAAGGGAGACCTCACCTAATGAATTAACTTGACAAACCAGAAGAGTGAGAAATTCATCTGTATAATTATCCTTATGTGCCCATATATAATTTAATAAAAGTTAGTGAAAACAACCAAGAAAGAAAGAAATTTGTAGGGGACAAGATTTGAGTTTTCTTGTGTTTTGGACCTCGAGCTCTAGGATGTGGAACATAAATATATTGTTTGTGGTTGGAAGGTCCTGATCAAACAACTGGAAACAGAAGACTGTTTTATGTCATTTTATAATATGGTGTATTTACTGAGTTGCCGGATCAGGGCCTTGAAGAAAAAACATTTACTTAACTCATTCAATATTCTATCGGTTGGTCAGAAAAAAGTCTGAGAAATTGTCTGAGAACAAACAAATACAAGATGCAAAAAATAGCATCTGTGTATATGTATTTTTACTGAGTTGCTAAATCAGGGCCTTGAAGAAAAGTATAACATTTACTTAACTCATTCAAGATTCCATTAGGTGGTCAGAAAAAAAGTCTGAGAATTTGTCTGAAAACTAACAAATAAGATGCAAAAAATATCATCTGTGTATGGGAAAATGCCTCTAATTTATTTGCAATAAATGTGTTTACATGCATTACTAGTATCTTTTAAAAGCTTGGCAGACTTGTGATTACTAATTTTGAGTATAGTTCATGAAATAATGAGTGTGATATTTGTTATTTCGTATGGTCCCCCATTATGTCTTACGCATGCCATGTAAATCCAAATCATTCCAAGGCCATCTTGACATACAATATTAATACATAAAAGCAAATCAGAGCACTTTTCCTGATAGAAGGCTGCTGATATAATAAATAAAGAACAAAGTCATAAATAAGGAACCCGTGACTTATGGAAAAATACACAAGAATTTAATTCTGCCTCTGTGGGGAAAATACAAGAAAAATGAAGTCTTGTTACAGGGAAATGGTTATTTGGATCTGGGAGCACTAAATATTTCTTATCCTATATTTTGTATCCTGAATAGCACAGGGGAGATGCTACATCTCATTGTCATAGGGATATTCATTTACACATTTTTGCACTGCATTTACTCAGGCGCCCCAGATTAGATGTAATATCTTGTTTTCAGTGGGGTCATGATTTCACCATTTTTATAATTTATTCAGGGTACCTAGTCCTGGGCCTCCATATTCAAAGGAGATGTGCAGTGCATCCCAGTGGAAAAGGGAGATGTGCCAAGCAACTCCAACAATGTGCTGCAGCATGATATTCAAATGTGAGGGATGTGCTGGCCTCAAGGGAATGAGCCACAGCACACACAAATAGCATGCCATGCAAATCGAGGGGCATTCCCATGCATTTGCCATGCTGCAGCATATTCAGTGGGAATGCACCCTTCACAGTCCAGAGTACCGCAGCCCACAGTTAAACTATGAATAACTGGCCTATCCCAGCCATCCACCCACAGATGGGTTACAGATGTGTACCCAGGTGCATAGCAGCCTGGCAGCCCTGGTGGACTAGAGGTACCCCCTTCACATCCACAATTGATCAAACTCCATCCCTAAAGAGCTCATTAGAGTAGGGCCACCCAGACCCAATAGCACCAGAGGAAACTGTGGTCCATATCCATAGCGTAGAGGACCTCCACTCACCGCCCAGTATGACGACACCCTCGCTCCCCTATACCCGACCTGTTGCAATGACTGGCACTGTTCTCCACACCCTACCATGACCAGACACCAACTGCACTGGACCTAGTCCAGGAACCTGCATGCTAGAATGACCCAAGTGGCTGTACCGTGCATTGGGGCACTATGCAAGCTATGGATTCACCAGTGTATGCAACCATGTGTATGTCCCTGACAAACTATAGCAGGGAATTGACATACCTCTAACGCATGCCTTGTTGATGCTGTATCTTCCTGCTGTCATACACCACTGCAAGTACACACTGTCCCCTGTTCTCCTGTGTAACATGCCACCCTCCAGACTGCTGAGGCATCCCAGGTGTCATGGGGTGCAGTATCCTGGATTGCCATTTGCAGTGTACATTCCAGGCTATGAATAGTTCATACGTGGTTCCCCAGTTGTACAAACAAATGGGAGGTCAATTGTAACATGCCTGTTCTGTGACCTGTGTGAGTGAGTACAACATCAGCCATCACCGGCACAAATAAGTGTAATGGCACTGGGATAATGGATCCACATGTGAGCACCTGAAGTGTATGGCCACTGGGCATTATCACCTGCACACAACCCATGGCTACATATGACACATTCCAGCATCCTACTGCCAGTACTCCGCCACCCACAAATACAGTGGTATGATCGAACCACAGTGCCAGTCATCACAATGGGTTGGGTTGGGTAGCAGGGAGGGGGTGTTTGTGCACTCTTGAGCAGGGAGGGGGCAAATACACTATGGACATGAACTGTAGGTGTATTCAGGTGCAATCAGGGATGGGAGAGAGGTCCCTACAGTATGTAACTGATAAAGCCTGGACTCCAGTACAATCAGGGCTGGTGGAATGGGTGGGGGAGTGCCACATTGCCACTAACCTCTGAGTCTTCAGGGCATGTCCCACATGGGAGCAACTGGGGTCAGGGATTTGGGGTGAGAGCTGATCCAGTGCATTCATCCTCATGCCAACATGCAATGGGCAAGTAAGGAGCATGCATAAGGCCCCTTTGCACCTGCATGTTCAATTAGTTCATTTGCATTCCTGGGCTGAGTTTCACCCATGGAGGTTGTGGCACATACTGGTATTTTCCTTGGGAGGTATTCAGTCAGGGTGCCCTAGATGCACCTGTCTAGATGGCAGCCTGCACTGCAACTCCCGTTCAGGGTCACATTTTCAACAGGTAGTATATGTGCGCCCTGTACCGGTGGGGCATTCTTTTTGAATATTGTATTGGTGCCCACCAGCGCACCCTCTTTGTGCAATGCATCTTTTTGCTTATGCATCAGTCTGGCACTTAATATGTCCCCACCCCCTGATGTAAAATATTGTCTTCAATGTCTTCTGATTTTATGCAATGCAGCATAATATTGTGTAGCTGTAGAGACCCACTGAAAATAAGATGCCATTTATTCTGTGAACTATCCAGGCTAAATACATAGCAATCAGCAGGCATACTGTATGAAAACACATTGTGAAAATGTGTGAAATGAACACCACATTGAAACTGCCTCCTCACAGATCTGCATTGTGCAAATTCATTAGAAATAATGGGCAAAAGCATCCCAAAAGCCCTCCACAGCCATTTCCGCTCTGACTAGAGTTTATTAGAGGTGTGGTCAATCTTATGGGACTCCTTGTCTGAAGGCTTGCCATGTCCCCTGGTGTCTGAACTTGTGGATCAAATCCATGGCCAACCCTCTGCACATGGTGGTCCAAGAACCCAGAAAGGGATCCCATAGGGAGTGTGTACTTGCAGAACATATTGGCACAGAGTGCAGGGAAAGATGCTGGATGTTGCCTGTGACAGGGTTGGGAAAGACTCATTTGTTATGCAGAGAGAGTTCAAAGCAAGGATCTAGTCTGTCCTCTCCTATTCTGTCACTTGTCTGTCTCTTGCCTGTCTGATTGTGCAGTCATATTGGCAGAACCCAATCAGTAAAGATCTTGGACACCACTTTCCCTCCCATCCCAATTAGCACTAGCATCCCCCGGGCTCTGTATTAGAGCCCTTCCTATCCCCCCCCTTCTTAAATGACCTTCCCTCTGTTTGTTCCTCCTCGTCTGCTATACATATGTAATGCCAATGATACAGTCCTGTATGCATCTGGCTTCTCCCCTGCTGAGGTTACAACCAGCTTACAGCAAGACTTCGACAAGGTTCAACTCTGGTTTGCTAAGCATCAACTTTTTCTCAAAGCCAAGAAGACTGTCTCCATGACCTTTGGCACAAGGCATAGACTCTAGGCTTCCCTCACTACCTACTTTCCACACCCCTGATGGGACTTTACTTGAGGACACATCCTCCTTCAGGTACTTAGGTGTTTGGTTGGACCAACACCTAAACTTCTCTGGACATATTGAGGCCATCCAGAAAAAACTACTTCAAGCTTGCTGCCCTGTTCAGGAACTGTAGTTGCATACTTCTTACAGCTTGGTGCAAACTTGTTCAGAAGATGATACTGCCCATTTTTGACTGTGACAGTCTACGGTGCCACCCCCAAGTCTTCCCTGACCAGACTTGCCACCATCTTCAATTCCTTCTGCTGCTTTGCCCTGGATGCCTCTCCTCACACCCACCACTGTGATATCATGCCCTATCCTTCCCCTCTCTTACAAATAGGTGACTGTCCCACTGTGCTAAATTCACCTCCAAGTACTGGTAGGTGAGCTCCCTTCCTACCTCATCTCCTTCTTTACAACACCCCCCATCCTCCTATTCCCTTAGACCAACTGACTCTTGCAACCTGGTAGTACCACACAAATCCATCCAAATTGGTTAATCTGGTTACTCTCACCAACACTCAAAAATTTGAATTCTCTTCCCACTCAAATCCGGCACTCATCCTCTGTCTACTCCATCAGCACTGCCCTCAAAAAATTACCTTGCACCGAGCTTCTCCTGCCATGTCCCTCCCAAATTTCCTCCTCTAAGCACTGGACAAACCCTACCCCTCTACTGTCACCTTCATTTTACCTTGTGCATCACCCAACCCACAAATTTCTAGTTCTCCTCCCCTTCCCCCAGATTGCTCCTCCTTACTGGCCTCCCTTGATCTCACAGAATGTAAGGGACCCGAATGTTCTCCATGGGTCCTTCTCTTACCCCCCCCAAGGGGCTTGTATGTCTCATACTCCCTTCCTCCATCATCCCTCCTATCTCCCTAGACTTGCAATGCTCTTGCAAGGTTATCAGCATCCTGATGGGGTCCTACTGCATCTAGGCTTGTCTTCTCTCCTACCCCCTCTATCCCTGTTCCCCCTAGCCTTTGTAGTCCCATTGCAGGGTTCTCAGCATCCTGAAGGGGCTCTACTGCACCTAGGTATGTCTCCTTTCCTTCCCCTCCTCATTCTACCTTTTCTCCCTAGCCTTTGCAGTCCCCTTGCAGGGTTCTCAGTATCCTGAAGGGGTCCTACTGGGTCTAGACTTGTCTCCTTTCCTTCCCCTCCCCATCTACATTTCTCCTTAGTCTTCACAGTCCCCTTTTCAGGGTTCTCAGCATCCTAAGGGGGCCCTACTGCACCTAGTCTTGTCTCCTCTCCTTCCCAACTCCATCTACCTTTCTCCCTGGCCATCGCAGTCCCCTTGCAGGGTTCTCAGCATCCTGAAGGGGTTCAAACTGAGCCTAAGCATATCTTCCCTATTCTATCTAGCCACTATCTTGGCTTTCCGTGACTACTAGCAGGGTCCAAAGCATCCTGATGGACTATTGATTAGGCTCCATCCCCTCCAAAAGTGTGAATTCCCCTCAAGGGTTCAATTCTCAATCCCTCCCTCCCTCGCCTATCACTCTCTTAATCCCCATCTACTGATCTTGCCTAACCTTCTTCCAGGGTACCCCACGTCCTGAAGGGTCCTCTCTTGGGTTAGGTCCTATTACCCACTCCTAGCATTAAGTCACACTTCCTCCTTCTCTCCTCCCTCTTTAAATCCCTACAACCTTATCCCATGTCTATCTAGCCCCACAGCCCCCTTGCGGGGTTCCCCACATCTGTGGGACACTGCCTTATCCTTCTCTCTGGTCTCCTAAGTCCCCTTGCAGGGTTCCTCACATCCTGATGGAGTCTCCAGGGACATGACTGCCCCACTCCCCCACCTCACCCCTCCCTTTCCCTCTTTTCTTTCATGTAAGTATTTGTCTACTTTCTAATCCAGCATTTATTGTCCACTCCTACACATTTTGTATAAAACTGCTGTAACACTAACACCTACCTTATAACTGTATGTTAATATTGATCTTGTAACTTGAATGTTTAATGTCTCATTCCTACTGTACCCTTTCCCCCAAGCCACATCACGAGTTGAGTGGCTTGTCGCTCAGTGTGCCTTCCTGGTGAAACATTTCAATAAATCAATCAATAAAAACATTTTCCTTGTGCCACCTAGGAATTGGCCACTCCAATGGTCCCACAATTTCTACATTTCTTCCTTCCTTCCTTCCTTTGCTTCTCTGTGGTTAAAACATTATGTGAATCTGTTTGTAAAACTGGGACTCCCTTTGCAAATGTATTTAATTATATTGATAAAATGAATGCAAAAAGCTGTTTGGGTTTATCTGGAACACAAGGTTTACCTCGAGGTGCATTTTGACTTCTACAAGCTTGTTTGCAGAATTATAAGCAGGAAATCAGCCCTGGGGCAGGATGTCTTAATTGGTTACACCTGTTAAGACTAATGTACTAGTCAGGCTCCTCACAGGAAAGAAAGTTACAAAATCTTAATATATTTTGTAGAACACACTGTCTGCACCCACAAGAACAGGATGCAGAATTTAGTTGGCAGGGGAAAAATATAAAAAGAGAGCATTGTTTTGTTTAGAGATAGAGTGAGCTGGAGATTAGAGATACTCAGATGAAGGACTTCTGTTTGAACTGCCTGCATCAAGCCCTATCCTGCACAATTTTATTATTTATGTTTGCCATGCACAGTGAACATTTTGTTAGAAGAATGGCTTTTGAGTGGTGTCACACAGTCCAATTCAGTGTGGTCTTCAAGGAGATAGTGTCACACCAATCATCAGCCAGGCTGATTGTGACAGTATTCCGGCTTGCTGGGTGGAAACTTCCTGTAGTTCATATGAATGAGCTGACCCACTTGTAGGTTGGCTCTTACCTTTGATCTACACCACCCAGCAAGCACAGCTTATCTGTCATGATCAGCCTGCTGAGGGTTACATCCTGCAAAAAAGAAAAACATCCGTTGATAGTTGCTGGCACCTTCTAACTTCCCCCCACGCCCGACCCTCCTTCTCAGCAGGTAGACAAAATAAGAGGGTGGTATTTTACATCTCACTAACTCAGAGGGTGTTAGACAAACAATTAATAACCACTGCTATGTGCTTTTTGGCAGATCAAGTCAGGTCATAATAGGTTTATATAACCTCCATTGATAGTATCCAAGAGAAATAGATGACTTAAAGAGCCACTGATGCCTCAAGAAAAACTTTGAAAAACAAAGTATCTGCAGACATACCCCCTGACCCTTCTGCTCAGCAGCCACCCCCTACACCAACATAACACGGACACTGGGCTGCCCAATTCCCCAGTGTTGTCACCAAAAACAAAGAGGACTCTTTTGTAGGCATTTTATTAACCCTGTAAAAAGAAAATGTCCGTTGATGTCTGTTGCACCATTAGTGTCCCCCCCGACCTGCCCTCTTAGCACCCCCAAGACATTACTACCCACCAGTGGTCCAATACCATAATCCTCTCTGGGCGCAATACATATTTACTCTTCAAAGCTGGATTACAAACTGAGGAAATCAGGTATGCAGTTCAATGTATTTCAATGGGGTTTTGAACCTAGTGGCATAACTTGGCCATTTTTTTAATATTTTTGCCCCAAATTTTCAACATGTCTTTTTAGGATCCTACCTCATAAAAAACTGCAGTGAAAGTAAGCAAATCTGTGACAAAAGGTGATTTTGTGGTTGCTGCGTGAAATCACCTTTTGGGTAGGAGATGAAAATTTCTCCATCCTTATTCATGCAGCAGGGTCCTAAGGCTATGTTGAAAGATTGCCATAAAAATATAAAAAAACATAATTATGAGCCTACATTGAAATCTGAGAATGCAGGCTTACAACTTTGGTAATTTTCAATATTTTGACCCCAAATTTTCAACATAGCCATTTCTTCACAGCATCTCAAATGTGATAGTCATTTTTCAAATCCTGGCCAAAATGTGCTTTCTCACATGTGGCACAAAATCACATTTTCCACAGGATTTGAAAATGTTCTTCATGCATGTTCATGAGATGGGCTCATAAGAATGCTGTGTTGAAAATTTGGGGTAAAATATGAGAAAAACACAAAGTCAAGAGTCTACATTGCAATTGTTGCAGTGCACACTCATAACTGTAGTCATTTTCAATATTTTGACCCCAATTTTTCAACAGTCATTTTTGCACAGCAAGTCATGAATGTGACAGCTGTCATTTTTCTAATCCTGCCCAAAATGTGATTGGAACACTTGTGGTGTAAACTGACATTTCTACCATTGTTTTGTAAATGGCACCTTTTATACAAAGGAGTGGTGATAAAGATGTTGAAAGTTTGGAGTCAAAATGTAAAAAAAAAAAAAAAAAACAGTCAAGAAAAAAATTGTTCCAACATTTACTCAACTATTTTTTGCAGATTTTGGCCCCTAATGTTCAACATATCCCTTGTGTTACCCTACCTCCTGAACATAGGTGTCATTTTTCAGATCTCTTACGAAACTTGTTTCCAGTGTTGCACAGTGAAATCACATTTCTGATGGGATTTTAGAAATTCTACCCGTCTTGATCATACTGTCAGGTCATAAAAAGACTGTTGGATGTCTGGGGTCCAAATGTAGGACCCACTTATAAGTAGATAGTATCCCACTATCCTGGGCAATTGCAATCTTTTTTTTGTATTTAATATATTTGATTGAAATTTTTTCATTACACACAGAACATACATATGCCAAAATACAGTCCATATAACACTGCCCCCCCAGTTGACCTCAATAATCAAATAAATCCAGTCCTTATACCATACAAGTGTCCCAACACCCCAGTCCCACAACATCCACCCTATCTCACCCTCTACCCCCCCCCCTTATTGAGAAGTAACCTTCTAGGAAAACAGCATAGCAGTCAAACTATGCATCATGTATTTAGACCAAAATAAATGTTTACCTTGAAGTATCATCCCCTTGCAGAGATGGAGAGAATGTAGGTCTCCAACAAAAACTGACTCACCTCCCAGCTAAGTAATGAAGCAAAGGATCCCAAAGCTCCCTTAATTGGACTAGTCTGATTCTGTAGCACAACAGCGCTTTCTGCATTAATGGCTGTCATCAATGGCTGCCATCAATTCCTGTGTCCATTCCCTCAAGGATGGAAATTTGTCACTTAACCAATGTCTCATAATCAATTTAGTTACAGTAGTAACGACTGCCTTGTCTCTAGATGATTGTATAGATTGCAAATTCCCAATAATACATACCTCTATTGAAAAAAACTCTAGAGTCAAAAAATTGTAAGAATTTTTGCTTAATGTCTTGCCAAAATAATTGTACTTTTAGGCAGGTCCACATCATATACATCAGGGAGCCCTTCCTTTGAGAGCACCATAAACATCGAATTTCTGCCAGTTTGCACATTTTAAAAAGCTGTAACGGTGTGTAATACATGTCATGAAGAATGTTATATTGTACTAATCTTAGCCTGTTTTGTTTAATAAAATTGTATAAGTCTGCCCAAATCTTTTTCCAAGTATTAGAATCATAGACTACCTTAGCCACCTGTTGTCAGCAAAATGCTATTGGGGAGCAGTTGTCCCAGATTACACCACCTAGTGCTTTATAAAGCCTCAAAATAGGTCTACTCTGCTGCAGTGTCTGACAATTGTTTAAAGAAATGCTCAGCCCCACTCAACCAAGGAGATTTACCCAAAAATGTCAGCACAGTGTTTAATCTGATTGCATTAGAAAATAGAGGAGCTTGGGAGATGACAGCCTTTCAAATTCTGCCACAGTTACAAATTTGCTCTGCATAAAAAGGTCAGACAAAGAACTGACTTTTTGTGTTCACCATAGTCCTTGTGTAATCACCTGGTTGCCAGTCAGTAGGTTGGGGTTGTTGCAGAGTGGTTGTCCCAAATCAGAATATTGTAGTCCAAAAAAATGGCAGATCTGATGTGCTCACATTGACCATCAGATCAGAGAGTCCCTTAAGGGTATAGGAAGCTTTTTAAGTGGGAAGTAAAGCAGAGAAGGCAACAAGATATTAAAAACACTCACTCTAAACCATTCTATTTTCAGCTAGTTTGGTTCCATTTCATCTAACTCAGTATCACTTACTCACCTAAAGTATTTCATACTTTGGAAAAAGATAAGCAAAAAGATGCAGAGGTTGCAGCCCACCCATATCTGTCGTGGCCTACATAACTTGTCTAAGGCCCCATCTGGGTTGTTTCCCAAGCCACAAAAATCTGGACCAGATTGATGTAATTTTCTGAAATCAAAGCTTGGTGAGTGGGATATTTAACATTGCTATTGGGTACATTAATCTGGGCATAGCAACCATTTTTTAAATATTCACCTACCCCATAAAGGCAGTGGAATTGACTGCCATCTTTGTAGATCCTGTTCTAATTGTTTGACTACTGGATCCAAATTTAGCTTCCAATGGGTATACAAGTCTTTAGAAAGCTGTAACCCCAAAAATGTAATAGTTTGGCGTCCACTTAAGGCCAAGATCTGTGTTGTTGGACTGTGAACAAGACTGGGATAAAGCAAGGACCATAGTTTTGTGGGAGTTTAATTTATAGCTTGACAGTGTGCTGAACTTTGAAATTATATGAAGCACTGACAGGATAGTGTTTCCAGTCAGAAAGATGGAACAACATCAGCCAAAACTGATATTTGAAATTCATGACAGCCTAATTTTATCCCTTTAACCTAGGGAGATTTTTTTATCTTTCTAGCTAAGGGTTTGATGTATAAGTTAAACAGTAAGGGAGAAAGGGGCATCCCTGACAGGTCCCTCTAGTCAAAAAAAAAAATTGAAAAGAAATGGCCCCATTACTTGCAACCCTAGCTGAAGGGCATGTGTAGAAAATCCTGACCAACCTAATAAACTCTTCCAGGATACCGTACTCTGGCAGGAGGTCAAACAGAAAGTCCCACTCCACCCTGTCAAATGCCTTCTCTGCATCCAGGGAGACTAGCACCTCATCCACGTTCCCCCCAACCCCCGGATGTGGAGAGGAGATGGAGGATTTTATGAATATGATCACTCGAGTGTCATCCTGCCACAAAGACAACTTGCTCAGGATCAATTAAATCCACCCAAACAACTTTTAATCTATTAGCTAATATACTCACCAAAATTCTTATGTCAATGTTCAGAAGAGATATGGGCCTGTAGTTTTCTGTCCACATTGCATCCCTCCTCTCTTTAGGTAAAACTAAAATTTTGGTTTCGAAGAAAGATTTCTTTTATCTCATGTTGAAATAGAAAGTTACAGGTCTCTTAATATAGGGGCTAACTCTTGAGAAAAAACATTTAAAAAGTAATGGTGAATAGCCATCTGGACCTGGGGCCTTGTCTGGTGAAATCGTTCTGATAGCATCAGTGACCTCCTGTTCAGGTACTTGCCCTGTCAAACAGCCTGTTCAGGAGAGATATTTGGTAGGTCCACTCCATTCAGGAACTGATATAAATGGGTGGATGAGTAGTTTCCCTTGGAGGAGGCAGTATATAGAGAGCAGTCAAATTCCATGAAGGTCTCTACTATCTTTACAGGGTCTGATGTTATAATAGCTACATTCTGACTCCTTAAGGCTGGGACCCATCGTGAAGCCCACTGCTGCTTTGTTTTATTTGGCTAGTTAACAGTTTACCCGCCTTTCCTCCCTGACCTATGTAGGTAGCTTTAATTCTAGTAGCAGTTTTAGTGACTTTGTCCAACAAATAAGCCAAATATTTTGCTCTCAAAGACGTTAACTCTGACCAGAACCTTTCGTCCGATGAACAAGAGAGGTGCTACTCTAAAAATTGTATCTGTGACAGCCACTCCTCAACCTGACTACTCAATTTCATTTTTCCTTTCTGTGGAGAGGCGAATGAATTCTCCCCTCCACAAAGCTTTCAGTGAGTTCCATATTGTATCCATAGCTGCAACAGAAGCAATATTATCCTGCCAGGATTGAACAATATACAAAAGCATAGGAGGAGGAGCACAGATGCAAAATACAAAAAATAGAGTCAGCACACATGAGTAAAGTGCAAAAGCATGGAGCCCGCGGCTACAGGATCCCCGGCGCTTCAGGTCTGCTTGTGACCCTTTTTCAAGGAGAGTCACTTGTGTGCTACACATGCTGTCTATTAGTTCACATTTTTAAAGAGAGTGCAATAATTAATAACATTATTTCAAATCATATAAAAATACCTTTTTTGAAAAACAGCAATCATGCACACATCAGTGCAGATACAACTTACAGACTAGCTGACTCACACTATTTTAAACAGACTAAACAACTCAAGTCTCAGAGACAATGAATAATTCATAGTAAGTGAGGAAAGGGAGGGGGGGAGAAAAGGAAACTTAAAGAAAAACTGCAATATTCAGACAATCATTTAAGCCAGTTGGATGTAAAGCTTTCATGGTATATATCCATTTTTGCTTACATTCTCAGGATTGAACAATGAAGGTTTTCATATGTGCTAGTATATACTTATCTTCTAATAGTAGATTGTTTAAGGACCAAGTGCCAGACCTGAGATTATGACCCCTTATAAATAGTCTCAGCCAGATCGGGGAGTGGTCTGAGAGAATTATTGGATAAATACCCACCTCCTTAACCCCATCTAAGGTTGAGGCACTAATCAAATAAAGTCTTAGAATGAACTTTATTGGGGGGGCCAAAAATAAGTATATCCCCTTTCTTCCAGATTTAACACCCTCCAGGGATCCACCAGGTCTAAGTTCTCACAAAACTCCCTCAGACCTCTTTCGCTGGGGATAGTCCCATCATCCTGCAAAATGACCCGTCTAGGTCATTGTAAAGTAAGTAAGTAAAATTTATTTTTAAGCGCTTTTCAAAAACCAAAGTGCTGTACAGGTGATCAAACATTTAATTACAAAATATAATGATAACATAGTAACAATAAAATCACAGTAAAAGTCGCTCTCCATACGCTTTCGAGAATAGCTAAGTTTTTAACTCTAACTTAAAACTCTTGACGGTCAGGCAGCTTCGTATCTGACGAGGTAGAGAATTCCACGGGGTTGGGGCAGCATAAGAAAATGCACGTGCCCCAGATGTTTTAAATGAACCCTGGGAATCTCTAGCAATCCCTCGTCGGCGGATCGGAGTGCACAAGAGGGACAGTAGGGAGTAAGGAGATCTTGTAGGTACTGTGGTCCCTGTTCATGTAGGGCTTTGTAGACCAGTAACCCAACCTTGAAGGTGATCCGCATGAACTGCAGGCAGCCAGTGCAGTCCACGCATAGCACAGGCATAATATGACTACTTCTAGATGTCCCAGTCAAAAGCCTGGCTGCTGCGTTCTGCACCAGCTGCAAGCAGCGGATATCAACCCCCGGTAGCCCTAGGTACAGGGCATTGCAGTAATCAAGGCGAGAGGTCACAAAGGCATGGACCAATGTAGGAAGGTCATCCGGAGGAACCAGGTGTTTCACCCGGGCGATATTCCTAAGATGGTGAAAAGAGGATTTGACAATGGATGACACCTGCAATTTTAGGGTCAGACCGTCGTCTATAATAACGCCCAGGTTATGCACCCGGTCTGAGGTTGAGAGCTGGGCACCATCGAGCCATATGCCCAAAGGAAGCCCAGCCCTACAGCCCGCCTTAAGGTGATCTGGGTCCACCACCAACACCTCAGTCTTATCCGGGTTTAACCTCAGCCAGCTGGCACTCATCCAATCCTTGATCTCAGACAGACAGCTGTTAAGCATAGAGATTGCATCTTCCTGTCCGGGATTAAAGGACAAATACAGCTGGGTATCATCTGCATAGCAGTGAAAACCCAAACTGTATCGCCTAATAATGTCTCCCAATGGCAGCATGTAGACAGCGAACAACATGGGTGCCAGAATGGAACCCTACGGCACCCCACAGGACAGGAAGATGGCATTAGAGGAATAAATTCCAGTGACAACTCTGTCTCCGTCCTGTAAGGAAAGAATGAAACCAATGCAGAACTGTACCAGATAGTCCGCAATTAAGCCGCAGGCGTTCCAAAAGCACACCATGGTCCACAGTATCACATGCTGCAGAGAGATCAAGAAGGACTAAGATAGTACGAGCCTTTCGATCTCTCGCAATCAGATCATTAAAAACCCGGACAAGGGCAGTCTCAGTTCTATGTCTTTTCCTAAATCCTGATTGAAGGGTATCATAGACATTGTGATTCGTAAGATGGTCATCCAGTTGTAGCGCAACCACCTTTTCAATAACCTTACCCACAAAGGGCAGGTTAGAGACAGGTCTGTAGTTGGCTAGACAGTCCGAATTCAGAGAAGGGTTTTTTCAGGAGTGGTCGAACGACCGCCTGCTTTAGGGGATCAGGAAAGACCTCTTGCTCCAAAGATTTCCAGACAATTTCAGCAAGGATCGGGCAAATAGTATCTACGCAACCTAAAAGCAGTGACGTAGGGCCTGGATCCAAACTACAGCTGGTTGGGCGTACAATCTGGACAATCCTCACAATATCCGTGAATTCCGGCTTACCAAAGTCAGACCAGGTGACAGGTGTTTATTTCCCTCGCCGATCATCGCAAACCCTTAAAGAGTGAGCTCATGACATCTGACCTAATGCTAGCAATCTTATCAGTGAAGAACCGAGCAAGCTCATCACACTTTATTTAGAAAAATCTCTCCAGACTGTAGACAGAGTGGATTGCACATTCTGTCAACAGTCCGAAAAGAGTGAGCTGGTCGGTTCTTAGCAGCAGCAACTTCCCTGGACAGGAATTCTGCCTTCTACGGAGATTGCTGATTGATAGATACCATAATGATCCAACCTAAGTCTGTCATCATCCAGGCCAGATTTCCGCCAGGCCCTCTCTAGCCTTCGTCCCACTCTCCTCAGTTCCTTCAAGGACTCAAACCATGGAGTCCTTGGGCGCTGAGTGAGTGGGCGAACACGGACAGGAGCAACTAGGTCCAGGGCCTCACTCACCACCTTATTATAGGCAAGAATGAGGTCCCCTGGGCCCAAGCCCTCACCTGAAATACCCAATAGGTCCAGTACTGCTAGTAGACCCTCTGGGGTAACTCCCCCTAAAGGGCGATACCGGACCATCTCCGCAGAGGCAGGCCTATTAGGGGGTGCCCCAAAGCTGAATCTTATGGTGTGATGGTCCGTCCACACATTTGGTTCCACTCCCAAATGAGTAACCTCCAAATCCAGTAAGAACACCAGATCCAGTGAATGACCCCCTATATGGGTAGCAGAGGTAACTACCTGTGACAGGCCCAACATAGTCATAAGTTGGAGGAAGTTCTTACCAAAGTGCGAGAGTTCATCGTTTAATTAGGCACAGTTCAGCATAACCATCTGGCCACCCCCATGCCATGCCTTCCATGACGGGTCTCGAACTCCCTCTCAGGAATTCTCCACCATCACCAGGTGGATGGTAGACTAGGAGAATCCTGAACCCTGCACCTGCAGCCAGGATACACTCAAAGGATCTAGTGTTACTCACTGGCACATCCACAAGATTCAGATCTGTTCTAAAAAAAGATGGCTACACCCCCGCCCCTACCATCCAATCTCGGGTGGTGTATCACAGAGAACCCAGCTGGAGCAGCAGAGTCTAATATAGGACCTGCATTCTCATCTAGCCAGGTCAGATGTTGCAACAAGATCTGCAATAATTGCAGTCTTGTTCCTAATGGACCTGGCATTACATAACACTGCCCGGGTTGGATGGGTTTTCGGAGAGGAGCGCGGTACCTGCCCATAATCTGTGGAGCCCTTGGGTATGGGAATCAGGCATGGAGGACCCCTCTCCTGATCCCATTTCGCCCCAGGGTGTCTCCTCGTCCCAACTACCCCTATCTGCCCACTCCTTTCCAATTTCCCACTCTGTCCAATCCAGCCATCCTTCAAGTGCCTTCTCGCTATCCCCGCTGCACGACACTTATTAAAGACATCAGCAGATAAGTGGGGACAGCGAAAAGGACGAAGGCTCCGGAGCAGAGCGGGAGAGTAGCGCCGACCGTCAGAAACCTATCAGACACATCTTAAACAATCAGTGTCTAATAAAACTATCTTAACTTAAGAACCAACCTGCCTTCAAACAAATTATACTAAATCAAACAAAACCTATAATAAAAATAAAGTAAAAATAAACAAATAAAAATATTTTAAAATTTAAGCTGTTAAACCAGAATCAGAGTTTAACTCAAATAGCATCATAAAAGTTAATATAAACATAAAAGGTGAATAATAATTCTTCAAACTAAAAAAACGGAGAATATAAATTTAAACTCATCAAGGACTCTCACTAAGATATGAAAATGAGTGCAAACAGTCCAAGTCTTTTAAACCCCTCACTCAAGGTCTTTAATCTTCACAAGCTCCTACTGCTAGGAGAAATAGGGCGTATTCAGGGTCAGAGCATAAAGAACTAAAGGCATCCAATATTGCAGGTCTAAGAACTCCAGGCTCTCTCAACCCGGACGATCAAAGTCAGTCTGCCTTGTGAGCAGGGTAAAACTTACGCAGTTCTAGTCGAAGAACACAGGTATCGGAACGGTGGTGTGAGGGAGAATAGCTGCCCCAGAGTGGGCTACTGACCCAGGCCGGGACCACAGCAACGACCCCGGAATGGTGTCCACCCACCAGTAGTCACCTCCGGTAGGTCAAGGAGATACCAGCAGTTTGCACCCGCTCTCCAGCAGGTCCAAGCCGACGTCACCTGCCCTGAGCCCAGCCAGCATCAACCACCCCGGGCAACCGTCTCACAACATACCCCCAAACTCCGGTTACCGTAAAAGTCCACCAGCACGAAATCCTCTTTAAAAACTCCTCACAGTCAAAGGCAACAGGACTGGGGGGCCAGCACAATCGCACTCTCTTCCCCAAACTCCACCGGCCTTAAATGCCCCAATACAGCAAACAATTCCGGGCTTTAGACTTCCAAAATAATTCCACTTGTTCATTCGTAGCTCAAAAGGCAGCCCAGCCCAGCTCCCAGGTGTCCCAATGCAACTCACAGTTTGATGCAATTTGATGCAATAATCATTTCTTCGGAAGCCGAGAGTATTCCACTTGTTATGCCCTCGTAGCACAGAGAGCAACCCGGCCCAACTCCACCGACACCGGCATCAAAGAAATCCTTGTCCAGCAGCAGCCGCAACACTCATCTAATGAAACGGCTCTCCCACAGATACATTGATAAAAACTAAGTTCTAATCTCGCCCTAAAATATATAGAGTATCACTTAAAGCAGATAGGCTTAAAGTTAGAGGATAAAATGAGGGGGAATCCACATTTGGGCCATAAATAGAACCCAACACCACCTATTTGTTGGCCAAACATCCCTGTAGTATAATGTAGCGTCCGTCTGGATCTGCCTATTCCTGAACCAGCGTAAATGGGACATATTTGTTAATTAAAATAGCCACCTCTCTGTCTGGCACTCCATCCTGCCACATATATCTGCCCCACCCATAACTTTTTCAAGTAAGATGATTGATCATCAGTAATACAAGTTTCCTGTAGCAGAGCAATATGAGGATGATATCTACCCAGGTGTTTTAAAAAATATATTTTATTATTCTCCTTCCCTTCTTTTATATTCCAGGATACTATTTTCCAGCTATTCATGACATCTTTTCTGCCTGAACATAACCCACGTGCTTGCCTTTGCCTGCACAAAATAAACAATCCCACTCCCTCTTCCCCAGTGCATCCCCAACCCTCTGCATCACACCAATACCATGTTCCTCCCTCTCTCCTTTCCTTACCTACCACACCAGCCAATAGCTTACTCCTAAATGTAAGGTCTATGATGGAGAGAAGCTGCTCCCACCCAAACCTACCATAAAACAATCTGAATTTCCACCTTCCCCCATCTCTATGTTTCACTATGGACAAGTCTCCCATAATAGCTGCAAAGAAATACTACAAAATAAATAAAATGTCTCTTCTGACACTTAAAGGATGCAATTACTTGTAAGCCCTTTTCCAATGTTTAAGGGTGGTGAAGTCAAGAGGGGAAGACATAACAGGTCTACCTCTTCTAATCCTTCCCACGTGGATGGTTATAGCACTAAGATCCAATAACACAAAAGCCCAACTAGGGCCTGGATCAAACTGTTAGAGAACTGGCCACACCCCCCAATGATTATCCTCCCCCCCCCTAAAGAAGGCATATCCTATGATCCTATCCATCTATAAATAATCCTAACCCAAAAAGAGGCAAAAAAACAGCACCTTCCCCCATAAAGACAAGCAAGACTAAAGATTAAAATTAAATTAAAGGAACCGAGACCTTTCCCCGAGTGTTCCAGTCATTCACCCTATGTAGAGAGGTCCCCAAACCCTTTGGGGAGCAACACTGACAATCTACAATACATATGTATGGTTCCCAAAATGTCTTGTGCTATTTTATGTAAAATTAAGATTCATTTCCAGAAGTATAAACAAACCTAAGAAGAGTAACCTCCTGAATAACAGCTGAACCTATGCATAAACAAATATTTAAACCAGGAATAATGACAGGAGTCTTTAAACGCTGAGGGACAATATAGCACTTGTTGCCCACAGGCAATTCAAGAATAAATTTTAAAAAATGACCGGAAATATAGTCTTTTCTTTACATAGTCACCCTCGTTTGGCTCACTGAACACTTCAACGAAGTGCTTTTTTCAGGTAAGCTTATATTCAACAAAGTCTGCATGGTTTCAGTAAGTCACTGAACAGTTCTCCACTCTGAGAAAATAACAGCTTCTATATAATACATCCTCCAATACTTCCAAAATTCAAAAATAACCTGATCAAAAAGTTGCTCTGAGTCCACATTATCAGGGTGCTTGTCCTAGATTTGTAGTAGACTTCTGTCTTGACTTCCAATCTCAGAAGGGGAAGAAAACAGACTTAAATTATTCCATGATATCCAAAAATATATTACTATGTGTCCCCACAATTATAAATCAGAGAGAATCCACCATGAAAAGAAATAGTCAAGAAAGCTGCCAATGACTGCCAGTCACTGAAATAATTATGCATCTTTGATGGGTACTTTATGCACCAGCATTCGTGGCTTTGGAATAGAAATAAGCAGCCCAAGGGAACTAGGTCACATCTCGCTGTACCCAATATTGAACCTTTATTTGATTAAAACAAAAAAAAATCTTGATGAGATCCATACCTGAATACCTGGGTTTATACACATCCTTAGGCTTCAGCCAGCTTTTCTAAACAAATCTGGCAACATTTTCTTCAATTCAGCAGTTGATTGGTCCATAGAGTCAAACTGAAAAGTCCCCTTGCTTGTATTTACCTCCAAATGGTCTGCGTACAACATCCTGTGCCTAATCTTGGCCACCCATAATTTGGACTGTATCGGGTGAAGAGCAGTCCAATCCTGCCACACCCTGCAGGTATGATCTGGAAAAAAAAAGAATTCTCTTCCCCTCCCATTAAACTTTTTCCAGCTGATGTACAGATCTTAAGGTAGTTGAGGTCTGTATAATTTAACATTTTAAAAATAATCGGGCAAGGGTCTGATCTATGTGCTCGCTCTATAATACAGGTTGGAGCATTTGGTGAGGGGACAGCCAGATTAACACAGTTTTTGAAGAAATTCCATCAGAGCTGCTCCTTCCTCTCCTTCAGGCAGACCAAGAACAATGTTATTTTTTTCTTGAATGTCCCTATAAGTGGTCAACCTTGTGTTCTAGTTTTTTGATAGTCCACTTTACAGTCACCAGGTTGGGTTCCATTTGTGCTACTTTATCCTCCGTCAATGAGATTCTGGACTCAGTCGGTCATGCGTTGCCTTAACTCTGACCAATGGTTTCCACTCCTTAAACTCATTGATTAAAGTAAATAAGGCCATCTTAATTATTTTCAGCTCCGAATATATCTGTTCTGATGTAACCAGTTCTGGAACCGTTCTTGTGGAGTCCAATGGCGAGCTACTTCGGAGGGGCCTTTTAGCTTCAAGGCCTATTGCTGCTTCTGTTTCACCGTCCGAATCTTCCAGCTGAAGAAAAGTTGAAGAATTGTCTGGGTCAGAAATTTCTGCTTCCATTTTGCTCTGCAGAGGATGAAACACCCTGTGATGCCAGAAAAAGGTAAGACATCCGATGGAGATGGGAGAAGAGTAAAAATTCAGTGGGGTTTAGGACAGAGCTCCTCCAAGATGCAGCTCACCTCTCCCTGTCATTATGTGTCTCCACAATCTAAAAATGTATCAAAGCAGGACACCACTGAAAATGAGATTTTGCATCTCATTTGCTCTACCCTGGGTAAATATTTAGTAAAAATGTGTACAAGCAAGATCTGGTACGACAGCAATACCAGAGGTGAACATTCGGCATGAACAAATGCTTGCTATTTTATTGTTATTAATAATAAAATGCTACTTAAAAATGTTATAACTTCTCCTGGTTTGTCTATGCATCCTACCTGTGCCTTGATAACAGCTGGTGTCAGAGTGGGATTTATGCTGTGCATACTCTAAGACAGGAGTTTTAGAAACATAGAATGTGATGGCAGATAAGGGCTGCCAGGCCCACCTAGTCTGCCTATATTTTTCTAACCTTTATTTTAATTTTTGCTGCAGACCTTTACTTGATCTATATCATTATCTCTTCCCCTCCTTTCCTTTCCCCTGTGGTCACCTTGTGCCTATCCCAGGCATTTATGATCCCCACCACTGTTTTTACCCCACTAACTCCATTGGAAGGCCATTCCAGACATCCACCACCCTTTTTATAAAGAAGTACTTCCTCACATCTCTCCTGAATTTACTCTCCTCCAGCTTCAGTGCATGCTCCCTTGTTCTAGAGCACCTTTTTCTCTGAAAAGTACTCTCCTCCTGTACCTTATTAATCCCCATGAGGTATTAAAAGGTCTCTATCATATCCCCCCTCTCCTTCAGGGTGTACATACAGTATTTAGGTCCTTTATCCACTCTTTGCAGGGCTATTGATGCCGACCCTGTACCATTTTGGTAGCCCACCTCTGGACCACCTCTGTTCTGTCTATCTCCTTCCTTAGATGTATTTATTTATTTAAAAAAGCTGATAACGAGGAAAATGAACACTGAGCCAGGGCTCATTTCCAGGTACAACCCAGAGAAAGGGGTAAAGGGAGAAGGTTCACCCATATCGGTGCGACAGTCATTTTGCCGACACTGATATGGGTGCAGGCAATACGCCGCCTGGCTCTGCAGTGCCAGGCATTGCAGCTTCCTGGAGCCAGAGCACCAAAGTGCCAATAAGCAGTCCACAAAACAGTCCTGTTTTGTGGGGGGTTTTACCCCCAGAACCACCCACAACAAAATATAACCTACTCTGGGATGGGCATGCCCCGGCAGAGAGAAAAATTGTTGGGGCACAAAATCCGATGAGAGTGAGGGGTGATCAAAAATCAAGAACTCCTCCATCACTCTCACCCTTGTTGCAGTGCCCCAATTGTGGCAACAAATTTCAGTCACCATGCTAACAGTATACCAAGGGGAGAAACATCTTACAAGTGCAATGCAATATTCAGAAATATGTCAAGTCAACAAATTTAAATACAAGGCAGTTGATACACTCTGGAGGAAATATCAAAAGTCATGGGCACAATCAAAGTACATCACTGTAGTAGCTGTAGTTAAAGTAACTAAGCAATAAGAATGTAGAGACGACATATTAAGCTGTAGTGGAACGAGTGTACAAGGAGGTAGCAGTAGGGGTGAAAATGATGTGGCCTCCAGAGATAGAAACAGTACTCAAGGTGAGTTCTTACCAGTGATCTGTATAAGGGTAGCACCACCACCCTCTTCCTGCAGGCTGTGCCTCTTCCTATGTACCCCAGTATCCCACTAGCCCTACCAACTGCCTTGTCACACTGCCTGGCCATCTTTAGGTAATCTGAAATGATTACTCCTAGGTCTCTTTCCTGCTTGTGTTTGTCAGTATCACTCCACCCATTTTGTACTCTGCTCTTGGGTTTCTATGGTCTATGTGCCTTATTTTACACTATTTTTCCTATTAAAACCCAGCTGCCATTCCCATGACCAGTCCGCCAGTCTTTACAGATCCCTACCAATCTTTTCCACCCCCCTGGCATGTCCTGTCTCTTGGAGATCTTGGCATCATATGCAAAGAGGCAGACCTTTCCCTCCAATTCCTCTGCTATGACACTTAAAGACATTAAAGAGGACTGGTCCCAACACTGATCCCTGAGTCACGCCCATGATCACCTTCTCTTCCTTGTAGCAAACCCCATTTACCAATACCCTCTGTGTCCTGCCCCTAACCAGTTTTATACCCAGGTTACCACCTTAATATCCACCCCCAAGTTTCCCCAGTTTGTTTGCCAGTTTCCTATGAGGAACAGTGTTAAAAGCCTTGAAGTACAGGTAGGCCACATCGACTGTCCCTCCCTGATTCAATTCCTTGGTCACCCTATAAAAGAAATGTATCAGATTTATTTGGCATAACCTTCCCCTAGTGAAACCATGCTGCCCTGGATCCTGTAATCCACTGGATACCAAATACTACAGAGTCATTTCCCTTAGCAGTGTTTCCATTGCCTTCATTTTATTTATTAAGAACTAGGATTAAACACCTTTGAGCTGGGAACTCATTTACAAAGGTTCCGCGTCAGTGGGAGGGAAGACAGTATTACAAAGGATTATACAACAGAGAGTATAAAACGTGGACAATAATTACAGCGGTTTATACAAGCAGGTATACACATATAAAACATAATAAAAAGTAAGATACCCTCGGTTTGCACATATAGTAAGTTTAGCGGAGAGAATAGTTGGAGGTAGGCAAAAAGGAGTAAAGAGGAGCCAAGGTGGCAGTGAGTAGGGGAGGGTGGTGAGTGTGAGGTGAGAAAGAGTGGCAGCAGTCAGACACTGTCAAAGTGAGAGAGGATGGGGGAGTGGGGGAGTGGGGGATGGGTAGAAGGTGGCCAGTGGCCATGCCAGTGCAGTGAGCCACTAAGTGGCAAGGCAGTAGGGGGTGTGAGGGAGTGAGGGGGAGGGTAGAGGTGGCAAGGGACCATGCCAATGCAGGGAGCCGCTAAGAGGTAGGGCAGAGACTACTGACAATGGGGACTAGTGGTAGCAGTCACAGGTGCTGGATGCAGAAAGATGTTGGTGTAGCAGTCTTTTAAAGGGGCCCAGAGTAGGTTGGTTGTAGATGTCCCGGCTGAGGGCATTAAACCAGATGTGTGCTTTGTAGGCAAAGGAGCATTGACCCTGCATCATTCGAAGATGAGGAACATGAAAGAAGTGAGAGCTGGTGCTTCTTGTCCATTGTGAGTTGCTGCTGTGAGGTTGAAGTAGGTTAGCTGTGCCATGGGGAAGGATACCAAGTAGAGCCTTTTTTGCCAGCAAATAGGTTTGGTAGTGTAACTTCCCACTGAGTTGGAGCCAGCCTGTTTGAGCATAGAGGTCACATGTATGGGTGAAATGTTCGGCCCCTGTGAGCAGTCTGCAGGCTTTGTTCAGTGCAACTGATATTCTGCGGAGAGTGGTGTGGCAAGCAGCACCATAGATAATCAAGCCATAGTCTACAACAGAAAGTATGGAGCTGTTGATGGCTAGTCTAAGGATGTCTAAAGTGAGACAGTGCTTGTGCCTGTGCAGGAGACTGATGTAGTTGACAGTTCTAGAAACTTTGCTGATGTGCTGGTCATAGGCTAGACAGCTGTCAAGTGTGACCCCAAGATATTTAAAGTGCTGGGTATGTTCGAGCTGAGCTCCAGAGTGGGTACTGATGTTAAGAGTGTGGGACTTGTGCTTGTTTTGAGTGCTGCAGAACATCATGGCTTTGTTTTTTTTTGCTGTTTAGGATTATTTTGTGGTTTTGAAACCATTCCCCAACAATCCCAAAGCCATGTTGCAGATTGCCCTCAAGTTCCTCTGGGTCTGGACAGCTTGAGAAGATTACTACATCATTTGCATAGAGTAGCATCTGTTGTGGGCAGTGGTGTGGTAGATTGTTGAGAAAGATGCTGAAAAGGAGTGGTCCCAATATGAAGCCTTGGGGACACCAGATCTTACAGGCAGATGGTTGAAGACATTGTTGATTTTCACCCTTTGTGTATGTTGTCCTAGGTAGCTGTTGAACCAGAGAGTTGATTTTGCAGAGAGGCCAATGGAGTTTAATTGGTTTAGGAGAAGGGAGTGGTGGATAGTATCAAAGGCCTTAGAGAGATCAATGAAGACTGCCCCTGCTAGAGTCCCTTGGTCCAATGACCGGTGTATGAAACCAATGAGTTCCAGTAGTGCCGTAGAGGTACTATGGCACTTATGGAAGCCATGCTGCTCAGCGCATTGGATTAAGTTCCTTTCAAGGTAGTCGACCAACTGATCAGCCACTATGCATTCTAGTGCTTTAGAGAGCAGTGGCAAAATTGAGATGGACAGGTAGTTTGACAGTCATCCCCCTGTCTCCATTCTTGTGTAAAGGAGTCACAATGGCAGATTTCCACACCTGTGGGAATTGTGTTTGGCAGAGTGACAGGTTCAGGATCTTAGTTATGGGGAGGAGAACTTCAGTGAGTGCAACAAGTTTGAGGTCCCATGTGTCTGCACTTTGTCATGATTTCCCAAGCACTTTGCAAAGGTATTTTCTGGCTAGCAAATGGAGTTAGCTTCTTGAAGTAAAAAGGGGGGCGAACTGATGAGTATCAGTAGTAGAGATGTTGGAGTGTGGTGAGCCGTTGAAGTCTAGGGGGAGTTTCCCAGAGAGGTCAGAGAACACTTCATTGAAGGTGTTGGCTAAAATTAAAGGGTCTGGGCAGGGGTATCCTGATTGTTAATCAGGTTCGGTGATGACTTTACATCCTTCCCTAGACTTCCTTCATGTTGGTCCAGAATTTTTTCCATTGCCTCAGGAGGTGGTAATCAACTCCTTGTGGTGGTTTGATTTAGCCTGGCATATTTCCCGATTGCAGGCATTTCTGGCTTGCTTGTAGGCTAGTATGTCTGAGGGTTTACCCAACTCTCTGGCTAGGTGCCAGAGGTGATCACACTTCTTCAATTTGCTTATGAGGTCAGATAACCATGGGTTAACTGCCCCCCATGCTTTGACCATTTTGAGGGGTGCATGTAAGTCAGACTTTCGTGAACTGTTGAATAAAGTATTCCAAGGCAGTATTGATGTCAGTAGCGTGGTCAATTTGTGACCAATTGGTGTTGGCAAGATCATGTTTCAGGGGCTCAAGATGCCCATGCTTTAGTACTCTACTAAAGATTAAGCAGGAAGGTGGCTTAAAGAATTTGTTTGCCCAGCTGCAGGAGACTGGGGAGTGGTCACTCATAGCATCTGTGTGCACTGTTACATTGGTGAGTCATTCTGGATCGCTAGAAAGTATCCAGTCTAGCAGGCTGCTGGTGCCCATTTTGTAGTTAACCCTGGTGGGGAGGAGACAAGCTGGGTGAGGTGGACTACAGAGATATCATCCCTGTATGGGCCTGCATCAGGTAAAGGCCACTTGAAGTTAGTCACCTAGTAAACCTTACCCACCACTGATGTCAGAGTGACAGACCTATGGTTTCCCACCTCCGCCATGCTACCACTTCTGTGAAGTGCCACTACCTCTGCCCTTCCCCATTTCCCCAGGACCACACCCATCTCCTGTGATCTGTTATATAGAACTGTCAGAGGTGCAGCCAGTACCTTTGTCAGCATTTTTGGAAGTACTCCATCTGGTCCCATAGCTTTGTCCACCTTCAGGTTAGCTAGTGCTTTCTGGACTTTCTCCTCAGAAAATGGACTGCTATCCGCTTCCCTCCAATAAGTGCTTCTGGAACCTTTTTGGGGTACGTCCCCCTCCCATTGTGAAAACTGAACAGAGGTATTTGTTCAAGATGTTTGCCTTTTCTTGCTTCTGCTCTGTGCTGTCAACCCCTCCTTTAAACCATACAATCCCTCCCTTTGTATTCCTTTTCTTGCTAACATACCTAAAAACTGCTGTGTCCTATTTTGATATTCGCTGAGCTATTCTTTCCTCAAGTTTGCACCTTTGCGCTCCTTACTGCTTTGCCTGCCTCCCTCTGTTTTCCTGAGGTACAATTCCCTGTCCTCTCCGAGTCTCCTTACATATTCTGAATGCTACCTTTTTAACCTTTATCATTTCTGCTGCCTCTTTTGAGAATCAGTGATCTCCTCTTTCTTTTACTTTTGCTTAGCTGCTTGGCACAGAGGTTCATTGCCTTCATTATGCCATCTTTTATTTTGGCTCACTTTTCCTCCACTCCCTTCTGGTCCTCTTTTCTGCCAGGTCATTCCTGAGGCATTCACCCATCTTAGAAAAGTCAGCCCTTCTGAAGTCCAGGACACTCGCCATTGTGTGGCTGATTTCTGCAGCTATTCTTATGTTGAATCACACTGTACATTAATCACTGGTCCCCAGATTGTTTCTGAACTTGATGTCTGCCACACTATCCTTGTAAGAACCAGATCCAGTATTGCTCCATCACGAGCAGGTTCACTGAGTAGTTGCGTGAGAAATGCCTCCTACAGGGAGTCCAGGTTGTCCCTGCTTCTAGCCAATGCTGCTCCAGGGAGATTCTAGTCTACATCTGGCAGATTGAAGTCTCCGACCAGCAACACCTCCCCCTTTTCAAACATTTTACCAATTGCTTCTAACATTTCCTTATTAAAGTCCTCCTCCTGTGCCAGAAGCCTGTAAATCACACCTGCCTGAATAGTATCTCCATTTCCCAATTCAGTAGTGACTTACAACACCTCTGCCTCCCCTAAATTCCCTGAATATCTGTTGCTTTTATGCTTTCCTTCGCATAAAGCACCACTTCCCCTGTTTTCCTTCCTACTCTGTCCTTCCTGAACATTGTGTAGCAAGGCATAACCAAGTCCCAGTCATGGTTGACAGAGTGCACCATCACTCGGTAATGGCCACGACATCTAGGTCAACTTCCACCATGATGGCCTTTAGGTCTGGGATCTTACTTCCCAGAATTCTACCATTAGTACTCATGGCCTTAGATTTTGTTAGCTCTCTGCTTGTTGCATCCCCCTTTTTCTTTTTGTGCACCCTTCCTACCTCTTATTTTCTGTCTGCTTCCCCCCTTCCTCTTCTACTAATCCCCTACTACCTTAATCTACTTGCTCCATAGTGGGACTGTCACCCCTCAGGATTTCTCTATATATTAACTCAGCCTGGGGGGGGGGGTTTCTACCTCTTTCTTCCACCGCCCCCCTCAACTAATTTAAATGTTCATTGAAGTAATATTTAAACCATCCACTAAAATTGTGGTTCCCCTCCTAGATGGGTGCAGGCCATCACCACTGTGTAGACTTATTCTCACAGGTGGGCCCCAGTCCCCATTGTAGCTGTACCCCTCAACTCTGCACCATTCCTTCAACCATGAGTTGAAGGCATTGGTGTGGAGCTCACTCACCTTCCTCCTGTCGTAGACAGCTAGCTCCGCTGCAAAAGCTGCAGAGTGCACCACCTGTCTAAGACTCCTTCCCAGTTCCCTAAACTTCCCCTGCACTGTATCTGCTCCATCCCTAGCCAGGTAATTTGTCCCGAGGTGGACAATGATATCCAACTTCCTCGCCCTTCCTATTTCTATAGTTATCTGTAGGATATGCATCCTAACCCTCCATGCAGTGGAGCCATGTTGGCACCTTACAACCCTTTCTGCCCCCTTTCCTACTCCCACCTCTATCCCCTGATTAGTTCTCCACCAGAATTTGTTTTCTTCTCTGGGGTTCTCTTCCACCCACCTTGGTACCTCTGTCCAGGATGGTCTCTACCTCCTCCTCATCCTTCTCAGCCACTGCCACAGGCACCAGTCCCGCTCCACTAGAGCAGTGAAGGAATTGCGCATGTGTATGAGACCTAGTATCAGGGAAGCACAGAAGAAAGGCATGGATACTGTGACAGCAAGCCAAGAAGAATTACCAGAAGAATGGCAGCCAAACAGGAAATAGAAACAAAAGTCCAAATTGAGACTGTACAGTTGGCACAAGTGATGGAAGAACAGGCAGGGACAGAGCTTGAAAGTATGTCTACCATCTCCAAATGGTGGGCTATACAACAAAGGCTGAAAAACAGAAGAAGAGCTGTAGCTTTGAGAGAGAGAAGAGAAGAGGTGATGCCAGGAGCAGTGATGGCTGGATGCCTTGCAAGCTATCAAAGCTGGAGGGTCTGGCACAGGTTCAGCAGATCAACAAAACACAAATAGCTTAAAAGACATTAAACTTAAAAAAACTGTCTGGATGATACTGAAGCATACCTGACAACTTTTGAAAATGTCAACAGAACCTGCCAGTGGCCAAAACAGCAATGGTCAATCAGGTTGGTACCTTATCTGACAGGTAAAGCCCAACTTGCCTACAGCAAGAGAGACAATGTGCAGTCAGAAAACTGACAATGTGAAAAGGTATAACATCTCAGGAGAGACCTATAGGCAAGGCCTCTGGAATTCTGCGGTTCTGCAGTTGTGGAATTTGCCGCAGAATTTGCATCATGCCACAGAATATATATAGTGCCGCAGAATTCATTGTTTTTGGTGAATTTTCATATAAATATACTGTTTTTTTCATAGTGTCAGGCTTTCTTTCCCACCTCATTTATCCTGAAGCCCCTCCTTTATGCTCAGCATATGATGTCGTCGATGACATCACATCATATTTAGCCAATGAGAGGACTGCATTCTGCCAGAGAAATGAATAAATCATGCCGCAGAAATCAGAAAATGCTGCCGTAGAAGTCAAGGAGCCCTGCCGCAGAAATCAAAAAAATTCTGCCGCAGAACACCAGGGGCCCTGCCTATAGGCAGAGATTCTGGTCCCTGAAGTACAACTCAGTCAACAATCCTCAAGAAGCCTTCATCTGACTCAGAGAACTCCTGATTAAATGGCTCCAAACAGAGGGCAAAACAGTTCCACAGGTCATTGACATATCTGCAATGGAGCAATTCATCAATACCTTTTCCACAAACATGCTGCTTTGAGTAAAAGAACACTGACAAGCAAGTAGAGAAAGCAATTTCTTTGGCTGAGGACTATTGAATGGCCAGACAGACACTGCAGCAGTGATGTTACAACCATAAACCAGTAAGACCCTTCTTCACAATTTAACTCCTGGTCAAATAAGAACTCTGATGGTGGTAACAAATCTGCACCCCGAGACTTTATTTGCTATAACTGTAATCAGCCAGGCCATATTGCCAAAAACTGCCATAAAAATTAGGAGACTAACACTGAAGCAAGTAGGGTCTTAGCAAATTGGAGCACATATTTAGCAGATATCAAGGTAGGAGATAAGACTGTGAAGGGACTTATAGATTCGGGAAGCTAAGAGACCCTGGTGCATGCTGAAGTTCTGAGAAAAGACTGGACAAATGAACCAGGTACTGCGATCATATGCATCTATGGGAACACTCAATACTATCCCATCACCCAAGTGACTGAGCATTAAGGGGATATTGCACCAAATGCCAGTGGGTGTAGTATCTAAATTACCTGCATCTATGACTATAAGAAATGACGTTGCAGGATTTGCAAAGTTTATCATGGAGTAAATTCTGCTGTGTCAGCCACTGTAAGAACAAGAGCACAGGCAAAGAAAATCTGAGATGCTGGGGACTCTTCCTTTTGGTGACTTTGATTTGTACTTGTTTGAGCCCAGCTCCAAGATCCAGAAGACCAGGAAAGAAGACACCTGAAAAAACAATGGCAGGAAAAGACCGATGGATATAAGGGGCTGATATATGAAAACACTAAAACTAAACTGATAACTGATTGTGATTGTTTCTGAGAAACTCAAGTTTATTTTAAGCAGCTGTGGGTAAAACAAAAACAGGGTGAACCAACATTTAAAAAATGTAATGGGCTACTACAGTCTGTTATTCTTCAGATGCAGGAACAGAAAACAATTCATCACACCAAAGAAGTATAGAAGTGAGGTGCTACAGATAGCACATAATAGTCCTATGGTTGGTCACTTGGGATTCATGAGGATGTTGCTGCCTCTTGCAGTTCTGGTTCTGAATATCAGAAAGCAGCCCCCAGTAACTAAAAACAACAAGGTGTCCATGGTGCCCTTTCCCTTGATAGATGTGCTTTTGAGAGAATTACAATGGATGTGGTTTGCTCCTTAGATAAAAATAAAAATGGCAATCAATTCATTTTGGTAGTATGTGACTATGCTACTTGATAACCAAAGGAAATTCCAATGCATACTTTCATAATGCCAAAGCTCCAAGTCTGGTCACAAAATGGCCTCAGCCACAGGGAAAGGAATCCTTGGTGATCCATCATGGACCAAAATGTCTGTAAGGGGAGGCTTAGCACATTTTGACCAGCTCAAGTGGGACTGACATGGACTCAGATGCATTGGAGAAGTATCCCAAGAGACACTTGGCCATGCTCAATGGTCAGCTTCTTGACTGATCTGAGGTTGAGTCATGGACTCATGTTCCGAGTCATCCAAGGACTCCTCGAAAATGACCTTTGACCATTTCTTGCCACAGACTTCCTGGGTATCCTCTCCTATGGTGACCCTCACTGACAACTGGAGTGGCAAGTTGGTGACTGAATGGGCCTCCTTTGTTGGAGCACCCACATTTGGCTGTGGTGGAGGCAGCTGCACCATAAGATGTGGTGAGGCAGGTGCAGGGGGCACCTGTATGGTGTGATCCATGGGGCCACCACTGGTGGCAGTCACGTGACTGTAGGTCCAGAGAATAGAGTGCTACCCTGACCCATGATGGCCCACTGTTGCCAGAAGAACTCCTCATAACACTGACACATCTTGCAACAGTGCCTCTCCTCACCAGAGGATGAGGAATTGATATGTGTTGATGGTGATGCTTCCTGGTCTGGATTGCCTGAAACAAGACCTTGACTACAACTTTGATCATCTACCAGACAGTCAATGGCAAGAAGATCCTTCCAGCTGGTTGTGGTGAACCATGTGCTGGCCCACATTGAGCAACATGGACATGGAAGACTCAACCACTAGTGGATGTTGCTCCTGTTGAGGACTGGAAGGGGACACTGCCAAACCCATGTCCTCCTGGGTGAGGACAAGGAGCACTGGGGTCTGAAAATGAGTCCTCAACCTCATCCACTAACTGGCTGACAGGTTTGAAAAAGGTCTCAGTGGCCTCCTTGACCAGAGTCAAAGTTGACAGGCTTGATGGTATAACCAAAGCACCCTTGACCTGCTTGACCTGCCTCTTGGCTGAGGGGCACTCAACAGTGGTTGAGTGAGTTGAGGCACTGGGAAGACCTTGATCACTCCCAGACTGGTGACCAGTGGCAGCAGCACTTGTGCTTGGTGCCACAGCGGGCAGAGCTCTACCCCAAAGTCTGGAAGGCAAGACACATATCCTTGAATCCTTCTATAAGTGATCCTCCAGTGCTGGCCACAGGGAATAGTGCAGAGACTGAAGAGGTGCCCACTGTGGCATCTGCCACCTTTTCTTCAAGGAGCACAAGTTGCTGAGCTGACCCTACCACAGCCGAGGCCTTCTTGTGGCTCTTAGGATGATCATTTGAATCCTGTTTTGATAGGTATACCATTAATGGGGCACTGAAAATAGGGCATTGTGATGAGGCCATGAGCGATGTGAGTGTCAGTGATATGTAAGTGCCTTGTAGTGTGAGCATGTCATAGGTGGTGTGCTGTAGTCTTCTGTACTGTGCTTGGTTGTGCTCTATAATAAACTTGGGACGTGCCTGTTTCAATTGCTAGTGTCCTTACTCCACTTCACTTTCTGGGGATGCATGAGTATTTCTCTGCTTCTCAACATTATGTCACAGGTGGAGGTGATTGTATTAATTTAAAGGTCTGGGGGCATAGGATGGAGCCCTTAGAACATGAGGGTGTCTAGGCAGCATGTGATCCTGCAATTTTGCCCTCTTCTGTGCTGTGTACTATTTCTATAAATTTTGCACTGAGGGACTGATTGGGTGGGTGTGGATATCTTTGCACACAATTGCATATGTCATTCTTCTGCCTTTTGTCAATATTTTTCTTACGCACTTCTTTACTGCTGTGACTGCTTAGCTTAAAGGGGGGTGACCCAGAGTTGATCATCAAGGGGAATCGAAGGAACATATAGAACATATGAAGAATCCAGCAGAAGGTTGATTTGTCTATCTAGTCTGCTAGTGCTGCAGGGTACACAGCTTGAGCTACTGTCCCTGCCCTCCCTCCCACACATCCCATCCTCCCTACCCATGATCCTTACCTTCCCCCATGCCTATTCCAGCATCTCTTAAAGCTGTCCACTGTCTTAAAACAAGATCACCTCTTCCGGCAGCACATTCCAAGTGTCCATCACCCTCTGTGAAGAAATGCTTCCTGACCTCCCTCCTAAACTTGCTACCCTCCAGCTTAAGACTGTGCCCCCTCATGTTATTGTTGGCACTCAGCTTAGAGACTTTCCTTAGCCACCTTGTTTATTCCTTTCAAGTACTTAAAGGTCCCAATCATGTCCCCTCTGTCTCCTGTCTTCCAGGGAGTACATGTTCAGTGCCCTCAACCTCTCCTCATATGCCTTACCCTGCTGATGTGCTATCATCTTTGTAGCCCTCCTCTGGACCTTATCCAGTAGATTAATATCCTTTTTGAGCCTTTCTGAGGTGTGAGCACCAGTACTGAACCCCATACTCTAGATGAGGCCTTACCAGGGACCTGTACAAGGACAGTATAACCTACTGCTGTTCCCCATAGATATGCATCCCAGCATCTTGTTTGCCTTTGCTGCTACTTTCTTGCACTGTGTGGAGTGCTTCAGGTCACTAGTGATCATCACTCCCAGGTCCTTCTCCTCCGACACCTTAGGTGCACAGGTGGCTGTGGTGGCACTGGTCATTTGTATTGTACCATTAGCTGTGCTATGTACAGGAAGCAAAAAAAGGTGGCACCCACATGCTGCAGTGATAGAGGAGGAAAATGTGATTCATGATTGATAGGCAGATGGCAGGAGGAGGATTAATGAGGAGGAGGAGGAGGATGTGTTGTGTATGGGAGCCAGAATCCTTGTATGGTCTGTTTTGATGACATTACATTTTTTTTATTTTATATATATATACACACACACACACACACACACACACACACACACACACACACACACACACACACACACACACACACACACACAACATATATATATATATACATATACACACGTAAAGAAAAAATAATTTCAGAAGGTTTGGGGTGTCATCTGTAAAATACTCCCACCCTCCATAGGTTCTGGATAGAAGGAGACCTGTGGAAGCTATTTTTATAGATTTATCCAAGGCATTTGATACCTTTTACCATGGTATCCTCCTGTCCAGACTTCAACAGGTGGGACTAATAGGTGGTTCAGTGGACTGGTTTAAGTCATATTTAAAGGGGCATAAACAGATGTATCCTTTAATGGGTTTAAATCAACTCTGGCTCCTACAGTATCAGGAGTACCCCAAGGCTCCATATTAGGGCCATTCTTATTTAATGTATATCTGAACACCCTTATGTCTGAATCCCATGTTCATTTTTATCTTTATGCTGATGACACAATATTATATATGACAGGAACAAACCTTCCACAAATGGAATGTAGGCTGCAAGGGGCATTTAATGAACTCTAAGACTTTTTTGTCATCAAGGTTGGCACTAAATCCATAAAAAAAAACATAATGTACTCCAATAGGTCTAAGGATTGGATTTAATTACAAGCAAACTACAAATTAAAACATTAGATCATGTTTTGCAATAAGTACAGACTTAGTCTGGTTAAATGAGAAAATTAAATGGAATATCCATATAGACAATCAAATTAAGGATTTGGGGAAACAAATTGGGGTACTATATAAAATCAAACATTCCATGGATGAACAGGTCAGGAAGCATGTCATAGAAACTATAGTAATACCAGTTTTTGATTGGAGACCTTTTGTTTGTAGAAGTGTCCAATTCAGAACTGGCAAAGCTAGACATTGTGCATGGTAAATTTGCCGATTTCATATTGAATTCTCCTCATAGGATGCATAAGTGTAAACTTTATAATAAGCTGGAATGGTAGAGATTAGAGGAGCACAGTAATTTACACTGTCTAACATTTATGCATAAGTGCTCTGGAAATAAATTTCTTAATTATCTAAGTAGGCACCTACTCTTAAGATGTGTTAAAGGCTCCTTAAGTTCATCAGGTGGGATCGAATATCTACTACCAAACAGAAAATTGGAGATGGGTAGGTCACATTCTATGTATATAGACCCCAGACTCTGGAATTCTTTTCCAATCCATTTTAGACCTGTAAATAAGTTTTAGTTTGCACAATGTCAGAAAATGGCACATAGAACAGTAAACAAAAAAATCTTTGCCTTGTTGTTTATTATCCAACATAGGATGATATAGCTAATAGGTAAATTGACTGAAGTAAACTGTAGTATTGTACTACTGCTTATGATAATCTCTTAGTGTCTGTCCTGTTATAAAATGACTTACTCCTACATATGTGTAACATTGTAAGAATTTTTGACAACCTTGGTAACTATTTATATGGTGTGAGTATATGGGACCTCACTGAAAGCTTTGCTCAACTGAGTATCCGATTCATGTAATGAATAAAATATTTTACTACTACTAGTGCAGAGACTTTTCTTTTTCAGGTACAGTTGACTGGTAATGGTTGTGGGGGATGAAGAGTACTTCAGGTGAGGAACTGGATGCCAGGGTAGCAACAGTGAGATTTATTTTTTTTCTTCCATGGTGGAATGATGTGACTGGGCTGGATGCTCTGACAAGGCAGCAGGCAGCAGCATTAGTGTTACATGAGGCTGATTATCCGAGGACTGGGGTGGGGCTGCTTATTAGATTTCCCTGCCTGACAAAGTTGATTTCCTGCTTTTCTCTGTGGCATTATTTATTTGTTTTCATTTGGACATCTCCAGTGATGGTCTCCACTCCTCTTTACCCCAGTCATCATCAGCACTTGGTGGTGTAACTGACAACACACTCAACTGCCTCTTCATCCTCCATTTCTCCTGCATTTGCATCTTCTTGTTCTGCTTCCTCCTCTCCCAATTCTATCCCCTACTCCTCCTCTTCTTCAACATCTTACCCTTCCCATGCCCCTCCATCTTTGTCTTGCATGATTCAGTGTCACATTATATGAGCGACCCAAAATGAGTAACTAGAAATATAGTGACTCATTTTGAGTGCTTTTGTTGTGGGCTACTCTGTAGAATAGTGAGGGTATGCGAAAGTGACTAGGGTTAAGGGTGAATGGAAGGGAGGAATAGTGAGGGGAAGGGGAGGGACATGGAAGGGGTTGTCAGGCACTGGTGTACCTGCAAGTGCTGAGCTAGCTATGTGGCCTGGTGGTGTTGGAGGCGAGGTCTGGCAGTGCAGGTACCGGGTTCAAGTCTGGGAGCGGGTTATGTTTTGCCACAGCTCTTCAATGTCTTCTTACTCTTCCCATGCACCTCCATCTTTGCCTTGCATGATTTGGTATCACATTATATGAGCCACCAAAAATGAGCAACTAAAAATATAGCAACTCATTTTGGGTGCTTTTGTTGTGTGCTACCCTGCAAAATAGTGAGGGTATACGGAAGTGACTAGAGTTAAGGGCAAATGGAAGGGATGAATAGTGAGGGGAAGGGAAGGGATAGGGAAGGGGTTGTCAGGCACTGGTGTACCTGGCACTGCTGAGCAAGCCATGTGGTATGGTGGTGTGGGAGGCTAGCTCTGGCAGTGCAGGCACTGGGTTCGAGTCTAAAAGCGGGTTATGTTTTGCCGCAGCTACGAGCTGTGGCACTTAATTTTTGGTGAGGTACGGGTTTTTCCCCCTTTCCCAACATGCACCCCCCTGGAGCTGAGAATCCTAATTCAAGGGGGTGCAGGGGCAAGGCCCCCCCGTGAGGGGGGGATGGGGGTGCAGCCCCTTCCAGCAAAAATACTTTATTTAAAAGTGGAATTCAGGTTGCCGGAGAGTGTATATCGACGATTTGCTTTTCAGCGATATACACTCACCATAATAGCGATCGCTGTTTTGTGGTCTGTTATGACATGGAGCCCATGATTCTTCAGCATTTCCCTACCCTTTTACCCCCTCCTTATGTGCTTCTACTTTCCTCTTCTCTATCATCTCTCTCATGCACCCTCACTTTTACAGCTCCACTTCCATATCATCGTCAATGGCATGCTTCTCCACTGTAAACTGTTTCGGTAATCCTGCTACTGGCTTGCTTTTATAAGATTGTGAGATTGACATGCTTCACCTTGACCCAAACATTTCTCTTTCTCAGGTGACAGTATAACAGCAGTATCAATACTAGACCCAGACTCAGTGTCACCTTCGACACATAAGGACTAGTCTCAGAACTTGGCTTGGTGACGCTGATGCTACTGATGCTTAATTTGGGGGCTGGGGCAGAGTGGGACCTCATATAGTGCCTCAAGGCAGACAGGTGATCATCCATGCTCATAGCGCTGAGGTGGCTTGGGTGGTGCTGGTGTCACTAGTACTGGCAGCTGGTGTGTTGTGTGGGACTGGCTAGGACAGCTACCTCTTGCAGTAGGCTTGGAACCAGTTCACTTATAGAAACTAACTACAGCACAGTTGCAAGATCAGTTCTTGATTGGGGAGCTACTTGTTAGCATGGGAGCATAGCACTGGCCAACTTCAAAGAACTGGAAAAGTACAAAAAAGTTCTATGAGAATTTGGGAGGAGTCAAGTCATACATCATATGAAGTTGTACTGACTAAAGTGAGTGAGAAAGATGGAATTATAGGAGGGTTAAAACACACAAAAATCTCTGAGAAATATTGTATGTAATTCCAAACACAGATTGTATAGTTTGGTACCTAAAAAGGGTAACTTGGATTACTTTTGCTTAGAGCTGGGCAAAATTAGCAAATTCCAAATTCACAGAATGTTCATAAAATTCCTCAAATTTTCATGTTTTCAGAATTTCAGAACATTTTAATTGGCTATAACTTGGTCTGAGTTATAGCTAGAGGTATCAAATTTGCTATGTGTATCGACTTGTATGTGCCCTAAAAACTTGTCAAGTTTCTTGGAACAAGTTATAGGGGCTTAAAGTCTGGCAATTTAATATTCATGTGAAAATTTCTTAAAATATTTCTATGCTTACAACTTAGCAACCTTTGAAGCTACATACAGTAATTGAAAATGTAGATGCATACTTTCTTGGAAGAGTCATTGAAACTGCTAAATAGAAAATCAATCAATCAATTAATTAATTAATCGATCAATCAATCTCTTTAGCCAGGCAGAACACCATTGAGCAGGACTCATTTATAACGTGGAGCTGGTAGTTTAAACAACAACAAGAAGTCAATACAACAATTTGGAGCAGGCGTAGCAACATTAGCAGCCTATGTACAGTCATTACAAGTGAGAAAGGCATGGATTGGCATGGGGTGTACAAATTTACAAATACCATCTTAAGGCTTGACACTGAGAACAGAACAAGTCAGCATAATTTATCATATCATATGATATCTTTATTTATAAAAGGCGCCTTTTCAAACCAAGGCACCTGTACAATAACAAAATAATTATCCCAAAGGGAATAAAATACATAAAAAAGTAGCAACTTCAATGGTCAACAAATGACAGACCAAAAATATATGTTTTTAAGGCAGTCTTAAAACTCTGGACAGTCAGGCAGTCTCGTACCAGATGAGGTAGAGAATTCTACAGGGTCGGGGCCATAAAACTAAATGCCCTTGCCCCAGATGTTTGTAAATGAACCCTGAGAATCTCTAGCAATCCCTTATCGGTGGATCAGAGGATGGAGGGGATAGTAGAGGCAAGAGAGATCTTTCAGGTAACCCAGTCCCTGGTCATGTAGGGCCTTATAGGTTAACAATGCAACTTTGAAGGTGATCTGCCACTGTATCAGCAGCCAGTGCAGTCTGTGGAGCACAGGTGTTATGACTGGTTCCAGAAGTACCAGTCAGTAGCCTGGCTGCCACATTCTGCACCAGCTGCAGGTGGTGGATACCAACCCTTGGCAGTCCTAGGTAAAGGGTATTGCAGTAGTCAAGGCAGGAGGTAAAAACATGAACCAACATTGGAAGATCGAGAGGAACCAGGTGTTTAACCCGGGTGATATTTCTCAGATGGTAAAAAGAGGTTTTAAAAACTTCTGAAACCTGTGACTTTAGGGTCAGACAGTCATCAAACATAATGCCCAGATTCTGCACCCAATCTGAGGTAGCTAGCTGGACACCTCCGAGCCATAGACCCGAAGGAGAACCTGCCAGCACACCGGCCTCATGATGACCTGGGTCCACCACCAACACCTCCGTTTTTTTAGGATTCAACCGCAGCCAGCGCACATTCATCCAGGCCTGGATTTCAGCTAGACAGCTGTTTAGCACCGAGACAGCATCATCCTGATCAGGCACAAGAGACATGTTTAGCTGAGTGTCATCTGCATAGCAGTGAAAACTCAAGCCATACTGTCTAATAATGGCTCCCAATGGCAGCATATACACTGAAAACATGGGTGCCAAAATGGATCCCTTCGGTACCCCACAGGATACAGAGAATGGAGCCGAGGGGAAAAAAAAAGACCACTCAGTCCTACCCATAAGGAAAGATCAAAACCTTCTGAGGACAGATCCCAAGAGTCCACAGATGAACCACAGGTGATCCAACAGCACACCATGGTCCAGTGTCAAATGCTGCAGAGAGATCAAAAAGAACCAAGATGGAATGAGTCCTTTGATCTCTCACTATCAGGAGGTCATTTAGTACCCGAGCAAGGGCCGTCTGAGTACTATTTCTCTTAAAACCAGACTGGAGAGAATCATAAACATTGTGGCTGGTCAAATGGTCCTCCAGCTGTAATGCCACCACCTTCCCAATAACCTCACCCAAAAAGGTAGGTTAGAGACAGGCCTGCAGTTTGCTAGACAGTCGGGGTCCAAGGAGGACTTTGGAAGAAGCCAAACCACAGCCTCCTTAAGAGGATCTGGAAAGATCCCTCTCTCCAGGGGCAACCAGACTATCTCAGCAAGGACTGGGCTGATAACATCCATGCAACCAACCAGCAGGCACGTGGAGCCCAGATCCAAACTACAGTTGGTAGGACGTAATGACTGGATAACCATCACAATATCGCTGATTGTGGGGCAGCTGAAGTTGCACCACACAAACTGGGTATCCGACATCTCCTGCCGACCACTGCTACTCACTTGAGAAAGGGTCAAGCAGATATCAGATCTGATCATGGCAACCTTATCTGTGAAGAATCACGTGATCTCACACCGCTCTTGTGAAAAAACATTTCGAGGCTGAAGACAGAGTGGATTGCACAGTCTGTCCACAGACCGGAAAAGCTGAGCTGGTCGATTCCGCACAGCAACAATTTCCCTGGACAGGAATTCTGCCTTATGGGAAATTATTGATTGATAGACTGAATAATGGTCCATCAAACTAAGCCTGTCACACACCAGGACAGACCACCATTGCCTCTCTAACCTTCATCCAACTCTCCTCAGCTCCCTCAAGGTCTCAAACCAAGGATACCTGGGGCGAAGGGTGAGTGGGCAAACACGAACAGGAGCAATGGAATCCAGGGCCTCTGTCACTGCGTTATAGGCTAGTACAAGATCCCCTGGATCCAAGCATTCACTCAGCATACCTGATAGGTTCAACACTGCCATCAGGAGATACACCCCTCAAAGTGTGGTATTGGACCATCTCCATAGGGGAAGGCCTCCTGGGGGGCCTCAAAACTGAACCTGATGGTATGGTGCTCAGACCACTCTACTGGTTCCACCACCAAAATCGGATATCTCCATCCCCAGGAGAAACACCAAGTCCAATGAATGACCACCAATGTGAGTTGAGGAGGAAACAACCTGTGTGAGGCCCAGTAACCTCATTAACTGGAGGAAGTCCTGTCCAAATTGCGAGAGTTCATCATCAACCCAGGCATTGAAATCCCCCAGGATCAGCCATCTGTGGGGTCCCAATGTCAGGTCGACAATGAGGTCTGTGACTTCCCACAGGAAAACATTCCCGACTCCCAGGTGGACAGTAAACAAGAATCCTGCACCCTACAACCTCACCCACAATACTTTCAGAAGAGTTGGTAGGTCCCACTGGAACTTCCATCAGGTTCAGTTCTGATTTAAAACAAAATGCCACACTCCTGCCCCGCCGAATCATCCTTGGGCAGTGTATCACCAAGTACCCGGCTGGAATTGCTGCAGCCAAAATGGGACCAGCATTTTCATCCTGCCAAGTCTTGGTGATGCAAGCCAGGTCAGTTGAATTAACAAGATCCGAAACTATAGTGGGCTTGTTTTTAATGGACCTGGCATTGCATAACACCACCCGAGTCAGATGAGCAGCTGAGGAAGACAGTTTCCTGCCTGCCATAGGCAGAGCCCTAGAGTATGGGAACCAGACAAGGAGGACTCCTTTCCTGGACCTGTTTTGCCCCAGAGAGTCACCACGATCCCAATCAGCCCACTCTTCTGCATTCCCCCAGCAGGCCTAGTTCCCACCCTTAACCTACTAGCTATCCCCAATGCCCTACACATCTATACACCTCTGGAGACAGAGAGGGGCAATAAAAAGTGTGAAGATTCCTCAGCCAGGAAGGGGAATAATACCTGACCGTTGACATACCTAACCAGCACATTTCCACAACAACAACTCACAAATACCCAATCAAAATACCATACAACACAAAAAACAAGCTTCCACACCACAAACAATAATAGCACATAAAACCCCAACCCAACAATAAAGAGTCAGCTATATAAATAGAATTTAAAGGTTTCCAGGTAGCAGCAAATAATAAAATGGTCCCAAATTTAACAATTTCTCTCATCTAGGGAGCTCCCGCCTCCCCCCAAAAAAATAAAATAAAGATTATTAGGCTTTTACCCCAGACACTATCTCACAGAGGTCAAGGGAAAAGTCAATAATTGATATAAAATCTTTGACACTTACTGTCTAAAGTTCACATAGTCATTGGACTCTCACTGCCCATAAACCAATAATAATCTGGCCCAAAATAATGATATTTAGGTAAGGAAAAAGTCAAACCAGGCTGTGGTTTACAGGTATGGTACTAAAGGCAGTCAGCATATCGCTATGTGTGAGTTCTATGCAAGACAATTCTGATAGACAGAGTACAATATTATATTGGAAGAGATCTAGACCAGCAAAGCATTATGTGGCCTAGGAGAAGACTATAAAGCAAGGGCATTGAGGGCACAGGATGCACCAAGGATAGTAGAGGGAAGAGAGGTTAGGAGAGGTGGGAGGGGGCAATTGTAATACCTTCAGGATAGACATAGCTGCATTAGTCTGCGTGGTAGGCCTAAGGGTAAGGAGAAGGTGTGGGGGTGAAAAGGTGCCATTAATAGGGGGAGGTGACAGACAGGTAGGAGGGAGAGTCAGATTCAGTGCCAGAAGCTGTTGCAGAACTCCATAAATGATCATTGGATAAGATTTTTGAAGGCAGCTAATGGCATAGATTAAACAAGCTGCAGTAAATTTTGTGCAGTATTCCAGAAGACTGGTAAGGCGTAACTAATCACTGCCCAACCAAAGTGCATCCTAACTCTGGGTATGTAAAGGATGATACGAGTCTGGCTTCTCAGCAGATAGCTGTCAGGAATGCAAGAAGGTAGGCAATCCTTAATATATTGAGGCAGCTTGTTAGAGATGGCCCTATAGATCCAGAGCACTGTGTTCTTTTGTTGTCTAAGACTAAGTGAGCCCCAACCTACGATGTAGAGGGTACAGTGGTGTGTTGAGTAGGGGGCACCAGTAATGAACCTGAGTCCTCGGTGGTACACAGTGTCTAGTTTGGCAAAGGCCACACTAGAGTAGTGCCCATACAGAAGGTCTGTATAGTTGAGAGGCAAGAACATTGTTTGTACCAACCTGGTTCTCCCTCCTGTGTTAATAGATGCCCGATTCTGAAGAAAATCCCAAGCCTCTCTGTTTAAACTTTTTGGAGAGTTCCTCGATACGGACTTTGAAGGAAAAATTTGAGTCAATCCACACCCCCAGATATTTGAAGGAATCTACATAGTCCAGCGATTCACCAAGCAAGGTGTGGATTTAAGGGGCTGTCCCCACCATGATAGAGTAGGGGGAGTTTACCACAGGGGAGAATATTGGGGCCTTTATTGTCTTAGCATTTAACAGAAGTTGAGTAAAGGGGATCTGTAAGTGGTTAAATTCTATTTGGAGGTCACTACACGCGAGTTCCAGAGTAGATCTGACTACATGCAACACAGCGTTGAAAAGTACTGGTCATGTAAATTGTAAGATTTAGGACTTGCAAAAAGCAAGGATGAATGGTCAGCACTCTGCAAGTCTGTAAACAATTTGCTTTTATTTCAACCTTATTTCACAGCAATGGTGGAAACAACAGCAACAATGGCAAAATATTGCTAGCAGCGGCTTCAGACTTGGCAAATAGTCTCAGTGGTTCCGAAATGTAAGAAACATTTAATCCACAGGCCTAAATAATACAAACCTTTTCAAACAGTCAACAGCGGTTCCAAAATGTAAAAACATTTAATCTGTAGACCTGAACAAATGCCCAAAACTAGCACCCACACTGAATCTCAGCAGTTTGGCTTCTGGTGTGTGTCAAGCAGAGTGTCCAGATTAAAATGCCTGTCTAAATGCCCCGAGCTGGGGCTTTATATACCTGTCTGTGGATAGAGGCTGGACTTTCCATTTTAGGCTACCAGGTGTCACGCTTGCGCTTCCCCAATGCAATGTTCTGCCACCTGGTGATATCACCTAGCCTACATTTATGACACCCGATATTACAATCTCACACAGGATTGTTAGAAGGATGTTTCCTGTTTTTTCCCCTTCATCTCATCAAAGGCAATATGTTGGAACACAGCATCCTACTTTTTGAAGTTAAAAGGGCTATCTTCTGAACACTTTATTCACCTGTTTCCCTTGGTCAGTTAACTATTGGAAATACCCCTTTGGTCCGTTATCCCCAAAGCCTTTGACAATAACTTGTTAGATTCCTGGCAAACAAGTTGGCCTTCCAGGTCAAAGGAAGATCAAAACTTTTTTTTTTTTTTTTTAATCCAGTCTTTTCTCTATGTCCCCTTTGAATTAACACTGCCATTTTGTGGCATGTACATATACATAGAATTACATAAAAAACACACACAACAGAATTATATCCACATATAAGGACTAGCAGTGAAGTAGCTCACCACAGTTAACTGTACTTCAAAAATTTCTGAAAGTTTGGAGGATTATAACTCTGCCATCTTTAAAGATAGAAATAACCCAGGTTTGTGGCCAGAGACCAGAACGTCTGGTTCTGGCCAGTGAGGTGGGGTTCAAGCAGCCATTGGACCCCCTGCCTCAGGGAGGGAGGGCACCTCTTTCCACTGCACACCAATCAGAAATGTCACTGACCACTGTTTTTGTGAAGTGCTGCACCCCACCCCCCCCAACTTTAGATACCAACTCCAGGGTGGGCAGACCTCAGGGAGGGGGTGGCAAATCCTGATTTTGGTGCCCTAATTGCTCAGCACCCTAATGCTGGCACTGAATGCCTACAGTGCACTAAATTCACTCTCCTGCTCCTGCTGCAGGGCCCGCAGCTGTCAGTGCAGGCTCAAATTGAGCACTTACTCTTTTACTGTGCAGTATGATCTTAGTAGCCTGCCTGCCAGCAACTACAGTTGAATGTAGTGAATTAGCTAAATGGAATGATAAATGCATGACTCTGTGATGCTTTCTGAAGTTTTCTGATAAAAAGCTGTTCTTTTTCACATAAGTGGAGTGCCTTTCAGTAACCATGTCTTTCCCCTGTGAGAGAGAGATGGAAAATGCATGGAGGTATGTTCAGTGCGAGGAGCGCTCAGTCTCCAGCATAGCTAATTGACTGCTGCAGATCACACTGTGATCAACTTGGACATGCTCAGTATGGCCTCCCAGTAGAAAGCGTTGTGGCATATTGTTGTAGAGCCACAGTGCCAAAAGGAACCCAGGGTCCTTCGGATCTGCTTTGCTGATGGCCAAAACACTGGATTTTGGCACACTCACTGAGTGCCACTTTAACTTCAGGTTATCCTTAGGATGGGAATGGAAAATTACTAATTTTGTTTTCATTTTTTTCCCCTTGTTCTCAGCAACTACAGGCAGCTATCACCCCATTGCCTGACACCTAGGACTGTCCACCGCACTCCCCAGTAGTTCCAAGCCCCATTTCCCCCATGGATTTCCTCCTGTGGTGGGGAAGGGGGGGCCTTCCTCCCACCACCCAGTACTTTCAATCCAGACCGGGGCTTCCAGTGATCCAGAGGCAGAGCAGAATGCTGGTTGGCAGGCAGGTCTTCATGGATCCTGCAGATGTCTTTCTATTTTTCAGTCCTCCCCTTTGTGGGGCATGCACATGCCACATAGCCACATTATTCACCTCCCTAACTCCAGTGCTGACACCCAAGCCTCCACCAAGAAGCAGCCAAAGAATGGGATGACCTTCCCTCCACCCTGGGAGACCCCAGGAGAGGTGAGCAGTCTGTCAGACACTCGATCCTCCCTCCCCTGACTACCCCCCAGCAACCTGAGCTCATTACCAAGCCCAGGTTGCTGGTGTGGTACGAGGTGTGGCATCCAGTGCCTCAACTTCCAGCACCACCAGGCTGGCTTTGAAAAATGTCTAATTAGTTCTGCAGATTCATGGAAGGAGCAGGGGGCATAGCAGCAGTTGGATGGGGAAGGAAAGATTACTGATCACTCCAGCACATGGACGGAAGGAGTAGTTGGATAGAGAGATGTGAGATGGAGAACAAAAACTCACTACTCAGTGCAGCTGATAAGTGGAAGGAGCTGAGGACATGGGCAGCAGTAGATCGGAAAGGCAAACTCCTTGTTTTTAAGTTTGCCAGGTTAATGGAGGGAATAGGGAAGGCATGGACTGAAGTGCAACTAAGGGTTTAAATTTATATTGGGCAGTCATTTTTGTCAGATAATCTTATGTAAGATTATAAAATGACAAGAAAAATCCCTGGTCCTGACTGGTCAATCTGGGGCAAGACCTGTGATGTTATCCCAGTACACACCACAGATCTTGTCCCAGCACACACATGACCACATCATATGTCAAAAAAGTCAGTTCACAGTCCATATCCAAGTTGCCCACACTTGTTATGGCTGCTGTGGTTTCTGCCAGTACTTAAATGCTGTTTTTCAAAAGTAAATCCCTACCTCTCACTGTAATAAAACAGTTGAAAACACTCAAATAAATGAAGGCTTTCTACCCTATCACAGTAACAGATTTCGGTGACAGTAGCTCAGTTTTCTTTATCATGACATTATTTACCACCTCCACAGACCTGGCAAGGGCTATGACCTCCCCCTCAGAGGGGTGCATCCTCTGGCCCATCTGGGACATCATGGGTCCTGCTGGGTCCTGGTATTCCCCTGTTTTTTTCTCCCCTGTGCCCATGCCCATGCAATGGGTGCAACAGCTGTCTCCACCTCCACAGAGGCAACCAAGCACCCTGGGCATGGACCAAACCCCTCTTATGCTGACGCACACAGCACAAACCTCCTCCACAAGGAAGGAAAGTAGTCATCTGGATGTTCAATTCTTACCTCCCTCATCCAACCCTGGAACAACTGAGTTTGTTCCCGAACCTAGGTCGCCAGTGAGGCGTGAGGTGTGGAGTTCAGCACCTCAACCCTCAGTGCCATCGGGCTGGCTAGCTCAGTTTTCTTAAAAGTAAATTGAATGTTGCCAGGAAGCCAGTGTGATTGACTTCAATCGCTCCCCACTCGCTTGGTGTCGGTGACCCCCATCCACCCTAAACAGAGTGCATTTAAAATTACATTGTATTTCAGTTACCAGTTTTTCTAATGATGTTTATTTTTTATCTCCTGGTACAAAAGACAACTGTGCCGTGAGAACCAAATAGGTTCATAAGTAGTTTCAAGTTCGAGGGACAAGCCCAATTAGATCTCACCGCCAAATATCCTAATGGTGGAATAAGATTTTTTTTTCACACATATATTGATGAAGCCTGAGTGTAAATTGATTAATGTTATCACTAAGAACAAAAAAAGGAGGAAGACAGTTCCATAATACTGGTATTCTCAGAGTTGAGTCTTTTCTTTTTACAGTTCTGTTAAGATTAGTGACCAATTTAAATTTATGTGATCTTGTGTTACATGTGTCCTGTTTTTTCAGACAATATGTTTCAAGCATAATGGTATGATATGCTCTATATGCAAGACATAGTTCCCCTCTTATGGATCTATATTCTAAAGAATACAACCCCAGAGATTTTAGTCTATTGGAGTAATACAAATTGGGCAATTTACTTTTTTCCTGGTGATTCTCCTCTGGACCCTCTCTGCCAGAGCTTTGTCACCAAGTGATGTTGGGGCACAAAACAGTGAATATTCTATATGAGATCTGAATAAGCTTGTATGTAAAGGAACAATAACTTCTGGTTTGTGACTCTTGATATGTTTAAGGATGCAGCTAATTATCCCATGACTTTTCTTTTTACAGTGTTAGCAGTATGTGCACTAAATTTTAGGTTGTTAGATATAATTACACCCAAGTATTTTTCAGTGGTGATAGTTTGTAAATAAGTGCCATTTAGTGAATAATCTGCAAGTGTGTTATTTTGGCACAAATGCATCACCTTACATTTGCTGATGTTAAATGCCATTTTATTTTCATTAGACCATTCAGTTGATCTGTCTATTAGTTTGCAAAGCTTTAATCAAGTCGTTATTTACTATGCACCCAATTTTGTTGTCATCAGCATATTTATCCATACTGCATCAAAAGTTTGCATACAGGTGATCAAGATACTAAACAATAAGGGGCCCAGAACAGAGCCTTGAGGTACACCACTGGTAATTGTGTCCCATGCACATTAATGTCCTTTGACAACTTTGTTATTAAGCCAAGATGCAATCCACTCAACAACATTACTGTGTAGTTTCAGCTGGACTAATTGATTAAGTAGGATGTTACGAGAAACTGAATCAAATGCTTTAGCATAATTTAGACATAGTATCCACTGGTAAACCTGAGTCCAAAGCCTTACTGACTGGCTCAAAAAAATGTATTAAATTGCTCTGACAGGATTTACCTTTTGTAAAACCATGCTGAGTAATGTCCAGAAAACCATTATCTTTCAGATCTAGGATTTTATACTAGAGTAATCATTCCATAAGTTTGCCTATGTATGACGTCAGGCTTAAAGGTCTATAATTTGTAACATTTTGCTTACTTCCCACTTTATGTAAAGGCGTAATTATAGCCACTTTCCATTCTGGTAAGGCAACTCCCTCAGCAATTGAAGTGTTGAATAAGTAATGTAGAAAAACGGATAATTCCATAGACAGGTTCTTTATAAAACTTGGAGAAATTCCATCTGGACCTGCTGAAGAGTTGGATTTCATCATATTATAGCATCCAAAATATCCTGTGTATTAAATGCTATTGGTGTATCAGTGTGTTCTAAAATTCAGGCTGAAAGTCTCTTTTGGCTTGAAAACACAAATAAGTTCAATTCCTGAGCCATCTTGTATTCATTAGATACAAGTTCCTGCTCTACTAGTAAAGGACCCACACAACTGGGCTTTCATTTTAATGAACCAATATACCACAAGCAGAATAATGCTGTGAAGAATAAGCGATGCAGGGTGGGCAGCTGGCCGCATGGCTTTCCAGCTTAAATCAAAATGGCAAAGTTGCTCAAATGACCGGAGTGGGGTGGGGCAGCTGGCTGCGCAGCTTTCTGGCATAAATCAAAAAGGGAAAGTTACTCACCTGTATTTGTATTGCTGTTACATTTTTTTCCTCTCCTGCTACAGGACAGAACAACTTTACAAGGACAACTACAGTAACAATACCGCAATGTAAACACGCTGGGGAAGGGGCACATGACTTTCTGGCTTAACATAAACCAAAAACAGACAGAAAAAGTCAGTAGGAAAAAGAATGATATAGAACAAAAGAAATAGAGAGGGGAAGCAGAAAATGAGTGTGCATGATGAAAGGAAGTTTGGGGGGACAGATCTACAGTAACATGAAAACAGCTCCATCTACTGGGAAAAACAGTGCCATTTTTTGTTTTGTTAAATATACCTACCCATTAAAAATGACAACATCCAGTTTTAATAACATTTTTCATCTTTTTTCTTTATTTTTTTTCTTTTACTACAAATTAGCCATTTTAAAATCACAGTAATGCACTCCAGTGTGTGTGCTGTGCTAAAATAACGTCATGCCTTGGTGTTGGATGCACTCAGCCTGCAGCCTCGTGCCCAACCACACAAGGCATGACATTATCCCAGCGTAACACGCACCCTGGAGTGCATTATTGCCTAATTACAGGATAAAGGCTGTAGCTGTTTGACCTATTCCAGTGGTCTCATGCCATAAGGTTATACAGCAGTACTCTCTGGTATCACGTTACAGCCTTAAGTGAACAGTTGTGAAGTGCATTCTCAGACCAGTGTTTTTAAATTGTGCATGCTTTTTTAAATTTGATCCCAAATTATTGTAATACCTACAATACGTACTATTCTGTTGAAGGATTTATACCATTCTTTTATTTATTACAATGAAAAAGGTCTTGAAACCTATGAAATGTTTTCTATTTGACCTCAATAACTTTATAACTATTTGCCTAATACTCACATTTGCAATTTCCAGGTCTTTGACCAGAGAGGGAACAAGAAGAGTTTTACAGCCCTAGCTTTAAGATGGTTAAAATATAAGACATTTAATGGAGCCTCTGTTCCTCTTATTCTATGTATAGTGTGCTCTCATATAGGAGCATTAGGTGGGAGAGCTTCACTTCAACACTAAGTGGGAAGGTGGCACAATCAAATAAACAAAAAGTCTCTAAACTTATTGTGAACAACTCAAGCTGAACTCAAGTGATTAAGAGCTAAGGCCTCTGAGGGATGTTGCTTAAGGTATGAGTCTCCTTTCATGAGGTTTGGACAGACATAACTGCTCAGTTACACTTTGCTGTCCTCTAACCCAAACTTCTAGTTTGGAGTCTCCTGTACAATGAGAGACATCCCTTGGATGCCCAATTATCTGACAGTAGTTGTATCTACTCAACCTGAAATACATTCAGAATACATTGCACCCTACATTCTGTGCATTGAATGTTTTGCTCAATGTGAAGCCCAGTTGCTAGAGGACCTCCTAAATGACTTGCAAATGAAATATCCAAGGAGAAGCCATGTCGAAATATTCACTGAAAGCTAGAAAAGGGCTGTGTCTCCTTTATGGAATACACCCAGTATCTTCTGAATTCAGTACATAAACCCAGCAATTTAGAAAATCACTTTCCCAATTTTTCGGCAAAGGATCAGGATAAGTTTTATACTTTTACATGCATCAAAATATGTCAGTTTCTATCATTACATTTGTAAGCATAATGTCATGGTTAAAACCATTTGATCATCCAGTCTGCCCTGTTTTACCTTACTCTACCCCGGGACCTTATGGCTAGCCAGAGTTATTGCCATTACCTCTCGCCTTACTGCTTTCCCCCGTGTGACTCTTAAGCCTTTTATTGTTTCATAGTGCAGCAGCACCAGCCAGGATTCAATGCAATACCTTGCAGCAGCACTGGAAAGTGCTGTAGTGAACAATGTAATTCAACAGTAATTCAGTCATTTCGTCATGCTATATTTTGACATGTCTTACTCCAGATTGCTTTGCATCGTGGCTTGCTCCACTGTATATTGATGTACATCTAATGTTGAAATTGGAAGAAATTAGTGGAGGAACCCTCCCCCTTTGACATATAGTTTGACATACTTGTCAGGGGTCTGGGGATACGTTTCCTCATTATTTAGTGCATTTTTACACTTGATTTAGTCAGTTTTGTGCCTTTCAGGGAGAATTTTACACAAGTGTTCTTCTCCATTTTACTCCTGGAACTGAGTAAGACTCCCAGAACTGAGTTTCTCAGGGGTCCCCCTCCCCCATTTCCACCACTATGCATAACAAATATTGAAGTAAATCAATGCATAGAATCTGTATCAACAGGGCAACCAAGCTGGAATGGCTCCAAAGTTAGCTTTTTATGTTTACTTTTTGTAGTTATTTTTCTCATCACCCAGAATGTGCCATTCCTTCAGATTTTCACTGAGTTGTATCCTACTGCTCACCTGACTCATTGACTACTGCTGGACTCTGGCTTTAGATTCTTAGGTCCCGTCCACCATCACACCCATAAAATCCGGTATTGACCCAATGGGCTGCTTTCCCCAATTTTTCTCCCAGCCTGTCCCCACAGTGCATGCATGTTGCTATGTTCTGGGAGGTTGCTCAACAGCACATGGCCATCCATGCTGCTTAGGGCACCACCGTGAAAGCTGTCACCAGGAGTCACTGCACAAGGATGCAACACACAGACCTCATACTATGGGAAGAGAGAGTCCAAGAGGCTCTCTATATTCCCCCTGCTGTCCTCTGTCATTCTGGGCTTAGGGCTGGCCAGAGCATTCCTTTTACTCAGCACCACAGAGCTGGCTATTTAGTCTTTTACAAAGAGATCTCTTTGAAATGGGCTTTTTTTGGAGCTGTTAGGGCTAGAAATAAAGTTTCAGCTGTGTTGATATTTTAAAATATTAAGACCAACAAACAGTAGCAGCATTAATTATTCTATGTTGCCCTAATTCCAGGCTATCATTAACAAATGATGGGGCTGTTTCTCAAAGCCCTTAGAATGCCGAAAGGTACCTGCGTCAAACATAAATGACAAGTGACACCTTGCATCAAAAAAATGCACTCCAAGTCATTCTCAAAAGCAACCTGGGGGAAATACAGGCTGCTTGCAGCAAAGGGGGCTTGTGCCAGCTTTGTCCCACAAAATGGCTGTGGCATGGCACTAGGGGGGGTGCAGCATAGGCAAGCTACATCTCATATATATTGGTATTCTACAACCAGCTGCAGAGGATGACTGCCCAAATACATTTAGACCAGCGAGGGGCTGGTCTAAGTGTACCTAGGTGTCATCTGGGGGTCACGCGAATAAGCTGCCAGAGTCCCAATCCCCCATAGGACATGCTACCTTGGTAGTCTAGGGCACCCCCCCCCACAGCCCCTATCCCTGAGCCCCTTGTAAAAATGGAATAATTCACCTGTAGAGCTATGGCACCCCCCAACAACCCCAATCCTCTATAATATTTATTTAAATATCCCTGGTTGGCTAGTGCCACCCCAAAAGTCCTGATTCTCCATATTATTTATTAAAATATACCTGATGGGCTAGCAGCCCTCTCAAGCCTTGATCACTTATAGTAGTTAGTAAACACTCTAAATATCCCTGGTGGGCTAGTGATCCCCCCAGCTCTGATCTCCCATACTTATTCAAATGTCCCCAGTGTACAACTGAACTGCCCTGGCCCTGATCCTCTGGTAAAAGTTTCCCAACATCCTGGTGGTCTAGTGGACCCTCACCCAGCAGTGTCATACCAGCCCACTCCCCCCAACCCATAACCCAGCCAATGAATGGCACAGCCCACCTCTCACCACCATGGCCAGTTGCTGACAGCTATAAATGAATGTGTACTGTATATAGTATGTGCTCAGTGATTGACAGCAGCTGGCAGTCATTGAGCACATACTATATACAGTACATGCTCATTCATGGAGTAGTCAGTGGCTGGCCACAGTGGTGAGAGGTGGGCCGTTTCAGTCGCCGGCTGGGTTAAGGCTTTGGGGGAGCTGGGTGGTAAGGCACTGATGGGTGAGGGGGTCCACTAGACCACCAGGATGTTGGGAAACTCATTTACTGGGGGATCTCGGCTGGGATGGTTTGGTAGTACACCAGGTACATCTGAATAAATATGGGAGATCAGGGATGGGCGGGGTCTCTAGCCCACCAGGGATATTTAAGATATTTACTAAATACTATGGGTGATTAAGGCTTGGGGGGTGCTAACCCACAAGGATATTTAAATAAATATTATGGGGGATAGGGGCTGGGGGAACTAGCCACCATGGACTGCTCTCCATGGTCCTCTTGCCACATGGCCAATCCACAGCTTGTGGTACACCTTCACAATATGCTGTCTGCTTTGTTCATGGCCAGGGTTGCCGCAAGCTGCGGAACTTAACTACCGGGACCCTGTTTGACAAAGAATCAGGCACAGGGTCCCTGGCGCATTGGCAATCAGTGCAAGCCATCTTTGGCATGGCTTGTGCCTGACATTTGATAGTCAACCCCATGTTTCTAGTCTTAATGGTTCTAAAGTTAGCCACTCCTTTTTATGCTGATTTTTATATCCTCCTACTATTCCATCCCCCATCCACCTCCTGCTTGCCCAGCCCCATCACCCACCATCCCTGGGACTTACCTGGCTCATTACACACAAATTACACCTCACAGCAGGGCCAGGGTAAGGAAACTTACTCCCAACCCCTGGTGATCACGTCCACATGAACCAAGGTTCAGTTGGTGGTGTAGGGTTTGCAGTGAGCAGTGGAATCATCCCACCATAAGGTCTCTTCATATTTTGTTGCCCTGCTTTCATCCAGACATTGGGCCTGTCCTGTCAGAGCTCATGTGCAACCAGTGTACCACTGTGGAAGCGGCTAGCTCCCTGGACCACCGCAGGGCTGGCGCAGTGGCTCCCTACACCCTCCCTCCCTAGCTGAGAGTGCTGCTGCTGTGCAATGCCCTCCTAGCCCTTAAGCTGCCTGACCAGCTTCCTGTGAAGACATTAAGAAACTAGCACAGCTAAACAGTGACATCTACTTTTTATCCCAGTGCAAAAGGAACAACATTATCCCTAAAGGTCTAGCTATTTGGAATCCACTGAGAAACAGATAATTCTATATCTGCTGAACAACTTTGTCATAGGACCTCTGAGAAATTGAGAAATCAGAATCCACAGCTCATATGCCAAGAAAGCATTTTTGAAGAAACAGTTTAATGAAATAGCTACCACACTGGAAAGGATGTCTGGTGAGCCTATTCCAGACATCTTGCATGAGACAGACATGAACTACCAAAGAACCTTAAGAAAAGCCATGCTTATTAAAAACAGGAAGTTAGATGCCCTTAAACTTACCATACTTCCTAACCATGAAGAACAGAACAGAGTGACTGAACAACTAGGCCACACAGATGGGCACCTTTCAGTTAATTTGTCCACCCACACACTGACTACTGGGGAATTAAGTACTTTCTAAGGGTCTCAATTTCTGTCCAACTAAACCACTGGACAGAATATAGTTTTGTGGTGAAATGGAGTAATACTTCTGCAGATTGAGACTCAGGGAATTTTCTCATGGCAGAGAAGAAATCAGACAGTGAAGAAATCAAACAGTAAAAATGTTATGGATAAGAAAAAGAAACCATATGAGTTTACCCCACCAAGTGGCCATAACAAGAAACTGGACAAATACATTCATTGCTTTTGCCAGAGAGTTACTGGTGAGATTCTTAATAGGCAGAAACAGGCCCGTTACAGCCTCACTCCATTGGAATGTAGGGCTATACAAACACTAAAATCGAACCATAACATTGTCATAAAAAAGGCTGATAAAGGCTCTGCAGTGGTGATATTGAATCGGGAAGATTACATTATGGAAGCCAACAGGCAGCTAAGTGACCTTACTTACTACAAAGTACTGGGAAGTGACCCAACTACAGAATATTAAAAAAAGAGAACTACAGGAGTTAATTGGAACATTTCCAAACCATGTCCAAGACAAACTAAAGGTCATCATCCCCAGTGAACCTAAGCCAGGGACATTCTACATGCTTCCTAAAATACATAAGCCTGGTAATCCTGGTAGACCCATAGTCTCTGGTAATGGTACCCTGACAGAGGGGATATCAGGGTTTGTAGAAGCTATTTTCAAACCACTGGTTATACAAAGGGATAGTTACATCAAGGACACTACTCACTTCCTGCATAAACTTTCTGGTTTTAATGACTTACCACCTGATACCCTTTTAGCCACGATAGATGTAACATCCCTCTACACTAATATTCCACAAACAGATGGCATTTAAGCCTGCCTCAAATATCTGCATGACAAAGATTTGGACCCCAACATAGACCCTGGAGTTTTGGGTAAACTCACTGAATTCATTCTGACACAACAACTTCAGCTTCAATGGTAAACATTATGTTCAAACTATGGGAACAGCAATGGGAACCAGGATGGCTCCACAGTATGCTAATCTTTTTACGTCGAATATGGAGGAGGATTTTCTAAGGCTCTGTACACAAACCACTCGCTTATTTCTGTTATATTGATTTGTTTATAATTTGGACAGAGGGCACTGACACAAAGATTTTCATCGGGAACTTAACCTCCACCCAACTATAAAACTTTCCCTGGAATATTCTGCCAGTGTACATTTTCTGGATACTACTGTCACTTAAGGACGGAACCCTACATACCTGTCTTTACAGGAAACCAACAGACAGATACACAAGAAAAGTAATCACCCGAGCCACACAAGAAAATCTGTCATATATAGTCAAGCACTTCGGTATCACCGCCTCTGTTCAAATGAGGAATAGAGACATCTGGTGATGTTGAAAAACATCTTTAAACAGGGACACTCATCCAGAGAAATTGACAGCAGTGGAACGTGCAACACAGGTCCCAAGAGAACAGCTACTGCAATATAAGGAATGGATGACTACCGACAGAATACCCTTAGTAGTCACATACCATCCTGACCTTGAACTCCTACGCAAGATTATTAAGGACCTCCATCCAATAATTAGTGAGGATGAAACCCTTAATTGTAATTTTCAAGAACTACCACTACTATCTTTTAAACAACCACCCAACTTAGCTAACCTGATTATTAGGAGTCAACTTCAACTGGAACAGAATACCATGACATCATATGGTACACGACCCTGTCATCAACGCACATGTAAGACATGTAACCTCATTTCCACTTCAGACTGTGTGGTTACATCACAAGACTATTCAGGATACAAGGGAATTATACATGTACATCAAGTAATGTGGTCTATTTTATCCAATGCAAGAAATGTCCTCACACAGGTTGTGGGGAGACAAGACAACAACTCCACACTAGAATGAATTCACACAGACATTCTATTAATCACAAGACTACTGAGAAACCAGTAGCCCAGCACTTCTCCCAGGATGACCACTCAATCTCAGATATGTCTGTGATGGTCTTAAAAGGACATTTCAACAGTACACAGAGACGGGCTTCTGAAATTAGAGTTATTTTGCTTCTCAATATGGTGGTGGATGGAATGAATATTGAAGTTGGTTATATGACACATTATTCCACTTAAACTTACACAGACCTTTATTTTAAAGATGGGCATAATACTTTAGTTCTTCAGCAGGCCTTTGATTTTGTAAGTTTATGGTTATCTACATGTTGACTTCTCACCTTAATACTGTGGTGAGTGCATGTACTGATGTATGTATGTGTGTTTGTGTTTTGTGTGTGTGGATTGTGTGTTATATTTGTTGTGTGGTGGTTGAGTGGGGTGTGCAGGGGTGTGTGTGGTGAGGTGTATGTACACACATGTGAGGGGAGCATGGCATGGGTCAATTGTTGTGGCTAGGACATTTAGTTTTCACATTGTGGGCCAGATATTCAAACTGCGCCATTCTGTGGCGCAAGCCCTTGCGCTGCTCAAAAAAGTTACGCAGGGGTGTGGCCAGGGTGATATTCAATGAAGTTGCACTATTGAGCAACTTCTTTGAATATTGCCCCTGGCCACAGCTACTGTGCATGGCGCAGTGGAACTTGCACCACTGCAAATGGTCAGAGTGGAGCATTCAGATGCGGTGGCGCAAGTTCCATTGCACCATGCGCAAACCTGTGATATTCAAAAGGTGACTTACAAATGGGGCCCTCATTTATGCAAGGCACAGAGGGGTCATTTGCATCTAATTACAGCCCCATTTGCATTCCATTAGCATGCAGGTGTGCCGAACCCCAACGACTTGCACCTGGCACCCTGCCAGGCAGTAGCTGTTTGGGAGCGATGCCCCCTGCAGCCCGATTGCGGGCAGAATGTTCCATTCCCCCCATTAGCCCGATCACGGGCAGAACATTATGTCCACCCCCCCGAGAAGCCCGATCGCGGGCATCAGATGTCCCCTCCCCCAGAGTCCAATATCCCTGGTGGTCCAGTGGACTGCAAAGCCCGATTGCAGGCATAATGTCAACCTCCCCAAGTCCAATATCCCGGGTGGTCCAGTGGACAATAAAGCCTGATCGTGGGCATAACATCAACCCCCCCAAAGTCCAATATCCCTGGTGATCTAGTGGCCCCCACCCACCCACCCATGGGCCCCACTACCCTGCTCCCCTGTCAACCGGCAGGTGGCAGCACCCACCCACCTGCCCGCCCCCTGCTGACGTGACGCTCAGTAGGGCTGCCGTCGAGCGAAATTAGAGAAGAGTTGGTCGGTGTCGTCAGAGAGCAGTAGTTCAGATATGTGAATGAAGAATTCATTCATATCTGACTGCCTTGTACAGTATGGGCTGCACACCATTGGCTCTGCTCTGAACCATGTGCATGCAGCCCCACCGAGCTGTCAGCTGGCGGCAGCAGGCGGTGGGGGTTCTGCCGCCCACCGCCGATGGGGGGAGCGGGGTGGGGGCTCCATGGGTGGGTGAGGTGGGGGCCACTATATCACCAGGATATTGGACTTTGGGGTTGACATTATGCCATCGAATGGGCTTTGTGGTCCACTGGACCACCAGGGATATTGGACTTTGGGGAGGGGATGTCTGATGCCCATGATCAGGCTGCTCGGGGGACATAATATTCTGCCCATGATCGGGCTAATGGGGGGAATAACGTTATGCCTGCGATCGGGCTAATGGGGGGACATTTAGGCCCGTGATCGGGGCATGGGGGTGCCACTGGGAACGGGTCGAGCACCACCCACAGGTGGCAGCTGCTGTGTTGTGCCCTGCAATGTGGCAGCTCACCTGTGGGTGAGCCTCGACTTGATCCTTTTTTTTGGCTTAAAGTTGTGCAGGCGCAGGTAGGGGGTTGTGCCTGCATAACTCTGCATGGCCCGGCTGAATATCGGGATGTGCAATTTATGCATGGTTCCTCCTCCTTCAGTTGCACATGCCTTCATTAGCATTGCGCTGTTGCTCAGCATGATTTTGGGGGGTGCAACTACCTCCTGTTGAATATCGCAGAATGGCACATTTCAGACTTGCGCAGGTGCAACCCTATTGCGCATGGCTCAACTCTTTTGAATATCTGGCCCATAGTGTACATTTACTTCCTTCTACTAGTTGTCAGTGGCTGGATTACACACTCACATTTTTAAATCTGCTCATATTAAGATGCATATCATTTACTTGGGGGTTCATAAAAGGTGTAATTACTTTGGGTTTTCATTTAGATTCCTTAGAATGATTCAGTGCATTTTTGTTATACTCTGACTGTGTTGAAATCTGCACTCATCAGGTGCATGGTCTCATTTTCTTGGGGTTCCTTGACAAGTGTTTTTTTTATTTGGCACTTACGCTTACAAGTGATACTATCATGCATCATGTATATATGTGTATGTTAATTTGAGGCTCGTTTTCAACTTGCAGTTATACCTAATTTCAGGATTTTGTCTCATTATCTGTTCTTTACTACACCAGGACAATTGGAATGTAAGTTGTAAGCTCATCTTACATGTATTAAAGAGCATGCCACCCCAAGGTTTTTTTTTTTTATCACTAGAATGCTTTCTTAGCATACTGAGACATTTTAAAATGTATGTGAGAAGAACCCTCTGACTGTGAAGAATTCTTGATAACCTTTGCCCTTCTGAGTCTCTTCCATTAAAAGCATACTGGTGTTCATTAGCTTCTCTGACATGATCTTCTGTTATGTTTTAAATGTATATGTTAAACCAATGAGAATTATTTCTGTTTTTTCAATATAATCTGGTGTTAATAGTACAGGATTTTCAAAATAACTGCCATAAAGTTTCTGAAGGACCTGGTTGGTTCGAAAGCTAGAGCTCTTTGTTCTTTTCTGTAACATCCAAGTTGGTCCAATAAAAGGTATCAAATCATTTGTTTCTGGTTTTGTTCTTAAAAGGACCAATACGGCACCTGCAACATTTTTTTGCAGCTTCCTGTGGTCACTTCCAAACCTGGCTCAGCAGTATGGGAGCAGGCAGTGCTACCTGTTGAGCCATTGAGCAGCCTAATGTTAGCCATTTTCAAATAAATTACACTAGCTAATGTTGGAAGTGTTAGTTCTAGAGCCTGGAGTCCAGGCAACATAAGGTAATTACAGTAAATTAGTAGTTTCATTAATTTTTTTAAAAGATTAAGATTTCTTACTTAAAGTTAGACCTTTCCAAATAAAGTGTCTTAAAAGGTGTAGAGGAAACCCTCAAAATGTATATTGCATTTTTCTAGGACTTAACACAGCACCTCAAATTTGGAATGCAGTGTATTATAACTTTATGTACTAAGTTTTATTTTGACTTCAGTAACTTATTGTTTATTGCATTGTATTTGTATATAATGCAGTTTTATATACTAGTTTTTAGTTTTGGCCATGTAAGTCATGTGTGCACCTTATTGTATGCTAGTTTAATGCATTGCTTTACTGTACTTTGACTCTGCAATTTGCATGCATATTGTACTGTGTCTTTGCATAATGTTTTGTTTCATTTTGATTCAGTACTTGTGTATTTCACTGTATCTGCTTATAATGCATGTTTTACTGTAATTCATGTGCATGGTTTTGTATCTTTGTTTAATGGATTATTTTACTCCTACTCTGCAAATTGCATGTGTATTGTATCTTTCTATAACGTATTTTGTGACTCGGCAATTCATTTGATTATTGCATGTATCTTTGTATTGTATCGTGTCTTGTGTTTGGTGCTGTAGTTCCCTTGTATATTATATTGTTCTGCATTTCCATGTTACCCCAGGGCATATCTAGAATTAAGCTGTTCAGCTTAGTGTGCTTTTCCTGATGACTTAGAAACAGAATCTGATGGCAGAAGACTGAGTCTATTCATACTAAACAGCCTCACTTAATTGACCAGTTTTCTAAATAAAGAAATACCTAATTTGGACACTTACCCTTCTGGATTTTGACAGCAGTCCTGGCTTGGATGGCATTTGCTTACTGTGCCCATATGAGCGTTGATACAACAACACCAAGGAGAAAAATATGACAAATGCCAGCAGTACCTCTTTACCAGCATAAAAGATTAAGTCTTCACCCTTTCTGTAGATATAAGTGAAGAAATTAGTGCTCAAGGAAGTCCACATGTTTAGTTTCTTTTCTTCCTCGTCTGGAAAAAAAAGCTTTTTTGAAAGGAGTTACAAACCAAGATATTCACAGATCTCTTTTAATCTGATTTGTTACTGAGGTCTTGGCATGGAGATTATTTAATATCCACATTGCATCAAGGTTGTGAAACTAAAGAAACAGAACACTGTTCTTTAAAAACCAGTTACTCAGAGCAGTAATTTGAGAAGGGAACACGCTCTCTGGGTAAAGTCTTTTTGGAATGTTTACGTATATGAAACAGGATTTACATAGTTTAAAGTACATTTACTGGTACGTGGTCATAAAATAAACTAGAAGGTCCATCTTTGTCATTCAAATCATTTAGTTAAAGGAGATTGATGTCACAGCTTTAACCTCCAACCACCAAAGAAAAATTGACAGGTCTAAAAAAAGATCAGAAGTTCTAATATTTTACGTAGAATGTATACTTTTAAATCACATCCAAGAATAAACTTTTAGTAATATCAACATAGCATACCTTTTCCAGTCACATAATGCCATGACAGATGTATTTACTTTAGTTCTGTTCATGCTACCTTATATTTTGTGTTCACTACTAAAAATATAGAAACAGAATCTGAAAGCAGATAATCACTAGACTCACATATTCTGCTTATTGTTCCATACCTACAGTGTCACTGCAGACCATACTATTTTTTCCAGAGTTTTGCTTTTTCTGTGTGCAAAGTTAGTACTCATGAAAGGTGCTGGAGTGTCAGCACCAGAACATGCAGTCATGGTTGGACTGGGTAGCAAAGGGCCCACCTGGAGATGGGGTCATGGGGGCCCCAGTACTGAGGGCAGTATGCCCTAGTGTGTAAACCATAGCTTTACACACCAAATGTTCAGCCATAATGACAGCATTTTATTTCATTTAAAGTAAGCTATTCCTTTACTAGTCTTAGAGTTATGATACCTGTGAGATACCAGTATGCATCATTATCAGTTTATGTCCTAGTATCTCACAAGAACTGTGAGATATCACAATGCATCATTATCCATTTACATCCTGGTGCTACAGCTAGCAGTGGAACCAGTGAACCAGAGGAGTGGCTATCTCTACAAAGCAGTATGCAGAAGATGGAGATTAGCACCCAAGAGGTGGATAAGCAGAAAAGGGGCAAAATTCAGCAGAAGGGCATACAGCAAGGAGAACCAGGGATAAAGGACAACCAAGGAAGGGGCTGGAGTAGAACAGCAAAGCAGTCTAGGGAGGTCAAATCATGGAAAGCCATGTGTGCAAATGCCAGAAGCCTTAACAAGATGGAAGATCTGGAGGCTGTCATGTGCAGTCAGACCTGGACATTGTGGCCATCACTGAAACCTGGTGTAATAACCACTAATGGGAGATGGCCATACCTGGCTACAACATATTCAGAAGAGACAGGGCAGGCAGGGAGGAGGAGGAGTTGCTTTGTATGTGAAAAATGACATAAGGGCCACAGAGATCCAGGAGGAACAAAAATGGGGGAGAGATACTGTGGGTTAAGCAGGAAAGGAAAATGGGGCCAGGCATCCACACAGGTGTGGTCTATAGACCACCAGCCCAGGAGGAAGAAATGGATAGGGAGCTGATGCTAGCCATCCAAAGGATGGCAGACAAAGGTGAGGTACTACTGGTTGAAGACTTCAATATTCCAGATGTGGACTGGAGTATCCCAGCAGCAGCATCAACTAGGAGCAGATTTATCCTGGACTCCCTTCAGGGTGCCTTCCTCAAGCAACTGGTCATGGAACCAACTCAGCAGAAGGCAATACTGGACCTTGTGATCACTAACAGGGACAGTGTGATGGGGGTAACAGTGGGGGAGCACCAGGGGAACAGTGACCACCAGTCATTGTGGTTTGAAATTAGAAAGAGCAGAACCAAACCACACAATAACACGTATCCTGGATTTTAGGGGGGCAGACTTTGGGAAATTGGGGAGATACTTGAAAGAGACATTAAGGGGAATGGGGCAGGAATCAGGGGTTAAGGAACTGTGGGCAGTATTTAAAATGGGGATTACAAGAGCAACAGAATTATGCATTAAGCAGGTTAGCAAGAGGAAAAGGAAGAGGAGACCATTATGGTTTCCAAAGAGGTAGCAAAGAAAGTGAAAGCCAAAAGATTGCATTCAGGCAATACAAAAGACACAGGCAGAAGAGGATAGGGAGAAGTACCAGGAGAAGCAAGGGAGGCAGGGAGGTCAGTAAGGAAGCCAAAGCTCAGACAGAAGAACACATTGCAAAATCAGTGGGTAGAGGGAACAAAACCTTTTACAGGTACATAAGTGAAAAAAGAAAGGCAAAGCGAGGGATAGTGAGACTGAAGGGGGAGGATGGAAGCCGCTTGGAGGATGACAACAGTAAAGCTGTCATATTGAACAGGTATTTCTGCTCAGTCTTTACTGAGGAAGAGGAGGGTAATTGGTCTGAAGGGAGTACAAGGGGTGCGAATGGTGCAGAAATGGACAGAAGTCCCTTTACACGAGAAAGGGTCCTGAAAGAACTGGAAGTAATAAGAGTTTATAAAGCAATGGGGCCAGATGGGGTGCACCCAAGGGTCCTTAAAGAACTAAGAGGTGGTGGCTGAACCTCTGGATCTCCTGTAGCAGAACACTGGAAACAGAGGAGGTACCCAAAGACTGGAGGATAGCAGATGTAGTCCCCTTATACAAAAGTGGGAACAAAGAGGATACGGGAAACTACAGACCAGTTAGCCTCACCTCGGTAGTGGGGAAGATCATGGAAGCACTACTAAAGGAGATTGGTGGAACATCTGGTTGTCAATGGACTGCAGGACCCAAGGCAGCATGGTTTCACCAGGGGGAGGTCATGTCAGACCAACCTCATTGAATTTTTTGACTGGGTGACTAGGGAGGTGGATCAGTGAGGGCAGTGGACATGACCTATCTGGACTTCAGCAAGGCCTTTGACACTGTGCCACATAGAAGACTTACACAAACTAGGGAATATGGGGTGTGGGCAGGACAGTAGTGTGGTGGGTAGGTAACTGGCTGGGCGGCAGGATACAGAGGGTGGTGGTAAATGGCTGTCACTCCAGAGGGAAGAGTGACCAGTGGGGTACCACAGGGATCAGTGCTGGGACCGGTCCTATTCAACATCTTCAGTGACATTGCACAGGACCTAGAAGGCAAACTTTCACTGTTTGCTGATGACACAAAGCTCTGTAACAGTAGACACCAGAGGGTGTAGACAGAATGACAAGGGACCTGCAGAAACTTGAAGAATGGTCAGGGGTTTGGAAATTGAAATTCAATGCAAAGAAGTGCAAGATAATGCATACGGGGCACAAAAACCCTGGCACAATATATCAGTTGGGGGGATGAAGATATAGCATGCACCAAGCAGGAAAGGGATCTTGGGGTTATCTCTGATGACCTCAAGGTAGGGAAACAGTGCGACAAGGCAGCAGGTAAAGCAAATAGGATGCTGGGATGCATAGGCAGGGGCATCACCAGCAGGAAAAGGGAGGTCATAATTCCACTATACAAGACACTAGTGAGGCCCCACCTGGAGTACAGTGTACAGTTCTGGAGACCTTACCTACATAAGGACATAGACAGGGTAGAGAAGGTTCAGAGGAGGGCAACAAAGATGGTGCATGGATTGCATCACATGTCCTATGAGGACAGGTTGAAGGAACTGAACATGTACTCCCTGGAGGAGAGGAGGTAGAGAGGGGATATGATAGAGACATACAAGTATCTTACAGGGAGGAACAGGGTACAGGAATATACTATTTTTAAGCGAAAAAGATGTTCCAGGACTAGAGGGCAAGGGATGAAGTTGGAGGGAGGATCATTCAGAGGAAACGTGAGGAAGAATTTCTTCACAGAATGGGTGGTGGACAAGTGGAACACCCTGCCAGAGGAAATGGTGGGGGCTGAAACAATCACGGGATTTAAGAATGCATGGGATAGACAAAGGAATTCTGGAGGTCAGGGGTAAGGGGCAACAGACTTCTAGGAAAACAAACAACTTACAAGCTCAAATGGGCAGACTGGGTGGGCCATAGGCCCTTATCTGCAGACACTGTCTATGTATCTATCTATGTATCTCACAAGAACTGCATGCAAACAGATAATGATGCATATTTTTAGGAAATAGTTTGTAATGTAATAATTGTAAGTGACATTAGATGGGCATCAGGGGGTCACTAGATTACCAAAGACGCTGTTTTTTTAAATCTATTTAAAACACATTTTATTATTCACAAATTGAGACCAATATACAAAACAGACAAATAACATGGCCTTCATTCATCTGTATCCATCAGTAGTTGCCAAATGTCATACTTCCCTGTTTTAGCCATTTCATATGCACAAAAATGAAGTACAAGTGGTGAAAGCATACAATGGTATGTCCCCAGAATCCCTGTCTATGTAGACAAGTGTGTCTCGGTGAGTGGGACTGCCCTGTTCAAATGCTGGAAGTCCTAACTGTCACAAACCCTCTCAGCAGGTCAGCACTCTACTCCCAAAGTACCAACCTCCGAGCTCAGTCTTGTGAACAGTTAACAGAACAAGGTAACCCTCTTGTCTGTTTTTGTGGATTCGAATCAACCTTTGGTCTCAAGTTCTGGAGGGATTCAAACTGTGAACCTCTTGTTAGCGTACCCAATGTACAGGTGCAGATAATTCTGTCTTCGGGGGGCCAGATATCTTTGCCTATGAGTACCTAACCAGGTGTACAGAAATGAACCCTTAAAAACTGTAATAAAAGATCTCAGATTTAAAATGCTTACGTTTTTGCAGTTTGGTGTCACCATTCAAGCTTATGCATAGTGTTTGCTTTAACCATATATACTCTACTTGTGAAGGAAAGAAATCAAAGACAGACCAAGTAAGCTGTAAAAATAGAGTTTTACTAAAATAGATAACAAATATGTAACACGTAAAATACAGAACTATTATATCACAAGACATACAAATCTCTTAAGCAAAACAGGTTTTAACAGTGCAATTCCTACTACAATACTTAGATTTGTCTCCCTTTAAATACCTACTTAAAGTGCTCAGATGTTTCTTTGTCAGAGACTGGATAGAAGTGTATCTGAAGTAAAACAGAATACTCCTTAAAGAAAACTATTTGCCAACCCCTTTATGTGAGGTCACCTAGCCCCTCCATTGTCAGAATATATAAAAAATGTATCTATACAAATACAGGATGTCTTTTCAAAGTATTAAATTCTGTAATCCTCAGCATAACTCATGTTCTTCAAATGAATCTCTGATCTAGGATAAGCTTCCTCTCAGACATCAAAGAACATTTTCAATGTCACACCCATGTGTAATAACCTGGGTTTCCCTCCAAATGTCTTAAAATGGATATGATCTTCCCTCTTACAACTACAGCTATAATTAACTCAGAGAAACAGGAGATCCTTGATTAAGGCCTGGTCTGTAATTATCTCAGGGCTTTCATCTTTTAGCAGAGACCTGGGGTGAGAGGTCATTCTAATAGCACCAGATTTCTCAGCAGCGACAATTAGTAATATGTTTTTATATTTTAAAAAAATGATACAGCACTCAGAACTGGCTGCCTACATCACTAACCAGCTCCTGCTCTGTCCCCCACCATATCCCTTCACATTCATGGCACAAAGTCTGGATCTATGTCCTAGGTATAATGAAAGTACTGTGCCCAGATTTCCTCAAATAGGCTCTGCTGTTACCAGAGACACTATTAAATAATGCAATTGGGATTGGATGGGCATCAGTAGGAAAGGGAGAGAGGGACCACTAGACTGACAAGACCTGACAGACTCTGCTATCAGTATGCTACCTAGCACTTGCCCAGGAATGGGGGAAGGGGAAGGATGACCATGCACACCGTGTGCTTTGATAAGGACAGTGTTCTGTAAATGTTAATTAGCACTGCCCTAGCCACCTGTTCATGCTTACAGAACCCTTTCCTCTAAAAATACCACTGTGCTATGTATGAAAGAGTGTTCACCCTCATTTACATGGGTGCAGCAGTATAGAACTTTGAGATCAAACCATTTTTGTAACAATTCCTGAAAAAAGGACACTGCCTCTTGAATTTGGTGTCACCCATTCAGATAAAATAAATGCACCCTGAATGAGAACACTTTCAATCTTGCTCTCACCCACCAGTTCCTCAGACAATGTTTGATCTGTCTTGTACTAATTAATCAGTTTCAAAGGAAACCCTTGTTGCTGGACAATACATAGACAGACAATGGTGACAGAAAAAGACCTGCCAGCCTGTCCAATTAGCCCATCCATGCCAACTACTCTGGACTGGTCCTAGTGGCCATTGTTCCCTTTTGCTTCTGCTCACCATTTTCTAACCATCTCCATATGCCTGTCCCTAGGGGTGGTGGCATTATTATCACATGGTTCTGCAGCTTTAACATGGAAGTTAGTTGGAATAACTGAGCAGTATCCATTATTTTTGGACAGAGGTCTGGATGTTCCATTTTGAAGAATGTGTAATATTTTCACTTAGCAAGGTGCCCAAGTACAGCCAAAATGAAGCAGGATATCTAACAGACATTTAAAAGTTTAATATCAACATTCCAGTAGCTAATAAATGAATACAGAGCTATTAAGGGATATGCTGAAGTTTCTCCTTACTGGTGGGGGGCAGGGATCAGAAGATGTGGTTTTGTCTGTGTTGAGGGGAAGACTATTTTGCCACTACAAATTGAAGTAGCCAAGTAGGATCTGAGGGTAGCCACTCCCACCATTGTGCATGCATCCCCCGGACTGATCGCAGAGAGCAACTAGAGGAAGTTTGCATTCTGACCACAGAGCAAGTAAAAAAAAAAAAAAAAGAAGCAGTAGAGGAACCTGCATCATTGTTGTGATGAAAACTGTGCATGTATTTCTTTTGGTGTGGCCCTGGGGTAGTGTCACGCACAAGTTTGCAGTTTTAACCTTGAAGATAACTAGCATAGAGCACTGTTTATTTCAATATTTTGGTGAATAGAGTAGTGCTTGTGTATACTTACAGGTTTTGAACTTTGGCCTTTCTTTTTTCCCCCATCCTTGGTAGGTAAACCGGGTAGTGAGTAGGGAATAGAAGGCCCAGCACCAAGGGTGAGCAGAGTGCCAGAGGAGGAGGAGGAAAAGGAGGCCGGGGAGGATGGTAGGCATTTCATGGTGCACTAAACAGGGAATTGCTGAGGGAGGTTGGCTTTTATTTGGGATATGGGAGGAGCTATTCCCCCACGTTGAACCTCAGGCTTTAGCCCTCCCATTCAATGTTTTGGTGAATAGAGTAGTGCTTGTGTATACTTACAGGTTTTGAACTTTGTCCTTACTCTATTTCCACCCCCGGTAGGTAAACTGGGTAGCCAGTAGGGAATAGAAAGCCCCAAAAGATTGCCTCCTCCAACTTACAGGGAGTTGGACCAGTAGCACACAGGAGAGGAACCCCCGTGGATGAAACCTGCGAGGATCCATGGCTACTAACCTGCCCGTCCTCAGGGAAAACTAAGAAAAGATTATCCAAGATGCTTAAAACCAAGTTCTAATTTTAGTGTATGGTGTAGTGTTTGTCGTTCGTGGTGAAGTTTCATATTCCTGGTCTTGTTGATTGATGCAGTCAGGAGGGTCGACTCTTGAGGTTGAAGAAGCAGATCTAGTTCAAGGAATGTCTATTCTGAATATAGATTACATCCAGCTGTTAAGGTGTTGAACAAAATCCAGGATGTAGCTGTGATATTTGTTGCTATTTAACAAATGTCATAATCCTGAAGAGCTTGAATTGTTTTAATAGGCTGCCAGACTCCAAATTACAGAATGTATAACTGGTTATGAAATCCTTAAGGTAATATATTGGACTTTGCAGAAGGTGAGGATAGGATACAATGTTTCATTCCTTGTAGTTTGACAAATGTTTCAGATGTTTGCAAGGTTCTCAGAAGTACTTGTTCTTAGTATTGTTTTGGAAGAAATGCAGAAATTGGTTCAAATCTGGACAACAAAGTACTAGAAGCTCTGACGTTTGATGGGGAGTCTAATGGCCATGAGTGTGGTAATTTCGCAATCTTTCACTAGCAGATGTCTATAGGGAGACAATCAAGGATTCTAAGAGAGCGAGTTTTGAGTATTAGGTAGGAGAGGGTAATTGAAAGATTTCAGAGCAATGAAAGCAGGGGTGAAACGTGCTATAAAGACTAATTGGATATCGACAGATATGACTGAATTATTCAGTACAATGGATTTGAGGTTTGAAGTCAAGTTAGAGTTGCTATGATGAGGTTTGCATGGGCACATACAGGAAGGACTGTTAGTGTAGGATGGTGGATATGGTTGCTGCTGTAGCATAATAGCCCAGTGACAGGAGCTTGAGTGGCCCTTGTGGCATTGACTTGTTGGTGGATCCAATACCAGTATGTTTTGGGAGTGCCCAGAAAAGATGGGTCTTTGACCAAGTCTACTGGATGATGAGGCAATAAGGAGTTGATATCACAGTAGAATGTAATGGGTGCATTGACTGCTTAGTCCAGAGTAGGACTATTGTGGAGTGTAACTGATGGAGACAGTCAAGTCAGTTGTGTTGTGCAGGATGCTAAATTGAATAAAGGCCTGCTCTTGGCAATTGTAATCACTGGAAGGAGCATAAAGGGAGAGATCCTGTCAAGGTAAGTGGCTGGCATGGTTAGGGTGTTGTGACGAAGGGATATAGATAACTTCATGAAGTATGGTGATGACCAGGGCCAGGGAGCAGTGACTCAAGACAGTGTGCATTTAACAGGGTAGCTATGCATCAGAGATTAGTTGGTATATATTCTGAGATACTAGATGGAAGAAGGGTCTTAGGAGAGCATCCAATGGCTATTCCAGGAATTATAAGTTGGATAATGTAGTTGATCCGAGTCAGCACTATAGAGAATATACTATGCATTAAAGGTATAGCGGATGATGAAAGTGCTGCTGTGTGTTATACTGTGGTTCATGTTATCCTTAAGGAGTATGGCTATTGTGGATTTGGTATGTCCCAGGAGGGAATTAAGTTCACAATTCCAGTATAAGATAGAGAGATCGAAGAAGACTCCACTAAAGCTTGGGTCCTGGGGAAGATTTGGAGGTAGGGACATCTATGCTGTTTGGATTAAATGCAATATTTAAGAAATGATCCTGCAGAATTGATTGAGAAATTAGATATTCTATGGTCCAGTCAAAAGGGATTCTGGAATTTAGTCCTGGGTAGCTTATCGGGAAGTATGATATATCATATACTGGCTTACACTACAGTAAAAGATGCAGTGGTGATGGGATATGAGGCTCCCTCTTGGAAGAAGATGACAAACTTGACTCACTAATGGTAGCCCAATGGTCCGAGATAAGGGTGGCATTAGGAGATTACTGGAGAAAGACATGGGCCATCATTACTGAAGATGTACAAATGTCATGTATTCAGCAAGAATCAAAGGGGAATGGGGGAAGAAACAAGTCCAGGATAAAGGCTGCAAGGGAACAGGAATGTCTGAAGGAAAAACTGATGGGGGAGTTGGCAGGATGGAGGTGAAGGGCCTGGAAACTGGAGGAGGCCAAGCTGGAAGGCAATCCACAGGTGACAATGCATACGAGTACAAGAAGACCATTGGAAGGAGTGCAACAACAAAGTCTGGAGTCTGATGGACAGAGTGTAATTTGAAACTGAACAAGCTTGTGAGGTTCAAATCCAGAATGTGAGGATGCCAAGGTGAGGACAAGTACAGAAATCCCAGGTGTGATGAGAACCAAGCAAAGGAGGCAGGAAAGGAAGGGCTGCCACTAGGTCAAAGCAGTCCATATGTCCACAGGGTAACCTGAGGCCGAAGCCCAGGAACAGTCTGTAGAAGCAAAATAAGAAGGCTTGAGAGACTGGGAAGGATATGCAGAAGAAGTTGGAGGCAAGTCTCAGGGACAGGTGCTGGAAGGTTGATGGGTACAGGGTTCCATTCCTGAAGGAAAGTGGTGAGTACAGATCACTGGCTGAGAATTTACATGGATGAGGCAGGATACTGGAGGCTGAAGAGGTACATTACTCACATTCTGGAAGGGAAGTGGTGAGCTCAGATTGCTGGTGTAGGCTGCAGGTAGTCGCTATGAAGGAGTACAGAGGTCCCATTCCCAAAAGGAAGTGGTGAACTCAAAATACTGGTATAGGATGTAGTTCGACGAGTCAGGATATTGAAGGTTGATGGGGTACAGGGGTCCCATTCCCAAAGGGAAGCATCAACCAGATAGCAGGTAGAGGATGCAGTAGTATCAGACAGGAGATGGAGCACACAGGCTCCTATCCCTGGCAGTCAGGGTGAACTGACCTTCATTTGATGCTGTGCAGGGCAGAGTTAGGGATGGAGACTGAGCAGAAGGCATGGTACAGAATTGGTTGAAACTGAAGTGGAGGAAACACGTTCCCATCCCTGGTAGACTGGGCAATCCCACTTGATACCGCAGAAGGCAAAGTTAGGGACGTGGGATGTAGAGGTGCTGGTATGACTGGTAGTTGATGGTAAAGAATCCAGCTGGGTAAAATGGTAGGTGGATTGAAATGGACTCCCATATCCAGAAAACAGGGAAAGCCTACCTGCTCTCAATGCCTCCGAAGGCATAGTTAGGGATGGAGACCTGAAAACTGTTGGTATGGGCTAAGCAAGGTAAGTGCAGTCAATTGCTGTGAGGTAAAAGGGGAGTAAACAAAAGGGAAGCAGGATAGCAGGAATGTAGGTAGCAAACAGAAGGAGGATGAGCATAAGGGGAACATGAAATGGATGAAATAAGCAAATCATAAATAACCAGTTATGCCACATATTACAGGAAGATACGGGAAGGAAGGCAACATTAAAGAAGGACAAAGGAGACTATGTGGGATCAGGAGGGGAGACAGGAGTGGGCAGGATCCCAGTCAGCAAAGGTGGAGGAGGCAGTTGATTGAGGGCTGGAAGGGTATGAAGTACTAGGGGTACAATTGGGTAAAGTTAGAAACTATAGGCTGGCAGTATCAGAGGCAGACATAACTGCAGGGGAAGGTCATGTGGGATAAATGACTGAGTAACAGAGCTGAGGAATTTCAGGCACCAGATCAGGTGAAACGTGGTGCCAGGCTATTGGAAAAGAAAGGAACGGTGATGGAGATGGAGTGGCAGTGTGAGGAATGAGGGGCCAGAAAGCCTAAAAGAAATAACAGGTAGCAAGGGACAAGGAGGAAAGAATGAGAGATGGGGTGCCAGGATGGGAGGGAAGGTTGGGGTCATCACCAGCAGGCTACAAAAACTCCGGAAGGTGGCAGCAGGACAAACACGAGCAGCATATTGGGTGAAAAGACAGGCAGCAAGCTAGGGACAGAGGGGAAGTGCAAACTGAGGACGGAGTGGAGATCTCAAAACAAAGAGGATGGAACAGCATGTGGGGGGGCTGGAGGGAGGGGATTTTTTGTGTGTACTTTTTGTGCTTTAAGCACAGAAGGAAGGGATAACCACAGGAGCAGAAGATGAGTCCTGCACACAGGAACTACTGAGAGGGAAATGGAAGGAGTGGGGCAGAGGATCATGAAAATTAGGAACAGCAAAGTGTGTGTGTGGGGGGGGGGGCTGAATTCACAAGGCTGACTGTGGTCACTCACATTTATTTGGTGCTGTAATGCTGAAAGTTGTATAAAAGGCCAATTAGTGGGGTGGTACAAACTGATTGAAGTCACCGGCCAGCATTGACAGGCAAAAGCGAGAATGCATATCAGTTGGTGCTCCAGCACAGGCAAAGTTGCGCTGTCAATGAATAGCACAAATGTTACAAACAAAGGGCAGAACACTACCTGCTTCTGTGTGGTTGACTGATGCTCCAGAGCTTCATGCATGGATAGGGCTTGTAGCTGGAGGTGGGATATGTGTACTGTAGGCAGATTGCATAGAGGGAACTCCACCAAAAGATGGAAGTTCAAGCCAGTATCCCCATTGAATCATATGAAAGCAGCTAGGTCGGACGGAGGCTGTTTTGGGACTCAAAGGCACTAGCAGAAGGGCTTGGAACCACACAAGCCTGTATGGGAACTGAGGGACTACACAGTCTGGGGAGGAGTGGAGGGATGAACACAATCAATGGAAGTGGGAGTGGAAAGGGAGTGACTCAGCAGCTCTGAGAGGAGTGAAAATGCCCAAAAGAAAAAGGGAAGGACAGTTAAATGGAGAAAGCTGAAGAAGGAGGATGGGGTAGGGGAAGGAAGCAAAGGAGACAAGGGGAGGTGGGGAGGGAATAGAGGTGGGGATGGGCAACAGAGAAACAAATGGGCAACAGAGAAACAAACAGGCACAAAGGATGTCAGCACAAGGAGCACAGGGGGCGGTACAGAAAATGAGCAGGAGAAACACAGGCAGGGATAAAGCAAGCACAAAAACAAGGAAAGGGAGCAGGAAATCCACGGAGGCACAGCCACATGAGCAGCACAGGACCCCGGTGCAGAGAAAAATGGGAGTGTTTCACAATGCAGTAGGTGGAAAACTGCTGAGGGAGGTTGGCTTTTATTTGGGATGTGGGAGGAGTTATTCCCACACATTGAAACTTGGGCTTTAGCCCTCCCCAAATCATTTCAGAACAGAGATAAAAATTAATGTTCAATACTTTCAACTAACTTCCAGGTTAAAACTGCAGAGTTTACATCATAGCTTTACTGCAGAATTTTGAAATGTAATCCAACTTGCTCTAAAATGAAAACGAAAGCTGCCTGAAGGACTTTATTTTTTTAAATGTCTGCTGGCACTCCTTCACTGTAACCAGAGACTAGGGAGTCAATTTGTAAAACAAAACTGAAAAAGCTACACTAAAACAAACTGTTTCACAATGCTATAACTAAGACATTATCCCATCCTACCCAACAGACTCATATCGTACATGCATGCACTGTAAAAGGTCTTTTAAATGCTTTTTGGAATAAAAGATTCCCTTCAGAAGGTGCTAGAAAGTGTGAGAAGGGACCCTAGAGAGCCAAGGCTTGCAAGCTTTCTTGAAAAACTGTTTGAGCTGCAATCCCACCCCTCTCTTCTCAAGCTCACTCTCTCAATGTATATTACCCTCTAGTGACCTGTGCCCTTGGAATCTTCCCAGCAACATAAACAGCAGAGCCAGAGATTAAATGCTAGGTCTTGGGCCAAAGTAAATACCAGTGGGGGAATGGGGAGTCTTGTTCCACAGGGAGAGAAGGAGAAAACTACACTGAGTGTGTTCATGTCTTCAAGGAGACAAGGACTGAATGTGCTGAGGAAAAGACAGCTTGCAGGAACAGTTTTCTGAAGGGTCTCTTCAGAATACTGAAATAAAAGGAGCTGCTATAGGATGGAAAACACACTACAGGGTCCCAAGAGTTGTTCACTCCCCTTCCCCCAGTTGTACAAAAAATGCAAACAAATCAAGCATCTTAACACTCACTGTAGACCCCCCCCCTTTCATCTTGAGTACTCACTACTTACAACTGTGGTTATGGTGCTTGTGAAATTGCGGTGGTCATACCTCTCAACTGTCCCCGATTTTCAGGGATATCCCTGATTTTGCCTCAAAATTTTCCTCTGTCCCTCGCAAAATTTCAGTTTTTGTGACTGACCAGTGGGGACTGTAAGCACAAAATAAATGTTAAATATTAAAGTTACAGACTCGTTCTGCTACAGTAAATGATCCTTACACTACTCCCCTTATTCTATCAGCTTTCTGAGTGAATACCACCAATTTTTAAGATGTATCCCTGATTTTGTGTCTTTGTCCCAGATTTTTGTAAGCCTTGTCCCTGATTTATGAAAATGGAGACTGAGAGGTATGGTGGTGGTGGGGTCTGGAGATGAGACAGGGGTGTAGCTACAAGGGTGTTGGGGGTTGCATCTAGGCCCACGACGTTTAAGGGGCCCAAATCATTGGAGCAATTTTGATGTTTATTTCATTCCCCTGAAAACTGCCGTGCATGCACTTGCACTGCAGCTGTAACCCAGTATTTTTTATGTTGGCTTGCCGCGCTTGCGCGCGAGTCAACATCTTCTGACTAAGTACAGATTTGGGGAGTCACGGTCACTGTTGGGTGAATGCAGGGCCTTGGCAGTGAGGTGCGTCCCTCATTCTCCAATCAACCTGTGCGGCACCACACCATGCATACTAATGTGGTGAGACATCTAAGGAAAGGTCCTCTGCAATCCGAGCAAAGCTCGTCAGACGCAGTGGTCCTTTTCTTGCCATGCTCAACGCCATTATGTGCATGGTGGGACATGTCCGTAGAACTGCTGACTTCAGGGGTGCCCAATCCCCCTGTTGGCTGCCCCTGCCCCCTGTCAATGTGCCGGCAGGGGAGCCCATTTCCCATCGGCATAAAGCACCCCCCAATTGTGTAATGCAGAGGGGGTGCCCAATCCCCCTCTGCTGTTACCCCACCCCCCACTTTCCCTTGGCTTTGACGGGGGCCCACCTCCCCATCGGCGAAATACCCCAATTGTTTAATGCCGAGGGGTGCCAAATCCCTCCTCGGCTCTCGTCCCCCTTTGTGTGCCGATGGTGGTGCCCAATCCCCATCAGCATAAATTCGCCCCCCGTGTTTGCCGACGAGGGTGCCCAATCCCGTTGGCTACAGACACCCCTAAAACAGTTAGGTGGCATGCTGGGAGTCCACCCCAGTGTGCCAAATCCCCTGGGAAAAAAAAAAACTGTCCTGCAATGTTTTCTTTTTACTACCTGTAACAGGAAAATGGTCCCTAGTAGTCTTCGTGTCCCCCTGCCCCCACCTGCACCCACCCACTGCGCACCCTGCCTCCCCACACCCCCATACCCTATAATTGCCTCCAGAGCTCGGCACAATGATCATCGGTGGACCAGGAACACGTCTGCACTCTTCAAAATCTACCGCGAACTGAGGAAATGCCAGTAAACTGTATAATGGGATAGATCGGGTTCTCTCAACTTTAGTATGTATCTCAGGCATTTTTGTGAATTTTGGCCCCAAATTTACAACATGGGGTTTTTGGGACCCCTTCTCATGAATTCTTGCACTATCATGGCATTATTTGGTCCTGAAAGGTGATTTCGTAGTCACTGTGTAGAATCACCTTTCAGGACCGCGTAAGGAGATGACAGTGCCACTGTTCATGAGGGGGGCTCTCAAAAACCCTATCTTGCAAATTTGGTGGGAAAAATCCAAAACATTTGGTGACAATACTCCATAAAGTGACTGTTTTACGAGCGTGCATAGCAACTGTGCAATGCATGCTCATATGTTGGTGCATTTGCACTATTTGCATGCCAGATTCTTTTTTTTTTTTTCAATTCAAACTTTATTAACGACTTTTCCATAATAATTTCTTCAGGGCTTTCTCAGAGGTGGCCGGGGGAGCATGTTTCTGTGATGCCTTCTTCATAAAAACATCCATCAAAGCAACGACCCAACATACAGAGACTCAGGGTGGTAAGAAAGCGTGGTATTGCAGATTCTGAGGGTTTAAGGCAGTTTTATAAAACTAAAAGACGAAAATATTAAATTGGGAGTCTGGAGCTGCTAAGAGGAGCTGCTACCCGGTACTTTGCATCACGTGGTCTCTGCATGCCAGATTCTCAACACTGGCATTTTACCACACCTTCTTGTGAACTGTACAGCTGTCATTTTTCACATCCTGGCAGAAATGTGTTTTCGCACTTCCAGCGCAGAATAGCGCAGTTGCTGTGTGAAATCAGTGTTCGGGACACATTACAAAAATGACCGATACTGTTCATGAACAGAGGTTCTAAAATGCCTGTGTTGAAAATTTGGTGACAATACACCATGAAATGACTTACAAGCATGCATTACGCAGTTTGCACGCACGCTCGTGCCTTCGCAAACTTCTAATTTTCTCATTCCAGATTTTCTACAGTCCCATTGTTCTGCACCTCCTAATGAACAGTGCAGCTGTCATTTTTCACATCCTGACCAAAATCTGTTTTCACAGTTCCGGCGCAGAATAGCGTGCTTGCTGTGGAAATTCCATGCTCGAGACACATGATGAAAATGACAGTGACACTGTTCATTAGCAGATGCCCTAAAATGCCTGTTGAAAATTTGGTTGATAAAATCCCCCAAATAATTGCATTATGGGCATGTGTTGTGCAATTACTGTGCACGCTCATGACTTCACCAATTTTCATATTTTCCTCCAGATTTCCGACACTGCCATTTTTTTTTTTTTTTTTTACCTCATCATCAACAGTACAGCTGTCATTTTCACATCCTACCCAAAATGCGTTTTTGCACCTGTGATGCCAAATGGCACAGTCACTGTGCAAAATCACCTTTTCAACTATCAAACTGATAGTGTGACTGTTCATGAGGTAGGGTCACAAAAAGCACATGTTGAAAATTTGGAGTGAAAATACCAAACACCCAGGGCATTAGGGTTTCCAACCATAACGCCCCACCCTGGTAGAGACTGACAGGCATCAGGGGTGTGACTTGGAGTTGTCGGCTGTAATGCTAATGCCATTCCACCCCCAACCCCATCCTGCAGCCAGTGACAGGCATCGAGGTGTTCTTTGGACTCTTCAGCCCCAAAGTTCACCCTATTCTAATATACTACACCCCTCTAAGCTTATTTTCTTATGGAATGGGGTGAACATAAGGCCGAAGACCCCAAGGCACACTGCAACACTTGTCAGTGTCTACAGGGTACGGTGAGGTGAAATGGCATGAGCATTATGGCTGACAACCCAAAGGCACACCCCAATGCCTGTCAGTCTTGGCAGGGTGGAGCTGGGGTTGGCATTAGTTCAATACTTTACTGCCATTCCTATTACGCATCTCTCTAACTCTTGTACTACCAATGTACTACCAATGTCAATGCCAGCAAGACAACATTCAGCATGGACAAATGCTTGTTTTTCTTTCCAGCAGCAGCTATATGCACTGTGCATGAGTGACTCAATTCCATCCAGAGTGAGTGACAGCAGTAGTGTGGGGATGGGGGGGCTGCTCGTAGACAGTGAGAACCGCCCAGTGTACCGGTGGGGAGTCGCAAGGTATACTTAACTTACATAGAAATTGACAGCAGATGAGGACCTCCAGGCCGGTCTGCCCAAGTATTCTAAATACATGTTACCCATGGACCCTATTAGTCCCTGGTAATCCTCCCACCCACTCTTCAAAATTCCCTTGTGCCTATCCCATGCAGCTTTGAATCCTGCCATAGTCTTAACCCCAACCACTTCCTCAGGGAGTGCATTCCAACCATCACCACCCTTTATGTGAAATAGCATTTCCTATTGTTTCCCTTGAATCTACCCCCTTCCCTCTGCCTTCATGTCATGACCCCTTGTTTCTGAATCACTTATTCTGGAATTCGCTGCCAATCAGAACCCAGTTAATACCCTTTTGGTACTTGAAGGTCTGACTATATCATGTCCCCCCCTTTCCATCCTTTGCTCCAGGGTATACATGTTGAGGTCCTTTAGCCTCTCCTTGTATGTTAAGTGGCTGAGTCCCTGCACCATTTTTGTTGTCCTCTGGATCCTTTCCACCCTATCCACATCCCTCCTGAGGTATGGTCTCCAGAAATGGACACCGTATTCAAGGTGTACTCTCCAGCTGCTTGTATAAGGGCATCACCACCTCCATCCTCCTGCTTGTGATACCCCTACCTATGCATCCTAGCATTCTACTTGCCCTCTCTACTGCCCTCTTTCACTTCTTTGCCACCTTGAGATCATTAAGGATGATTATATCAAGGTCCTTCTGCTCTATCGCTCCCAGTACTTGACTACCCATCCTGTACTCTGCCCCTTGATTACCTGAGTGCATAATTTTGCACTTTTTAGTATTACTGCTCTAGTTTGTGCAAATCTCTGCTCATTTTTTCTACCCCTTCCAAAGTGTCCACCCTGTTGCAGAGCTTTGCGTCATTTATGAACAGACAAACCTTCCCCTAAACAGGACAAGGACTAGGGTAATGGACTTCAAGAAAGCAGACTAACAGAATGAAGAGGATATTTGGGGAAGAAATGTCAGGGATGGGGAATATAAAGGATGTGGAGGAATAATGAGCAGCTCTTAAGGGAAGGGTGCTGAAAGCCACTGAAATTTGCATCAAGAATGTTAGAAAGAACAGAAGACCTCTATGGTTTACAAGGAAGGTGGCAGAAATGGTCGGAGAGGAAAAGGGCATTCAGGAGGTATAAGACACAAAGGGAGGAGGATAGGGAGGCATATAGAGAGAAGAGGAGGATGACAGGTCAGAAGATAAGGAGGGCTAAAGAGGTCACTGAGGAGAAAATAGTACAGCAGGCCAAGAGGGGAAATAAAACGTTTTTTTAGGTATGTGGAAGAAAGAAGGAAGGCATGGCAGGGAATAGTGAGACTGAGTGGGGAGGGAGGAATAAAACTGGAGGGGGACTTTGAAAAAGCAGAGGTATTAAATAGCTACTTCTGTTCAATCTTCATGAAAGAGGATGAGGGTTGAAGACCAGAGCTGGAGGGGAAGGGAGTGGAATGCAGGGAAATGGATTCTAGAATGTTCACAATCGATAGAGTAAGGGAGGAATTGGGCAGGTTAAAGGTGGATAAAGCAATGGGGCCGGACGACTTGCACCCAAGGGTACTCCATGAGCTGAGGGAGGAGCTGGCAGCACCTTTGACAAGACTGTTTAACTTGTCCATGTATACAGGGTGGTTGCACTACACAAGGAGGGAAGCAAGGAGGCAACCGAAAACTACCGGCCTGTCAGTCTCACCTCGATGGTGGGAAAGACAATGGAGACATTAATAAAAGAAATGGTAGTAGACTACTTGGTGGCCAGTGGAATGCAGGATGAAAGGCAGCATGACTTCACAAATGGGAAGTCATGTCAGACAAACCTGATACAGTTCTCCTTCTCTCTGGTTACCCCACCAGAAGTACTCAAAGCCCTGACTGCCCTAAATCCCTCCAAAGGTAGATGCACAACAGGCATGGATGCCAAAATGCTCTACCTTTCTGCACCAGCCATTGCCATGCCTCTAGTGTCCCTTTTCAACCTCTCTTTCACCACTGCTTCTATACCTTTAAAATGGAAGCTCACCACAGTTATCCCCCTCCTGAAAACTGGCGACCCATCCTCCCCAAGTAACTACCGTCCAATCTCCCTTCTACCCTCCCTAGCCAAAATCCAGGAACACCTGGTCCTCTCACAACTCTCTACCTTCCTTGACTCCTCCTTCACCCCATACCAGTCTGGTTTTAGAAAATCCCACTCCACTGTCACGTCCCTCCTCAGACTCAGATTCCATCCTCTCAGGCATGGACAAAAGGCACATCACATCTGCCATTTTCATCGACCTAGCCAAGGCATTTGACAGTCTCACATACCCTCCTTCTGTCTAAACTCTCTAAGGCAGGCCTTTCCAGTGCGGCCATGAGCAGATTCAACTCATACCTGAGTGGCCGGACCCAATCCGTAAAAATTGGTGCCTCCACTTCAAACCCCCTCCCTGTCTCCATCGGTGTCCCCCAAGGCTCTGTCCTCTGTCCCATCTTAATTCCATTTTTCTCAACGACCTCCCTTCAATCTGCCGACATGCTGACATTCATATGTACGCAGATGACAGTCTTGTATGCATCAGGTCTATCCCCTCAGGATGTTGCTTCAAAGATCCAGCAAGACTTCACTGAAGTACAGCACTGGTTTTGTCGAAACCAACTTATCCTAAATGCCAAAAAAACGATCGCCGTGACCTTTGACACACGTCAAAGACTCTCCCGCCTCCCCGCTTTCCCCATTCTTAAAACACTCGATGGGACCCCTCTAGAAGTCTGTACCTCTTTCAGATACCTGGGGGTCTGGCTGGACCAACACCTTGACTTTTCCACGCATGTCAATGCTACACACAAAAAACTGCTCCCTAGGCTGGGGGCACTATACCGGAATCGCAGCTGCATCCCTCTGCCTGCCCGTAAAGCGATTCTACAGAAAATGATCCTCCCTATTTTTGACTACGGGGACATAGTCTATTGTTCTGCCCCTAAATCCACTCTGGCTAGACTGGACCCTCTCTTCAACTCCTTCAGCCGCTTTGCACTGGATTGTCCCCCCTCCACTTACCACTGCGACCTATACAGTCGCCTAACCCTACCCTCCCTCGCAAATAGATGCCATTACCACTGCAATAGACTCACAGCCAAATTCTGGACCCAGTCACTGCCCTCCTACTTAGCCACTACACTAACAGCCAAATTCCAGCAGCCTACTCCACTCAGAAATTTTGACTCCCACCTTCTACCAATCCACGCGCTGGCCTCCGCTGGACAGTCGGCTTAGCTATCGACTACCAAAACTATGGAACTCCTTGTCGGCTGACATCCGGCTCTCCCCCTTCCCTCGGATACAAATCTCCCTTCTAAAAGGTCTAGTTCCCACAGGCTGCATATGTCACCTTGATGTATACTAGCATGGGCCTTTTCAAGCTGGTGTGCACAATGTAAGGACCAACCACCCAACTTAATCTATGTTACCCAGCCAAATGCCTAACTACCAAATTTTTGATCTCCTATTCTTATTTCTGCCTACTATTATGCTGTTCACTCTGTTTCTTTCCTCCTGTACATACAATTTTTATTTTTATTTTTTAATTTATTGTATTTCACTGTAATAACGTAACCTTGTACATATTGTATGTTACCTATGAAATTCTTGCTGTTTCTACAATTTATTGTTAGTATGTTTATCCTGTTTCCCTCCTCCCCCAGGACACATCTGGAATCGAGCGGTAGTCTGCTCAGTATGTCTTTCCTGGTAAAACTTTTAAATAAATAAAAAGATAAGTAAATAAATAAATAAATAAATAAATAAATAAATAAATAAATAAATAAATAAATAGAGTTTTTCAATTGGGTGACAGGAAGTGGATCAGGGAGAGATGGTGGATTTGGCCTATCTGGACTTCAGTAAAGCCGTTGACACTGTCCTGCACAAAAGTCTAGTAAATAAGCTGGAGAGCTTTGGGGTGGGCCAGAAGGTAACTAGGTGGGTTGAAAACTGGTTGATGGGAAGGAGCCAGACAGTGGTGGTAAATGGGGTACATTCCAGGGTAAGGGTGGTAACGAGTGTGGTGCCTCAGGGGTCAGTACTGGGACCCCTACTTTATAACATTTATATCAGTGATCTAGCAGAAGAACTAGCGAGTAGGGTGTGTCTATTCATGGATGATGTAAAGGTTTGCAATAGGGTGGACACCCAAGATGGAGTGGAGGCCATGAGGCAAGACCTGGAGAAGCTGGAGAGGTGGTCAGAAACCTGGAAACTAAAATTCTATGTGAAAAGTGTGCAGCGATTCACCTGGGGTGGAAAAACATTCGAGCAGCTTATACCCTTAGGGGGAAGAAATCAAAGAAACAGACCAGGAGAGGGATCTGGGGATTATCATATCAAGCAATCTTAAGGTGGGATACCTGTGCAGCAAAGCGATGGGAAAAGCAAATGGTATGTTGGCCTGCATTAGAAGGGACATAACTAGCTGAAGGAGGGAAGTGCTAATGCCGCTGTGCAAAACAATGGTGTTGCTGCACCTGGAGAATGGGGTACAGTTCTGGAGACCACATCTATGTAGGGGCTTTGAGGGGATGGAGAGGGTTCAGAGAAGAGCAACCAAGATGGTGTATGGGATGCAGAGAGAAACGAACAGAGGTGGAGGGAGCTGAATCTAGTCCCACTAGAGACTAGAAAGGAGAGGGGGGGACATGACAAACTTAAGTATTTGAAGGGAATCAATAATGTGAAGGGGAGCTTGTTCAAAAGAAAGGAGGGAGCTAGAACAAGGGTGCATATCCTTAGATTGAAAGGAGGGAAATACAGAGGCAATGAAGGGGGGATTCTTCACTGAGAGGGTGATGGAGGCCTGGAACAGGCTACCAGAGGAGGTGGTGGGATCCAAAATGGTGGGGGATTCAAGTGGACATGGGACAGACATATGGGGTTGGGGGGAAGTTCTGAACCAGTAAAAGGAGGAGGGGGAAGGGGTATATATAAGGGCAGACTAGATAGGCCGGTGAAGTCCTTTGCTGTCAAATTTCTGTGAATATGTGAATCTGTAAAGCCCTTCTACAATGTCTCCTATAAAAACGTTGAACAGGACTGGTCCCAGAACTGAACCCTGTGGTACTCTGCTGGTCACCCTTCCTTCACCTGATGAATCTCCATTTATGACCACCATTTGCCTTCTTCCTACCAATCAATTTTTCACCCATCTCTCCAACCAATTTTTCACCCATTTGCTTGCTATTATTGCACTGTTCCCCTTTACAGTTCTGGGAATGGGAGAGCTTGGCCTGAGGTTCAATGTGGGGAATAGCTCCTCCCACAACATCTGTTTCAGCCCTGCACTAATGCACCTCCCTTGCTTAAGGAGTGTTTTTTGTTCCCTGGGCACCCTGCATGGCTTGTGGGGCTGTGCTTTTTCTGCTGCTGCGCTCTCTTGCTTCCCTCCCCTGTTTGTTTCCCCTTTCTCTCCCATTCCCCTTTTTTCCCCCCATTTTGCTGTGTCCTTTTCCCTGTTGTCCCACTTCCTCCCAGTCTGCCCTCTCGGGTGGCTCCATCCGCCTCCTCGCTCGCTCTGGTGCTTGGGTTTCCCTTGTCTGTGCCCCTTTTGGGTTTCCAGTGCATCCTTCCATATCCCTCAGTGCTACAAGCACTCCTACCTTGGAAATCGATGACTTCGCATGACATGGGCCACTGGACGCATTACTGAGCCTTATAGTTGAACCAACCCCACTGCGGTCAACAATGCACAAAACTGGGGCTGTCAAATGGATTGGAGCCCTAAGCTCCTGCACTGACATCATTCAAGGATTTCCCTCAATCTCCTGCTTGGGGCACGCCACTTCCTGTCCATCCCCATGACCATCCTCTCTTTTTACCAACTTCTCAGCCACCAGGACAGCCTGCACCCACATGCCGAACAGTACTGATGGCATGTCTACTGTCGCTTCCCCAGTTCTCGCCAGATCCTTGGCTCCTCCATGCCATTCAGCAGAAGTCTCTCTAGCTACCACATAAGTACCTCACTGCATTCATGCCTTCCCTTTCATAGACATTACTAGGCCACGGCTTTGTACTCCGTCCATGTACCACTTATATTGACTGCTCACCACTTATCTCACAATACTAGAGCCGGCTTCCCACTTCTACTTACCTGCTATGCCTCCTTGTCCAGGACTTTGCCCTGGCTCACAGTGGGAATTATTCACTCGTTCTCAGGCCTTCACAGTTCACAACTTCCATTTCTAATTCTTCTCTGCAGGCTGCTGATGTGACTTCTTACAACTGCGTCTGGGTGATCCCAGATGTTCCATTTTCACCTGCCTAATGCCTGTCATCTGTGATATTATATTTGAGCTACCCTGCCTGTCATGCCTTCCCAGAATGCATTGGTTGGGGACATACAATTCTCCTTGTCACCTGCACACCTGTATATCCTGAGATACATGTGTTTTATGTTTCTACTGCCACTGGGCTGCTTGTGGTTTTGGGGGGGTTGTCACTACACTGGGGTGGCTCCCACTACAAGCCCACTTTGACCTTGCACTGTACAGTTTTTATTAATTCTGTCATCCTTATTGGCCAGAAATCCCCTCCTGCTCCCCTTCTCACCATCAAAACCTCACACTGCTGCCTATGCTCCTCCAGTATCCCCTCCCTGAAAAGTCTCCAGTGTAGCTACAAACATCGGTGCTAGAGCCCTGTCTGTAGCAGCCTCCATGCTATGAAATGACAGTGTCACAGTTCATGAGGTAGACCCCCAAAAACCGTATGTTGAAAATTTGGTGAAAAAATTCCCAAAAATTACTGTTTTACATGCATGTGTTGCGCTGTTCCTACTCACGCTCATAAGTTCACGAATTTTCAATATTTTCACTCCAGATTTTCAACATTGCCATTTTACCACACCTTCTTATGAGCTGTCATTTTTCATATCTCACACAAAATGTGTTTCCATGCACGTAGCACACAATGACGCAGTCGGTGTGCTAAATCAATGTTTGGGACAGATTAAGAAAATCAGTGACACTGTTCATGAGCAGAGGTGTTAAAATAGCTATGTTAAAAATTTGGTGAATAAAGTCCTTAAAATGACTTACGAGTGACCATTGCGCAGTTTCCACACATCCTCATAAGTTCATGGATTTCTAATATTTTCAGTCCGGATTTTCACCACTGGCATTTTTCCACACTTCCTTACGAACAGTACAGCTGTCATTTTTTACACCATGGCCAAAATGTGTTTTCGCACTTCCAGTGATGAAATGCGTGGTCGCTGTGGGAAATCACTGTTCGGGACAGATTAAGAAAATCACAGTGACACTGTTCATGAGTGGAGGTTCCAAAATGCCTATGTTGACAATGTGCTGTAAAAAATTCCCAAATTAATTGCATCACGGGTGTGCATTACGCATTTCCTATGCACGCTCGTGACTTCAGTTTTTTTAGTATCTTCACTGCAGATTTTCAACATTGCCATTTTTGGCACCTCCCCATGAACAATACAGCTGTCATTTCTCACATCCTGTTTGAAATGTGTTTTTGCACCTGTGGTGCCAAATGGCATAGTTGTGCAAAATCAGCTTTCCGCTAACAAACTGATATTGCCACTGTTCATAAGTTGGGGGTCTCAAAAAAAACCCATGTTGAAAATTTGGAATGAAATTGCCAACGAACGCCTGAGGTGTTAGGGTTTCCGACCAAAACACCCCACCCTGTAGAGATTAACAGGCATCAGAGGTGTGACTTGGGATTCTCACCTGTAATGCTCATACCATTCCACACTCTGCAGCCAGTGAGAGACATCAAGGTGTGCCTTGGGCTCTTCGACCCCAAAGTTCACCCCATTCTCCTATACAGCACCCATCACCACATTTCCTGATGGAATGGGTGAGCATAAGGGCCAAAGACCCCAAGGCACACCGTGACACTTGGTGTCTGCAGGGTAGGGTGTGATGAAATGGCATTGCTGTTATGCCCGACGACCCAAAGGCACACCCCAATGCCTGTCAGTCTCTGCAAGGTGGTGATGGGGTTGGCTTCAGTTCAGTACTTCGCTGCCATTCCTATTATGCAGCTCTCTAACTCCTACACTACCAATGCCAATGCCAGCAAGCAAACATTTGGCATTGACAAATGCTTGTATATATACACACATATGAATCAAAACTTTTAGGGCTGGACCATTGGTAGGGCCGGCCAGTAGGCACAGCAGTAGCGCTACCGCTCGCGACACTGGTGAACCAGGTTCAGGAACAAGCCCAGGGAGCTACAGGGCTGGCCAGGGGGGGGGGAAGGCTGATCGTCCGTGGACTGCTCGCCTTCTCCAGGGAGGGGGGGGGAAGGCTCGGTGCTTGACTGACCCCAGGCAGAGGCCCGGGGTTCAGCAAGTGCCTGGCCAATCCAGGAGGGTTGGGAGTGCCAGACATCGGCAGAGCTCCGCCTTGAAGTCTGGGCACATGGCACGCCCAGAGAAAATGGGAAAAAACACCTCCATCACTCCGGGTAGATGGAGCGCCAGCACAGACCTCAATGGTCCCCTGCCTGTCCCACATGGCAGCTGACGAAGTGAAGTTAGTTTGGGGTGCTCAGGCCCCACCTCGTCTCTGCCTGTGGGGAATCCATGGCTACATGGGGGGACCGCCATGGGGCTCCAGGCACGGAAGGAACTGAGGCAGATGCCAGGCACTCCTGAAGAAGTGGAGCATAGGGGGTAGGGAGAGGCGGTAAATAGCAAGTACAAAAAAAAAAATGAATCAAACTTTTTTTTGTTTGGCAAATTTTTCTGTTCTTTTAACCCTGCCTTGCATGAGCTTAAGACAATTATCCCCCAAAAAAAAAGGAAAGAAAAAATGAGTGCTAATCAGATATTCACACCATCTAACTTAAGGTCTTAGTTTAAAAAATGTTACAAGTTAGAGGTGCTCCTCTAACTACCAAATGGAGAATGTGCTGATCATGCTGTCCCCAGGGGCCAGAGCTGATTGCTCTATGAGAGAGTATCTGTTCTTACACTACCAGGTGGCTATCCTACTCACCCTAATTGTCATGGAAGGATAGCTATATACTGTATTTCCCTTTTGGCATGTCCTATGAATTCTTGTTTACATGTGCATGTGTGTGTGTGGGAGGGGAGAGATCTAGTGTGGTGGCACTGAAGAGATGCAGATATCAATGAGTGACACTATATGAGCTCTCACACAGAAACAGACCCATTAAAATTGTTACTGATCAGATCCTGGCAGTTCCACTGGGGTGTCATATTGACAAGGCACACTGATGAGTCCTGGTAGGATGAAACACCTGTCTCTTGTGCTGGCACCCTTTGTAGACTGTGTGAGAGACCTTTTGGCACCATGCATATCTGTTTAAAGTTGAACCAGCATAATATTTTGTGGTGATTTGCATATACATCCCATGATGCTTTGCATAATGGGGTATGTGTGATTTTGTAGATCCTGGCATAGCTGCCTGTCTGTCCTCTCAACAGAGCTCATTACCTACTTGTCCTGTTGGGGGAGGGAGATTCAGGTTTGGTTGTGGTGCGAGCATAGACAATTAGGCAGAGATCTTCCGAAATGCACCAAAGCCCGGCAAGTCCAGCACAGCGCAAATCCAATGCGCCATGGTGCAACAGGAGCCATATTCAGAGGTTGTGCTGTCTAACCTGCACCAGGGCTATGCAGCTGAATATGGAAGAGTTGCGCTTTGGTGCAAACAGAGTTGCACCATGGTGCAAACAGAGGTGTGCCATGGTGCAAACAGAGGTGTGCCATGATGCACACAGATGCACCAGCACACCTGTGACAGCAGAGCAACAGAGGGAGGCAGGGCACAGAGAACAGACCCAGGGACAGGGCCATGGCAGCAAAGTGATAGGCCACAGGAGGCCTCCACTAGCAGGGCACACACATGCACCTCGACATGAGACCCCAGAACATAACAGTGGCATGGACAGCAGGTGACAGGAAGTGCCAACGGCCAGTAAAGGCCAACAAGTGAGCCCCCCGGTAGGCTGCCGTCTGCTCCCCATCCCCGAGCCCAGAGCAAGCCACACCCAGGACCATGCAGCCAAGCACACACACTAAACAGGCACACAGGGAGCCCACATAGTGGGCACTGAACAGGCCAGGTGGCAGGCAGCGTGGCAGACCACATGGGACAGGCCGCACAATGCAAGGCAGAGGACCCCAACACAGTGCACAGACAGTACCTGACCAATGGCCACAGCTGTGAGCCACCACCATGGACACACCTGCCACACACCCCTGACTGCCACCCAGTGGGCACCCCAATGCACAGCCATTGGCCCAGGGGATGGACACCATCACAGAAGGACAGACCATGGCACACAGCAGGGACCCACAGAAGCACAGCATATGCCCCCACATGCATGCAGCATGAATGGACATTGGGCCACTGCATCATGGTACCCCATGCCACCTGCAAAGCAGACGTGGACACAGGCAGGTATGCCAGGTAATCCATATGTATGGTACACCTGTGCATGGAAACAGCAAGGGCTGGGGAAGGGTGGGGACAGTGAGGGAAGGGGACAGGGAACAGGGACTGTACAGTGAGAGGGGACTGTAGGCAAAGGCCTAACAGGGGTAGCAGGGGACACAGTGGCAACCCTAGCGATGGCCCCAGCCGGCCATCCTGGCATGCCATCCCTCACTCCCCTCCACCAGCATGCTCTTCATGGCCGCCACCACCCCAAGCATGCCAGAGACCATGAGCAAGGTCCGCCGCATGAGCCAGCTCAGCATCTGGCACAGTGGTGTCTGCACTGGCCACTAGACATCTATAGCAAGGGTCATGCCAAGTGCCCATTGTAATGGCCCCAAGGGACCATGCCCACCCACTGTGTGCATGTGCATGATAGGGAACATGCCATCATGCGTGAAGTGCACATTGCCGGCACTGCATAGCCTGTGCTGTGCCCATACATAGCACTGGCCATGCAGCCTGTGCAATTGCCACCATATCAGTGCAGTGCACATGCACACTGCAAGCCTGAGCACTGTGCATGCATAGGCATTGCGCCGCCACTTGCTCCGGTGCAATACCATTGCACATGGCACAATATCTCAATATTCAGATGCCACATGCAAATGAGCTCAGCCAATGCATGGTGAAGTGGGGTGCATTAGCATCTCATTACCATTGCGTACAACCTCATTTTGCATGTGTTGCACCCCAGAAGAGCCACAGAACAGCACAGGCCATGTACTGGTATTGCAACCTTGATAGGTGGTGTGGATGCCACAGCAGCACACTGGGGGCAGACAGCACTGCACATTGGGATGGACCAGAGTGATGTTGAGAGGGCCTCAGCAGGTATGCACTGTCACCTGTGTGGAGCATGCCATGGTTAGCTCTCTACTATGCTGTGCTGCACCCCTTGCCTGTCCCTAGCGCCTACACCACCATGCACACCTGCCCCCCCATCCCCAGGCCTGCGCCGTTCATCGCACCCTTCTTGTGCCACACACACCCACTGGGCAGCCTGTGGGGTCATCCCCATGGTCATATCTGTAGTACAGTAGAGGTCTGTGCCAGTTGTGTGGTGCAGGCAGTGGTGTGTGCCCCTTGGCATCGCGCATGACCTGGCAAGTGATGCTTGGGCACCCCTTCCTGCTGATATGCGCCAGTTCCACAGGGCCAGGTGGCATGTGGATGCCCACTTCAGTGCAGGGAGATGCCCCACGCATGCCAGGTGTGCATGCCAACTTGTGGCTGACTTGCATTGGTGCAGTACACTCCACCTGTGTGCTGGGGTGATGGCTGCATTCCACATCCTGTGGCAGCACAGTCATGGGGTTCTGTATTGGGCGGTGGGCTGTGGCCACCTGGGTGCTGCCCGTGATGTCCCCTGCTGGTCCTTGGGTGGTGCCCGTGGTGAGCAAGCACATGCCAGTGGTCACTGTCGTCTCCATGGCCATAGGGTGGCTCCGTCTGGTGCAGCTCTGTGCTGTGCAGCTTTCAGAGCTGCCTCAGCATGGCCCTGTTCAGGTGGTGCTGGCCCATGTTCTCAGTGTCACTGATTCCCACCAGTGCTGCGGGCACAGTACTGCCTGTGTTGAGCATGCTACCACCAGGCCCTTCATTGGCCATGTCGCTGTTCCTTCTGCCCCCTCACACCCCTCATTACTGCTACCATAAGGACAGGTGTGCTGTCCATGTCTCTTGCTGTCCACTGTCCCCCTGGGCTGTTGGCTGCTGTCTGTGTGTTACCCTGGTACACAAGCATTGCATCTGTGTGCGTGTGTTTGTGTGTCTCTGCCCCTCTACCTCTCCCATGCCACCTCTGTCCTTCTCCCTCTGTGTCTGGTCATGTGCCTGACTGTCTGTCCGTCTCTCCCTCTCACTCCCACTCCCACTCTTGGTGCAACTGCTGTCTGTGTGTTTGTGCCCTGTTTTGCTAGAAACAAGTCTGCTCGGAGCAACTTCGATTTGATCCACACTTGCACCATGGTGTCACGGTTGAATATGCCACTGCTCTGGATATTCATGGGAATGTCCCTTGCACTTGCGCCTGTATACATTATGGTTGCGCATTGGCGCACTGGATTTTGTGCTGCACTCTGGCTCCCACTGAATATGGCTCCTTGGAGCAATTCTGCACTTGCGCCGGCTCAACTCTGTTGCGCCATGCGCAACTGCTCTGAATATCTGGACCTTATTGTATAACCTATATGTTCCCTTTGCATGATTACAGTATTTACGCACCCATTAATAATGACTGCTCTCATTACTACTAGAAAAAAAGGATAAAAAAACAGTATCATTTGCATTTTGTTTGAGTCATTTGAATTATCAGAGCAGTGTGCAGTTTTTCATGTGCAAATGTTACAGATTTTCTATTTTTTGCATCTGCAAAAACAAACAAAATTTGAATGTGGAATCTTTGTAGAAAAAACTCATTAGGTCAACTTCTTGTCATGGTTAAAGAACATGTGCAGTGGTTTTCAAACTAAAACCAGAGGACATGCAGCACCACTCAATAAACATTGCTATAACTTTGTGCATTTCAGGTTTTGCAAAAAAGTTGACAAATGTGTACTTTTTTAGTGTCTTTGGTGTGGTCCATTTCTCCATGGTTACTGGATGCTGAGTCAACTCAACATGCCTCCAGGCTGCTAATGTCATTTGGGGTACTACTACACTATGCCTGTTTAGAAGTTGCACTACTACCGATACTGTAATGTTGGTAACTGCAGTGCTGTTGGTGAGCGTCTGCTTTACAACACACTAATAGGGGCCTTATCTGTGTTAATTCCTGCTAGGGATGGATGCGTTAGCCCTGGTAAAAAGATCATTTTAATGTGGAGTAAAGAATAGCTGAGTCTGAATTTAGGTCAAATTAAAACCTGCCAGGGAGAAAACACACTGGACTGGCTAGTACATAAAACTCTTAGGAGGTTTCAAAATCAGATTACTTCTCCCACCCCATTGAGGCTTTTATTTATTGAATTTTGTTGACCTGGTAGGACCACTGAGACTAGAAGTCCCTTTTTTAGGGGTGACCAGGGGGAGGAGGATACAGATGGTAACCAACTGAAATTGAACCAGATTAAGTTGTTGGTGGTATTTTTAGTGAATGGGGGAAATTTGGCCGGGACACCAGGGAAACTTCCCCTACTCTTTTGGTAGGGGAACCTCTGTTGTCTTGGTTCCTGACCAAGATGGCGGCCATGGAGGTGCTGGCTGACTGTATGGATGCTACTGAAGCAAGAGCCCAGGTCTGCACTCTTGTCTCAATGTTCTGAGATCGCGATTCCTACGAATGTTTCTGCAGTATTACTATCTGGATCTCCTGCTGTCTAATTCTCCTACGATGGATTTTGTACCCACCTCTGAAGATCAGCCAGCATTGGTGAGTGAATCCTTTCCTACCGCTGCTCACCATCCTGACCTTCACACTCTAGAACAATTGAGAGCTGAAACTGAGCATTATACTCAGTGCCATCAAGAACTACAAATTGCCTTGTCTGCTGCACATTTGCTAGCTACTGCTTCCCTGCCTGCTAATCTTACACAGACTGCTGTATTGCCTCTTGCGATAGTCAAGAATCCTCCTAGAACACTGCCTTGTTCTACATCTTCTGCTGAATTACCCTCACCTGAGTTTGCTGCGAGTGCTCCTGCTTCCTCTGAGGTGTTTGCGGGTGGAGCGCCGGGAAAGGCATGTTTAGATGGTCCGTCTAACCTAAAAACGCTCCCCCGATGGATTTTCCCCTCTTGCAATGCCTCCTCACATTTCTGCATCTCTTCTCGATGCAGGCTGGATTCAAACACAGATGGTGCAATGGGTGTCCGGTCCAACTCTGATTGTCACTTCTCCGGTTCCTCAGAAAGCTATGGTGCTTCCTCCTATGGACTGCTCTGCTTCCTCCTCTCCAGCCGTGCCACACACCCAGGGCGGTCCTAACATGTCTTGTCCTTTGCATACCCCTTCAGAATTACATTTGACTGACAACCCGGTTCTTGCTCTACATGCTCAAGATTTCCATAATGAGATACCCGTCTCTATGAACCCGGTTGCTGAACTGGTTGCCATACTACCCAAGTCAGACTCTGTTCCTACCCCTTCTATGACAGCTGCACCGGTGAGGCCCCCAGAAGCACCTTTGAACATTCTATCTCAACCTACTATGAAACCGTATGCATCCCTATTTCATCAGCCTATCTGGCCAAACGACAATGTGGTTCGTCTCCTGTATAAGGGAGGTTTGACGGCTTTTCCAGACTGGACTTTTGTTGCTAAAACTTTATTAAAGGGGTCAATGAATTTTTTTGCTAATGAGATTTACGTCCTTATCCATGTTTTGGGTGAGACAACGTTTGATGTTAGTTTTAAATTGAATTCGGGGTTACAAAGATTTTGGGCACAGTTTAACATCTTAACACACCCCGTTATGGACTCCTTTTGAAGCTATCCCTTTAACTAAACCAGCTTATAAAACTGACGGTTCTATTTAGGAATGAGGGGGTTAGTGTTACTGATCTGCAATATTGGTTGAAACAGCGCTGTTCAGTCTTAGGGACCCCTGAAGCAATTTTTGATGCTGAACATTTATGGACAGGGGGTTGGAAGGTGAGGGTTATGCTCCATACTACTGATACAGGTCTCAGTCTCCTACCAAATTGTTTTTTGTTGGGTCAGGATAAGGGGTCTTATTTTATGCTGGACAACCGAAAGCCTGTTATAAATATGTTTTTTGCACTCACTTGAGTAGCCTTTGTGATCAGGTGAAGTGTACTTTTTGTCAATCCCGTTGGTCATACTAGTGGGAATTGTTTGAATGAGCTACGTTGTAATCTTTGTGACTCTTTGGGCCATACCTATCAGCTGTGAGTGGGCAGCTCATAATCAATCCGACTTCAGATGCTGTTGAGCAGAGGCTTTTAATTGCTGTTGCCCAACGTGACTTCCTCACCCACCAAGACAACCTGCCCCTCCTGACGTACCCCCCTCCACTAGCTCCTCCAGGGTCCCCACCCCCACATCAGGCTGCAGAATCCCTGCCTTCTCAGACTTCGATAGCCAGTGCTAGTGTTTCATCTGTGGTGGAGATGGTTCCCATTGACTCTTCATCTTCTATTATGCCCCCTCCTTCGGTCAGTAAGAGATCTACCAAAAGGTCTCAAGCTGCTGAACAGCCTGTCCTGAAAGTCTCAAAAACATCAGACTTGCCTTTGAGCAATCCTGATGTCTTTCAATCCTCTGAACTGTCTGATGTGGATTCAGAGTGTTTTTCCTTGTGGTCCTCTCATATAGATATTCCATCTGAGACTTAAACTCAACGCCCCCCCAAGGACCAACAGCATAGGTCTCGACGAACAAGGAAAAAGCCTCCCTGATTTTTTTTCTTTCTGGCTTAATTTTTTCCTCTCTCCATGTGGCCATTTTCCCTTGGCTCTTTAAATATAAAGAGTATGAAGAGCCTTAGAAAAAGACAGGTAACACTGTCTTAGTTCTTGTCCAGCCCCTTGAAAATCATTTTTTCACAAGATACCAGGCTTCACACTGTCTCTGAACCGAGTATTGTTACCAGACTTTGGCATGATGGTCCCTCCTATTGGTCCTTGGTTTCTGAACCTTGTTCTGGGGTTGGAATTTTCTTCCATTCTGACCTCCATGTTTCTTTAATCAAATTGATTGGTTTGATTCCTGGATGTGTATTGACCTTGGATACTAAAATTGATAACTTTTTTCGTTTTATTAATGTCTATGTACCACAATCAAAGGCTGATAGGGTTTCTTTATTTATGACCATTCAACACTTTAATTTCCTCCCAGGCAGTGATTCTTGGTGGGGATTTCGATTGCGGCCTTGATAAGCATGATAGAGGTTCTAAGGTTTCTCCTACCAAAGTGTTTTGAGACATGTCCACATTACAAACAGTAATGTCCACCTCATTTAAAGGACACCTATATGTCTGTCTATCAATAAAAACGTGCACCCCACTTTTCAGAAAGGTGGGTTGGCCACTATAATTGATTTTTTTTTTATCTCTGATACGCTTTCCATTTTCTCCTGTCAGGTTTTAGAAATAGAGTTTTCTGACCATAAATTGATTTGTTTACATTTAGGTTCTGATGTGCAATTCCCACAAGGTCCAGGTTATTGGAAATTCAGTTCTCGTTTCCCAGACTTTGTTTTTACAAAATCGCCAGTACTTTATGGCCCATTAATGCTCAATTTTTGATATGTTTGACAATCCTGCCCTCTGGTGGACAACTGTTAAATTGAATTTGAGGAAATTATTACAGTCAGAAAGTAGGACATTTCATTTTAATACTCATTTCTGATACTCACAGCAGTGCAAACATTTACAAAAACTCCAGTCTTTGGCAAGGACTACGTCCCATGATTTCAAGTCAGATTACTCTGCTACAGCATGATATGCAATCTTTTATTTACACCTAGCTGCCAGTTTACGGAACCAACAAGTTTTTAGTACTCATGGTACGACAGAAGTCATCTGCCCCTATATTCATTGCCACAATAGTGTTGATCATAAACGGATGGACCATCTTTTAGATCTACAGTAGATGGCCATCTATATACTGATAAGAATATTTTTCTTATTGTTTCACAGCATACTGCTTCTTTGTTTTCACATCCATCCTCTTTATGTGATTCTGTTTCTGCATTTCTATCCGCCACCCCCATTCCTGCCTGTCCTCCATTTCTGCTGTCTGAACTTACTAAGTATATCTCTGCTCCTGAGGTCGAAGAGGCCATTAAATCATAACAAAAAAAGGTCCAGCGTTTAGATGGGCTTACCCTGGAATTATATAAAGTACTCAGACCTTTGATTTCTAAGGATTTGGCATTTGTTTTTACTCTTTTGAAGTCTGCTTCTGTCCCTTTAGATTTGGCACGAGGCTTATTGGTTTTGTTTAATAAGAAGAGAGATAGGAATAATCTTTCAAATTGGAGACCGATTAGCTTACTGAATACTGATTTTAAAATCCTTGCTAAAATATTACACACCAGATTACAGGCGGCTATTCATCTCATTTCCCCTACTCAAACCTGTTCTATCCCAGGGAGACGAATGAGTGACCACCTCACTCTTACAGGAATTGATTGAAAGGGACAATAGGAAGGTTCATCAGGTTTTCTTTTGTCTCTGGATCAAAAGCAAGCTTCTGATACTGTTGAACATAGCTACCTTTGGGACACTTAGTATGGAATTCCCACCTCCTTCATTCCGTGGTTACAAGCATTGTACAAGTCAGCTACTGTATCTCCTTATTAAAGGTTGGTTAGGGCCTATGATTCCGATTAAAAGGGGTGCTAGGCAAGGTTGCCCTCTAAGCCCTCTTTTATACATTTTCTGTATTGATCCCCTTTTGTGAGTTCTAAATTCTACACCACTACTAAAAACACATCTGTTGACACTTATGAGATTCCCCATGTGGCTTTAGCTTACGCAGATGATCTTACCATCTTGGTCCGTGACTCAACTTCCACAACACTGGTAATGACTATTTATCAATCTTTTAGTTCTTTGTCAGGCACCTCTCTCAACATGTCAAAATGTATAGGGCATCAATTTGGAAGGCCACCAACCCTTCTAGATACTATTGCAGGAATGAAACTCACCAGAGACCCGATTACTATTTTGGGGATACGCTTTGGTTTCCAAGATTTGGACATTTTAAACTGGGGTCCAAAACTTTCTCAAGCCCAGTGGTTGGTGACAGCCTGGAATTCCTGGCATATGGGGAAATTAAAAAGGGTTCATTTAATAAACACATTTCTTTTACCTATCTTTATACATGTTAGTTGGTTGCTTCCCTCACCTTGAACTTTGGAGACCTCCTTGTCTAGTATTTTTTTTTTTTTTTTCAGGCAGTCTGGGGCAGCTGACTGAATCCTATAATGTTTTGTACCTTCAAAAAAACCAGGGGGGCCGAGGAATGATAAATCCAGTGGTGCGGTTTACGGTTATGTATCTAGTTATACATTTTAGACTTATGTTAACTCAAGTTCGAAGGCCTTTGATTCCCTTGTTTACCCTTACATGTAGTCCTTGGTTTACAGAAATGGGAGGCTGCCTCTTAGAATACTACATGTTTCATATATCAGTCCTCCTTATGTGAGAGACGTGTTTTTAAAACTTAAAATGTGGCAACTGTCTACTACCATGATTAGTGGACAACATAGAAAACTTGTATAAACAGATAATTGTCACCAAATTTCATGAATTAAATTCTTTCCCACATTGTCCGACTACTCATACTCAGGTTCTGCTAGACTTTAACAATCCCAGTATCCCGGAAAAAATGTGGGATATCCATTGGTTATGCTGCCACAATCGGTTGAACGTTAAAGACCAACAGAAACACAAACAACTTACTGAATGGTTTTGTTCTCAGCCTACTTGTACTCAGCAACTTGAAACAACATCTCATTTATTTTTTTCATGCTCATATGTTTCACCCTTTTGGGCGGTTTTAGCCGATTCCTGGGGTATGTCTCCCTTTCATATTATTTATTTAGAGGTTTTATTATTTTTTTTGACTTCTTGGAGTGAATGGGATACTTATACACTACAGGTTATTACTGTGGTGAAATGGTATATCTGGAACTCCAGATGTTGGTTCACATTTCAGAGATCTGTACCTCTGAGCTGGTGCAGAAAATTTTTTGGGAACTCAGACAGCTGTACAGACTAGAGTTTAAAACTCTAGCTTCCTGGGTTTTTTCAATCCTGGAGGAATCTTCCTTGGGTCACTGACTCAGATGTTCCCATTACTTGAGTTTTACAACCAACTTTTTCATTATTTTTTTCATCCACTGTTTAGTGTATTTTACTTTCAGGGTTTCAAGATTGTTTAAAATTTCAGTTTTTCTTTACACATCTGCCTACTTCTGTATTATGGATTGATGAATTCCCCTACTTTTATAGGTGGGAGTTTTTTTTTTGTTGGCTAGGTTTTTTTGTTTTACATTGACACACTTGTATTTAGTTTGTTTTTATGATTTTGTATGCTGTAATACCTTTCTGTATTTTGTTTGACATTTTGAACAACAAATAAAGTTCCCCTACTCTTTGGGGGGAGGGGGTCAGTTGGGTGGGGATTTTTTTTTTTTTTTATACGATTTTGACATTCTTGAAAGCTGCAATATTTTTTTCCTAGGTTTTGTTTCCTTTTATTATGATTTTGTATGCTGTACTCCTTTTCTGATGTTTTCTTTTTGTTTTCCTTTTAACATTTATATTTTTCTTTCTGGTTTTTGATTCTTTTTATTATGTGAATGTATGATGTAATACTTTTCTGTATTTTTTTGCTTGAAAAGCTTGAATAAAAAAAAAATCCCCTACTCCATCAGGTGAGGGCTCTGTCAGCCAGACAGATGGAGGATCCAGAACCTGAGGAGTAGGTGGAGGAGATGCAGGATGGGTGCTAGTCCTTCGGCCCAGCTATGTAAACTAAGAAGGACATAGTGGAGAAGACTAGGTCTGCTTCTCTGGCTGATGACATGGAGGAATCCGAGGAAGTGGCAAAATCTTTCAGGGAGGATTTTGAGGATTTACCTGGAGAACCTCTTGGTACCATGGAGGACAATATTGCTGAAGCTGAAGCCCAATTGCAGAAAGATTTGGATGAACGTAGGACAGTGTTTACCTTGCTAGCTGAGGACAAGGAGCGCTATACCAGATGGAAAGCACCACTGAAAGGTCCTAATGTACAAAGATCCAAAGATGACCTGAAGAAACCAGAGCCCAGCTCATCAATGGAATAGCAGCATCATGGTCAGGAAGATATATGGACCCACATAGGGGAGGACACCCCGGACCACAAACAGTGCAGGAGTTCATTAGAGTGATGTTTCATACAGAGGATGTTCCCTAGGAAGAAGCCTGGTCACCAGAGAGCACTGAAGGAGGTGGGCTGGAAACAGACCGCTAAGGGAGGCTGGCTGCCAGATTCCAATCTGGATTTCTTAGCTTCACAAACTGACTACTCAGAGCCACAGTGGAAGGTGGGCCTGTAACACTGGGAAGAGGATGATGCAGGGAGAACAAGCAGCAGGACTGGTAGTGCCCACAGGTACCCAATTTTTCACACAAAACAGTAGGGGGGAGGCTGAGTCAGAAGTTTTAAAACAGAAAGATAAAGCTGGGGAAAAGGAATGTGGGCCCAGGAGACTCAGGAGGTGGGGGAACAGGACAGTCATGGCAGGAGAGGCTAAAGGGGGACCTCAGTTTCAACAAGGTGGCTCCCTGGGGTACATGATATGAAGAGCACATGCAAGATTATGGGATGGCAGGAGGTTGGGGCCAGGACACAGGGGCTCACCCAGGGATGCACTCCTCAGGGTGCCCCCCCGGGACCTCACACCCGAGATATTCAGATTTCTTTACAACTACGGTTCAATGGCGACACACAGTGAGACAAGTATAGAGGGGGTCTGGAGGCAATCCCAGACAGATATGTTGGGCACACTTTATTGAAAGATTCTATGCATTTTATGGCATCCAAAGTATGTCCTGATACATATATCAGGCAAGGTTATTTTTGTTATCAGCTTTTGTTCCCCCATTCATTGGAGCATTTTTGGATTAAATATGGACAGCTGAATTTTTCCCTTGCATGGTCTCCATTTGTTTGCATCCCCCTCTCAAAACCCATCATAAAACAAATAACCAACATGTTCCGAAATGAGGGGGTGCATGTTAATATTGTGTATTGGCTACAGCATCACTGTGAGGTCTTGAATGCACCACAGGCAGTTCTGGACAGAGAATTTCTGGACAGGGGTGTGGACTTTCAAAGTTAAACTATGGCAAACAAATGAGGGGGTCACTCACCTACCCAATAGCTTTTTTTCTGGGTCAGGATAGAGGTGTGTGCTACTATGCGGGACAACCAAAGGCATGCCATAAGTGTGGGGCAAAAACACACCTGGCTAATGTCTGACAAGCTATACTGTGGCATATACAATGAGCTAGGACATATTAGTAATCAGTGCACCAACATGGCAAAATGTAACCTTTGCAATGAATTTGGGCATGTCTTTCAGGTGTGCCCTTGGGCTGCCCACAATAGGCCCAACCTTGTGGATCCAGATGAGTTGATTAAGAGCACAAATGAGGGAATAGCCCTCAGAAACTGAGGGGACACAACTCACCCCAGAACCATGTGCAGTACCTACCCCAGCAAAACAAATTACACAGCAAGGCTGTACAGCCCAATCTACTTCCTCCTCACCTAGTTGCAGGACCACACATAGATCAAACACTTCAACCCAGATAGAGATGGAGCAAGACAATCCAGTGGAGGCCACCGTTCTGGACAATGTGGACAATACACATATGGAATTACTTTCTCCTTCAGAGAAGGTGGAGGAGAGACCACCTTCCCCCCTTGGAAAGCACCTGTACCTAGGAGATAAAGCTGGAGGATATGTAAAGCCAATTTGGTAGACACTGAAGTGTCCAATGCATGTGAAGTTTTTATCAAAAACAAGTAGTGGTGGATCAGACTTGGGGGATTTGGACCCAAATGCTTCTTCCTCATCTGTTTTCTCACAAAACCTAGAGGCATTTGGAAAAGAGGGGAAAAAGGAAAAGAAAAAGAAGAAGAGAACAATTGCATGATCTTTTCTCCAAGTATGTATTTTTCTATTACTACCTTAAATGTGCATAGTATATTGAATGGGGTGAGACATCAGGCTGTTCTCTTATGAATTACAGATAGATGTGATTTTCATACAAGAAATGTGGTTTAAATCAAATGAGCACATGTTACAAGCCAGGAGAGAATTGGTTTGGGGACCCTCCTACTGGTCATTCAGAGAGGAAGTTGCAGATGGAGTGGGCATTTTCTTTTCTGGGTCAGGATTCACATTTCAGAAGTTGGTGGAAGTGATTCCTGGGAGAGTGCTTCTTTTAGATGGCATAAGGCAGGGACAACCCTGTCAGTTTATAGGAGTATATGCAGCCTAGAGTAAAGTGGAATGGGTAGAAATGCAGGAGGAAATTAAAGCTTAGCAGCATCAAGAGAAATGTACATGGCAGGGGACTTTAATTGTAGCTTGGAGGTGACAAATCGTAAACATCAAGGGAAAACAAGTATTGCAACTCAGTGGCCTTAAGAAACTGCATCAATATAACTGAATAGGTGGATTGCAGTAGGGTGGTCATCCCCCAAATTACGTATACATATGTATGAAGTAAGTATACATCAAAGATTGATTATATTTTTGTATCAAAATATTTACAGATTCAGCAAGCCAAAATAGTGCCAGTAGAATTTTCAGGCCATGTAATGGTGGTAGGGGTGGTATCCAGGGACCCAGGCAGGCAGACAGTGATCCAGAGGTGGAAATTAAATATTGAGACAGATATTCAAACCGCACCCAAAAAGTGGGCAACAGCAGGAGCAAGCACAAGTCCATTGCGCCCATGCACAAGAGGTGCAATATTCAAAAACTGCGCTGGTCAAGATGCACCTACAGCTGACTGAACATTGCACCACCTGTGCCATAGCGCAACTAGGGAGGTGAAGCTGAGCATATCTGATGCGCCATAGCGCAACAAGGGATGTTCAGCTGAGCGGTCCAGATGCGCCATAGTGCAACCAGGGATGCCCCCCAGCAGCAGGGCACCAATGCAACAGCACAACCAGGGATGCAGGGGCCCACCACCTATGCCACAGATGGGCAGAGGAACACAGCAGAACAAACATTGTCCCCCCACACCCCATGCACTGCACAACTGGGGAGGGCTAGAATAACCACTGGCCCATGGAGACCAGCAACCAACCCACAGCTGGGCCATGGTGCCCCATCACACCCCCTGGCAAGCTGTGACCGGAACACAAAGACTGACTACCCTATGCCACACCATCCCACCAATGCAGAGCACACCCTGCACTGTGACCCCCAGACATCCTGCCCAGGAGCAGCGTCCACCAATGCAGGATACCCCATGCATGCCACCACCTCCACTGACAATGCAACCCTGTGCACCACAGAACCATGCAAGGCAGCCCCACCATGAGCACCCATCAGCGGGTGGCAGCACACAGTGATGCAACGATGGCATACAGTGCCACCATGCACAGCTCCCCCGAGGTACAGCTGAGAGACCAACCATGTGTCGACACAAGAGGTACCCCACACGTGACAGAGCATGCCCTGAACCCCACCACCAGTGGTACAGCACCCTGCACACCCTCCCAAGGACACACCCTGACCCAGCACTGGCAACAACAGCCAGTGCAGACACCCACTGTGGTGCATGGAAGCATGCACCACACAGGATGCAACAGCGCATGGACAAACACCCACCCATACCCAAGGGCACACCAACACAGGGACACAGTAGTGGGGCAACCAAGCCCCCAGCATGTGGCCATGGAAACTCTGTACACACAGCCAGCACTCCTCCATGGCACAGGAGCTGTATGCCACCAGCATTATCCTGGGGCACAAGTGACAGACAGTGGTGCACATCCCCTGAAACACAAACAAGCCACAGCATGGAGGTGGGACAACAACAGCAGAGGCAAGTGTCACCCAAGGCTGACATGCACCACACCAGTGACAGGAGGCAACCTGGCATTGTGACGGGTACAGTGGCTGTCCTGCATGGACAGCCACCACTGACATGCCAGTGGACCGTGCAGGTCAGACATGCAAGGGTGTCAGCTGCACAGGCCATGGACAGCCTGACAGGTGCACCATGGACACACAGCATGCACCATGGACCACTGCACAAGGAACAACAGAGACCAGACAGTGACTGATAGCTACTCCCACACCATAGTCACTTCCCCACAGACACAAGCACATGACTGCACAACCCCTGACGCCATGCACACCACTGCAGCTGAGCATCTATAGCCCTCTGCAAAACAGAGACCACCACATTAGGTATATCAAAGCAAATGTATTGTAAAAAACATACAACACTGTTGATATATACAAAATGTTGGGGGAGGACCACAAACAAGGTGGGGGTGGGTAAGGGGCAGGGGTGAACAAATGGTAGAGGGAAGGAGAGGTGTGAGGGTGGGTTGGGGGGTAGGGAATATCAGGGGCATTAGGATGCTCATCAGGAGCCCTGCTCCCCGCTCTGGCTGCTCCTTCCACCATGCCGCCATCTGACTCCCACATGGTCAATCCTCTCCAATATTTCCAGGGAGGCCCTGGCCACCTGCAGTATCTCCTGCAGTGTCTGTATGATGGCTTGCAGCTGCCATCCACCTAGGACAAGTGAGCAGAGTCAATAGGTGTGAATACACAGCCCCATGCAGCCCACCCACTATGCATGGCATATGGCCATGGGACATGCCTCTATGATGGTGTGTGACCACCCACAGTGATAGTGTCCACAAGACCTGCCCACCCAGGTGCACACAGCCATGCGGACTACTGCACACACCCACCGGCCAAGTCCTGCACAGCACCACCGTTGCTGTTCAGTGACATGGCTATGTAGTGCAAAGGCAGTGGCACAGCCAGATACCCGGTGCATGCATGGACCACCATTGACACACTCCCAGACATGCAGTGCGACTGGACAGTGATGACTAACAAGTTGCGTGCATGGCAGTGGTGTCAATGGATGGTGGCCATGCCCCGCTGCCCACCCTGTTACAACATGCAATAATTATCATGGATGTAAGGCACTCACCATCATCAGGCTAGTCCCTCTGCCTCTGTGGACCTTTGCCCCTCCTGGACTGATGGTCTTCATGCTGGCCCCTTTTCTCCCTCACCAGCAGTCGCTCGTCTGGGCCTAAGGTGCAAACATGGAGATAGGAACATCAGTACAATCCTGTAGCAAAGCCCCCCTGCCCTTATGTGTGTGCAATCCCACACAGCCAGACCCACCCACCCCACACCCTGATACCACCATGGCCAACACTGGACGGTCCCCCTCCATGTTCCAGACACATGCAACCATGATACCCATACGGAAGATAAGTGTATGAATGTTGCACCTTCCTGGCTGTGGCACTGTGCCCCTTCGGGCACGTGCCTGCAGGTGGGCAAGCAGGTCCGGGTCCCTCTGCCTCAGGTCCTCATATCTGTGGTGGCACTGCTCCGCCGTCTGCCCCATACCAATGGCCTCCTCCAGGGCGTTGGTGACCTACTGCCACACCAGACTCCTGGACCTGTCTAGGGGTGCCGCACCAAACAGTGGGCCAACAAGTAGTTCCACAATGGCAACCAAGTTTGCAATCTCTACCTGGCTGCACTTGGCAGCTCTCCTCCATGCCATTTCTATTGCTCAGTTGAGTCAAAATGGTGTTCTGCAGCGCTGTTCTGCCATGTGCAGATGCTGCGTGGTACAGCACTCCATTCCCCATCGTGCTGTCACTGAAGAGCATGATAGTGGTGCACCCATGCCTGACGCATGGTGCCTGGGGGCAAAGGTCAGGCACAGGGTCAAGGGTCTCTGGTGCACAGATAGCCACAGCCTGATTGGAACCCAATGCATCTAGGATGATTGGGTGCCTGTGTGCCACCTCCTGTCACGGCCTACCACTCTGTTGCCCCAGTGCGCCTATGACGCCCCTGTGCCACAGCGCCATATAGGTGAACAGTGCTGTAGCACCACAGGCACAATGGTGGCCGTGCCCTGCATTGCCTCCCATGCACAGCACATCAACAGCGTGGCAGGCACCTGCGTCATCAACCCCCAGGCATGTGCAGTTAGGTGTGTACTGCGCAAGTCACAGAACTGCACCCATGGCTCAGCACGTTCAACACAATTGCACAAAGTGCAAAAGCGTGATATTTAGCCATCATATGCAAATCAGCTAATCAGCCATTCAGTGGCGCAGTCACTGCATTTGCATCCACTTAAAGATGAGCCTCACCTCATTTGCATGGGTTGCGCTTTAAAAGTACGACATTGGGCTGCACTGGCCATAGTTGGTTACTGCAGTCTATTGGTGAGTTGCATGCTGTTTGGGAGTGTGGACTGTGGATTTTGGAACGTGAATGGGACTGCACAGTCACAGGTAACACCTGTCGTTCTCACAGGCTGAATCATGACCTAGTGAGTTGTGGAGGAAGAGGAACAGAGTTGCGGGGAGAAGGACAAATTTCACGAAGGCTTAAACGGATGCCCTGTTCAAGGCCTACCTGGACCAGGAGCCGCTTCTCAGCGGATGCCAGGGAACACCACAGGCCCATGCTGCTGCATGGGAGAAGGTGGCTTGCACTGTGAACCTGCATGGCAGCCACCAATGCTCCATGCAGGAGTGCAAGAGGAAGATGGGCACAGACAGGAGGAGGATTAAGGAGAAGGTGGCTGCCAGGAGGGACAGCTCGATCTGCGACAGCCGGAGGTGCTACACCTGACCCCACAGGAGGAGAGGGTTGCTGGCAGCATGCAGTGTTGCGCCATTGAGGGTGTTCCAGGTGGTGGATTCCAGACAGGTGGTAGCCCGTCACTGCATGGTAGGTCATGGTCTATTGGGGGGCAGGGTAGATTACATGCAGTAATGTGACTGTTTTCTCTTACAGATCCTGAGCATCTGCATGGGTCAGTGGCAGTGGGCCTCTCCACTGAGGCCAGTCAGATGGAGATGGAGGGCCCATCCACCTCCACAGGAATATGTGGCTCAGTGCGACAGTGGGCCCGCCTGGATGTCCAGACTGATGTTGGAGCAGGTGTGGAGGAGGCCCTGCCTGCGTCCCAGCATGCCAGCATCCAGATGCCGGCATGCTGGGACTCGGGCTGGTGCCGGGTCCATCACTGATGATGTTGCTAACATCACGGGCAGTGACACATGTGTGCCACAGGATGGCCACACAGAAGGTAACATCACGGCCATGGCTGTGGGTGGTGCCGCCATGGAGGCCTGCATGTCACAGTCCCAGCCTGTGCCTGTCAGCACCGGTGGGGCAGCACTGGTGTGTGTACAGGACAGTGGGACTATTGCAGCCACTGAGATGGCACCAGTGAGCCCTGAAGAGTGGCACCCAGAGGGGCAGCATCAGCAGTCAGCCAATGGGCTTGGGGTACAGTGTCAGGGGGCCGCGTCAGTGCACCACCTGTGGACATGCCCAGGCCTGGTCCTGGTGTGCAGCACCCACCCTAAAGGAGTGCTGAGCATCAGGGCCATGCACACCCTGAGGGACAGCATGCCCATCAGGCAGATGACCTCTTGGATGAGCACACCCGCATACTGCAAGCATCAGTCAATCAGCAGATGTAGCTTGTGACAGTAGTGGATGCACTGAGTGCAGATCTGGAGCAGGCAGAGGAGCGTTGCAACAGAGAAACTGCTCTGCTCCTAGCAGGGATGGACCGGATGCGGGAGGATGGGACCGCTGCCATTGACAGGCTGACACAGTCACAGCTGCCATGGCCACAGGGGGCAGGCAGTTATTTGCCCATGCAGTGCGGATGCTGTGAAGTGCAATGTCCACCTCCCATTCCCAGCGTGCGACACCCTCCTTGTCGACACTGGGTTCAGCTGTGGGCATCCTGAGCATGCCTGGCACAGGCATGTTCGGTGTGCTGCAGACCCCTGCGTGAGCATGGTTGCGTTCATGCAGTGGAACCCCTTGGGGACCATCGGTGCCACCCCATGAGGCCAGTGGTCAGCCTGTCAATGCTGGTGGGTCTTGGCGGGGCTGCCCATGCATCTACGGCAGCCAGGGCACTGTGGTGCATGACTGACCCATCTTCCAATGCAGCTACTGTCTGATGCTGCCCTGTGTGCATTGTGTCATTCAGCAGGCAATGCACAGGTGGGTACCCGGCCCTGCACACAGACAGTCCATCTGCACACCCTCCTGGCTGCTGTCCGTAGTTGCATGTGCATGATGCCTGCATTGCACAGTACACCAATGTGCAATGGTGCCCAGCATCTGACACACGCACAATGACAGGCAGTGGGCATGGTGGCCTGTGGACGTGTGTGGCTAGGGGTGGCATTCTGGGTCGGTGTGCCTCCTACCCTTTGTGCATGTCTGGTGTGTGTCTGTCCACGTGCCATGTTAGACCTCACCCATCCCTGGTGGTGTGTGTGGTTCCATGCCCGGCCACTTCCCTTGATGGCATGCACCCCGGTGTGTGTCCATACATGTTTGTGGATTGTTCCTTTGCCACCGGTTATTGTACATGGCCCCATAACTTACCTGGGTGGCTGAAGTGCTCCTCCATGATGGTGTCCCGGTGCGGCTGTGCCAGCCGGAGCAGTCAGGGGTCCCGTCGCCCAAGGAGGGGCTTCCCATCACCATTGTCACCGGCTTCCTCATCGTCTCCATCACTGTCCCACTCTTCGACCTGTACAGCTATCCCACATTCGTTGGCCATGTTGTGCAGGATGCAACAGTCCAGGAATAGCCTGCAGGTCTTTGACGGGCTGTACTGTAGGGCACCACCAGAGGTGTCCAGGCAATGGAAATGTGCCTTCAGCATCCTGAACACCCACTTGATATTATGTGTGGTGGCGTGTGCCTCATTGTAGAGTTGCTGCGTTGGGGTCGCAGGCCGCCGGTATAGTGTGAGCAGTCAGGGATGGAGTGGGTATCCACTGTCACCTGTGTGTAGATGGTGGAGGTTAATTTGGTGATCAGCATCGCCCTGCCCTGGGCCATGTAGACCACTACCCTTGTCACCTCTGATCATGCCCCTCCCAAGCCCTATGTTTGTCCATGTGGTTTGCATAATCACCCACTAGGTGGCCAGTGGGGATGTCCCCACTCAAATCTGTGGCACAGTGCTGACTGTTGCCAGATGAAGGCATCATGTGCTCTCCCAGGGTGTGTGGCACAGACATTGATTATGTGCCCCCTGGCATCGCACACCACCTGGCAGTTGATGCTAGCATAGCCCTTATGATTCATGTATGCAGCCGCCTCGGGCCAGGTGGTGTGTGGATGGACACATGAGTGCAGCCTATTTCCTCTAGCATGCCAGGCATATGTGCTACCCTGTGGAACTCCTGTATGTTTGCTGTGCACTCCGTCAGTGTGCTGGGGAAATGGATGTACTCTGCATCATGTGGCAGCAGTGCACTGAGGAATTGGGTGAGGTGCCATGATGCGGTTGACTGGGTTATGCCTGTGGTGTCCCCTGTTGGTCTTGGAAGGTACCCGTGGTGAGCAAGCACATGCAAGCTGTCACTTTAGTCTCCACTGACAGAGCATGGCTCCGTCGTATGGGTGCCTGCATCACATCACAGCTCACAGAGCTGCCTCAGAATTGCCCGATTCAGGTGGTATCGGCCCATGATCTCAGTATCACTATACAGCTCGAAGCTGGTGCAGGTTTGGTACTGCCTGTTGTGGGCATACTGCTGACAGGTCCTTCCACAGCCGCGCCCCCCTGCTGCCTGCCTTCCCACCCCCCCTCATTACTGCCTCCATCTGGATGGTAGCACTGGCCATGTCCCTGGCTTGTGTTCACCCCCCAGCAGCTGTTTGTGTTCCCCCTGCTGTCCTGGCTGCTACTTCCCCTGCACCGGGAACACCTAACTGTGCTGGCCTCAGTGCTGTGTGGCACTTCTCCCTTCTGCACTGTGGCTCCCCACACCTTCCCCTGAGCCTGTGGGTTCCAGGTGCCCTTTCACTGTCCTGCCCTCTGTGTGTTGCCTGTGTGGCTGGCTATAGTTTAACAACTTGTGGCTTCCCTGTAGTGTTCTTGTGCCTCTCCCTTGTTCCTTTTTATTTTGGCTCATTTCTGCTAAGGCGCAACTTCTGCTTGCTCCCCTATTATGCATGGTGCATGTTGAATATCGCACTGCACCATTTATGCATGGTTCATCCCCCTTTGGTTGCGCATACATTCATTATCATTGCACTATTGCTCAGCGTGATTTGGGGGGGTGCAACTGCCTCCCACTGAAAATCACAGAATGGCACATTTTTGGACTTGCGCTGGCACAACCCTGTTGTGCATGGCACAACCCTTTTGAATATCTGGGCCTGAAAGTTTACAGACCTCAGAGGTACAAAAAGGAATATTGGACGTCACTATAGCCAGGGTATTGGTGATGGGCATGTACAGCAATCCATTGAATTTGGTGGATACAAATGAAGACTGATATCATTAGCTGGTTGCAGGCTTATGGAAAACATAATGCTAATGATAGGAGGTTAAAGTATATTTCACTTAGGAACAATTTATATACTTTATTTACTAATACTTTTAGCATGGGAGAAGACTTCTCAGACCAGAATGCAAAGATTAAGGATGAAATAAAATCATTACAGTATGATAGGGCTGCAAGCCTACAAGTAGAACTTAGCCATGGCACAAAACAGATGGCATTTTCCAATCCATGCCAGGCTTGTAAAGACAGGTGGAATAAGGCCACTTTCACTGCTTTGCAGGAGGGTGGGACCCCTGAACAGATGCTAAGGGAATAAAGGGTGTAGTGGACAGACAGATAGCACAGTTAGCCAGCCGCATGGATTTAAATGAGGAAGGCATGTTAGATTACCTGACAGAGGTAGAAGTCCCAGCCCTGACATTGGCTCAGATTTCAGGGCTGGAAGACAACATAATGGAAGAGGCGGTAGTTCATACCATAAAGAAACTAAAACTGGGCACCTCCCTGGGGGAAGATGGTTGCCCAAATGAATTTTATAAAACATGCCCTCATATCTTGGCAAAAAATCTTATTGAAGTATATAGGTTTCTACCCTGTTACAGGACCTCCCAGATGACTGAGGGGTTTGGTAATTTTACCTGCATAAGGCAGGGGGTACCTCTGTAATAGACAACTGGAGACCAATTTGTCTGCTAAATTAGGATTTTTAAATTCTGACATTTATACTTCAGTCTAGATTGAAGCAGGTAGTCCCAGTACTTATTCATCCTGTACTGTGTGCATTGCAAGAAAGACATTCAAATAAATGTGTCTTATGAAACAAATTTTTATGAACACCATGGGAAAGATGGATCTCTTATCCCTAGATCAGAGTAAGGCTTTTGATAAGGTTAGTTATCAATTCATGTGTCTGGTTTTATGGAAATATGGTTTACCTCCAGCATTTCTCAGGTGGATCAAATTATTGTATGGAAATGCAGGCATATCTGTGGTTTTATCACCCAAAGGAGGGACACAATTTTGGTTATGTAAGGGTGTGCATCAAGGGTGCTTCAGAGCCCCCTGTTGTACATTTTATTCTAGATCCGGGGCTGTGATGGCTTTTGTCTAGCAGGGAGATAAAGTGGGTTTTGGGTGGACAAGGGAATAAGGTTAAAGCTTTAGCTTATGCAGATGTGTGTGTGTGTTTGCAGACAGCCTTAATAGTGTGACTGCCATTCTTCGTGAAAGGAGAAAGTATGGGCAGGTTTCAGGGGCAAGTTTAAACCTCACCAAAGGTCAAGGCCATTATTTAGGTCCAGTGTCTGAATGATGCAGCAGAGTGGAAGGAATAGACATCTCTGAAGATTTCATAAAAATTTTGGGGACACAGTATGGAGGAGGTGAAAGTGCAGTTCAAAATTGGGAAACTTTTACAAACAGGGGAACATAAAGTGAATAGATGGAAAACCTGGAAAATGTCAAAACTGAAGTGATCAGGTGATCAAACAGTTTTTATTGCCACTTTTCTTGTATGTCAGTGTGCTGCTTCCTTCGCCCATAAAATTGGAGACCAGAATTTATAGGGCATTTTTTCAGATGCTTGGGGAGCCACCTGAACCCCATAAAAAGGGAAATTACCTATCTGCCCATGTCTGGGGTGGGGAGTAGGAATGATTAATCCCATACAGTTTTTGTATGCATAATTTGAAACTAGCACTTGTGATAAGAATGTGCATTTTTAGGAAATGGTTGTGGAACTCCTTCCAGGACATCTTATCCCGATGGACCAACTCCCCGATTCGGTTGGTTGCGACTTGCACGATATCCCATTTTTTTTCAAAATCTCTTTTCAGAAAGTGTTCAAATGGAAAGATACAAAGGTAATGACAATTCAGAACTCAGGAAAGGAGTTATATCAGAAAGTCTTAGACTCTTGGCCCAGAGGAACCAATTTTTAAATACTGTACACCAGGGAAAAATGTCCTAGTATATAAACAATTGACATATCCTCGAGTACCTATTAAGATGTGGGATACACAATGGTTAAGTGTACACAGTAAGCTTAACATATGAGGAAACCACAAGCACAAGACAGTTAAAGAAAGGAAATGTCCCTATCCAGAATGCCAGGATGAGGTAGAAACTCAGGAACACTTATTGGAATGTTCTTATGTTCAAGGTTGATGGGAGTCCTTAGTGCACAGGTGGAAGATGCTGTGATAGGTGATGCTCACATATGGTGAACTGGTTTTAGGACATTTTTCAAATTTTAGCAGTGCCTATGACCCAGGAACCTTAACAGTATTCTTTGCTGTTTTGAAATATGCTATGGCAAAGTAGATGTCAATTTATATTTCAGCAGAAACTCATGGTTTGAGATTTTTGGTAATATTTGTGAAGCGTCATTGATAAGAATTTATAGAAGGAGGTTAAGTTTCATCCTAGAGCATGTGTGATGGTGTGGTGGAAGAGTTTCTCTTCTGAAAAAATGCTTAATTGAGGGGGAAGGTACAATGGTGTGAGTATTAGGGGTGGGATATTGGGGGTATCTACCATTATGAACTGAATGGGATACAGTGTGGGTATGTAAAATTAATTATTGCCTCTTATTTTGATTTTAGATTCTGTGTTTTGTTATGTATTTTTTCAATAAAAACTTCCCTACTCTTTGAGAAGTGGCATGGAATCTTTAATGTCCACCTGAACAACCACCAGAACAGGCAGACAGGACCTCAGTTTAAAAAAAAAAAAAACTATTTGTAAAGCACCTTCCCAAAACCAAGTCACCGAACAGTTTTAAAAACAAACAATTGTGCAAATTGCAGCAGTTTAGTTAGTGCACAAATATCCAAAAACATAAAAATAAAATAGTCAATCCCCAAATGCCTGGTTCCATAAATGGGTTTTTAAGGCTCGTTTAAAACCCTCCAGTCACTTACGTAACTGGCGGGGTAGAGAATTCCAAAAAGGGGCCGCATGCATAAAGAAGATTTCAAAGAAACTTTTGGAATATCTAGCAACCATATGCAAGTTGAGCTGAGCAATCACCCAGTGCAGTAAGGAATCAGAAGTTCTTCCACAACCAGCACTTCAGTCTTTCAGTTTAACTTCAAATAGCTCGAATTCATCCACTCCTGGATTTCTACCAAGCAGTTATTAAAGACAGAGAGCTGCATTCTAGTTGGGTGCAAAAGAAAGGTATAGCTGGGTATCATCAGCATAGCAGTGAAACTTCAGCCCATACCTCCTTACAATGTCTCTGAGGGGCAGCATATACACTGCTAACATAGGGGACAAAACAGATCCCTGAGGAACCCCACAAGACAGAGGAACTGGGTCTGAAGAATAAGTCCCGGACACCACCCTCTGAGTTCTTCCAGTGAGGAAAGATGTACACCACCTGAGGATAGTACCTGACAGGCCACAGATGAGCCTCAGATGATCAAGCAGAACTCCATGGTCCACAGTGTCAAATGCTGATGAGAGATCAAGAACCAAGATGGAGCAGTTCTACAGATCTCTAGCCATCAGATCATTGAGCACCCAAACTAGCACTGTCTCAGTACTATGCTTTTTTCAGAAACTGAACTAGAGGGGTTCATAGATGTCAGAAACATAGAAACATAGAATTTGATGGCAGATAAGGACCGCTTGGCACCTAGTCTGCCCATTTTCATACCTAACAGATAAGCTGCAGATCCTGGTTAAACAGCTTACTTCCTCTTACCCCCCACTAGGACTGCCTTATGTTTGTCCCATGCATTCTTGAATTCCCCCACTGTTCTTGACTCCACGACCTCCTCAGGGAGGCTGTTCCATACATCTACAACCCTCTCCATGAAAAAATACTTCCTCACATTACCTCTGAACTGTCCCCCCTCTATCTTCAAATTGTGCCCCCTTGTTCTTGCACATCTCTTTCTGAAAGATGCTACCCTCTTGGACTTTGTCGATTCCCTTGAGGTACTTGAAAGTTTCCATCATGTCCCCTCTCACTTCTTTCCTCAAGGGTATACATATTAAGCTCCTTTAGTCTTTCTTTGTATGTCTTCTGGTGCAGACCCTGCACCATTTTGGTTGCCATCCTCTGGACAGCCTCCACTCTGTCTTTGTGGAGATGGGGTCTCCAGAACTGAACACAGTACTCCAGATGGGGTCTCACCAACTGTACAGAGGGATAACTTCCTGTTTTCTACTATTGATGCCTCTTTCTATGCATCCCAGTATCCACCCAGCCTTCCTTACTGCCTTCTCAAATTGCTTGCCTACCTTTAGGTCATCTGATATAATTACCCCAGGTCCCTTTCCATTTTTACTGTTGTCAGTATCTCACCCCCCATTGTGTACTCTTCCCCTTGGTTTTTGTTTCCCATGTGCATTACCTTGCACTTTGCATTGAATCTGAGCTGCCATACATTTGACCATTCCTCCAACCTTGCCAAGTCCCTTCTCATCCTTTCCACTCCATCTTGTGTATCAACCCTGTTGCAGATCTTTGTGTCGTCTGCAAAGAGACACTTTTCCTTCCAGTTCCTCTGCTATGTCACTTATAAAGACATTAAAAAGGAACGGTCCCATTACTGAACCCTGCTTTCTTCACTGTGTACTCCATTTACTACTACCCTTTGCATCCTGTTGTCTAGCCAATTTTTTATCCAGGCTACCACCTTGGGGCCCACTCCAAGGCTGGCTAACTTGTGTATTAATCTTTTGTGTGGGACTGTACCAAATGCCTTGCTAAAGTTTAGGTAGGCCATGTCCACAGCCCCTCCCTGGTCTACTACTTTAGCCACCCAGTCAAATAAGTCTATTAGATTCATCTGACAACCTTCCCATCATGAATCCATGCTGCCTTGGGTCCTGTGCCCCACTGGCCTCTAGGTACTCAACAATTCTTTTCTTCAGAAGTGATTCCATAATTTTTCCTACCACTGAGGTCAAAATAACTGGTTTGTAGTTTCCTGCCTCTGTCCTGCTCCCACTTGTGAAGAGGAACCACATCTGCCCTCCTCCAGTCCTCAGGTACCACCCCCATCCTCCCATGATTTGTTAAAGAGAGTAGTCAGTGGTGTCACTAGTTCTACCCTTAGTTCTTTTAGAATTCTTAGGTGAATCCCATCAGGCCCCATTGCTTTGTCCACCTTCAATTTTATTAGTTCTTTCAGAACCCTTTCATCTGTAAATGGACTGGAATCGACACCTGTCTTCAGAGTGTTTCTCTTGTTTGGTTTAGGTACCTCCACCTCTTCCTTTGTGAATACTGAGCAGAAATATTTGTTCAGTATCCCTGCTTTTTCACTGTCTCCCTCTACCCACATTCCCTCCCCTTTAGTAAGCCTCAGTATCCCTCCTTTGGTCTTTCTTTGCTCCCTAATGTACCTATGAAAGGTCTTATCCACCTTCTTAACAGAATTGGCTATCCTTTCCTCGGTTTGGGCATTTGCTATTCTGACTGCCTTCCCAGCCTCTTTTTGCTTTAACTGATAAAGTTCTCTGTCCTGCTCCTTCTGCGTTTCCTTATATTTCCTGAATGCTCTCCTTTTCTCCTTAACCTTCCCTGCCACCTCTTTTGAGAACCATAGTGTTTTTTTCCTTCGTTGTGTTTTATCGATTTGCTTTACACAAAGGCTTGTTGCCTCTGTGATGGCTGTTTTGATTACTCCTCATTGTTCCTCCACCCCTCCTTGCCTGTTTGCTAGTGCTTTTCTAAGGCACTCTCATTTTCCCCAATGTCAGCCGTCCTAAAGTCCAATTCTCTTGCTTTTGTATGGCTTGATTGTGTGGCTATGTTTATCATGAACCACTGTTTGGTGGTTGCTTGTTCCCAGATGGCTACCCACCTCTAAATCAGATTCTTTCTCCATCCCCATTTGAGTGTACCAGGTCTAAGATTGCTCCCTCCTGAGTGGGTTCTAATACTAGCTGTCTGAGGCATGCCCCCTGTAGGGCATCAAGAATGACCCTGCTCTTGGATGTGCTTGCAGCTAAGGTGCTCCAGTTAACATCTGGCATGTTCAGGTCCCCCATCAACAATATCTCCCCTTTTTCTGCCATTCTAAGGAAGCCTTCTCGTTTTCTTGTCCATTCCCTCCCCCGGGATGGGGGTCTGTATACAACCCCTGTGTGGATTGTGGTGCCATTTCCTGTCTCTAGGGTGACCCAGAGTGCCTCATCTGCTCCCTGTTTACTCTTTAGTTCTGTTGCTTTGATCCCTTCCTTTACATAGAGATCTACTCCTCTTCCTCTTTTAAGGTAAAAATTTTACCCTCCCTGTCCCTCCTGTAGATTGTGTATCCTGGTATGTTGACATCCCAGTCATGGTTCTTTGTGTACCATGTTTCTCTGACTGCCACAATACCCAGGCAACCCTCTTCCATCAAGGCCACTAGTTCAGGGAGCTTGTTACACATACTACAGGCATTGGTACTCATCACCCTCCACTTTCATAACCTAACCCCTTTTAGCCCCATTCCTGTCCTCACTGCCTTTGCCTTTTTTTACATTTACCTCTGTCCTGCTCCCTAGTAACTTTACCTTGGTGTTTACCTCACAAATTAACATGTTTTGTGGGGGGAGGCTGGGATTTTCCTGCTCCTTTTCAATGCCTCCCCCCTTGGCTAGTTTAAATGCTTGCCAATGAAGCATTTAAACCTCTCACCTAGGATTCTGGTCCCCCCCCCAGACAGATGCAGACCATCGCACCAGTATAGATCTGCCTCCCTCCAGGTGGCTCCCCAGTCCCCAATGAAGCCAAAACCCTGAGCTCCACACCAGTTTTTCAACCACTCATTGAATTCACTGGTGAGGAGTGCCCTAGCATCACCCTTGCCATAGACAGGCAGCACCTCCGAGAAGGTTATTGTATGTGCCACTTGTCTAAGGCCCCTCCCCAACACTACGAACTCCTCTTGCACTGCTCTGATCCCATTCCTAGCCAGGTCATTTGTCCCTACGTGGACAGAACCCTCCCTCATGCAGCTCCTCCCATGATCCTGAGTATTCGCTTCCTGTCCCTCCAAGCCGTCATTAATGGTCAAATGGCTCTCCAGTTGCACAGCCACTACCTTCTCAATCACCTTCCCTAAAAGGGAAGGTTAGAGATTGGTCTGTAGTTTGCATGGCAGTCTCATCTGAAATTAGCATTTTTTTCCTTGTTTTAAACCATTTTAGCTCTGTTAAAATGGTTTAAAAGTGTTGTGTCCAGATTGTACATGGTAAAACTGTGCTATTCAAATGCCATGTTAAAACCCTGCTCAGAGCAGGTCATTTTTAAGTCATTTTAATGGTTTTGATATCTTTATTTTAAGGTGGGATCTCTTAGGGGCTTAGCTGTGTAGTAATCACAGAGCTTTCTATCAATGTAAATAGGTAGTCCCTTAACTCAAGAGCGACAAAGTTACAACTTGTTAAAATTGCATTGTTATTCTATGGGAATTTTAATTTTTAAATTGTTTTTATATGGCCCATGAATTCTTTCATAAGTTATATGTTAGTGTTGTAGTTAAGCAATAAGGCACAACAGGGTGTGTTATTGTGTAATAAGGTCACTCCTGGGGTGGGTTGAAGCATGAGGTGAACCAGAGTGCTTCCACCACCTGAGGAGTGATGTTATACACAACACGCCTAGTGCTATTAATATCTAATATTTCGTTTTTTAGTTAAAAAGAGAAAAACGACTAAAATAAACATTTATTGGCTTTTTCAACATTTTTTTGTAATTGTAGCTATATATTTTGAAAAAAAGTCCTTTACACTTTTCTTCCAGTAGGTGGAGTAGGTACCTAAATTATGCCATCTGTGCAGTTAGTTATTTAACTGAGCCACCCCCCCCAATATACACACATACTAACATCCATATTCAACAACCAAGCTATTGTATTTTAGCTTTGTTTCTGTGTTTCTTTCTCCTTGTGTGGAAAATGCAACTTACGTTAGTGGGGGACCAGGCTGACAAGTTGATGGGGAGTGTAGCCAGTGAGTCAAGGGAGGAGTCCGCTACTGAGGTGATATTGCATAAAAGCTGATTACAAGTATGGCTTTTGTCTGAGCCTCAGGTGCTTTTTGTTAACAAGGCTTCTTGAAGAAAATTAAAAATGAAAGTTTGATGTTTGACCACAATGTGTACTAGAAATGGAAAACTGCATGCACTGTCCCTTTCCATAACCACTCATTTGATTTAAAACAGTTAGTGCTGTTTTAAACATGCAAGGAATCGCAGTCTAAGTAAGTTGTCTGGGAAAAGTGAATGAGGATTGAGGGAAATGGGTGTGAGACATCACTGGGAGGGGTGCTGAAATACTTTCTAGCAGCTGCTCTGAGAGGTCGGAATTTCTGAAGTACGTATTTTTTTTTCAGTCCGTCATGCAGTTGTGTGTGTACCTGCACTTCATCCAGTGGTGGTGTTGTGTAATAACATCACTGTCCCAGGTACACATGGACCAAGAGTCCCTGATTTTTTCTTGCTATTGTGTAATATTCATTAAGATCTTTCATTTAGCATATACATTGCCCCTTAAATGCAGATATTGATGGAGTTATAGATTGTTAAAGTTGAAATATGGAAAACTAAGCCTAAATTCCTGTTTTGAATGAAGGAATCTCATTCTCAAAACAGGATTAGTTCATAGAAAATAAGAATATGAAGAAAAGTCAACATTTCTTGTTTCACGTGAACAAATCCTTTTTTGTAAGATTTGTGTCATTCTCATGAAACATGATGGGTTCATATGAAACTAGAATGAAAAAACAGTCAAAATCCATTTTTCATACAAAGGTGATCATCTTGTTTCGTACTGCTCTGTTCATTTTTAATGAGGCCAAAAGAAAAAAGAAAATTGTGCCATGAAACAAGATTTTTAAAATGTTTTAAAAACACATTTCTAGGTCATTTTTCAAAAGTGTAACTGCAGAATCCAGATAATGGGATCTTGCTTAGAAAGATAGATGTGCTGGTGTCTCTGCAGAAAGATTTTTATGATATAAAAAAACATTTAAAAAACAAAACCAGAAACAAGATTACCAAAAAAATTATTTCTCATGAAACAGGATCCTGTTTCAGTTGGACAGTCTTGTTTTGTATGAAACATCTAAAAGAACATACTGAGCATGCTCATAACCAACATTTCCAATCCTTATAACTCTGGGACAGATCATTTATTTTTTTCACCAAACCAATGAAAGACACCACTGTGGGCAAAGCCCTTTTTACCCTGAAAATTTCAAATAAAATTACAAACCATCTGGGTGCTAGGCAATGACAAAAAAAAGCAAAAACCCTGATTTTTTCACTATCCAGATCTTGGAATCTGCACATGCAATGGAAAAGAAACTTGGCAAATCAAGAGCCCTAGACACTGAGACCACTCATGCAAACTTTTCTGCAAATCTGTTGAATGAGGGTGAAATTATTAAATCACAAAGTTAGGCGGTTAACTTTAAACAGCCTACTTAACCCTAACTATAGCAGTGCTACTGTACCACTATTATACATATTCTCTGCAAAAAACTTTGTTAATGCACCATTAGGGTTTGGGTGACAAGTAGGGAAATGCAGTCTTAGGGTTCTTACCCCAACACCTCACCCCCACCCTGCATGCAGGAGCAGGCATGAGGGGTGTGCCTTGGGGTTGTCAGCCCTAATGCTCATCCCATTCCATGAGTAAGTAAACTAAGATAGGTCAAGTATAGGAGAATGTGGTGAGCATTAGAGTTTATAACCCCAAGGCACATCCCTCATGCCTGTTTCTGCATGCAGGGAAGGGGTGGGGTGTTAGGGTTAGGAATCCTAAGTCAACATTTCCCTGCTTTTGTTGCTGAAACCCTAATGGTGCATTAACATTTTTTTCCAGAGAATTTCCTTACTTTTTGGGAAACTAATTGCAGGCTTATTTGCTTGTGGGAGCACAGGGCCCTCTGGGCCCTGTGCTGCCATGTGTGCATAAGGCCTGCACTCCCATCATTCCATAATGGTATTCATATTTACATGTGGGAGTGCACAGTGCCATCCATCCATCCATAATTTGAGATATTGTAGTCATATCCTTATTTCCCAATTGGAGTGTAGTGCCCGGAGGGCCCTGTGCTCCTATCAGTCCATAATGCTATCTGTATTTGCATGTGGGAGCACAGGGCCCTCTGGGTGCTACACCGAGATAAACAGTACTCACACCAGAGCTAGGAGCTCAGGTGCTCCAGTGAAGATCAGTGACAGTTGCCAGATGTCCCACTAAGGGAGGAGGTGGAACTACTTTGTAGCAGATCCATGATGGCATTTTTGGGCTAGCTGCATTATGGCCCCAGCTGCTCAAGCTTGTTTGTTATATCACTGAAACAGATAACGGTGAGTTAAGCTAGAACCCCTTGCAAGTGTGGTGATCTCGCAAATGGTTTTGCTGCTCTTGAAGATGCTTCTGAACTGGTGTGAGTGATGTTGGTTGTGACTACAAATGTCAAAATAGATTTAACTAATTATTTTGAAGCTGTGGCTTTGTATGTGCAGTGCTTTAGCTAAAATTGATTATTTGCCATTTACACATACCATGTTCACCTGTTCCTAGCTGGTGTTTCTAACATGAATCTTCTGGCTGACTTGGAAAGGAAGAAAACACAATGTTGCACTAAGCAGTCAGCTCACACTGCTGAAAAGACCTCATTGGAATCCATATATTCTGGCTATACCTGATTGCAGCAGCAACATTTAAACACTTTCTTTGGAGCCCCTTTAACTTTTTCAAACAAACCACTGTCCCCCTTACCCGTTTCTCCAGTTATGACAAAAGCTACCACTGCTGTCTCTCACTGGCTGATGCAGAGGAACCCAGATACCCAACTGTAGAAGACGAAGGTGCTGAGATCCTTAATTTACCAACTATAGGTGAAAAGGTCAGTGCTAATATTTGTCAACCTCAGTCTGAGGTGCTCACTGTTGGTGTGTCCGAAACCTCAAAAGGAATTAAATGATGCAATTACAAATACTCCAGACAGCTCTGCTGTTGAGCAGAAATCCACAGAAACAAATGTGGCAGCTGATTCAGTTAAAAAGGCTTTAGAATCTGGACAGAATTCTACCGTGGAAAAGCAGGCTGGAGGGGGGAAACTAAATACTATACCAGAATGTGTGCAGCATGCAGATTTTATCCGCTTTCAGGAAGCCATTAAAAGCAAAATTTAACTTGGGTTGGCTTCAGTAACTATGGCAATTGGAGAGGTTACTTCATTACTTAAAGTTTTGCAGTTAAAAATGGAAGAATTAACTAATCGGACAGCTGAGGCAAAACAATGAATAAGTGGCTTGGAAGATAAAATTGATCCTCTTATGCAGAAACATTTGTCTGTGGAAAAAGTTAGCAGCACTGAGACAGAAAATTACAGACCTAGAAGACAGGTCTCACCACCCAAATATTAAATTATTTCAGATTCCTGAAGGTACAGAAGGTTCAGGGGATACCCTCCCCTTTTGAGAAAATGCTAATGGTTGCTCTTAAATACCTGGAAGAGCGTATTGTTTTGGACAGAGCACATGGGGTACAAGAAACCTCATGGTACCCCCTTCCAATAACTACTTTGACCTGTTTTTATTAAACCTCACCACTTTAAGGATTGAGAATTAATCTTGTGCCATGCCCAATTGAATAAAGGTTTAGGTTATGAACATTTTCAATTCTCTGAATTTTCTGATTTGTCTGCAAGCACAGTTCTGGCCTGTCAAGCATTAAACAGATCCAGAGACTCAAATCACATCATATTAACAATTCAATGTTATACCCTGCTAAACTGAAATTCTCTATTCAAGACAAAACATGGATGTTTCAGGATTCTAGAAAAGCACAAAAGTTACTGGCTTTCAATGGGAATCAGGCAATGGATAATAAAAATGTCTGTATCTCTATCTTATGTAATGATAATGTTTTACTCTGGATTGTCAGTCTGTGAATCAAGGGTATTGAGATTGCTTTAAAAATGAAAATTCAAAATGTGACTAGCTAACTAAACATTTTGGATAGGTAGGGAAGTGTATATTTTTGAGCACCACACCCTAAGTTACTTGCTGTTTCTATACAAATTGTTATTCTATCTTATAAAATGAAGTATTTACCCGTTTATTAATATTTAAGTGGCTTTGATGTTGTAGTTAGCCATTGAAAATGCAAATTGGGATACATAATGGAAAGATTGGGTGGGGAGGGTTTGGTTGGGTTTTTTTCAAATGTTCTGAGTTTTAAGCCTTTTTCCAAGGGTTATTTCTGTCTGTGCCATAATGGGAATTTCCCTGCAGGCTCTACGAGCTTCCTTTTTCATCTATATTGGGATGGGTTGTATAAAAATGAACCCTGGAATGTGACATTGTGGTAATTAATATAATGTAAAAAGGCTTAATTTAATACATTTTGATGAATCAAGAGTACATCTTGTGCGGGGGGGGGGTGGCGGCTGCTATGGAAAATTTCACTTTTTTGTCTTTTTGTCAATACAGTACTAATTTTCTCACACCCAAAAGTTTACAGATGTAATTTTGGAAGTATATGCTCACACGTTATAAAATGGATGATGTTATATCTCAAATTAATTTGATTATAGGGAGGAGTTTTATGACATATTATGGGTCTTCTGTTTTTCTTTGGCAGTTCCTATTTTTCTGCTTCATTTCCAGGATAGTCAATGGCAGTTAGGTGGAATATAATGTCGTGAAATGTTAAGGGGATGCTCAATAGATCAAAGGCTAAGCAAATTTTTCAAATTGCTGACCACAACACTGTTAATTTTTTTTTTTTTTTTTAGGAAACGTAGCTTAATAATTCTTAATATCTTTATTGTTCTAAAAGATGGGGGAAGGTATAAATGCCCCTGCAAATAGTTTAGCTTCAGGGTTGGCAATGTTCTTTAAGAAAACCCTAAATATACAGGTAATTAGACAAACTATTGACCCACACGATCGATTTATTATATGACAAGTTACTCTTTATGGCCAAAAATTTACAATTTGTAATTTATATGCCCCTAATTAAATATTTGCCCCCTTTTCATTAATCTTTTCCTTGAATTAGCCAAATACTTAGTACCTTATTTTGTTGCTGGGGACTTTAATAGTTTAGATCTGGGTATTGATAGATCTGTGTGCTCCTATATCCATAATCCAGCAACAGTAACAATTTTGCAGTTTATTACAGATTATGATTTGATAGATATGGCAACATAAATTCCTTGAGGAAAGACAATACTCCCCCCCCAAAAAAAAATGTATCATGCTATCATATTGATTTCTTTTTAATCTCATCTATGTTGGTACATTATGTTAGGGAAGTTAAATATATTGCATTTTGATTTCTGATCATGCACCTATTTTATTAGGTTTGGAATTATCTAAGTTAATGAGATCCCACATTTTAAATTAGGTCCTATTTTACTTAAGGACAGCTAATTTGTTGAAGTCATTAATCAAAAGTTTGATTTTTTAGATGAACTCTGATCCAGATATGTCTTATTAATACAGTATATGGGGAACAATTAAGGCCTATATACGGGGCTGCATTATTGCATATACTTCCAAAAGGAATAGGACAAACAAAATCAAAATGAAGGCACTTGAAAGACAAATTAAACATTGAAATTCATCATATGACTAACCAGGATGCTGACATTTTTTCAAAATTATTGCTTTCAGAGCTGCATATGTGGAGCTTACTGAACAAGTGGAGAGACTATCTTTGTACGCTAGGTATAATTACATCAAGGGAGGTAGATCTGAGAAACTTATGGCCTGGCAATTGAAATTTGTATAACAAAAAAACATGGTCATTCAGGTTTTGGATCAAGATGGTCAAGCTCATTCTTGTCCCAAAGAAATAAATAAAGTATTTCATATACTTTCAAAATTTATATACTTCAGAAAATATTTCCACTCCTCAACTTGAATCAGTGCTTTCACAGGTTACATTCCCAGCTTTGATTGAATTAGATTCAAAATATGGAACAAGATTTAACACAATCAGAAATTATCTTGGCTTTTAAAGCATTGCCAGCTGGGAAAGCCCCATGTCCTGATGTGCTCACCGTTGATTTTTTTTTTTAAAACCTTTTCTTCCAAATTAAATATCTTCAAACATTTGCTTCAATTCTGGATTTGTGTTCAGTACCATCCTCATTTAAGGAAGCAAATATTTTGCTTTTCCTTAAAAAAAAAAAAAAAAAAAAAAATCAAAGAATCCATCTCTACCTTGATCATATCAGCCAATACTATTAATTAATACAGATGCCAAAATTTTGGCTAAAATCCTGGCCACCAGACTAGAAAAAATTCTCCCTATAATAATCCATCCAGACCAGGGTGGATTTATTAAATGGAGATCCCTAAAATCTAATATCTGTGGGGTGATTAATGCTTTGGATTATCTCTGGCATTCAGATCTTTCACTCATGTTTTTAGATGCTGAAAAAGCATTCGACCGAGTGGAGTAGCCTTATATTAAATACATTAATAAAGCTGGTTTGGGCCCCATCTTTCTTAAATGGGTTGATATTTTGTATTCTGGTCTGGTGGCCAGGGTTAAAACTAATGATTTCTCCAAAAATGTTATTACAAAGCGGCACCCGACAGGGTTGTCCACATCTTCCCTAATTTATGCTTTGGCAATTGAACCATTGGCAATCTTAATTCATTCTTTACTAATTCAAGGTCCTTTTAATTCATAATATGGAACATCGAATAAATTTATATGGAGATGATATTCTCTTATATTTGAATAATCTGAATCATAGTTTACCATATAATATGGATATTATAAATCAATACGGGAATATTTCTGGCTACTGGATCAATTGGTCTAAGATAGAGGTTATCGAATCCCCTTCACACTCATCTCTTTGTTCCCCTGCCTAACTTGAATATCCAGAAAGTTTCCTGATCATATTTGGGTGTCCAAATTGAGGAGCTACAGCAGCTGTTTTCCCTAAACTTTGACCCATTGATTCAAGATATTCAGTCACAATTAAGACTCTGGGAATATTTGCCTTTTACATTAAAGGGTTGGGTGAATGTAGTTAAGATGGCCATTCTTCCTAAATTTATGTTCCCCCCCCCAAACACTTGATAAATTTAGATGATAAATTTTTCAAGGGACTAGATGCTATTATTAGGAGATTTCTTTGGAAAGGCTGACAACCGAGACTAAAACTGGAGAAATTATACGTATCTACTTCAGAGGCAGGCCTGGCATTACCATGCATGTGTGTTTGCATCATGCTGTGACACATGTGATGCAACCACCCTGTACATCATGGCCTTCCCCACCCTGTTGCCCACCATGGGGGCCCATGTGTACTAACATGCTTCTGGTGCTGTGCCCAAGATAATCTTGTCATGTGCCACATGGCATGACCAAAGTGGCTGTTTACCCCATTTCTATGTTACCCTCACATCCCCTACTGGACTCCACTACTCACAGTGCATGGAGGCACATTACGTGGGACCCTATGTGTCCCTTTCTTGCTACTTGTTTTCAGCACTGGGGCTGTGTACACACCTGCCTGTAGTTGTCTTGGTGGTGTGGTCATGTGGTCCCCACATGGGTCACTGTAGTCTGTGGTATGTGGCATGTACAGTACACTTCCAGACGACCCTCTCATCTGTCCACTGGGATTGTAGTGGTATGCTGTTGCTCAGTTCTGCATTGTTTACAGCTTCTGGGGTTGCTGCATAGTCCAGTGTGTCAACACCTAAACAGACCACAAATTGCACTGCTTATACCACACATCCATGCACTTGTCACACCCTGTTCTGCATTTCCCCCAGTTATGTAGTCACAGTACTGTGCGTGCCCCTGCTATAGCTCTCCATGTCCCCTTTGGTGTCCACCATGTGTACACAGTATGTTGCTGTCATCCTGTGGACATTCCCCCCCACATATCACCCACACATTGTATGGTATCACATTGTTCTGGTGCTGTGCCCTCATACCTTGCCAGTGTGTAAGTTGAGATTCATGGTATGTTGCTGTGTTGTGCTACCCCGGGATAATTGTATGGCCATGGCCACCTCCTGTGTGTGCAACATTGTGTATCTCTGCCCAGTGCTGAATCTTCCACACATGGCAGTGGTGGGAATCCATGGCATTTTCACATCAACCTATGTGGGATGTGTTGCCATGGCTCTCAACTATGACCAGAGTCATGTGTGCTTGTGGCCATGACTGGTTGTTGGTCTTGACCAGGTGTGGCCATTGGCTGTTGCCTGACAGTCCCTCAGAATGGCCTACATCACCATGCCACTGTGCAGCCCAAATGTTACACACATTGGAGGTTGTGCCCACATCTGTTCCGCTGCTTCACACCCACACATGTGACTGTATACATGATAAACCATTGTGCCGGTGGTAGCTGTGCTATGCAGTAGTGCATGCTGACACTGTTTGGCCTGTGCATTATCCCCCATCATACACAGCATGTGTAGGCCTGTTGTGTCACCCTGATGTGCCAACTGTACCCAGTGACATATATGTGCCTTCTTTGTAGTGGGGACATGGGTATGTGCCATGGTCATGTATGGGATCCTCTGCACTGTGTGGTCTGTGCATAGATGTGGCCCTGTGGTGCAACATACACGTGTCCATTGGGGGAATGTCATTTAAGCACACTTCCAATGGCCAACAGGGCTGGTGATTGGGATTACACACTGGCCCATGGACTATTTCATTAGTGCAGCTGCTGTACCTAATGAACTGTGTCCCTGTCCATTACTGCTCCAAAGGATTAATTCAGGGCTGTTCTTCACATGACTGTATGATGTCCCTCAGTCTTTGGCTGGCATGCTAGTGCCAGTGTCAGCACCTGCATGTTCCTCTGCATGGCTGTCCCCAGAGCCACTAAACAATGGGTGTATTCATGGGTTGTGAGGGTGGTGTTTCCCCACATGGGTACATGCTGTGTGCCATTCATCCTTGCTTGCATTGTGGGACAATGACAGTCAAGGACCACTGTGGGGGGGCACAGCCAGCACCCTTGTTCCATGGGTCTGATACCTTTGACTGTTACGCACACACTTCTGCCATTGGACGGCGTATGGTGGCTGTGGCCACTGTGCATCCTACATAGCCATGTGCATCTCCACAACATTGATTTGTGATATTTGGGCAGCATGCTATGCAGTGCCCTTTTATGGTGCCATGCCCATGACATGTGTTGTGTTTCATGGCACACATGCCCACCCCACATCTGTGGTCACTGTTGCGTGCAGCACTATGACAAGGCCTGGTGATAGCATACCACACATGCATGGCTGGTCATCACCAGCATTGCTGGGGGGGCAACAGACTATATGCATAAATGTCAACCTATTGGCAGTGCTGCTGGATTGAGTTTTCCTCCCATAGGTCATGTTCGGGCACCAGCCAGTGGAGAAAGTGAAGAGCAGACCTTTCATGACAAGGGAGAAATGGCCAACCCAGGGGACTGTGAGACTGTTTTGGGAAATACTGAGCAACAAGGGGTCCATCTTAAGAGCTGTGTGACAATGGCCAGGACTGTAAGGGCTATCCAAACAGAACTGTCAGTATCATACCACCTGCAGGAACCACTACCCCCTGTTGGATCATGAGCTGGACTGCTTTCCCCTTGTAATATAGTTTTCCCCATAACCCACCCTCTTTGACCCCTATCCCCATCCCTGCATTGTACACAGTTACACCCCTCCCATCCTCCTCCACTGTATTTCCCCACCTCAGTACCTTCCCTTTTCTTGGTTTTAACCATTTGATGTTCGTATTTTTTTATGTTGTTGCTGTGGTTTTTATTTTTCACTCTAATATTTGGATTTTTTATATTTTTTTTTTTTTTTCATATTTCACATGGCAGTCTATGGTGTGTTCCTTTCTAGGGATATTTTACAGGTGGTTGCCTATGTCCCCCCCATCCACAGTTCTGCATGTTCATGAGTGTTTTTTGGCCTTCACTTCCCCCATCACTCCCTGGCCCCGAGGGGTGGGAGCTCCACTGTGTGTGTCCCTTTATTCACCCACATGTGTTGCAGTGGGCCTGTGGCCCTTCCATCACACTAGCATGTCTGCTGCAGTGTCTGTCATCCTCCCACATCACTGCTAACCATTAGTCATGGCCACTTTTGTGCTCCCCTATCCATGGCGGTGTGTGTATACCTTGGTCAATGTGCATAGGCGTGCGCATATCTGGACATGTACGTATGGTACACAGGGCTGTTCCCTCACAGTCCTTCCATCAGGTTCTTTCAGCACATGTGGTGTACCACTGAGTCTGCCATGACCTCTGAACTGCTGCACTTATGTGCCAGCTGTGTTCCCATGTGTACACATGCAGTGCATCACAGCCACTATTTGTGCATCTGTCCCCAGGCCCTTCGTGCATGGTTCCCCATATTCAAATGTGGCCTGATGCACCGCACATCTTTGGTTGCACATTCGTGCATCCTTGGGATATGCGCCGCATTTGTGTGATTGCATTTGCCAGCGCAATTTCTGAAAATCACATTATTTTGTGCTGGCACATTTGGATGTGTGACACAATCACTTGCACAGTGCACCTTGCCACTTTTGAATATGGGGTCCTACATCAATCACAAAGATATGAATAAATGTAAAGATAAAAAAGAAACAAAGGCTCAGTTAGAGCCAGAACAGGTCTGTGCACTGAACAAAAAGCACAAGAAGTTCTCTGGTAAAGTGCCCAGTGTAACAAAAAGTAACACTGGTTTCCAAAGTCTAATACAAAACATGAATGTATGCTGAAGGAAGGAAAGCGATCAGTGAAGATGCAGGTGAAAATAGTTCTATAAGTGTAAATGCACTAAATATAGGAGAAACACTGACAAGGTACCCTGGTGCTTCCTGGTTCTTAATCAGTTCTACAGAGAGTGGGGACCTGCAATTTTCTCATAGCTTAAACACTGTACATACATTTTTTAAAGGAACAATATCCAATTTTTGCCATCAGTTGCAAACTCACCTTAATCTCAACAAGTAACTCAGAGCCCCTGAAAAATTAATTGTAGCATGCTTGCATAATGAGAAAAACAGATAGTCAAGTCTGGAGGGTGGGTCACAGCAGAAGCAGGTTTTGAATATTACCAAAGATTAAAAGTACAGGACAGTAGTGGGAGAACAAGTGAGATGAAAGTGTAGATGTCCATATACACACGGGAAGATGGTTTCTAATTATTCTAACTCCAGAGGGTGGACCTCGGGAGAGGGGACAGTGAATTTCCCCTTGTGACTCCATAATGATGGACGCTATCCAACGGGCACCCTGATGGCCGGAAGGGAGCTGTATCACAGTTTGTTTACAAGCCTGGGCCAATCAGGTGTTATTGCAGTGTGAAGTTGTCTTTTCATTCATACATGACAGGATGTGTGCAAGTCAGCTTATCGCAATAGCAATCAAAAATATATATTTATGACGTCAGAAGGGAGTATAGCTGACTTGTGTGTCTTCATTCAGATCTGACTGATAAAACTTCCAATAGTATTAACATTGGGCCACTCAGGTGCTATTACAATTGGAAGACATCTTTTCATTCATACCTTTGCACATGCAAATTGAGGGAGGGGGATTGGGCTAATCTATTGTGTCCAGTGGTTGACCTGATCATGAAACTTTGGGTCTGGCCAAAAGGTGGTCACCCAAATAGAATGCAGAAACTCAAACGAACAAGATAACTACAGCACATGTTTGAAAATGTAAATAATGGGGAAACTTCTTATTGTATAACTGTCTGGCAAAATATGCAAATGTGTGATGGTTGTTCTATAGTATGTATGCAACCAGAGCATGATTAATGTATAACCTACTAGTAGTTTAAGCTTGAACTATTATCTGTTCTTAAGTGTTAATACTGGCACCAATCTAGCAAGAAAAGTTGCTATTTGCAATCCAGCAGTGTCAGTGCTCTTTGCTATGCCCAGCTGCTGCCACTCTGTCCTCCAGTAATAGTAGACCCTTCCACCAATGCAATCACAGCACATATGTACAGTCTGTCAACATATGTGTGCCGGACAGTGAATTTAGCTCCCAAACTGTGCTTCGATTCCCATCCCAGCTCAACAGCAACCAGAAATGGGCCACTCTTGGTTCCAGTGCTGGGAGCCATACATTTACTTAGATGGGAGTGGATTCAAGCTCCATGCTCACCCATTCCAACAACACACACACACACTCACACACACTCACACACACTCACACACACTCACACACACACACACACACACACACACACACACACACACACACACACACACACACACTCACACACTCACACACACACTCACACACCTCACACACACACACCACCACTCACACACACACCTCACACACCTCACACACCTCACACACCTCACACACACACTCCACACTCACACACTCACACACACTCACACACACCACCACACACACACTCACACACACTCCACACACACCCACCACACTCACACACCACACTCCACACACACACACACTCACACACACACACACTCACACACACACACTCACACACACTCACACACACACTCACACACACACTCACACTCACACTCACACACACACTCACACACACTCACACACACACACACTCACACACCTCACACACTCACACACACTCACACACACACTCACACACACTCACACACACTCACACACACTCACACACACCACACACACACTCACACTCACACACTCACACACACTCACACACACTCACACACACTCACACACACTCACACACACTCACAGTCAGCAGCACTTGTAGGCACATCCACCCCTGCACCCTCTCCTTGTGATTTTCTGCCACAGGCTGGCTTGTCCCATGTAGTGTATCATTGTGCAAGAACATACTGTAGCATCATACAAGGTGTTAACACTGCCATGACAGCAGCCCAGACAACGTTGTTGTGCGAGTACTCTGATAGGATCAGCAGCTGCCTCTCTGGAAGTGGAAAATAATCAGATTCACTGATACAGCTGATAAACTATACCCCCCAACGCGCGCGCACACACACACACACACACACACACACACACACACACACACACACACACACACACACACACACACACCATAACACTCATAGTAATGCAGCCAGCTTTTGTTTCCACTGGTGTGAGTACACAAACAGTATGCACCTTCACCTACTGTCTGCAAAAATTGTGTTGTGCAATGCATGAAGCAAGATGAGATATAGCTGTCTTTCTTCTAACATTCTAAAAATAAGGAGCAATTCATAGTGAGCACTCTAGAGGAAAAAATATAAAGGAGTACCAAGTCATCAAGCAAATGACATTGCTGTCAACTACAGTGACATGTTTAATACTGATATCCCAATACCAAGAACAGCAAATGTGAGGATGGTGATTGTGTTGGAATAAAACATACAACCCATATGGACTGAATAAGGACAGATCTGTAAGTTTCAGGGCATGTCCCCCACAGATCCCCCATATACAGACATACAATCTTCAGCTACTACTGTCCGGTACTGTACATCAGAGTCTGATCACTACAGAAATTAAAAATGAGCCATAAAACGGGAGAGATGCTTTAGGATGTTTGGTTTCATGTGGATGTACAGTACTGTACACCAACACTGGTTTGAGCTGGGAGATCATGATCTGGGGCTTTACATTTCCATGGCTCTGTGGTTCTGGTGAGAGTAAGTTGGGATCTGTCAGGACATAGATGGTTGGGAGATGGATCCCTGTTTACTGGGATTAATTTCTTTACTTTTTTGGAGCTCTCCAGTTCAGTTTGAACATGGATAGGTTGGGCCACAGGACATACTGTATCAACTAAGGCAGGAATTCTCATGACTCATACTGTTCTGAAAAAATAACTCAGCTTGATTACAGTACCCGCAGTTTTCAAAATTTCCTGCACCCAGATTGTCCCAGCATTTTATCACTTAATCCTTTTCCAAGGAATAAACAGTATGACACGAGGAGCTGGTGGATAGGTAAATGGCCACTAATACTGCAGCATGTTGTGTTTCTCTGCAGTGCCCTGCTGACAAAAACCCAGTGGAATGGGAATGGCTGGGCTGCAGCATGTTGTGTTTCCTCGTAACACTCTGCAGTCATGCTAATAATCTGACTGGAAGACAGAATTTGCTTTTTCCCCAATTTTTTTTTTTTTTTTTTTTTTTTTTAAAGCTGCAATTAGAGTAACCTCAGCTATCAGTGACCAGTGACCGTCTAAAAGTACTGTTCATTTGAGAGCCTGTAATCCATTCATTCTCATTCAAGATGCCAAAGTTTGTTTTTTTTTCCCATTTTTTTAAGAAACCTGTAATCTGTTCTCATTCAAGACTTCAAACTTAGTTTTTTCTTTCCATTTTTTTTCAGTGGGTTCATTCATCCAAAGCAGATCTGAACAGTGTAAATATTCTGGCAGTTTTGCAAGCTCAGAGTGTCATTTTTGAGTATTATCTCATACAGAATTTTTTGGGACACTTCATTTTTTCCTCTACTGCACCAGGTAAACAGAATGAATAAAAGTATTTTTGAAGTGTAATAGCAAGCTGCTATTCTGAGAATTAAGATACTCTTTGGTTGTGGCTTTTGAATTATTTCTTGATGTAAAGTGCATTGGAATTCACTAAAATGTCTACTTAATATCTATTACATATTTTGGATCAAGTTAGACTATCTTCATAAGGTTGGGTTTGGAACTGGGTTCAGACTGTCATAAAACATTAGCATTTATGAATCCTGCCAAGTCCATGATATAAATTTAAAAAATGAAAACCAAAAAATGAAAAAAGACATCCATCAGTGTAGGATATCTGCTAAATTAATGAACACTTTAGTCACACTGTGTAGAGGCATTTAATAGAACTTCTAAACTAAACCTTCTCTGATAATGCTGAATCTTGATGCCAGTAATTTGATGCATTTTCACTGCTGTGATTTCATTGTTTTATAAATCTTCCCCATACTCACCTCCCTCCACATAACCACAATATTGTGATATCTGTATTTTAAGCTGCCATTCTTAGAAGTTTCAAATTAATCTGGAGTTGGATGGAGGGGCCGGGTTGCCAAGAAGCATATTAATCGATGTTTCTGGGAAATTTTGCAACTCCCATCTGTTAAACACCTTGTAACTGGAGCTTGGCTCATATATAAACACATTCTGACTAGATTTCTGGTCCCAAACTCAAAGTGTTTCACATTTCTTCAATTATCACATGCACAGTCCTTGCAATTTGATCCTCACCATTAACAAAAGAAGATGGATTGATTTTAGACCAGCTTATAGTTGCTGCTTCACACCCCCATGCTGTTTCATAGCTGTACAAATTGCTGCCATCCTTAAACCCTAAAATGCTGGATAGTATGTCACTATTGGCACAAACAGGTGTAGATAAACTGGACAGTCGAGGAATGGCAGGAAATTTGGCAGAGCATATACAAGTATACCAAGCATGATAAATACAGACTCATGAAATTCAAAATTCTTCAGAATATGTTCCACATGCCTAGCAAGTTACATAGAATAGACAAACTGTTCTGTACTGTGCATCAGATGTGGACAGCTGAGGGAACTTTACTGCATATCTTACGGTCTTATGAAATGCTGGTTACCTTTTGGGGCACTATCAAATGGAATCTAAATCCATTGTTAGTCTTAGAAGTGCTTACAGCCAAGATTTGATGGGTGAGCAAGTCTCATGGTACAGTGATGAGCCTCAGGAAGGGCCACATTGCAATAATTGCTGCTGCAGCTAAACTCAATTCTGAGACACTGTATGGATAGTGACTTCCCCAGAAGAGCAGAATGGCACTAAGAAATACTGTTTGTGCTAGATACAGAATTGATTACAAGCATGGGCTATATATATATATATATAAAACATAATGTAGGAGTGTGGAAGTGTGGGTGTTGATGAAGGACACAGCAGGCAAGAATGTAGGTAAAGGTCTCACAGAATGGCCCAATATAGTTGCTTTTGACAATCTTTAGATACTTTGACAGATGCTAAATAAAAAAAGCTATTTCAGTTCTGGCTACTTCAGAGACTGGCTTTTTTGTATTTACCAGTGAAGCCTAGCTAGTGGGTATTGGCTCCCACTTACCAAGGCCATGCCAGGGAGGACCTTTGATAAGGAGGTATCTCACCAGTCTTTGCACTTTCCTAGTAGTCTAGTCTAGCCATTAGCAAACTGCTCTAATCCATCTGAATCTGCCCTCATTTCCCTCATGGCTAGTTGTCAGTCCACATAGTGCTCTTTCACAGGCTTAACTAAAACCCCTCACTTATGTCCCTCTGTTCATGTGGTCCATACCCATATACCAAGGCAGCACCACAACTGCACAGCTCAGCCAACTGTTCAGTGCCAAACACTCCCACTCTTAGCTTTGCAAAGGCTTTTTCTCTCTCTGGTATCTGTCAGCCTCTCGAAGATCTGTAGCTGACTGACTGGAAGTTGCTCAGTGAACCATTTGATAGCTCAGAGAATCACATGATCTGTCAGTCAAATTCAAATTTTACATCATTAACATTCAGTGTATCAAAATCACAAAAGAAACAGGAATAATTAAACACTCATCACAACAGAAAAAACACAATACTATACATCTTCACTAGTCACATGATTCACCTTCGCTTAACGAAAGTTTTAATTACATTTCTCTTAATTACTAGAAACTTCCACCTTAAAGGGACACTGTCAACCCCCTTAGATCTCAAGTAGTCCCTAGTTTAAAAATCACATTTTATGATTGCTTACATTCTGTAAAGATTGCTGATGTAGCTGGTTGTATGATTTAGATTCCCTTTTTCTTTTTAAAAGTGAAAATCATTGTGCCAACCATACTGGTGTTACCACACAAAAAACATGTTTGTTTACATTCCTTGATCAGCTTCCCTTGAGTCTTTGCTGGACTTGGGAACACCCCCCACAGTCTAGCCACTCATGATGCAGTGGGAGGAGAGGGGACTACTGAGTCATCATAAGTGGTTACACTGTTCGGTGATGTTTCTTATGTTAAGGAGTGCAAAATGTTTGTGTGCCCAGGGAAATCACCAGTCTTGTACAAATGATTCAGTAAGGTATCTGGTAGAGCTCGTAAGTTTCTGATGCATTCAAATCCAGCAACAAAATTCTGGCCTGCTTGAGCAATGAATGCTACTACACACAAAGTCTTTTTAAAGTTAGTTATTTTTATTTTATAAAGTCCAAATGTTTTGCCTAGTATTAGGCTTCTTCTGGGGAACTAAAAAGATTTATAAACAAATATTTACTATATTTCACATTTGAAAATATTCAATTTTTTAATTTTCCATTTTTTAATATCTTTCCATATTAGACCATGGTAGTCATAAATGACTAGGTGTACCATCTTTCTATTATAGTTATTAAAGCAATATTAAAACCAAAATTATATTTTAACCACCTGGTTATCCTTTACAATCATTAAGAGTCATAAAAGTCTTATACATTTTGCCCAACTAGATGCCACCAATATAAATGCATGAAATTCATTGCCTTACTTTTTAACAATGTCAGCAAAAGCCAAACATCTGCCAAGCCTCCTTAAAAATTGCCTCCTGTAGGTGTTCACTTTAAAAATAATTAAAATACGTAGGTCAAGTACTACATACCACAAATTGCATCAAATAATACTAGATCATTTATAGTTTAAGTTCTCAATATTCACCTTTTTATTTATTCTACTTTTGATTTCAGATTTTTCTTCAACCATTTAACTAATTAAATAATTTAATAAATAAATAGGAACAGAAAGAGGAAAAGAAGTTATAATAAAGATCATCAATTGTTAATTTACGTGCTTCTTTTAAAGTTATTTGCACACATTATGCAGTATTTCTAATATGTTCATACACTCAATTCTAAATATTCACCTTTTTATATGGTACATTGCTTTATAACATGTTTTCTTCATGCCTCATGTCTATTAGACAATGTGCACCAGGGAAAGCTGGGGGGGGGGGGTGAGAACAAAAAGCCAATTACTTTTTTTTATTTACCTACATAAGTGTTAAAGAGCTAGTGTACTGCCTGGAAACTGCTGGCAATTAATTGTATCTTTCAGTTATAGTCAACTATCACTTCTTATATTGCAGGTATTTTTTTCTTTTTTGTTTGCTAATTAGAAGATTTTCCACCTGGAAGTACTGGGGTGATGTGTGGAGCAGCACTCTGTCTGGAAGGGGGAAAAATCAGTTCTGTTCCTCTCACTACATCAGCACTGAGACAACACTGACTATGACATCACTAGTAACCAGTGAGAAACATTTCTCACTGACAGGTTTCACTTTCACATGAAGTAGAAGGGTCTGGCTCTCCCTGGTTACTGTTGATGTCACAATTTCCTGCATTTTGATTGGTATCTTGTGAGAGTCACTGTTCAGGCTGCAAGGATTGTGATGCCTCAAGGTGTTTGGTCTCATTTCTGATGATGTAGTGGGAAGAACAGAACTGGCTTTTTTTCCTCCAGACAGAGTGCTACTCAGCACATCACCCCAGTACTGCCAGGTGGAAAATTGTGTAATTAACAAACAAAAAAGAAAAATACTTGCGATGCAAGAAGTGATAGCTGACTGCATCTGAAAATTACTATTTATCCCAAGCAGTACACTAGCTCTTTAAATCATATGTTCATAAACCAACCCTTTTTTATATTTCAATCCATCTCTACTCAATTTCCTTAAAAGCTTATTAATTTAATAAGGTTATTTCATTTCCTTTGAAGTTCAGATGTAACTTATTTAAACCATGTGTGCACAAAACAAATCTAAATCAGTTCTCTACTGTCATGTGCTTCTGGCATCTGATGCAGTTACATGCAAAGCTTCATTTGTTTTCCCTAGTTTTCCTTTTTAGCTTATCAGATAAACATTCTCCTCAAAATGTTACTAAATAACACAATTCATTTCAGAGTCTAAAACTTTTCATTCGCTGATTTAATAATCATTTTGCTGTTTACTAAATAAATCCTATGACCAAGTGCATTTCTAAGTATAAGTATTACAGAAAAAAAAATTTCTGACTTACTCAATGGAGTTCTGAAGGCAGACTGGCAGCACTGGCTGCTTGGCTGACTAGGCCTCTTTATGTCAGGGAGAGAAGTCACATGACACCAAAGCTTATGTCATCATTCCTTGCCAAAGCAAGGTTGTCGTTATAGCGACCATTGTCTCTTCTCCCTGACATATTTCAGCATTGCAAGGATAATTAACTCTGTTGGAAAGTCTTTTAAAGGGATATGCACAGTTTTTAAATGTATACTGACTCTTTATAGAAGTGACTGAATTAATCAGTCCATCCACTGTTCACAGAAAAATATATAGAAACTGCATAAAATGTTAAAAAAGGTGTATAGTAAAAAACACAATTCCAAGTGCATTTTTAGCACTTTATAATATTATTTTACTAAATAGCCCCATCTAACATTCCCAGCTAGCTGCAAAACCACTGCTAATAGTAAAAGGTAATATAATTACAGTATATCAACTTGAGATGCTAAAAGGTATGTAGTTAAGATACATGATTTTGATTGTGTTGTAACACTTAAATAGTATTATGCTAACTAGGTCTATTTAACACTCCCAGCAAGTTGCAGAATCGCTGAAAATGATAGACTGGTCCATAACTACATCAACCATTTTCTTTTCATTATAATTAAGTTAACCACATTTGTATCTTTTACTTAAGGATAAATGAAGGAGATATTGCTACATCATTTGGAGTTAGATGGAAATATTTTGTTTTGTCTTCATATCATGCCTAGACCTTACCACTGTAGTTCTAATATTAATATTCATAAACATTTTCTATTTCTTCTTAGTCCCCTCAACACACCTGCCAATTAACATCCTCATTTAAACCCCATTTCTTATGTAGAAGGCCCAATTCATACATCCAAAACATCTCACTTTTCTCTAGCAAATCATTATAGCAGCCACCTCTTGCAGGTTCAGGAACTTGTTTGAGTCCCCAAAATCTAACTTGCACAGGGGAATGACCTCTTTCATTATAATGTCTAGCAAGAAGGGAATGCTCATCTCTCTTGAGGATATGACTTTTATGTTCTGAGATACGGGTCCTTAGTTCTCTCACCCCCATTTCTCATGTACACACACAGCATTGGAAAGAGATCTCCAAAGAGTCCCAATTACCAAAATAAAAAGGAGCAAGGAAGAAGTGCAAGAACACTACAGGGAAGCCACATGAGACAGAGGCAGAGGCAGACAGACAGGGCAGGTGGCACGAACAGGGCAGGCCAGGGAAAGGCCACAGTGAACAGCCAGGCACTGGGATGGTGTGGGGAGCCACACAGCACAGAGGCCAGCACAGGCAGGTGTACCCGGTGCAGGGGAGGTAGCAGCCAGGACAGCAGGGGGAATACAGTAACAGCTGCTGGGGGGGTGAATGCAAGCCAGGGACATGGCCAGTGCCACCTTCCATATGGAGGCCGTAATGAGGGGGGTGAGAAGGCAGGCGGCAGGGGGGCATGGCCATGGAAGGGCCCATCGGCAGTATGCCCCCAGCAGGCAGTACCGAGCCCACACCAACTTTGAGCTGTACACAGATACTGAGATTGTGGGCTGGTACCACCTGAACAGAACAATTCTGAGGTGGCTCTGTGAGCTGTGCAGTGATGTGATGCAAGCACCCACACGACGGAGCCATGCCCTGTCAGTGGAGACCAAGGTAACAGCCTGCATGTGCTTGCTCGCCATGGGTACCTTCCAGAGAGCAACTGGGGACACCACAGGCATAACCCATTTGGCCACGTCACGCCACCTCACCCAGTTCCTCAGTGCACTGCTGCCATATGCTGAGGAGTACATCCATTTCCCCATCACAGTGGGGGAGCGCACAGCAAACATACAGGAGTTCCACAGGGTAGCATGTATGCCTGGTGTGCTAAGGGAAATAGACTGCACCCACGTGGCCATATGCACACCACCTGGCCCCGAGGGGGCCACATACATAAATAGAAAGGGCTATGCCAGCATCAACTGCCAGGTGGTGTGCGATGCCAGAGGGTGCATCATAAATGTCTGTGCCACGCACCCTTGGGGAGCACACGATTCTTTCATCTGGCACCAGTCGGCACTGTGCCACAGATTCAAGAGTAGGGACATCCCCACTGGCCACCTAGTGGGTGAGTATGCAAACCACATGGACAAATATAGGGCCTGGGGGGCATGGCCAGAGGTGGCATGGGTAGTGGCCTACATGGTCTGGGGTAGGGCAATGCTGATCACCAAACTAACCTCCACCCTCTACACACAGGTGATAGTGGATACCCACTCCATCCCTGGCTGCTCACACCCTACCGGTGGCCCACGACCCCATCGCAGCAATGCTACAATGAGGCACACGCCGCCACACTTAATGTCATAGAGTGGGTGTTTGGGATGCTGAAGGCATGTTTCCATTGCCTGGACACCTCTGACGGTGCCCTACAGTACAGCCCCTTAAAGGCCTGTGGGATATTCCTGGCCTATTACATCCTGTACAACATGGCCAACGAATGTGGGATAGCCATACAGATCGAAGAGGGGGACAGCGATGGGAACGCCGGTGACGATGGTGATGGGCAGCCCCCTTGGCTGACAGCACCCCGACTGCTCCAGCTGGCACATCTGCACAGGGACACCATCACGGAGGAGCACTTCAGCCAACCCAGGTAAGTCATGGGGCCATGCGCAGCCACCAGTGGCCAAGGCACAACCCACAAACATGCAGGAACCCACACTGGGGGTGTATGCCGTCAAGGGAAGTGGCAGGGCACAGAGGCACACACACAGCCAGGGATGGGTGAGGATTAACTTGCAATGCTGAAGGACACACACACACACAAAACGCAACTAACGTGCACAGAGGGCAGAAGGCACACTGACCCAGAACGCACACCCTAGCAACACACATGTCCACAGGCCACCATGCCCACTGCCTGTCCATGTGCATGTCAGATGATGAGCACCATTACAGCACAATGCAGGCATCATCATACACACATAACTGTAGACAGCAGCTGGGAAGGTGTGCAGGTGGACTGTGTGCCCATGTGCAGGGCTGGGTACCCACCCGTGCACTGCCCACTGAAACACACAATGCACACAGGGCAGCACCAGACAGTAGCCATGCTAGGATTCAGGTGAGTCCTGTGACACAGTGCCACGGCCGCCAAGGATGCGTGGGTGGCCCCGCAGAGACCCGCCAGCACTGGCAGGCTGACCACTGGCCTCATGGGGTGGCACCAATGGTCTCCCAGGGATTCCACTGCGTGAACACGACCGTGCCCATGCAGGGGTCTGCTGCACACCGAACATGCCTGCACTAGGAGTGCTCAGGATGCCCACTGCTGAACCCGGCATTGACAGGGTGGGAGTCGCATGACGCCGGGAACAGGGGGTGGATAGTGCACTGCGTGGTATCTGTGATGCATGGGCACCTGACTGTGTGCCCATTGTGGCCATGACAGCAATGAACGCTTGTGCATGCCTGTCAATGGCAGTGTTCACATCCTCCCACAAATGGTCCATCCATGCCATGATCATTTTAGCATCCCTGCTGCGACGCTCCTCTGCACGCTCCAGAGACACATAGTGCATCCACGGATTTTGCAAGCCACATCTGCTGCTGGATCTATGCTCGCAGTAGGCGGGTATGCTCATCCAAGAGGTCATCAGCCTCCTCGGCATCCTGTCCCTCAGGGTGTGCAAGGGTCTGATGTTCAGCACCCCTTGAGGGTGGGTGCTGTGCACCATGACCAGGTCTGGACATGTCCACAGGTGGTGCACAGATGCCGCTGCTAAACCCTGTACCTTCAAGGCCCAATGGGTGACTGCTGATGCTGCCTCTCCGGCTGCCGCACCCCAGGGCTCAGTGGTGCCTCTGCAATGGCCGCAACAGTCCCACTGTCCTGAACAGACACCAGTGCTGGCCCACTGGTGCTGACAGGCACAGCCTGGGACTGTACTGACATGCAGGCCTCCATGGCGGCACAACCCACAGCCATGGGCGCGAATTGCCCTGCTGTGTGTCCATCCTGTGGCACACACGTGTCACTGCTCAAGATGGTCATGTCATCATCACTGGTGCTAGACTCTGCCCTGGCCACAGCCACAGTGTGCTGGCTTCCGTGGATGCCAGCATGCTGGGACACAGGCCGGGCTTCCTCCACACCTGTCTCAACGACATCAGTGTGGACAGCCAGGTGGCCCCACTGTCGTACTGATCCACAAATACCTGTGGAGGTGGATGGTCCCACCTCTGACTCCATCCAACTGTCTGCAGTAGACAGGCACACCACCGCTGACCCATGAAGATGCTCAGGATCTGTAAGGGAAAGCAAAGTCGCATTACTGCATGTAACCTACCCTGCCTCCCCAGACAGACCATGACTTACCATGCAGTGATGGGCCACCACCGGTCTGGAAGCAACCACCCGGAACACCCTCAATAGCACTTCGGTGCATGCTTGCAGCAAGACTGTCCTCCACTGGGGTGAGCTGTACCACCTCCAGCTGTCCCCCATCTGTTGCAGCATGTGCTGCCCTGATGGCAGCCACCTTCTCCTTTACCCTCCTCCTGTCTGTGCCCATTTTCTTCTTACATTCCTGCACAGAGTGCTGGTGGCTGCCATGCAGGTTCATGGCACGTGCCACCTCCTCCCATGCAGCAGCACAGGCCTGAGGGGTTCCCCGCCATCCACTGAGCAGTGACTCCTGATCTAGGTAGGCCTCAAAAAGGGCCTTGGTTTCAGCCTTAGTAAAATTCGGCCCCCTTCTCCTCCTGCCACTGTTGTCCTTTCCAACAACGTGCTCGGTCATTATGTAGCCTGTAAGAATGGCAGTTTTTACCTGTGACTGTGCAGTACCATGCATGTCCCTGAATCCACAGTCCACACTCCCAAACAGCATGCAACTCACCAATAAACTGCAGTAACCGACTATGGCCATTGCAGCTCATTGTCGCACCTTTATAGCACAACCCATGCAAATGAGGAGAGGAGCAACTTTAATTAGATGCAGATTGCAGTGCTGCGCCATTGAATGGCTGATTGGATGATTTGCACATGACAGCAGAATTTCCCGCTGTAGCGCTTTGTGCAATTGTGTTAAATGTGCTGAACCAATGGTACAGTTCTGTGGCATGCATAGTACACCTCACTGCGCATGCCCAGCTTGTTGACGCAGGCATCTGCTGCACTGATGACGTGCTGTGCATGGTAGACAATGCAGGGCATGGCCAACATTGTGCCAGTGGCACTATAGCGATGGTCACTACATGGCGCTGTGGCACTGGGCCTTCATAGGCACAATGGCCCAACTGCCCGATAGTCCGCTGTGGCACTGGCACACAGGCAGCCAATCGTGCTACATGCATTGTCATCTGATGGTGCTGTGCATGGCCTTGTGCCAGAGACCCTTGACTCTGTGCCCGACCTTTGGCCCCTTGGTGCCATGTGTCAGGCATAGGTGCACCTCTTTCACGCTGTTTGGTAACAGCACGACAGGGAATGGCAGCACTGCACCGCGCAGCATGTGCATGTGGGGAACTGCGTTGCAGAGCGTCATGTTGCCTACTATAGCTATTAGAATGGCACGTAGATGGGCTGCTCCATGGACGGCCATTGAGCTGGCCAATCTAGTGGCCATAGTTGAGCCACACCATGGGCCCCTCTTTGGGGATGCCCCCCTTGACAGGGCAAGGACCCAGGTGTGGCAGGAGGTGGCCACTGCCCTGGATGAGGCAACTGCCTGGGGGCATTTGGCTGAGCAGTGTAGGCACCGCTATGGTGACCTGCACAGGAGGGAGCCGGAGCTACTGGCCCAACTGTGGTCACATGCCAGAAGGGGCATGGTGCCACGTCCAGGTAGGGGTTCCATCTACACACTTTTATTGTCCATATGAGTCAGTGTTGTATGTGTCCAGCACATAAGGGAGGGACTGTATGGGGTTGGCCGTGGCGGTTTTCACAGGGTGTGGTGTGGGTGGGTCTGGCTGGGTGGGAGGACACACACCTTGGGGCAGGGGGACTTTGCTTCTGGAATGTACTGATGTTCTTCTCTCCTTTTTTTCCCCCCACAGGCCCGGAAGAACTGCACAGGGTGCAGGCAGAGCAGTGGAGGGGTGTTGCAACCGCAGCCAGGCGGGCAGAGGACCAGCAATGCCCACCTGATTGGCCCAATGAGGGTGAATGCCAGACTTCCATGATTAGTACTGCATGCTGTGTGACAAGGTGGGCAGTGGGGCATGGCCACCATTCATTGACATCACTGCCATGCACGCCATTTGTTACAGTCAACACTGTTCAGTGGCAAATGCATGTCTGGGTGTGCATCACTGGTGGTCCATGCGTGCACCAGGTGCATGGCTGTGCCACTGCCTTTGCGCCACATGGCCATGTCACTAAACGGCCACAGTGGTGCTGTGCATGACTTGGCCGGTGGGTGGGTGCAGCATTCTGCATGGCTGTATGCACTTAGGTGGGCAGGTCCTGTGGATGTAATCACTGCGGGTGGTCACACACCATCACAATGGTATGTCCCATGGCCGTATGCCATGCACAGTGGGCGGGCTGTATGGGGTTGTGCATTCACACCTGTTGACTGTTCTCCCCTTGTCCTAAATGTGAGACATTTAAGGGAAATTTGAGACACCATGAGGGAGCTCCTGAATCTGGCCCCCAAGACGGTGGAGATGCTAAGGAGGCTGGGCGAGTCGGGGGGGTGCTGTGGCAACACAGAGCCAGGTGGACCCAGAGCCAGGAACAGCAGTCCCTTTAACAGTCCCTTGGTCCCTTACTTCCCCTACCCCCTGGACCCACCCTCTCACCCCTCCTATCCCATCCCATTTGTCCACCCCTTCCCCCTGCCCACACCCACCTTTTTTGTGCCACCCACCACAAACTTGTATATAGTTTTAATTATTGTACATAGTTAAGTTTTCTACTTTTACAATACATTTGACTTTTATATGAATACTGTGGTGGTCTCTGATTTGCAGCGGGCTACAGGTGCTCAGCTGCAGTGGTGTGCATGGCTTCAGGGGTGGTGCAGTCATGGGAATGTGTGTGTGTCTGTGTGGAGGTGACTATGGTGTGGGGGTAGATATCAATCAGTGTCTGTGTTGTGTGTGTTGTCCCCTGTGCACTGGATGACTGCGTGCAGTGGTCCATGGTGCATGCTCTGTGTCCATGGCGCACCCATCGGCCCGTCCATGGCCTGTGCAGCTGACACACATGCCTGTCTGTGACCTGCACGGTCCACTGGCATGTCAGTGGTGGCATTCCCTGCAGGGCAGACACTGTACCCATCACTTTGCTGGGTTGCCCATGTCACTGGTGTTGTGAATGCCTGACTCAGGTGGCACTGTGGATGACACGGTCATTGTCCCACCTCCATGCTGTGGCTTATGTGTGTTGCAGGGGATGTGCCCCACTGTCTGTGGCTTGTGCTCCGGGTGACTACTGGTGGTGTATGGGTCCACGTGCCTGCACAGGGTGGCTGGCACTCCAGTGCCATGGTGGACTGCGGGTTGTGTGTACATGGCTTACATGGGGCCCACAATGGGGGCTTGGTTGCCCCACCACTGCGTCCCTGTATTGTTGTGCCCTTGGGTATGGGTGGGTGTCTGTCCAGACCCTGTGTTGCATCTGGTGTGGTGCATGCTTCCACACACCACTGTGGGTGTCTGTGCTGGCTTTTGTGGCCAGTGGTGGGCCGGGGTGTGTCACTGGAATACTGTGCAGAGCGCTGTACCACTGGTGGTGGTGTGAAGGACACGTCCGTCCCATATGAGGTAATTCTTGTACCAACGCATGGTCAGTCTCTCAGCAGTACCTCGGGGGACTGTGCGTGGTGGCACTGTCTGCAGTTGTTGCATTGCCGTGTGCTGCAACCTGCTGATGAGTGCTTGTGGTGGGGCTGGCTTGCATGGTTCTGTGGTACACAGGGTTGCATTGGCACAGTGGGGGTGATGGCATTCATGGAGTTTACTGTAGTGGTGGTCACTGCTCATGGGGGGGTGTCTGGGGATCATGGTGCAGGGTGTGCTGTGCACTGGGGGGGATGGTGTGGCACAGGGTGGTCTGCCCTCCTTGTGTGCCAGTCACAGCTTGCCAGTAGGTGTGATGGGGCACCATGGCCAGGCTGTGGGTTGGTTGCTTGTCTCCATGGACCAGTGGTTATTCCAGCCCTCCCCCGGTTGTGCTGTGCTTGGGGTGTGGGGGGACAATGTCTGTTCTGCTGTGTGTTCCTGTGCCCATCTGTGGCATGGGTGGTGGGCCCCTATCTCCCTGATTGTGCAGTTATATTGCTCTGCAGCTGGGTGGCTCTCTGGTTGCGCTATGGCACCTGTGGACTGCTCAGCTGAACATCCCTTGTTGCGTTATGGTGCATTAGATCTGCTCAGCTTCCCCTCCCTAGTTGCGCTATGGAGCAGGTGGTGCGATATTCAGTCGTTGGCTGTAGGCGCAATTTGGCCTGCTCCTTTTTAGAATATCGTGTCTCTTGCACATGGGCGCAATAGACTTGCACTTGCTCCTGCTATTGCGCACTTTTTGGGTGCAATTTGAATATCTGGGCCTTTGTGTCTTATGTTAAGGATGCATGACATAACAGCTGATCTGGGATTTAAAACAAAACAAAACAAGGCTGGATATAATTACATAATTACCATGCATTTCAGGTCTACCAAGAAAGCAAACAGATAAAACAACCAGCAACATCAATTAATTTTAGAGAAGGTAAGCAATCATAAAATGTGGGTTTTCAATCAGAAATTATACATTACACAAAAAGAGTAGCATGCCCTTTTAACTGCCACTATTCTCTACCAGTCCCCTATCCACTACCTTCCACTAATGCATCTATTTCTTCCCTATCTTCCAACCTTTTCAGCACCCCCTCATCCTCCCCTCCTTCCACTCTCCCCCCTTTTCCCCTCATCTCAATGTTTTCTCCTTCCTACCTTCCCACTACAGCCTCACACTTTTCTTTCACTACTTTCTCTTTTGGTTTCCTCCCCATCTTTCTTATCTACATCCTGCCCTGTCCCCATCATGCTGTCCCTTTGTTTCACACTCCTCTCAGGCTCACCACCCACTACTCTTTCTTAGGTCTGTTCCCTTAGTGGCCCCCCAACTCTTTCCTCCCCCTGTAACCCACCAAGCCCACCCCTACCTCCTAGCACTTATTACTGTTACTTTCTCTCTCAACAATGTCACCCTGTGGCAGCTTTCTTAGCTAACTACAAAGTGTCCCCATTTTACCCATGTTTAAATTTGTTCCATTTCATATTTACTGTAGACATATATTGTTTTGATTTTTACTTCTCTGTATCTGTGTATTTGATTTGACGTGGAACATTTGTAAATGAACCATTGGTTCAAAGGTATTTGTAATTCCTATAAATAAATAAATAAAGCCAGCAATTCTAGGTATGGCCAGTCCTATAGGGAAACAGCAGTTAGCTGACTGCTGAGAATCAACCCAAGCCACTCACAGACTCCCAGCCAGAGTAAGTAAAGGGAAACTTTTGTTGCACTGAAAACTGCCTTTTAGATTAACTTAACAGTTTAAAGGTAATAGAAGCAAACAAGAAAACTGTTTTTTCTACCTTCAAATGCTCTTTTTTAAATAGTTAAACTTCATGATTATTCCTAGACTGCTTATTTCTGCATTTTAAAACAGGACACCAGTCCTGCATGTTTTTATCTGTCCATATTTATTGTACATGTCTTTTCAAGTACATTATAGATATAATTCTCACTTGGGTTTAGTATTGTGTGTGTGTGTGTGGGGGGGTGCTATTCACAGACTGAAACAAACCCTGGGCTTTCTTGTTCCTGCACCACTACTAACCCACTAGAGCCAGGGTAATTAAAAATTCATACATGAGTTCCAACAAGTGTTTCTGCTACTATCAGCAGGGAGGTGACAAAGATGCCTAAACAAACAAAACAGGAACTTTTGCAGACGATAAATCTAGCACGACTTCCATAACTGTGTGTGTTGGGGGGGGGGGCAATTGAGTGAAAGATAAAAAGACAGACAGACAGGACAGATGGTGTCCAGGAGAGGCAGTAGGAAATTAGACACAGACAGGACAGAAGCTGCATAGCTAAAATGATAGAGGAAAGATATGTTTGAGTTTTGCTTATTTTTCACAAAGTGGTCTCTAAACTGAAGCAGTGTTTCCTGTACTGACTAACCCTTGCCTTGGAGAAGGCCTTATCATGGCAGTACCTTTTACAGTCTATAACTCTGGGCCTTATTTATAAATCAAAAAAACAGTGGCAGGGGCCACCCTGCCACAGGGAGGTGGGAGGTTATTCATGCATTGCTTCTGATGTAATTCATAGGAGTTAAATGGTACCATTCCAATGTACACTCTGTGTTTATTTATTGATCTTTCACCAGGAAGGTACACTGAGCAACAAGTTGCTTGTCTCCCGTTGTGACATGGGAGGGAAGGGGTACAATAAGAATGAGACATTTAACATTCAAGTTACAAGATCAACATTAACATACAGTTGTAAGGCAGGTGTTACAAACAGTGTTACAGCAGTGTTGCACATAATATGTAGGAAGAGTGGACAATAAGTGGCAGGTTTATAAGTAAACAAGTGCTTACATGAAAGAAAACAGTGAAAGGGAAGAGAGGGGGGGAGGGGGAAGAGTTGTGTCCCTGGAGACCCCCTCAGGAGGTGAGGAACCCTGCAAGGGGACTGGTGGGGACCAGAGAGAAGGGGATAAGGCAGTGTCCCAGAAAGACCCATTTAGGAGGGTGGGGGAAGGGAGTAGATCAGAGATACAAGCCCCTTGGGAGGGTAGGAGCGGGACCCATGAACAGCATTTGGGGTCCTTTGCATTCTGTGAGATCAAGGGAGGCCTGTAAGGGGGAGCAATTTGGGGGAAGGGGAGAAGGGTTACAGATTTAGGGGCTGGGTGTACACAGGGTAAAATGAAGGTGAGGGAGAGAGGTAGGGTTTGTCGAGGGCTTAGAGGAGGGAATTAGGGAGGGACATGGCAGAAGCAGTTAGATGCAAGGTAATTATTGAGGGTAGAGCTGATGGAGTAGGTGGAGGCTGAGTGCAGGATTTGAGGGGGGAGGGAATTACAGATTTTTGGGGGAGGCAGTGAGAGTAACCAGATTGGCCAATTTGGGTGGGTCTGTGGGGGACAACCAGGGTATGGGAGTGGGTTGATCTAAGGGAATGGGAGGGTGGGGGTGTTATAAAGGAGGAGGTGAGGTAGGAAGGGAGCTCACCCAACCAGTGCTTGGAGGTGAATTTAGCACAGTGGGAGTCTCCTATTTGTAAGAGGGGAAGGATAGGGCATGATAAAGATTGCAGTGATGGTGCGAGGGGGGGATAGCCAGGGCAAACCAGCAGAAGGAATTGTAGACGGTGTCCAGTCTGGCCAGGGAGGACTTAGTGGCAGCACCATAGACTACATCACAGTAGTTGAAAATGGGCAGTATCATCTTCTGAACAAGTTCATGCCTAGCCATAGGAGGGATGCAACTATGGTTCCTGAACCTAGCACCAAGCTTGGGGTGCATTTTTTTTCCAGATAGCGTCAACATGTTCGGAGAAGTTTAGGTGTTGGTCCAACCAAACAACTAAGTACCTGAAGGAGGATGTGTCCTCAAGTAAAGTCCCATCAAGGGTGTGGAAAGTGGGTAGGAAGGGAAGTCTAGAGTCTCTGCCTTGTGCCAAAGGTTATGGAGACAGCCTTCTTGGCACTGAGGAAAAGTTGATGGTTAGCAAACCAGAGCTGAACCTTGTTGAAGTCTTACTGTAAGCTGGTTGTAATCTCACCAGGATAGAAGCCAGATGCATACAGGACTGTAACCTTGGCATACATACTGTATGTATAGCAGAGGAAAGGGATAAAACAGAGGGAAGGTCATTTAAGAAGAGGGAGAATAGGAGGGATCCTAATACCAAGCCCTGGGGGAATCAAAGTGCTAATTGGGAGAGGAAGTTGCATCCAAGATCTTAACTGACTGGGTTCTGCCAATAAGGTAGGCCTTGAACCAGTTTGTGGCAGAGGGAGATGGGCCAGCTGTTGGGAGTGAGTCAAGGAGAAGGGAGTGAGATGGTGTTGAAGGCCTTGGCCAGGCCAACAAACAATGGCACAAGTAATTTGGTCATTGTCCATCCCAGTTAGGATGGAGTCTGTGAGCCATAGGAGAGAGGTGGTGGTTGAGTGTTTCTTCCTGAAACCAAACTGGAAAGGGATGAAAAAGGAGGTGTCAGATAGAAAAGAGGTGAGTTGGGAGAGAACAATTAGTTCTTGAAGCCTGGCAAGGGTAAGGAGGAGAGAAACAGGGTGATAGTTGCCAGGGAATGAGGGATCACCCCATTTGGGTAGAGGGAGGACCACAGCATGTTACCAAGAAGAGGGGACCAAGGCAGTAGAGAATGAGATTTAGGATTATTGAGAGGGGGTAGTCAATGGCTGACATGGAGAGGGAGAGGAATTTTGGGTCAAGGTCATAAGGGGAGGCACCTTTACAGGGGTTGATGGTGAGGGAGCACTTAGGGCACCATTTGGGGTTACAGTAGCAAAAGAGAAGGGAAGGTGGAAGGGTGGTGGAGGGAGCACACTGGCAGAGAGTGGGGAGGGGGAAGGGTAAAAGGGGAGGGAGGGGAGGGATTTCAGTAACTCAGTGGTGCAGGAGGTATAGTAGGAGTTAAATTCTGCAGCTACAGCTGGTGGGTCTGACACTAGTGAGCTATTTACTTTAAGTACCGGGGCGGTGGGTGAGATGAGGGGGTTAATAGGGTGTGGACCACCTTCCATAACTTTGAAGGGGAATTTATGTTGGTGATGAAGGCAGATTTGAAATATTTGGACTTGACTAATCTTGTAGCCCTAGTGCAAGCATAATTCATGAGATCACAAAGATGCTGGGTAGCTTTATGACACTTCAGGCTCAATCTCTAGCCCTGAGGCAGGCCAGAAGTTCAGAGGTTATCCAAGTTAAGTGGTTACCTCTGACTCTGGTTTGTCTAAGTGGGGCAAAGGCATTCCAGTTTACAAGAAAGATTTCTTTGAAGTAGGCAAGGGCCTTATCAACTGAGAGGAAGGAGGTTAGGAGTGACCAGTCAGAAGTGGCAAGGTTACTCAAGATTGGTTCAAGGTCAAGAGACTTGAAAGAGCATCGTATAATGGTCTTGTGTGGTGATTTAGTTCTGTGGACTTTCCTAACTATGAATATTGGGCTATGGTCACAGAACATCGGGGAGGATGCCAGAGGTGATGACATAGTGGGGGTAGAACGTAAGGACCCAGTCGAGTAGAGTGTGTTGTTGTCTGTGGTTTGGGTGGGTGGGGTCAGAGATCAGTTGGGAGAGGTTTAGGGCTACAATTTCATTTTTACTTTTGGTAGTTTTAGGTGGCAACTAATTTATTTTTTAGTCACCTAAGAGGAATAATTCCCCAGAGTGAGCAAGGGAAGTGATTGAGATTAGGAGGTATAGCGTGGCCGAAGGATGGACATTTGCATGGCAGTATATGCAGGTTATGAAGATTGGGAGAATGAAGGGGAGGGTCAAATGGATAGCTAGAGCATCATGGGTCTCAGGATTGGAGGATGGGTAGATGGAATATTGGATGGAGGCTAGGACATAATTGGACACCCCCCCCCCCACTGCCAGCATGGTTTGCCTTAGCAGTGAGTAGCCAGGAATGGAGACAGTGGTCAGGGATAGTGCTCTTTAGCCAAGTTTGAGATAATTAGAATTTCTGGTTTTAGAGTGCACACCATGGTCTGAATCTGGTCTATTTTTTGCAACAAGCTGCGGGTGTTTAGATGTACGATCTTTAAGCCCTTTGGGAGGGCTGAGAAGAAAGTGGGGTGATGTAGTAGAGGGGGAAGCACCAGAGGAGCAAGGGGCAATAGGACCTGGGTTGGGATGGACTATGTATGTAATGTTTCTGTGCTGTATTGTGATGTCCTCTCTGATGTGTTGTATGTATAACATTTCAGTAAAGTACATTCAATTAAAAAAGGAAAAAAGCACAAATGGTTCATTTACAGTCTTTATGTATGTGTGTATTAAAAAGTTTTACCCGAAAAGATATACTGAGCTGTTAATGACTCATTTCCAGATGCATCTTGGGGGAGTGGGAAGAGGGGGACAGTGAGGTACTCTAACAGTAATGCAAATTCAGTATGCACCACTTATGCCATTGATAGATAAGTCAGACAGCCACTCATACTGGATGAAACATAGAAATCAAATGCCTTTTCCCATTGAAAGATAGTGTATTTGCAATACACCATACCTTGAACACCACTTACAGCATCCGCCAGTAGCTCATAATACTTTGTATCTTGTAGAATGCTCAGCTGTTTAGAGTCCATAAATGACCCACTAATTTATAGATGAAATGTTAATGGGCTAAGTTATTTATGCACTTCTGGTGACAGCCTTGATTGAGTTTTTTTGTGTTCTGAGTGCCCACATCATTTATTAGAGAAGCAAGATTATACTGGCCCAGAAGGTTGAAAAACTTCCGAGACTGAATGTCTGCCATAGCTCAATTTGTGGGACCTATCAATGCATTTTGCTATCCTGAAGTCAAGTTTGAGTGACATTTTATGGGACAAGGTACAGCTTTTGGATGAATGGCATTCCAACAAGAAACCTCAATGAAAACGTAAGACGGATGGCAAGGATAGTGAGGTGGAGAATGCCATGCTACAGTGGTTTTCTGTTTTTCTGCATGCTCTTTTTACCCCTGCCAACCAGGCCACCCATTCCTTCATCCCTTACCTCTGCCGCTTCCCCAATCCTGTGCTTTCTACATCCTGACTGACCAGATGTATCACCTCAGGGAGCCCCCCTACCCAAGGGGGCAACCAGAAGGGGAGATCAAAGTGCCTGAAGGCACTTCCTTGCATATACATTGGGCGGAGGAGCAGCTCAGCAATGTCCCAGCTTTGCAGTAGTGAGGGGAGGTGGGTCACTGTCATCTGGCCAGCATGGGTGGGGATTTTCTTTTTCCTGACCTCCCAACCCCCACCCTAATTGGACCAGAATGAACAGTGACCTGAGGCAGGGACGTGTGGAGTCATGTAGATGTCTTGCATGCCACCTCGCAAGTTTACAAGTTGACCTCTAGGTGCCAAGGCCCTACCCACCTCCCTGGGAGGGAAGCGTCAAATGGATTCTCTGGCATCCCTCCCTGCTGGTCGCCACTCCTGACACCAGGGCTCAGGATGTGAACCCAGGTTGCCAGCATGCTGAGCGAATCCCTTCCTCAGTGCAACAGAGCTGGCTACAGTGGTTTTCTAATGCCAGAGAGAAAGGAGGCATTAATCAGTGGTCCCCTGCTTCTCAAAAAGATGCAATAGCTTTCAAATGCCCTAGGTAATCTGGAGTTCAATCCCTCAGACAAATGGCTGACCCAGTGAAAACAGACACAATATTGGGAGGGTGGAAGATGAGACTGTACTAGTGTAATGACAGGGTAAAAGGGGAGCAAAGGAAGGAGGGTGGTGGGTAGCAGCCCAGAGTCCAGTAACAGAGGCAGCTGCAGAAGTGAGTAGTGGGGTCATGGAGGACAAAGGTGAGAGTGATGAGAAGGTGCAGAATGGATAGTAAGGTGGAGAGAACCCAAAAGGTGGGGGAATGGGAAGGAGAAGGCAGCTTGACCAGTAGGGGATTACCTAGAGAGGAGAGCAAGAGAGTGAGAGCTAGAGTTGTGAAGGAGGTAAGAAGTGGGGAGGAGGAAGTCAGGAGGAAAGTAAGAGTACGAGGGGAGGGATCCATGCTAGTTTTTAGAGAGGAAGGAAGGAAGAACAGTGGGCGAGGTGTCTGATCTTGGGGAAGGGGAGGAAAGGCAGGAGTACAGACAGCAGTGGTGGGTGAGGGAGGGTGGGGTCAGTCCAGGCCAAAGTCACAAAAGGAGTGAAAGAGGGGCTCTAGTCTAGCCAGGTTGGACTTGAGAACAGCACTGTATTATGTCAGCAAGGTCCAAGATGGGGAGTATCTTCTTCAGTAGGAAGCAGGATACTCTCTTTTTTTCTGTGAAGTTCACCAAGTTCGGGGTGCAGCTTCTGGCGGATGGCATCCACATGCACTGAGAAATTAAAGTGCCAGTCCAACCAGACCCCTAGGTGATTTATTGAGGGGACATCTTCAATCGCTACACCATGAAGGGTATGGAAGAAGGGGAGAGGGGTGAGCCTAGACAGCCTCTGCCTAGTGCTGAAGGTCATAAAGACCATTTTCCTGGCGTTGAGGGACAGCTGATTAGGCAAGAACCAGCACAGGATGTTAGGATAGTGCAGTTGGAGCCTTGCCAACAAGTCAGGGGCAGAGGAGCTGAATGCAAAGTGTATCATGTTATCTGCATACGTATGGATGGATGCAGAGAAGGAGGAAGCAGAGGTCATCCAGGAAGATGGAGAGGCGTAGTCTGCCAAGGATGGATACCTAGGGTATGCCTGAGCTGATTGGGGGGGGATATGGATTCTCCAATGTGGACAGTTTGAGACCTCTTCTCACAGTAGAAGCAAAAGAACTGTATAGACATGTGGCACAACTGTACAAGAAAAATTAGTTTGTGCTGGGATGTGATATCGATGTAGCAAGAAATGTAGAAATCTCTGAAATCCAGTGTCTTCAACAATAAAATAAGGTTGCAAATCCAGTGCAATCATCTCTCCTATGAGCTGCATGATCTGAGCAGCTGTGGAGTGAGTTGGCAAGAACTGTGTATGGGCTGGAAATGCTTCCTTTATTGTGAGAGTAGGCTTTTGAAATGGCACAGCCTTGCTCCTGGCACTGGGCCCAGAGTGGATAAATGCAGGTGATTTAGGTTGTGGGAGGTAGGCACCACAAACTGCACTGCTGCTGTCCCATCATTTGAACTGGTTTGTGAGGGACTTGGTATTGTGCCTGTTGGAGTACTTGGGCAAGGACTGGAACCAAGATTTTGCTGGTGTTCAGTCACTTGCTGACTGACTGTGCCACCATTATCACCAGTAGCTCCATCAACAGTCAGAAACTAGTTTTGCCTTTTTTGAATTGCTGCATGCAATGGCATGAAGACAACTCTAGCAGGTGCTTTATCCAGGTAGTCACTTCAGGATGCTTTTTCGGGATATGGTTCCAAACACATATCCTCTGTTTATCAACACTTTTACCATGGCAGAGGCTCTGCTCACAGTGTGTACACACAGCTCTCCTTTTATCATCCTCCTGCTGAGTAAAATGGCACCATGTGAAAACAGGTAAGTAAAAACAGCTACCACCAAAAATGGCTAATACTAAACAGCTCGGTCAAATACAGCAAGTTTTTGATTTTACGGGGGCAAGCCCCCTGCATCCACCCTTGTGCGGGGCTTTGCGCCCTCACACCCACCTTCTTATATATACCAACTCCAGGGAGATGCACCTTGGGGAGGAGGGCAATTTTTAGTTACTGTATTTGACTTAACTGTTTGACTTAACTGTTAGCTGTTTTCACTGTCCACCGAGTAAAATATGTTCATATATCACTAGAAATTGAACTTGTTACTGACTTCAACTGTTTTGTACACTGCTTGTGCCCATGACCACCAGATTTATTTTGGAGTGGTGTAGAAGATTGCTGTGAACTGACACCAGGTACAGTTTCAGAACCACTAGCAACCAAAAGTTAGGAGGGACTGCTTAGTTTTTTATCAGGAGGCTGACATGAAGGATGAGGAGGAACAGTGGCAAATATTTTTGCATGCCTTGAGCAGATGTTTTTGATTGAATTTCACCTGAGTGCTTCCTTGCGGAATGAAGTGAGGACTCAGGTTCAGCATCGTCAGACTAACTCAGGTCATTGCTCTCAGAGGATGTGTTAGAGAACACATCTTCAAGCCTTTTTTAATTCTTCTGAGGTAGACACATGTTCTGACTGAGAAGACATTGCCTCACTATCCTCATGTTCAGAACTGGTTGGATTTATCCACCAAGGCCATGGCTTAATGCTTCTGTCATGAACTGTGGTCATGCTCATACTGGTGGATTTGGTGGTGGTGGTAATGATGTCAGCAGCAGCAGCAGTAGAGGTGGTGGTGATGGTGGTAGTAGCAGTATCAGAAGTACTGCTGATTGTGGCACTGGCAACAGCAATTGAGGAGGTGGTGATGGTGGCAGCTGATGTGGCAACATCGGCCACTACAGAAGTTGAGAATTGCACTGGGACAGTAGTGGTGGCAGTGGCCCTAGCAGTGCTAGCACTATTTGAAGAGTAGCAACTGGTCTGCTTGGAGTGAAGGGGACTGCAGTATGATGAATACATGTTGAACATTGAGCCCTGCCTGAATTACTTATGGAAGGGCTGGTCCACAGATGGTTTTTCATCTTCCTGCTGAGTAAAATGGTGCCATGTGAAAACAGATAAGTAAAAACAGCGACCACCAAAAACGGCTAATACAAATGACAGAATAGTTGAGTACCTAGAGGCCAGTGGGGCACAGGACCCAAGGCAGCATGGGTTCACAGCAGGAAGGTCATGTCAGACAAATCTAATAGATTTCTTTGACTGGGTGACCAAAGCAGTGGACCAGGGAGGGGCTGTGGACATGGCCTACCTAGACTTTAGCAAGGCATTTGACACAGTCCCACACAAAAGATTAATAGTCAAATTAACCAGCCTGGGAGTGGGTCCTAGGGTGGTAGCCTGGGTAAAACATTGGCTGGGCAACAGGATACAGAAGGTAATTGTAACTGGAGTCCACTCTGAAGAAAGAGGGGTTACTAGTGGTGTACCACAGGGTTCAGTATTGGGTCCAGTCCTTTTTAATGTCTTCATAAGTGACACTGCAGAGGGACTGGAAGGAAAAGTGTGCTTCTTTGCAGATGACACAAAGATCTGCAACAGGGTTGATACACAAGTATGCATGGAAAGGATGAGAAGGGACTTGGCAAGGTTGGAGGAATGGTCAGAAGTATTGCAGCTAGGATTCAATGCAAAGAAGTGCAAAATAATCCACCTGGGAAACAAGAACCCAGGGGAAGAATATACAATGGGGGGGGGTAGTAACAACAACAAAAAAGGAAAGGGACCTGGGGGCAATCATATCAGATGACCTTAAGGTTAGCAAGCAAAGTGAGAAGGCAGTAGGGAGGGCTGGGGGTATACTACGATGCATAGGGAGAGGCATCAGCAGCAGAAAACAGGAAGTTGTTATCCCTGTGTACAGACAGTTGGTGAGACCCCATCTGGAGTACTGCGTCCAGTTCTGGAGACCCTATCTCCGCAAGGACATAGATAGGATAGAGTCAGTCCAGAGGAGGGCAACCAAAATGGTGCAGGGTCTGCAAGAGAAGCCGTATGAGGACAGACTAAAGAAGCTTAATATGTATACCCTTGAGGAAAGAAGGGAGAGGGGGGACATGATAGAAACTTTTAAGTACCTCAGTGGAATCAACAAAGTCCAGGAGGGTAGCATCTTTCAGAAAAAGAGACATGCAAGAACAAGGGGACACAATTTAAAGATAGAGGGGGGCAGTTCAGGGGCAATGTGAGGAAGTAATATTTCACAGAGAGGGTAGTGGATGCATGTAACAGCCTTCCTGAGGAGGTTGTGGGGTCTAAAACTGTGGGAGAATTCAAGAATGCATGGGACAGACATAAGGCAATTCTTGTGGGGGGTAGGAATAAATAGGTTGTTGGTTAACTAGGATCTGCGGCCTATCCTGTAGGTAGAGAAATGGGCAGACTAGATGGGCCAAGCAGTCCTTATCTGCCGTCAAAGTCTGTTTCTATGTTTTTGACTGTACTTGACTGTGTGACATTTTCACTCGTTAAAGGGGCACTGTCAGCTTTGACTTGCTTTACTCAAGTAATTATAACCATTATGCCTCTAGGCACATACATTTCAAGCAAGTACCACAGAATGCCTCTTTATAGTCTAAAACGACAGCTTTTACATAGTTTATTGAATTTTTTCATTAATTACCTTTCTGTCTGGTCCGCATGAAAGTCCGCCATCCACCAGAAGCATATCGCTAGGGAGAAAGTGCATCTGTTTGGGAGTGCAGTCCCGGAGTTCACTTTTTGCCATGATCATGTAAGAAAGGCATTTATGTGATATATCTACCTCTAATTAAGTTTGTATTGCCTCTGAATTACAAAAATTAGGGGTAGTAATGCCGAAAAATATAGTTTAAAATGGGAAACGAAATCTCATACATGCGGAACAGCTGCTGGTGCCAAAAATCCCACGTACACACAAGAGCGGAACACTCCTGCACATGTGTGGGAATTTAGCACCAGGTGTTCCACATGAGTGAGATTTCAACTCCCATTTTAAACTATATGTTGCAGCATTACTACCCCTCAATTTTGTAATTCCAAGGCAAGAAAAGGTTAATTAGAGATAGATGTATCACACAAATGCCTTTCTTACATGGTCATGGCAAAAACTGAACTTCGGGACCACACTCCCGAACAGACGCTCATACTCCCTGGCAATATGCTTCTGGTGGACGGCAGACATGACTGAAGCGAAATTAATGGAAAAATTCAACAAACTAGGTAAAAGCTGTTTTGGGATCTATAGGTGCATTCTGTGATACTTATTTGAAATGTATGTGCTTAGAGGCACAATGGTTAACTTTTTTTGAGTAAAGAGACAAAGCTGACAGTGCCCCTTTAAACTGCCAAAAAAGTGGCACTATAAAGAGAAGAATGGAAAAACTAAGAACAAGTCACAGCAGCAACTGGCCCTTTTCAAGTCAGACAGCGTGCGAAGAGCAATGCCTGCTGCAACTGCACACACCCTCTCCCTTGTCCCTCTGCCCTGCCCACCTAACCTGAAGATTTCAATACATCTTTTTTGTGTTGAGAAAGTACATTAGCAATCAATCTGTCACCGAAGTGGAGCATGAGTCTTAGAATGAAACTGAGGAGTCCCAAGAAAGTCAGAATAAAACCTTTTTTTCTCACTTTGCTGCAGGAAAAATGTCCTTTTCACATAGAGAAATGGCTTCCTCTCAGCTCAAGTGCCTCTGTGCTCCAGCACAATCACATGGTCAAGCTCTTGAAAGCTGTCTGAGTAGCTTGAGGATTGGCTGAGGAGATCTCATGAGATCTCAGTCTCTTCAAATACGGGACCATCCAATACCTCAAATGCACCCTGGTATTTGGGTATTCTTTGAATATGTCTGGTATTTTAGGTATTCAACAGCTGGTTCAAATTTGACACAGCCCTACTTCCTAGACTTCTAGCATTTGCACAAATGGCCTTCCAGATTTTGTATCTATGCTGCTTGTTAGCCCCTTTCTTTCCTTTTTGCCTTCTCTCCTTCCCCCTTTAACTTCAAGGTGAAGCAAAGAAGAAGGGAGGAGACTGCATCCAGGATGCCAGTGGGTATGGGATGGAGTGGAATGGAATGGCAGGAGGTGAGGAAGGTGGGTGGGGGAGGGCGGTGGGACCTGAAGGGGGAAGGCAAAGATAGGCAATGGGGACAAGGGAGGTGAGGGAAAATAGGAGGGGGAGGAGTGATAGGGTTAGGAGTAGCATATTGGGACAGCAAACAGCTGACACCCTGAATGTTGCCAATTAAAAGGTGGGAGTAAGCTTCACCCCTGTTGGGAGGAACTCTAATAGGAGGAGAAGGATTCACCCAGATAGGGTGGATGCCTAAATTAAATAAGAGGGAAAGTAGGGCTTCCACCAAATGAGGAGAATCCTAAATTAACAATTGGGGGGGGGGGGTCGCCAGACGAGTAGAAAGCTGAACTTAAACATTTGGCGGAGATGTGGGCTTCACTCAAAAGGGAGGAAGCCTAAAACTAAACAATTGGGGTGATGCAGGCTTTTCACAGATAGGAAGGAAGCCTAAAATTAAACAAATCAGTATGGATGCGAGCTTTATTCATATAGAAAAGAAGCCTAGCTCAAACAATAGGGGGGAACGCAGACTGCATCCTGATAATGAAGTAGGTGGTGGAGGGTGGCAGCACATAATGCAAGAGACAACTGCTATTGAATAAGAGGAGCACATCAGGAGACAGAGTACCCTCAAGACAGTGACATGTAACCTTCTGTTTAAACCCTGATGGCTATAGAACAACACAGCAGATGGAAAGAAAACTGGAGCACAATGCAGATGACTATTAACAGCTGTACATTATAAGCAACAGGTAATAGTAGTCCAAATGTGTGTATATCTAGATTTATAGTTTTTATATTTATAACAATAACAAAGTGAAATTTATCTATGCTTGAAAGAATAATGGAATTGCAATATAGTAAAGAAGTGAATTAATGTATGTGTTAGATGATTTAAAAAAGGGATATGGTGTTTTGAACAACTTTAGCCTAATTTTAGATGCAATTCTTTCTAACACATCAAATTGGAAGTTAAACTTTGGTGAAGTTTGTGGCAGAGATAAAGGCTTTTGGTTTGACAAACAGTGCAGAAAAATAAAATCAGACATTAACAGAGTGGGAAGAATAGTGGTGAAGTAGCCAGATACATTATTCAAAGGGTTATTGGAATTAAAGAAAAAATATAAAGCTATGATTAGAACCAAAAAAAATCACTTTCACTTATGGAGATGCAATAAACAGAACAGATACCAAAAAAATGTGGACTCTAATTGCACATGGAGAGAGTAAGATACCAAGTAATATTGAAGCAACAATTCCTCCAAGTACATGGCTAAAATTCTGCAGTAAACATTATGGAGGCTTGTTAAAGCATCCAGTAAAGGAATTGGATCCAATTGTTTCAGATGACAATAGCTCCACGTATCAAACGGATAACTGGGATGTTAGTGATAGAAGAAAGAGAGACATATATCAAAACAAAAGAATAAGGCTGCCAGGGTAGATGGTCAGCCTGTGGAAATGTTTAAGGCTAATATAGATTGGTGGACCAATCTTCTGCTTATTGTCTTTTCATATGTGATTGAAATTAATAAAATTCCTCCTCTGTGGTTGGTAACAGAAATAGCACCTTTATTCAAAAAGGGAGATAAATCCATGACTGAAAATTGTTGACCTATTTCTTTAATTTGTAATATTGCAAAAATATTTTCAAGGACACTGCTTGTGAGATTACTTAGATGGGTAGAAAACAGAGGGGTACTATCAGAAAATCAAATTGGTTTCAGAAACAAAAGAGGCACTACAGATAACATATTTATATTGGATTATTTAGTTCGCAAACAAATTTAAGGAAAGGTGGATTAAATGGATGCTTTCTCTATCTCAGAAAAGCATTTGATAATGTAAATAGGAAAACCTTGTGGAAAATATTATCAGCCTGAGGGGGTGGACTTAAAACTTTCAGAGATGATTATCATGCTAAATACTAATACTACTTCAAGAATAAGATACTCAAGTGATGGTAAGCTCATTGATAAGATATTGGTAAAGAAAGGAGTGAAACAAGGTTGCCTATTGACCCCCGTACTCTTTAATATTTATATTGACCAGATTATAAGAGTTAAATAAACTCAACACTGACACCCCCTGTATTTAAGATTATAAGGTGTCTATTTTAGCATATGAAGATGATGCAGTACTTAGAAATTGGCATCCGGTTTACAAAGAACCATTGATGTCGCAAAGGTACTATCAGAGTTTTCACTTGAAATAAACTGAGGAATCTAAAACAATGAAAATTTGAAAAGTCTGCAAAAAAAGATGCTCATGGAAGCTCAATAAGGCACAGTTAGAAGAAGTAAAAGAATATAATTATTTAGGATGCATAATTAATGATAAATTATGTTGGCAAAATTATAATGAGTCTAATAAAAAAAAAGGGAGGCAGATTGTTCTGGGATTAAATAGGTCTGATAAAACTTTTGCTGATAATTCATTCAAGGCAATGAAAGAGTCCTATGCTGCAAAAGCATTAATGCTATACACAGCTGAAATTTGGAGAACTGAGGAGTATGTTGCCAATTTGGAACCAATTCAAAATCTCTTCATTAGAAATATTTTAGGATTACTAGTGGCAGTGTCCAGTGTTCATTTAAGACTAGAAATCGGTATAGTATCTTTATCCATGGCAGCACAAATTAGAGCCTTGAATTACTGGCTAAAGTGGGTGCAAAGTCCTAGTATTGCCTTAAGATATGCCTGCTGGAATAAAGCAAAGAGGTTTCATGGAGAAGGAACAAAGTTTCCATCTTGGTTCAGCAGATCAGACAATATGTTAAAAAAGAGTGAGGTGCTTTCAATATTTGATGATCTGAATCTGGTTGAGCTAATTTCTTATGTTGAAATGAATAGAAACCAGTGGAAAGACACAGGCCCCAATTCTATAAGTGTTACACCAGGAGTAACTGCACTTATGCCAAGTAGAATGGCACAAGTAGCAACTTACACCAGCACTGTGACATGCGTGATTCTATAATGTGGCCTGCGACATGTCGCAGGCCACTTGTGCTGAACAGCTGTTATGCCAGCAGTTGCACCATAAACCCCCTGTGACATGGCACTAGGAGAGTATACAGCAGCAGTTGTGCTCTGTTCCAGAAGGGCAGCAATGAAGTCCCCAATGTCAGGATTGTACAAGAACCCCCAGAGAACTGGCAATGTAGATTACACCAACTGTACATATGCCCTCCAAGGCTTCTGTAGACCCACCAGCAGCCCAACATGCAAACCATGTGCCCTCTCCCATGCCTGGATTACCCCTGTAGGTGCCCCACAGGGTAGCACACAGCCCTGCCCCCAAACCCCAGAACAGTAAAAGCCCAGCAGGGCTGCCCACACACCCTGCACCCCTGAACCCCCACCACTAAATGCCCTGCAGGTCAGCGCTGTCAACCCCCCATGCCTAGACCCCAAGACACTGTTGCAATCAATAATATTACCCACACATCAACCCTGGTAATCTAGTGGTCCCTCACCCAACTGTGCCACTGTGAATGAGTATTCACTAATTTCTGAGCACATCTATACAGTGAGTGCTCCTACTGAACTCAGTCAGTGGCTGGCCATGGAGGTGAGAGGTGGGCTGTGCCAGTTGTCATCTGGAGATGGGTAGGGGGTGCTGGGTGGAGTGGCACAGCTGGGTGAGTGGGTGGGGGTCCACTTGACTACCAGGTACATGTATCCAGAAGCATTGCACACACATCAGACTGCATGTTCTGTACATACTAAACAGTACACCAGTCACATGGGGATCAGGATAGGTGTTGGGGGACCCTTGGTGGCATGACAGTGGGTGGGGATCCTCTTGCCCTGTAGGACTGTGCTGGGGATTGGGTATGGGGGCACTTGCACCATGCGATATTGTGGTTGCAGCTTGTGACATCCTCACCAGGTATGCCCTCTATTCAGTGTACCTGGATGTATGTCGCAAGTCACAGGACTTAGATGCAGGGACCCTGCCCCTTCTAGAATAGGGCACAGGGTCCATGTCACAATGGTGTTTGGTGCAAGTCACCTTTGATGGTGACTTGTGCCAAGCTTCTATGATCGTGCCCATTGAATTACAAAATGACTTAATAAGGATCACCTCTTCTTCTCTGTTTTTGCAATATCACACCTTGAATCTGAAAAATGGTAGTCAAGACTTTACTATGGTGTCAGAACTCCTTACATAGAAGGGCACTTGCTAGAATGAGATTTGATATTCATTTCCATTATAAATCACAAGTGGTGGCATAGGAAAAAAGCAAAGAACCAAGGAAATGTAAGTGTGCTGAAAATTTTGTAAACAGTAGGAGTGTCCTGGATGTGTGTGAAGCTGAACTAAAGGGAAGTATTTTTTTGTGTTTTAATACATTTGCTTTAGTCCAAATAGCTTGTACTGGGATTGGGATATGTACTTGGGCATTTAAAATGCACTATCTGTATAAGGGCTGTATTTTGGCTGTGTACACAGGGCTGTATTCTAGAATTCAGTTCTTAGCCAGTTGAAAGAAGGAAGTGTTTGCTCCTGCCTGAGGATAGGGCTGAGGTGTGCAGTTGTGTAAGAAGCTGATTGACTCACACAGGAGTGGCAGTGGGCCCTAATCCCACCCTCCCCATCCCTCCCTCCCCAGCTTTTCCACACTTATTGGAGCAGTGCAGCACTGGATTGGTGGAAAGCACTACCAGGTGCATCCTCTAACATGCTCTAACAGAGGGGAATGTTCTTTGTAATGTTATAGAGTGATATGTAGCTCTGGCTAAAGAGGTAAAAAGTTACAAACTTATAGGTAGTACAGTATTTTGTACTTGGATGTAGTACCTCAAGCTCTATGTTGCTAGAAAATGCATGGATGGGATAGTATCATAGTTAATAGCGTTTTATGCTTCTCTGCTAGTGGAGTTGATATTGTATTTTTAAGTAAGGACTGGGCTGGTTATAAACTTATAGATAGAACTGTATTTTGTAGTTAGTACTGGTATCATGGGTAGGATAGTGGGCTGTAATGGATGTGGGGCGGCAGTTTGGATTAACATTTTGTGGAGGCTAGAAGGGTGTCCAATCTGTATCCAGTTGAAGAGGCTGGAGGAGGAAGTGCCGTGGCTTGGTAAAGAGCTGGAGAGGATGAGGGGAGAGGGAAGGTGCCAGGAGGCAGGAGGGTCACATCCATAAAATAACATGAGGACAATGCAGGGGAGGAACAGTGGCTCAAGGGAAGTGATGGGGAGGGAGTGCAAAAGTGAAACAAACAAGGGGCCTAGCATTAGTGTGAAGGCTAGACTTGGGGGGGGAGCAGAGGCACAGCCAGGTAGGATGGGCAAGAAAAAGGGTTGCTGAGCTGGCAACACTGGTGGAGGGGGAGGGAAAGAGTACTCACCAGGGGAGAGCAGAAGAGGGAGGTACAGGGAAACCCACAAGGGGCAGGAGTCAGACAGAGGAGGGTGACATGGATGAAGGGGAGATAAGCACTGCTGGTGGGGTGGATGATGGGGGATGAGTAGAGGGGGCCAGTGAGGAGGGAAGGGATGGGAGGATAGGGAGAGAGCAATAAAGTGGGCAGGGGACAAGATAGGGGGAAAGAGGCAGAGAGCAGTAGGGAGGAAGGATGGAGTTAGGGAGCTGGCATGCTCTAAGAATGGATACCCTGGGAAAGGGATGGGGCAGGGACAAGGAACAAGGAAGGGGGTGTACTAGTGCTTGGTGCTTCCATACTTAAAGGGATCAGATGGGGCAGCAGGGGGAGAGTTAAGGTAAAATATGTGTGGAGGCTATACCCAGGCTAAAGGCAGACAGGGCGTGGCTGGTAATTGAGTGCATAAGGAGGGGCAGGAAGAAATCACATGTCATAGTGCATGTGGGCACTAATGACCTGGTGGGGGAGATGGTGGAAGTAGTGAGGAGGAGGTTTGAGAAATTAGTAAGGCTATATCAGGAAGTGGGGTAATCAGTGGCCTTTTCAGATGTGCTCCCGGTACTCTGCACACGTACGGGAAGGAAAGGGAGGATTGGGTAGTTCAACAAATGGCTGGGGGAATGGTATTAGTCTAAGTGGTACAGGGTAGTGGGGGACTGGGGCAGTACCTGGGAAAATAAGGATCTACAGTGGTCGCTATAGTAAAGTTGCCTGGTACCTCTGTCTGACGCAGTGTCAGGAGAGTCGGTGTGGTATGTGGTACTCGGCACATCCATTCTGTACTCGGTATGCTTGCGGTGTGTAGTAATCTGAGTCACTTGCTTTCTTTATTTATTGAAGACTGAATTGCACCAGGTGGCTCTGTATGTGTGTCAATTAGACTGCTAAATTTATCTTTCCCAGCAGGTGTCTCCCTGGTCTAAGAATGGAGTCTGTAAAGCAGCAGTAATTTAATCTGCATCATCTGCGCACTGAACGCTGTTCAAGTCTCCTTGTTAGCCATTTAAGGAGAATTAATGGGCTTGATGTTTTGGGTTGTCACAGTTCTGATTGCCACAAGTGATGGTCAGAATCCAAAGCAGGTTTCATTTTTGGAATGATCTGAGCAGTACTGTATATAGAAGTGTTCTGTTGCCAATTCATAGATACAGTACTGTTAGTAAGTAGGCTAAAATAACATTTCCCTCTTACTTGTATGGAACTTACTATAATATAATAATTCACACTGAGAAAAAAATGCAGTGAAAAAGTAATACATACTTTTTTCTGTTAGTTGTGTAACTTCAGTTGGCCATTCCCCCATAACAAATGCAGACAATTGCAGCAGTGGACAAAAAAAAAACTTTGAAAAAGGGTTTAAAAAATCCAAATGTCAGGAAAACAAACTCTAGTGGGAAGATTTGATTGTACTGTGTGGAGACCCGGTGAGAGTTTGGTGCCAAATTCAAATTCAGTGTAGCAGTTTGGGGACAAGAGGGTGCAGAGACAGGGGGTGGCTGTGTAGCTTACTTCAATTCTACTATTCAGCTAGCTACTGTATAGTAATTCACTCCAAGAAAAAATGGTGAAAAGAGAAATAATTTTTTCTGTTAACTGTGAAACTTCAATCGGCCATTCCCCTGTAACAAATGCAGTCAGATGCAAACAAATGTGATCCTCTGGGACAGGCTAAAGGAATTGGTAATATTCAAACAAGGCAACAATAATTAGTGTTATATTTGGAAATTGTGACTGACAAAGGATTTTCTATTCCACATGAATTCAGATTTCAAAATTAAAAATAACTATTAAAATGATTTTACATTTATAAATCCTGTTTTAAAGATTGTTGCATATGTGACATTTTCAGGGATGACAGTATCTGAGCCTATTGAGTTTCTGTAAATCTGAGTTAAAAAAACACAAGGTTGTGTGTCATTGCACTATTTTACTCAGAAGTAGGAACCTCAACTTTCTGTCTGTGACCATTCAGCAGTGCTCGTGGTGGGAATGACATGGTGCGAGGAACTGTATCTCTCTTTCATCACTGTCAGCTATGAAGCCATGACACAAGTCGACAGTGCATTTCCTCATGTCAGGGTGTCAGTGTATCTCTGTAGTTACACTGAATTGTGCATGCTGTTGGTGTTTTTTTCTGCAGCAGACTTACTGTATACAGGATTGGTCATTCCCATTTCAAAAATCAGTCCACATCTATAGTTGAACTAGGCTGTGCATTTTTTGACTGCACTAGTCAGAATTCTATGTATCCAGTCAGTTTCTTATTTACTTGTGGGTCAGTGAGACAAATTATCAGTGCACTGAACAGAATTTGGACACAAGTGTGGCACTGTGTGCAGTAATTATTTTTGTTTGTGTTTGTGCCTTCTTACTGTGTTTCTGGGTAAAAATGCCAAAGATGTGTAAACTACAGTATGGTGGATTTCATTTGTAAATGAAACCTTAGTAATTTCACCCAGTTCCTGCACTGAGTTACTGTATATGCAGAGCGCATTTCAATCCATATGCCTTAAGTTCACTCTGCTCTAATGTTGTCATCTGGAATGAAAGGCAGTCATGGGAAAATCTGGTAAAGAGAGCTAAAAGTAAGAATGTACTGTAATGCTCTTTGCTCACTTCAGTATTTTATGTTGGTGCTAGTCATGCATAAGCATAATTGAAAACACATTCAATACTCTTGTTGTTTATTTGACTCCATCATCTGAAGGAGTCTTTTTGACTATTGTAAAAAGATATACAGTATGATGTAATGTGGGTTCATTAACACAGGAGTTTTATTGTGTTCACCAATGCTTCTGTACCCCAAAGCAGATGTGCTTATTTATTTCTTGTTCTGTCTTCTGTTGACTACTTTTTATGTTTGCTTGCACGCATGTGCAAGAAACATAGTGCCATCATCCGATTTTTCGGAGGTGTGTCACCCCCTCTTCCAATTCAGTCTGTGTGTTGGCAGGCGCGGCCCCAGTCCACCAATGCATGCTGGAGCTGTCTATGACAGCTCCAAAATGCAGTGGTGTACAGTTGAAAGGGGGAGCTACGCTTCAGTGAGCAGCGATCAGATATCGATTGCTCATGCGCAGCTCCCCTACACACACACACGCGCGCATGCATACTGCATGCTGCCCCCCCACACGCACACATTCTATAGCCGACATGGGGTGCCCAATCCCCGCCAGCTGTGCTGTGCTTCCAAAGCTCTTCCAAATGCCATGCTGGGTGCCCACCCCAGCAGAGTTATCATATATCTGACGGGGGTGCCCAATCCCCCATCGGCTCCACTGTCCTCCCCCCCCGAAAGTACTGGGTGTGATGCTGGAAGCCCATCCCAGCGTGGCAACTGATGCTATGACTGATGGGGGTGCCCAATCCCCCGTCGGCTTCACGCCGCCCCCCCAGCTGTCCTTGTGCCACGCTAGGAGACCACCCCAGCATGGCAAACATCCCGCATTGTCTTTTAAAAAAAAAAACCCTGAAAAGCAAAAAACAGCCCCACTCAGTCTCCCTGCCTCCCCCCACAACCTGCACCCACCCACTGCACACCCTGCCTCCTCACACTCCCCCCTCACCCCATACTTACCTCCGGAGCTTGGCATGATGATCTTCGGTTGACCGGGAACATGTCTGCACTCTTCAAAGCCGACCGCGAACTTAGGAAATGCCGGTAAGCTGTATAATGGGATAGATAGGGTTTTTTCAACTTTGTTGCATATCTCAGGCATTTTTTGGAATTTTTGCACCAAATTTTCAACATGGGGTTTTTGGGACCCCTTCTCATGAATGATGTCACTGTCATGGCGTTATTCGGGCCTGAAGAGTGATTCGCAGTCACTGCGCGAAATTACCTTGCGGGCCTGATTAACAAAACGACACTGCAAGCATTCATAAGGTGTGCTCTCAAGAAGCCTATTTTGAAAATTTGGTGGAAAAATTCCAAAAAATGACTGTTTTACGAGCGTGCGTTGCACAGTTCCTACGCACGCTTATAAGTTCGCGAATTTTCAATATTTTCACTCCAGATTTTCAACATTGCCATTTTACCAAACCTTCTTATGAGCAGTATAGCTGTCATTTTCCACATCTCACTCAAAATGTGTTTCTGCCCACGTAGTGCACAATGGTGCAGTCGGTGTGCGAAATCAACATACGGAACAAATTAAGAAAATCACAATGACACTGTTCATGAGCAGAGGTCTTAAAATGGCTATTTTGAAAATTTGGTGAAGAAATTCCTTAAAATGACTGTTTTATGAGCGTGCATTGCGCAGTTCCTGCGCACGCTCGTAAGTTTGCGAATTTTCAATATTTTCACTCCAGATTTTCAACATTGCCATTTTACCACACCTCCTTATGAGCAGTACAGCTGTCATTTTTCACATCTTGCCCAAAATGTGTTTCTGCCCATGTAGCGCACAATGGCGCAGTCAATGTGCGAAATCAATGTATGGGACACATTAAGAAAATCACAGTGACACTGTTCATGAGCAGAGGTCTTAAAATGGCTATGTTGAAAATTTGGTGAAAAAATTCCTCAAAATGACTGTTTTACTAGCGTGCATTGCGCAGTTCCTATGCATGCTCGTAAGTTTGTGACTTTAATATTTTCACTCCAGATTTTCAACATTGCCATTTTATTACACTTCCTTATGAACAGTACAGCTGCCATTTTTCATATGTCACCCAAAATGTGTTTTCGCACATGTAGCGCATAATGGTGCTGATGGCGTGCGAAAGCAATGTTTGGGACAGATTAAGAAAATCACAGTTACACTGTTCATGAGCAGAGGTCTTAAAATGGCTATGTTGAAAATTTGGTGACAAAAGTCCATAAAATGACTGTGTTACGAGTGAGCATTGCGCAGTTTCCATGCACCCTCGTAAGTTCATGACTATTTTCAGTCCAGATTTTCACCAGTGGCATTTTTCCACACTTCCTTATGAACAGTACAGCTGTTATTTTTCACAACATGGCCGAAGTGTGTTTTCACACTTTCAGCGCAGAGATGTGTGGTCTCTGTGGGAAATCATTGTTCGGGACAGATAAAGAAAATCACAGTGACACTATTCATGATCGGAGGCACCAAAATGCCTGAGTTGACAATCTGCTGTAAAAAATTCCCAACCTAATTATATTACAGGTGTGCGTTGCACAGTTTCTGTGTACGCTCGTGACTTCACCAATTTTTTAAATATTTTTACTGCAGATTTGCAACATTGTCATTTTTTACACCTCCCTATTAACAGTACAGCTGTCATTTTTTACATCCTGTTCGGAATGTTTTTGCACCTGTGGTGACAAATGCCGTAATCGCTGTGCATAAGCAGCTTTCAGCTAACAAACTGATATTCCTCCTGTTCATGAGGTGGGGTCACAAAAAAAATGTTGAAAATTTGGAGTATAAATACCAACGAATGCCTGAAGTATTAGGGTTTCCAACCATAATGCCCAACCCTGTAGAGAATGACAGGCATCAGGGGTGTGACTTGGGATTCTTGCCTGTAATGCTCATACCATTCCACACCCTGCAGCCAGTGAGAGGCATCGAAGTATGCCTTGGATTCTTTGGCCCCAAAGTTCACCCCATTCTCCTATATCACACCCATCTCATTGTATTTCCTAATGGAATGGGGTGCGCTTAAGGGCCAAAGACCCCAAGGAACACCATGACACTTGTCAGTGTCTGCAGGGTGGGGTGTGGTGAAATGGAGTGACGTTATGCCTGACGACCCAAACACACACCCCAATGCCTGTCACTCTCTGCAGAGTGGTGGTGAGGTTGGCTTCAGTTCAATACTTCACTGCCATTCCTATTACGCAGCTCAGTAACTTCTACACTACCACTGCCAATGCCAGCAAGCAAACATTTGGCATTGACAAATGCTTGTTGAATCTATCAAGGTACAAGTACAAAACACAACTCAAGGTAGTCACATAGTATTTTGCACTTTACTTTTGTACATGTGCTGTAGTTCTAAAATATTTGGTATTATGACTGATGTTTTGTCTTTTTTAATATTTTTTAAAATTACTGCTATCCCTTTGTGGTATGGGTACTGGAATGGGCACTAGAAAAGACTGATAGTGACATTGCTGTTAGTTTTGTGTGGGCTGAGGAGGCAGTGATGAGATGCAGTGTGTAATTTAATATCTGCAAATTGTTTTATACAGTACCTCATGAAGTTATCACATTTGGAATAATTTCAAATAAATATTTTGTCAATCTGATTAGCTGTGTTCTGATCTGAATCTCAAATTAACACACTTAATAGAATGGCTGTCTGCCTAAAATAGGTATAAGTGTGAATTATAGCTTGTGGGATACACAGTTCAGTAACAAATAAACTGGATGTCTTTGAGAGATTAAGTCTAGCAGATAAACTACCATTGTGGATGCAGTTTCTTCTACTGGGCTGCTACACGTTCCCCAGATTATCTACTGTACATAGAAAATGTCTGGGTTGTCATAAGTTCTTTTTCCATATGTGACTTCACATGAAGTTCTATTTCTGGGATAGTTTAACATGGACTGAAAAAACTGACACAATCAGGAGGGGTTGAAGAGAGAAATCAGGGGTAACCTAATAGCTCCAATAATAGATGCAGTAGGTTTGCTAGACCAGGCTACATTGGTAAGCAGCAGAATTAAATTGGGAAGAATGGAGGTCAAAGGACAGAGCTAGCCAGGCCTAGGATGAGAGCAATAGGGGGCAAAGAGAATTAAATGCTCAGAGTTATTTTGCCAATAAACTTTGGAAAATACAGTTTCTCTTTAAAGCAAGGAACTTAAAGCAGGAAGCAGTATAATACAGTGGTTTTACGCTCTTAGTTGCAAACCTAGGGACCTGGGTTTGAATCCCACAGCCCCCAGTTGCATACTGTGTGACTCTGAGCAAGTCACTTAACTTCCTTGTGCTCCCAGGTCACATCTGGAAACAAGCTTTAGCTTAATGTCTCTCCTGGTAAAAAACAAAAAAAAGTACAATTTATCAATTTGTTTTTCTCCCTCCTAAGTGAATAAAAGAAAATTATAAACATAAACCATGGGAATTCGTTCATTAAAAATTAGTGAAACTGAACTTCAGGATGCCAATAAATATTTATATAAAAGAAATAAAGTCTGCAAAGGAAAACTACTTTAAAAAAAATATGGAGGCAGCACGGGCCCGAAACAAGTAGAATCCTTTATAAAAAAAACTTGAAGTGGGAAAACTAATGCCCCCCCCTTCCCCCACGCACACACCTAAGGATGAATAAAACCACTGGCAATAACAATCTTACTAGTGAGTTCAACAAATTCTTCACTGATTCAGGAAAACATTTTGGGATGTCAAACAACTGGATGGGCTGCAGAAAATAGCAAACTGTATTTTCCTTTAAAGTTCAAGTTAAGGAAGTTGAAACATACTGTAGAAACTGACATCAGAGAAAGTTTGCTAGGCCTATCCAATCTGCTCATTGTCATTGTCACTGAGATTGTAAATATATTTCCTGAAATAATACAGGATGGGAAAATACATAAGTAATAAGATCCTGTATTGTCAATGACAGCAGTGACAAGGTGTCAGCATGGCACAGTTGGTAGCACATCTGCCTCTGGACCAGAAGGTCATGGGTTCTCGTCCCACACCGGGACTGCACTTGCACCTAAAAATTGCTGGCATCAGAGTGCAGTATTGGGGGGTGCTGTACTGCTGGGGTGTGCCGTCCTTCAGATGAGACGTTAAACCGAGGTCCCTTCTGCCCATCCTGGTGTTGTCCTGGTGGGTGTCCAGGTGGAAGTAAAAGAACCCAGGGCACTCTTCGCAAAGAGTAGGGAACATTCCCGGTATCCTGGCCAACATTCCCCTTCCCATAAAACTGGTCCATGCAATTATCCAGGCTGTGTGTGGGTGATGTGCGATATGGCTACCACCACACATTCAGTCACCTCACTACCAGTCTAGCATTGCTTGTAAAGTAGTTTGGATGTATGAAAAGCGCTATATAAATGCTGACTCTTCTTCTTCTGTACTTTACGGATATCTAATTTTGTCTATTTCTTGAGCAGGTAAGATACAATGGGTTGCCTCGCAGAAACCAAATGTGCCCCTCCCACCAGATGTTTCAGACCCTAGACTGCAGGGTCTTCTGAAGCAAGTGATCACATACATCAACACAACTACCATCCCCCATCAAGTTTCTTTTCCTAAGATAACAGAGCAACTACCGGTATGTACATGCTTTGAATGGCAGTGTTAATCGCTGAACCTTGGAATGTGGGGGAGGGGGAGGAAAGGAATGCAGTGAACAAGTCATTGTGTTTGCTGTATATCCATGGCATCTCCGATCCATTACCTTAGGGTTATGTACAGCTGATAGGCTGCCGATGCACATCTGACCAAGTTTCGGATTTGTCTTCCACCAAGTCCCTTCCCCTCCAGGGTGTCTTCACTTTTTAATGTACCAAGCTCCAGTACAGCAACCAACAACCAATCAAGGTAATAAGATGTTCCTTTATACAAGCAGATTGTCTGGCACAGTCTATAGACGTGTGTGTGTGTGTGTGTATGTGTGTGTGTGTATACCCCTACTTAGCAAGCCTAGGTAGAATAAATATAGTACAAGCAGCACTAGCAAGGTAACCATGTAATTGCATACCAGCACTAGCTATGTAGCCAGTAAAAGTTTAAACTGCTATGCAGAAAGGAATGCATCTGCTGCATCGCATCTCTTCCATAGCCTCAGATCAATAATGTAGGTTCAGTAAGGATTTGAATCTAGTGCCCCACCAGCATGGGTCCTATTGGGAGGAGTCCCTTACTTAGCAACTCCCCCAGGACAGCACTGCAAAGCTTTCCTGCCTCATCTACAGCCTGTCTGTGTAGTACACTCCTCTTATGTAGCGGGGTGTACACACTATTTATCTTGCACCAGCAAACAGCGATACACTCCCCTCACATAGTGGAGTATATGCAGCTGCCACAGAAAACAGGGGAAAAAGCCAAATATACCTTGTAAACAGTTTTTTAAAAAGACTTACTGCAATTACAGTATGCCCCAGTGAGCCTTAACAGACCTTGCAACTCCCTCATGAGCATCCTCGGCTAACGAGAGATTACTCCATGATCGTGGCATTTTTTCTTCCCCACGGGGTCTCAAAATGGCTACACACCACCCCCCAGATCAGCGAGTCAGACAAAGGCTATTCATAGCTGCCCTTCCTCCTTCTCCTCCCCATGGTCCTCTTTTGCACGTGCTCTATGCCGCACCTCACCATCTTGAGAAACCGAATCTTAGCCTCTGCGCATGCGCAGCTCCAGCGCATGCACAGTAGTGTTCCCACCACCATTTTGACACTGGCATCCATTCACTAGGCACGGATGGGAGGCATAACATACTTAAAGGGGAAACACACATGAAAAGAGGATATTTAAAGCGGTGTTCTTCTACTGAATCTAATAAGTTACATCAAGCATGACTCTGGGTATAGCAGGTATAGAGCAAGACGCCTATACAGCAATCACAAAGGGGAGTGCAATTTAAAATAGTGCACCACAGTGCAGTCTGTCTTAGGCTACAGACAGACTCATTAAGAGGCATACAGAACCATGCCACTGGTTGAAAATGCAATATATAATGAAAGGGGCACTGCAGGCTATTTACTATGCTCAGCAGAATTCCAGTAGACAACTAAAACACACAATATGTTTTATAGATGTCCATAATCAAGGAATGCTTATCATGTAAGGCTCCCATGCTGCCCCACCAGAAGGGAATATACTGTCTACTATGTGAAGAGGAGAATCCCACTCATGGCACGGAACCACACACTACTAAGCAGGACTGGCAGGTCGACTCGGCTACAGTGGCCCTCCAGAGAGCCATGGCAGCAAAAATGGAAAGTTAACAGTCCTTTATGCTACAGGTGCTGGAATGCATGACCTCACTAGATAATCCCAAACCATCCACCAGTGGAGCCCCCACACACAAGGCACCCAGGCAAGATAAGGCACAGTTGCCACACCACGGACAGACACCACAACACCTTAACCCTGATGATTCTCATGAATCCCAGGGAGATGAACCAGGTCAGGGGGAAGAAGAGAATTTAGGCACCCCAATTAATAGTGAACCCGAGTGCGACCTAGACCTTATACCTGATGACAAACCCACAAAGACGGAAACTCCTTTCATTACTTCAGTTATTCCCCATAGACAATATATCAGACCTCGTAAAGTGGATATGCACCACACTGGGGTTCAAGATATCTCAACCAGCCCCAGAGAGCAACCAGGACCCGATGCTCCACATGCTGCTCAAAATAGAAAAGTACTTCCCTGTATGCCCAGCCCACAACTACATAATTCTAAAGGAAATGGGCATCAACTGACCCAGCCAGACTCTCAGAAAAGAGGGCACTAGACAGAATTTACCCATTACAGGAGGATAAGTTAAAGGCATGGTGCTATGCCCCCAAAATAGATCCATAAATAGAGGAATTGAAAAAGAGAACAGTACTTCCCGCTGAAGGGACAGCGGCACTACAGGACCCTGTGGACAAAAGGATGGAGGAGTCGCTAAAGATGTATGAATTTTCAGGCCAAACAGTAAGAATCTCTACCACAACCTTCTACATGTCCAGGGCATTGATCTGATGGCTAGAGGAAACTGAGAAGAAACTAGCACCAAACTCTCATGAGGTGGATCTACTGCAATATTCCTTACAGGCAGCTAAGTATCTGGCAGATATGTCAGTGGACTCCAAGATAAATACCAGGTCAGTAACAATCGCCAACAGGTCCAGGAGAGCACTGTGGCTCAAACTGTGGGAGGTGGATAATGAATCTAAGGTGAGACTACACAAACTTCCCTTCCTGGGAGAAAGAGTTTTTGGAGATGGACTACAAGAGATCCTCAGACGAAGAGGACAGGGAAAAGACAGACACCAACAGAGACTCCGGCTACCTACCTTCACACAGGGTTAGAACTTACGGACAAAGACCCAGGGGAGACAGACAATACAATCAGTCCTTTCAGGGCAAATGTGCCTCATACCAAAGAGGCTATGGCCAACAGATTGCCTATCTAAGCAAAGGAGTCCCATCATACTGGAGCAGAGGGGGACACATAAGAGGAAGATTCACTACTGACAGAAGCAGGAATACCAGAAGACCAACTCAATGACAACCCCAGACAAAGCTCCCACCAGCTACAATCATTACAGCAGGATCAAGACATACCCCTAGGGGGCAGACTTCAATCCCTCCACAGAATATGGGCAAACACAACCTCTGACAGATGGGTCAATGAGGTCATCACGAAGGGATACTCTATCAAGTTCTGAGAACTACCTCTAAGAGAACGCTGGATAATTTCACCAATAGCACAAAGGAAGTGGTCAACAAAACAGGTACAGGACATACTAGACTCCCTGATAATATCATGAGCGATACAGCCAGTACCGCAGGCAGAGACATGAAGAGGAATTTACTCAATATTCTTCCTGGCACCAAAGAAGACAGGATACCTCGGACCAGTCCTCAATCTCAAGGTAGTCAACAAGTATATAACACACAAGACATTCAAGATGGAGACCATACGCTCCACACTAAGGGCAATACCCGGCGACTACCTAGCATCCATAGACCTACAGGAGCATGGATGGGTGATAAATGGAAGTAAGAGCTGCCTAGCACCATCTCAACATATAGAACATTTGGGAGCAGATGTAAATACAAAAGAAGGACTCATACAACCAACACAAGCCAGAATAATAAATCTCATGGCAGTCACACACCAACTACTCAAATTGACAGCACCAGCAACAGCCCTAGTGTCAACAGTCCTAGGATGCATGTCATGCATAGATCTGATACCATGGGCATGATGGCATATGCGGTCACTACAGACCCTCCTATTACAGTACGGTTCACCATCAGAGGTAAACTTGCATCACACAATAACACTGGACAGTAAGACAAGGTCATCACTACTATGGTGAACATGCACGGACAACCTGAACAGAGAAACACCTCTAGAGATCATACATGAGGTCACAATAGACACAGATGCAAGCCTACAGTGATGGGGAGCATCAATGGGACAAAACGCAGCACATGGCACTTGGTTCCTGCTAGAAAAGAGACTACCAATCAACATATTGGAAATGAGAGTTGTCCACCATGCATTACTTTCATTCAAGCCACAGATTCAGGGGACAACAAAACTGATCAGGTCAGACAACAGAGCCACAGTGGCATACCTATCCAAACAGGGTGGTACCAAGAGCAAGAGGCTACTCCAGAAAACACAGATTATTATGACATGGGCATAAGCTCACCTATGATACCTGACAGCCATACATCTGGCAGGCAAACTAAACACGATGGCGGATTGGCTCTTCAGGGAGCAATTACACCTGGGAGAGTGGTAGTTGCACCCAACATTATTCCAAATGATACAACACAAATGGGGGAATGTAGCCATGGACCTCATGGCCACCAACAGGAACAAACAGAAGGACAAATTCTTCTCCAGGTTCCGAGAACCCCAATCTCAGGGAATAGACACACTCCCATGGACACATGATTACTCATACACATTCCCGCCTTTCTCACTAATAGCACAGGTACTAGGGAAGGTCTGTCAGTCACAAAGAATAATCCTAGTAGCACCATACTGGCCAAGGAGGGCATGGTTCACCACCATCATAACAATGGCAATGGACAGCATGAGATTACCATACAGGCCAGACATCCTCATACAGGGACCAATAACACACGAGCCCAGGCAACCTACAACTCACGGCCTGGCTCTTGAAAGGGAGAAACTGCTGAATGCAGGATACCACTCTATGGTAACTGACACTATGCTGCAATCATGCAGGGCCACAACAACTTCAACTTATTCAAGACAATGGAACATATTCAGAGCATGGTGCGAAGACAGACATATATGCCCATTACAAGTCTCCATGGCAGACATTCTGCTATATCTTCAACAGGGCATTGACAAGGGGATGACACTGTTTTCATTAAGGGTGCAACTATCTGCCATCGGGGCAGCAATAGGTACAATTGAGGGCACGTATCCAGGTTCACACCCAGACATCATAAGATTCTTAAAAGTGGCAAACAAAATAAGACATGGTGTTCCACCTTGGGACTTGACTCTGGTACTGAATGTCATCACCAACCCACAATTTGAACCTCTCACACACATAACTGATTACTGGGTAGGGCTAAAAGCAGCATTCTTGGTAGCAATATGCTCAGCATGCAGCATCAGAGAGTTGACTGCTCTCTCATGCAAGGAGCCATTCACAACTTTTACACAACAGGGTGTGACGCTTCATACGGTACCTTCATTTATTCCAAAGATTGATTCTAACTTCCTCAACAGTCAACCAATTCAATTACCCACCTTTTATGAGGACCATCAGGACAGCCAGAAAAGACACTTTCACACATTGGATGTCAAGAGAACACTTAGAGTACATCATCAGAACGGCAAACATCCGAAAGACAGACTATTCATCATAATGTCAGGACACAAGAAAGGATCAGCGGCAGCCAAGGCCACAATAGCGACATGGTTAAAAAAGACTATTACAGAATCAAACAAGTCAAGTAATAAGGTCCCACCAATGGGAATCAAGGCACACTCCACGAGAGCAATAGCTACATCCTGGGCAGAGTGAAATTCTGCCACGGCACATGAGATTTGTGCAGCAGCTACCTGATTCACCATACATACTTTCACAAGACACTATAGATTGGACACAGACATTACAACCAAAAATTCCTTTGGTCATAAAGTCCCAATGACAGCCACAATGAAGGACATTTAAGAGACTTATGAACATTGGCAGACTATATAAGTACAACAGCACATCATACTCTTTCCTCCCATATTACTAGGCACTGCTTTTGAATCATCCTAAGGTAATGGATCAGAGATGCCATGGAAATACAAACACAATGGTAGTTTACTCACCTGGTAAAGGTGATTGTGTTACTGTATAGCCATGGTACCTCATCCCACCTGAGGGTGCATGATAAAGCAACCAGTAACTTTAAAAGATTGAAGTGGCACAAGAGATAAGAGCATTACAAAATGTACCATTGTAACGGAATAATATAGGCTTAGAAACTAAACATGATTCCGAGATTATGATTACTGCCTGTGCATATACATAACCATTTATTTTACAGCTATGGAAGCATCGAAACTGAAGACAACCAGGAGGGGAAGGGGCTTGGTGGAAGACCGAAATCCGAAACTTAGGTCACATGTGCATCAGCAGCCTATCAGGCATACATAACCCTAAGGTAATAGATCGGAGGTGTCATGGATATACAGTAACACAATCACCTTTACCAGGTGAGTAAACTATTAATGTGCAGTTAATGTGACACAGCTTCTGAAATCTCAACCCAGTAAGATCCAGAGGCTATCTTTGAGGGCTGGGGATACTGAAACTGCAAATACAACTCAGAATGAACATTCAATTGATTGCAGTGATACAAATGGTCTAAAATTGCCACTGTGTTTTAAACTGAAAAATGAGTAGCACAATGATATTTTGGAAGGAGGGACTAAGGCTACTATTCCTGCTTAGTGAAAAAATAAATTTTAACTTACTATACATTACAACTAATGATATGTGGAACATCTATCTCCATTAAACAGAATGTTTGAAAGATCTGCTATTTTCTCTGTACTGTACTCAGCCTTGGCTATACTTCAATGAAAAGTTTCCCTTGATGATGGTGGTGGTGTGTGCGTGTGTGTGCGTGTGTGTTCTGACTGATAGTATGCCCTATTAAATGAACAAAGACAAATGCATTGTGCAGGAATCAATTTCTTTGAAGAAAAATAAGGCATTAGAGCATTGTTCTTGTTAAGGTATGATAATCTTATTAGATGCCGATTTTTCTGAGCAGGTAATGTAGGGTAAAATGGGTTACCTAGCAGAAACCACAACTTATGCGCATGCTAGGTTTTTAAGCTCATTTAAAATGCTGACTATTGTAAAATGGCCATAGTGTTCTGCCTTACAGTGGCCTCAGCAAACAAATTCAGGTAGAACTGGCCCTAAGATTTTTTTATCTATTTAATTACTATATTATATGAGATTGTTGCTGCTGTGTTTAGATTTTTAACAGTAAATGTTTTAATCAGAGCTGACTTACTAGCATTTGGGATTGGGTCAGCTAGCCATCAGGGAATCCCTATTTACAAATCTGAGATGCATCGAGCATGGAGAAGGACCACTAGTCCGTAGTTTATTGCTGTGCCGAAAGCTAAATCAGTTTCTTTTTTTTCATACTTGCGACCACATTGTGCTCACATAAATTTCACACTGGTGGGACTCGAATATGCATCTCCATCATATGGACACTCATCTATTTGCAGATATGAATCTTCCACCAATCAGTCTGTAATGTATTATAATGAAAATGCTTTAAACTGGGTTGTCAGGCATGGATGAAATTAAATTATTCGTCAATGGAAGCACTTGAAGACAGTGACATATTCTCAATAAGGACAGCCATCACTTGTGAGAACAAAATAGCAACATTTCTAATGACACTTGTGTTCATTTTCACCACCATATGGAACTTGTACTTTCATTCTTAATTTATTTCCCTCTATCAGTAACAGATCTTTTTATACACAGATTTATTTAATGTACAAGTTGTCCCATGAGATGAGGAGCCAAACCCATTCTTGCATATAACTATCGACCCTACCCCAGTCACACATCACCCCCAACCCCACACATCAATACCAGCCCACACCGATACTTACATTCTCATTGCAAGCAGGTGAATTTCTTGGCTGAGCCAAACTGTCAGTAACATGTGTCAGAGTATGAGTTTGTGTGTCCCCGAAGTGGATGGGGGTGTCAGTCAGTTTGGTTTATGAGTGGCAGTTACCAGACCTTTGTCATAAAGAAGTGGATGTACTGTGTAATCTTTCTGAATTGAAGCTGTAATGCAGCAGTAAGCAATCGAGAGAAATGCAGAACACCAAAGGGAAAAAAAAACAATCTACTGAGGAAATGTGAAACTCTTTATTAATAGTAAAATCGGGGGTTATTGTCTCCCACCCACCCCGCCCTGCAATTCATTTTGACTCATCTGTTTTTTTGTAATCAGCAATTTAAAAAAATAATGAGGATTTTTACCGTAACAGATCCCTAGCATGTAACAATTAATGCATGCCACCTGTCGATACTGCTGTTTTTTCTCTCAAGCAAGACCCTTAATTTATTTTAAAAAAGTCATGTATCCCAGGAAGTGATATACAGTTAGACAGGTTTAGCCCTCGAAACCAGCACCTGGTCCATTTTCATACTGTCATAGGATCTGACAGGGAGAGATCAACTAACACTTTAATTGATAAACTTGTATTTCTTTTAAACATAGAAACAAAATAAAATAAAACAGAGCATTACCTATTTGTGGTAACCCTAATGGTTTATTCCTACATGGTGTGAAAGCCCTAGTTAGAAGTGAGTCTGAACAGAAAATGCTTATTTTTAATAAAGAATATAAAAGAGGACACTGTGGGGATTGTAGTAAAAAAGCATTTTCCTGCTAGTGTAGGTTTTTTTTTTCTTATTGACATACTGTACTAAAATGGTACGGTTACTTGAATTCCACTAATGTATGTTCACTATGGGACAGCTGAAGGGTATCCGAATAATTTTTATGTCTCGGGATCCCCATCACTACATAGAAACATAGAATTTGATGGCAGATGAGGACCGCTTGGCCCACCCAGTCTGCCCATTTCCCTACCTAATGGATAAGCTGCAGATCCTAGTTAACCAGCAGCCTACTTCTTTCTACCCCTACCCCCTAGAATTGCCTTATGACTGTCCCATGCATGCTTGAATTCAACCACTGTTTTAGACTCCACAACCTCCTCCAGAAGGCCATTCCATGCATCTACAACCCTGTCTGTGAAAAAACGTCCTTACATTACCTTTGAGCCGCCCCCCATCTTCAAATTGTGCCTCCTTGTTCTTGCACACCTCTTTTTTTGAAAGATGCTACCATTTATTGGATCATTCTGTAAATTTATTTAAATAATTTTGTATGGATTCAGTTTCAATAGTTGTTTTGCATTTACCTCCTAGTTTGCAATTGTCAGCATATTTTATTATCCAGTTTTCTATGTTATCAGAGAGGTCTGTTATGAAAAGTTGAAATATTAAAGGGGATAAAACTGATTCTTGTGGGACTCCACTTGTGACCCATCTCCACTTAGATACTTTTCCTTCTATAAGGACTCTCTGTGAATAATTTAACAACCAATCTGTTATCCAATTTTAATATGCAGCATGTATGTTAAGGCTACTTAGTGTCTCTAATAATGCCCAGTGTGGAGCCGAGTCAAACGCTTTTTTAAAGTCTAGAACTATAACATCACATGGAGATCCACTATCAAGATTTAGGCTTACATGCTCATAGAAGCATAGTGGATTTGATATACAAGAACAGCCTTTACAGAAACCATGTTGAATTACATCAGTAAGAGTTATATTGGGTATTATCTTTTCTTTAATTATTCCTTCTAATATTTTGCATAGTACAGGGGTGAGGCTGATGGGTCTATAATTATCAGCTAAACCTCTGTCTTCCTTTTTGTAAAGAAGAATGACATTTGCTTTTTCCCAGTCAGTAGGTACTTGTCCTGTTTTAATGCTGGTATTATATAATATATGTAATGGTAATAATAAGTGGTTTTGCATTAATTTAAGCATACTGGGAGTATTACCATCTGGACCTGGAGAATAACCTGTTTTAAGTAATTTTAATTTGGAAAGGATTTCATCTTTGGCTATTATAGTATCATATGTGTTGCTTGTTATTACTGTTGGAGTGTCCATTGTAGAGTTGTCATAGGAGTTACAAAAATGTTCATTTAATATATTTGATATTGATACTGGTTCAGATTATAGGCTATTGTCTGTTGTTAATGGCTCAACCTTGCATGTGTGTTTTTAAAGGAATTGACATAACAAAAGAAGATTGTATTGTTACCTTTGTTTGCCTGTGATGCTAAGTTTTGTTCTGTTTGATGTTTAACTCTTCTTATTTCTAACTTACATTTTTTGAGCATGTTTGAAGGCTGATTTCCATAAACTTATTGAAAAGGTGATTTTTCCTTTTTGATTAGTTTTTTTATACGAAAAGATAACCATTTAGGAATAACTATTGCAGTAATTTTCTTTATGATTTTTGGTATGTATAAATTTGCAGTCTGTAAAATTTTTGATTTGATGTTTGACCACATAGTTTCTATAGAATTGTTTGCCAACAGAGTATTCCAATTGGTTTCCCAAAATGCTTTCTCAATCATGTTTATGCTTGATTTGTTTATAAAGATATACTTCCATAATGCTACAACTAATAGATACATTGAATAAAATGACAAAATGAACAATATTGTGGTTACTACCACCAAACAGAGCTGAAATGCCACAATTTTTTATATTATCGATCTCTGTTTTTAGAACAATATCTAATATATTGGATCCATGAATAGGGGTAGTAACCGATTGTAACATGGATAGTTCTCCACAAAGGTCTAGACATTCTTTGGAAATGCCTGATTGTGTGGTGTTGTTTGTCCAGTTAATGTATGCGAAGCTTAGGTCACCCATAAAGATGGTTTCGCCAAATTCTATGGCTTTCTCTAGTTCACTCATTATATTCTGTGTATTTTGCAGAGAGGTGTCCAGAGGTCTATAACATAGGGAGGAAGGGAAGGGAAAGGGAACATTGTTTAACCAGGAGTAGAACACTAAGCTGAAGCTTGTTTCCAGATGTTTGTTTTTTTGTCACAAAAGCAGAGCACACACAGACCTCCAGTAAATAAACAGGGCACCAACCTCATAAAAATAGCATTTATAGACTACATAAAGTAAAAAATAGCCAAGAGGCTCTTGTCTATTTTTGACTTTATGTAGTCAATAAATGCTATTTTTATGAGGTTGGTGCCCTGGTTATTTACTGGAGGTTTGTGTGTGCTCTGCTTTTGTGACAAAATAATTACTGTTTTTAGTATTGTAGCACCACTATCCTTGTGCATACTCTGTGTGGCTTGTCCTTGTTTCCAGATGGGACCTAGGAGCACAAGGAAGTTCAGTGACTTGCTCAGGATCACACAGTATGCACCTAGCTGGCTTTGGGATTCAAACACAGATCTCCAGATCTGCAGCTCTGAGCCTTAACCCACTGCACTAAACTGTTACCTAAACTGTTACTGTTACTGTAAACCTTGTATAATTGGTATTTTATTATCATTCAGTAACTTGATCCATAAGGTTTCAGTACTAATACTGGATTTTATTTTACTAGAAATATTAATAGGGTTTACAAGTGAGTTAATGTAGAAAGTTATACCACCTCCTCTCCTATTATGTTCACTAAGGAAAAAAAGAGGTCAAATCAATTTATAGATCTGCCCCATGTTTCATTTTTTGGCCACTAGGTTTCTGTAATTGTCATAATATTTGGGCATTGTAAATTACATATTGCCACAAGATCATCCATTTTATTACCCAGACTTTGTGCTTTTAATAATATGGTTTTCAATGATGTTTTATGCATTATAGGATTTTTATGTTTAGGTTGGGCTATTGCAGTAAGAAATGGCATATAGTTAGTATTATTGCAAAAGTGTATTGATTGCCCTCCCCCCACACACACACATACACTTAGTTTAAATCCACTAGTCTTAATGCAGTTAGAAAGTAAGATGTTAATTGAGTGGCTCCTTTTTTATTCAGATGCAGACCATCTCTGGCAAACAATTGATTATTTTGAAAGAATGTATTCCAGTTGTCGATAAACAGGATGTTTTTACTGTATACACTAGTTTTTAGCCTTGTATTGATTTTAATAATTGTACAATTTTTTCTCAACACGCTTTTGGTATGGGTAGTATTGCAGATATTGCTACTTGATAGTTTTTTTTCCTTTAATTCTTTTCCCGTATCTAATAGTTCGTGACATATATCCTTTTCACATGTATGTCCAACGTTATTTGAGCCTACATGTAGAATAACATTTATTTGTTTTGATCCTACTAACTCCTGTAATCTAGCTGACACATCAATTATTTTTGCTCCTGGGAGACAGGTAATGTTATTTCTAAGTTTATTTGTTGGTGCAAGATGAGAATCAGCATGTTTTACTATGGAATCTCCTATGACTTGATGCCTAATATGAGCATTTGTGTTGTCCGAATGAATGTCTGGAGAATCATCAGGTATGTAATTAAGTTAAGTAAATCTATTACTTGTAGGGATATCATGATCATCATTACCTAGTAATGGTCTACAGGTAGGGCTGTTAGAGGGTTTGTAAATCTGCCCTTCAGCCTTTTCTATACACCTGTTTTGAACAGTTTCCCAGTCCCCATCATCCAAGAAGGCTGATTCTGGTTCTCATGTTCTTTTGTCTCTCCTAGTGCTGTTACTGGAATTTACTGAATTCAACTCAGGAATGGGTATTTGAGAACCCTGGGGTGAAGGGTCTGTGTTTTCATTTAGGAAAGAGGCTTACAGTTCCAGTCCTTAGACATTTATTCAGCACTCACAGCACTCTGGAGCTTTATTATTCAGCTGCAGCCAACCAGAGGATTTGTTAAATGAATCCTATTATGCTCACTGCCCCAGCCCTGACAACATAGAGGATAATGGCTGGGGATCAGGTGATAGCCACACTGTAATCACCTTGAGTGGTTGCTAGGACAACATAGTAAACCTCGAGAGCGCAGCTCGAGAGGTTCTCTGTAACCTAACAACCACAGTGATTTCAGCATGATTGTCACCCGATCCCCAGCCATCATCTTTTATAGTGTATGGTCAAAAAATCACTGTTTGCATTCAATGTGTGAGAATTATGGAACTGTGGTGCATTCTTTTTTGTTTTGCCACTGGTTGGAAGTTCCGAAGTGTGGTTAACAACTTTTAAAATTCTAAACAGTGCATAACAAAGCTGCGTAACTGCTGATTATGGTGGTTAATAGGCACTTACCATACATTGTAGTGGTGTCATGCATGATGATGTCACGCATTGTGTGTATGCATGTCCACAGCATGCATGTGGTTGCAAAGCAACCATACACAATCCTCAGCCTGAAGGTTTGCTGAAGAATGGTGCTACGGCAGTGAGTATTAAGAGCATGTGAGGTTGTTATCTTTTTGAAGCAGTGTAGTCCTCTATTGACGTTATTGCATCTGCTCCTTGCTTATTACACTAGGGCTGTTTTGACTTATAGCTTACTACAATGTATATCATCTCTACCTAGTTATCAGTATGCATTATTGAGTATGGTTTTAACCAACTAAATTCCCACCTAACTCATACTTCTCTCCTAATACACAGTTTTGTCAATACTCCTTTTACTATATACGGTTTATTATTTTTGCTCTAAGTAGAATACATTTTTAGTTATACCCAATAGTTATGATGCTACTTGCATTCAAACAACCTTCTTTACATGATATTAGTTATTTTTTTATGAAAAGGATCATCATTAGTAACAAGCAGACTGGGTTGATTTTAAAGAGTGATTTTTTTACACTTATTCCAACAGTCTGTGTTGCTTAGTTTTAGTGTTCATTGCAAAGAAGATATGAGAATGGGCGGGGTGGAAGAAAACAGGAATTAGTAAGGTCTGATAAATACTGAAATTAGTCAGTGCCCTTGTGGTCCGATCTTTGTACAGATGAGTTATGCATTAGTAATTCATCAGTATGGTGTGGGGAATGTTGAGATCAATCATTGCCTTTTTGCTTAGTCTTTGCACAGATAAGCTCACATATTAATAACTCACCAGCACACTGTCCAGTTAGCATCTCCATTTATCCCAACAATCTCATTAAGTACTTGTAGTTCAAAAATCCATTTCATATTTTTACCTCTGAGGTTTGCCTTTTAGGTGATTATGTCATGATTCCAGTAACCATCAGGCGATATCATATAGCTTTGATTTCCCTATCTGTTAAGAAGGTTATTCTCCACCATTGGAAAGACAGTGTTGATATCTCATACTCCGAATGGTTGAAAGAGCTAGTTGCCAACCTCAGAACGGAAAAGAGAGTGGCTAGTCTCAACAATAGAATGGATAGATAGATGCAAAAATATATGGGAGCCTCTTCACACACTGTTCACCATCTAATATATAAGGTTATGATGTTTGAGGTAGAGTCTGCGGACTATGTTGATTGATGTAGACTGTGCTGAATTGGGAGGGAGGGGTATAATAGGGGGTTGGGTGGGGGTTAGGGTCAGGTGAGGGTGGGGACACTTTCAGTGTATATAGGATTGTTCTGTTTCTAACTCAATGTATTACACAAATTGTTTATACTGGATCTGTTCTCTGTATTCTAAAAGCAATAAACTTTGATTTGAAAAAAAATCCATTTCATTCCTGTTCTTTCTGGAATTTTATTATAGTCACCACCTCTGTTAGGTGGTGTATCTGCTTCCACACTCCAGGATCGTAGTGATGCTCCAGCATGGCCCTCCTGTTGATAGTGTTCTGCTACTGGTGTATTATTTTTATTTTTAATGTCACTTTTGTGCTCCTGGTTGCATATTTTAAGTTGCCAAATTGTTTTTTTTTTATGTATAACGTATCACAAGGGCACTGCAATAAGTATATCACCCCTGTAGTTTCACAAGTTATGTTCTACTGGATTTTGTATTCTCTGTTAGTATATGGTTTAACAATGTTGCTTTTTTGTTTGGTTTGTGTGCCCACATACCAAGCAGTGGCCACAAGGGACCATGCCTGGTTTCAAGGGACCAAGTAGAAGTTGACCACTCTGTGGTCAATTAATTACCCCGGGTAAGGGCAGAAGTACCCATTTGCTGTTCAAGGTTGTACCTTTTTCACTGCCACTAATGAAGGGTCACTAAATGTAATTCAATTGGAAGGGTGATTTTTGAGAATAGTTCAGTGTTTATTAAGTATTTCTCTTAGTTCTCCCATTTTTTCAATGTTTTTAGTTAAGAAAACCAGCCTTCTGCTTACCGTCACCTTGTTTCTACCTCCCATAACATGGTGTTGTGTGGTTTAATTCTTTGTTCTGCTTTGTTTGTCCTCCTACTATAGCCTCACTGCCAAAATATTTGCTTTGTTTCTCTCAATTCTGCTTTAAAGTCTTCCTCCAAGCTACAGTTTCTTCTTAGCCTTGGAAACTGAGAGTATTGTATGATCTCCACTGATTTGGGTGGCTGGTAGCCTGTGTGCATGTCATCAGTCAAAAAACTGAAATTGGTCCATATCATAGTTGCAATAATGCACTCCAAGGTGTTAAGATATCATGGGATGGCATATGTACTCATGTGGTTGAAGTCACTCGGCCTGTGGCCTTGTACCTCACAACACACCTGAGACTAGATGATATCCCATGATCTTGTACAGGTTTTTGTATATTATTAAGAAATATATGACAAGGTGTGTGGTATTGCTAAATGAATACATGCTACAGGTGGCATGTGAGGCACAAGGCTCAGCAGAGTGCTTTCAACTGCCTTGGAAGTGCAATAATTTATAGGTATCATTACACACCTCAGACTGCATTATTGTGATTGCAGTCTTCACACACTCTGCACATAGAAGTAAAAGGATTAGTGACCAGGGAAGTCCATGTGTTGGGTTTCTTCATTCTCTGTTTGACAAAAATATGTTTGCTTGTTTTTTTTTTATTCAGAAGGACTTAGATATTTAAAAATCTGTTTTAAACTGATAGCTTACACAGGTTTAAAAGATAAAAATTGCAGCTCATGCTGCTGTGAAAATTTTGTACCAAAACATTTTATTCCATTTAAGATCACCCATCATAGACACCTACAATATAAAAAAATACTGAAGGTAGTTAAGGACAAATTAAGGACTTTCATCCATACAGGCCACCCTTTTCTATCTAATTTCACCTGTTCCTCCTACTGATACTTTGTAATCCTGCTTTCCCCCTAATTACCACTTTGGAGTGTGTTGGAACCTTACTTGGTATTACTTGGTATGAAAGAACAGAAGAAGGCCAAAGCCCATCGAGACTGGTCCCCCCACAATGTGGGACATTATTTATTTGTTATCCCTAATCCAAACATCTATTTTGTTTTTGAAGATAGTGATACTAGGAGCCTCAACTAATTCCTGTGGCAAGGTGCTCCATACAGTAGAAGCCCTTACTGAAAAAAGGTTTCCCCTCTTGCTGGTTCTATAATTTTTTTACCTCAAGCTGTTTGTTGTGTAGTCTCAGAACATGTCTCCTTTTGGAGAATGTTAGACCACATTTTTCCATTAGATTTGGTGAATTTATTAAATTAAAAATCATAAGCATATCACCTCTTAGTCTTCCAGTTTGAAGAGAGAAGAGACCAGTAGCTTTTAATCTAGTGTGATAATCCAAATTTGTTAATCTGGAAGTCATTCTGGCTACTCTCCTTTGAACTTGTTCAAGAATGGCTATAGCTTTTTTTTATTTGGATTCCAAAAAGGGGAGCTATAGTCCAGATACAGTGTAATATATGCCTTATACAAAGGTATAAGGCACTGTTCAGTATGATTAATAAAAGTATGTTTTATTTGCCTCAAAAGTCCATTGGTCATGCAAGCAGTTCTAACACAGTGATCATTTGATGTGAGTTTATTATTAACATAAATACCTGAGTCTTTCTCACAGTTTGATGAGTGAAGTGGAAATCCATTTATATGATATATCATTTTGGGATTGTTTGCACCAAAATGTACTACTAAATATTTGTCTTGATTAAACTGCATATGATTATCATTTGCCCAAAGTGTTAATTTTCCCAAATCCTCCTTTAATGAGGAAATATTTTCTTGATTATTAACCTTACCCCCCAGTTTAGCATCATCTGCAAATTTAACCATGACATTTTTAGGCCCTGTTTGTAAATCACTAATAAAGAGATTAAACAGTGTTGGTCCCAGGACCGACCTCTGCGGCACACCACTTGTCACTCTACCCAGATCAGACAAGGTGTCATTAATTCTAACTCTCTGGGAACGGTTTGTTAACCAGTTTAAGGTCCAGTTGACAATATCAGATGACAAACCTAAATTGTGCATTTTAGTAATGAGTTTTTCATGTGAGACTTTATTGAAAGCTCTACTAAAGTCCAGAAGAATTACATCGGAAGGGATAACTCCATCTAGTAGAGCACTTATATTATTGTAAAATGATATCAGGTTGGTGGTACAGGAGCACTTAGGAGTAAACCCATGCTGGATTGAATTGTAAATTCCTAATTTTTTACAATCCTGATCTATCCTAACCTATTAGCAGTTGTAGTGCTCGAGTGGTGCTGGACTTTCACTTAGAGCCTGATCACCAACCAGGATGCCAGCCGAGATGACCAGTAGCCATGTAGCCCGAGCCACCATTTGCAACCAACCAAGGGTTGTGAAGCTGCCAATGCTCTAGGGTCTCAAGGACTTCCTCCTTGAATCCAATCCTCCTCACCCCTAAGTAGCAGGAATTGCTTTTCTGCCAGGACTGTGTGGGAATCTGCCAGTGCTTCTAGCACTTAAGTGCATGCTGGTCTTCTGCACTAATTTTAGGTCACTATATTCTAATGACCCTGTGTGTGCAGTCACAGCATGTAGCTCAGCAGGAGTGGGAATTCTTAAGGGCAGTCAACAGAGGGAGACACCAGGATGCCAGGGGACTCTGCCCAACTTCCACCCTGCAAACTGTAAGTAGTTTCAAGTTAAAGTTTCAAGTTTATTAAGTACAACTGTATACTTTTATGACAGACACTTTAAAAACAGGATAGCAAACAGACATCTGATAAAATGATTAATAAATATTCCTTACTGTTCTCTTTGTACAAATTAAAATTTCATAAAATTACATACATCAAGACAACATATGAACATATGAAATGCCATCAGAAACAGGCCTCATAGTCTATCGAGTCTGCTCGATTGTGCAGCTAGCCCCTCAACTTGCAGCTGCCCCACTCTCCCCTCCCCTCCCCTCCTCATAACTACCCCCCACTCTGTCCCACATTCTCTTAAATCCTCCCACTGTTCTACATAATACCACTTCCTTGGGCAAAGTGTTACACTTATCTACCACACGTTCTGTGAAAAAGTGTTTCCTGATTTCCCTCTTGAATCTCCTCCCATCCAATCTCATCTGATGCCCTCTCGTGTCCCTCCCCATCTGATCTGAAGAATCCCTTCTGTATTAATCCTGTTAATACACTTTAGGTACTTTAAGATTTTGATAATATCCCCCCATCCCTCCTCTCTTCCAGGGACTATATTTGCAGATCTCCTAGCCTCTCCTCATAGGATTTACCCTCAAGTCCCTGTATCATCTTGGTTGCCCTATGCTGCACCCCCCCCCCCAGCAATCTGATGCCCCTCTTCAGGAATGGATGCCAGTACTGCACACAGTATTCCAGGTGTGGCCTGATCACTGACCTGTAGAGGGGTAGGATCACTTCTCTGTGCCTGGAGGAGATTCCTCTCACAATGCACCCCAGCATCTTGTTTGCCTTTGCAGCAAGGCCCCTAGAATTCTGCAGCCGCATAATTTTGTGCAGAACTTGCAATCTACCGCAGAACTTCTGCGGTGCCGCAGAATTCACTCTTCTTGGTGATTTTTTATTAATATTTCTGTTTATACATAGAATCTGGTTCCCTTCCCCTCTTTTTATATCCAAAACCCCCCTATATGTTCAGAATGTGATGTTATCATTGCTAAAACATCATACATTAGCTAATGAAATGGCTGCATTCTGCAACAGAAATGATCAGTCACTTATCTACCACAGCTCCCACTGCCAGAGACGGTGGCACAGCACATCATGCATGGTGATATTTGCTCAACCTGCACTACAGCCTAATACAATTTTCAGTCTTACATTGTTGCACTAGGGCCAACTTAAACAAAACCTTGTCAATAGCACAGACCTGTTAAGTCCATACCTCACTTTGTACAATCCTATTTGTGCCTTTAAGGTATAGAGACACTATCTGAAATGAAAACTGGTAAAATGAATTTAACTGTCTACATTTTTAAAAAAAATAATGTAATTATGCCCAGAAAAGTGAAATATAATAATGTGTAGACCTGTTCAAAGAATAGACCTGTTAAATAAATAATTGCACTGTATGCATTTTTGCCAGGGTTGTTGATTACATATTGTCATTGGTTGATAGAATCACCTAAAAGTTATTGAGAAATGTTGTGTGCAGGGACAGCTGTTGGGCCAGAGGGTAGCATGCTGTGTTTCCGTGCTAGCAACTCAGGTTCAGAGATTAGCTCTGGGAGCTGGCTGGGCACAAGGAGCCTGGGAAGGTATGGTGCAGTGTTCTGTCACATGGTGGACACATTGTGATGGGCCGGAGAGCTGTATCTCATGATTGGTTCACATGCATGTCATGGCCTGATGGTGTTATGCAGTGTGTCAGGGAAAGCAGGTTGACATGAAAAATGAGTTTTGCAATAACTCCTCTATTCCATTTCCAATGGGACCTGTATGAATGAGGATGTAAGTTCATGGAAATTAAAAATAAAAAAAAATATATATACACACACACACACACACACACACATATAGTATCTCTGTCTTTCTCACCACACACACACACACACACTCATATTTGTATGTATGTTACAGATTGCAAATAAATATGTAAGTGATACACAGTGGGAACCTCATGAGTGGTGTAGAAAGCACATACAAATATATAAGTGATAGACAGTGGAAACCTCATTAGTGGGATAGATAGCATGCATATAGAAATACCTTATTTATCACATAAGATCCCTCTGCATATGTCATTTATGCAACAGGCTAGGACCTTAAGGAGAGACATTTGTTTTGCTTTTTTAGGCATAACATTATTTTTATAAGTCTGTTATTTTTTGAACTAGTGTTACTATGCTTTCCACCATCTTGATTGCTATAACCACTGCCATGAAAGTGAAGTCAGGATGACAAGCTGGCACTGTGATGTGGTAGTTTGTTAGTGCTGCAGAACTTCCAGAAATTACAAACCACCGCCGCAGAAGTTCTGCGGCAAATGGTAGTCTTGCCACAGAACTTGGTCCCACTGTGCCGCAGAAAACTAGGGGCCCTGCTTTGCAGCCACCTTCCTGCACTGAGCTGAGTGGTTCATTCTCCCCGTTATTAGTACACCTAGATCCTTTTCTTCCACTGTGCTTACCAACTGTACCCCTCCCAATTGATATTTCCTCCCCTGGTTCTTTGCTCAGAAGTGCAGTACCTTGAACTTCTTGGCTTTGAACCCTAACTCCCATGTCTCTGACCATTCTGGTAGTTTGGTCAGGTCTTCCTGCAACCCTCTCCATCCCTCTATGTCATCTACCACTGCACCGATCTTAGTATCATCTGCGAACAGACTGATCCTACTCTGGATCCTGTTTGAGATATCAGATATGAATATCCTGAACAGCACCGGTCCTAGTACTGAACCCTGGGGCACCCCACTCATAACATCCCTTGGTGATGAGAGTTCCACCACCACCACCACCCTTTGCTGCCTTCCCCTCAGCCAGTTGGTGATCCAGTTGACCATTTTTGTCCCCATCCCAATGTACTCCAGTTTTCTCCCCAGCCTCCCATGTGGCACTGAGTCAAAGGCCTTGCTGAAGTCCAAATATAGGACAACCACTGCGTGGTCCCTGTCTAGTTCCCTGGTAACCCAGTCATAGTGCTCGACTAGGTTTGTCTGGCAGGATCTGCCCAATACAAAACCATGCTGATGGCTGTCTTGGAGCCCATTGTCCTCCAGGAAGGTCACCAGTCTCTCCTTTAGGATTGACTCCATGGGTTTCCCCAAGATTAAAGTAAGACTCATGGTCTGCTAGTGCCCAAACCATCCTTCAGGCCACTTTTATGAATGGGCACCAAATGGGCCATCCTCTAGTCCTGTGGCACACATCCTGTGTCCAGTGATGTACTGAACAAGTGAGCCATTGGTCTATCAGGATCTCAGCTAGCTCTGTAAGTACCCTAGGGTGAATGCCATCTGGCCCTGGAGCCTTGTCCACCCTCAGTGCCCTTTGTCCCTCCAGCTCCCTCTGCTCCGTAAATCTGATATCAGTCACCCTCACCCCCCTCTGCCCACTCCCCCCTTTCCATGGGGTATCTGCCCCCTCTTCCTTTTGGGAACACAGAGCAGAAGTGCTCATTCAGTGCCTCTGCCTGTTCCTCACCTTCTCCACCCACCCCCCATCTTTCTTAATCCTCACAATCTGGTCTTTGGATGCATGGAATGGCCTTCTGGAGGAGGAGGAGGTCGTGGAGTCAAAAACAGTGGTGGAATTCAAGCATGCATGGGACAGTCATAAGGCAATTCTAGGCGGGGGCTAGGAAGAAGTAGGCTGCTGGTTAACTAGGATCTGCAGCTTATTCAGTAGGCAGGGAAATGGGCAGACTGGGTGGGCCAAGTGGTCCTTATCTGCCATCAAATTCTATGTTTCTATGTTTCTTTGTTTCTTCTTCTCTCACCAATGTATTTAAAGAAGTCCTTTTCCCCATTTTTGATTCCCTGTGCCAGTCTCAGTTCTCTGGAAGCCTTGGCTGCTCTGACTAGCCTGGTAACCTCCTTGGACTTCTTCGTGTATTTGTCTTTGTCCCCTTGCCCTATTGATTTCCTAAGCCTCTGGAATGTTTTTCTCTTGGCCCTCACCCCTTCCATTACCTCCTGAGTCAGCCAGCTCAGCTTCTTTGCTCTCTTCTTCTTACTCCATGTCCTGGTGCAGGTCTCAGTAGCCTCTGCCAGCCCTTTCTTAATGATATTCCTTTTTTGGCTGGCACTCATGCATGTCTGAATTCCCAACAGATGCTCATCCACAATTTCCCCCATCCTTTTAAAGTCTGCTCCCTTAAAATCGATCACCCTGGTACCTGTCCCTCCTGTTACCCTTCCCATATTGAGTGTGAACCACACCGTATGATGGTCACTCCTAGCCAGGGGGTCCTCCACACCCACATCCCTTATAGCTTCCACATTTATTAATACCAGGTCCAGAGTCCTACCCTCCCTAGTAGGCCCACAGACCAATTGCACTAGGAAGCTGTCCTGAAATGCATCTAGTAATCTCTGCTCCTTTGCACATGTGGTGGTAGGGGTGTTTCAGTCCACCCCAGGGAGGTGAAATCCCCCACCACTATGGTTTCCCCCTTCCTACAGACTCTTCTAATCTGCTCAGCCAACTCCCTATCCCATTAGGAGGCAGTATAGCACAGTGGTTTAAGGCTCTGAGCTGCAAACCTGGAAACCTGGGTTTGAATCCCACAGCCCCCACTTGTATACTGTGTGACCCTGAGCAAGTCACTTAACTTCCTTGTGCTCGCAGGTCACACCTGGAAACAAGCTTCGGCTTAGTGTGCCTTTCCTGGTTAAACAATTTCCCCTTTCCCCCTTTTCTATCCAAGTCATCTGCTTGAGCAGGTGGCCTGTACACTACCCCCAACCTCAGTGTCTTTCTTTTAAAGTCTTAAAACTGCATCCATAGGGCCTCTGTCCTGCCCTCAACCCCCTCCTCTGTCATACACCCTATCCCCTCCCTTACATAGATTGCCTCGCCCCCCCCTTCCCCCAGACCTGTCCTTTCTGAGTGTCTTATACCCTGGGAACATCATATCTCAGTCCTGATTCTGGGTGGCCCATGTCTCTGTGATGGCTGCAATGTCCACCCTCCATACAGTCAAGAAACCCTGTAGTTCTGCTGATTTGTTACCTAAGCTTCTTGCATTTAGCAAGACCACCCTCTATCTTGTATATTTCTCCCCCACCCTGATTTCCCCCCTCAAGCTCTCCTTGTGTCCCCACCTCAAATATCTCTCCAATAGCTTGAGGGGGGTAGGCATGCTTGGCTCCCCCCTCTTTGATCCCTGTGTACTTGCTGTCCTCCCACCACCACACCTAGTTTAAATCTATCCTTGATGCTATGCACCCCTCCAACCTCTGCTTTAATACCCCCTTCCCTTCCCCACTCAGGTGCAGCCTATCCCCTGCATATACAGTGGTTGCTACAGATAAGTAGCCTGAAACCTCCCTGCACCGACTGGTGCAGCACAGTACTGCTTAGTACCTCTGAGCATGTCACTCGGTGCGGCAGGTCAAGTAATTTTGCATTGCAGTATAGGTTGCCTCATAGTGCAATTCAGTATTATTCTCCACATGGTGGTGATAGCAACTCATCTGCAGCTTTCAAGTGGCAGAATTTACATTTCTCTACTGTTTGTCCAGATGCACCAGAAGATGGCATTTATTGTTACTGTCTTTTTTTTTTGTCTGTTTAGTGCTTCATGCCAGTGCTGGACCTGCCCAATATGCTTCCCATATCCCTGATTACCAAAATATAAAAATGCAAAAAAAATAAATAAATAAAATTAATAGCTTTGTTAAGAGGTTATCCCCTTCCTCTCATACTCATCCCCAAATATAATACCAACAACGAATAATAAACTACTGACATTTTTTCCTCACCCAAACCTCTACCCCATCTTGTTAGCCATCAGACTGCACAAATCAAGAAAAAAAACAGTTACTACACATTCACTGTCTAGGGGTTCCCTCACCATCTGATCTCCTATTTTATTTATTTATTTATTTGCTTTTGGTAACCGGGTACGCACACTAGACAGCCAGTGCCTATTTTCAGGTGCGACCCAGGAGAATAACAGGGTAATTACATGGGAGAGGATACATGGACAACAATTACAATCAGGAGCATTGGAGACAATTACAATCAGGAGCAGGCATACCCCAACAATGAGACAGAGTAGTAGTTACAGAGATAACGTTTTGTCAGGTGCATAAGGTACAGAATAAATTATTGATAGATATATAGACAGTATTGCATTCAGGAGCAGAAACATTTTGTCAGGTGCGTGTGGTACAGAATGAGAAGAAGCAATGGTATTGCATGTAGACAACCACAGGGTACAAAACATACTGATCCAGGGGCTACAGGGTGGTGTGAGACCCCCCCAGGGTAAAAGACACTAAGCGGCAAACTGACCCAGTAGAGTACTGCACTGAGCCAGCAGCAAGGGGGGGAGAGCTAGGATGGGGAGTACACAGCAGAAGAGGTCATGGGGTTGGGCAATTTAGGCTGCACACAGGCAGGTAGCAGCAGGCTTCAGGAAGTGCCAGAGGGAGGTTTTAAAGTTGGAGTGGGAGGGGGAGGCTCGGACCTGGGGGAGGGAGTTCCACAGCTTGAGTGCATGAGAGGCAAATGCCCTATCACCATTGAGGGTGCGGATCCTGGGGACCAGGTAGGTCTGGGACACACAGGACCTAAGGTGGTAGATGGAGGAGGCATGTTTCAGGGGGAGAGCGAGTGAGGCAGGGGCGGAAGTACGGATAATGTTGTTGAAGAAGTTGCTCATGGAGTATGTCTGGAATTTATCAGGGGGAGCCAATCAAGATGGGAGCAGAGCTCACTTCAGTGGGTAAGTCGGGGGGCCGAGAGCGCAAAGTGGCATATGTTGTTGTACGTGGTATCCCACTTTGCAAGGCATGAGGAGGGGGCAGAGGCAAAGGCGACAAGACAATAGGAGAGGGTAGGCAGAAGTACCCCCCTTGCTAAAACCAGCCGAGCAGCGGTGGTGAGGTAGTCCTTGACCCTATAGGCAAGGCCAAGTTTACCATTTGTGGCATTGCAGATGTTCCTGATGTGCCCAGAGAGGTCCAGCTGGGGGTCAAGGGTGAGTCTGAGGTACTTAGCAGAGACTGTTGTAGCCAGTGGGGAGTTACAGGTACCAAGGATTTTTAGGGGCATCAGGCAGGAGGTGATTTTGACCACAGTGCCTGGGTTTTCTTGAGGTTGACTATGAGTCTGTGCCCTTACAGCCATTTACAGATTCAGGAGAAGACAGAGTTGAGTTGGGCATTGATGTTGGTGATATCATGGGAGCTGGCTAACAGGACGAGGTCATCCGCATACATGGTAAGGTGCCCTTCGGTAGCAGCGGAGGGTAAGCCATTGACAAACAGGGAGAACAGGATCGGTCCAAGGATGGATCCTTGTGGAACTCCACTGGATATGGGCAGAAGGGGCGAGAGGGTATGATTGAAGCAGGTGAGTTGCATCCTGTCCCCAAGGTAGCTGGAGAACCAGTCGAGGGAATGGCGGGAGAAGCCGAGGGTGTGGAGTGTGCCGAGGAGGAGGGGATGATCTACACTTTTGAAGGCTTTGGACAGGTCCACGAATATGGCCCCCGTGAGTTTTCCCTGATCGGTTGCGGTCCTGATCCTTGTTGTGACTTCAGCTAGAGCCATAGAGGTGCTGTGGTTTTTACAGAAGCCATGCTGACATGGGGAGAGGACATTATATTCCTGGATGTAGTGTTAAAGCTGAGACACAACTGCTTTTTCCAGCAGTTTGCTTGCAGCTGAGAGTATAGCGATGGGACGATAGTTGTAAATGACCTTGGGATCACCATTTTTCAGTACCGGGACAACCCTGGCAATTTTCCATAAGTTGGGGATGACCCCTGTTATGATCGAGGTGTTGAAGATGTGGGTGAGTGGCCTGGCAATAAGAGGAGCCCCCAGGCTGAGAAGCCTAGGTTCGAGGCCATCACAACCCGCCCCCGCATGATGGGAGAGACCGACAAGGAGGACCTGGGTCTCCCTCACAGAGATCTTCTTGAGGTAGAAGGGTGGGTGGGGAGACTGAGGGCTGGAACCAAGGACTGGGGCAGCTGGCAGTGGGAAGGGGGCTCAATCAACCCAACCATAGGAAATAGACAAGTCTATCTATTTTAGTCAGTCAGAAAAAACAGGACGTATGAAAACATCACTAGCCTCACATGGTAGCAAAAGGAACGGAAAATCGAGTAAAGATTCCACTCTAGACATAGAAACAAGAATCAGATCCTATTAAAAAATGAAATAAGGTCTAAGAACAGCCTGCTAAAACCTGCTAATACTAGCAATAAGGATTTAAAAAAAGGGGAAGGGGGCAATTCATTCAGATAAAAGGGTTAAAATAGACAGGGCTGAAATGGTTACTGTGTGACTCTGTTTTTATTCCCCAATAGACCCACTCTGTAGTAACAAGAGTCCAAGAACAGTACAACAACAGCCTGAAAAATATTAACATAGACTGTGCACTGATTTTGGGGCTACCGCCTGGGAGTGTATTCCCTAGACATACTAGATCTAGAAAAACTAAAATGATAAGGTAAAGCACTGGGTAGCAAAGTAAGAAGAGAAGAAGCCAGAGAGACTCATATTCCATTTGATGGAAAGGGTAGAACCCAATGCACCTTATATTATTTCTGCAGCTGTTACCCTACCCAACAACATCCTCTTCCCTTCCGCATGGACATCACACTATTAAATTAACAGGAGAAATAAAATTACATCAAACACCTCCTATGAGGTATCCACTACACAGTATTACATTGTGCCTCCCCAGTGGATCGCAAAACATGCATACAGATTGTTATTTTTGTTTGTTACAAACTAAGGAACATTACACAAAACAAAAATGTTCTATCCCATTGATCAAACACCTGTCTTAATGGAGGTGCTAGACACCAGCCTGTTACCATGACATTGCAATACAATGCTTTGTTTGTAAGGTGGTTATAAGCATTAGTAGTGTTAACAGATACATTTACCCTCATATACAACATGTGCTCTATGGGATGGTATTCAAAGCAACATGGTCAGTCAGTGAATAATCGTATGGGGCGCGGAATTAGAATCGCAGTAACATGTACGTAAGGTGGCATTATAATTATAACAGGGTATGTTTAGCCTGTCAGTGAATAAATTACAGCCAGTCAAGTGCCCAAAAATAAAAGAAAGATCTTACCTAATAGTGCTTTGCATGGTAGTACATGCAACAATATGTACTATATAGTGGAAGGGTGTGGAAGTGAGCAAATTGCTTAGCGAATATCAAAATGCAAATGTCACTTTGACAAGTGGTCGGCAAGGAATACTTTCACCATTTCCTGATACATCGATGAATAATGAAGAACTGAGAAAAACCTTACTAGTGAAAGTCTGTAACAGAATCAGTGTGTTGATGTAAGATGCTCATGTTTATGGCAAGCCGTTAGGGACATAATTCAGAATCTCTGGCTGTATAGTAAAACACACACTATATGGTGAAATACATACATCATATAGTGAAATATATACATTATATAGTGAGATACATACACAATGTAGTGAACCACATACAGTATCTACTGAAATATATACATTGTATAGTGAAATACATATATTGTATACTGAAATACATATATTATATAGTGAAACACATACACTATATAGTGAAATGCTTACATTGCATAGTGAAATACATACTATCTACTGAAATCCACATACTGAATACTGAAAATCCACATACACTATATACTGAAACAAGCGTACTATGTACTGAAACATATAGACTACCTATTGAGATACATACACTACAGACTGAAACATCCACATAAACTATCTACTGAAACAAATACTCTATAGATTGTAACACATACACTATATATTGAGAAAAAACTGCATACACTATATACTGAAACAAATACACTATATATTGAAATACATATACTACACACTGAAAAAAACATATACACTATATACTGAAACAAATACACTATATATTGAAACATCTACACTTTATATTGAAATACATACACTATCTATTGAAATAAATACACCATGCACTGAAAAATCTGCATACACTATATATTGAAACAAATATGCTGTATATTGAAATACATGCACTATCTATTGAAATGCATATACTACACACTGAAAAATGCACATACACTATATACTGAAACAAATATACTATATATTGAAACATCTTCACTTTATATTGAAATACATACACTATCTGTTGAAATAAATACACTATGCACTGAAAAATCTGCATACACTATATACTGAAACAAATACACTACATGGTGAAACACATACACTATGTATTGAAACACATACACTGTAGACTGAAAAATTCACATACTCTATATACTGAAACAAATAAACTATATACTGAAATGGACTATGTTCTGAAACTACCCATCCTGCCCCTCCCCATGAATGTCCCAGAGTTGAACTCATTGCCTGCTGAATTCAGTTAGCTGCTAGCTTGATGAGAGGATCTCTGAAACTGCAGAGCTGAGGTAAACAAAACAGGGCTATCTCTTATTCTACTTCTTTATGGGGTTTTCCTTTTGTTTTGCTTGCACACCTTTAGTCAAATATCAGACCATTGTGATATGACAAGAAACTTTTAAAACTAATTTAAATGCTGTAGTTTATTCTTTTAAATAAGTGCTGCCTTCATTTACTGTCAGACAACACATTTATATAGGAAGCTAATACAGGATATTCCTAACATACCTGTATACATAGGGAGCTGCATGCATTTTTCCAAGTTAAAGTGTTGATTTGTTTTATGTGTAATTAATAACTGTGTAAGTCCAGCAACTTATCTGAGTTGAATGCTTGGGAAGCACTTCAGGAGCTGTGGAAGTGTAGCTAAAATCATTGCTAGTTTGTACTCTATGGACTATGTTTCGATTAAGTTTTATTTTTAATGTTTTGTTTAATAAAAGTTTCTTGGTTAAGAAACAAAATGTATATTTTGCTGCAATCCCTCAGTATTCAATTCTCATCAGGAGTTTAGCTGGCATATGCATATCATTTGCATTGTTTTACTAAATAACTTTACTGTGAATCCTCACTGAGGCATGCACAGTCTATTTTGAGGGTTTGAGCTTCTCAAACTGTGTTGTATTTCTTTTTTTTCCCATAGAAGTTTTTATCTCTTTAGTCACCCTGCTACCCTTTGCCCACTGACATCTCCAGCCCAATCACTTACCATCCACAGTACATATTTGCTCTGAGATCCCTCCCCCACTCATCCCGTGTTGGGGCCAGGAGTGGAGGGCCATTGACAAGGAGACACATATTCCGATATGAGCAGAGCCTGGTTAGCAGTGCAAAATCTGCAGCAGGTTGTTGGATCATTTTGCCATTAGGGGTTTCTACCTTTTGTTTCATCCCCCAGGCAGCCAAGCATGGAATTATGCAATTGCATATAAAGACACATGCTTGCTTTGTGCCTGCCTGAGCCCTCCCCCTTATGCAACTCCACTGCCCTGCCCGCCCTCCTCAGCTAGGTGGATGTTGAAGAGCGGGGTGGTCAGACTTCCCATCACTGAGAGGAGAGCATCCCCGAGATGCTCAATCATATCTCCCCCCCCAGCTAACCCCTGTGCAACTCAATTCCACCCCCAAAACTGGGCCACTGGCATGGGAGGCAGTGCAATCACCACCAAGCTGCTAGGCCAGCCCACCAGACTGTGTTTTTATAAGTAAATAAAGACAGCATATAGGTAAAAGAAGAAAACGAACTGTATTTGAACTAGTCTGTTATAAACATTTTAAGTCACATCACAATGTTTTGAAATTGGATAAAGGTTTTGCAAGCAAAATATGATAAAACAATACATAAAGAGATAGATAATATAAACCTTTATGTTTACCTTCTGCATCTTAGAATGCATCGCCAGGATTTTTAGTCAATTTTCAGAAGGTTAGCGTGTAGAGCTAAACATTACACTGTGGGAACAGCATGGTTGGATCAGTGTTGTATTCAGCATCACTTGATGCTACCCTGATCATGTGCATGTGCATATATACTACTACGGCCATGTAAATGAGTAATCCTCTCCTGCATACAGAGCACAGTGCTGTATAAAAGGTTTCCCTAGTGACCATAAGTACCTCCCTCTACATTTTATACTCAGCATCTAGGCTTCTGGTACCTAGATGCTTGATTTTGCACTTTTTGGCTTTGAACCCGAACTGCCATGTCCCATAGCACTCCTTAAGTTTTCTAATGTCCCCACTCATTCTCTCCATCTGCACCTATCAGGCTATTACAGATTGTGGTGTCATCTACAAAAGGCATATCTCCCCTTCCAGTTCTTCGGTTATGCTACTTATAAAGACACTGAAGAGGATGTGTCCCATTACTGAACCCTCCGGCACCCTACTGGTCACTCTCTCCTCACTGGAGGGAGTGCCATTTACCACCACCTTCTGTGGCTGTGCGCTATCTCAGGTGCAGCACTTAGGAGTGCACAACACTAATCTGAAAATGGGGGCCACATACCACTGTAACAGGACTAGCACTGCATTGTGACAAGCATGGTTGATACTATTTTAAAAAGCATTCTTCTGTGCAGTGCTAACCTGTTAATGTAACTATTTTTTTGCACAGGATTACTAATTGCAACCACGTGCTCATACAACTGGGGTTACTCTAAAGCATATAAGGTGTACAGGTATATTAAATGCTTTCTTGAAGTGTTAACACACGCGTGGTTAGTGCTAGTTAATGATTCTGGGAATCGTGTTTTAACTGCACACACGAGCCTGCCATCAACCCCACACACATACACACACAGTCAGTTCTGGACACAATAAAAACAAGCATTTGTCAATGCTGAATGTCGATTCGCGTTGGTCCGTTAACTAGCACTGGCCTCTGTCACTCGCTTGTTCTGTTTCTCCTGGTGCTGTAGGCTGCTGTTTTGTACTGAGCTCCTTCCTGCATTGGCACCCTTTTCTGTCCACAAAGAAATCTGCAGATGGCCTGACAGAGCTCCGCTGAGATGGGTCACTCCCCCTCTGACTCCCTCATTCTGTTTCTCCTTGCGCTGCAGGCTGGCCTTTTGTACTGGGCTCCTGTGTGCATTGCTGCCTTTTTCTGCCCACAAAGAAATCTGCAGCAGTCACGATAGAACTCCATTGAACTTGCTCACTCCCCTCTCTCTAGCTCATTCTGGTTTTCCCACCACTGCAGGCTGCCTTTTGTGTACTGAGCCCAAGTGTACATTGCTGTCTTTTCTGCCCACAAACAAATCTGCAGCAGTCCCAACAAGCTCCATTGTGCTCACTCACTCCTCTCCCTCACTCACTCATTCTGTCTCCTCCGCTGCAGGCTGCCCTTTGTACTGGGCTCCTGCCTGCATTGGCGGCTTGTTCTGGCCAGAAAGAAATCTGAAGCAGTCCCGACACAGCTCCATTGAGCTCGCTCACTACCCCTCTCTCACTCACTCATTCCGTTTCTCCCTGTGCTGCAAGCTGGCCTTTTGTACTGGGCCGTTGCCTGCATTGCCACATTTTCTGCCCACAAAGAAATCCGCAGCAGTCACAATACAGATCTGTTGAGCTCTCTCACTACCGCTCTGTCACTCACTCATTCTGTTTCTCTTGGTGCTGCAGGCTGCGCTTGTGTACGAGGCTCCTGGCTGCATTGGCACCTTTGTCTGTCCACAAAGAAATCCGCAGCTGTCCCGACAGAGCTCCATTGAGGTCGCTCAGTCTCCATCTGTCACGCGCTCATTCTGTTTGTCCTGGTGCTGCAAGCAGCCCTTTTGTATGGTTCTCCTGCCTGCATTGGTGCCTTTTTCTGCCCACAAAGAAATCCACAGCAGTCTTGCTTGAGCTCTGTTGAGTTCACTCAGTCCCCCGTCTCACTCACTCATACTGTTTCTCCCACCGCTGCAGGCTGGCCTTTTCTACTGGGCCCCTGCCTGCTTTGACACCTTTTTCTGCCCACAAAGAAATCAGCACAGTCCTGACAATGCTCGGAGGTTCACTCACTCACCCTCCCTCACTCGCCCTCTCATTCTGTTTCTCCCAGTGCCAGGCTTCCTTTTGTACTGGGCTCTTGGCACTGAGGGCATTTTCTGCCCACAAACAAATCACGCAACAGTCTTGACAGAGCTCAGTTTAGCGCTCGTCCACCCCCCACTTGTTCGATCTTAATCTGTCCCAAACAGTGATTTCCCACAGCTACCATGCTATTCTCCGGCAGGAGTGCAAAAACATATTTAGAACGGATGTAAAAAATGACAGCTGTACTCTTCATAAGGAGGTGTGAAAAAAGTGCCACTGTTGAAAATGTGCTGTGAAAATATTACAAATGTGCAAAGTTACAAGGGTGCATAGAAACAGCTCATCGCACACTTGTAACACGGTCATGTTATGGAGTTTCATCACCAAATTTTCAACTAAAGGCTTTAGGACCTCTGCTCATGAACAGTGCCACTGTCATTTTCTTAATCTGTCCCGAACACTGATTTCCCACAGCCACTGCTCTATTCTGTGCCAGAAGTGTGAAAACACATTTCGGCCAGGATGGGAAAAATGACGGATGCACTGTTCATAAGTAGATGTGGGAAAATGGCAATGTTGAAAATCTGGAGTGAAAATATAAATTTATGAAGTTACGAGCATGTGTGCAAACTGCGCAACACATGTTCGTAACACAGTCATTTTATGGAGCATCATTAGCAGATTTTCAACACAGCCATTTCAGGACCTCTACTCATGAAAAGTGTCACTGTCATTTTCTTAATCTGTCCCGAACACTGATTTCCCACAGCAACCACTCTATTCTGCGCCAGAAGTGCGAAAACAAATTTCCACCAGGATGTGAACAATGACAGCTGTACTGTTCACAAGGAGGTGTGAAAAAAATTCAATGTTGAAAATCTGGCATGAAAATCTTGCAAATTCATGAAGTTACTGGCGTGGGTAGCAGCTGCGCGCGCACTTGTAAAACAACAATTTTGCATTTTTCGCCAAATTTGCAACATAGGCTTTTGAGACCACCTCATGAACACTGGCACTGTCATTTGTTAATGTCCCGAAAGATGATTCCGCGCGGTGACCACGAAATCTCCTTGGGGCTGATATACAATGACAATTCAAGTCGTAGAGAGGTCCAAATACCTATGTTGAAATTTGGTAAACAAAGTTCCAAAATGCGAGATATGTACTAAAGTTGAAAAAACACTATTTATTACGTTATAGCTTACGGCATTCCTCAGTTCATGGTCAGATTTGAAGAGTGCAGACGTGTTCCCAGTCCACGAAGATCGTCGTGCCAAGCTCCGGAGTAAGTATGGCATGATGGGGGGTAATGAGGAGGCAGGGTATGCAGTGGGTTGGTGCGGGTTGCAGGTGGGGGCCAGGGACATTACCAGAAACCGTTTCCTTTTTTGCAGGTAAAAAAAATACAAATACTTTGTGGGACCATTTTTCCCTTTACAGGGGCATGTGACATGCTGGGATGGGCACCCAGAGTGCCACCAATGGCTTTCTTTTGTGGGGGCAGCAGTAGCCAACGGGGATTGGGCACCCTGTCAGCAGAAATAAAAGCGGGGGTGTTACAGAATGCCGTGAGGTGGGCTCCCCATTCAACCAGGAAACAATGGGGGCACGAGACCGATGGGGTTTGGGGACCCGTTGTACATAAACATGGTGAAGTTATATTGTTTGTGAATATGGTGGCAACCTGCGCCGTGTTCACAAACAATATCAGAATTTACATCCCACCCTGCAATGACGGTCGCTCCCTCATTGCAGCAGATGGCTTGATGCTGCAATGATGAGGCATCCCTTGATTGCAGCGGTGAAATTGTCAAGCAGTTAGTACAAATATTCCAAAACCACTGTCACCAGCAACCTGCAATGGCATTGAGGAAGCAGGACGTAGCCTTTGCAGGGCTGTGGGGCATTGGCCACAACAGTGCCATGCCCACAGCTTGCTGACTGAAAGCTGCTGCAATATATTGATACTGCGCTGTAGCGCAATCAACATAAAAATGGTACATCTAATCTGCCCCATTTCCCATATTAAACCTCAGAACCTACTGTTCATGCAGGGTAAAAGCCTTCACTATCCACTCTCTTGTACCCTCCCTACTACTATCAGCCTGAGTAACTATTATACCCTTCAGTTTGTCACAGCCATTCTTGAAACCATTTATTGTTTGGGTGCCTGCCATCTCAGTTGGCAAACTATTCCACATTTCCACCACCATTTCTGGAAAATAAAACTTTCCAATATCCTTCTTGAACCTCCCTCCCATCAGTCTCTACTTGTGCCCCCATAACCTTGAACTGTTACTCATGCTAAGTAGTTCTCCATTCACTTTGTTTATTCCTTACAGGAACGTGAAGGTCTCTATCATATCATTCCTTTCTTTCTGGTCTCCAGTGAAAACGATGTTCAGTGCCTTGAGCAGATCCTCATACGATCCTGTTCTGTCAGCTCTGAATCATCCTGATCACCCTTTGTCTTTATCTTTCCTGAAGTGAGGTCTTCAGAAGTTCCAGAACTCTGAACAGTATACCCAGTGCAGTCTCACCAATGATCAATAAAGAGCAGTAAACCTCTTTTCTTCTACTATCAGAACCCTTCGGCACATCCTAGTATCCATATTTGCCTAACTAAGATGCCTCACTGTACAAGCTTGATTGTTTAAGGGAGTCACTAATGATGAATACTAGGTCTCTTTTCTTAGCTGTAGTGCTCAGCTCTACCCCTCCTATCCAGTACTCTGTCCTGGGGTTCTTGTCCCCAAGTGAATCACCTTGCACTTTTGGCATTGAATTTCAACTGCCAAACCATGAGGCACTACCAAATCTTTACATGTCAGTCTGCACTTTCCTACTTCCCATCACTATCTACCCTCCCATGAGATTGGTGTCATCTTTAAAGAGACACAGCCCCAGAATCATTCTCAAAAGTTGTTAATGAGCATATTGAAGAGAACAAGAGTCAGGATGGATCCCTATGGCATTCCACTCTTGACTTCCCTCTTTTCTGATCTGACACCATAATCACAACCCTCTGATACCTCTCATTCAACTAAAGCCCCCTCATCACCATCAAAACACTGCTTATATTTTCCTTCAAATCCTGGGACCTCACCCCCTTGCGCCGTGATCTAAGTCACTCTGATTGGTCCCCTATCTCATTGGTCTGCTCCTCTGATTCCATGTTAACATGTTTAAACAAAATTACTCTAAATATATATATATATATGTTTATTATATATATATATATATATATGTTGAGTTTTAACCAGGAGTAAACACTAAGCTGAAAGCTTTTTACAGGAGCAACCTGTGAGCACAGGAAATTGGTGAGCTTGCTCAGAGTCACACAGTATGCCAAGTGGAAGCTGTTGGATTCAAACCCAGGTCTGATCTGCTGGATGTCACCAGATTTGCAACTCAGAGCCTTAAACTACTGCGCTTACTGCCTCCCCTTTATGGGACTGCCATGCCCCCCAGAGCAGGACATGAGAAAAGGTACACCACCTCCCTAGATCATGGCTGACCTCATAGCTTACTTGCAAGTGAGTGAGTTGGCCTGGTCAAAAAATAAACGTAACCCATCCCCCATGGCTTCCAGAGGTATCATCATCTCCGCAGCACCTGTACCATGGCAATAAGCTTGCCAAAGGTGAGAATTTTACATCTAACTTCAGTACCAACATTGGTTGCCTGTCTAAATTTTGATAGGCTGCCACAATCTCTTCTCCCCTCCCACTCCTTTGCTTGTCCTCAGAGCCAGTGACACCCCTATCTCTAACCTCTCCTTCATCACCATAGACATGTAATTCTTTTCATTACCTGTACCTCCTCTCCCCTCTCTCCTCTCCTCACTCTACCCTTCCTCACCTCCCTCTCACCCCGCCAGCCTGCATGATTGTCATCTCCTTCATTCCCACTATTGTTTTTTTTCTCCAGAAACTCCATTCCTTTATCCTCGACTCTTCCGCCCTTAATCCTTCCAAGGGTGCGGAGCCAGTTGGCTGGGATAGCAAGCCCTCCCTCATCGTTTCCTGCAATCTCCTTCCCATTGGATGACCTCCCTAACCTCTCTTTCTTTGTTCCTCCATCCCTCTGACTGGAAGCTGCCACTGTTACTCCTCCTCCTCCAGATGGTGACCGATTGTGGTACGAACAGCTACCCACTCATTTCTCTCCTCCCTCCAAATGACAGGAACAAATTATCTTGTTACAGCATCTCCCTTTCTGGACTCCTCTTCCCTTTTCACCCAATACAAGTCTGACTTCCAAAAAATCACTCCACCATCTGCTCAGGCTCACCAAATCCATCCGTAATAGTATGGATCACAGCCTATTCACTTCTACTATCTTTATCGATCTAGCCGACATTCAACCCTGTCTACTCACCCAATTATTAAGCCAAACTCCAGGCTGCAGGCCTCCTGACTTAGCGCCATCAGCTGTTCCACCCTACCACAGGGGTGTCCCAGCAGTCAAAGTGGTGCCTCTCTCCTCCCTCAGCCTTTATCCACTTGGGTCCCAGGATCTGTGTTAAACCCACTACTTATCTCCATTTTCTCTTAATGCTCTTTCCTCCATGTGTTTGTTTGCATCTATTCCCATGTACATGGATGACACGGTCCTCTTCACAGTAGGCCCACAGACTCCAGCTGGACTTTGATCAAGTTCAGCCCTGACCACACATAAATCAGCTTTTCCTCAATGTCAAGAAGGCTGTCTCCATGTCCTTTGGCTCAAGGTACCAGACCTTGTAGGCTCCCTCCTCCTTCCTAATTTCCATACCTGTATGGCTCCCCTGTGGAGGATGTCACCACCTTTAGTTATCTTGGTATCTGGCTAAACAGCATCCTAAGCGTTTCTGGAACAAGTGGATGCTATAGTGTAAAGCTGCACAACAATTACTGTACTTTGGGAACTGTGACTGTATCCCATCTTCAGCATACCATGCTATTATCCCGAGAATGATCCTCCAAATCTCTGACTATAGTGAGTTGGTCTACAGCGTAGCCCCCTTCACTACCTTTGCCAGACTGGACACACTCTTCCACTATTTCTGCCATTACACTCTTGATTATCCTTCTTGGACTCACCATTGTACTATATATAAATCTCTCTCCTTTTTTTTTCTTGTGGACAGACACCATGCCCACTGTGCCAGCATTGTGGGCAAATCCGGTTTGTTTCCCTACCCTCCTATCTCTGCGATGGCCCCGTTATAGCCATACCATCAGAAGCTGAAATATTCGAACCCTAGCAGTCCCTTCAGTTTCCAGAACCATCGGCAAAGTCCATGCTCAGCCACTGCTGCCCTAAAATCTGGAACTCCTCTCGCCTCCAGCCTGTTCACCAATCTCCCTCCCATGGATTCTTTCAAACCACTTCAGTGGTCTCACCTCTCCCTCCTGCACTTGCTCTAGTTTTCCTCTTGCTCTCCTATTACTTGTTTCCAGTTTAGGTACAGCTAAAATTTGCTTTCTATTCCCTCTAGGCATTATGCACAAATGTTTATAGTTAATGCTGAAGTAAAAGCCTCCAGCCTTTGTGTATCAGTTGTGCAGATGGAGCTCCCTCCCAACTGTGAACTCCATATAATACCTTGGGTGACACTTGACCCCAGTTGGACCTAGGGTATATCCTAATGTCTGTAGAACCTCTGAACTGTAAATTGGGTGCAAGCTTATGGCCAAAATAACCTGACACACCTGCTGCTCATTTGGCGCTTGCTGGGGTGTACTACTTCCTCCTTAGCTATGGTCTCCACCAATTTGCCTGTACCTCAAAGCTCTTCTCTGGTGGCACTCAACGTACAAAAACATCTGTCGTTTTGCACTGGCTGCCCTCAGTCTCACCCATCATTGTGAGCTTTATGATAAACTAGGTTGGTCTTTCCCTGACCAGTCACCTGAACTTTGGGCTGCAGAGATGCCTTGTAGACAAAAGTGATCAGAACCGGCACAGCTTTGATTGGCTAGCACAGTCTGTCACCTCCTGACCCCTCCTCTTACCCACCTGTTCCAGTGGTCCTGGGATGCTAAAAATACCCTCACACCGAACCCTTATGGGGACAGGAACTTTGTTATGTGTGCTCTAGGCTCTAGGACTCCTTTTCCTGACCATGTTTATTCTGGCTCCTCCCATCAATTGACACCGGAAGTCCCTGTAGGGGCATCTGAAGCTGGCTCCTCATGCGTGTGAGATGTCCCAAGCCTCCCTAGCCTAATTGGACTTGGAGCCCAACTGTTCTGGAGGACCTGCCAATGATCTTTTTGGTTGTTTCTCATGATCCAATTGCTCTCTCTAGGCATCTGACAGCACTATGTATGCTCAGACTATATATTGTTGATTATATGTACTTTATCAATTTCTGTCATAGCAGTTCACTCATGCCTTACTGCTTTGTAACTCAATGCATTTTGTTACTCTATGTACTAGCTTTACTGCTGTTATGTTCTGATGTATCTGTATTGTCCGTTGTACCTCTGAAAATAGGCATGTAACTTGTCTATGTACCTACCCGTTAACAAAAGCCAAATAAATAAATAAATAAAACTGCTCTGTATTTGATTGCCAGCATAGGTTGTGTGGCTCCTGACTGTGCTGTATATACATTGTTTCCATTGTTTGCTTTGTCACCAAGTTCTCATGATCTTGCATGAATTATTCCTAATGTAATTTGTGGTTGTGTACCTCTCTCGCTCCATGTATGTTATGATTTGAACTATTGTGCTACCTAAGACCCACTTGTCCAAGTTCCCTTCCAGCTGGATGTATCTAGAAATGAGTCTAGCTTGTATTCCTGGGTGGGGAGCACTTAGACACCAAGGATCATTTTACTATAATAATTGGAGCCACTTAAACTGCGATCAGGGTATAGAACCTTTCGCCATGGATCATTTTGGTATACTACTTGGAGCATCATAATGGTGACCACAGGTAGGGTCACAATATGCTACTGTGTGCTCAAATTCATTCATTTATTTATTGGAAAGTTTCACCAGGGAAAGTACACTGAACAACAAGTTGCTCATCTCCGGTATGACCTGGGAGAGGGGTGGTGGGAGTTACATAGTAACAATGAGTACACTCTAAAATAATAATAATATCATACAAAACATAGGTTACAACTGAATTATACATTAGCATGAAAACCAAATAATTACAGGGTGAGAAGGAAAACCAGCTCCAGTGAGCTTGTGGTGAGACAGAGAGAGAGAGAGAGTGTAATGTAATGTGCAAGGTTAACCAATGGCTCTGCAATTTATGCAGACTAAGAATAGCACAGTTGTAAGTGGAAGTAGTCATGAAGGCATCAAACAGGATGTAGGACAAGAAAGGAGGGAGCTTAGGGCAGGTGCAATTTACAGAGAGGAATTATGAAGAACTTGGATTTAATGAGCCAGGCTATGGAAGAGGATCAGATATGTGTAGGTTGAGTATTCCACATTTTGGGGAGACGATAGAGGGAGGCCTGTCCACTAGAGGTGGATTTCCAAGGAACAGACAGAGTTCTATGGTGTGTGCTTTTGTAGTTGAGAGGGGGTGTGGTGAGATTAGGGCCTTTAGGTAGGAGGAGTGTGACAAGCCAGTACTTAGAGATGAGATTTGCACAATGATGCAGTCACTTATTTGTTAGGGATGGGAAGGCTAAAGCTCAGTACAAGTGGCAGTGGTGGATAAGGTGAGGTGCATCTAGACAAAACCTACAGAATGAGTTGAAAAGAGTATCCAGGTTGGCTAAGGAGGTGGCAGGAGCAGAGCAATAAACAACATCGCAATAGTCAAAACCGGAGTACTCGGTTGCTTGGATCAGTTCGCGCTTGCCTATGGTGGAGGCAGGAGCCGTTTCTAAATAAGGCGTGAGTTTGGGACAAAGCTTTTTATTATGGCATCTACATGGGCTGAGAAGGTGGGATGTTTATCCACCCAAACGTCGAGATACCTGAAGGACTCGTAGCAATTACAGTTTCTCTGTCATGGTAGTAAGGTAGGGTGAAGGGAGCCTTGACAGTTTCTGATGTGTGCCAAAGAGTCATGGACGCAGTTTTCTTTGGCATTTAGAAAGAGTTGGTGAGATTGAAACCAGCTCTAGGCATTGTTGAAATCACGTTGGAGCCTGGAGGTGACATCAGGGGTGAGGGCCCAGAGGAGAATAGAACTGCATCATGCAGCATACATATGTATGAAGATGAGGTACAAATGGATGGAAGATCATTCAGATAGATGGAGAAGAGTCTGGCCTAGTATGGACCCTTGGGGGACTCTAGAGTATATGGGTGAGAGGAGGGAGATGTAATCGGATATTTTACAGACTGTGAGCAATCGTTATAGGTATGTGCTTGAACCATTTAATGGCATGTTCTAGACAGCCCAGCTGTGATGAGAGGTGTGGAGCAGGAGTGGGTTGGAAACTATGTCAAAAGCTTTATGAAGATCAATAAAAATGGCAGTGGTTATGTGACCGCAATCCATGCCTGTCAGATCATCAATGATTTAATGCAGCGAGGTAGTAGTAGAGTGATGTTTATGAACCAGATTGATATTGGGTGAAGAATTTTCTGTCTGAAAGGTACAAGGATAGTTACTCTGGGACTAGATGTTTTTGTAACCCCCCCTATAGATGGGGGTTCCAAAGCTTTTCCTGATCTTGTTTATGCTCCATGCTTGGCTGTTGTTCAGTGTTTAAGCCATTTAAATGTTGGTAGCTAGTGAGCTTTTCAAGCTCCGTATACTGTCTTTTAAGGACTGTGCTGGTCCGCAGTCATAAGTAATTGAAATGGGAGGGGGCTGTGTGGTCCTATGCCTCTAGTCCTGCCTGGGCTGCTGAGTAAGCTCCATTCTGCCACCGCTAGATATGTCAAGGGTGTCTCTGAAAGGAGTGTAACTATTTGCTGGGATAGCTTAGAGTGGTAATGATAATGTAGTTGTTCTAACTCGCTTCCTTTGCCTTAAAGACTGTTTTGATTATTTCCTCCATGTTAGTCCCAACTGCCAACTTGGACCAATCAGTACCCGTCAGACTCTGTGAGCTGTCTCGACTAATAGAGGGACTGCTTGTAACTTTGGAAAGGCATTATGGGCTATGACGTTTCTCGCCCACTGAGGCTGTGGAGTAATTCGACTAGCAGGCCGCCAGCCAATAGAATCAGGTAGCACCTTAACGGTAAGGAGGCCCCATGCCGTTAGGCAGATTCACTGTGTGGTGAAGGAGAAGGGAGCTCTGAGCTTCTGGCCATTTTGAGTAGTTGAAGTACGTGAAAGGGCCTGAGTTGTATTTTTGCCTTGTCGGTGTTTTGATTAAACCGGCCAGGCATGTTAGAGGAGGCTAGACACAGCTACCTACTAGGCTTTACCTGAAGGGGCTGAGAATCGCTGAATCGCTGCTGGTCCATTAGGATGGTTGGATGGCTGCTACTGCGGTGGTTGTGAGTTCATTCGGTCCTGAAACCCTGCCTGTAGGCCCTCTGTATTTTCCATAAAATGTGTGTGGGTGGTTATGGGCATGGTTCAGCCTGCCAGTGGTGAAGAAGGGTATTTGCGGAGTGTGAGTATTGGATCAGGTAGCTCCTGTTGCTTAAGCGTTGTGGCCAAGATCCTTTTCGTTATGCCTGCATTAACTGAGCCTTCTGCTTCATTCTGATCTGCTCAGGACAGTAAATGTTCTTGTGTCAGGGTCTCAACCAGCTGCCATGGGACTAGCTATTAGGCTTCACCATGGACAGTAATTGTTAGGTTTTAGGCATGCACAGAGTCTAGGTAGATAAGTAGTGATAAGTAATCGCCATGATTTCCTCAGCCTTGTTATTCTTAATAAATCAGTTTTGTTTTGCAACTACACTCGGCTGTTTGTTTGCTGCAGATATGCTGTACAGTGAAAGTTAATAATGGTACCTTACTTTCAGAGTCCCGGAGTGAGCTGAGAGGTCTGTTTGTGTAAGTGTGCCAGAAAAAAGTGTTGTCATTACCTCTTGTGAGCATGAGGGACTAAAGGGGTTGCAGTAGCCTGGGGGCTGGATTGAGTCAATCTTGACTGTCTTGCCCCGACCTCTGGGTGGAGGCACCGCATGGATCTGGGCCTCACGTCACAGGCGAGGCAGGCAGGTAGAGCTCTAAGGAAGCACCTCCTGGGGTTCACCTGTGGTGGATAACGCCAGGAGAGATATATGGCGTAGTTCCAGGGGAGGAGCTTGCCAATTTGTGGAGAGGAGGACAATATGTTTCCCACTGACGGGAATTTGCCAAGGAACAAGAGATTGAAAAGAGCAGTGAGGGAGAATGCAGAGGCAGACAAGTTTAGTAACTTTGGGTCCAGTCTATCGAGGAGCTACCTTTTTTCGTGTTTAGGGCTTCAAGGTCCAGCATGTCAGTTCAGATTTTTAGAAAGAAAGCTATGAGGGGCTGAGGACTTCTAATGGGTGCGGAGAATAATTGCTGTTGAGAACCTAGCAGAGTAGAAATATGAGGTAAAGTGCTGTTGAAAGCAGCAGCAATGCTAAGGTGGTTGCAATGACAGTATTGTTTATTGGAGGAGGGAGGAAGGGAGCCTGTGGGAGAAAAGTGAGTGATTACTTTCAGAATTTGGATGGGTTATTTTTTGAGTTAGAAGTAGAGCTGAAGTAATCAGCCTGACAAACGAAGGGCTTGTATTTGTTTCTGAGGACCCTGGCCTCATAGTCTTTAAGAGCTTTGTGCTTTGTGGACTTCCAGACTTCACGTCCTTAGACAAGCAATGAGTTCTGGGGAGATCCAGGGAGGGGCCCATGGACTTATACAGTATAGTGTTGCATGTTGATTCCAGACTTTAATGAATTGTTCTCTGAAGTAGTTGGCGTGCCTGAGTTACTGCAGCAGATGGGTGCCAATTATTGTTAGTCAAACATAAAGTGGGTCAATGTTCAGGGTTTGTATGATTGGATTTTTAGAGTTTAGGGGACTTTGACTTTGTGGATTTTGCGCACTAGAAGTCATGCAATGGTACTGAAGGCATCTGCAGAGTACCAGAATTACGACCCTATGGGTGGAGTTGTACCCAATGAGGGAATGGTTTTCGTTCTGTGATTTAGCCAGTGGATCTTGATAATTTGGGTTAGGTTGAGCGCATGTAGCATTTAGTACTTTGTTGGGAATGGTAGTTCAATTTATGTTGAACCTCCCATAATATATATGCTTCACAGCAGAGTGCAGTTGAGTGTTTATGAGTTCAGTAGTACATTGGGTTGTGACCAGGACAGCAGTAAACACCTGCTGTAAAAGATAGGTTTGGAGAAGTGGGCGGTTGCAACAGCAGATCCTTGTAAGCTTTTGGTAGAGCACTAGAAAAGAGTGAAATGGATGGAAGAGGACATATAATGGTTACCCTACCTCCTCTCCTAGTCAGTCCTGTCTGATATTGTGAAGCCAGGAGAGTAAGAGATGAGTTGTTGATTTATTTTGTTTAGCCAGGATTCAGAAATTATTATATATAGGTTGAGTATAGCCTCAGTGGCTGTGTAAGTCCACTTGGAAGGGGACCATGTATTGATATGGTATTTTAAGGCCATTTGAAGAGCTGAGAGATGTGTCAGTGTTGGCTGCAGGGGAGGTTGAGCTGGGCCAGTTGTAATTTGGATGGGTTATTTTATTAGAGTTAGAGTAGAGCTGAAGTAATCAGCCTGTGGCCAAAGCAAGTGGCTTTTTGTTCATTTGTTTCTGAGGACCCAGTAGGCCTCATAGTCTTTAAGAGCTTTGTTCTTTTATGGAGCTTCAGAGGCTGTATCATGTGCTTTTAGACCAAGCAATGAGTTCTAGGGAGATCAGGGGAGGTGGTTTCCCGGACACGCACCGGCGTGAGTGGTGCATATTGATTTCAGACTTCAAGAATCGTTCTCTGAAGTAGTTAGCTGCGACATCTAGGTTACTGGCAACAGTTATAGGTGCCCAGTTAGTGTTGGTCAAATCATAAAGAAGTGGGTCAATGTTCAGGGATTTGTATGATTCGATTTATAGAGTTTTTATAGGGACTTTGACTTTGTGAATTTTGGCGCAATTGGAAAAGTCATGCAATGGTCACTGAAGGCATCTGCTAGAGTACTGAATTAATGACCCTTTAGGGTGTGAGTTATGAGGCCCAGTCAATGAGGAATGGTTTCCTGTCCTGTGATTTAGCCTAGTTGGATCTTGGATAATTTGGGTTAGGTTGAGTGCATGTATAGCATTTAGCACTTTGCTGGTTATGGTAGTCCAACTTATGTTGAGCTCTCCCATAATATATAATTCGCCAGCAGAAGAGTGGCTAACTAAGGTGGTTATGAGTTCAGTAGCAATATTGGGTTGTGAGCCAGGACAGCAGTAGACACCTGCTACAACAAAGATAGGTTTGGAGAAGGGGAGCAAAGTCCTAGCTCCCGACTGCTACACAACCACTCCTGGTTCAAGAACGCAAAGCTGCATTATATTATTATTGCCCTCCTACTCTTATCAGCTGGTGACATAAACCCCAACCCTGGCCCAGCTCAACCTCCTCCTGCAGCCAGCACTGAGCCACATCTCTCAGCTCTTTCAAATGGCCTTAAAATACTACATATCAATATACGTAGTCCCCTTCCTAAAGTGGACTTGCTACAGCCACTGGCGGCTATGCTCAACCCTGATATAATAATAATTTCTGAATCCTGGCTAAACAAAATAAATCAGCAACTCATCTCTTACTCTCCCTGGCTTCACAATATCGAGACAGGACTGACTTAGGAGAGGAGGTAGGGTAGCCATCTATGTGTCCTCTTCCATCCATTTCACTTCCGTCTTTTCTAGTGCTCTACCAAAAGCTTACAAGGATCTGCTGTTGCAAATCTCGCTCCACTTCTCCAAACCTATCTTTGTTGTAGCAGGTGTTTACTGCTGTCCTGGCTCACAACCCAATGTTGCTACTGAACTCATAACCACCTTAGTTAGCCACTTTTCTGCTGGCGAATTATATATTATGGGAGAGTTCAACATAAATTGGACTACCATTCCCAGCAAAGTGCTAAATGCTATACATGCGCTCAACCTAACCCAAATTATCCAAGATCCGACTAGGCTAAATCACAGGACAGAAAACCATTCCCTCATTGACTGGGCCCTTACAACTCACACCCATAGGGTCATTAATTCTGGTACTCTAGCAGATGCCTTCAGTGACCATTGCATGACTTTCCTGGTGCGCAAAATTCACAAAGTCAAAGTCCCCTATAAAACTCTACAAATCCAATCATACAAATCCCTGAACATTGACCCACTTCTTTATGATTTGACTAACACTAATTGGGCACCTATATCTGTTGCCAGTAACCTAGATGTCACAGCTAACTACTTCAGAGAACAATTCCTTAAAGTCTGGAATCAACATGCACCACTATGCCGTGTATGTGTCCATGGAAACCACCTCCCCTGGATCTCCCCAGAACTCATTGCTTGTCTAAGGGGACGTGATACAGTCTGGAAGCTCCATAAAAGCACAAAGCTCCTTAAAGACTATGAGGCCTACTGGGTCCTCAGAAACAAATGCACAAAAGCCACTCGTTTGTCCAAGGCTGATTACTTCAGCTCTACTTCTAACTCTAATAAAATAACCCATCCAAATTCTGAAAAGTAATCCACTCACTTTTCTCCCACAGGCTCCCTTCCCTCCCCCTCCTCCAAATAAACAATACTGTCATTGCCAGCCACCTTAGCATTGCTGCTGCTTTCAACAGCACTTACCTCATGTGCTCTTTACTCTGCTAGTTGTTCCTCCAACTATTAACCAAAGGCTCTCCAGACCCATTAGAAGTCCTCCAGCCCCACCTCATAGCTTTTTCTTCTCTAAAATTCTGAGAATCTGACATGCTGGCAGCCTTGAAGCTCTAAACACGAGCAAAGGTAGCTCCTCTGATAGACTGGACCCAAAGTTACTAAACTTGTCTGCCTCTGCCATTTGTCCCCCTCACTGCTCTTTTCAATCTCTTGTTTCACTTGGCCAAATTCCCGTCAGTGGGAAACATGCTATTGTCCTCCCTCTCCATAAGTGTGTGGCTCCTCCTCCCCTGAGAACTACCGCCCATATATCTCCTCCTGACGTTATCCAAACTACAAGTGTAACCCCAGGAGGTGCTTCCCTTAGAGCTACTACCCCTGCCTGCCTACGCCTGCTTGACAGCGTGAGGCCCAGATCCATTAGCCAGGTGCCTCCACCCAGAGGTCGAGGGCAAGACAGTCAAGATTGACTCCAGTCACAGCCCTCTGGGTTACTGCAACCCCCCTTTAGTCCCTCTAGTGGCTCACAAGAGGTAATGACAATACTTTTCTCTGGCACACTTACCCCCCTGGCTCAGATCTCTCAGCTCACTCCGGGGACTCCCTGAAAAGTAAGGTACCATTATTACACTTTCACTGTACAGTATATCTTCAGCAAAACACAATCCAGCCAGAGTGTAGTTGCAAAACAAACAATCTGATTTATTTAAGGGGGGGAATAACAAGGCTAGGGGGAAATCATGGTGATTGGCTTATCACTATACTTATCTACCTAGGGCTCTGTGCACATGCCTAAACCCTAGCGATTACTGTCTAGATACTGAAGCCCTAATAAGCTAGTCCCATGGCAGCTGGTTGGGGCCCTGACACAAAAGAACATTTCTACTGTCCTGAGCAGATCAGAATGGAGCAGAAGGCTCAGTTAATGCAGGCAACAGTATACTTGAAAAGGATCTTGGCCACTGCTTGTAAAGCTTAACAGGGAGCTACCTGATCCAATACTCACGACTCCAGCAAATACCCTTCCTTCACCACTGGCAGAGGCTGAACCATAGGCTTCACCAGCCTCCTCACACATTTATATGGAAAATACAGAGGGTACCATACCAGGCAGTGGTTTTCCAGGACCCGAATGAACTCACAACCACCAGACAGTAGCAGCCACTCCAACCATCCCTAATGGACCAAGCGCGATTCCAGCAGATTCTCCAGCCCCTTCAGAGTGAAAGCCCTAGTAGGTAGCCTGTGTCCCTACACAGCCTCCCTCTAACACCATACGCTGGCCGGATTTAATCAAAACGCCGACAAGGCAAAAATGGCCAACTCAGGCCCTTTCACGTACTTCCAGCGTGAACACTCAAAATGGCCGAAGCTCAGAGCTCCCTTCTCCTTCACCACCACAGTGAATCTGCTAACAGCATGGGAGGCACTCCTTACCCCGTTCAGGTGCTACCTGAGGATTCTATTGGCTGGCGGCTGACCTGCTAGTCAATTACTCTACACAGCCCTCAGTGGGCACGAGAAAAGAGCGTCATAGCCCATAATACCTTTCCAAAGTTACAAAGCAGTCCCTCTATTAGTCGAAGACAGCTCCCACGAGAGTCCTGAGGGTACTCGATTGGTCCAAGTCGACAGTTCAGGACTAACATGGAGGAAATAATCAAAACAGTCTTTGCTGCAAAGGAAGCAGAGTTAGAACAACTACATTATCATTACCACTCTAAGCTATCCCCAGCAAATAGTTACATCCTTTCAGAGAACTCCCTTGACATATCTAGCGGTGGCAGAATGGGCGCTTACTCAGCACCCAGGCAGGACTAGAAGGCATAGGACCAGCACAGCCCCCTCCCATTTCAATTACTTATGACTGCGGACAGGCAGTCCTTAAAGAGACAGTATACGGAGGCTTTTAAAGAGCTCACTAGCTACAACATTTAAATGGCTTAAACGCTGAACAACAGCCAAGCATGGAGCACTTAAACAAGATCCGGGAAAGCTTTTAGGAACCCCCATCTATAGGGGGGTTACACAAGAACATCTAGTCCTTGAGTAACTATCCTTGTACCTTTCAGACAGAAATTTCTTCACCCAATATCAATCTGGGTTCCGTAAACATCACTCTACTACTACCTCGCTGCATTAAATCATTGATGCGATCCTGACAGGCATGGATTGCGGTCACATAACCACTGCCATTTTTATTGATCTTGCTAAAGCTTTTGACATGGTTTCCAACTCCCTCCTGCTCCACACCCTCTCATCAGCTGGGCTGTCTGAACATGCCATTAAATGGTTCAGCACATACCTATATGATTGCTCACAGTCTGTAAAAATATCCGATTACATCTCCCCTCCTCTACCCATATACTCTGGAGTCCCCCAAGGGTCCATACTAGGCCAGATTCTCTTCTCCATCTATCTGAATGATCTTCCATCCATTTGTACCTCATCTTCTATACATATGTATGCTGATGATGCAGTTCTATTCTCCTCTGGGCCCTCACCCTTGGATGTCACCTCCAGGCTCCAACGTGATTTCAACAATGCCTAGAGCTGGTTTCAATCTCACCAACTCTTTCTAAATGCCAAGAAAACTGTGTCCATGACTTTTGGCACACATCAGAAGCTGTCAAGGCTCCCTTCTGCCCCTACCTTCACTACCCTTGACAGAGAAACTGTAATTGCTACCGAGTCCTTCAGGTATCTGGGCGTTTGGGTGGATAAACATCTCACCTTCTCAGCCCATGTAGATGCCATAATAAAAAAGCTTTGTCCCAAACTCAGCGCCTTATTTAGAAACCGCTCCTGCCTCCCGCCACAGGCAAGACGCGAACTGATCCAAAAACTGGGTACTCCCGGTTTTGACTATTGCGATGTTGTTTGTGCTCTGCTCCTGCCACCTCCCTTAGCCAACCTGGATGCTCTTTTCAACTCATTCTGTAGGTTTGCTCTAGATGCACCTCACCTTCATCCACCACTGCCACTTGTACTGAGCTTTAGCCTTCCCATCCCCTAACAAATAGCGACTGCATCATTGTACAAATCTCATCTCTAAGTACTGGCTTGTCACACTCCTCCCTACCTAAATTCCTAATCTCCACCCACTCCCTCTCAACTTCTAAGAGCCATGACCATAGAACTCTGTCTGTTCCTTGGAAATCCACCTCTAGTGGACAGGCCTCCCTCCTATCGTCTCCCCAAAATGTGGAATACTCCAACCTACACATATCCCAGTCCTCTCTTCCCTCGCCTGGCTCATTAAATCAAGTTCTTCATAATTTCCTCTCTGTAAATTGCACCTCCCCTAGCTCCCTCCCTTTCTTGTCCTACATCCCCTGTTTGATGCCCTGCTGACTCACTTCACTTCACCCTGTGCTATTCTTAGTCTGCATAGTGCAGCCATTTGGTTCCACTTACTGTTACATTACATCTCTCTCTCTCTGTCTCACCACAAAGCTCACTGCGACTGGTTTTCACTTCTCTACCCTTGTAATTATTTGGTTTTCATGCTAATGTATAATTCAGTTGTAACCTATGTTTTGTATGATATTGTGTATTTTATGTATACTCATTATTACTATATAACTCCACCACCCTCTCCCCCAGGTCATACGGAGATGAGCAACTTATTGTTCAGTGTACTTTCCTAGTGAAACTTTTCAATAAATAAATGAATGAATTTGAGCACACAGTGGATGCATATTGTGACCCTACCTGTGGTCACCATTATGATGCTTCAAGTGAGTATACCAAAATGATCCTTGGCATGTAAAGGTTCTATACCCTGATCGCAGTTTAAGTGGCTCCAATTATTATAGTAAAATGATCCTTGTGTCTGAGTGCTCCCCACCCAGGAATACTAGCTGGGCTCATTTCTAGATGCATCCCTGCTGAAGGGAACTTGTACAAGTGGGTCTTAGGTACTTTCAATAGTTCAAAATACATAACATACATGGAGTAGGTGGTACACAACCACTAAATTACATTGGAATAATTCATGCAGATGTGAGAACTTGGTGACAAGCAACAGGTATTCATGTATATATATACAGTCAGAGCCAAAACCTATGTTGCAATCAAATACAGAGCAGTTTTATTTATTTATTTATTTGGCTTTGTTAACTGGTAGGTACTCGACAAGTTACATGCCTATTTTCAGAGGTACAGGCAATACGGAGCATCAGAACATAACGGCAAAAGCTGGTACATAGAGTAACAAAATGTATTGAGTTACAAAAGAGGCATGGGTGAACTGCAGACAGAAATTGATAAAGTACATATAATCAACAATATATAGTCTGAGCATATATAGTGCTGTCAGATGCCTAGAGGAGACAATTGATCATGAGAAACAACCAAAAGATCATTGCAGGTCCTCAGAACAGTTGGGCTCCAAGTCCAATTAGGCTAGGGAGGCTTGGGACATCTCACACGTTTTTGAGTTAGCTTCAGATGCTCCTACAGGGACTCCGGTGTCAATTGATGGAGGAGGCGGAATGAACATGGTCAGGAAAGAGTCTAAGCCTAGAGCACACATAATAAAGTTCCTGTCCCCATAAGGGTTCGGGTGAGGGTATTTTTAGCATCCCAGGACCCGTGGAACTGGGGGTAAGAGGAGGGGTCAGGAGGTGACAGACTGTGCTAGCCAATCAAAGCTTTGCCCTGATCACTTTTGTCTACAAGGCATCTCTGCAGCCCAAAGTTCAGGTGACTGGTCAGGGAAAGTCCAACCTAGTTTTATCATAAAGCTCACAATGATGGTGAGACTGAGGGCAGCCAGTGCAAAACGACAGATGTTTTTGTAGTTAGTGCTGCCTGCCATCGAAGAGCTTTGTGGTACAGGCAAATTGGTGGAGACCATAGCTAAGGAGGAAGTAGTACACCCCAGCAAGCGCCAAATGAGCAGCAGGTGTGTCAGGTTATTTTGGCCCTATGCTTGCACCCAATTTACAGTTCAAGGTTCTACAGACATTAGGATATACCCTAGGTCCAACTGGGGTCAAGTGTCTACCCAAGGTATTATATGGAGTTCACAGTTGGGAGGGAGCCCATCTGCACAACTGATACAAAGGGGCTGGAGGCTTTTACTTCAGCATTAACTATAAACATTTGTGCATAATGCCTAGAGGGAAGCTAGATAGCAAATTTTAGCTGTACCTAAACTTGAAACAAGTAATAGGAGAGCAAGAGGAAAACTAGAGCAAGTGCAGGAGGGAGAGGGAGACCACTGAAGTGGTTTGAAAGAACCATGGGAGGGAGATTGGTGAACGGTTGGGGTAGGGAGTTCCAGATTTTAGGTGCAGTGGCTGAACGTGATTTTGCCGTGGGTTCTGGAAACTGAAGGGACTGCTAGGTTCGAATATTTCAGCTTGATGGTATGGCTATAACGGGCCATCGTAGAGATAGGGAGGGTAGGGAAACAGTCGGTTTGCCCACAATGCTGGCACAGTGGGCATGGTGTCTGTCCACAGGAAAAAAAAAGGAGAGAGATTTATATATAGTACAATGGTGAGTCCAAGAAGGATAATCAAGAGTGTAATGGCAGAAATAGTGGAAGAGTGTGTCCAGTCTGGCAAGGGTAGTGAAGGGGCTACGCTGTAGACCAACTCACTATAGTCAGAGATTTGGAGGATCATTCGGATAATAGCATGGTATGCTGAAGATGGGATAGCCCAGTTCCCAAAAAGTAATTGTTGTGCAGTTTACCATAGCATCCACTTGTTCAGAAACGCTTAGGTGTTGTTTAGCCAGATACCAAGATAACTAAAGGTGGTGACATCCTCCACAGGGGAGCTACAGGTTATGGAAATTAGGAAGGAGGAGGGAGCCTAGAGTCTGGTACCAGCCAAAGGACATGGAGACAGCCTTCTGACATTGAGGAAAAGCTGATTTAGGTAGGTCAGGGCTGAACTTGATCAAAGTCCAGCTGGAGTCTGTGGGCCTACTGTGAAGAGGACGTGTCATCCATGTACATGGGAATAGATGCAGACAAACACATGGAGGGAAAGAGCATTATGGAAATGGAGATAAGTAGTGGGTTTTAACAGATCCTGTGGGACCCAAGTGGATAAAGGCTGAGGGAGGAGAAGTCACCACTTTGACTGCTGGACACCCCTGTGGTAGGGTGGAACAGCTGATGGCGCTAAGTCAGGGGGCCTGCAGCCTGGAGTTTGGCTTAATAATTGGGTGGTAGACAGGGTTGAATGTCGGCTAGATCGATAAAGATAGTAGAAGTGAATAGGCTGTGATCCATACTATTACGGATGGATTTGGTGAGCCTGAGCAGATGGTGGAGTGATTTTTGCGGAAGTCAGACTTGTATTGGGTGAAAAGGGAAGAGGAGTCCAGAAAGGGAGAGTGCTGTAACAAGATAATTTGTTCCTGTCATTTGGAGGGAGGAGAGAAATGAGTCGGTAGCTGTTCGTACCTGACGGGTCACCATCTTTTGGAGGAGGAGGAGTAACAGTGGCAGCCTTCCAGTCAGCGGGGATGGAGGAACAACAGAAAGAGAGGTTAGGAGGTCATCCATCGGGAAGGAGATTGCAAGCAGCCGATGGAGGAGCTTTGCTATCCCAGCCAACTGGGCTCCCACCCTTGGAAGGATTAAGGGCGGTATGTGTGTCAGGGATAAAGGATGGAGTTTCTGGAGAGAAAAAAAACAATAGTGGGAATGAAGGAGATGACAATCATGCAGGCTGGCGGGGTGAGAGGGAGGTGAGGAAGGGTAGAGTGAGGAGAGGAGAGAGGGGAGAGGAGGTACAGGTAATGAAAAGGAATTACATGTCTATGGTGATGAAGGAGAGGTTAGAGATAGGGGTGTCACTGGCTCTGAGGACAAGCAAAGGAGTGGGAGGGGAGAAGAGATTGTGGCAGCCTATCAAAATTTAGACAGGCAACCAATGTTGGTACTGAAGTTAGATGTAAAATTCTCACCTTTGGCAAGCTTATTGCCATGGTACAGGTGCTGCGGAGATGATGATACCTCTGGAAGCCATGGGGGATGGGTTACTTATTTTTTTGACCAGGCCAATCACTCACTTGCAAGTAAGCTATGAGGTCAGCCATGATCTAGGGAGGTGGTGTACCTTTTTCTCATGTCCTGCTCTGGGGGTGATGGCAGTCCCATAAAGGGGAGGCAGTAGGCGCAGTAGTTTAAGGCTCTGAGTTGCAAATCTGGTGACATCCAGCAGATCAGACCTGGGTTTGAATCCAACAGCTTCCACTTGCATACTGTGTGACTCTGAGCAAGCTCACCAATTTCCTGTGCTCACAGGTTGCTCCTGTAAAAAGCTTTCAGCTTATGTGTTACTCCTGGTTAACAACAAATATATATATATATATATATATAAAATATATATATATATATATATTTAGAGTAATTTTGTTTTGAAATATGTTAACATGGAATCAGAGGAGCAGACCAATGAGATAGGGGACCAATCAGAGTGACTTAGATCACGGCGCAAGGGGGTGAGGTCCCAGGATTTGAAGGAAAATATAAGCAGTGTTTTGATGGTGATGAGGGGGCTTTAGTTGAATGAGAGGTATCAGAGGGTTGTGATTATGGTGTCAGATCAGAAAAGAGGGAAGTCAAGAGTGGAATGCCATAGGGATCCATCCTGACTCTTGTTCTCTTCAATATGCTCATTAACAACTTTTGAGAATGATTCTGGGGCTGTGTCTCTTTAAAGATGACACCAATCTCATGGGAGGGTAGATAGTGATGGGGAAGTAGGAAAGTGCAGACTGACATGTAAAGATTTGGGTGGTGGCCTACGGTTTGGCAGTTGAAATTCAATGCCAAAAAGTGCAAGGTGATTCACTTCGGGGACAAGAACCCCAGGACAGAGTACTGGATAGGAGGGGTAGAGCTGAGCACTACAGCTAAGAAAAGAGACCTAGTATTCATCATTAGTGACTCCCTTAAACAATCAAGCTTGTACAGTGAGGCATCTAGTTAGGCAAATAGGATACTAGGATGTGCCAGAAGGGGTTCTGATAGTAGAAGAAAAGAGGTTTACTGCTCTTTATTGATCATTGGTGAGACTGCACTGGGTATACTGTTCAGAGTTCTGAACTTCTGAAGACCTCACTTCAGGAAAGATAAAGACAAAGGGTGATCAGGATGATTCAGAGCTGACAGAACAGGATCGTATGAGGATCTGCTCAAGGCACTGAACAGTGTTTTCACTGAGACCAGAAAGAAAGGAATGATATGATAGAGACCTCACGCTCCTGTAAGGAATAAACAAAGTGAATGGAGAACTACTTAGCATGAGTAACAGTTCAAGGTTATGGGGCACAAGTAGAGACTGATGGGAGGAGGTTCAAGAAGGATATTGGAAAGTTTTATTTCCAGAAATGGTGGTGGAATGTGGAATAGTTTGCCAACTGAGATGGCAGGCACCCAAACAATAAATGGTTTCAAGAATGGCTGTGACAAACTGGAAAGGTATAATAGTTACTCAGGCTGATAGTAGTAGGGAGGGTACAAGAGAGGATAGTGAAGGCTTACCCTGCATGAACAGTAGGTTCTGAGGTTTAATATGGGAAATGGGGCAGATTAGATGTACCATTTTATGTTGATTGCGACAGCGCAGTCATTATATTGCAGCAGCTTTCTCAGTAGCAAGCTGTGAGGCATGGCACTGTTGTGGCCAATGCCCCACAGCCCGCAAAGGCTCGTCCTGCTTCTCAATGCCATTGGCAGGTTGCTGGTGACAGTGGTTTGGAATATTTGTACTAACTGCTGACAATTTCACCGCTGCAATCAAGGGATGCTCATCATTGCAGCATCAGCCATCTGCTGCAATGAGGGAGCGACCGTCATTGCAGGGTGGGATGTAAATCTCGATATTGTTTGTGAACACGGCGCAGGTTGCCACCATATTCACAAACAATATAACTTCACCATGTTTATGTACAACGGGTCCCCAAACCCCATCGGTCTCGTGCCCCATTGTTTCCTGGTTGAATGGGGAGCCCACCTCACGGCATTCTGTAACACCCCCGCTTTTATTTCTGCTGACAGGGTGCCCAATCCCTGGCTACTGCTGCCCCAAAAGAAAGCTATTGTGGCACTCTGGGTGCCCATCCCAGCATGTCACATGCCCCTGTAAAGGGAAAAATGGTCCCACAAAAGTATTTGTATTTTTTTACCTGCAAAAAGGAAACGGTTTCAGAATGTCCTGGTCACCTGCAACCCGCGACCAACCCACTGCATACCCTGCCTCCTCATTACCCCCATCATGCCATACTTACCTCCGGAGCTTGGCACGACGATCTTCGTGGACTGGGAACACGCCTGCACTCTTCAAATCTGACCATGAACTGAGGAAATGCCGGTAAGCTGTTAACGAATAAATAGTGTTTTTTCAACTTTAGTACATATTCGCCATTTTGGAACTTTGTTTACCAAATTTCAACATAGGTATTTGGGACCTCTCCACTCCTGAATTGTCATTGTGTTAATCAGCCCCAAGGAGATTTCGTGGTCACCGCGCGGAATCATCTTTCGGGCCGATTAACAAATGACAGTGCCAGTGTTCATGAGGTGGTCTCAAAAGCCTATGTTGCAAATTTGGCGCAAAATGAAAATTGTTTTACAAGCGTGCGCTGCGCAGTTGCTACCCACGCTCGTAACTTCATGAATTTGCAAGATTTTCATGCCAGATTTTCAACATTGACATTTTTTCACACCTCCTTGTGAACAGTACAGCTGTCATTGTTCACATCCTGGTGGAAATTTGTCGCACTTCTGGCGCAGAATAGAGTGGTTGCTGTGGGAAATCAGTGTTCGGGACAGATTAAGAAAATGACAGTGACACTTTTCATGAGTAGAGGTCCTGAAATGGCTGTGTTGAAAATCTGCAATGATGCTCCATAATGACTGTGTTACGAACATGTGTTGCAGTTTGCACATATGCTCAGTAACTTCATAAATTTATATTTTCACTCCAGATTTTCAACATTGCCATTTTCCCACATCTACTTATGGAACAGTCATCCGCCAGCTATTTTCCCATCCTGGCCGAAATGTGTTTTCACACTTCTGGCACAGAATAGAGCAGTGGCTGTGGGAAATCAGTGTTCGGGACAGATTAAGAAAATGACAGTGGCACTGTTCATGAGCAGAGGTCCTAAAAGCCTTATGTTGAAAATTTGGTGATGAAACTCCATAACATGACCGTGTTACAAGTGTGCGATGAGCTGTTTCTATGCACCCTTGTAACTTTGCACATTTGTAATATTTTCACAGCACATTTTCAACAGTGGCACTTTTTTCACACCTCCTTATGAAGAGTACAGCTGTCATTTTTTACATCCGTTCTAAATATGTTTTTGCACTCCTGCCGGAGAATAGCATGGTAGCTGTGGGAAATCACTGTTTGGGACAGATTAAGATCGAACAAGTGGGGGGGGAGTGACCGAGCTAAACTGAGCTCTGTCAAGACTGTTGCGGATTTGTTTGTGGGCAGAAAAATGCCCCAGCGCAAGAGCCCAGTACAAAAGGGAAGCCTGCAGCACTGGGAGAAACAGAATGAGAGGGCGAGTGAGGGAGGGTGAGTGAGTGAACTCTCCGGAGCATTGTCAGGACTGCTGCAGATTTCTTTGTGGGCAGAAAAAGGTGTCAAAGCAGGCAGGGGCCCAGTAGAAAAGACCAGCCTACAGCGGTGGGAGAAACAGTATGAGCGAGTGAGACGGGGGACTGAGTGAACTCAACAGAGCTCAAGCAAGACTGCTGTGGATTTCTTTGTGGGCAGAAAAAGGCACCAATGCAGGCAGGAGAACCATACAAAAGGGCTGCTTGCAGCACCAGGACAAACAGAATGAGCGCGTGACAGATGGAGACTGAGCGACCTCAATGGAGCTCTGTCGGGACAGCTGCGGATTTCTTTGTGGACAGACAAAGGTGCCAATGCAGCCAGGAGCCTCGTACACAAGCGCAGCCTGCAGCACCAGAGAAACAACAGAATGAGTGAGTGACAGAGCGGTAGTGAGAGAGCTCAACAGATCTGTATTGTGACTGCTGCGGATTTCTTTGTGGGCAGAAAATGTGGCAATGCAGGCAACGGCCCAGTACAAAAGGCCAGCTTGCAGCACAGGGAGAAATGGAATGAGTGAGTGAGAGAGGGGGAGTGAGCGAGCTCAATGGAGCTGTGTCGGGACTGCTTCAGATTTCTTTCTGGCCAGAACAAGCCGCCAATGCAGGCAGGAGCCCAGTACAAAAGGGCAGCCTGCAGCGGCAGGAGACACAGAATGAGTGAGTGAGGGAGAGGGAGTGAGTGAGCACAATGGAGCTTGTTGGGACTGCTGCAGATTTGTTTGTGGGCAGAAAAAGACAGCAATGTACACTTGGGCCCAGTACAAAAGGGCAGCCTGCAGTGGTGGGAAAACCAGAATGAGCGAGAGAGAGAGGGGGAGTGAGCAAGTTCAATGGAGTTCTATCGTGACTGCTGCAGATTTCTTTGTGGGCAGAAAAAGGCAGCAATGCACACAGGAGCCCAGTACAAAAGGCCAGCCTGCAGCGCAAGGAGAAACAGAATGAGGGAGTCAGAGGGGGGAGTGACCCATCTCAGCGGAGCTCTGTCAGGCCATCTGCAGATTTCTTTGTGGACAGAAAAGGGTGCCAATACAGGAAGGAGCTCAGTACAAAACAGCAGCCTACAGCACCAGGAGAAACAGAACAAGCGAGTGACAGAGGGCCAGTGAGCGAGCTTAACGGACCAACGCAATCGACATTCAGCATTGACAAATGCTTGTTTTTTTATTGTGTCCAGAACTGACTGTGTGTGTATGTGTGTGGGGGGTTGATGGCAGGCTCCGTGTGTGCAGTTAAAACACGATTCCCAGAATCATTAACTAGCACTAACCACGCAGTGTGTTAACACTTCAAGAAAGCATTTAATATACCTGTACACCTTATATGCTTTAGAGTAACCCCCAGTTGTATGAGCACGTGGTTGCAATTAGTAATCCTGTGCAAAAAATAGTGCCACATTAACAGGTTAGCACTGCACAGAAGAATGCTTTTTAAAATAGTATCAACCATGCTTGTCACAATGCAGTGCTAGTCCTGTTACAGTGGTATGTGGCCCCCATTTTCAGATTAGTGTTGTGCACTCCTAAGTGCTGCACCTGAGATAGCGCACAGCCACAGAAGGTGGTGGAATGGCACTCCTCCAGTGAGGAGAGAGTGACCAGTAGGTGCCGGAGGGTTCAGTAATGGGACACATCCTCTCAGTGTCTTTATAAGTAGCATAACCAAGAACTGGAAGGAGATATGCCTTTTGTAGATGACACCACAATCTGTATAGCGTTGATAGGTGCAGATGGAGAGAATGAGTGGGGACATTAGAAAACTTAAGGAGTGCTATGGGACATGGCAGTTCGGGTTCAAAGCCAAAAGTGAAATCAAGCATCTAGGTACCAGAAGCCTAGATGCTGAGTATAAAATGTAGAGGGAGGTACTTATGGTCACTAGGAAACCTTTATACAGCACTGTGCTCTGTATGCAGGAGAGGATTACTCATTTACATGGCCGTAGTAGTATATATGCACATGCACATGATCAGGGTAGCATCAAGTGATGCTGAATACAACACTGATCCAACCATGCTGTTCCCACAGTGTAATGTTTAGCTCTACACGCTAACCTTCTGAAAATTGACTAAAAATCCTGGCCGATGCATTCTAAGATGCAGAAGGTAAACATAAAAGGTTTATATTATCTATCTCTTTATGTATTGTTTTATCATATTTTGCTTGCAAAACCTTTATCCAATTTCAAAACATTGTGATGTGACTTAAAATGTTTATAACAGACTAGTTCAAATACAGTTCGTTTTCTTCTTTTACCTATATGCTGTCTTTATTTACTTATAAAAACACAGTCTGGTGGGCTGGCCTAGCAGCTTGGTGGTGATTGCACTGCCTCCCATGCCAGTGGCCCAGTTTTGGGGTGGAATTGAGCTGCACAGGGGTTAGCTGGGGAGATATGATTGAGCATCTCGGGGATGCTCTCCTCTCAGTGATGGGAAGTCTGACCACCCCCGCCTTCAACATCCACCTAGCTGAGGAGGGCGGGCAGGGCAGTGGAGTTGCATAAGGGGGAGGGCTCAGGCAGGCACAAAGCAAGCATGTGTCTTTATATGCAATTGCATAATTCCATGCTTGGCTGCCTGGGGGATGAAACAAAAGGTAGAAACCCCCTAATGGCAAAATGATCCAACAACCTGCTGCAGATTTTGCACTGCTAACCAGGCTCTGCTCATATCGGAATATGTGTCTCCTTGTCAATGGCCCTCCCACTCCTGGCCCCAACACGGGGATGTGAGTGGGGGAGGGGGATCTCAGAGCAAATATGTACTGTGGATGGTAAGTGATTGGGCTGGAGATGTCAGTGGGCAAAGGGGTAGCAGGGTGACTAAAGAGATAAAAATCTCTATGGGAAAAAAAAAGAAATACAACACAGTTTGAGAAGCTCAAACCCCAAAATAGACTGTGCATGCCTCCAGTGAGGATTCACAGTAAAGTTATTTAGTAAAACAATGCAAATGATATGCATATGCCAGCTAAACTCCTGATGAGAATTGAATACTGAGGGATTGCAGCAAAAATATACATTTTTGTTTCTTAACCAAGAAACTTTTATTAAACAAAACATTAAAATAAAAACTTAATCGAAACATAGTCCATAGAGTACAAACTAGCAATGATTTTAGCTTACACTTCCACAGCTCCTGAAGTGCTTCCCAAGCATTCAACTCAGATAAGTTGCTGGACTTACACAGTTATTAATTACACATAAAACAAATCAACACTTTAACTTGGAAAAATGCATGCAGCTCCCTATGTATACAGGTATGTTAGGAATATCCTGTATTAGCTTCCTATATAAATGTGTTGTCTGACAGTAAATGAAGGCAGCACTTATTTAAAAGAATAAACTACAGCATTTAAATTAGTTTTAAAAGTTTCTGTCATATCACAATGGTCTGATATTTGACTAAAGGTGTGCAAGCAAAACAAAAGGAAAACCCCATAAAGTGGCTAACTAAGGTGGTTATGAGTCTAGTAGCAACATTGGTGGGAGCTAGACAGCAGTAAACACCTGCTAACAACAAAGATAGGTTTGGAGAAGTGGGCTGAGATTTTGCAACAGCAGATCCTTGTAGCTTTTGGTAGAGTACTAGAAAAGACGGAAGTGAAATGGATGGAAGAGGACACATAGATGGCTACCCTACTTCCTCTCCTAAGTCAGTCCTGTCTCGATATTGTAGTTTTTCAGGGAGAGTAAGAGATGAGTTGCTTGATTTATTTTGTTTAGTCAGGATTCAGAAATTATTATTATATCAGGGTTGAGTATAGCGCAGTGGCTGTAGCAAGTCCACTTTAGGAAGGGGACTACGATATTGATATGTAGTATTTTAAGGCTATTTGAAAGAGCTGAGAGATGTGGGTCTGTGTGTTGGCTGTAGGAGGAGGTTGAGTTGGGCAGGTTGGGGTTTATGTCACCAGCTGATAAGAGTAGGAGGGCAAATAATATAATGCGCTTTGTATGTCTTGAACCAGGAGTGGTTGTGTTAGCAGTCGGGAGCTAGACTTTGCTCCCTTCTCCAAACCTATCTTTGTTGTAGCAGGTGTCTCATTGCTGTCCTGGCTCACAACCCAATATTGCTACTGAACTCATAACCACCTTAGTTAGCCACTCTTCTGCTGGCGAATTATATATTATGGGAGAGCTAAACATAAGTTGGACTACCATAACCAGCAAAGTGCTAAATGCTATACATGCACTCAACCTAACCTAAATTATCCAAGATCCAACTAGGTTAATCACAGGACAGGAAACTATTCCTCATTGACTTGGGCCTCTATAACTCACACCTAAAGGGTCATTAATTCGGTACTTAGCAGATGCCTTCAGTGACTATTGCATGACTTTCCTGTGCGCAAAATTACAAAGTCAAAGTCCCCTATAAACTCTATAAATCGAATCCATACATCCCTGAACATTGACCCACTTCTTTATGATTTGACTAATACTAACTGGGCAATCTGTAACTGTTGCCAGTAACCTAGATGTCGCAGCTAATTACTTTAGAGAACGATTCTTGAAGTCTGGAATCAATATGCACCATCATTGCCGGTGCGTGTCCGCGGAAACCACCTCCCTGATCTCCCCAGAACTTCATTGTTTGTCTATAAAAGTTACATGATACAGCCTGAAGCTCCATAAAAGAACAAAGCTCTTAAAGACTATGAGGCCCACTGGGTCCTCATAGAAACAAATGAACAAAAGCTACTTGTTTGGCTATATATGATTACTTTCAGCTTCTACTTAACTCTAATAAAATAACCTATCCAAATTCTTGGAAAGTAATCCACCTACTTTTTCTCCCACAGGCTCCTCCTCCAAATAAACAATACTGTCATTGCCGACCACCTTAGCATTGCTGCTGCTTAACCTTGCACTTTACCTCATGTGCTTCTACTCTGCTAGGCTCCCTCCCAACTATTAACCAGTTATTCTCCGCTATCTATTAGAAGTCCTCCAACCCCACCTCAGATTTTCCTTCTAAAATTTGAGAACTGACATGCTGGTGGCCTAAGTCTTCTAAACCTGAGCAAAGGTAGCTCCTCTGATGGACTGGACCCAAAGTTACTAAACTTGTCTGCCTCTGCCATTGATCCCCACTCACTGCTCTTTTTCGATCTCTCGTTTACTTGGCCAAAATTCCCTCATCAGTGGAAAACATGCTATTGTCCTCCTTCCATAAGTGTGATGCATCTCTCCTCTGAGAACTACCAGTTCTATATCTCTCCCTCTGATGTTAGCTAACCACAAGAATATCTAGTCCTTGACTAACTATCCCTGCCTTCCTCAGACAGAAATTTCTTCACCCAATATCAATCTGGGTCTGTAAACATCACTTACTACTACTACCTCTGCTTTGAATTACTGATGCGATCCTGACAGGCATGGATTGCGATCACATAACCACTGCCATTTTTATTGATCTTGCTAAAGCTTTTGACACGGTTTCCCACTCCCTCCTGCTCCACTTTCTCTCATCAGCTGGGCTGTCTGAACATGCCATTAAATGGTTCAGCACATACCTATATGACTGCTCACAGTCTGTAACAATATCCGACTACTATCTCCTCCTCTGCCTATATACTTTGGAGTCCCCAGGGTCCATACTAGGCCTCGATTTCTTCTCCATCTTTCTGAATGATCTTCTATCCATCTGTACCTCATCTTCTATACATATGTATGCTGATGATGTGGTTCTATTCTCCTCTGGGTCCTCACCCTTGGATGTTGCCTCCAGGCTCCAACGTGATTTCAATAATGCCTAGAGCTGGTTTCAATCTCACCAACTCTTCCTAAATGCCAAGAAAACTGTGTCCATGACTTTTGGCACACATCAGAAGCTGTCAAGGCTCCCTTCTGCCACTACCTTCACTACCCTCGACGAAGCAACTGTAATTGCTACCGAGTCTTTCAGGTATCTGGGTGTTTGGCTGGATAAACATCTCACCTTCTCAGCCCATGTAGATGCCATAATAAAAAAGCTTCGTCCCAAACTCGGTGCCTTATATAGAAACCGCTCCTGCCTCCCGCTACAGGCAAGACGCAAACTGATCCAAAAAATGATCCTCCCGGTTTTCGACTATTGCAATGTCGTTATTGCTCTGTTCTGCCACCTCCTTAGCCAACCTGGATACTCTTTTCAACTCATTCTGTCAGTTTGCTCTGGATGCACCTGACTTACCCACCGCTGCCACTTGTACTGAAGCTTTTTCGCCTTCCATCCCTAATAAATAGGTGACTGCATCATTGTACAAATCTCATCTCTAGGCACTGGCTTGGCACACTCCCTCCTACCTAAATTCCCTAACTCTCTACCTACTTCTCCTCAACTTCTAAGAGTTTCCATGACCACAGAACTCTTTGTCTGTCTTTGAGATCCACTCGCATTAGTGGATAGGCTCTACCCCTATCATCTCCCCAAATGTGGAATGCTCTTCCTCACATATCCAATCCTCTTCCTCACCTGGCTCATTAAATCAAGCTCTTCATAATTTCCTTTCTTTAAATTGCACCTGCCCCTAGCTCCCCCCCTTTCTTGTCCTACATCCTGTTTGATGCCCTGCTGACTCACTTCACTTGCCACCCTGTGCTATTCTTAGTCTGCATAGTGCAGGCCATCGGTTCACACTTGCTATTACATTACGGTCTCTCTCTGTGTCTCACCACAAGCTCACTGCGACTGGTTTTCACTTCTCTACCCTTGTAATTATTTGCTTTTCATGCTAATGTGTAATTCAGTTGTAACCTATGTTTTTGTGTGATACTGTGTATTTTGTGTGTACTCATTGTTACTATGTAACTCCCACCACCCTCTCTCCCAGGTCGTATCAGGAGACGAGCAACTTGTTGTTCAGTGTACCTTCCCTGGTGAAATTTTTCAATAAATAAATTAATTTGAGCACATAGTGGTGCATATTGTGACCTTACCTGTGGTCACCATTATGATGCTCCCAAGTAGTATACCAAAATTATCCTTGGCATGTAAAGGTTCTACATCCCTGCTCACAGTTTAAATGGCTCCAATTATTATAGTAAAATGATCCTTGGTGTCTAGTGCTCCCCACCCAGGAATACTAAGCTGGGAGCTCATTTCTAGATGCATCCTGGGGAAGGAGAACTTGTACAAGTGGGTCTTAGGTAGCAAAATAGTTCAAAATACATAACATACATGGAGCAGAGTGGTACACAACCACAAATTACATTGGGAATAATACATGCAAGATGTGAGAACTTGAGTGACAAGCAAACAATTGACAATGCATATACAGCACAGTCAGGAGCCACAATCCTATGCTGGCAATCAAATACAGAGCAGTTTTATTTATTTATTTGGCTTTTGTTAACCGGGGAGGTACACTAGACAAGTTATATGCCTATTTTCAGGAACTTCCCGGGAGAGTACAACAGGTAATACAGGTACATCAGAACATAACAGCAAGTAAAGCTAGTACATAGAGTAACAAAATGCACTGAGTCACAAAAGGGTAAGGCATGGAGTGAACTGCTATGACAGAAATTGATAAAGTATGTATAATCAACAATATATAGTCTAGAGCATACATAGTGCAGTCAGATGCCTAGGAGAGCAATTGGATCATGAGAAATGACCAAAAGATCATTGGCAGGTCCTCAGAACAGTTGGGCTCCTAGTACAATTAGGCTAGGGAGGCTTGGGACATTTGCATGCTGAGGCCAGTTTCAGATGTCCCCACAGGGACTTCCGGATGCACTGATGGGAGGAGGCAGAACAAACATGGTCAGGAAAGGAGTTCCAGAGCCTAGGAGCACATGCAACAAAGTCCCTGTCCCCCATAAGGGTTCAGGTGAGGGGTACTTTTAGCATCCCAGGACCCTGGGACCTGAGTGGTAAGAAGAGGGGTCAGGAGGTGACAGAAGCTGTGCCAGCCCCAGAGGGGGTGCCAGTTCTGATCACTTTGCCCATGAGGCATCCCAGCCCAAAGTTCAGGTGACTGGTCAGGGAAAGCCAACCTAGTTTATCATAAAGCTCACAATGGTGGGTGAGACGGGGGCTAGTGCAAAGTGACAGATGTTACTGTACGTTGTGTGCCACTGAGTAAGAAGAGCTTTGGAGGTACAGGCAAATTGGTGGAGACCATAGCTAAGGGAGAGAAGTAGTACACCTCTAGCAAGTGCCAGACGAGCAGCAGGTGTCAGGTTATTTTTGGCCCTATAGGCCAGACCCAATTTACAGTTCACAGTTCTACAGACATTTAGGATATGACTCCCTAGGTCCAACTGGGGGTCAAGTGTCACCCCAAGGTATTTGATGGAGTTTACAGTTAGGAGGGGAGCTCCATCTGCACAACTGATATGCAAAGGGGCTGGAGAGGCTTTTACTTCAACATTAGCTATAAACATTTGTGCATAATGCCTAGAGTGGAAGCATAGGTGCCAAATTTTAGCTGTACCTAAACTGGAAACAAGTAATAGGAGAGCAAGAGGGAAAACTAGAGCAAGTGCAGGAGGGAGAGGTGAGACCACTGAAGTGTTTTTTTTTGTTTGTTTTTTTAACTTTCTTTTTATCCTCCTGGTCACCCTTGTCACTCCACTCCTTCGGGCTAGCTCAATGCCCTCCAGTCCCCACTGGGTCTGCCCCTAGAGTGCCTTTTTTTTTTTTACCTGCCTCCTTCACCTTGCACAGCGGGGTCTGCCCGTGGTTGCAGGCTGGGTGGCTAGAGTGGCCATCATCCAGAGTGCCGTGGGCTGTTTTCTGTTTTTTCTTTGTCCCTCCCCTCCCTCCCACTGACGATGCTGGCTAGGGCAGAACATGCTAACCCACGCCTGCCAAGTGCCGAATGGTATCCCCCCTCCCTGACTCCCCCCAATGGGAGCTGCCACAGCCCCGAGAGCTGGTGCTTCCACCGGCTCTCCCGGGCATCGGGTGTATGAAACACCCCCGGTGTCCCTCCCTGAAGGAGGAGAGCATCTGTTGGGATGCTCGATCCTCATTCCCCCTGCCGACTCCCGATGACCTGAGTCCATTCCCGAACCCGGGTCACCGGTGTGGCGCGAGGTGTGGCGTCCAGCGCCTCAGCCCTCAGGGCCACCAGGCCGGCCTCACTGAAGTGGTTTGAAAGAATCCATGGGAGGGAGATTGGTGAATGGCTGGGGCATGGGAGTTCCAGATTTTAGGGCAGCGGTGGCTGACCATGACTTTGCCGATGGTTGTGAAAACTGAAAGGACTGCTAGAGTTCAAATATTTCAGCTTCTGATGGTATGGCTATAATGGGGCCATCAGAGAGATAGGAGGCTAGGGAAACAAACCGGATTTGCCCACAAAGCTGGCACAGTCGGCATGGTGTCTGTCCACAAGAAAAGAAAAGGAGAGAGATTTAAATATAGAACAATGGTGAGTCCAAGAAGGATAGTCGAGAGTGTAATGGCAGAAATAGTTGAAGAGTGTGTCCAGTCTGGCAAGGGTAGTGAAGGGGGCTACGCTGTAGACCACATCACCATAGTCAGAGATTTGGAGGATCATTCTCAGGATAATAGCATGGTATGCTGGAGATGGGATACAGTCACAGTTCCTGTAAAGTGCACCAAATTGTTGTGCAGCTTTTTGACTATAGCATCCACTTGTTCAGAAACATTTAGGTGCTGGTCTAGCCAGATACCAAGATAACTAAAGGTGGTGACATCTTCCACAGGGGAGCCATCCAGGGTATGGAAGGTAGGAAGGGGAGGGAGCCTAGAGAGTCTGGTGCCTTGTGCCAAAGGACATGGAGACAGCCTTCTTGGCATTGAGGAAAAGCTGATTTGTGTGTGGTCAGGGCTGAACTTGATCAAAGTCCAGCTGGAGTCTGTGGGCCTGCTGTGAAGAGGACCGTGTCATCCATGTACATGTGAATGGATGCAGACAAGCACATGGAGGAGGAGATCATTAAGGAAAATGAAGAAAAGTAGTGGGCTTAACACAGATACTTGTGGGACCCTAGTGGATACAGGCAGGGAGGAGAAAGGGGGTCACCACTTTTGACTGCTTGGGACCTACCCCTGTGGTAGGAGTGGAACAGCTGATGGCTAATTCAGAGAGGCCTGCAGCCTGGAGTTTGGCTAATAATTGGGTGGTAGACAGGGTTGAATGCTTTGGCTAGATCGATAAAGATAGCAGAAGTGAATAGGCTGTGATCCATACTATTATGGATGGATTTGGTGAGCCTGAGCAGGTGGTGGAGTGATTTTTGCAGAAGTCAAACTTGTATTGGGTGAAAAAGGAAGAGGAGTCCAGAAAGGGAGAGAGTTGTAACAAGATAATTTGTTCCTGTATTTTGGAGGGAGTAGAGAAATGAGTCAGTAGCTGTTCATACCTGATGGGTCACCATCTTTTGGAGGAGGAGGAGTAACAGTGGCAGCCTTCCAGTCAGCAGGGATGGAGGAACACCAGAAAGAGAGGTTAGGGAGGTCATCCAATGGGGAGGAGATTGCAGAAGCAGTCTAATTGAGGTGCTTGCTATCCCAGCCATCTGGGCTCCTACCCTTGGAAGGATTAAGGGTGGGAAGTGTGTCGGGGATAAAGGATGGAATTACTGGAGAGAAAAAAAACAATAGTGGGAATGAAGGAGATGACAGTCATGTAGGCTGGCGGGGTGAGAGGGAAGTGAGGGAAGGGGATAGGTAGGAGAAGAGAGGAGGTACAGGTGATGAAAAGAATTACATCTCTAAGGACAAGAGGTTAGAGATAGGGTGTCACTGACTCTGAGGACAGGCAAAGGAGTGGGAGGGGAGAAGAGATTGTGGCAGCCTTTCAAAATTTAGACAGGTAACCAATGTTGGTACTGAAGTTAGATGTAAAATTCTCACCTTTGGCAAGCTTATTGCCATAGTACAGATGCTGCGGAGATGATGATACCTCTGGAAGCCATGGGGGATGGGTTACGTTTATTTTTTGACCAGGCCAAATCATGCACTTGCAAGTAAGCTATGAGGTCAGCCATGATCTAGGGGAGGTGGTGTACCTTTTCTCATGTCCTGCTCTGGGGAGGCATGGAGTCCCATAAAGGGAGAGGTAGTATAGCGCAGTGGTTTAAGGCTCTGAGCTGCAAATCTGGTGACATCCAGCAGACCAGACCTGGGTTTGAATCCCACAGCTTCCACTTGCATACTGTGTGACTCTGAGCAAGTCACTTAACTTCCCTGTGCTCCCAGGTTGCTCCTGTAAAAAAGCTTTCAGCTTAGTGTGCTAGTCCTGGTTAAACAACTAAAAAAATATATAGTTAGAGTAATTTTGTTTTGAAATATGTTAGCATGGAATCAGTGGAGCAGACCAGTGAGATAGGGGACCAATCAGAGTGACTTAGGTCATGGCGCAAGGGGGTGAGGTCCAGTGATTTGAAGGAAAATATAAGCAGTGTTTTGGTGGGGGTGAGGGGGCTTTAGTTGAATGAGAGGCATCAGAGGGTTGTTATTATGGTGTCAAATCAGAAAAGAGGGAAGTCAAGAGTGGAATGCCATAGGGATCCATCCTGACTCTTGTTCTCTTCAATATGCTCATTAACAATGTCTGAGAATGAATCTTGGGGCTGTGTCTTTGAAGATGACACCAAGCTCATGGGAGGGTAGATAGTGATGGAAGTAGGAAACTGCAGACTGACATGTAAAGATTAGGAGGTGGCTAAGGTTTGGCAGTTGAAATTCAATGCCAAAAAGTGCAAGGTGATTCACTTAGGGGACAAGAACCCCAGGACAGAGTACTAGATGGGAGGGGTAGAGCTGTGCACTACAGCTGAGAAAAGGGACCTAGTATTCGTCATTAGTGACTCCCTTAAACAATCAAGCCAGTACAGTGAGACATCTAGTAAGGCAAATAGGATATAAGGATGTGCCAAAAGAGGTTCTGATAGTAGAAGAAAAGAGGTTTACTGCCTCTTTATTGATCGTTGGTGAGGCTGTACTGGGTATACTGTTCAGAGTTCTGAACTTCTGAAGACCTCACCTCAGGAAAGATAAGGACAAAGGGTGATCAGGATGATTCAGAGCTGACAGGACAGATCGTATGAGGATCTGCTCAAGGCACTGAACATGTTTTCACTGGAGACCAGACAAGAGAGGAATGATATGATAGAGACCTTCAAGTTCCTGTAAGGAATAAACAAGGTGGATGAAGAACTACTTAGTATGAGTAACAGTCCAAGGTTATGGGGGCACAAGTATAGACTGATGGCAGGGAGGTTCAAGAGGGATATTGGAAAGTTTTATTTTCCAGAAATGGTGGTGGAAATGTGGAACAGTTTGCCAACTGAGATGGCAGGCACCAAAACCATAAATGGTTTCAAGCATGACTCTGACAAAGTGAAGGGTATAATGGTTACTCATGCTGATAGTAGTAGGGAGGGAAACAAGGGAGTGGTTAGTGAAGGCTATTACCCTGCATGGACAGTAGGTTCTGAGGATTAATATGGGAAATGGGGCAGACAGGATGTACCATTTTTATATTGATTGCGCACAGTACAAATAACATATTGCAGGCTGCTGGTGACAGTAGTTTGGAATATTTGCACCAACTACTGACAATTTTGCCGCTGCAATCAGGGGCCACCTCATCATTTAAGTGTCAGCCATCTGCAGTGAGGAGCCACCCATCATTGCAGAGTGGGATGTAAAACCTTGATATTGTTTGTAAACAGGGCGGCAGATTGCCGCCGTGTTCACAAACAATATAACCCCCCCCACGTGTTTATGTGCCAACAGGGTCCCCAAACCCCGTCGGCCTCAGTGCCCCATTGTTTATGGTGCCGACGGCGGAGCTCACTCCCCATCGGCATTCTGTAACACCCCCCCACTTTTATTCCTGCTGACGGGGTGCCCAATCCCTGTAGGCTACTGCTGCCCCCCCAAAAGAAAGCCATTGGTGGCACGCTGGGTGCCCATCCCAGTGTGCCACATGCCCCTGTAAAGGGAAAAACGGTCCCATGAAGCATTTTTTTTTACCTGCAAAAAAGGAAATGGTTTCTCGTAGTGTCCCTGGCCCCCACCTGCAACCCACACCAACCCACTGCACACCCTGCCTCCCCACACCCCCCTGTCACCTCATACTTACCTCCGGAGCTTGACGCAAAGATCTTCAGTGGACCAGGAACACATCTGCACTCTTCAAAGCCGACCGTGAACTGAGGAAATGCCGGTAAGCTGTATAACATAATAAATAGTGTTTTTTCAACTTTAGTACATATCTCAGGCATTTTTGGGACTTTTTTCACCAAATTTTCAACATAGGGTTTTTGGGAGCCTCCTCATGAATTCGTGAACTGTGATTGCATTAATCGGCCCGAAGGTGATTTGCATGTCACGCCGAATCACCTTCGGGTCATTAACAAAATGACAGTGCCAGTTCACAGGGTGGACTCAAAAGCCTATGTTGCAAATTTGTGGAATAATCCAAAAATGACTGTTTTATGAGTGTGCGCTGCACAGTTGCTACCCCCCATCATAACTTCGTGAATTTGCAATATTTTCATGCCAGATTTTCAACATTGGCATTTTTTTTACACCTCCTTGTGATCAGTACAGCTGTCATTGTTCACATCCTGGTGGAAATATGTTTTCACACTTCTGGCACAGAATAGCGCAGTTGCTGTGGGAAATCAGTGTTCAGGACAGATTAAGAAAATGACAGTGACACTGTTCATGAGTAGAGGTCTTGAATCGGCTGTGTTGAAAATCTGCTAACAATACTCATCAAAATGACTGGTGGTGTTACTTGTGCCGCAGGCGCAGTTTGCACACACGCTTGTAACTTCGTGAATTATATTTTCACCCAGATGTTCAACATTGCCATTTTCCCACACCTACTTATGAACAGTGCATCCGTCTATTTTCCCATCCTGACTGAAATGTGTTTTCACACTTCCGGCGCAGAATAGAGCAGTCGCTGTGGGAAATCACTGTCTGGGACAGATTAAGAAAATGACAGTGATACTGTTCATGAGCAGAGGTCCTAAAATGCCTATGTTGAAAATCTGGTGATGATAGCCCAGCAAATGACTGTGTTACAAGTGTGCATTGCACACTTTCCACACACCCTTGTAACTTCACAGATTTGTAGTATTGTCATGCCAGATTTTCAACAGTGGCATTTTTTCACACCTCCTTATGAGCAGCACAGCTGTCATTTTTCACATCCTGACTGAAATGTGGTTTCACAGTTGACGCAAACAATAAAGCGGTCGCTGTGGTAAATCAGTGTTAGGGACAGATTAAGAAAATGACAGTGGCACTGTTCATGAGCAGAGGTCCTAAAAGCCCTATTTTGAAAATTTGGTGACGAAACTCCATAACATGATTGTGTTACAAGCGTGCATTGAACTGTTTCACGCACCCTTGTAACTTTGCACATTTGTAATATTTTCACAGCACATTTTCAGCAGTGGCACTTTTTTCACACCTCCTTATGAAGAGTACAGCTGTCATTTTTCACATCTGATCTAAATATGTTTTTGCACTCCTGCCGGAGAATAGCACGGTCGCTGTGGGAAATCAGTGTTTGGGACAGATTAAGATCGAACAAGTGGGGGGGGGAGTGACCTAGCTAAACTCAGCTCTGTCAAGACTGCTGCAGATTTGTTTGTGGGCAGAAAAAGGCCCCAGCGCAAGAGCCCAGTACAAAAGGGCAGCCTGCAGCACTGGGAGAAACAGAACGAGAGAGCGAGTGAGGGAGGGTGAGTGAGTGAACTCACTGGAGCGCTGTCAGGACTGCTGCAGATTTCTTTGTGGGCAGAAAAAGGTGTCAAAGCAGGCAGGGGCCAAGTAGAAAAGGCCAGCCTGCAGCGGTGGGAGAAACAGTATGAGTGAGTGAGATGGGGGACTGAGTGAACTCAACAGATCTCTAGCAGGACTGCTGCGGATTTCTTTGTGGGCAGAAAAAGGCGCCTATGCAGTCAGGAGCACCGTACAAAAGGGCCGCTTGCAGTGCCAGGACAAACAGAATGAACGTGTGACAGAGGGAGACTGAGCGACCTCAACATAGCTCTGTCAGGACAGCTGCGGATTTCTTTGTGGACAGACAAAGGTGCCAACGCAGCCAGGAGCCCCGTACACAAGCGCAGCCTGCAGCACCAAGAGAAACAGAATGAGTGAGTGACAGAGCGGTAGTGAGTGAGCTCAACAGAGCTGTATTGTGACTGCTGTGGATTTCTTTGTGGGCAGAAAATGTGGCAACGGAGGCAGGAGCCCAGTACAAAAGGCCAGCCTGCAGCACCGGGAGGAACGGAATGAGTGAGTGAGAGGGGGGAGTGAGCGAGCTCAATGGAGCTGTGTCGGGACTGCTTCAGATTCTTTCTGGCCAGAACAAGCCGCCAATGCAGGCAGGAGCCCAGTACAAAAGGGCAGCCTGCAGTGGCAGGAGACACAGAACGAGTGAGTGAGTGAGGGGGAGTGAGTGAGCACAAAGGAGTTCTTTTGGGACTGCTGCAGATTTGTTTGTGGGCAGAAAAAGACAGCAATGCATGCTGGGGCCCAGTACAAAAGGGCAGCCTGCAGTGGCGGGAAAACCAGAATGAGCGAGTGAGAGAGGGGGAGTGAGTGAGCTCAATGGAGCTCTATCATGACTGCTGCACATTTCTTTGTGGGCATGAAAAGTCGGCAACACAGGCAGGAGCCCAGTACAAAAGGGCAGCCTACAGCGCTGGCAGAAATGGAATGAGCGAGTGAGAGAAGGGGAATGAGAGCAAGCTGAATGGAGCTGTGTCAGGACTGCTGCAGATTTCTTTGTGGGCAGAAAAAGCTGCCAATGCAGGCAGGAACCCAGTACAAAAGGACAGCCTGCACCCACAGGAGACACAGAACCAGTGAGAGAGTGAGGGAAGTGGAATGAGTGAGCTCAACAGAGCTCTGTTGGGACTGCTGCAGATTTCTTTGTGGGTAAAAAAAGGCAGCAATGCACCGAGGGACCCAGTACAAAAGGACAGCCTGCAGAAGTGGCAGAAATAGAATGAGTCAGTGAGAGAGGGGGGAGTGAGTGAGCTCAACAGAGCTCTATCGTGACTGCTGTGGATTCCTTTGTGGGCAGAAAAAGGTGGCAACGCAGGCAGGAGCCCAATACAAAAGGCCAGCCTGCAGCACCGGCAGACACGGAACGAGTGAGTGACAGAGGGGGAGTGAGCAACCTCAACGGACCTGTGTTGGGACTACAGCAGATTTCTTTGTTGGCAGAAAAAGCCACCAACAGAGGCAGGAGCCCAGTACAAAAGGCCAGCCTGCAGCACAAGGAGAAACAGAATGAGGGAGTCAGAGGGGGGAGTGAACCACCTCAACGGAGCTCTGTCAGGCCATCTGCGGATTTCTTTGTGGACAGAAAAGGGTGCCAACGTAGGAAGAAGCTCAGTACAAAACAGCAGCCTGCAGCACTGGGAGAAACAGAATGAGCGAGTGACAGAGGGCCAGTGAGCGAGCTCAACGGACCAATGCAATCAATATTCAGCATTGACAAATGCTTGTTTTTTTATTGTGTGCAGAACTGACTGTGTGTGTATGTGTGTGGGGGGTTGCTGGCAGGCTGCGTGTGTGCAGTTAAAACACGATTCCCAGAATCATTAACTAGCACTAACCACGCAGTGTGTTAACACTTCAAGAAAGCATTTAGTATATCTGTACACCTTATATGCATTAGGTAACCCCAGTTGTATGAGCACCTGGTTGCAATTAGTAATCCTGTGCAAAAAAAATAGTGCCACATTAACAGGTTAGCACTGCACAGAAGAATGCTTTTAAAATAGTATCAGCCATGCTTATCACAATGCAGTGCTAGTCCTGTTACAGTGGTATGTGGGCTCCCATTTTCAGATTAGTGTTGTGCACTCCTAAGTGCTGCACCTGAGATAGCACACAGCCACAGAAGGTGGTGGCAAATGGCACTCTCTCCAGTGAGGAGAGAGTGACCAGTAGGGTGCTGGAGGGTCCAGTAATGGGACACATCCTCTTCAGTGTCTTTATAAGTGGTAAAACAGAAAAACTGGAAGGGGAGATATGCCTTTTTGTAGATGACACCACAATCTGTAATAGCGTTGATAGGTGCAGATGGAGAGAATGAGTGGGGACATTAGAAAACTTAAAGAGTGCTATGGGACATGGCAGTTCGGGCTCAAAGCCAAAAAGTGCAACATCAAGCATCTAGGTACTAGAAGCCTAGAGGCTGAGTATAAAATGTGGAGGGAGGCACTTATGGTCACTAAGGAAACCTTTTATACAGCACGGTGCAGGAGAGGATTGCTCATTTACATGGCCATAGTAGTATATATGCACATGCACATGATCAGGGTAGCATCAAGTGATGCTGAATACGACACCGATCCAACCATGCTGTTCCCACAGTGTAATGTTTAGCTCTGCATGCTAACCTTCTGAAAATGGGGCCCCAATTGACTAAAAATCCTGGCCGATGCCTCCTACGATGCAGAAGGTAAACATAAAAGGTTTATCTTATCTATCTCTTTATGTATTGTTTTATCGTATTTTGCTTGCAAAACCTTTATCCAATTTCAAAACATTGTGATGTGACTTAAAATGTTTATAACAGACTAGTTAAAATATAGTTTGTTTTCTTCTTTTACCTATATGCTGTCTTTATTTACTTATAAAAACACAGTCTGGTGGGCTGGCCTAGCAGCTTGGTGGTGATTGCACTGCCTCCTATGCCAGTGGCCCAGTTTTGGGGGTGGACCCGAGTTGCACAGGGGTTAGCTGGGGAGATATGATTGAGCATCTCAGGGAATGCTCTCCTCTCAGTGAGGGGAAGTCTGACCACCCCGCTCTTCAACATCCACCTAGCTGAGGAGGGCTGGCAGGGCAGTGGAGTTGCATAAGGGGGAGGGCTCAGGCAGGCACAAAGGAAGCATGTGTCTTTATACTGCATTGCATAATTCCATGCTTGGCTGCCCAGGGGATGAAACCAAAGGTAGAAACCCCCTAATGGCAAAATGATCCAACAACCTGCCACAGATTTTGCACTGCTAAACGGGCTCTGCTCATATATGTGTCTCCTTGCCAATGGCCCTCCCACTCCTGGCCCCAACACAGGGGATGTGAGTGGGGGAAGGGGATCTCAGAGCAAATATGTACTGTGGATGGTAAGTGATTGGGCTGGAGATGTCAGTGGGCAAAGGGGTAGCAGGGTGACTAAGGAGATAAAAATCTCTATGGGAAAAAAAAAACAAATAAAACGGAGTTTGAGAAGCTCAAACCCCAAAACAGACTGTGCATGCCTCCAGTGAGGAGTCACAATAAAGTTATTTAGTAAAACAATGCAAATTAATGTGCATATGCCAGCTAAACTCCTGATGAAAATTGAATACTGAGGGATTGCAGCAAAAATATATATTTTAAAATAAAAACTTAAAACGTAGTCCATAGAGTACAAACTAGCAATGATTTTGGCTTACACTTCCACAGCTCCTGAAGTTCTTCCCAAGCATTCAACTCAGATAAGTTGCTGGACTTACACAGTATTTAATTACACATAAAACAAATCAACACTTTAACTTGGAAAAATGCAAGCAGCTCCCTATGTATACAGGTATGTTAGGAATATCCTGTATAGCTTCCTATACAAATGTGTTGTCTGACAGTAAATGAAGGCAGCACTTATTTAAAAGAATAAACTACAGCATTTAAATTAGTTTTAAAAATGTCTTGTCACATCACAATGGTCTGATATTTGACTAAAGGTGTGCAAGCAAAACAAAAGGAAAACCCCCATAAAGAAGTAGAATAAGAGATAGCCCTGTTTTGTTTACCTCAGCTCTGCAGTTTCAGAGATCCTCTCATCAAGCTAGCAGCTAACTGAATGCAGCAGGCAATGAGTTCAACTCTAGGACATTCATGGGGTAGGGGCAGTGGGATGGGTAGTTTCAGAACATAGTCCATTTCAGTATATAGTTTATTTGTTTCAGTATATGGAGTATGTGAATTTTTCAGTCTACAGTGTATGTGTTTCAATACATAGTGTATGTGTTTCACCATGTAGTGTATTTGTTTCAGTATATAGTGTATGCAGATTTTTCAGTGCATAGTGTATTTATTTCAACAGATAGTGTATGTATTTCAATACAAAGTGAAGATGTTTCAATATATAGTGTATTTGTTTCAGTATATAGTGTATGTGCTTTTTTCAGTGTGTAGTATATGCATTTCAATAGATAGTGTGTGTATTTCAATATACAGTGTATTTGTTTCAATATATAGTGTATGCAGGTTTTTCAGTGCATAGTGTATTTATTTCACTAGATAGTGTATGTATTTCAATATAAAGTGTAGATGTTTCAATATATAGTGTATTTGTTTCAGTATATAGTGTATATGCTTTTTTCAATGTGTAGTGTATGTATTTCAATATATAGTGTATTTGTTTCAGTATATAGTGTATGCAGTTTTTTCTCAATATATAGTGTATGTGTTACAATCTATAGAGTATTTGTTTCAGTAGATATTTTATGTGGATGTTTCAGTCTGTAGTGTATGTATCTCAATAGGTAGTCTATATGTTTCAGTACATAGTACATTTGTTTCAGTATATAGTGTATGTGGATTTTCAGTATTCAGTATGTGGATTTCAGTAGATAGTGTATGTATTTCACTATGCAATGTAAGCATTTCACTATATAGTGTATGTGTTTCACTATATAATATATGTATTTCAGTATACAGTATATGTATTTCACTATACGATGTATATATTTCAGTAGTTACTGTATGTGGTTCACACATTGTGTATGTATCTCACTATATAATGTATATATTTCACTGTATGATGTATGTATTTCACCATATAGTGTGTGTTTTACTATACAGCCAGAGATTCTGAATTATGTCCCTAACGGCTTGCCATACATGTTAGCCAGAAATAAAGTCTAGAGATGTTGTAAGCATGATATATAAATATATATATGAGTGAGGCATAATAACATTTAACATTACAAAATTACACAACACCTTGAAAATAATAAAAATAATAGAGAAAACACTTTTCCTGGCAGTGTAGCGGCCCCCTTAATGTGATTCAGCAAGTAATTGCAGATAATAGTAGGCACTTACCAGACTTTAAATAAACATTCCATTTACTTGCACAAAAGTACAAATTGTACAGAGAGGTGTACAGTATAATAGGCAATTCAATGCAGAACACTATCCCCACAAATTGAAGTACAGATCCTCCCACTCAGCTAAGATGTAAAGCTTCCTCTGATCCAGTGATGCAGCAGTTCATAAAGCACATCTCTGGACAGTATTTTTTACATGAACATGAATGTGGATGCCATAGTTTGACAAGCTGCATGGCTACCTTATTCCCCCCAGCATCCAAAGCAAAGGAACACCCCCCCTCCAAAAAAACAACAACACATGAAAAGAGTTACACAGATACTTATTATTAGTCATGTGCGCTGTGGATCTCAAATTGAGACCAGTGGCACAAAAATAATGACCATTGTAATTACACTGTATACTGGTAAAAGAAGCTGTGCATGATACCTTATTTATTGAATTTGTGCTCTATTTATGCATCTTTCTCTTGTCAGAGAATAATGAGAAAAAATGTTTTATCCTCTAATCTGCAGTATCATTTCTCTCCACTGGTATGACGCTGTAGAGTGGCAGAGCATGATTTTTGTTGGTCCCCCTAGGAATAAAAGGGTCAAGGAATTCTGAAAGAGGGCGATCATATTGCATGCAACCTGGAGGGGACAAAGCTGATTTTTTTTTTCTTTCCATCAAATGATTTTTGTTGTGTGTTTGTTTTTAATAACCAGGACTTCACTTTAATCATACAATTATTCACCATGGAGTCTGAAAATGAACTTTGGATAAAAGAATGCATTATATCCTGATAAACTTGTTTTTGCTTTTCAAGAAACACATGATGTTGCAAAAAAATTCAACCTGTTCTAACAAATTAATGAATTACTAAATAACTTTAGTTGTAAAGCCTGTAAAGAAATCCATGACCCTATTTTAAATACCACAGTATATGGTGTTAGCATGCTTTTTAAAACCTTATATAAAATACAAATCACTATTACAAGTACAGTTTGTTAAAATGTCATTGTGCTTCAAACTGATACATTGTTATATGCTTTAATGCCCCTAAACAATGTCTCAAAATGTAGCAGTCTTAATATGTAGTAACAAATCACCAAAACACATACTGTAATAGAAATATTGTATCAGGTTCACTTCAGAGATGGTCTTTTAGGAGTTCACTCAAATGTGACTATTATTCACTGTTAAACCTGCCAAGTATAAATTAGTTTAACAAGATCATTTAAGCTGTTTTTACTGTGCCCTTTATTCAGTCCCTTATCTGAAAGAACCTGCACAGTGCCTGAAGGGATTAGTGATGCAGACACCACTCAACCCCCACCCCACCCTCCCACAACTCAGTGAATACTTTCATTGGACAGCCATGCTTAAAGGATTAAAGGCAAAAGATCCTCCCACCAACTCACGTATTTATTATTTATTTTATTTAGTTAAACATCAGTATAGAAACCTTTGAGCCAGAGGCTCATTTACAAAGGTACCTCGTCACAAAGAGGACATCAGAACAGTAGTACAAGGGACACAGTACTTACAAACAAAAAAGTTACAGTTCAATTACAATTTTGTTACAATAGAATACAATCCAACGAAGCAAAAGATAACAAAAGGTGCAAAACTTATGGTCGAGGGAGAGCTGGTGGGGGTAGAAGGGAGGGAGATAGGGGAGGAGGAATTAGTAGGGAAAGGAAGGGGGGAGCCGCTCAGTGAGCATTGTCAAACAGAGTATATATATATTTTTTTTTTTTTTGCACTAGGCTAGCGGCACTTAAAGCACACATCCTGCCTTTCTGAAGAAACATTAGTCCACCTACAGTGCATTACTTCATTTTCAAGGAGGCATGCCAGACCCAAACACTTGAAAAACTTGTTTTCAGTGTGGACAGTGAAACACGGATCTAATGAAAGTACAAAAGTAAATTCAGTCTGTGTGTGCTCGTAGACATACAGAATAGAGCTGTGTTTAATTAACTATATTAAAATGAAAAACATTTTTTTCTCACACTTCTCAGTTATGCTCACATTTAACCCTCATAACCAACACCCACATGTGTTCATACTCTGACTCACTACCACACTTAGGAACATAGAAACTGTTAGCAGATTAGGAATGCTAGGCCCATCCAGTCTGTTCATAATCCCTGTACTTTTGTACGGCCTCTGACCCTCCATCTGTTTTAGCTCTATGGTTCCATTATGCCTGTACCATGCATGTTTCAATCCAACAACAGTGCTCACTCCCAATATCTCCTTTTGCAAACCATTCCATGCATCTGCTACTCTCTTTGTGAAGAAAAACCTCCTCACATTCCCTTGTAACCTGCCACCTTTTAATTTCATGTCATGCCCCCTCATTTCTGTACTCCTCCTCTATTGGAATACAGTATATCTCCCCCTGCACATTGTTTATGCCCTTAAGGTCACATACATGCTAACAACTAACCTCATAATTCAAACATATACCCACTGACAGTATACCCATGTGCACACTCACTCTCAGTCTTTCACAGGCAAGTCAAAACAATAGAGTGACATGGTAGTTTAAGGTGTGAAGGAACCTATTTGTATGTTTTCAGTTGTTTTTTTTTTTAGAAGACAGGAAGTTATTATCCCTCTGTACAGACGGTGAGACCCCATCAAGAGTTCTGTGTGCAGTTCTGGAGACCCCATCTCTGCAAGGAGATAGAATAGAGGCAGTCCAGAGATGGGCAACAGAATGGTGCAAGGTTAGCCCCAGAATTCATACAAAGAGAGACTAAAGAAGATTACTATGTACACCCTCAAGAAAAAGATGGAGGGGAGGCACATGATAGAAACTTTTAAGTACCTCAAGTTGTAATGTAGAAGGGTGTTTGAAGGTGATGGGGGGAGCAAGTGGGGAAATGAGAGAACTGTGGATTCCAGTGTAACATACCATTTACGTTTTTTACAGTGTGGTATTTTTTTTATTGGGAACTCGGAATTACAAACCTTTGAGCTAAGAGCTCATTTACAAAGGATCCTCATCAACACTTAAGGACATATTTGATAGTGATGGGGATCCTGAGACATAAAAATTATTCAGATCCCCTTCAGCTGTCCCCTAGTGAACACACATTAGTAGAATTCAAGTAACCGTACCATTTTAGTGCAGTATGTCAATAAGAAAAAAAAACTTCTACGCTTGTAGGAAAATGCTTTTTTACTACAAACCCCACAGCGTCCTCTTTTATATTCTTTGTTAAAAATAAGCATTTTCTGTTCAGACTCACTTCTAACAAGAGCTTTCACACCATGTAGGCACAAACCATTAGACTTATCACAAATTGGTAATGCTCTGTTTTATTTTATTTTGTTTCTATGTTTAAAAAAAATACAAGTATATCAATTAAAGTTTTAGTTGATCTCTCCCTGTCAGATCCTAAGACACAGTGTGAAAATGGACCAGGTGCTGGTTTCAGAGGGACAAATCTGTCTAACTGTATATCACTTTCTGGGATAAATGGCTGTTTTTTAAAATAAATTAAGGGTCTTGCTTGGGAGAAAAAACAGCAATATCAACAGGTGGCGTGCATTAATTGTTACATGCAAGGGATCTGTCATGGTAAAAATCCTCATAATATTTTTTAAATGATTACAAAAAACAGATGAGACAAAATGAATTGCAGGGGCGGGGGTGGTGGGGAGACAATAACCTCTATTTTACTCTTAATAAAGTTTCATATTTCCTCAACAGATAATTGTTTTTTTTTTCCTTTGGTGTTCTGCATTTCTCTGGATTGCTTACTGCTGCATTACAGCTTCAATTCAGAAAGACTATACAGTATATCCACTTCTTTATGACAAAGGTCTGGTAACTGCCACTCATAAAAACAAACTGACTGACACTCCCATCCACTTCGGGGACACACAAACTCATACTCTGACAGATGTTACTGACAGTTTGGCTTGACCAAGAAATTCACCTGCTTGCAATGAGAATGTATGTATCGGTGTGGGCTGGTATTGATGTGTGGGGTTGGGGGTGATGTGTGACTGGGGTAGGGTCGATAGTTACATGCAAGAATGGGTTTGGCTCCTCATCTCATGTGACAACTTGTACATTAAATAAATCCATGTATAAAAAGATCTCTGTTACTGAAAAGAGGGAATGAGTTAAGAATGAAAGTACAAGTTCCATATGGCGGTAAAAATGAACACAAGTGTCATCAGAAATGTTGCTATATTGTTCTCACAAGTGATGACTGTCCTTATTGAGAATATGTCACTGTCTTCAAGTGCTTCCATTGACAAGTAATTTAATTTCATCCATGCCTGACAACCCAGTTTAAAGCATTTTCATTATGATAAATTACAGACTGATTGATGGAAGATTCATATCTGCAAATGGATGAGTGTCCGTATGATGGAGGTGCATATTCGAGTCCCACCAGTGTGAAATTTATGTGAGCATAATGTGGTCACAAGTATGAAAAAAAGAAACTGATTTTGCTTACAGCACAGCAATAAACCATGGACTAGTGGTCCTTCTTCATGCTTGATGCATCTCAGATTTGTAATTAGGGATTCCCTGATGGCTAGTTGACCCAATCCCAAATGCGACACAGTATGCTACATAAATGCTAGTAGTTTAGCTCTGATTAAAACATATTTACTGTTAAAAATCTAAACACAGCAGCAACAATTCCAAATCATATAGTAATTAAATAGATCAAAAAAATCTTAGGGCCATTTCTACCTGAATTTGTTTGCTGAGGCCTCTGTAAGGCAGAATGCTGTGGCCATTTTACAATAGTCAGCATTTTAAGTGAGCTTAAAAACCTAGTATGTGCATAAGTTATGTGGTTTCTGCTAGGTAACCCATTTTACTCTACATTACCTGCTCAGAAAATTGGCATCTAATAAGATTATCATACCTTAACAAGAACAATCACTAATTCCTTATTTTTCTTCAAAGAAATAGATTCCTGCACACCCCAACACCACCATGATCATCATCGAGGGAAACTTTTCATTGAAGTACAGCCAAGACTGTGTACAGTACAGAGAAAATAGCAGACCTTTCAAACATTCTGTTTAATAGAGATAAAGATGTTCCACATATCATCATTAGTTGTAATGTATATTAAGTTAAAATGTCTTTTTTCACTAAGCAGGAAAAGTAGCCTTAGTCCCTCCTTCCAAAATATCATTGTACTACTCATTTTTCAGTTTAAAACACAGTGGCAATTTTAGACCATTTGTATCACTGCAGTCAACTGAATGTGTTCGTTTTGAGTTGTATTTGCAGTTTCAGTACCCCAAGCCCTCAATGATAGCCTCTGGGACTTACTGGGTTGAGATTTCAGAAGCTGTGTCACATTAACTGCACATTAGTAGTTTACTCACCTGGTAAAGGTGATTGTGTTACTGTATATCCATGGCACCTCCGATCTATTACCTTAGGGTTATGTACGCCTGATAGGCTGCTGAGGCACATGTGACCTAAGTTTCAGATTTCAGTCTTTCACCAAGCCCCTTTCCCTCCTGGGTATCTTCAGTTTCGATGCTTCCATAGCTGTAAAATAAATGGTTATGCATATGCACAGATAGTAATCATAATCTTGGAATCATGTTTAGTTTCTAAGACTATTTTATTCCGTTACCATGGTACATTTTGTAATGGTCGTATCTCTTGTGCCACTTCAGTCTTTCAAAGTTACTGGTCACTTTATCATGCTCCCTTTGGTGGGATGAGGTGCCATGGATATACAGTAACACAATCATCTTTACCAGGTGAGTAAACTACCATTGTGTTGTCTGTATATCCATGGCATCTCTGATCCATTACCTTAGGGTGATTCAAAAGCAGTGCCTAGTAATATGGGAGGGAAGAGCATGATGTGCTATTGCATTTATATAGTCTGCCAGTGTTCATGAGTCTCTTAGATGCCCTTCATTGTGGCTGTCATTAGGACTTTATGGCCAAAGGAATTTTTGGTTGTAATGTCTGTGTCCAATCTATAGTGTCTTGTCAAAGTATGTATGGTGGATCAGGTAGCTGCTGTGCAAATCTCCTGTGCCATGGCAGAATTTCACTCTGCCCAGGATGTAGTTACTGCTCTCGTGGAGTGGGCCTTGATTCCCATTGGTGGGACCTTATTACTTGACTTGTATGATTCTGTAATAGTCTTTTTTAACCATGTCACTATTGTGGCCTTGGCTGCCACTGATCCTTTCTTATGTCCTGACATTATGAAGAATAGTCTGTCTGTCTTTCGGTTGTTTGCCATTCTGATGATGTATTCTGTAAGTGTTCTCTTGACATTGAATGTGTGAAGATATCTTTCCTGGCTCTCCTGATGGTCCTCATAAAAGGTGGGTAATTGAATTGATTGACTGTTGTGGAAGGTAGAGTCAATCTTTGGAATAAATGAGGGTACCGTATGGAGCGTCACACCCTGTTGTGTAAAGGTTGTGAATGGCTCCTTGCATGAGAGAGCAGTCAACTTTCCAATGCGGCGTGCTGAGCATATTGCTACCAAGAATGCTGCTTTTAGCCCTACCCAGTAATTGGTGATGTGTGTGAGAGGTTCAGATGGTGGGTTGGTGATGGCATTCAGTATCAGAGTCAAGTCCCATGGTGGAATACCATGTCTTATGCATGGTCTTATGTTGTTTGTCACTTTTAGGAATCGTATGATGTCTGGGTGTGAACCTGGATATGTGCCCTCGATTGTACCTTTTGCCACCCTGATGGTGGATAGTGGCACCCTTACTGAAGATGGTGTCAGCCCCTTGCCAATGCCCTGTTGAAGATATAGCAGAATGTCTGCCATGGAGACTTGTAATGGGCATATATGTCTGTCTTTGCACCATGTTCTGAATATGTTCCACTGTCTTGAAAAAGTTGAAGTTGTTGTGGCCCTGCGGGATTGCAGCATAGTGTCAGTTAACATAGAGTGGTATCCTGCATTCAGCAATCTGTTCCTTTCAGGAGTCAGGCCATGAGTTGCAGGTTGCCTGGGCTCTGATGTGTTATTGGTCCCTATATGAGGATGTCTGGCCTGTATGGTAATCTCATGCTGTCCATTGCCATTGTTATGATGGTGATGAACCATGCCCTCTTTGGCCAGTATGGTGCTACTAGGATTATTATCTTGTGTGGCTGATGGACCTTCCCTAGTACCTGTGCTATTAGTGGGAAAGGCGGGAACACGTATGAGTAATCATGTTTCCATGGGAGTGATAGTGTGTCTATTCCCTGGGACTGGGGTTCTCACAACCTGGAGAAGAATCTGTCCATCTGTTTGTTCCTGTTGGTGGTCATGAGGTCCATGGCTACATTCCCCCATTTGTGTTGTATCATTTGGAATAATGTTGTGTGCAACTGCCACTCTCCTGGGTGTAATTGCTCCCTGCTGAGCCAATCCGCCATCGTGTTTAGTTTGCCTGCCAGATGTATGGATGTCAGGTGTCATAGGTGAGCTTGTGCCTATGTCATTATAATCTTTGTTTCCTGGAGTAGCCTCTTGCTTTTGGTACCACCCTTTTTGGATAGGTATGCCACTGTGGCTCTGTTGTCTGACCTGGTCAGTATCATTTTCCCCTGAATCTGTGGCTTGAATGAAAGTTGTGCATGGTGCACCACTCTCATTTCCAATATGTTGATTGGTAGTCTCTTTCTGAGCAGGGACCAAGTGCCTTCTGCTGCATTTTGCCCCATTGATGCTCCCCATCCCTGTAGGCTTGCATCTGTATCTATTTTGACCTCATGTATGATCTCTAGAGGTGTTCTTCTGTTCGGGTTCTCCATGCATGTCCACCATAGTAATGATGACCTTGTCTTGCTGCCCAGTGTTATTGTGTGGTGCAAGTTTTCCTCTGATGGTGAACCGTATTGTAACAGGAGGGTCTGTAGTGACCGCATATGCGATCGTGTGCATCGTATCAGATCTATGCATGATGACATGCATCCTAGGACTGTTGACACTAGGGCTATTGTTGGCACTGTCAACTCGAGTAGTTGGTGTGTGACTGCCATGAGATTCATTATTCTGGCTTGCGCTGGTCGGACGAATCCTTCTTTTCTATCTATGCCTGCTCCCAAATGTTCTATGTGTTGGGATGGTGTTAGGCAGCTCTTCTTTCTGTTTATCACTCATCCACACTCCTGTAGGTCTATGGATGCTAGGTAGTCGGTGGGTCTTATTGCCCTTAGTGTGGATCTTATGGCCTCCATCTTGGATGCCTTGTGTGTGATATACTTGTTGACTACCTTGAGATCGAGGACTGGTCTGAGGTCTCCTGTCTTTTTTGGTACCAGGAAGAATATTGAGTAAATTCCTGTTCATGTCTCTGCCTGCGAGTATCGCTCATGATGTTAACAGGGAGTCTAGTATGTCCTGTACCTGTTTTGTTGACCACTTCCTTCATGCTATTGGTGAAATTATCCGCTGTTCTCTTAGAGGTAGTTCTCAGAACTCAATAGAGTATCCCTTGGTGATGACCTCGTTGACCCATCTGTCCAAGGTTGTGTTTGCCCATATTCTGCGGAAGGATTGAAGTCTGCCCCCTGTGGGGATGTCTTGATCCTGCTGTAATGATTGTAGCTGGTGGGAGCTTTGTCTGGGGTAGTCATTGAGTTGGTCTTCTGGTATTATTGCTTCTGTTAGTAGTGAATCTTCCCCTTGTGTGTCCCCCTCTGCTCCGGTAAGATGGGGCTCCTTTGCTCAGGTAGGCACTCTGTTGGCTGTAGCCTCCTAGGTATGAGGTATGTTTGTCCCGAAAGAATTGATTGTATCATCTGTCTCCCATGGGTCTTTGTCTGTAGGTTCTAACCATGTGTGAAAGTAGGTAGCCGGAGTCTCTGTTCGTGTCTTTGTCTTTTCCCTGTCCTTTTTGTCTGAGGATCTCTTGTAGTCCATCTCCAAAAACTCTTTCTCCCTGGAAGGGAAGTTTGTGTAGTCTCGACTTAGATTCATTATCCACCTCCCACAGTTTGAGCCACAGTGCTCTCCTGGCCCTGTTGGTGATTGTTATTGACCTGGTACTGATCTTCAAGAAGTCCACTGACATATCTGCCAGGTACTTAGCTGCCTGTAAGGAATATTGCAGTAGCTCCACCTCATGAGAGTTTGGTGCTAGTTTCTTCTCAATTTCCTCTAGCCATCAGATCAATGTCCTGGACATGTAGAAGGCTGTGGTAGAGATTCTAACTGTTTGCCCTGAAAATTCATATATCTTCTTTAGCGACTCCTTCATCCTTTTGTCCACAGGGTCCCATAGTGCCACTGTCCCTTCAATGGGAAGTACTGTTCTCTTGTTCAATTCCTCTATTTCTGGATCTATTTTGGGGGCATAGCACCATGCCTTTAACTTATCCTCCTGTAAAGGGTACATTCTGTCGAGTGCCCTCTTTTCTGGGAGTCTGGTCAGGTCAGTTGTTGCCCATTCCTTTAGAATTATGTCGGTGAGGGCTGAGTATATAGGGAAGTAATTTTCTATTTTGGGTGGCATCTGGAGCATTGGGTCCTGGTCGTTCTCTGGGGCTGGTTGAGATATCTTGAACCCCAGTGTGGTGCATATCCAATTTAAGAGGTCTGATATATTGTCTATGGCGAATAACTTTGAAGTAATGAAAGGAGTTTCCATCTTTGTGGGTGTGTCGTCAGGTATAAGGTCTAGGTCAGGCTTGTGTTCACTATCAATTGGGGTGCCTAAATTCTCTTCTTCCCCCTGATCTGGTTCATCTCCCTGGGATTCATCAGAATCATCAGGGTTAAGGTGTTGTGGTGTCTGTCTGTGGTGTGGCAACTGTGCCTTATCCTGCCTGGGTGCCTTGTGTGTGGGTGCTCCACTGGTGGATGGTTTGGGATTATTTAGTGAGGTCATGCGTTCCAGCACCTGTAGCATAAAGGACTGTTAACTTTCCACCATTGCTGCTGTGGCTCTCTGGAGGGTCACCGTAGCTGAGTCGACCTGCCAGTCCTGCCTAGTAGTGTGCTGTGGTTCCATGCCCTGAGTGGGCTTCTCCCCTTCACATAGTAGACAGTATATTCCCTTCTGGTTGGGCAGCATGGGAGCCTTGCATGACAAGTATTCCTTGATTGTGGACATTTTTAAAACATATATTGTGTGTTTTAGTTGTCTACCATAATTCTGCTGAGCATAGTAAATAGCCTGCAGTGCCCCCTTTCATTATGATATATTGCATTTTGAGCCAGTGGCATGGTTCTGTATGCCTCTTAATGAGCCTGTCTGTAGCCTAAGACAGACTGCACTGTGGTGCACTATTTTAAATTGCACTCTACACTGTGAAGGTGTTGGGATAGAAGACAGGACACAAATTCCAGTTGTAGAAGGTGGAACTCAAACGTTCAAATATTTATTTGAATCACAAAGAACAAAATAAAGCATCAGCAGACTTACAATGATGAAACAAAGTAAAAACTCCAAAGGCAACATAAATGCAGCTCTAGAAAAGTCTAGAAAGATGTTGACTTGACAGAGACCAACTCAAGACTGACTTTAAATAACAACTGAACACTTTTTATATGGAGGAATGGTCACCTGATTTGTAACCCCTTCCCTGAGCTTAGATGTGAGATAACTTTTGTTTTAAATACATTTTTTTTACCCTCTCATACATTATATAGATTCACACAATTCACAAGAATATAAAAATTGCTCTAAATTCCATTTTTGTAACATATTCTTTTAGTTCATCACATCTAATCCCCTCCCACATTAAGGTATGGTATAAATATTTACACAAAGAGGCCGGCCAGCTCTTAGAATGGCAAGCAAGAAGGGGAAGAGTAGGGGGGTGATGAGATTCAGCAATTCATGCAAGTTGAGTAAGTATTAAACAAAACTTAAAGGTTTAAAGAAACACCACTTCCCATCTACTATCTGAACTTTATAAAGTAGGGTCTAGTCATTTGAATATTGCATCTAGTGCTATAAAACCAAATGCTCCTTTTTATAAATTTCCTTGAAAGATGAGAAATGCCAAACCTTTTAATTTATCACGAAATAAAAACTATTCATTTGTTTTATTTAAAGGAGAGGTTGCACTATGCTACATTGTAGACTAAAAACATTGTCTGAATATGAAATGCCGCATTGCGAAACACCAGCCTTTGTGCTAACTGCTGGATTGTTAACAAGCAAAGTTTAGTGTCCGTTCTGTAGCCAAAGCAGTAACAATAAGAGACACAGACCGAGGGGCTCCTTAAAGAAGTGAACTTTTATTCAAAGAAAACAAACCCCCAGTCGTGTCCTGAGTATATTTAAGGTAAAAACTGTTCTTTAGCCCTCTCGCATGTTCGAGAGGTAGAATCATAACTGAATACGCACAAAAGAATAGCAGAGACAAATCTCCATAGTGAGTGAACAACGAAAATGGACAAAGGACGAGATCTCCCCACTGTGTATTCCACTTTGCATGTTCGCAAGGTGCATAGCAAATAAACAAGACAGACTTAAAGTGAGTATCCTGTTCAATGGGACAGAAAATAGTGAACGGGAATATTAGAAGGGGAAAGGTAGATTTGGATATTTTAAATTACTCGCTACTTTGGATTACCGAATAGGCGAGGAGGCATTTTGCCTCGGGAGCTAGACATTAAACAAAAGCATAAAGAACACAGGGGAGAAACTACACTCAAGAAGCATGATATGTAGGTGGTCAGTCTACATACATGCAAGGAGGGTAATTGATTTCTACAAAAATGATAATAATAGTGTGCTGTTGTGCAACAGACTTGAAAAAGGGGAGGGGGTAACACTGAAGACAAAAGTTGCCAGCTCCAGAAACAAAGCGGGGAAGTTATTCCCTATTACATACCTCCCCCTTTTTGTACAAAATCATTCCTTTGAATGTTTTGCACCTTGATTATTCTTAGAAAAGGTAGTTGACTCAGATCTCCCATTATACTGGGAGATGGAGCTTTAGCCCACCCACTCCTAAAGCTCCACCCCGGGGTCCCTGTTATTAAAGAAATCAAAAATAATTTTCAGTTAAGTCAATAGCAATTGATAATCTTGACCTCAATGTACTTTTACCCCGGGGTCTGATTTTGTTATCCATCTGGTCTGGGTATTCCTGCACCAAATCTGGACAAGTAATCCGCGTTTTTATGAGCTGATCTGGCCTTATGTCTTATTGTAAAATTATAAGGCTGAAAGGCAAGGTACCATCTCATAATGTGTGGATTCTTGTCCTTCATTGCCATTAGCCAGCAGAGGGGATTATGATCCATTATTAATTCAAATTGTGACCCCCATAAATAAAACTTTAGAGTTTCTACAGCCCAGCGTACAGCTAGACAATACTTTTCAATGATAGCAAATTTTATTTCTCGAGCATGTAATTTTCTACTTATATATAGCACAAGGTGTTCCTGGCCATCTATTATTTGTGATAGTACAGCCCCTATACCTGTAGCAGAGGCATCGGTCTGTACTATAAAAGGCTGAGAAAAGTCTGGACTTACTAGTATTGGAGCAGCAAATAGTAAAGCTTTAATAGCACAAAAGGCCATCTCACATTCAGGGGTCCATTTTACTTTGGTAGGATTTTGTTTCTTTGTAAGATCGGTCAAAGGGCTGGCTAGAGAGGCGAAGTTGGGTATAAATTGCCTATAATATCCAGCCAACCTAAGGAAAGATCGTACTTGTTTCTTTGTCCTTGGTCTTGGACTCTTAGCTACTGCATCAATTTTGCTTATTTCTGGTTTTATACATCTGTTGCCTATCACAAACCCTAGGTATTTGGTTTCTTGCATAACAAAGGCACATTTTTCTGGGTTGACAGAAAGCCCTGCACTTTTCAGAGTCTGTAGTACTGCTTCTAAATGTTGTTTATGATCTTCCCATGTGGGGCTATAAATGATAACATCATCAAGGTAAGCAGCACTATAGCTCATGTGGGGTTGTAGAATTTTATCCATTAGTCTCTGAAAAGTGGCAGGGGCACAATGTAACCCAAAAGGCATCATAGTGAAATGGTAAAGACTTTTAGGGGTACTAAAGGCTGTTTTCTCTTTTGAAGTTTCATCTAGTGGTATCTGCCAATATCCTTTGGATAGATCGAGTGTGGTCAAGTAATGGGCTTTCCCTAAACGATTGACTATATCATCAATGCATGGCATGGGGTAACTGTCAAATTTCGAGATGGCATTAAGTTTTCGAAAGTCCAAACAAAGGCGGATTCCATCCTCTTTTTTGTTTACTATGACCATAGGAAAAGACCAGTCACTACTAGATGGTTCTATAACATTTAATCTTAGCATTTTGTCTATTTCTGCAATTACTTCTTTTCTCAATCTTTCAGGGAGTCTATAGGGTTTCACCCGTATAGGGTTGGGTGTAAAACCTCAATATGATGATTAATCAGGTTGGTCTTTCCTGGTGCATTGGTGAAAATGTCTTGATTAACCTGTAAAATGTGTTCAAGTTCTTGAGAATGTGTTTCTGTTAAGGTGAAATTTCTGTAGATGTCTAATATAGAACCTTTTCTGTCTAATATAGAACCTTTTCCGTCTAATCGTTTATACGCTATCTCAGGTTCACTTTCTACTGGTTCAGGGCATACGTAACAGACCAAATCGGTCCTTTCTTGCCATTGTTTCAGTAGATTAACATGATATATTTTTTGTTTTGTTTTCCTATCAGGTGTTTCTATTTCATATGTTAATGGACCACACTGTTTATTCACTGTATAGGGCCCCTGCCATTTCATGTTTGTTTATTATCAGAGGAGGGTAGGAGCAATAGTACACGATCTCCTGTCTGAAATGATTTTTGCCCTAACCCCCGGTCATAAAGAAGCTTCTGTCTTGATTGTTGTTGAAACTCCTTTCTATGAGCTAAGACTACTATTATATTTTACCAACTTTTGTCTAAGGTTATTGACAAAGCCAAGTGTTGTCGTGGGGCATACCTTCTGCCCTTCTTCCCATTGCTCTTTCACTATATCAAGGGGGCCCCCTAGGATTCCTGCCATATAATAATTCAAAAGGTGAATATCCAGTTGATGCTTGTGGAACTTCCCTATACACAAACATTAGGAAGGGTAAATACTGATCCCAATCCCTTCCTTCCTCCTGTGTATATTTTTTTAACATTTGTTTTAACGTTTGGTTAAATTGTTCCACAAGACCATCCATTTGAGGATGATAGGGTGTAGTGTGGATAGCATGAACATTAAGGGCCTGATATAACTGTTTTAATACCGGAGAGCAAAAATGACTACAGTGGATTCCACTTAAGTGCACATCGCTTAAATGCACATTCCGTTTTAATTCACTATTTATTCGTTTCCCTTTTTTTTCCCTATAGTTACAATGTTAAACATTCCAGTTAAGTGCACTTCACTTAAGTTCACATTTTGTTTTAATGAACTTTTTTTCATTTCACCAGCACCTCTACCCCCATGTTATTAACACCTCTTAAGTGCACAGGTGAAAAGGATAAGGTGTGATACCAGTATTTAACACCTGGTCTTGGAGGCAGGTATTTAGAACAATGGAGCACTGGAAGGTAAACCTTACTCTAGCCAAAGTAGTAACAATAAGAGACACTGACTGGGGGGCTCCTTAAAAGAAGTGAACTTTTATTCAAAGAAAATGAACCCCTGGTCGTGTCCTGAGTATATTTAAGGTAAAAACTGTTCTTTAGCAGCGGAGACAAATCTCCATAGTGAGTGAACAATGAAACAGGACAAAGGACGAGATTTCCCCACTGTGTATTCCACCTCGCATGTTCGCAAGGTGCGTAGCAAATAAACAGCACAGACTTAAAGTGAGTATTCTGTTCAATGAGACAGAAAATAGCGAACGGGAATATTAGAAGGGACAGGTAGATTCAGATATTTTAAATTACTTACTACTTTTGATTACGAGCAGGTGAGGCGTTTTGCCTCGGGAGCTAGACATTAAACAAAAGCATAAAGAACACAGGGGAGAAACTACCCTCGAGAAGCGTGATATGTAGGTGGCCAGTCTACATACATGCAAGGAGGGTAATTGATTTCTACAAAAATGATAATAATAGTGTGCTGTTGTGCAACAGACTTGAAAAATGGGAGGGGGTAACATTGAAGACAAAAGTTGCCAGCTCCAGAAACAAAGCGGGGAAGTTATTCCCTATTACACACACTATCCCTTTTGTGATTGCTGTATGGGTGACTTGCTCTATACCTGCTATACCCAGAGTCATGCTTGATGTGAATTATTACATTCAGTAGAAGAACGGCACTTTAAATATCCTCTTTTCATGTGTGTTTCCCCTTTAGTATGTTATGCCTACCATCCGTGCGTAGTGAACGGATGCCAGTGTCAAAATTGTGGTGGGAACGCTACTGTGCATGAGCTGGAGCCATGCATGTGCAGAGGCTAAGATTCAGTTTCCCAAGATGGTGAGGTGCTGCAAAGAGCACTTGCATGAGAGGACCATGGGGAGAAGAAGAAGGATGAAGGGCAGTTGTGGATAGCCTTTGTCTGGCTCGCTGATCCGGGCGTGTGTGTGTGTGTGTAGCCATTTTGATACCCTGTGGTGGAAAAAAAAAATGCCGTGATCATAGAGTAATATCTCCCATTAGCTGAGGATGCTCATGAGGGAGTCGCCAGGTCTGTTAAGGCTCACTTGGGCATACTGTAATTGCGGTAAGTTTTTTAAAAAACTCTGTGTTTACGAGGTGTTTTTGGCTTTTTCCCCTGTTTTCTGTGGCAGCTGCATATACTGTGCTATGTGAGGGGAGTATATCACTGTTTGCTGGTGCCAGATAGATAGTGTGTACACCCTGCTACGTAACGGGAGTGTACTACACAGAGAGGCTGTAGATGAGGCAGAGAAGCTTTGCAGTGCTGTCCTGGTGGGGGGGGGGTCGCTACGTAAGGGACTCCACTCAACAGGACCTACGCTGGTGGGGCGCTAGATTCAAGTCCCTACTGAACCTATATTATTGATCTTAGGCTATGGAAGAGATGCAACACAGCAGACACATTCCTTTCTGCATAGCAGTTTAAACTTTTACTGGCTACATAGCTAGTGCTGGTATGCAGTTACATGGCTACCTTGCTAGTGCTGCTTGTACTATATTTATTCTACCTAGGCTTGCTAAGTAGCTATATACATGTGTATAGATATACTATATATATATATATATATATATATATATATATATATATATATATATATATATATATATATATCTCTATATATATAGATATATATATATATATATATATACACACACACACACACACACATATCTAGCAACTGTCTGTGCCAGAAAATCTGTTTGTATAAAGGAAAATCTTATTCCCTTGATTGGTTGTTGGTTGCTGTACTGGAGCTTGGCACATAAAAAACTGAAGACACCCAGGAGGGGAAGGAGCTTGGTGGAAGACTGAAATCCAAAACTTAGGTCACATGTGCATCAGCAGCCTATCAGGTGTACATAACCCTAAGGTAATGGATCGGAGGTGCCATGGATATACAGACAACACAATGACTTGTTCACTGCATTCCTTTCCACCCCCCTTCCCCACATTCCACGGTTTAGCAATTAACACTTCCATTCAATGCATGGACATGTAGGTAGTTGCTCTGTTTCTTAGGAAAAGAAACTTGATGGGGGATGGTAAAGGTGTTGATGTATGTGATCACTTGCTTCAGAAAACTCTGCAGTTTAGGGTCTGAAACATCTGGTGGGAGGGGCACATTTAGTTTCTGCGAGGCAACCCATTGTATCCTACCTGCTCAAGAAATAGATGAAATTAGATTACCATAAAGTATAGTCATTGACAATACAGGATCTTATCAATTACTTATGTATTTTCCCATCCTGTATTATTTCAGGAAATATATTTGCAATCTCAGTGACAATAACAATGAGCAGATTGGATAGGCCTAGCAAACTTTCTCTGATGTCAGTTTCTATGTTTCAACTTCCTTAAATTGAACTTTAGTAAAGGAAAATGCAACTTGCTATTTTCTGCAGCCCATCTAGTTTTTGTTTGACATCCCAAAATGTTTTCCTGAATCATTGAAGAATTTGTTGAACTCTCTGGTAAGATTGTTTTTGCCAGTGGTTTTATTCATCGTTAGGTGTGTGTACATGGGGGAAGGGGGCATTAGTTTTACCACTTCAAGCTTTTTCATAATGGATTCTACTTTTTTCGGGTCTCTGCTGCCTCCATATTCTTTCTTTTAAAGTAGTTTTCCTTTGCAGACTTTATTTCTTTTATAGAAATATTTATTGGCATCCTGAAGTTCTCAGTCTCACTAATGTTTAATGAACCAGTTCCCATGGTTTATGTTTATATTTTTTTTTTATTCAGTTAGGAGGGAGAAAAACATATTGATAAATTGTACTTTTTTTTTTTACCAGGAGAGACACTTTAAGCTTAAGCTTGTTTCCAGATGTGACCTGAGAGCACAAGGAAGTTAAGTGACTTGCTCAGGGTCACACAGTATGCAACTGGGGGCTGTGGGATTCAAATCCACATCTCTAGGTCAGAGCATAAAACCACTGCATTATACTGCTTCCTGCTTTAAGCTCCTTGCTTTAAAAGAGAAACTATATTTTTCAAAGTTTTTTGGCAAAATAATTCTGAGCATTTAATTCTCCATGCCCCCTATTGCTCTCGCCCTAGGCCTGGCTAGCTCTGTCCTTTGACCTCTATTCTTCCCAATTTAATTCTGCTGCTTACCAATGTAGCCTGGTCTAGCTAACCTACTGAATCTATTATTGGAGCTATTAGGTTACCCCTGATTTCTCTCTCCAGCCCCTCCTGATTGTGTCATAGTTTTTTTCAGTCCATGTTAAACTATCCCAGAAATAGAACTTCATATGAAGTCACATATGGAAGAAGAACTTATGACAACCCAGACATTTTCTATGTACAGTAGATAATCTGGGGAACCTGTAGCAGCCCAGTAGTAGAAACTGCATCCACAATGGTAGTTTATCTTCTAGACTTAATCTGTCAAAGACATCCAGTGTATTTGTTACAGAACTGTGTATCCCACAAACTATTATTCACACTTAAACCTATTTTAGGCAGACAGCCACTCTATTAAGTGTGTTAATTTGAGATTCAAATCAGAACACAGCTAATCAGATTGACAAAATATTTATTTGAAAGTACTCCAAATGGGATAACTTCATGAGGTACTGTATAAAACAATTTGCAGATATTAAATTACACACTGTATCTCATCACTGCCTCCCCAGCCCACACAAAACTAACAGCAGTGTCACTAGCAGTCTTTCCTTGGGCCCATTCCAGTACCCATACTACAAAGGGATAGCAGTAATTAAAAAAATATTAAAAAAGACAAAACATCAGTTATAATACCAAATATTTTAGAACTGCAGCACATGTGCAAAAGTAAAGTGCAAAATACTATGTGACTACCTGGAGTTGTGTTTTGTACTTGTACCCTGATAGATTCAAAAAGTAGTCAACAGAAGACAGAACAAGAAATAAATAAGCACATCTGCTTTGGAATACAGAAGCATTGGTGAACACAACAAAACTCTTGTGTTAATGGACTCACATTACAGCATACTGTATATCGTTTTACAACAGTCAAAAAGACTCCTTCAGATGATGGAGCCAAATAAGCAACAAGAGTAGGGAATGTGTTTTCGATTATGCTTATGCATGACTAGCACCAACATAAAATACTGAAGTGAGCAAGGAGCAATATTACAGTACATTCTTACTTTTAGCTCTCGTTACCAGATTTTCCCATGACTGCCTTTCATTCCAAATGACAATGTTAGATGAGAGTGAAGTTCAGTCATATGGATTGAAATGCACTCTGCATGCACAGTAACTCAGTGCAGGAACCGGGTGAAATTTACTAAGGTTTCATTTACAAATGAAATCCACCATACAGTAGTTTACACATCTCTTTGGCATTTTTACCCAGGAACACAGCAAGAAGGCACAAACACAAACAAAAATAATTACTGCACACAATGCCACACTTGTGTCCAAATTCTATTCAGTGCACTGATAATTTGTCTCACTGACCCACAAGTAAATAAGAAACTGACTGGATACATAGAATTCTGACTAGTGCAGTCAAAAAATGCACAGCCTAGTTCAACTATAGATGCGGACTGATTTTTGAAATGAGAAAGACCAATCCTGTATACAGTAAGTCTGCTGCAGAAAAAAAAACACCAACAGCATGCACAATTCAGTGTAACTACAGAGACACACTGACACACTGACATGAGAAAATGCACTGACCACTTGTGTCATGGCTTCATAGCTGGCACAATGATGAAAGAGAGACACAGTTCCTCGCATCACGTCATTCTCACTGCGAGCGCTGCTGAATGGTCACAGACAGAAAGTTGAGGTCCCTACTTTGAGTAAAATAGTAAAATGACACACACATCCTTGTGTTTTTTTTTAACTCAGATTTATAGAAACTCAACAGGCTCAGATACTGTGAGCCCTGAAAATGTCACAGATACTACAGTCTTTAAAAAGGGATTTATAAATGTAGAATCATTTTAATAGTTATTTTCAATATATTTTATTTGAACTTATGTGGAATAGAAAATCCTTTTTGTCAGTCACAGTTTCCAAATATAACACTAATTTTTGTTGCCTTGTTTCAATATTACAAATTCCTTTAGCCTGTCCCAGAGGATCGCATTTGTTTGTATCTGACTGCATTTGTTACAGGGGAATGGCCGATCGAAGTTACACAGTTAACAAAAAAAATTATGTATCTTTTCGCAGTTTTTTCTTGGAGTGAATTACTATACAGTAGATAGCCGAATAGTAGAATTGAAGCAGGCTACACATCCGATCCCTGTCTCTGCACCCTCCTTGTCCTCAAACTGCTACACTGAATTTAAATTTGGCACCAGGCTCTCACCAGGTCTCCACACAGTACAATCAAATCTTCCCACTAGATTTTCTCTGTTTTCCTGGCAGTTTGATTTTTTAAACCCTTTTCAAAGTTTTTTTTGTCCACTGCTGCAACTGTCTGCATTTGTTATGGGGGAATGTCCAACTGAAGTTACACAGCTAACAGAAAATAGTATGTATTATACTTTTTCACCGCATTTTTTTTCTCGGTGTGAATTATTATATTATAGTAAGTTCCATACAAGTAACAGAGGGAAATGTTATTTTAGCCTACTTGCTAACAGTACTGTATCTATGAATTGGCAACAAAACACTTTTCTATATACAGTACTGGCTGCTCAGATCATTCCGAAAATAAAACCTGCTTTGGATTCTGACTATCACTTGTGGCAATCGGAACTGTGACTGCCCAAAACATCAAGCCCATTAATTCTCCTTAAATTGCTAACATGGAGGCTTGAACAGCATTCAGTGTGCAAATGATGCAGATTAAATTACTGCTGCTTTACAGACTCCATTCTTAGACCAGGGAGACACCTGCTGGCAAAGATAAATTTAGCAGTCTAATTGACACAAATACAGACAAAGAACCTCTGTGCGTAAACACTGAGGCAAGGGTTACCCCAAAGGGCATTTGGCTGGGAAGCCAAGTTTCAAGAAAATACAAAATCACACATGCCCCCACAATGCAAAGCATTATGGGCTGCATATACAAATCACCACAGAATGTTATGCTGGTCCAACTTTAAGCAGAATTGCATGGTGCCGAGCCACCTGGCGCATTTCAGTCTTCAATAAATAAAGAAAGCAATTGACTCAGATTACTACACACCACAAGCATACCAAGTACGGAATGGATGTGCTGAGTACCACATGCCACACCTACTCTCCTAACACTCACACTGCATCAGACAGAGGTACCAGGCAACTTTACTATAGCGACCACTGTAGATCCTTATTTTCCCAGGTACTGCCCCAGTTCCCCACTACCCTGTACCACTTAGACTAACACCATTCCCCCAGCCATTTGTTGAACTACCCAATCCTCCATTTCCTTCCTGTACATGTGCAGAGTACCGGGAGCACATCTGAAAAGGCCACTGATTCCCTCACTTCCTGACATAGCCTTCCTAATTTCTCAAACCTCCTCCTCACTACTTCCACCATCTCCCCCACCAGGTCATTAGTGCCCACATGCACCATGACATGTGATTTCTTCCTGCCCCTCTTTATGCACTTAAGAATTGCCAGCCACGCCCTGTCCACCTTTAGCCTGGGTATAGCCTCCACCCATATTCTACTGTATCTCCCCCCCACTGCCCCATCTGATCTCCATAAGTATGGAAGCACCAAGCACTATTACACCCCCTTCCTCATTCCTTGTCCCTGCCCCATCCCTGTCCCAGGGTATCACTCTTAGAGCATGCCAGCTCCCTAACTCCACCCTTCCCCCCTACTGCTCTCTGCCTCTTTCCCCCATCTTGTCCCCTGCCCACTTTACTGCTCCCTCCCTATCCTCCCATCTCTCCCCTCCTCCCTGGCCCCTCTACTCTGCCCCCATCATCTACCCCACCAGCAGTGCTTCTCTCCCTTCATCCATGTCACCCTCCTCTGACTGACTCCTGCCCCTTGTAGGTTTCCCTCTACCTCCCTCTTCTGCTCTCCCCTGGTGAGCACTCCTTCCCTTCCCCTCCACCAGTGTTGCCAGCTCAGCAATCCTTTTTCTTGTCCATGCTGCCTGGCTGTGCCTCTGCTCCCCCACCCAAGTCTAGCCTTCACACTAATGCCAGGCCCCTTGTTTGTTCCACTCTTGCACTCCCTCCCCATCACTTCCCTTGAGCCACTGTTCTTCTCCTGCATTGTCCTCATGTTATTTTCTGGATGTGACCCTCTTGCCTCCTGGCCCCTTCCCTCTCCCCTCATCCTCTCCAGCACTTTACCAAGCCACAGCACTTCCTTCTCCAGCCTCTTCAACTAGATACAGATTGAACACCCTTCTAGCCTCCACAAAATGTTAATCCAAACTGCCGCCCCACATCCATTACAGCTCACTATCCTACCCATGATACCAGTACTAACTACAAAATACAGTTCTATCTATAAGTTTATAACCAGTCCAGTCTCTACTTAAAAATACAATATCAACTCCACTAACAGAGAAGCATAAAACACTATTAACTATGATACTATCCCATCCATACATTTCCCAGTAACATACAGCTTGAGGTGCTACATCCAAGTACAAAACACCATACTATCTATAAGTTTGTAACTTTTTACCTCTTTAGCCAGAGCTACATATCACTCTATAACATTACAAAGAACAATCCCCTCTGTTAGGGCACATTAGTGGATGCACCTGGTAGTGCTTTCCACCAATCGCAATGCCACACTGCCCCAGTAAGTGTGGACAAGTTGGGGGAGGGAGGGATGGGGAGGGTGGGATTAGGGCCCACTGCCACTCCAGTGTGAGTCAATCAGCCACATATACAACTGCACTGTCACCTCAGCCCTGTCCAGGAGCAAACATTTCCTGCCTCTCAACTGGCAAAGAACTGAATTCTAGAATACAGCCCTGTTTACACACCCAAAATACAGCCCTTATACAGATAGTACATTTTAAATGCCCAAATACATATTCCAATCCCAGTACAAACTATTTGGACTAAAGCAACTGTAGGAAAACACACAAAAAAATAATTCCCTTTAGTTCAGCTTCACACACATCCAGGACACTCCTACTGTTCCTGCTGCTTCAATTTTCAGCCCCAAACTGAAACAGTCTAAAATAACTCTGGCTAATCTCGTGCCCCTCCCCCAAGTCTACCTCTGCAGTTTCCTGTCTCTCACCTGGCACAGAATTGAACTCCAGTATACAGCCCTGTTTATAAAAACATTGGACAATCCAGCAATAAGTGTCTAGTGTTGATAAAATTATTTTCGGCACACTTACATTTCCTTGGTTCTCTGCTTTTTTTCCTGTGCCACCACTTGTGATTTAGAACAGAAATGAATATCAAATCTCATTCTAGCAAGTGCCTTTCTATGTAAGGAGTTCTGACACCATAGTAAATAGTCTTGACTACCATTTTTCACATTCAAGGTGTGATATTGCAAAAACAGAGGAGAAGAAGAGGTGATTCTTGTTAAGTCATTTTATAATTCTATGAGCCCGATTCTAGAAGCTTGGCACAAGTCGCCACCAAAGGTGACTTGCACCAAATGCCATTGTAACATGGACCCTGTGCCCTATTCTAGAAGGGGCAGGGTCCCCGCATCTAAGTCCTGTGACTTGCGACATACATCCAGGTACACCAAACAGAGGGCATACCTGGTGAGGATGTCACAAGCCGCAACCACAATATTGCATGGTGCAAGTGCCCCCCATACCCGATCCCCAGAGGAGCCCCACAGGGCAAGAGGCTCCCCACCCACTGTTGTGCCACCAAGGGTCCCCCAACACCTATCCTGATCCCCATGTGACTGGTGTACTGTACAGTATGTACAGAACATGCAGTCTGATGTGTGTGCAATGCTTCTGGATACATGTACCTGGTAGTCAAGTGGACCCCACCCACCCACCCAGCTGTGCCCTCCACCCAGCACCCCTGCCCATCCCCAGCTGGCAACGGGCACATCCCACCTCTCACCTCCACGACCAGCCACTGACTGAGTTCAGTTGGAGCGCTCACTGTATAGACGTGCTCAGAAATTAGTGAATACTCATTCACAGTGGCACAGTTGGGTGGGGGACCACTAGACTACCAGGGTTGATGTGTGGGTAATATTACTGATTGCAGCAGTGTCTTGGGGTCTGGCATGGGGGTTGACAGCGCTGACCTGCAGGGCATTTAGTGGTGGGGGTTCAGGGGTCACAAGGTGTGTGGGCAGCCCTGCTGGGCTTTTACTGTTCTGGGATTTGGGGGCAGGGTTGTGTGCTGCCCTGTGGGGCACCTACAGGGGTATTCTGAGCATGGGGGAGGGCACATGGATTGCATGCTGGGCTGCTGGTGGGTCTACAGAACCTCTGGAGGGCATATGTACAGTTACACCAGCTAAATGCTGGTGTAACCTACATTGCCGATTCTCCTCCAGGGGTTCTTGTAGAATCTTGACATTGGGGACTTTGTTGCTGCCCTTCTGGAACAGGGCACAACTGTTGCTGTAAACTCCCCTAGTGCCATGTCACAGGGGGTTTATGGTGCAACTGCTGACATAACAGCTCTTCGGCACAAGTGGCTTGTGACTTGTCGCAGGCCACATTATAGAATCACGCACGTCGCAACTGCTGGTGTAAGTTGCTACTTGTGCCATTCTACTTGGCGTAAGTGCTGCTACTCCAGGTGTAACACTTCTAGAATTGGGGCCTTTGTCTCTCCACTGGATTCTTATCTTTTCCACATAAGAATTTAGCTCAACCAGATTCAGATTATCAAATATTGAAAGCATCTCACTCTTTTTTAGCATATTGTCTGTTCTGCTGAACCAAGATGGAAACTTTATTCCTTCTCCATGAAACCTTATTGCTTCATTCCAGCAGGCATATCATAAGGCAATACTAGGACTTTGCACCCACTTCAGCCAGTAATTCAAGGCTCTAATGTGTGCTACCATGGATAAAGATACTATACCGGTTTCTAGTCTTAAATGAACACTGGACACTGCCACTAGTAATCCTAAAATATTTCTAATGAAGAGGTTTTGAATTGGTTCCAATTTGGAAACATACAGTACTTCTTAGTTCCCCAGATTTCAGCTGTGAATAACATTAATGATTTTGCAGTATAGGCCTCGTTCATTGCCTTGAATGAATTATCAGCAAAAGTTTTACCAAACCTATTTAATCCCAGGACAATCTGCCTCCCTTTTTTTATTACACTCAATATGATTTTACCAACTTAATTTATCATTAATTATGCCTCCTAAATAATTATATTCTTTTACTTCTTCTAACTGTGCATTATTGAGCTTCCATGAGCATCTTTTTGCAGACTTTCCCAATTTTCATTGTTCTAGATTCCTCACAGTTTATTTCAAGTGAAAACTCTGATAGTACCTTTGCGACAATGCCAATGGTCCTTTGTAAACTGGATGGCGATTTCTAAGTAAGTACATCATCATCCTCATATGCTAAAATACACACCTTATAATCTTGAATACAGGGGGTGTCAGTGTTGTGTTTATTTAACTCTCATAATCTGATCAATATAAATGTTAAAGAGTACAGGGGTCAATAGGCAACCTTGTTTCACTCCTTTCTTTATCAATATCTTATCAATGAGCTTACCATCACTTGAGTATCTTATTCTCGAATAAGTTTTAGTATTTAGCATGATAATCATCTCTAAAAGTTTTAAGTCCACCCCATCAGGCGATAATATTTTCCGTAAGGTTTCCCTATTTACAATATCAAATGCTTTTCTGAGATCGAGAAAGCATCCATATAATCCACCTTTCATTAAATTAATTAGTTTACAAGCTAAATAATCCAATATAAATATGTTATCTATAGTGCCTCTTTTGTTTCTGAAATCAATTTGATTTTCTGATAGTACCCCACTGTTTTCTACCCATCTAAGTAATCTCTCAAGCAGTATCTTTGAAAATATTTTTGCAATAATACAAATTAAAGAAATGGGTCTATAATTTGCAGGCTTGGATATGTCTCCCTTTTTGAATAAAGGTACTATTTCTGTTACCAACCACAGAGGAGGAATTTTATTAATTTCAATCACATATAAAAAGACAATAAAAAGACAATAAGCAGAAGAGTGACCCACCAATCTATATTAGCCTTAAACATTTCCACAGGCTGACCATCTACCCTGGCAGCCTTATTATTCTTTTGTTTTGATATATGTCTCTTTATTTCTTCTATCATTAACACATCCCAGTTCTCCATTTGATACGTGGAGCTATTGTTGTCTGAAACAATTGGATCTAATTCCTTTATTGGGTGCTTTAACAAGCCTCCATAATGTTTACTGTAGAATTTTAGCCATGTACTGTACTAGTAGGAATTGTTGCTCCAATATTACTTGGTATCTTACTCTCTCCGTGTGCAAGTAGAGTCCACATTGTTTTTGCTATCTGTTCTGTTTATAGCATCTCCATACGTGAAAATTAAATTTGTTTTTTGGTTCTAAACATAGCTTTATATTCTTTCTTTAATTTCATTAACCCTTTGAATAATAACGTATCTGGCGACTTCACCACTGTTCTTCCCACTCTGTTAATGTCTGATTTTATTTTTCTACACTGTTTCTCAAACCAAAAGCCTTTATCTCTGCCATAAACTTCACCCAGGTTTAACTTCTGATTTGATGTGTTAGAAAGAATTGCATCTAAAATTAGGTTAAAGTTGTCCAAAACACCATATCCCTTTTTTAAATCATCTAACAGATACAGTAACTCACTTCAATACTATTTTGCAATTCCATTATCTTTCAAGCATATATAAATTTCACTTTATTTTTTATTGTTATAAATATAAAAACTATAAATCTAGATATATCTACACTCACCCACACACACACACACACACACACACACACACACACACACACACACACACATTTGGACTACTATTACCTGTTGCTTATAATGTACAGCTGTTAATAATCATCTGCATTGTGCTCCAGTTGTTTTCTTTCCATATGCTGTGTTGTTCTATAGCCATCAGGGTTTAAACAGAAGGTCACAGGTCACTGTCTTGAGGGTACTCTGTCTCCTGATGTGCTCCTCTTATTCAATAGCAGTGGTCTATTGCGTCTGTGCTGCCACCCTCCACCACCTACTTCATTATCTAGATGCAGTTCCCCCTATTATTTGAACTAGGCTTATTTTCTATATGGATGAAGCTCACATCCTTACTGATTTGTTTAATTTAAGGCTTCCTTCCTATCTGTGTAAAGCCTGCATCACCCCAATTGTCTAGTTTTAGGCTTCCTCCCTTCTGAGTGAACCCCACATCTCCACCAATTGTTTAAGTTCAGCTTTCTAAATGTCTGGTGAACCCCCCCCCCCAAAAAAAAATGTTAATTTAGGATTCTCCTCATCTGGTGGAAGCCCCACTTTCCCTCTATTATTTAATTTAGGCATTCACCCTATCTGGGCAAAGCCTTCTCCTCCTCCTATTAATTGAGCTCCTCCCAACAGGGGTGAAGCTTACTCTCCCACCTTTTGATTGGCAACATTCAGGGTGTCAGCTGTTTGCTGTCCAAATATGCTGCTCCTAACCCTATCACTCCTCCCCCTCCTATTTTCCCTCATCTCCCTTGCCCCCATTGCCTATCTTTGCCTTCCCTCCTCCAGGTCCCACCGCCTCCCCACCCACATTCCTCACCTCCTGCCATTCCATTCCTCCATCCCATACCCACTGGAATCCTGGATGCAGTCTCCTCCCTTCTCCTTTGCTTCACCTTTAAGGTGAAGGGGAGAAGAAGGCAATAAGGAAAGAAAGGGGCTAACAAGCAGCATAGTTACAAAATATGGAAGGCCATTTGTGCAAATGCTAGAAGTCTAGGAAGTAGGGGCATGTGTCAAATTTGAACCAGCTGTTGAATACCTAAAATACCAGACACATTCAAGGAATACCCAAATACCAGGGTGCATTTGAGGTATTTGATGGTCCTGTATTTGAAGAGACTTTGAGATCTCATGAGATCTCCTCAGCCAATCCCCAGGCTATTCAGACAGCTTTCCAGAGCTTGACCATGGGATTGTGCCAGAGCACAGAGGCACTTGAGCTGAGAGGAAGCTGTTTCTCTCTGTGAAAAGGAAATTTTTTTGCAGCAAAGTGAGAAAAAAAAGGTTTTATTCTGACTTTTTGGGGAATCCTTGGTTTCATTCTGAGACTGTCATCTCCACTTCAGTGACAGATTGATTGCTAATGTACTTTCTCAACACCAAAAAGATGTATTGAAATTTTCAGGTTAGGTGGGCTGGGCAGAGGGACAAGGGGGGAGAGAGTGTATGTAGTTGCAGCAGGCATTGCTCTTCGCTTGCTGTCTGACTTGAAAAGGGCCAGTTGCTGCTGTAACTTGTTCTTAGTTTTCCATTCTTCTCTTTATAGTGCCACTTTTTTGGCAGTTTAATGGGGCACTGTCAGCTTTGTCTCACTTTACTCAAAAAAAAATTAACCATTGTTCCTCTAGGCACATACATTTCAAACAAGTATCACAGAATGCACCTGTATATCCCAAAACATCAGCTTTTACCTAGTTTCTTGAATTTTTGCATTAATTCCCCTTCAAGTCGTGTCTGCCATCCACCGGAAGCATATTGCCAGGGAAAACGTGCGTCTGTTTGGGAGTGCGGTCCTGAAGTTCACTTTTTGCCATGACAATGTAAGAAAGGCATTTATGTGACACTCACCTCTAATTGCTTTTTTCGTTTTCCTGAATTACAAATGAGAGATGTAACAAGAGCAGTTTAAATGGGAGCCAAAATATCATGCATGTGGAACAGCTGGTGCCAAAATCCTGCGCATGTGCAGGAGTAGTCCCCTCTTGTGCATGCGTGGGATTTTGGCACCGGCAGCTGTTCTGCATGCGTGAGATTTCAGCTCCCATTTTAAACTATATTTTGCGGCATTACTACCCCTCGTTTTTGTAATTCAGAGACAAGAAAAGCTTAATTGAAGGTAGCTAGATCACATAAATGCCTTTCTTACATGGTCATGGCAAAAAGTGAACTTCGTGACTGCGCTCACAAAGAGATGCACGTTCTCCCTAGCGATATGCTTCTGGTGGATGGTGGACTTTTATGCGGACCTGACTGAAAGGTAATGCAAAAATTAAACAAACTAGGTAAAAGCTGTCTTTTTGGGCTATACAGAGGTATTCTGTGGTAGTTGCTTGAAATGTATGTGCCTAGAGGCACAATGGTTATAATTACTTGAGTAAAGCAAGTCAAAGCTGACAGTGCCCCTCTAACTAACAAGTGAAAATGTCACACAGTTAAGTACAGTCAAGAACCGTCTGTGGACCAGTCCTTCCATAAGTAATTCAGGTGGGGTCAATGTTCAACATGTATTCATCATACTGCAGTCCCCTTCACTCCATGCAGACCAGTTGCTGCTCTTCAACCAGTGCTAGCACTGCTAGTGCCACTACCACCACTACTCTTCCAATGCAAGTCTCAGCTTCTGTAGTGAGCGATGTTGTTGCCACATCAGCTGCCACCATCACCACCTCCTCAACTGCTGTTGCCAGTGCAACTATCAGCAGTACCTCTGATACTGCTACTACCACCATCACTACCACCTTTACTGCTGCTGCTGCTGCCAGTGCCACCATCAGCATTACCTCCAATAGTGCTACTACCACCATCACCACCACCACCGCCTCCACTACAGCTTCAGCTGACATCATTACCATCACCACCAAATCCACCAGTATGAGCATGATCACAGTTCATGACAGAAGCATTAAGCCATGGCCTTGGTGGTTAAATCCAACCAGTTCTGAGCATGATGAGGACAGTGAGGTAATGTCTTCTGGGTCATAACATGCTTCTACCTCAGAAGAATTAAAAAGTCTTGAAGATTTGTTCCCTGACACATCCTCTGAGAGCAATGACCTGAGTTTAAGTTGTTGTTTAACCAGGTATAGCACACTAAGCAGAAAGCTTTTTTATAGGAGCGACCTGGGAGCACAAGGAGGTTAAGTGACTTGCTCAGGGTCACACAGTATGCAAGTGGAAGCTGTGGGATTCAAACCCAGGTCTGGTCTGCTGGATGTCACCAGATTTGCAGCTCAGAGCCTTAGACCACTACGCTATACTGAGTTAGTGTGAGGATGCTGAACCTGAGTCCTCACCTCATTCCACAAGGAAGCACTCAGGACAAATGCAATAAAAAAATCAGCTGCTTAAGGCAGGCAAAAATGTTTGCCACTGTTCCTCCTCATCCTTCATGTCAGCCTCCTGTTAAAAAAACTAAGCAGTCCATCCTAACTTTTGGTTGCCCTAGTGGTTCTGAAACTGTACCTGGTGTCAGTTCACAGCAATCTTCTACACCACTCCAAAATGAATCTGGAAGTCATGGGCACAAGCAGTGTACAAAACAGCTGAAGTCAGGAACAAGTTCAATTTCCAGTGATATCTGAACATATTTTACTCGGTGGCCAGTGAAAACAGCTAAGTAACAACAGTTAAGTCAAACAGCTAAGTCAAATGCAGTAACTAAAACTTGCCCTCCTCCCTGAGGTGCATCTCCCTGGAGTTGGTATATATAAGAAGGTGGGTGTGGGGGGGGCAAATCCCCCCACAAGGGTGGGTGCAGGGGGCTTCCCCCGAAAAAACAAAACTTGCTATAATTGGCCGAGCTGTTTCGTATTAGCTGTTTTTGGTGGTCGCTGCTTTTACTTAGCTGTTTTCACATGGCACCATTTTACTCAGCAGGAGGATGATAAAAGGAGAGCTATGTGTTCACACTGTGAATAGAGCTTCTGCCATGGAAAAATGTTGATAAACAGAGCATATGTCCTTGGAACCATATCCTGAAGGAGCATCCTGAAGTGACTACCTGGATAAAGCACCTGCTAGAGTTGTCTTCATGCCACTGCATGCAGCATTTCAAAAAGGCAAAACTAGTTTCTGACTCTGTTGATGGAGCTGCTGGTGATAATGGTGGCACAGTCAGTCAGCAAGTTACTGAATACCAGCAAAATCTCGGTTCCAGTCCTTGCCCAAGTACTCCAAGAGGCACAATACCAAGTCCTTCACAAACTAGTTCAAATGGTGGGACAGCAGCAGTGCAGTTTGTGGTGCCTAATCCTAGCCTACCTCCCATAGCCTAAATCACCTGCATTTGTCCACTCTGGGCCCTGGGCCAGGAGCAAGGCTATGCCATTTCAAAAGCCTACTCACAATAAAGGAAGCATTTCCAGCCCACACATAGTTCTTGCCAACTCACTCCACAGCTGTTGAGATCATGCAGCTCATAGGAAAGATGATTGAACTGGATGTGTAACCTTATTTTATTGTTGAAGACACTGGATTTCACAGATTTCTATATTTCATGCAACATCGAAATTACATCCCAGCACAAACTAATTTTTCTTGTACAGTTGTGCCACATATCTATGAGTTGTTTTGCTTCTACTGTGAGGGGAGATCTCAAACTGTCCACATTGGAGAATCCATATCCCCCCACTCCCAATCAACTCAGGCATGCCCTAGGTGTCCATCCTTGGCAGACTATGCCTCTCCATCTTCCTGGATGACCTCTCTGCTTCCTCTTCCTCTGCAACCATCCATATGTATGCAGATAACATGGTACACTTTGCATTCAGCTCCTCTGCCCCTGACTTGTTGGCAAGGCTCCAACTGCACTATCCTAACATCCTGTGCTGGTTCTTGCCTAATCAGCTGTCCCTCAATGCCAGAAAAATGGTCTTTATGACCTTCTGCACTAGGCAGAGGCTGTCTAGGCTCACCCCTCTTCCCTTCTTCCATACCCTTGATGGTGCATCAATAGAAGATGTCCCCTCACTCAATCAATCACCCAGGGGTCTGGTTGGACTGGCACTTTAATTTCTCAGTGCATGTGGATGCCATCCACCAGAAGCTGCACCCCAAACTTGGTGCACTTCACAGAAAAAAAGAGAGTATCCTGCTTCCTACTAAAGAAGATACTCCCCATCTTGGACCTTGCTGACATAATATACAGTTTTTCTCAAGTCCAGTCTGGCTAGACTAGAGCCCTTCTTTCACTCCTTTTGTGACTTTGGCCTGGACTGACCCCACCCACCCTCATCCACCACTGCTGTCTGTACTCCTGCCTTTCCTCCCCCTTCCCTGAGATCAGACACCTCACCCACTGTGCTTCCTTCCTTCTTCTCTAAAAACTAGCATGACTCCCTCCCCTCCTACTCTTACTTTCCTCCTGACTTCCTCCTCCCCACTTCTTACCTCCTTCACAACTCTAGCTCTCACTCTCTTGCTCTCCTCTCTAGGTAATCCCCTACTGGTCAAGCTGCCTTCTCCTTCCCATTCCCCCACCTTTTGGGTTCTCTCCACCTTACTATCCATTCTGCACCTTCTCATCACTCTCACCTCTGTCCTCCATGACCTCACTACTCACTTTTGCAGTTGCCCCTGTTACTGGACCCTGGGCTGCTACCCACCACCCTCCCTCCTTCCTTTGCTCCCCTTTTACCCTGTCATTACACTAGTACAGTCTCATCTTCCACCCTCCTTAATCCACAGCCATTGCTCCTGTCCTGAACTTAGTATTGCCTTCTACACATTGCAAATGTTGTTATCCTCCACCAATTTATTACATAAATGTATGCTATTCACTCAGAATCCTTATCCTTGCACAATTGTATCTATGATGCTTATTTACCTATTACAGTGTATGCAGCTTACACTGCACATACTTGTCAAACTGATTTATGTCCAATATATGTAGTGTCCATTGTATCTTCAGGCAGAGAAAAAAAAGATTGTGATTACTCTTACACAGATACTCACACTCTTACACATACATACACACACACTCTGACACATTTTTAGTGATAACAGCATCAGCAGAGTAAGCATTTAACTTCTCATTGCAGATTTGTTTGAATCTAATATTGTGTCTCTGTTTCCACTGGGTCAGCCATTTGTCTGAGGGCTTGAACTCAACATTACTTTGGGCATTTGCAAGCTGTTGCATCTTTTTGAGAAGCAGGAGACCACTAATTAATGCCTCCCTTTTCACAAGCAGCCGAGTGGCAGTAGAAACATAAAACACAGGTATCTCAGGATATATAGGTGTGCAGGTGACAATTTGAATTGTATGTCCCCATAACCCTGACCAATACGTTCTGGGAAGGCATAACAGGCAGTAGGGTAGCTCAAATGTAATATCACAGGTGACAGGCATTAGGCAGGTGAAAATGGAATGTCTGGGATCACCCAGACGCTGTTGTAAGAGAAGTCACATCAGCAGTATGCAGAGAAGAATTAGAAATGAGAGTTGTGAACTGTGAAGGCCTGAGAGCCAGTGAATATTTCCCACTGTGAGCCAGGGTGAAGTCCTGGACCAGGAGGCATAGCAGGTAACTAGAAGTGAGATGCGAGCTCTAGTATTGTGAGATAAGTGGTGAGCAGTCAATATAAGTGGTACATGGATGGAGTACAAAGCCATGGCCTAGTAATGTCTATGAAACGGAAGGCATGAATGCAGTGAGGTACTTATGTGGTAGCTAGAGAGACTTCTGCTGAATGGCATGGAGGAGCCAAGGATCTGGCGAGAAAACTGGGGAAGTGACAGGAGAGTAGACATGCCATCAGTACTGTTTGGCATGTAGGTTCAGGCTTTCCTGGTGGCTGAGGAGTTGGGAAAAAGAGAGGACGGTCATGGGGATGGACAGGAAGCAGTGTGCCCCAAGCAGGAGATTGAGAGAAATCCTTGAATGATGTCAGTGCAGGAGCCTAGGGCTCCAATCCATTTGACAGCCCCAGTTTTGTGCATTGATGACCGCAGTGGGGTCAGTTCAACTATAAGGCTCAGCAATGTGTTCATGAGGGTGATGTGATGTGTCCAGTGACCCATGACATGTGATGTCATCGATTTCCAAAGTAGGAGCACTAGTAGCACTGAGGGATATGGAAGGATGCACTAGAAACCCAAAAGGGACACAGACAGGGGTGACCCCAGCACCAGAGGGAGCGAGGAGGCAGATGGAGCCACCTGAGGCAGAGCAGACTGGGAGGAAGTGGGACAACAGGGAAAAGGACACAGCAAAAGGGGAAAAAAAAGGGAATCAGAGAGAAAGGGGAAACAAACAGGGGAGGGAAGCAAGAGAAAGAGAGCAGCAGCAGACGCAGGAGAAGCATAGCCCCACAAACCATGCCGAGTGCCCAGGGAACAAAAAACACTCCCTAAGAAAGGGAGGTGCATTAGTGGAGGGCTTAAATAGAGGTTGTGGGAGGAGTTATTCCCACATTGAACCTCGGGACAAGCTCTCCCATTCCCAGAACTGTAAAGGGGAACACAGTGCAATTATAGCAAGCAGATGGGTGAAAAATTGGTTGGAGAGATGGGTGAAAAATTGATTGGCAGGAAGAAGGCAAATGGTGGTCATAAGTGGAGTTCCATCAGGGGAGGGAAGGGTGACCAGCACAGTACCACAGGGTTTAGTTCTGGGACCAGTCCTGTTCAATGTTTTTATAGGAGACATTGCAGATGGGCTTTACAGATTTACAAATTCACAGAAATTTGACAGCAGAAAAGGACTTCACTGGTCCATCTTGTCTGCCCTTATATACACCCTTTCCACCCCTCCTTTTATTGGCTCACAACTCCCCCCCTCCTCCCAACCCCATATGTCTGTCCCATGCCCACTTGAATCCCACCACCATTTTGGACCCCACCACCTTCTCTGGTAGTCTGTTCCAGGCCTCCATCACACTCTCGTGAAGCCCCCACATTGCCTCTGTATTCCCTCCTTTCAATCTGAGGCTATGCACCCTTGTTCTAGTTCCCTCCTTCCTTTTGAACAAGTGCCCCTTCTTCACATTATTGATCCCCTTTAAATATTTAAAAGTTTCAGTCATGTCCCCCATCTCATTTCCAATCTCTAGTGGGTATAGATTCAGCTCCCTCCACCTCTGTTCATATGTTTTTCATTGCATCCCATACGCCACCTTGGTTGCTCTTCTCTGAACCCTCTCTATCCCCTCAAAGTCTCTGCACAGATGTAGTCTCCAGAACTGTACCCGATACTCCAAGTGCATCCTCACCATTGTTTTGTACAGTGGCATTAGCACCTCCCTCCTTCTGCTAGTTATGCACCTTCCAATGCAGGCCAACATACCATTTGCCTTTCCCATCGCTTTGCTGCACAGGTTTCCCACTTTAAGATTGCTTGATATAATAATCCCCAGATCCCTCTCCTGCTCTGTTTGTCCAGATAGGCCACATCCACCATCCCTCCCTGGTCTACTACCCGTGTCACCCAATTGAAAAACTCTATCAGGTTAGTCTGACATGACTTCCCATTTGTGAAGCCATGTTGCCTTTTGGCCTGCATTCCACTGGCCATCAAGTAGTCTATCCCCCTTTCTTTTATTAATGTCTCCATTACCTTTCCCACCACTGAGGTGAGACTGACAGGGCGGTAGTTTTTGGTTTCCTCCTTACTTCCCCCCTTGTGTAGTGCAACCACCTCTGCCCTCTTCCAGTCCCCAGGCACCCACCCTGTATCCATGGACAAGTTAAACAGTTGTGTCATAGGTGCTGCCAGCTCTTCACTCAGCTCATGGAGTACCCTTGGGTGCAAGTCGTCTGGCCCCATTGCTTTATCCACCTTTAACCTGCCCAATTCCTCCCTTACTCTATCGATTGTGAACATTCTAGAATCCATTTCCCTGCATTCCACTCCCTTCCCCTCCAATTCTGGTCTTCTACTTTCATCCTCTTTCATGAAGATCGAACAGAAGTAGCTATTTAATACCTCTGCTTTTTCGAAGTCCCCCTCAGGTTTTATTCCTCCCTCCCTCCCTCAGTCTCACTATTCCCTGCCATGCCTTCCTTCTTTCTTCCACATACCTAAAAAAACGTTTTATTTCCCCTCTTGGCCTGCTTTGCTATTTTCTCCTCAGTGACCTCTTTAGCCCTTTTTATCTTCTGACCTGTCTCCCTCCTCTTCTCTCTATATGCCTCCCTATCCTACTGCCTTTGTGTCTTTTTAAACCTCCTGAATGCCCTTTTCCTCTCCCTGACCATTCCTGCCACCTCCCTTGTAAACCATAGTGGTCTCCTCCTTCTTCTGTTCTTTCTAACCTTCTTGATGCAAATTTCAGTGGCTTTCAGCACTCTTCCCTTAAAAGCTGCTCATTATTCCTACTCATCCTTTATATTCCCCATCCCTGACATTTCTTCCCCAAATATCATCTTCATTCTGTTAAAGTCTGCTTTCATGAAATCCATTACCCTAGTTCTGGTCCTGATTAGGGGAAGGTTTTTCTATTTGCAGATGATACAAAGCTTTGCAACAGGGTGGACACTTCAGAAGGGGTGGACAAAATGAGCAGAGATTTGCACAAACTGGAGCAGTCAAGAGTGTGGCAGTTGGGCCTTAATATTAAAAAGTGCAAAATTATGCACTTAGAGGTAATCAAGGAGTGGAGTACAGGATGGGTGGTCAAGTACTGGAAGTGATACAGCAGCAGAAAGACCTTGGTATAATCATCCCTAATGATCTTAAGTTGGCAAAGCAGTGCAAGAAGACAGTAGTGAGGGCAATTAGAATGTTAGGATGCATAGGTAGGGGTATCACAAGCAGGAGGAGTGAGGTGGTGATGCCCTTATACAAGCAGCTGGTGAGGCTATACCTTGAAAACGGTGTCCATTTCTGGAGACTATATCTTAGCAGGGATGTGGATAGGGTGGAAAGGATCCAGAGGAGGACAATAAAAATGGTGCAATGACTCAGCCACTTAACATACAAGGAGAGGCTAAAGGACCTCAACATGTATACCCTGGAACAAAGGATGGATGGGGGGACATGATATAGTCAGACCTTCAAGTACCAAAAGGGCATTAATTGGGTTCTGATTGGCAGCATTTTCCAGAATAAGTGATTCAAAAACAAGGGGTCATGACATGGAGCTAGAGAGGGGTAGATTCATGGGAAACAATAGGAAACACTATTTCACAGAAAGGGTGGTGATGGTTGAAATGCACTCCCTGAGGAAGTGGTTGGGGTCAAGACTATGGCAGGATTCAAAGCTACCAGAGATAGGCACAAGGGAATTTTGAAGAGCGGGTGGGGGGATTACCAGAGACTAATAGGGTCCATGGGTAACATGTATTTAGAATACTTGGGCAGATTTGGTGGGCCTGGAGGTCCTCATCTGCTGTCAATTTCTATGCAGGTTAACAGTGCACCTTGTGAACACCCACCACCCCTACGCTGTGAGCGTTTTTCACTGTCTACCAGCACCCCCTGTCCCCAAACTACTGCTGTCACTCACTTTGGATGGAATTCAGAGTCACTCTTGCACAGTGCATACAGCTGCTGCTGGAAACAAAAAAAAAGACTGGGTTAAAGCTGCAGCACAAGTGCATGCACGGCAGTTTTCAGGGGAATGAACTAAACATCAAAATTGCTCCAATGATTTGGTCCCCTTAAACTTCATGGGCCTAGATGCAACCCCCAGCACCCTTGTAGCTACACCCTTGTCTCCACAGTTTCACAAGCACCATAACCACTGTTGTAAGTAGTGAAAGAGTACTCAAGATGAAAGAGGAGAGTCTAAAGTGAGTGGTAAGATGTTTGATTAGTTTGCATTTTTTGTTCAACTGGGGGAAGGAGAGTGAACAGCTCTTGGGACCGTGTAGTGTGTTTTCCATCCTATAGCAGCTCCTTTTATTTCAGTGTTCTGAAGAGACCCTTCAGAAAACTGTTCCTGCAAGCTGTCTTTTCTTCAGCACATTCAGTCCTTGTCTCCTTCAAGACATGAACACACTCAGTGTAGTTTTCTCCTTCTCTCCCTATGGAACAAGACTCCCCCTCTCCCATCGGTATTTACTTTGGCCCAAGACCTAGATTTAATCTTTTTCTCTGCTGTTTATGTTGCTGGGAAGATTCCAAGGGCACAGGTCACTAGAGGGTAATATGCTTTGAGAAAGTGAGCTTGAGAAGAGGGGTGGGATTGCAGCTCAGAAACAGTTTTTCAAGAAAGCTTGCAAGTCTTGACTGTCCAGGGTTCCTTCTCACACTTTCTAGCACCTTCTGAAGAGAATTGTTTATTCCAAAAAGCATTTAAAAAGACCTTGACTGCATTCCTGTTCAGTGTACTGCGGTTTCCCTGTGTGTTTCCACCTGTCTGTGGGGAAATGTGGACAGTCCTGTCCTTGTTATCTTGTGCCACTGCTCCCCCCCCCCCTTACATTTCGGTTATCTCCCTTGCTACCAGTAACCGGAGCCTGAGTACTGTCCCTGAGGGAAGGGAGGAGTGAAGCAACTTCACAAAGGAGGAGGGGCAGCTTGCTAAAAAAGAACCGCGCTGCTCACAGTGCGAGCATGAGTGGCACGAGTGCCACTCGGCAGAAAGAAAAAGAAAGAAAATAAGCTGAGGAATACCTTTTGGTTTGGTGAGCACAAGGGACATTTAAAGTACTGGAAGTAAAAAGGACATTTGTGTAGTAGTTTTAGGGCCAGATATTCAAAACTTTGCGGTGGGCAAAAATCATTTGCACAGGTTTAGCGCGGGATTAGCGCGGGTCTGCCATATTCAAAAGGCCAAATAGCGCGGGCAAACTGCATTAGCGCTGGGCAAAATTATAATGTATGCAAGGGGCAAACTGACATGAATACAGGCGCAATGCTATATTCAGCGACTAGCGCCGTGCTAAGTGGTTTTGCAGGGCTTAGCGCGACACTTAGCAGTGCTGTTACCGCCCAGGAAAAGCTGGTCTTAATCCTGGGCAATCAGCTTTGCGCGACATTATGGCTTTGTGCGGCGCTTATGCTGGCTTTAGCAGAGGTTTCTGCGCGACCCTAACAAATAAATATGACACATAGATAAAGCCAAACATAGAGGAAGCATGCTGCTAACTGATGGCATCACAATGATGCCATAATCTGTCACCAGTCCCAGCCGTGCCAGGCAGTAAGTGGTGACCCTGCCACCAGTGGACAGCACTGCAGTGTGGCCATACAGCACACACCTGTGGACCACACTTCCGTGGACACCAACAGATGCCAGCACACACATGCAGCACTGCGGGCATGGAGGATGTTGAGGGGAGCATGTATGGGTGGCGAGGCTGTGCTACAGACCAGGTGTGGCAGCTGGCTTGGACACATCATGTAGTGTACATGGGTCAGTATTGGGAATACCCCAACACCAGTGTGCCTTTCGGATAATATATGCCCCCAGCCACATACCTCACAGCTGTACAACTGCCAGCACACAAAGCCAGAAATGTACATGTCACTGTGAGCATCTGTGGGTCACACAACAGCGTAACAGTAATGTCCAGTGTCAGAAAACATCCGCAGGTTGGGCGCTCACTGTGTATAGTGCAGTCATCATCACTGCCCCACACACCATAGGCATTGCTGTGTCCACGCACTACTGGCCCCTTGCTACTGTAGTTTCTGCTGGGCACTGTAGCATGCCCTACAATGTGACAGTTGCATGCAGCACCACCACCACCACCTGTGCCTATGGTGTCCTGTCCCTGGGGTATAATATGCTATGCTATGCTGTACTGTTTACATGTAGCCTGCAGCTATCATCGCAGTACTGCCAGACTGACCTACAGGTGGAGCTGCGGTTGGACCTGGTCAGCCCCTGTACTTCCAGACTGACCTACAGGTGGCTCTGTGGGACTCTGCAGTAACGCTGGGCAAACTGCATGCAAATCAGGATATAATGAGATACTAATCCGGTTGTTTGCCCAGAGACTATGTAAGTAGGCTCATTTGCATGGCACTTTTGAATATGGCACATTTTAGCCCGGGGCAAACGTGTTTGCTCCGGGCTAACTGCTTGGCTCCACGCTAATGTGTTAGCGTGGCGCTAACGGTATGGGGAATATTATACAGTTTTGATCACTGTTCTTTCACATCTGCTGCTTCCTGCAGCTGTACTGCATCCATGCATTTGCTGGCACACACATTGGCCACATAGTTCGTCTGTACTTGCCCTCATGTTGCTGTGTACTGTGTTGTTGTTGTGGGTTGCACTTCCTGGTTGCTTTATTCAGTGCTGTCTTATTCCAGGGCTATTTTTGCCCTGCACTCCCAGCCCAGTTTGCATGGCCTCATTACCATGTCATATTCGGAAGCTGTTTGCCCTGGGCTATTCCTTTTGAATATAGCGTGCTCTGTGCTCCGGGCTAAGTTTGCCTGCTGGGCAGTGCTAATTTTGCCCCGGGGCAAAGTTTTGAATATCTGGCCCTTAATGTTTTAAAGTTTGCAGAAGCAATATTTGAAATGAATGTATATTATACAAAGGGGTTGGAAAATATTGCCCCAAGAAAATATATAGATCGTTAGTGATATCAAAATTGTTTTTGTTTTATTTACCTGCTGTACATTTGAATGGTTATCTTATGGTATTGAGATAGGTTTGTTAAGAGATTAAACACTATTATATTTGGAAAATCTACATATGGTAAATTTTATCAGTTTTCAGTCTGGATACATACTTTGCAACATGGGTAAAACATTAAGTGCCAGATATTCAAAACTTTGCACCGGGCAAAAACCGTTTGCGCAGGTTTAGCGCGGGATTAGCGCGGGTCTGCTATGTTCAAAAGGCCAAATAGCGCGGGCAAACTGCATTAGCACCAGGCAAGATTATAATGTATGCAAGGGGCAAACTGACAAGAATACAGGTGCAATGCTATATTCAGCGACTAGCGCCGCACTAAGTGGTTTTGCGTGACTTAGCGCGACACTTAGCACGGTGCAAATTACCGCCCAGGAAAAGCTTGTCTTAACCCTGGGCAATCAGCTTTGCACGACACTTTGGCTTTGCATGGTGTTTGCGCGGGTTTAGAGTGGGTTTTGCATGACCCTAACAAATAAGTATGACACATAGATAAAGCCAAACATAGAGGAAGCATGCTGCTAACCGAAGGCATCACAATGATGCCATCATCTGCTACCAGTCCCAGCCATGCCAGGCAGTAAGTGGTGACCCTGCCACCAGTGGACAGCATGGCAGTGTGGCCATACAGCACACACCTGCGGACCACACATCTGTGGACACAAACAGATGCCAGCACACACATGCAGCACTGTGGGGATGGAGGATGTTGAGGGGAGGTGTATGGTGTGAGGCTGTGCCACAGACCAGGTGGCCACAAGGCTGGGACACATCATGCAGTGCACATGGGCCAGTATTGGGAATAACCCCAACACTAGTGTGCCTTTCGGATAATATATGCCCCCCCAGCCACATACCGCACAGCTGTACAACTGCCACAGCACACAAAGCCAGAAATGTACATGTCACTGTGAGCATCCCATGCCACAGGTACAGCCTCTGTGGGTCACACAACAGTGTAACAGTAATGTCCACTGTCAGTAAACACCTGCAGGTTGGGCCTGTCACCGTGTACAGTGCAGTCATCATTACTACCCTACACACCATAGGCAGTGCTGTGTCCCTCACACTACTGGCCCCCTTGCTACTGTAGTGTCTGCTGTGCACTGTAGCATGCCCTACAGTGTGACAGTTGCATTCAGCACCACCACCACCTGTGCCTATGCTGTCTTGTCCCCTGGGGTACAATATGCTATGCTGTGCTGTACTGTTTACATGTAGCCTGCAGCTATCATCGTGCACTGCCAGACTGACCTACAGGTGGAGCTGCGGTTAGACCTGGTCAGCCCCTGTACTTCCAGACTGACCTACAGGTGGCTCTGTGGGACCCTGCAGTAATGCTGGGCAAACTGCATGCAAATCAGGGTATAATGAGATACTAATCTGGTTGTTTGCCCAGAGACTACCTAAGTAGGCTCATTTGCATGGCACTTTTGAATATGGCACATTTTAGCTCCGGATAAACGTGTTTGCCCCGGGCTAACTGCTTAGCTCCGCGCTAATGCCATGCTAATGTGTTAGCGTGGCGCTAATGGTATGGGGAATAATATACAGTTCTGATCACTGTCCTTTCACATCTGCTGCTTCCTGCAGCTGTACTGAGTCTATGCATTTGCTGGCACACACATTGGCCATGTAGTTCGTCTGTACCTGCCCTCACGTTGCTGTGCACTGTGTTGTTGTTGTGGGTTGCACTTCCTGGTTGCTTTATTCAGTGCTGTCTTATTCTAGGGCTGTTTTTGCCCTGCACTCCCAGACCAATTTGCCCAGTTTCCTTAGCCTGCAAAATTCAGCAGGATTAGCACCGGGCTCTTTCCATTTCAATATAGCTTGCTCTGTGCTCCGGGCTAAGTTTGCCCACCGGACAGTGCTAATTTAGCCCCTGGGCAAAGTTTTGAATATCTGGCCCTAACCATTTTTCTGGTGATAGTGTGCCTTATGTTTTGTAGCTTTATAAACTTCAAGCATGGAAATGTGACTGGGGTTAGTTTGGGAAAATTGTCTGTTAAACAATATGGGGATACTCAAACTTTACCTTTAATTATTTGGGGACAAAAATTAGGCCAACTGCCCAGCTGTTAACCCAAGTTCAAAGTTCGATATTTTGCAAATTGGCTGTTTTAATAGGTAAATGGAAATTGAGTTGTGAAGTAAATTATACATATTATTTCTGCCTCATGATGCAAAGGCTTTTTTTTAAACAGTATGGAATGGTTGCAAAATTGAAAATTCTTATAATTCTGAGTTTATTGATGTCAGGAAATATTCATCTAAATCCAGGGCCATGTGATGAGAATATATATATATATATATCTGATACTTAAAAAAAGTAGTAAGCTTTCGTTTGTTCAGCTGAATGCCAGGAGTTTTGTTCCAAAATTTGATATGATACAGGAGTGGATTTTGGAATATAAGCCAGATGTTATAATAATAACTGAATCCTGATTAAATAAAAAGGTACAGGATGAAGAGATACTGGCACCTGGTTATCAACTATGGAGGCACGACCATGGGAAAAGGGGTTGGAGTGTTTTAGTTTATGGTACTACAGTTTTGGAAATCAAACATCCCTAAATTGTGTTAGTACACCAGGTATGGAAAAGTAGTTTTGGAGATACAAATTCCATATTGCAGACCATTACAGCTGGTGGGTTGTTACCTTCCCCCTAAGGGAGAAGATCAACAGCTTATTGTCCTCCAAGATTTTCTGCTCCCTTATAGGGAAAGCCATGAGTTTATGTTTGTGGGGGATATTAATGCAGATTGGGTGAGGATACCACCCACCAGCAAATTAATGGATTTAAAAATAACATTGGGATTGTCTCGGTTAATTACTATAGCTACAAGACTGAATGCCAAAACTCCCAACTCTTCCACTATTTTGGACTTGATGTTCACCTCTGATCCCATTAAATACTCAGTGGCTGGAGTGCTTCCAGACACTTTTAGTGATCACCAAATAACTTTTTCTGTTAGAAAAACAGATAAGCAATTGAGTGTTCCCCAAGTTAAATTTTACCGTAGTTTTCAGAATCTGGATTATACATCTTTCATGGTTGAATTGGAATCTAAAAACTGGAATAGACTAACTTTGATTCCTGATATAGATAGTGCTTGGTCATATTTTTGTTGCAGATTTATGTCTGTATGTGACATTTTTGTACCTACTCAAAGCAGGAAAGTTAAAAAGAAAAATTCCCTTTGGTATACTGCAAAACTAAGAATCTATCGTAAAAAAAGGGGTGCTGCATGGAGGTTAGCAAAGAAAAAAAATGAGAGAGTGCTTTGGGAAAAATATCGAGCTGCACGTAATCTGTATATTACACAAATAAGGAAAGCAAAACCAGATTTTTATTTAACCGGATTGGGAGATGAAGAGTTTAAAAAACCTAGGGATTTTTGGAATATGGTTAAAAAGTTACAAGGAAATAAGACCTTAGAGTTGCCTAAGGTTTTTATGGTAGAAAATGGCCCATTGAAACTCTCAGATGGTGCAGCTGCTGTATTAAATGAAATGTTTGTTGATGTAGGGCTCTCCCAGATTAATGTATGTCCGTCTTTTGGTACAATACAGCAAGAGAAAAACCAAGAAAAGAGGGCTGAAAATGGACCATTGTTCCGCTTTCAAAATATTATTCCATGTCAAGTTTTTCAGGAATTGCTGAAATTGAATATAAATAAGGCCCAAGGTCCAGATGGGATTCCATCTTTCTTGCTTAAAATTGCTGCTCCAGTGATAGCTCCAATATTGGCTGACCTCTTTAATTTTTCATTAAAAACTGGTACCTACCCATTAGCCTGGAAACAGACAGAAGTGATACTAGTATTTAAGGGAGGCCAGAAAAATGACATGCGAAATTATAGACCAATATCACTACTTTTGGTCACCTCTAAAGTGTTTGAAAAAATTGTGGTTTCTCAATTAAATAGCGATCTTGAAAAAAATAAAAAATATAATATCAATCAGGTTTTAGGGTGCAACACAGTACTACTACTGCACTTGTTAAAGTTGTGTCGGACATCCAGGTGGCCATGGACAGGGGCTTCCTGGTTGGGGCCATATTTATTGACTTGTCGAAGGCTTTCGACACTTGGGGCCATCAGGTGTTGATGGAAAGACTTAGATCTGTTGGCTTCAGCCATGGGGCCATGGATTGGTTCCATGGCTACCTGGATGTTAGTCAACAAAGGGTTAGGTTGGGCAGTAATTCTGTATCCAGTTACCTAAATATTAAATCTGGTGTACCACAGGGGTCAGTGTTAGGACCCATCCTATTCAATATATATAAATGGTGTCAGACATCTGATGAATGATGTCCGGCATCATTTGTATGCAGATGATACATTATTGTATCTTGAAGGAAAATCTGTGGGGCATATACAGGAAAAATTACAAAAATATTTTAATATATTACAAACATATTTTTCAGAACATGGTTTGGTCTTAATCCCTCAAAAGTCACAGGTAATGCTGTTTTGAAATAAAAAAGCACCTGTGGACTTGGATATAGAAACACTGGATGCATGTAGTCTTGCCTTTGTGGATTGTTATAAATACTTGGGAGTCTGGTTCGACTCCCATTGTAGTTGGGACTTCCATATTGATACAAAAACTGAATAAAAAGTTGGGGGCATTGTATAAACATAGAAATTGCCTCTCATTTGATACTAGGTTAAAGATAGTAAATTCAATGATAATTCCTCATATTGACTATGGTGATGTTGTATACAATGGGCAGCTAGTGGCATTTTGGGAAAGCTTGATCTTATTTATAACAGATTTGTGCATTTAGTTTTGGATGCACCCTGGAAAACTCACCATTGCACTCTCTTCAGGAACTTAAATTGGATACCCTTGATAGAACAGCGAAATATGCATGTGCAGTGGTTGATCCATCGCTATTATTTTAAAAAGCACCAGGATATCTAGTGGAGTTCCTAGAGGATTGGAATGCTAAGAAAGGACTGTGATCTGCAGGGGAAATAAAATTTAGGGTACCATTTATGAGAACAGTGAGGGGCCAACACTGTTATTTATATGAGGGTCCGAAATTGTGGAACTCATTGCCAGGGTATTTGAGGTTATGTACAAACAAAACATCTTGGAATGTAATAAAATCTTGGCTTGCAAAGGAAGCAGTGTCTTTATTTGAGAGATGCCTGCTGTATTTGAGAGATTTGCACATATGGAATATTGTTGTAATTTTTTCCTTTTGTCTATGTATGTACTGTGTTGCACATATGTATGTATAATGTATGTATTGTAGTTTTTAGAATGAAACTGATATTTTTGTACAGTAGGACCCCATTGTAAATTAGCTGATGTTAGATTGGGTTTTATCTTGTTTCTGATATCAGAAATATACTTTTTACTACTACTACTACTACTTTTACAGTGCATGCATGTACAGTATGAGCATGTTGTTGGCTAGGATGGGATAATGTCTTAGTTATAGCATTGTGAAACAGTTTGTTTTAGTGTAGCTTTTTCAGTTTTGTTTTACAAATTGACTATCTAGTCTCTGGTTACAGTGAGGGAGTGCCAGTATACATTAAAAAAAAATGAGAAAGTCCTTCAGGCAGCTTTCTTTTTTATTTTAGAGGAAGTTGGATTACATTTCAAATTTATGTAGTAAAGCTACAATTTTAACCTGGAAGTTAGTTGAAAAAATTGAACATTAATTTTTATTTCTGTTCTGAAATGATTTGTGGAGGGCTAAAGCCCACGTTTTAATTTGTGGGAATAACTCCTCCCACATCCCAAATAAAAGCCAACCTCCCTCAGCAGTTCTCCACCTACTGTATTGTGAAACACTCCCATTTTTCTCTGCACCAGGGTCCTGTGTGGCTCATGTGGCTGTGTCTCCTTGGATTTCCTGCTCCCTTTCCTTGTTTTTGTGCTTGCTTTATCCCTGCCTGTATTTCTCCTGCTCATTTTCTGTTCTACCCCAGTGCTCCTTGTGCTGACATCCTTTGTGCCTGTTTGTTTCTCTGTTGCCCATTTGTTTCTCTGTTGACTATCTCCACCTCCAATCCATCCCCTCTTCCCCTTGTCTCCTTTGCTTCCTTCCCCTACCCCATCCTCCTTCTTCAGCTTTCTCCATTTAATTGTTCTTCCCTTTTTCTTTTGGGCATTTTCACTCCTCTCAGAGCTGCTGACTCACTCCCCTTCCACTCCCACTTCCTTTGAGCATGTTCATCCCTCCACTCCTCCCCAGACTGGGTAGTCCCTCAGTTAACATACCAGATTGTGTGGTTCCAAGCCCTCCTCCTGCTAGTGCCTTTGAGTCCCAATACAGCCTCCATCCAACTCAACTACTTTCATATGATTCAATGGGGATACTGGCTTGAACTTCCGTCATTCAGTGGAGCTCCCTCTATGCAATCTGCCTACAGTACACATACCCCACCTCCTGCTGCAGCCCTATCCATGCATGAAGTGCTCGAACATCAGTCAACCACACAGAAGCAGGGAGTGTTCTGCCCTTTGTTTGTAACATTTGTGCTGTTCATTGACAGCGCAACTTTGCCTGAGCTGGAGCACCAACCGGTATGCATTCTCGCTTTTCCTAATGCCTGTCATGCTGTGCAGTATGCTAGCTGGTGACTTCAATCAGTTTGTAGCACACCAATAATTGTTAACCTTTTTTTTTTAATTTAGTATACTTTATTATGTTTTTCAAGTAGGTGTAAGCTGGTAACATATGACAAGCATATTACTAGTCCCTAAAAAAAAGAAGCAAGTACAGATCGCATACAACATGACAGTGAGATACATAGTCTGCAGCTTACAAAATCCCCCCTCCCATGCACCTCCCCCCCATATCCACCTAGTCTGCCACCAGCATTACAGGTTCAAGCCATGAATTCTAGAATATATCCATCCTAATGGGACACAGGTATGCCAAATACTTGAGCTCCACCAGCTCGCTAGTTACTTATTTGGAGAGTATAGAGAGGCTCCCATCTCCTAACATATTTCTTGGTATTATTGGACAACTTAGCAATCGTATGTTCAGCTTGCAGAGCAAACATGGTTTCATGAAACCATTCCAAATAACTGGGAGCATCAGAGTCCTTCCAGCATCTTAATATGACATTTTTCACACATGCCGATATCAGAGCCATGTGGGCACTCTGATTGCCCCCAGGTATTAATGTGTACTCCCCAATGAGACATATTTCGATTCAAAAGAAACCTGTCAATGCCAGCAAAGGGCTTAATCTGTTCTCTACGCTTCACCAGAAGGTAACTATTTTTCCACACGACCATAACATATGAATCATATCAGCAGCCTCTTGTTGGCATTTAGGACATCGGCTATTGTGCAGGAGACCAGATCGGTGTAATTTAAGGGGGGTATAATATAAATTGTGAATTATGTGAAACTGCATATTTCTATATTTATTCCATTTAATATACTTATATAGATGTGCCCAAATAGGGGCCCAGTCTTTAGAAATGGAGGGGATCCGGGGAATCTTACTCCATTGGGTGTAGCTGTGATTATCCTCTGAATCAACTGCTGATCTAATAAAATCATAAGAAAATGATATTACGTGGGAAAGAGGTATGGTCTCCAAGTAAGGGGCTAACATTTTAGAGAAGGAGTCATGCCATAACCCAGCCCCTAAGTGCTGCATCAATGAGTGAGATAGTTGAACGTATTTAAAAATTGAGTTTTTCTCCCAGTGAAACAGAGAGCAGCCTTCCTGAAAAGAAATCATCCTCTGGGCAATGACCAGTTGTTCAACCCTTTCAATACCTATCTGGGGCCAGAACGTCTGAGCTTTTATTGGTTTACCAGCAATAGAGAAATTAGGATTGCCGAATATGGGTTGAGCTATTCCCTTCAATCTGTCTTTTTTAAGGAAGGCACTGAGTTGTTGCTGGGACTGGATCAGGGAATTTAAGGGAGTGTCTCGTAAGGATCTGGGAAGCTTTCTTAGTGAAATAAAAGGTAGAGCTTCTGGATCCATCCTAGTTCCCACACAAAGATCCTGCTCAATCCTGACCCAGGAGGGTACATGGCGAACCTCCTGACTGGGCTGTAGCCAATATCGGACTTGTGCCAGATGTACTGCTAGGTAATATATATAAAAATTGGGGACTTGTAGACCACCATCTAATTTTTCCTTTGTTATTTTTAGATAGCTTTTTCTCACCTTTTTATTTTTCTGTATAAATTTGCTCAAGATCCCATGCAACCGAACAAACCATGAATGTGGCAAAGTTTGGTTCAACATTTGAAGTGGGTATAATAATCGTGGCAACACATTCATTTTAATAACATTTATTCACCCCCATAGAGTTAGTGGTAGTTTAGACCAGCGTTTGAAGTCTTCTGTTAGACTATGGACCAAATTATCCAAGTTAAGTTGTCGCATAACTCTCGGGGAGGGATGAATGTAAATGCCAAGATATTTCATCTTGTCCGGGTTCCATTGTATCCCCAAATGTGCTACATCTGATTTCATTGTATATTTATTTAGAGGGAGAATTTCCATTTTGTCCTGGTTTAGCTTGTAATTTGAAAAGATTTCAAACTGTGTAATGATCTGGAACGCCTTGGGGAGGGATCGTCCTGGTTCTGTAAAATGTATAAGCAAATCATCTGCATACGCAGAAACCTTGTATTCGTGATGACCTATTTGGATACCCCTAACCATTGTGGAGAGGTTAATCTTTCTAATAAGAGGTTCTAAGTATAAATTAAATAAGTAAGGTGACAAGGGGCAACCTTGCTGTGTACCTTGTGACAGGGTGAATGGGCGAGACAGGATACCGTTACATTGTATTCTAGCCGATGGAGTAGCATATAGTATTTTGATCCATTTTATAAATTCCTGGGGTATTCGGTATCGGGGAAGTAAAAGAAAAAGATACTTCCATGAAACTCTATCGAACTCCTTCTCCGCGTCCAGGGACACCAGAGCAGCAGAGTGGTCCGAGTTCCTGGACGCGGAGAGGAGATAAGCCAGCTTTCTGAGATGGTCTGAAGAGAGTCTGTTTTTGACAAAACCTACTTGTTCAGGGCTGATGAGATGTTCCCACACCTGGGCAAGTCTAGACGAGAGAATTTTGCCTAGAATCTTAAAATCCACATTAATAAGAGAGATGAGTCTGTAATTGGATATTCTAAGGGGGTCCTTGTTGGGTTTCCGAATGAGAACTATAGTAGCCAACGATAACGAGGAGTCTGATAAACCGTTATGAAATAAATAATTAAATGTTTCAAGTAATATAGGGGCAATAATATCTTTGAGGGCCTTATAGAAATTAGTTGTGAAGCCATCAGGCCCAGGCGACTTGTCGGCTGAGAGGGAATCAATAGCATCATAAATCTCAGATACAACAATGGGGCATTTTAATAAGTCTACTTGACGGTCCGATAGGACAGGGAGTGCAATATCATGGAAAAATTAATCCATGTGATGCGAGAGTTGGTGATTAGAGGAGGCTGTATAAAGCTGCTGATAGTAGTCTCGAAAAGCATTGACAATATCTAAAGGCGAGTTTAGAAGTGTACTAGATGGGGAGCAAACTGATGGAATTATTCTCTCTGCTAATTGAGTACGTAGACGTAGGGCTAGTAATTTGCCCGCTTTCTCAGCCTGATCAAAATATTTGATCTTTGAACATGCTACCATAAGCTCTGCTTTTTCGGTTAGTAGTTTATTGTATTGAGCCCGAAGGGATTCCAGTTTGACCCAATCTCCATCGGGGGATGATGGAGAAAGGGAGTTTTCTAAATCAGAGATCTGTCCTAATTTTAGGGACAGTTCAGCATTTTTTTGCATTTTGCGTATAGTTGTCAAATGGATTATTTTTCCCCTCAGAGCGCATTTGAGGGAGCCCCATAAAATGTCCTTCTTGGGCATGGATGTGGCATTATTCTCCATGTATATACTGATAAAGTCTCGTATCGAACGTACATGTTCGACCGAATTTAGAATCTGATTGTTGAATCTCCAGACCCACTCTCTGTGAATATTTAGGAAAAAATTAACTTGAAGGTAAACCAGGCAATGGTCTGAGATGGCCTGAGTTGAGTAGTATACTACAGAAACCCCTGAGTTGTAATCCACGGATAAGAGAAAATAATCAATACGGGAAAAGGTATTGTGGGGTATAGAATGGAAGGAGTATTCTCTCTCATCTGGATAAGCAAGTCTCCACGGATCAATTAGTCCCAAGGAGGAGCATAATTCGTGCAGGGCTCTCTGCCCAGGGGAGGAACATGGCCTAGTGGACCCCAATCTGTCTAATGTATTTGAGAGCACCGTATTCCAATCTCCCCCAAGTAAGATTGGCAATTTAGACCAAGGAGCCAGCATGGACATATTGGAGGTAAAAAATTACGGGTCGTCTGAGTTCGAGCCGTAGACCGAACCCAGTATGACTTCTGTGTGAATCAGCAAGCCTCTTATGATAATATATCTACCTTCAGGGTCGACTATGGACTGTAAAAGTTGGAAGGGTACCCTGCGGGCAACTAGAATGACAACACCACTTCTCTTGGTTTCTTTGCCCACACCATACACCTGCCCCACCCAGTTTCTGTGGAAGTAATGGGAGTTTGTAGATCTAAGGTGTGTCTCTTGCAGAAAGGCTATATCAATCTGCAAATTTTTAAGGTGAACTAAAATTTTAGAACGTTTAGCAGAGGAGTGTGCCCCTTTGATGTTCCAAGAGCCATATTTAAACCCCATTGTGGATCTTGATTAAAAGCTCAAAACAAGTAGAAACTAGTGGGGTAAGCATCCAAGGACAACAAAAGTGACTAATCTGTATAGTGCTTCCTGGTGGCAGACAACCCAATACCCACTATCATACCCCTCCTCCCCCAGCTCTGAATCACCCACAAGTCATGAAGATTAGAAATTAAACCATTTAAGCATAGATACATCCCCCAAACCCCTAAGACATAACTATGCAAACTTGTCCAGCAACTTAAATAGAAATCACTAGTCACATCAACCCTTCGCAAATGAAAATTACTAAGTGTGCTAAGTATCTGCACAAACATGCAATGTTTAAGCTTGCTTTTAAACAGTACCAAAACGAAGGGTTGAACCTGACTGTGATAATGTCCCCTACACGTCCATAGCACATGATGCACTGTTAGTGTGCTAGTTACTGACTGGCTGCTCCCCCCCAGAACGCCAATCCTCCCTTTTAAGAGGCTAGAATTACTATCAAAACTGTCCAGAACACAAAGACATGTGATAAACCAGCATCTTAAAATGAAATCAAATGTAAAGCCTTAATTTGGCAAGGAATTGTAATGACCAAAGCAATTGTGCGGGGTATATAACCCCACATACACAATATCATCTCCTTGTTAAATTGTTCCTGTTCACTTCGCAAGAACATACACTTTAAATGCAATAGTCCAAGACAAGTCTGGCTAAGAGAACAGAGGGGCCTCTTCCATTTAATCTCGGGCTCTGCTATTCACGAGTAGTCCCCTGGATAAGTAGGCTGGGCATTAAAGGACTCTAATGCCCCGTTAAACTGCACCCGTCCTAGAACTGAAAGGAAAATGAAATAAAATGCACGGGATCATCTGCGAGCTCACTAAAAATATAACAGCCTCTAATGGAAATAAAGGCTCGACAAACAATCTGTTGGGAGGTCCGTGAGCTCTGAAAAAGAAGAAGAAGGCAGTCATATAGTAATGATTCTGCAGACGCACAGTGTCTTCTTGATTGTGCATGAAGGAAAACAGGGAGGAAGGTTCTGGTCCCACTGTGCCTCCGGTTATGCCGCTCAACACTAGGTCCCCGCATGTCCACGAACTATTGGCATTTTTTATTTAAAAATTAGGGTCCCCTTAATGTATTACTTCTGTTCACTTGGTATATCTGTTAGGTTCACAGACATTGATCAGAAGGAAACTTTTTATGGGAGCGGAGAGACCCTTCCATTTCTTAAGATCAGCACTCGTTCCAAGTCCCTGGATAGCTACTCTAAGCGTCAGTGATTCCATGTTGCCCCATTAGACTGCATAAATCTTTGAATTAAGGAAGGGATATAAAATAAAGTACAGGGTGCAATCCGAGAGCCCGCTACCATTATAACGACATCTGATGGAAATGAGGAATTGTGAGCAGGTTTGCTATATGTTCCAAGACTAAGAAAAAACCAAAAAGATGACTCATTGATTTTACCAATTCGCAGAGTTTCCTTGCCCGTATGTAGGACACGACAGGGAGGAAGGTTCAAGTCTCACTGTGTTTCTAGCTGTACCGTTCCACGGTAAATCTTAACGTGATGATCAAACCTCATTCATCGATAAGCCTTGGCTCGAGACTTGTCTTCAACCCGCTAAAATTTCAACGGGCCACAAAGAGATCAGGTAGAAGGGACTGAAGTGTTGGAAGTGCTTGCTGAGCACTTTTAAAATTATGCCATGAGCCTGCCACATTTACAGAGAAGTGCGATGGATACTGGACTCTGAATTGGATCCCCGCTGTGATCAACTTCGTGACCATGGGGTGGTATTCTGCCCGTCTCTGTCTGATGGTAGCCGGTAGGTCTTGGGTGAAGCGAGGTTGCCGACCCTCCCAAAAGACCTGATGTGTTTCTTTGGTCTGATTCAGTACATGCCATTTATCTTGGTAGTTCAGAAATTTGATAATGAGGGGTCGAGGGGGTTTCTCAGTTTCAGGTTTTGGGCGCAAGGAATGGTGTGCCCGTTCAATAACATAAGTGGAATTATTGGGTGATGGCCCCGTAACTTTGGTTAACAATTTTTGTAGAAAAGTAATGGGCATTGCACCTTCAGAGTCCTCTGGAAGACCGAGTATAAGAATATTATTTCATCTACTTCTGCCTTCTAGGTCTTCGAGTTTGGAGTCTATTTTCTGTTGTTTAGTTTTAATGCTTAAGATGTCACTGTCGGTCACCGATATCCATTTTTCCTGAGATATTATTCTTGCCAAGTTATCAGAAATGGCTCTCTTGGTTTCTGCCAAATCACCTCTAAGTGATTTTAGCTCCAAAGTCAGCTCTTGTAGTGCAGATTTGAAAGGCTGGAGCTCTTCAATAAACTGTTTTTCGGTTAGTGGGGCATTCGATTGCGTACTGGTAGTACAGCTGACAGGCTTGTGCGAAGCAGCCAGTTGGGATTTCAACCTCTTTGGCCCCTTTTCCGGTGTAGACAGAGGTGTGTGAACTGGAGGGGCCTGTCTAATTTCTGCCTCCATTGTGGATTTAGGCCCGGGTAACCCCTTCACTGAAACGTCTTGTAATTCATCGGTGATTTGGAAATATCATTCGGTAATGGTAAGGTGGTGAGTCAAATTAAAGATAAGTTCCTTTTCGGATGGTTAAGGAGTTTAAATTTTGCCAGGTAGCAGAGAAATAAGCGATCCGGGAGGGAGACGATCAGCCAAGCTGCTTCCACTACAGTGTCATCACGTGACTCCAATTGTTGACCTTTTATGCAACTTCCATCATTACAACACCAAATAAACGTCAGTGATCACAGTCAGCCTTTTGAATTCAGCCCCCCCCCACACACACACACACTTTGCTGTTCCTAATTTTCATGATCTCCTGCCCCACTCCTTCCATTTCCCTCTCAGGAGTTCCTGAATGCAGGACTCATCTTCTGCTCCTGAGTTATCCCTTACTTCTGTGCTTAAAGCACAAGTACACAAAAAATCCCTTTCCTCCAGCCCCCTCCCACATGCAATTCCATCCTCTTTGTTTTGAGCTCTCCACTCTGTCCTCAGTTTTCACTTCCCCTCTGTCCCTAGCTTGCCGCCTGTCTTTTCACCCAATATGCTGCTCTTGTTTGTCCTGCTGCCATCTTCTGGAGTTCTTGTGGCCTGCTGGTGATGACCCCAACCTGCCCTCCCATCCTGAACCCCCATGTCTCTCATGCTTGCCCCTTGTCCCTTGCTACCTGTTATTTCTTTTGGGCTTTCTCGACCCTCATCCCTCACACTGGCAATCCATCTCCATCGCCGTTCCTTTCTATTCCAAAAGCCTGGCACCACGTTTCTCTTGATCTGGTGTCTGAAATTCCTCAGCTCTGTTACACTCAGTCATTTATCCCACGTGACCTTACCCTGCAGTTATGTCTGCCTCTGATACTGCCAGCCTATAGTTTCTGACTTTACCCAATTGTACCCCTACTACTTCATGCCCTTTCAGCCCTCATAATCACCTGCTTCCTTCACCTTTGCTGAGTGGGATCCTGCCCACTCCTACCTTCCCTCCGGATCCCAGGGTCTCCTTTGTCCTTCTTTAATGTTGCCTTCCAACCTTCCTGTATCTTCCTGTAATATGTGGCATTGCTGGTTATTTATTATTCACTTGTTTCATCCATTTCATGTTCCCCTTGTGCTCATCCTCTTTCTGTTCACTACCTATAATTCCGCTGTCAAATTTCTCTTTTCTTTTCTCCCCTTTTACCTCACAGCAATTGGCTGCACTTTCCTTACTTATCCCATACCAACAGTTTTCTGTTCTCCATCCCTCACTATGCCTTCTGAGGCATTGAGAGTAGGTAGGCTTTCCCTGTTTGCCAGAAATGGGAGTCCATTTCAATCCACCTACCATTTTACCCAGCTGGATTCTTTACCATCAACTACCAGTCATACCAGCACCCCTACATCCTCTGTCCCTAACTTTGCCTTCTGCAGTATCAAGTGAAGGTGGGATTGCCTGGTCTACCAGGGATGGGAACGTATTTCCTCCACTTCAGTTTCAACCAGTTCTGTACCATGCCTCCTGCTCACAGTCTCCATCCCTAACTCTGCCCTGCACAACATCAACTGAAGGTCAGCTCACCCCGACTGCCAGGGATAGGAGCCTGTGCCCTCCATCTCCTGCCTGATACTACAGCATCCTCTACCTGCTATCTGGTTGCTGCTTCCCTTCGGGAATGGGACCCCTGTACCCCATCAACCTTCAATCTCCTGACTCATCGACCTACATCCTATACCAACATTTTGAGTTCACCACTTCCTTTTGGGAATGGGACCTCGGTACTCCATCATAGCGACTACCTGCAGCCTACACCAGCAATCTGAGTTCACCACTTCCCTTCCAGAATGTGAGTAATGTACCTCTTCAGCGTCCAGTCTCCTGCCTCATCCATGTAAATTCTCTGCCAGCAATCTGTACTCACCACTTTCCTTCAGGAATGGAACCCTGTACCAGTCAACCTTCCAGCTCCTGTCCCTGAGACTTGCCTCCAACTTCTTCTGTATGTCCTTCCCAGTCTCTCAAGACTTCTTATTTTGCTTCTACAGCCTGTTCCTGGGCTTCGGCCTCAGGTTACCCCATGGATATATGGACTGCTTTGACCTAGTGACAGTCTTCCTTTCCTGCCTCCTTTGCTTGGTTCTCATCACACCTGGGGTTTCTCTACTTATCCTCACCTCGGCATCCTCACATTCTGGATTTGAACCTCACAAGCTTGTTTGGTTTCAAATTACACTCTGTCCGTCAGACTCCAGACTTTGTTATTGCATGCCTTCCAATGGTTGTCTAGTACTCATGTGCATTGTCACCTGTGGATTGCCTTCCAGCTTGGCCTCCTCCAGTTTCAAGGCCCTTCAGCTCCATCCTGCCAACTTCCCCATCAGGTTTTCCTTCAGACGTTCCTGTTCCCCTGCAGCCTTTTTCCTGTACTTGTTTCTGCCCCATTCCAGTTTGATTCCTGCTGAATGCATGACATTTGCACATCTTCAGTAATGGCGGTCTGTGTCTTTCTCCAGTAATCTCCTAATGCCTCCCTTATCATGGACCATTGGGCTACCATTAGTGAGTCAAGTTTGTTATCTCCTTCCAAGCGGGAGCCTCATATCACATCACCACTGCATCTTTTACTGCATTCTAAGCCTGTATATGATATATCATACCTCCCGATAAGCTACCCAGGACTAAATTCCAGAATCACTTTTGACTGGATCATTGAATACCTAATTTCTCAATCAACTCTGCAGGATCCTTTCTTAAATATTGCATTTAATCCAAACAGCATAGATGTCCCTACCTCTCAATCTTCCCCAGAACCCAGGCTTTAGTAGAGTCTTCTGCGTTCACTCTATCTTATACTGGAATTGTGAACTTAATTCCCTCCTGGGACATACCAAATCCACAATAGCCATACCCCTCAAGGATAACGTGAACCGCAGTATAACACATAGCAGTACTTTCATCATCCGCTATACCTTTAACCCATAGTATATTCTCTATAGTGCTGACTCAGATCAACTACGTTATCCAACTTCTAATTCCTGGAATAGCCATTGGATGCTCTCCTAAGACCCTTCTTCCATCTAGTATCTCAGAATATATACCAACTAATCTCTTATGCATAGCTACCATGCTAAATGCACACTATCTCAAGTCACTGCTCCCCGGCCCTGGTCATCACCATACTTCATGAAGTTATCTATACCCCTTCGTTACAACACCCTAAACATGCCAGCCACATTCCTTGACAGGATCTCTCCCTTTATGCTCCTTCCAGTGATTACAAATGCTAAGAGCAGGCCTTTATTCAATTCAGCATCCTGCACATGCACAACTGACTTGACTGTCTCCATATCACAGTTATACTCCACAATAGTTCTACTCTGGACTAAGCAGTCAATTAACCAATTTCAGTCTACTGTGATATCAACTCCTTATTGCCTCATCATCCAGTAGACTTGGTCAAAGACCCATCTTTTTTGAGCACTCCCACAACATACTGGTATTGGATTCACAAACAACTCAATGCCACAAGGGCCAGTCAAGCTCCTGTCACTGGGCTATTACGCTACAGCACCAACCATATCCACCATCCTACACTAACAGTCCTTCCTGTATATGTGCCCATGCAAACTTCATCATAGCAACTCTAATTTGACTTCAAACCTCAAATCCACTGTACTGAATAATTCGGTCATATCTATCGATATCCAATTACTGCCTTTACAGCATGTTTCACCCCTGTTTTCATTGGTCTGAAATCTTTCAATTACCCTCTCTTACCTGATACTCAAAGCTCACTCCCTTAGAAGTCTTGATTGTCTCCCTATAGACATCAATTTAGTGAAAGATTGCGAAATTACCAAACTCAAGACCATTAGACTCTACATCGAACGTCAGAGCTTCTACTAATTTGTTGTCCAGATTTGAACCAATTTCTGCATTTATTCTTCAACAATACTAAGAACAAGTACTTCTGAGAACTTTGCAAATATCTGAAACATTTGTCAAACTACTAGGAATGAAACATTGTATCCTATCCTCACCTTCTGCAAAGTCCTATAGATTACCTTAAGGATTTTATAACCCATTATACATCCTGTCTGGCAGCCTTTTAAAACAATTCAAGCTCTTCAGGATTATGAAATTTGTTAAATAGTAACAAATATCACAGCTACATCCTGGATTTTGTTCAACCTCTAATAACAGCTGGATGTAATCTATATTTAGGATCCAGGCATTCCTTGAACTAGATCTGCTTCTTCAACCTTAAGAGTCGACCCTCCTGACCTCATCAATCAACAAGACCAGGAAGATGAAACTTCACCACGAACGACAAACATTACACCATACACTAAAATTAGAACTTAGTTCTAAGCATCTTGGATCATCTCTTCTTAGTTTTCCCTGAGGACGGGCAGGTTAGTAGCCATGGGTCCTCAGAGGTTTCCTCCACCTGAGGGGTTTTCCTCTCCTGAGTGCTACTGGTCATACTTCCTGTGAGTTGGAGGAGGCAATTTTTTCTTGCTTTCTATTCCCTTCTGTCTACCCAGCTTACCTACCGGGGGGTGGGAATAGAGTAAGGCCAAAGTTCAAAACCTGTAAGTATACACAAGCACTACTGTATTCACCAAAACATTGAATGGGAGGACTAAAGCCTGAGGTTCAATGTGGGGAAAGAGCTCTTCCCACATCCCAAATAAAAGCCAACCTCCTTCAGAAATTCCCCATTTAGTGCACCATGAAACACCCACCATCCTTCCTGGGCCTCCTCCTCCTCTGGCACTCTACTCACCCTTGGTGCTTGACTTACTATTCCCTCCTCACTACCTGGTTTACCTACTAAGGATGAGAAAAAAGAAAGGCCAAAGTTCAAAACCTACAGGTATACACAAGCACTACTCTGTTTACCAAAATATTGAAATAAACAGTGCTCAATTATTTGAGTTACTTTCCAGGTTAAAACTGCAAACTTGTGCATGACAATACTACCCCATGGCAACATCAAAGGAAATCCATGCACTGTTTTCATCACAACAATGGTACAAGTTCCTCTGCTGCTTCTTTTCTTTTTTTTTTACTTGCGCTTTGTGGTCAGAATGCAAAATTCCTCTAGATGATCTATGTGATCAGTCTGGTGGACATAGGCACAATGGTGGGAGAGTGGCTACCCTCAGATCCTACTTGGCTACTTGTTCAATTTGAAGTGGCAAAATAGCCTTCCCCTCAACACAGACAAAATCACATCTTCTAATCCCTGCCCCCCCCACCAGTAAGGAGAAACTTCAGCATATCCCTTGGTAGCGCTGTATTCATTTATTAGCTACTGGAATGTTGATATTAAACCTTTAAATGTCTGTTAGATATCCTGCTTCATTTTGGCTGTACTTGGGCACCTTGCTAAGTGAAAATATTATACAGTCTTCAAAACAGAACATCCAGACCTCTGTCCAAAAAATAATGGATACTGCTCAGTTATTCCAACTAACTTCCATGTTAAAGCTGCAGAACCATATGATAATAATGCCACAACCACCTAGGAACCACCCCAGGGACAGGCATATGAGGTTAGTTAGAAAATGGTGAGCAGAAACAAAAGGAAAGAATGGCCACTAGGACCAGCCCAGAGTAGTTATCATGGGTGGGCTAATTGGACAGGCTGGCAGGCCTTTTTCTGCCACCATTGTCTATGTGTCTATGTTTTGTCCTGCAGCAAGGGTTTCCTTTGAAACTGGTTAAATAGTACAAGATTGATCAAACACAATCTCTGAGGAACTGGTGGGTGAGGTCAAGATGTAAAGTTTTCTCATTCATGGTGCATTTATTTTATCTCATTGGGTGACACCAATTCAAAAGGCAGTGTCCTTTTTTCAGGAATTGTTACAAAAATGGTTTGATCTGAAAATGTTCTATACAGTTGCACACATGTAAATGAGGGTGAACACTCTTGCATACATGACACAGTGCTATATTCAGAGTAAAGGGTTCTGTAAGCACTAACAGGTGGCTAGGACAGTGCTTATTTACATTTACAGAACACTGTGCTTATCAAAGCAAACATTATACAAGGTCACCCTCCCCCCCAACTCCTGGGCAAGTGCTAGGTAGCATACTGACAGCAGAGCCTGTCAGGTCTTGTCAGTCTAGTGGTCCCTCTCTCCATTTTCCCCTGATGCCCATCCAATCCCAGCTGCATTATTTAATAGTGTCTCTGGTAACAGCAGAGCCTATTTAAGGAAATCTGGGCACAGTACTTTCATTATACTTGGAACACAGATCCAGACTTTGTGCTATGAATGTGAAGGGATATGGTGGGGGACAGAGCAGAAGCTGGTTAGTGTAATGTGGGCAGCCAGTTCTGAGTGCTGTATCATTTTTTTAAAATATAAAAATGTATTACTGATTGTCTCTGCTGAGAAATCTGGTGCTCTTGGAATGACCTCCCTCACCCCCCCCAGGTCTCTGCTAAAAGATGAACGCCATGAGATAGTTACAGACCAGGCCTTAATTAAGGATCTCCTGTTTGTCTGAGTTAATTATAATTGTAGTTGTAAGAGGGAAGATCATATCCATTTTATGACTTTTGGAGGGAAACCCAGGTTATTACACACAGGTGAGAAGTTGTAAATGTTCCTTGATGTCTGTGTGAGAGATGAAGCTTATCATAGATCAAAGAGAGTCATTTGAAGAACATGAGTTATGCTGAGGATTACAGAACTTAATACTTTGAAAAAACATCCTGTTTTTGTATAGATATTTTTTTTTATATATTCTGACAGTGGAGGAGTTAGGTGACCTCACACAAAGAGTTTGGAAAATACAGTTTTCTTTAAGGAATATTCTGTTTTACTTCAGAGAGACACTTCTATCTAGACTCTGATAAAGAAACATCTGTGGGCACTTTAAGCAGGTATTTAGAGAGAGAGAGAGAGAGAGAGAGAAATCTAAGTATTATAGTAGGAATTGCACTGTTAAAACCTGTTTTGTTTAAGAGATTTGTATGTCTTGTAATATAATAGTTCTGTATTTTATGTGTTACATATTTGTTATCTATTTTAGTAAAACTCTATTTCTAGAGCTTACTTGATCTGTCTTTGATTTCATTCCTTTACAAGTATAGTATATATGGTTAAAGCAGACACAATGCATAAGCCTGAATGGTGATACCAAACTGGAAAAAGGTAAGCATTTTAAATCTGATGTCTTTTATTACAGTTTCTAAGGGTTCATTTCTGTACACCTGGTTAGGTGCCTGTAGGCAAAGATATCTGGCCCCCTGAGGACAGAATTATCTGCACCTGTACATTTTGTACGTTAACAAGAGGTTCACAGCTTGAATCCCTGTAGAACTTGAGACCAAAGGTTGATTCGAATCCACAAAAACAGAAAAGAGGGTTACCTTGTTCTGTTAAATGTTCACAAGACTGCGCTCATAGGTTGACACTTTGGGAGTAGAGGGCTGACCTGCTGAGTGGGTTTGTGACAGATTGGTTGGCAGCGGTGTGGATAATTTTGGTATTACAAGCTTGCATTGTTCAGTGTGTCAGCTGAGTCTGTTAGCTAACTTGCATTGAAAGAAAAAGGCAGTGATTTATTTTTTAAAAAAGGAAACAGAACTATATCACTTGGCATACAGTCATGTTCCTACTTGTTTTATTTTTTTTCTAAAGTGCAAGACAGAGTAGCAGTAGTGAAGGAAGATGTTTTTGACTACAGTAGGTACACTGTAGACTCCTTAAAGCAGTTGTGCGTGGACAGAGGAGTCCCATTTGTGGTGAAAGTCAGCAAGCAGAACCTCATAGATGCCCTGATGGTAGCAGATACCCAGAGCAGTGAATCATGGACCATGACTGAAAAGGGCCAAACCTTGAGTGTGACATGGCTAGCAGCCAGTACAGTGTCCAGATCCAATGAGGAGGACAACATGGCCATTGTCAGTGAAGGGCCACAGCAGCTGGAGAAGGTCACCAGTATCCAGAATCCAGAAGTACTCAGGCTGCAAATTGAGTTGCACAGGATGGAGCTGGAGTTCCAGGAGAAGAGGGAGTGAGAGAAGTGAGAGGCGAACCATGAGGCCGAGTGAGAATGCTGAGAGGCAGTGCAGGAACAACGGGAGGCAGACCGTGAGGAGCATGAGTGCCAGTGAGTTGAAAAGGAGAAAAGAGAGGAGTGCCAAAGGCAACATGAACTGCAGAAGCTCTGATTCCATCTAGTGGCACCAGAGCAGGTAAGTGGCTTGGGTTTAACTGGAACTGCAGGACTGGGTTTCAAATTGAATTCCAAATTAATAGCCGAGTTTAAAGGGAGGGATATGCATGCCTTTTTAAATTCTTTTGAAAAGTTTGTATTCAGGCTAAAATTCCTAGAGAGTCCTGGAGCTTCCAGCTAGCCCCGTTACTTACCGGGAAAGCTCGGGATGCATTGGGTCAAATGGACAATGAGGAGAATAATGATTACAGCAAGCTAAAATTGCACTGTTAAATAAGTTTGAATTAACTGCTGAATTATACAGAGCTAAATTCCGTAAGCTCAGGAGAACCCTGATATGAGTTATGATGAGCTAGCCACAAAACAATGTCAGTTTTTAAAACATTGGTGGGAAGGAATTGAGACAAACTCTGTTGATAAAATTGAAAATGTGATTTTATTAGAACAGTTTTTCTGGGTGTGCCCAGCAGAGCTGAAAACCTGGCTGGATGACCGAGATCCCAAAACAGTGCAAGAGGCTGCAGAACTCTCGGACTGCTATGGCAAGAGCAGACCAGCTCTGAGAATAAATGGGGTTGGCATGGCAGTGCAGAAAGGGAAATGTGCGCCTTCAGGGCAGCTAAAACCCTCACTGCCTCCACCAAAACCAGATAGCCCCAGGTTTCAAAGAAAAGATTTATCTGAAAAAAAATAAGTGAATGTTCTGTTTTACTTCAGAGAGACACTACTTTCTAGACTCTGACAAAGAAACATCTGTGAGCACTTTAAGCAGGTATTTAGAGAGAGAGAGAGAGAGAGAGAGAGAGAGAGAGACAAATCTAAGTTTTGTAGTAGGAATTGCACTGTTGAAACCTGTTTTGTTTAGGAGATTTGTATGTTCTATGATATAACAGTTCTGTATTTTATGTGTTACATATTTAGCTATTTTAATAAAACTATATTTTAGAGCTTACTTGGTCTGTCTTTGATTTCTTTCCTTTACAAGTAGAGTATATATGGTTAAAGCAGACACTATACATAAGCTTGAATGGTGATACCAAACTGGAAAAAGGTAAGCGTTTTAAATCTGAGGTCTTTTATTACAGTTTCTAAGGGTTCATTTTTGTACACCTGGTTAGGTGCCCATAGGCAAAGATATCTGGCCCCCTAAAGACAGAATTATCTGCACCTGTACATTGGGTACACTAACAAGAGGTTCAGAATTTGAATCCTTCCAGAACTTGAGACCAAAGGTTGATTTGAATCCACAAAAACAGACAAGAGGGTTACCTTGTTCTGTTAACTGTTCACAAGACTGAGCTCGAAGGTTGGCACTTTGGGAGTAGAGGGCTGACCTGCTGAGTGGGTTTGTGACAGTTAGGACTTCCAGCATTTGAACAGGGCAGTCCCACTCACCGAGACACACTTGTCTACATAGACAGGGATTCTGGGGGACATATCATTGTTTGCTTTCACCACTTGTACTTAGATTTTGTGCATATGAAATGATCAAAACAGGGAAGTATGAAATTTGGCAGCTACAGATTGATACAGATGAATGACGGCCATGTTATTTGTTTCTGTCTGTTTTGTATATTGGTCTTGATTTGTGAGTAATACAATTTGTTTTAATTAAAGAGCTATTTAAAAAAAAAACAGTGTCTCTGGTAATCTAGTGGCCCCCCCATGCCCATCTAATGTCACTTACAATAATTGCCATTATTACACTACAAACTATTTCCTAAAAAATATGCATCATTATCTGTTTGCATCCATTTCTTGTGAGATACCAGGATGTAAATGGATAATGATGCACTGTGGTATCTCACAGTTCTTGTGAGACACTAGGATGTAAACTGATAATGATGCATACTAGTATCTCACAGGTATCATTAACTCTAAGACTAGTAAAGGAATAGTTTTCTTTTAAATGAAATAAAATGCTGTCATATTATGGCTGAACATTTGGTATGTAAAGCTACGGTTTACACACTAGGGCATACTGCTCTCGGTACCGGGGCCCCCATGACCCCATTTCCAGATGGGCCCTTTGCTACCCAGTCCAAAGCTGACTGCATATTCCTGTGCTGACACTCCAGCACCTTTCATGAGTACTAACTTCACACACAGAAAAAGCGAAAAAAACTCTGAAAAAATAGTATGGTCTGCAGTGACACTGTAGGTATGGAACAATAAGCAGAATATGTGAGTCTAGTGATCATTATCTGCCTTCAGATTCTATGTTTCTATATTTTTAGTAGTGAACACAAAATATAAAGTAGCATGGAACAGAACTAAAGTAAATACATCTCTGTCATGGCATTATGTGACTGGAAAAGGTATGCTATGTTGATATTACTAAAAGTTTATTCTTGGATGTGATTTAAAAGTATACATTCTACGTAAAATGTTAGCACTTTTCTTATCTTTTTTTGGACCCTGTCATTCTCTCGTTGGTGGTGGTTGGAGGTTAAAGCTGTGAGAGATCAATCTCCTTTAACAAAATGATCTGAATGACAAAGATAGACCTTCTAGTTTGTTTATGACCGTGTACCAGGAAATGTACTTTAAACTATGTAAATCCTCTGTTGTTTCATATACAGTAAACATTACAAAAAGACTTGACTCACAGGGCGTGTTCCCTTCTTAAATTACTGCACTGCATAACTGGTATGTAAGGAACACAGTGTTCTGTTGCTTTAGTTCATCACAGCCTTGATGCTTTGTGGATAATATTACATAATTTCCATATCAATACCTCAGTAACAAATCAGATTAAAAGAGATCTGTGAATATCTTGGTTTGTAACTCCTTTCAAAAAAGCTTATTTTTTCCAGACAACAAGGAAGAAAAGAAACTCAACATGTGGACTTCCTTGAGCACTAATCCCTTCACTTATATCTACAGAAAGTGTGAAGACTTAATCTTTTATGCTGGTAAAGAGGTACTGCTGGCATTTGTCATATTTTTCTCCTTGGTGTTGTTGTATCAACTCTACCATATTCAGTTGCATTGCCCTGGTGCTGGTCGGCCTGGGCAACCTCTGAATATGGCTCCTGTTACACCATGGCGCATCTGATTTGTGCTGTGCTGGACTTGCGCCGGGCTTTGGTGCATTTCTGAATATCTCGGCCTAATTGTCTATGCCCTCACCACAACCAAACCTGAATCTCACTCCCCCAACAGGACAAGTAGGTAATGAGCTCTGTTGAGAGGACAGACAGGCAGCTATGCCAGGATCTACAAAATCACACATACCCTCATTATGCAAAGCATTGTGAGCTATGTATGCAAATCACCACAAAATATTATGCTGGTTCAACTTTAAACAGAAATGCACGGTGCCAAAATGTCTCTCACACAGTTTACAAAGGGTGCCAGCAGAAGACACAGACATGTGTTTCATCCTACCAGGACTCATCAGGGTGCCTCATCTATATGACACCCCAGAGGAATTGCCAGGATCTGATCAGTAACAATTTTAATGGGTCTGTGTTTCTGTGTGAGAGCTCGTATAGTGTCAGTCATTGAAATCTGCATCTCTTCAGTGCCACCACCTTGGATCCCCCCCCCCCCACACACACACATGCACATGTAAACAAGAATTCATAAGACATGCCAAAAGGGAAATACAGTATATGGCTATCCTTCCATGACAGTTAGGGTGAGTGTGATAGCCACCTGGTAGTGTAAGAACAGATACTCCCTCATAAAGCAATCAGCTATGGCCACTGGGGACAGCATGATCAGCACATTCCCCATTTGGTAGTTAAAAAGAGGAGCACCTCTAACTTGTAAAATTTTTTAAACTAAGACCTTCGGTGAGATGGTGTGAATATTTGATTAGCACTCATTTTTCTTTTTTATTTGGGGGGGGGGTAATTGTCTTAAGCTTATGCAAGGCAAGGTTAAAAAAATAGAAAAATTAGCCAAACAAAAACAAGTTTTGATTCATATATATAAACAAGCATTTGTCAATGCCAAATGTTTGCTTGATGGCATTGGCATTGGTAGTGCAGGAGTTAGAGAGCTGCATGATAGGAATGGCAGTGAAGTACTGAACTGAAGACAACCCCACCACCACCAAGCAGAGTCTGACAGGCACTGGGGTGTGCCTTTGGGTCGTCAGGCATAATGGCCATGCTTCACCACATCCTAACCTGCAGACACCGACAAGTGTCATGGTGAGCCTTGGGGTCTTTGGCCCTTATGATCAACCCATTCCATCAGGAAATACGGCAAGATGGTTGCTGTATAGGAGAATGGGTGAACCTTGGGGCCGAAGAGTCCAAGGCACACCTTGATGTCTCTCACTGGCTGCAGGGTGTGAAATGGTAAGAGCATTATAGGCGAGAATCCCAAGTCACACCTCTGATGCCTGTTAATCTCTACAGGGTGGGGTGTTATGGTCAGAAACCCTAACGCCTCAGGTGTTCATTGGCATTTTCACTCCAAATTTTCAACATGGGTTTTTTGTGACCCCCCACCTTATGAACAGTGGCAATATCAGTTTTTTAGCCGAAAACTGATTTTGCACAGCGACTACGCCATTTGGCACCACAGGTGCAAAAACACATTTTTAACAGGATGTGAAAAATGACAACTGTACTGTTCATGGGGAGGTGCAAAAGATGGCAATGTTGAAAATCTGCAATGAAGATATTAAGAAAACTGGTGAACTCACGAGCATGAATAGAAAATGTGCAACGCACACACGTGATGCAATTAGTTTGGGGATTTTTTACAGCAGATTGTCAACACAAGCATTTTGGAACCTCCGCTCATGAACAGTGTCACTAAGATTTTCTTAATCTGTCCCAAACAGTGATTTCCCACAGCGACCACGCATTTCTGTGCTGGAAGTGCGAAAACACATTTTGGCCATGGTGTGAAAAATGACAGCTGTACTGTTCATAAGGAAGTTTGGAAAAATTCCAGTGGTGAAAATCTGGACTGAAAATATTAGAAATCCATAAACTTACGAGGGTGCATGGAAACTGCGCAATGGTCGCTTGTAACACAGTCATTTTAAGGACTTTTTTCACCACATTTTTAACAAAGCCATTTTAACATCTCTGCTAATGAACAGTGACACTGTGATTTTCTTAATCTATCCCGAACATTGACTTCACACACCGACAGCACCATTGTGTGCTACATGCATGGAAACACATTTTGGGTGGGATGTGAAAAATTACAGCTGTACTGCTCATAAGGAGGTGTGGTGAAATGTCAATATTGAAAATCTGGAGTGAAAATATTGAAAGTTTATGAACTTACAAGCATGTGTAGGAACAGCACAACACATGCTCATAAAACAGTAATTTTGGGGAATTTTTTCCCCAAATTTTCAACATAGGGTTTTTGGTAGCCTACCTCATGAACTGAGACACTGTCATTTCATAAATCAGTCCCAAAAGGTGGTTCCACGCAGTGACTGTGAAATCACCTTTCAGGCCTGATTAACAAAATGACAGTGACAGAATTCATGAGGTGGGGTCCCAAAAACCCCATGTTGAAAATTTGGTGGAAGAATTCCCAAAAATGCCTGAGATATGAATCAAAGTTGATAAAACCCTATTTATTCCATTATACAGCTTACCGGCATTTCCTCTGTTCATGGCTGGCTTTGAAGAGTGCAGACGTGTTCCTGGTCCACCAAAGATCATCGCAGTGGACTCTGGAGGTAAGTATGGGGTGAGGTGGGGGTACAGGGAGGAAGGGTGCACAGAGGGTGGGAGTGGGTGGAGGGAGGGGAGTCAGGACAGACAGCGAGGGAAGGTATTTTCTTGCAGTTTTTTTTTCTTAGATGATGCAGAACTTGTGCCACACTGGGGTGGGCTCCCAGTGTGGCAGCTGGAAGGCTGTTTGGGGGGCAATGGAGCTGATGGGGGATTGGGCACCCCAGTTGGCCATATGGACTGTTGCCACACTGGGGTGGGCTCCCAGTGTAGCACCTGGAACTCTGTTGGGGGGCGCAGCAGAAACAATGGGGGATTGGGCACCCTCTTCTGCCATACAGTGTGTGTGTGTGTGTGTGTGTGTGTGTGTGGGAGAACGCATGAGCATGCAATATGCGTGTGTGTGGGGAGCGCATGAGCACGCACTATCTTATCGCTGCTCACTGAAGAGGAGCTCTCCCTTTCAACTGTAGGGCACTGTATTTTCAACTGCTGTCATAGACAGCTGCAGCATTCATTGGTGAACTGTGGCCATGTCTGCAAACATACTGACTGAACTGGAAAACAGGGTGCCACACCTACAAAAACTTGGATGATGGCACTATGTTTCTTGCACATGCGTGTGAGCAAACATAATAAGTTTGAAACTCAGTTCATATTTACTGAACTCTTAACTAGCATAATGATCTCTCTTTCTGTTTTCCCTCTTGTTTTCCATGCAATCTATGCATATGATTTTTGTTGATTAGCCTTACTGAGCTAAATATAAATAAGTGAAATTTTTTACAGCCATGGCATGTGACGAGATAAAATTGTTACTTAAAAGAAATACATTTTATGTATTACAGGGCTGTTTTGTTGAAGCAGCCATCATCACTGAACTCATGCCAGTAATGTAATCTGAAGTCTATGTTCATTTTAGCTGACTTTGGAAAATCACATGATTGTCAAGTCACATTTATGCAATAGGCATGGACGCAAAACCTGTGGAATAAATCCATTTATCTTTACAGCCACTGAATAAATAAAATTTATCTACACAGTAGGATGTCATCACCATTTATCTACACAGTAGTGATGTCATCAACATTTATCTACATAGTGATGATGTCACATCCTTCTGTATTCAAATGTGAATAATTTTAAAATGAAAAATGATATCATGGTACTGTGAGCATAAAAGTTGTTCAGAACAAAAATATCTACAAAATGGGTGGTGTTTTGTTTATAGATACCTATTAGTTTTTTTTTATAATTAGCTAAAAAACAGCAGAAAATTCTATTTTGTTTTCACTCTTTTGACAAACAAATGCAAATAACTTTAAAACGAAAAGTGATAACATGGTACTGTGAGTATGAACTTTGTTCAGCACAAAAATATCTACACAGTGCATGGTGTTTCAGTTATAGATACCTTTTAGTTTTTTTTTAAATTAGCAAAAAACAGCAGAAAATTAATTTTTTTCACACTTTTTGCAACAAACAAATTCAAACAAATTTTTAAATTGAAAAATGATAGCATGGTACTTTGAACTCAAAAGTTGTTCAGCACAAAATTATCCACAAAATGTGTGGTGTTTCATTAAATAACAGCCACTATGCTATGCAGACCTACATTAGGAAAGCTAACAAAAAGTCACAGAACTTCTCATTAAAAAAAAACAGCCAAAAGCAAATGTCCCTGTACTGACAGAAAGCATCCTGTATTGCATAAGCGAAATATACAATGGTGAGCTGTCAGATAGATAATTTAATTACACTCATGTTGATTGACCTCGGACAGCTCACACATGGTAAATGCCACTCGTGAAGTTACCCAAGGTCAATCATCACTTTATTTTTTTTTTATTATTTATTTATGACTTTGTTAACCGGGTTGGTGCACTAATCCCAAAGACCGTTTTCGGGCATGACCTTGGCCACATAAGGTGGCACAGAGTAGAATCATCAGAATAACAAGAACATAACAAGAACAGGTAATACACAGTGAAAGGTTACAGTTGTTACATTTGGCAATACATGGTGGCAGTAGTTGAGGGACAGCAAATAATAAAGCAAAGTAAGACTCATGGTGGTGCAGTTTCAGTAAATAAGAGAACCTATTTGACTTTACCTCTGGAACCTATGGGGGGCCTAGTCCTCAAAGCAGTGGCAGGTGGATGCCAACAGGAGCAGATCTTTGAGGTGAGTCTTGAACTGGCGGTGAGTGTTTATGGTGCACAGTTCAGTGGGCAACTTGTTCCATCGTGTGGAGGCTGCTATAGACAGGGCTGTAGTACCCATGTTCATAGCTACACTGGGGATTTTTCAGGGAGGGGGATACTGGTGGAGCACAGGCAGCAGTGTGAGATTTTGATGGTGAGAAGGGGAGCAGGAGGGGATTTCTTACCAATAAGGATGGCAGAATCAAAATAAAACTGTACAGAGCAAGGTCAAAGTGGGCTTGTAGCGGAAGCCACCCAAGTGTAGTGACAACCCCCCCCCAAAACCACAAGCAGCTGAGTGGCAGTAGAAACATAAAACAGAGGTATCTCAGGATATATAGGTGTGCAGGTGACAAGGAGAATTGTATGTCCCCAACCCCCCCCGACCAGTATGCTCTGGAAAGGCATAACAAGCAGTAGGGTAGCTCAAATGTAATATCACAGATGACAGGCATTAGGCAGGTGGAAATGGAACACCTGGGATCACCCAGACACTGTTGTAAGAGAAGTCACATCAGCAGCCTGCAGAGAAGAATTAGAAATGGAAGTTGTGAACTGTGAAGGCCTGAGAGCCAGTGAATAATTCCCACTATGAGCCAGGATGAAGTCCTGGATGAGGAAGCCATAGCAGGTAACTAGAAGTGGGATGCCAACTCTAGTATTGTGAGATAAGTGGTGAGCAGTCAATATAAGTGGTACATGAATGGAGTACGAAGCTGCGGCCTAGTAATGTCTATGAAAGGGAAGGCGTGAATGCTGTGAGGTACTTATGTGGTAGCTAGAGAGACTTCTGCTGAATGGCATGGAGGAGCCAAGGATCTGGCATGAAAACTGGGGAAGCGACAGGAGAGTAGACATGCCATCAGTACTGTTTGGTGTGTTGGTACAGGCTGTCCTGGTGGCTGAGGAATTGGGAAGAAGAAAGGACAGTCATGGGGATGGACAGGAAGCAGTGTGACCCAAGCAGGAGATTGAAGGAAATGATGTCAGTGCAGGAGCCTAGGGCTCCAATCCATTTGACAGCCCCGGTTTTGTGCGTTGTTGACCGCAGTGGGGTCAGTACAACTATAAGGTTCAGCAATGTGTTCATGGGGGCGATGTAATGCGTCCAGTGACCCATGTCATGTGAAGTCATCGATTTCCAAGGTAGAAGCACTTGTAGCACTGAGGAATATGGAAGGATGTGCTAGAAACCCAAAAGGGACACAGACAGGGGAAACCCAAGCACCAGAGCGAGCAAGGAGGCGGATGGAGCCACCTGAGAGAGGGAAGACTGGGAGGAAGTGGGACAACAGGGGAAAGGACACAGCAAAAGGGGAAAAAAGGTAATGGGAGAAAAAGGGGAATCAAACAGGGGAGGAAAGCAAGAGAAAGAGAGCAGCAGCAGACGCAGGAGAAGCACAGCCCAACAAGCCATGGGGAGTGACCAGGGAACAAAAAGCACTCCCTAAGCAAGGGCTTAAATAGAGGTTGTGGGAGGAGCTATTCTCCACATTGAACCTCAGGACAAGCTCTCCCATTCCCAGAACTGCAAAGGGGAACACAGTGCAATAATAGCAAGCAGATGGGTGAAAAATTGATTGGTAGGAAGAATGCAAATGGCGCTCATAAATGGAGTTCCATCAGGTGAGGGAAGGGTGACCAGTGGAGTACCACAGGGTTCAGTTCTGGGACCAGTCCTGTTCAATGTTTTTATAGGAGACATTGCAGAAGGGCTTTACAGATTCACAGATTCACAGAAATTTGACAGCAGAAAAGGACTTCACTGGCTCATCTAGTCTGCCCTTATATACACCCCTTCCCCCCTCCTCCTTTTACTGGCTCAGAACCCTCCCCCCTCCTCCCAACCCCATATGCCTGTCCCATACCCACTTGAATCCCCCCACCATTTTGGATCCCACCACCTCCTATGGTAGCCTGTTCCAGGCCTCCATCACCCTTTCTGTAAAGAACCCCCCCCCACATTGCCTCTGTATTTCCATCCTTTCAGTCTGAGGCTATACACCCTTGTTCTAGCGCCCTCCTTCCTTTTGAACAAGCTCCCCTTCTTCACATTATTGATCCCCTTCAAATACTTAAAAGTTTCAGTCATGTCCTCCCTCTCCTTTCTAATCTCTAGTGGTTATAGATTCAGCTCCTTCCACCTCTGTTCATACGTTTTTTCCTGCATTCCATACACCATCTTGGTTGCTCTTCTCTGAACCCTCTCCATCCCCTCAAAGTCCCTGCATAGATGTGGTCTCCAGAACTGTACCCCATACTCCAGATGCAGCCTCACCTTTGTTTTGTACAGTGGCATTAGCACCTCCCTCTTTCTGCCAGTTATGCCCCTTCCAATGCAGGCCAACATACCATTTGCCTTTCCCATTGCTTTGCTGCACAGGTTTCCCACCTTAAGATTGCTTGATATAATAATCCCCAGATCCCTCTCCTGCTCTGTTTCCTTGATTTCCTACCCCCCCAAGCGTATAAGCTGCTCAAATGTTTTTCCACCCCAGGTGCATCACTGCACACTTTTTCGCATAGAATTTTAGTTTCCAGGTTTCCAACCACCTGTCCAGCTTCTCCAGGTCTTGCCTCATGGCCTCCACTCCATCTTGGGTGTCCACCCTATTGCAAACCTTCATATCATCCATGAATAGGCACACCTTACCTGCTAGTCCTTCTGCTAGATCACTGATATAAATGTTATAAAGTAGGAGTCCCAGTACTGACCCCTGAGACACCCCACTCATTACCACCTTTACCCTGGAATGTACCCCATTTAGCACCACTGTCTGGCTCCTTCCCATCAACCAGTTTTCAACCCACCTAGTTACCTTCTGGCCCACCCTTAAGCCCTCCAGCTTGTTTACTAGCCTTATGTGCAGGACAGAGTTGAAGGCTTTACTGAAGTCCAGATAGGCCACATCCACCATCCCTCCCTGGTCCACTACCTGTGTCACCCAATTGAAAAACTCTATCAGGTTGGTCTGACATGACTTCCCATTTGTGAAGCCATGCTGCCTTTCATCCTGAATTCCACTGGCCACCAAGTAGTCTACCACCCTTTCTTTTATTAATGTCTCAATTGCCTTTCCCACCACTGAGGTGAGACTGACAGGGTGGTAGTTTTCAGTTGCCTCCTTGCTTCCCCACTTGTGTAGTGCAACCACCTCTGCCCTCTTCTATCCAGTCCCCAGGCACCCACCCTATATCCATGGACAAGTTAAACAGTCTTGTCAAAGGTGCCGCCAGCTCCTCCCTCAGCTCATGGAGTTCCCTTAGGTGCAAGCTGTTTGGCATCATTGCTTTATCCACCTTTAACCTGCCCAGTTCCTCCCTTACTGTATCAATTGTGAACATTCTAGAATCCATTTCCCTGCATTCCACTCCCTTCCCCTCCAGTTCTGGTCTTCTACCCTCATCCTCTTTCATGAAGATCGAACAGAAGTAGCTATTTAATACCTCTGCTGTTTCGAAGTCCCCCTTCAGTTTTTTTCCTCCCTCCCCCACTCAGTTTCACTATTCCCTGCCATGCCTTCCTTCTTTCTTCCACATACCTAAAAAAAAACATTTTATTTCCCTTCTTGGCCTGCTTTGCTATTTTCTCCTCAGTGACCTCTTTAGCCCTCTTTATCTTCTGACCTGTCTCCCTCCTCTTCTCTCAATATGCCTCCCTATCCTCCTCCCTTTGCGTCTTCTTAAACTTCCTGAATGCCCTTTTCCTCTCCCTGACTGTTCCTGCCACCTCCCTTAAGAGCTGCTCATTATTCCTCCACATCCTTTATATTCCCCATCCCTGACATTTCTTCCCCAAATATCCTCTTCATTCTGTTAAAGTCTGCTTTCTTAAAGTCCATTACCCTAGTCCTTGTCCTGTTTAGGGGAAGGTTTGTCTATTCGCAGATGTTACAAAGCTCTGCAACAGGGTGGACACTTTGGAAGGGGTAGAAAAATGAGCCGAGATTTGCACAAACTAGAGCAGTCAAGAGTGTGGTAGTTGGGCTTTAATACTAAAAAGTGTAAAATTATGCACTCAGAGGTAATCAAGGAGTGGAGTACAGGATGGGTGGTCAAGTACTGGAAGCGATAGAGCAGGAGAAGGGCCTTGGTATAATCATCCCTAATGATCTCAAGGTGACAAAGCAGTGCAACAGGGCAGTAGTGAGGGCAAGTACAATGCTAGAATGCATAGTTAGGGGTATCATAAGCAGGAGGAGAGAGGTGGTGATGCCCTTATACAAGCAGCTGGTTAGGCTACACCTTGAATACAGTGTCCATTTCTGGAGACCATACCTCAGCAGGGATGTGGATAGGGTGGAAAGGATCCAGAGGAGGACAACGAAAATAGTGCAGGGATTCAGCCACTTAACATACAAGGAGAGGCTAAAGGACCTCAACATGTATACCCTGGAGTAAAGGATGGATAGGGGGGCATGATATCGTCAGACCTTCAAGTACCAAAAGGATATTAACTGGGTTCTGATTGCCAGCATTTTCCAGAATAAGTGATTCAAAAACAAGGGGTCATGACATGGAGCTAGAGGGGGGTAGATTCAGTGGAAACAATAAGAAACACTATTTCACAGAAAGGGTGGTGATGATTGAAATGCAGTCCCTGAGGAAGTGGTTGGGGTCAAGACTATGGCAGGATTCAAAGCTACGTGGGATAGGCACAAGGGAATTTTGAAGAGGGGGTGGGGGGGATTACCAGAGACTAATAGGGTCCATGGGTAACATGTATTTAGAATACTTGGGCAGACTTGGTGGGCCTGGAGGTCCTCATCTGCTGTCAATTTCTATGCAAGTTAACAGTGCACCTTGCGACCACCCCCCACCCCTACACTGTGAGTGGTTCTCACTGTCTACGAGCACCCCCCCCCATCCCCACACTACTGCTGTCACTCACTCTGGATGGAATTCAGAGTCGCTCTTGCACAGTGTGTACAGCTGCTGCTGGAAACAAAAAAAAGACTGGGTTAAAGCTGCAGCACAAGTGCATGCACGGCAGTTTTAAGGGGAATGAACTAAACATCAAAATTGCTCTAATGATTTGGTCCCCTTAAACCTCGTGGGCCTGGATACAACCCCCAGCAGCCTTGAAGCTACACCCCTGTTTCATCTCCAGACCCCACCACCACCATACCTCTCAATGTCCTTTCTCATAAATCAGGGACAAGGCTTATAAAAATCAGGGACAAAGACCCAAAATCAGGGACACATCTTAAAAATTGGTGGTATTCACTCAGAAAGCTGATAGAATAAGGAGAGTAGTGTAAGGAGCATTTACTGTAGCAGAACAAGTCTGTAACTTTAATATTTAACATTATTTTATGCTTACAGCCCCCACTGTTCAGTCACAAAAACTGAAATTTTGTGAGGGACAGAGGAAAATTTTGAGGCAAAATCAGGGACATCCCTGAAAATCAGGGACAGTTGAGAGGTATGACCACCACAATTTCACAAGCTCCATAACCATTGTTCTAAGTAGTGAAAGAGTACTCAAGATGAAAGAGGGGGGTCTACAGTGAGTGGTAAAATGTTTGATTTGTTTGCATTTTTTTGTACAAGTGGGGGAAGGGGAGTGAACAGCTCTTGGGACCCTGTAGTGTGTTTTCCATCCAATAGCAGCTCCTTTTATTTCAATGTTCTGAAGAGACCCTTTAGAAAACTGTTCCTGCAAGCTGTCTTTTCCTCAGCACATTCAGTCCTTGTCTCCTTCAAGACTTGAACACACTCAGTGTAGTTTTCTCCTTCTCTCCCTATGGAACAATACTCCCCCTTCCTCACTGCTATTTACTTTGGCCCAAGACCTAGATTTAATCTCATTCTCTGCTGTTTATGTTGCTGGGAAGATTCCAAGGGCACGGGTCACTAGAGGGTAATATACATTGAGATAGTGAACTTGAGAAGAGAGGGGTGGGATTGCAGCTCAGAAACAGTTTTTCAAGAACGCTTGCAAGCCTTGACTCTCCAGAGTCCCTTCTCACACTTTCTAGCACCTTCTGAATGGAATCTTTTATTCCAAAAAGCATTTAAAAGATCTTTAACAGTGCATGCATGTAAAGTATGAGCCTGTGTGTTGGGTAAGATGGGGTAATGTCTTAGTTATAGCTTTGTGAAACAGTTTGTTTTAGTCTAGCTTTTTCAGTTTTGTTTTACAAATTGACTCCCTAGTCTCTGGTTACAGTGAGGGAGTTCCAGCAGACATTAACAAAAAATTAGAAAGTCCTTCAAGCAGCTTTCTTTTTTATTTTAGAGCATGTTGGATTACATTTCAAAATTATGCAGTAAAGCTATAATGTAAACTCTGCAGTTTTAACCTGGAAGTTAGTTGAAAGAACTGAACATTAATTTTTATCTCTATTCTGAAATGATTTGGGGAGGGCTAAACTAGGGTTGCTACCTTTGAATGAGGCAAAAACCAGATCCTAAGCTCTGCCCCTAGCCCCACCCCTTTTCATGACTCATCATGCACTGTTCCTCCAATAAAAGACAACACTTAAAGCAGCAGTGAAATAAAAATGTTAAGATACTGTACTGTGCCTGTTAAAGTTACTCTCCTAGGTTCTTCCTAATTATTTATTTATGTATTTATTTATTGACACTGGTTAACCAGATAAATATACAGAGATAAAAGAAATCTCATTTACAGATATGATCTGGGGGGAGACAAGGGAAATACTGTAAACTGCATACAATATACATACTTTATATCTTTTTCTGCCTCCATTTCCTGTTCTTGTCCACAGTAACATAGAAACATAGAATTTGATGGCAGATAAGGACTGCTTGGCCCACCCAGTCTGCCCATTTTCCTACCTGATGGATAAGCTGCAGATCCTAGTTAACCAGCAGCCTACGTCTTCCTACCCCAACCCCCTAGAATTGCCTTATGACTGTCCCATGCATGCTTGAATTCCACCACTGTTTTTGACTCCACAACTTCCTCCGGAAGGCCGTTCCATACATCCACAACCCTCTCTGTGAAAAAATACTTCCTTAAATTACCTCTGAGCCGCCTCTCTATCTTCAAATTGTGCCCCTTGTTCTTAGCACATCACTTTTTTGACAGATGCTACCCTCTTGGACTTTGTTGATTCCCTTGAGGTACTTGAAAGTTTCTATCATGTACCCTCTCCCTCCTTTCCTCGAGGCTATACATATTAAGCTCCTTAAGTCTCTTCATATGTCTTCCAGCAGACCCTGCACCGTTTTAGTTGCCCTCCTCTGGACAGCTTCCATCCTGTCTATGTCTTTATGAGATTGGGTCTGCAGAACTGCACGCAGTACTCCAGATGGGGTCTCACCAGCTGTCTGTACAGAGGGATAATAACTTCCTGTTTTCTACTGGTAATGCCTCTCCCTATGCATCCCAGTATCCCCCCAGCCCTCCTTGCTGCTCTCTCACATTGCTTGCCCACCTTTAGGTCATCTGATATGACTACCTCCAGGTCCCTTTCCATTTTTGTTGTTGTTAGTATCTCACCCCCATTGTGTACTCTTCCCTGGGTTTTTTTCCCAGGTGCATTACCTTGCACTTCTTAGCATTGAGTCTAAGCTGCCATACATTTGACCATTCCTCTAACCTTGCCAAGTCCCTTCTCATCCTTTCCACCCCACCTTGTGCATCAACTCTGTTGCAGATCTTTGTGTCATCTGTAAAGAGACATACTTTTCCTTACAGTCCCTCTGCAATGTCACTAATAAAGACATTGAAGAGGACCGGTCCTAATACTGAACCTTGTGGTACCCCACTAGTAACTCCTACTTTCTTCAGAGTGGACTCCATTTACTATTACTCTCTGTGTCCTATTCTCCAGCCAATTCTTTACCCAGACTGTCATCTTAGGACCCACTCGCAGGCTGGCTAACTTGTATGTTAATCTTTTGTGTGGGGCTGTGTCAAATGCCTTGCTAAAGTCTAGGTAGGCCATGTCCACAGCCCCTCCCTGATCTACTACTTTGGTCACCCAGTCAAAGAAATCTATCAGATTTGTCTGGCATGACCTTCCGCTGTGAATCCATGCTGCCTTGGGTCCTGTGCCCTCTGGCCTCTAGATACTCGACAATTCTTTCCTTCAGAAGTGATTCCATCATTTTCCCTACCACTGAGGTTAAACTAACAGGTCTGTAGTTTCCTGCTTCTGCCTTGCTCCCACTTTGTGAAGGGGAATCACATCTGCCCTCCTCCAGTCCTCGGGTGCCACCCCATCCTCCCATGATTTGTTAAAGATGGTAGTCAGTGGTGTCACTAGTTCTACCCTTAGTTCTTTTAGAATTCTGGGATGAATTCCATCAGGCACCATTGCTTTGTCCACCTTCAGTTTTAAGAGTTATTTCAGAACCCTTTCTTCTGTAAATGGGCTGGTATCAACTTCTGTATCCAGAGTGTTTCTACTGTTTGTTTTAGGTACCTCCCCCTCTTCCTTTGTAAATACTGAGCAAAAATATTTGTTTAGTATCTCTGCCTTTTCACAGTCACCCTCTGCCCACCCTCCCTCCACTTTATTAAGCCTCACTATCCCTCCCTTGGTCTTCCTTTGCTCCCTGATGTACCTATAAAAGGTTTTATCCCCCTTCTTAACTGAGTTGGCTATCTTTTCCTCGGTTTGGGCCTTTGCTGTTCTGACTGCCTTCCCAGCTTCCTTTTGCTTTAACTGATACAGTTTTCTGTCCTGCTCCTTCTGTGATTCCTTGTACTTCCTGAATGCTTTCTTTTTCTCTTGAACCTTCACTGCCACTTCCTTTGAGAACCATAGTGGTTTCTTACATAGTTTCATTTTATTTATTTGCTTCACACAAAGGCTTGTTGCCTCTGTGATGGCAGTTTTTATTATTCCCCATTGTTCTTCTACCCCTCCTTCCTGCCCATTTGCTAGTGCATTCCTTAGGCACTCACCCATTTTGGCAAAGTCAGCCCTCCTAAAGTCCAATACTTTTGCCTTTGTATGGCTTGACTCTATTGTTTTGTCTATTGTGAACCATACTGTTCGATGGTCGCTAGTTCCCAGATGGCTACCCACTTCTACATCTGTGATCCTCTCTTCATCTCCATTTGAGAGAACCAGGTCTAAGATTGCTCCCTCTCGAGTGGGCTATAATACTAGTTATCTTAGGCATGCCCCCTATAGGGCATCTAGAATAACCCCACTCTTCGAAGTGGCTGCTGCAACTGCACTCCAGTTAACATCTGGCATATTCAGATCACCCATCAGCAATATCTCCCCTTTCTCTGCCATTCTAAGTATACTTTTTATCATTTCCTTGTCCATTTCCTCCCCCTGAAAAGGGGGTCTACTGTATATACAACCCTTGTCCGGATTGTGGTGCCATTGCCGGTCTCCAAATTTACCCACAGTGCTTCTTCTCCTCCCTGTTTTCCCTTTTGTTCTGTTGCTTTGTTTCCTTCCCTTATGTAAAGAGCTACTCCTCCTCCTCTTTTACCCTCCCTGTCCCTCCTGTAGATAGTGTATCAAGGTATGTTTACGTCCCAGTCATGTTTTTGTGTGTACCATGTTTCTGCGACTGCCACTATATCCAGATGTTCCTCCTCCATCAAGGCCACTAATTCAGGAAGCTTGTTACTCAAACTACGGGCATTGGTACTCATTGCTCTCCATTTTTTGATGGCTTTACCTTCTGTTGCAGCATCCCCCACTGACCTTTCTACCTCTGACTTTTTCTCATTTAGTACCCTGTTTTGTAGGGAGAGGCTGGGATTTTCCTGCTGCTTATCAGTGCCTCCCCCCCCTGACTAGTTTAAAAGCTTGCCAATGAAGCATTTAAACCGATTGCTCAAAAGACTTGTTCCCTTCCTGGACAGATGCAGACCATCCTGCCAGAATAGGCTGGTGTCCCTCTAGGTGGAACCCCAGTCCCCAATGAAGCCAAACCCCTGTGTTCCAGACCATTTTTTCAACAATTTATTAAACTGCATGGTGCAAAGTACCCTCGCCTCACCCATGCCATTGACAGGCAACACCTCTGAGAAGGATACTGTGTGTGCTACTTGTCTTAGGCGCCTCCCCAATTCTACAAAGTCCTTCTGCACTGCTCTAGTCTTATGTTGAGCCAAGTCATTTGTCCCTAGGTGGACAATGACATCCAGCTCAGACTCCCGTGCAGCTGTTCTCGTGATCCTGAGGATGCACTTCCTGTCCCTCCAAGCCATGGCACCAGGCAGGCATGTTACTTCAGTTTTCCCTGCTCCCCCAAGTTCTATTCCCCTAATAATTGAGCCCCCCACCAGGAGCTGCTTCCTTTCCTTGTGGTGTCCTATGCCTCCTTCCTGTGGGTCTCCCTTGTGACAGTTGTCCTCAGCCTCCTTAGTCTCCTCTGCGGGAGCATCCATAGAGGAGCTATGCTCCCCCAGAATGGTGTATGAATTGTGGAGTGGAACAACTGACTGGGTGTGCCTCTGTTCCACCATCCTCATCCTCCCTGAGCCCACTGTGGTCCAACTGCTGTGCTTTCTTCACAACCTCTGACGTAATGGTGGTGGCTCTGGTGCTCCCTGGATGGGGGAGGTTCCCTTCCTGTCATCCAGTGTGGCCTGGGGGAAGGTTCCCTTACTACTGTCCAGTGTGGCCTGAAGATGGGCAACTTCATCCCTGAGGGCAGAGAGTTGTCTGAAAATAGGGCAGCATCTCAGCCTCCAGAAAGACTCCCGGAAGACTGCTGCCCCACAGCCATTACATTGCACTACTCCCCACATGTTTATCTACTTTTTTTGTGTGTGTGTGTGTTTGTGTGTGTGATAGGTTTGTTATATAGAAATATATATATATTATACAATGTGTATGCTTATATTGTCAGCGCTGTGTGCTAGACAGGATATGACAGTGATATGCACCTTGCGCTCTTGAGGAAATGATGTCAGAACCCCAGGTATAAAGGAACTATTTCCAGGGGTGGATGGGGTGAGGGGTAGGAAGGGGTTGAGCCTAAACTGTGCCCTCACAAAACAATCAGCTAAGAGCTCTGACCCACCGCTGCGATGAGTGCCTTCCTGTCAGCAAGATGCCCTACACAACGATTTGACAGAGAAAATACCCTGCTAATCAAACAGAGAAAAATCCAGACATCCAAGTCAGACACAGGTAAACCTCCCCAGCCCCAAAACAGCCTGGTGGTTTGTGCTCTGAAAGCAGTCAGCCCCAAAATAAGTCACCTGTGCTTTAAACTCTCCTGCACTGAAAATCTTAAGAATTGTAACAAACGTAAGCTAGATCCACCTCCTCTGTTGCTTGAAAGACTGTCTTTTCCTGATAATTCTAAGTTCCTTATTTCACCTTTTAGTTAGAAGTAGCCTCCACCTGCAGAATATCTGCTACAAACCAAAGACAATTGTAAGGTTCACCTCCCTCTGTTGTGAGCACAACTCGCTTTCTTGAAAATCCTATGTTCAGTATTGCAGCTTCCAGGCAGAGGTAGTTTCAGTTGAAGAATATTAGCTGTTCTATTTCAAAGCCAAAGAAGTGACCATACTTTTTTCTTGTGGGGAAAAAATAATTTAACATTTAAAAATGCCTACATTCTGTTAAAGATGAAAATGTTTACCAGCAAATGAAAGTGGAGAACAACTGGCTCAGTTACTGTTACAAAACGTGGGGGCAGCTGTGCTACTTTAAGATGTAGTGGATAGATTGGGCTAAGTAAGTGCTAATGGTGTTAATGGCCATACTTTACACCTCCCAGGGTGACTGCATTCGCAAACAAAAGGCTACACTGAGAACAGAACTTGTTTGTAACCTGGACATATAGCTGAAACAATGAGTGTTATGACCAAATTTGTTTCAAAAGTATGTGAGCACTCAAAATGGCTCAAAAACCAGACCAGCACAGAACAAAACCGGATTACCTGATAAGGACCCTGAAAACCTGATCACCAGGTAAAAAACCTGACAGGTGGCAACCATAGCTAAAGCCCAAGTTTCAATGTGTGGGAATAACCCCTCCCACATCCCAAATAAAAGCCAACCTCCCTCAGCAGTTCTCCACCTACTGCATTGTGAAACACTCCCATTTTTCTCTGCACCGGTGTCCTGTGTGGCTCATGTGGCTGTGCCTCCATGGATTTCCTGCTCCCTTTGCTTGTTTTTGTGCTTGCTTTCTCCATGCCTATGTTTCTCCTGCTCATTTTTGGTGCTCCTTTCGCAGACATCCTTTGTGCCAGTTTGTTTCTCTGTTGCCCATTTGTTTCTCTGTTGCCCATTCCCACCTCCATTCCCTTCCCACTTCCCCTTGTCTCTTTTGCTTGCTTCCCCTACCCCATCCTCCTTCTTCAGCTTTCTCCATTTAATTGTCCTTCCCTTTTTCTTTTGGGCATTTTCACTCCTCTCGGAGCTGCTGACTCAATCCCTTTCCACTCCCACTTCCATTGAGTGTGCTCATCCCTCCACTCCTCCACAGACTGGGTAGTCCCTCAGTTCTCATACCGGCTTGTGTGGTTCCAAGCCCTCCTCCTGCTAGTGCCTTTGAGTCCCAACACAGCCTCCGTCTGACCCAGCTGCTTTCATATGATTTGATGGGGATACTGGCTTGAACTTCCGTCATTCGGTGGAGCTCCCTCTATGCAATCTGCCTACAGTACACAGACTCCACCTCCTGCTGCAGCCCTATCCGTGCATGAAGCACTGGAGCATCAGTTGACCACACAGAAGCAGGTAGTGTTCTGCCCTTTGCTTGTAACATTTGTGCTATTCATTGACAGCACAACTTTGCCTGTGCTGGAGTACCAACCGGCATGTATTCTCACTTTTCCTAATGCCTGTCAAGCTGTGCAGTATGCTAGCCGGTGACTTCAATCAGTTTGTACCACACCACTAATTGTGGACCTTTTATGCAACTTTCAGCATTACAGGACCAAATAAACGTGAGTGACAACAGTCAGCCTTGTGAATTCAGCCCCCCCTCCCACACACACACACTTTGCTGTTCCTAATTTTCATGATCCTCTGCCCCACTCCTTCCATTTCCCTCTCAGTAGTTCCTGTGTGCATGACTCACCTTCTGCTCCTGTGGTTATCCCTTCCTTCTGTGCTTAAAGCACAACAAGTACACAAAAAAAATCCCTTCCCTCCAGCCCCCCCACATGCTGTTCCATCCTCGTTGCTTTGAGCTCTCCACTTTGTCCTTGGTTTGCACTTCCCCTCTGTCCCTAGCTTGCCGCCTGTCTTTTCACCCAATATGCTGCTCGTGTTTGTCCTGCTGCCACCTTCCAGAGTTCTTGTGGCCTGCTGGTGATGACCCCAACCCGCCCTCTCATCCTGAACCCCTCCACCATCTCTCATTCTTGCTACCTGTTATTTCTTTTGGGCTTTTTCGCCCCTCATCCCTCACACTGGCACTCCATTTCCATCGTCGTTCCTTTCTATTCCAAAAGCCTGGCACCACGTTTCTCCTGATCTCGTACCTGAAATTCCTCAGCTCTGTTACACTCAGTCATTTATCCCACATGACCTTCCCCTGCAGTTATGTCTGCCTCTGATACTGCCAGCCTATAGTTTCTAACTTTACCCAGTTGTACCCCTAGTATTTCATACCCTTCCAGCCCTCATAATCACCTGCTCCTTCATCTTTGCTGACTGGGATCCTGCCCACTCCTACCTCCTCTCCTGATCCCACATAGTGTCTCCTTTGTCCTTCTTTAATGTTGCCTTAATTTCTTCCCATATCTTCCTGCAATATGTGGCATTGCTGGTTATTTATCATTCACTTGTTTCATCCATTTCATGTTCCCCTTATTGTCATCCTCCTTCTGTTCACTACCTATATTTCCGTTGTCCCATTTCCCTTTTGTTTACTCCCCTTTTACCTCACAGCAATTGGCTGCACTTTCCTTGCTTATCCCATACCAACAGTTTTCTGGTCTCCATCCCTAACTATTCCTTCTGAGGCATTGAGAGTATGTAGGCTTTCCCTGTTTGTTGGATATGGGAGTCCATTTCAATCCACCTACCATTTTACCCAGCTGGATTCTTTACCATCAACTACCAGTCATGCCAGCACCCCTACATCCTCCATCCCTAAATTTGCCTTCTGTGGTATCAAGTGAAGGTGGGATTGCCCAGTCTACCAGGGATGGGAATGTATTTCCTCCACTTCAGTTTCAACAAGTTCTGTACCATGCCTTCTTCTCACAGTGTCCATCCCTAATTCTGCCATGCACAGCATCATGTGAAGGTCAGCTCACCTCGACTGCCTGGGATAGGAGCCTGTGTTCTCCATCTCCTGCCTGATACTACTGCATCCTCTACCTGCTATCTGGTTGCTACTTCCCTTCAGAAATGGGACCCCTGTACCCCATCAACCTTCAATCTCTTGACTCATCGAACTACACCCTATACCAGCATTTTGAGTTCACCACTTCCTTTTGGGAATGGGACCTCTGTACTCCATCATAGCGACTACCTGCAGCCTACACCAGCAATCTGAGTTCACTACTTCCCTTCCAGAATGGGACTAATGTACCTCTTCAGCCTCCAGTCTCCTGTCTAATCCATGTAAATTCTCTGCCAGTGATCAGTACTCACCACTTCCCTTCAGGAACAGAACCCTGTACATGGCAACCTTCCAGCGCCTGTCACTGAGACTTGCTTCCAACTTCTTCTGCATATCCTTCCCAGTCTCTCAAGCTTTCTTATTTTGCTTCTGCTGCCTGTTGCTGGGCTTCAGCCTCAGATTACCCTGTGGACATATGGACTGCTTTGACTGAGTTTCAGCACTTCCTTTCCTGCCTCCTTTGCTTGGTTCTCATCACACCTGTGATTTCTCTACTTGTCTTCACCTTGGCATCCTCATATTCTGGATTTGAACCTCACAAGCTTGTTCAGTTTCAAATTACACTCTGTCCATCAGACTCCAGACTTCGTTATTGCACGCCTTCCAATGGTCCTCTGGTACTCATATGCATTGTCACCTGTGGATTGCCTTCCAGCATGGCCTCCTCCAGTTTCCAGGCCCGTCAGCTCCATCCTGCCAACTTCCCCATTAATTTTTCCTTCAGACATTCCTTTTTCCCTGTAGCGTTTATCCTGGACTTGTTTCTGCCCCCATTCCCCTTTGATTCCTGCTGAATACATGACATTTGCACATGTTCAGTAATGGTGGCCCGTGTCTTTCTCCAGTAATCTCCTAATGCCAACCTTATCTAGGACCATTGGGCTACCATTAGTGAGTCAAGTTCACCATCTCCTTCCAAGAGGGAGCCTCATATCCCATCACCACTGCATCTTTTACTGCAGTCTAAGCCAGTATATGATATATCATACTTCCCGATAAGCTACTCAGGACTAAATTCCAGAATCCATTTTGACTAGACCATTGAATATCTAATTTCTCAATCAACTCTGCAGGATAATTTCTTAAATACTGCATTTAATCCAAACAGCATAGATGTCCCTACCTCTCAATCTTCCCCAGGACCCAAGCTTTAGTGGAGTCTTCTGCATTCTCTCTATCTTATACTGGAATTGTGAACTTAATTCCCTCCTGGGACATACCATATCCACAATAGCCATACCCCTCAAGGATAACGTGAACCACAGTATAACACATAGCAGTACTTTTATCATCCACTATACCTTTAACCCATAGTATATTCTCTATAGTGCTGACTCAGATCAACTATGTTATTCAACTTCCAATTACTGGAATAGCCATTGGATTCTCTCCTAAGACCCTTCTTCCATTTAGTATCTCAGAATATATACCAACTAATCTCTGATGCATAGCTACCCTGCTAAATGCACACTATCTCAAGTCACTGTTCCCTGGCCCTGGTCATCACCATACTTCATGAAGTTATTTATACCCCTTCGTTACAACACCCCAACCATGCCAGCCACTTACCTTGACAGGATCTCTCCCTTTATGCTCCTTCCAGTGATTACAATTGCCAAGAGCAGGCCTTTATTCAATTCAGCATCCTGCACATGCACAACTGACTTGACTGTCTCCATATCACAGTTACACTCCACAATAGTTCTACTCTGGACTAAGCAGTCAATTCACCCATTACATTCTACTGTGATAACAACTCCTTATTGCCTCATCATCCAGTAGACTTGGTCAAAGACCCATCTTTTCTGAGCACTCCCACAACATACTGATATTGGATCCACCAATGAGTCAATGCCACAAGGGCCACTCAAGCTCCTGTCACTGGGCTATTATGCTACCGCAGCAACCATATCCACCATCCTACACTAACAGTCTTTCCTATATAAGTGCCCATGCAAACCTCATCATAGCAACTCTAACTTGACTTCAAACCTCAAATGCATTGTACTGAGTAATTCAGTCATATCTATCAATTTCCAATTACTGCATTTACAGCATGTTTCACCCCTGCTTTCATTGGTCTGAAATCTTTCAACTACCCTCTCCTACCTGATACCCAATGCTCACACCCTTAGAAGTCTTGATCATCTCCCTATAGACATCTGCTTAGTGAAAGATTGTGAAATTACCAAACTCAAGACCATTAGACTCTACATCGAACGTCAGAGCTTCTACTACTTTGTTGTCCAGATTTGAACCAATTTCTGTATTTCTTCCTAAACAATACTAAGAACAAGTACGTCTGAGAACCTTGCAAATATCTGAAACATTTGTTAAACTACAAGGAATGAAACATTGTATCCTATCCTCACCTTTTGCAGAGTCCAATAGATTACCTTAAGGATTTCATTACCCATTATACGTCCTGTAATTTGGAGTCTGGCAGCCTATTAAAACAATTCAAGCTCTTCAGGATTATGAAATTTGTTAAATAGTAACAAATATCACAGCTCCATCCTGGATTTTGTTCAACCCCTTATAACAGCTGGATGTACTCTATATTCAGGATCCAGACATTCCTTGAACCAGATCTGCTTCTTCAACCTCAAGAATCGACCCTCCTGACCTCATCAATCAACAAGACCAGAAAGATGAAACTTCACCAAGAACAACGAACATTACACCATACACTAAAATTAGAACCTAGTTCTAAACATCTTGGATCATCTCTTCTTAGTTTTCCCTGAGGATGGGCAGTTTAGTAGCCATGGGTCCTCAGAGGTTTTGTCCACCTTGGGTTTTTTCCACTCCTGCGTGCTACTGGTCATACCTCCTGTGAGTTGGAGGAGGCAATTTTTTTGGGCTTTCTATTCCCTACTGGCTACCTAGCATACTTACCGGGGGTGGGAATAGAGTAGGGCCAAAGTTCAAAACCTATAAGTATACGCAAGCACTACTCTATTCACCAAAACATTGAATGGGAGGGCTAAAGCCTGAGGTTCAATGTGGGGGAATAGCTCCTTCCACATCCCAAATAAAAGCCAACCACCTTCAGAAATTCCCCATTTAGTGCACCATGAAACACCCATCATCCTTCCTGGCCTCCTTCTCCTCTGGCACTCTACTCACCCTTGGTGCAGGGCCTTCTATTCCCTACTCACTACCCAGTTTACCTACGAAGGATGGGAAAAAGGAAAGGCCAAAGTTCAAAACCTATAAGTATACACAAGCACTACTCTATTCACCAAAATATTGAAATAAACAGTCCTCAATTCTTCTAGTTACCTTCAAGGTTAAAACTGTAAACTTGTGCATGACAACACTACCCCAGGGCCACACCAAAAGAAATCCATGTGCAGTTTTCATCACAACAATGGTACAGGTTTGTCAACTGCTTCTTTTTTTTTTACTTACTCTTTGTGGTCAGAATGCAAAGTTCCTCTAGTTGCTCTCTGCGATCAGTCTGGGGGAAGCAGGCACAATGGTGGGAGAGTGGCTACCCTCATATTCTTCAATTTGTAGTGGCAAAATAGTCTTCCCCTCAACACAGACAAAACCACATCTTCTAATCCTTCCCCCCCACCAGTAAGGAGAAACTTCAGCATATCTCTTAGTAGCTCTGTATTCATTTATTAGCTACTGGAATGTTGATATTAAACCTTTAAATGTATGTTAGATATCCTGCTTCATTTTGGCTGTACATGGGCACCTTGCTAAGTGAAAATATTACACATTCTTCAAAATGGAACATCCAGACCTCTGTCCAAAAAATAATGGATACTGCTCAGCTATTCCAACTAACTTCCATGTTAAAGCTGCAGAACCATATGATAATAATGCCACCACCACCTAGGAACCACCCCAAGGACAGGCATATGGGGTTAGTTAGAAAATGGTGAGCAGAAACAAAAGGAAAGAATGGCCACTAGGACCAGTCCAGAGTAGTTAGCATGGGTGGGCTAACTGGACAGGCTGGCAGGCCTTTTTCTGTCACCATTGTCTATGTGTCTATGTATTGTCCAGCAGCAAGGGTTTCCTTTGAAACTGATTAATTAGTATAGGACTGATCAAACACTATATCTGAGGAACTGGTGGGTGAGGGCAAGATGGAAAGTATTCTCATTCAGGGTGCATTTATTTTATCTAAATGGGAGACACCAATTCAAGAGGCAGTGTCCTTTTTTCAGGAATTGTTACAAAAATGGTTTGATCTCAAAAAGTTCTATACTGCTGCACCCATGTAAATGAGGGTGAACAGTCTTGCATAGATGGCACAGTGGTATATTCAGAGTAAAGGGTTCTGTAAGCACTAAGAGGTGGCTATGGCAGTGCTAATTAACATTTACAGAACACTGTCCTTATCAAAGTACACAGTGTGCAAGGTAGCCCTTCCCCTCCCCCCACTCCTGAGCAAGTGCTAGGTAGCATACTGACAGCAGAGGCTGTCAGGTCTTATCAGTCTAGTGGTACCTTTCTCCATTTCCCCCTGATGCCCATCCAATCCCAATTGAATTATTTAATAGTGTCTCTGGTAACAGCAGAGCCTATTTGAGGAAATCTGGGCACAGTACTTTCATTATACCTGGGACATAGATCCAGACTTTGTGCCATGAATGTGAAGGGATATGGTGGGGGACAGAGCAGGAGCTGGTTAGTGTGATGTGGGCAGCCATTTCTGAGTGCTGTATCATTTTTTTAAATATAAAAATGTATTACTGATTGTCTCAGCTGAGAAATCTGGTGCTCTTAGAATGACCTCCCTCACCCCCCCCAGGTCTCTGCAAAAAGATGAATGCCATGAGATAATTACAGACTGGGCCTTAATCAAGGATCTCCTGTTTGTCTGAGTTTATTATAACTGTAGTTGTAAGAGGGAAGATCATATCCATTTTATGATGTTTGGGGGGAAACCCAGGTTATTACACACAGGTGCAAAGTTATAAATATTCCTTGATGTCTGTGTGAGAGAGAAATCTTATCATAAATCAAAGAGAGTCATTTGAAGAACCTGAGTTACGCTGAGGATTACAGAATTTAATACTTTGAAAAGGCATCCTGCTTTGGTATAGATATATTTTTTTATATATTCTGACAGTGGAGGAGCTAGGTGACCTCACACAAAGTGGTTGGCAAATACAGTTTTCTTTAAGAAATACTCTGTTTTACTTCAGAGAGACACTTCTATCTAGACTCTGACAAAGAAACATCTGCGGGCACTTTAAGCAGGTATTTAGAGAGAGAGAGACAAATCTAAGTATTGTAGCAGGAATTGCATTGTTAAAACATGTTTTGTTTAAGAGATTTGTAAGTCTTGTTATATAATAGTTCTGTATTTTATGTGTTACATATTTGTTATCTATTTTAGTAAAACTCTATTTTTAGAGCTTACTTGGTCTGTCTTTGATTTCTTTCCTTTACAAGTAGAGTATATATGGTTATAGCAGATACTATGCATAAGCTTGAATGGTGATAACAAACTGGAAAAAGGTAAGCATTTTAAATCTGAGGTCTTTTATTACAGTTTTTAAGGGTTAATTTCTGTACACCTGGCTAGGTGCCCATAGGCAAAGATATCTGGCCCTCCAAAGACAGAATTATCTGCGCCTGTACATTGGGTACACTAACAAGAGGTTCACAGTTTGAATCCCTCCAGAACTTGAGTCCAAAGATTGATTTGAAACCACAAAAACATACAAGAGGGTTACCTTGTTCTGTTAACTGTTCACAGGACTGCGCTCAGAGGTTGGCACTTTGGGAGTAGAGGGCTGACCTGCTGAGTGGGTTTGTGACAGATTAGTCGGCAGTGGTGTTGATAATTTTGGTATTACAAGCTTGTATTGTTCAGTGTGTTAGCTGAGACTGTAAGCTCACTTGCATTGAAAGAAAAAGGCAGTGATTTGTTTTTAAAAAAGTAAGCAGAACTATATCGCTTGGCGTACTGTCAAGTTCCTACCCATTTTATTTTTTTTCTAAAGTGCAAGTCAGAGTAGCAGTAGTGAAGGAAGATGACTTTCGACTACAGTAGGTTCACTGTAGACTCCTTAAAGCAGTTGTGTGGGGACAGAGGAGTCCCATTTGTGGTGAAAGCCAGCAAGCAGAACCTCATCGATACCCTGATGGTAGCAGATACCCAGAGCAGCCAGTCATGGACCGTGACTGAAAAGGACCAAACCTTGAGTATGACAGGGCTAGCAGCCAGTACAGTGTCCAGATCCAATGAGGAGGACAACATGGCCATTGTCAGTGAAGAGCCACAACAGCAGGGGAAGGTCACCAGTATCCAGAATCCAGAAGTACTCAGGCTGCAAATTGAGTTGCCCCAGATGGAGCTGGAGTTCCTGGAGAAGAGGGAGCAAGAGAAGCGAGAGGCGGACCATGAGGCAGAGCGAGAATGCTGAGAGGCAGAGTGGGAACAGCGGGAGGCAGACCATGAGGAGTGTGAGTGCCAGTGAGCTGCAGAGGAGAAGAGAGAGGAGTGCCAGAGGCAATACAAACTGGAGAAGCTATGACTCCATCTAGTGGTACCAGAGCAGGTAAGTGGCTTGGGTTTAACTGGGACTGCAGGACTGGGTTACAAATTGAATTCCAAATTAATAGCTGAGTTTAAAGGGGGGGGAGGATATGCATGCCTTTTTAAATTCTTTTGAAAAAGTTTGTATTCAGGCTAAAATTCCTAGAGAGTCCTGGAGCTTCCAGCTATCCCCATTACTTACCGGGAAAGCTCGGGATGCATTGGGTCAAATGGACAATGAGGACAGTAATGATTACAGAAAGCTAAAATATGCACTGTTAAAAAAGTTTGAATTAAGTGATGAATTATTCAGAGCTAAATTCAGTAAGCTCAGGAGAAGCACTGATATGAGCTATGATGAGCTAGCCACAAAACAACGTCCGTTTTAAAACATTGGTGGGAAGGAATTGAGGCAAACTCTGTTGATAAAATTGAAGATGTGAATTTATTAGAACAGTTTTTCTGGGTGTGCCCAGCAGAGCTGAAAACCTGACTGGAGGACCGAGATCCCAAAACAGTACAAGAGGCTGCTGTACTCTTGGACTGCTATGCCAAGAGCTGACCTGCTCTTAGACTAAATGGGGTGGGCATGGCAGTGCAGATAGGGAAAAGTGTGCCTTCAGGGCAGCTAAAACCATCACTACCTCCATAGAAACCAGACAGCCCCAGGTTTCAGAGAAAAGATTTCTCTGAAAAGAGAAGTGAATGTTGGTTATGTAAAGAAACTGGGCATATTGCCAGACAGTGTCCCAAAAAGGCAAGCAATAATATTCAAGGTAGTGCTAGAAAAGAAGTGGGTTGTTTGTGTGCGCCTGGAAGCATGTCAGTGAACATGAGGGAACACATGCACCCTGTCATGGTGAATGGTGTACAGACACAGGGGTTAAGGGACACAGGGGCATCCCTGACCTTGGTAAAGGGGGATCTGACAGAGCCTGGTCAACTTATACCCAATAAATACATCACTGTACAGGACTTCACCGATGAGGCAAAAACATTGCTCCTCGCTAGCGTTCTCTTAGACTGGGGTGAAACAGAGGGAACTGTGCAACAGGTGGCTGTAGCCAAAACCTTAGCAGTGGATGTGATCCTGGGCAACAATATCAAACAAGGGATGGTATGTGCAGTTACCTGTAGCCAAGCAGCAAGAGAAAATTGTAGTTCCCTGAACCCCATAGAAGCCTTTGTGGAAACCACTGAGTGGCTGGTTCCCCAGCATGTGTCTCCAGATGGCAGCATTTTGTGGTGAAGACTGACCACAACCCCCTGGTTTGGCTGACACAGATGGGAAAGAACAATGGTAGATTGCTAAAATGGAGTCTTGCTTTGCAAGGGTATGATATGACAATATTACATAGGGCAGGAGCCAAAAAAATCCAAACTCAGATGGGCTGTCTAGGGTCTATGAGGAGTGAACTGATGTGGGAAGCTCATCCCATGCAGGGGATAGAACCCCTAAATTCAGTTTAAGTGGGGAGGATTGTGACATGGACAGCCAGTTCTGAGTGCTGTATCATTTTTTTAAATATAAAAACATATTATTAATTGCCTCTGCTGAGAAATCTGGTGTTCTTGGAATGAACTCACTCACACACCCCCAGGTCTCTGCTAAAAGATGAAAGCCATGAGACAATTACAGACCAGGTCTTAATCAAGGATCTCCTATTTGTCTGAGTTAATTATAGCTGTAGCTGCTAAGAGGGAAGGTCATATCCATTTTATGATGTTTGGAGGGAAATCCAGGTTATTACACATGAGTGCGACGTTGTAAATGTTCCTTGATGACTGTGTGAGAGAGGAATCTTATCATAGATCAAAGAGAGTCATTTGAAGAACATGAGTTATGCTGAGGATTACATAATTTAATACTTTGAAAAGACATCCTGTTTTTGTATAGATATATTTTTTTATATATTCTGACAGTGGAGGAGCTAGGTGACCTCACACAAAGGGGTTGGCAAATAAGGTTTTCTTTAAGGAATATTCTGTTTTACTTCAGAGGGACACTTCTATCTAGACTCTGACAAAGAAACATCTGTGAGCACTTTAAGCAGGTATTTAGAGAGAGAGACAAATCTAAGTATTGTAGTAGGAATTGCACTGTTAAAACATGTTTTGTTTAAGAGATTTGTAAGTCTTGTTATATAATAGTTCTGTATTTTATGTGTTACATATTTGTTATCTATTTTAGTAAAACTCTATTTTTAGAGCTTACTTGGTCTGTCTTTGATTTCTTTCCTATATATATGGTTAAAGTAGACACTATACATAAGCTTGAATGGTGATACCAAACTGGAAAAAGGTAAGCGTTTTAAATCTGAGGTCTTTTATTACAGTTTTTAAGGATTCATTTCTGTACACCTGGTTAGGTGCCCGTAGGCAAAGATATCTGGCTCCCCAAAGACAGAATTATCTGCGCCTTTACATTGTGTACGCTAACAAGAGGTTCACAGTTTGAATCCCTCCAGAACTTGAGATCAAAGGTTGATTCGAATCCACAAAAACAGGCAAGAGAGTTACCTTGTTCTGTTAACTGTTCGCAAGACTGAGTTCGGAGGTTGGCACTTTGGGAGTAGAGGGCTGACCTGCTAAGAGGGTTTGTGACAGTTAGGACTTCCAGGATTTGAACAGTGCAGTCCCACTCACCGAGACGCACTTGTCTACATAGACAGGGATTCTGGGGGACATATCATTGCTTGCTTTCACCACTTGTACTTAGTTTTTGTGCATATCAAATGGCCAAAACATGGAAGTATGACATTTGGCAGCTACTGATGGATACAGATGAATGACGGCCATGTTATTTGTTTCTGTCTGTTTTGTATATAGGTCTCAATTTGTGAGTAATAAAATCTGTTTCAAATAAAGAGGTATTTAAAAAAGCACTGTCTCCGGTAATCTAGTGCCCCCCCCCATGCCCTTCTAATGTCATTTACAATAATTGCCATTATTACACTACAAACTATTTCCTAAAAATATGCATCATTATCTGTTTGCATCCATTTCTTGTGAGATACCAGGATGTAAATGGAAAATGATGCATTGTGGTATCTCACAGTTCTTGTGAGATACTAGGATGTAAACTGATAATGATGCATACTGGTATCTCACTGGCATCATTAACTCTAAGGGCCAGATATTCAAACAATAGCGCGGCGTGCAAACCATTAGCGCAGACCCACCATATTCAAAGGACCAGTTAGCGCACGCTAACAGCATTAGCGCAGGGCAAACCACTAATGTATGCAAGGGGCAAAAGAAGGGGGGCCAAGAGACACACGCAAGGGGATATTCAAAGGTCCAGCACCACGCTAGGGTACATAGCGTGGCACTTAGCGCTAGTTACCACCTATAAAAGGCTGGTCTAAACACAGGGCAAAACACAGAGGAGGAGGGACCAGCACAGGAAGTGGGAATGTGTGCAGTGCCAGCAGCAGTGATGCTGCCATTGATGGCAGCTGTATTGGAGGAGGAGGAGGAGAGGGAGCAGGCACAACATGGGCCACAATGCAGGCCAAGGAGACGGTATGCTGAAAACAGGCTGTACATTGGCCGGTACTGGATGAACAGGGAAATGTTGAGGCAGCTCTGTGAACTCCTGCATGAGCAGCTGCACCCAAATACCAGACGCAGTCATGCCATGATAGTGGAGGAGAAGGTGACAGCAGCGATGTGCTTCCTTGCCACAGGGACGTTCCAACGACTAATGGGGGACACCATTGGGGTAACGCAGTCTGCCACCTCACTCCTCCTGACCCAGTTCCTAGAGACTCTCCTGCCACATGCTGGGGAATTCGGTATTCCCCAGCACGGCAGCAGAGTCTAGAGAAACAATGCAGCAGTTCCACTCAGCCGCGCACCTACCATCTGTACTGGGTGCCATTGATGCACCCATGTCCCCATCCATGCACCACCTGGCGATGGCAGTGACGGTACATCAACGGAAGGGTACCACTCCATCAACTGCCAGGTGGTGTGCGGCGCGACTGGGCGAACCAGCAATGTCTATGCACAGTACTCGGCAGTGCCCATGACACCTTCATCTGGCACCAGTCCCAGCTGTGCCAGGCCTTTGAGGAGGGCAGGATACCCAGTGGGCAACTAGTCAGTGAGTTGTAGCATACAAGGCAAACACACAACAGCATGGATGTGGGCAGGCATTGCAGGCCAGGGAAGGGGAGTGGGAGGGCCACAGAGAGGTGCAGGACAGCAGCTGACAGACCGCAGTATGGCACTAACAGGTATACATGTCTTGACAGGGGACAGTGCCTATCCCCTGTGACTCTGGCTGCTGACACAAGTACTCCAACCGGCCACAGTGGTCGAGGAGCTGTACAATGAGGCACATGCCAGAACAAGGAACATCATAGAGAGGGTGTTTGGCATCCTGAAGATGCGATTCAGATGCCTAGACACATCAGGCGGTGCCCTACAGTATACACCTCAGAAGGTATGCCGTATCTTCCTAGCCTGTTGTATGCTGCACAACATGGCAATGAACTGTGGGATATAGGCACCTGAACCTGAGGGACAGTCTGACAGTGAGCCAGAGCCAGCGGTCAGGGGGATAGTGGAGCAACTCGAGAGGAGGGACCCTCGCATGGCACGCAGGGACATACAGCATTGGGACATCATCAGGACACTGCAACAGACCAGAGGGTAGGTACAGACTGCACAACAACCCGAAAGAGTACAAGTGATTAGCATTTTAATGTGCACAGACTAAGATAAGAGTGAAAACAATCACATCAGTAAACAAACCCAGTGTAATAGACAAATAATGTGTGCATGTGGTGTGAGTCCATGATTGTGCAGCACATACGTGGGGGGGACACACACAAATGGTGTAATCTCGGTGGGGAAGTGTGATGTGTGTTGTGAGGGTAAGGGGGCAACTGTGTTGGTGGGAGTTTGTGTGTGTGTGTGTGTGTGTGCGCGACGTCTGCACATGCATGAAGGAGATACATGCAGAGTACGGCAGACAGCCTATGGGCATCACGACGATGACACCCACACATGCACCGTGCACCCGTACCATGGGATATGGACCCTTGGGTGCTCTGTGCAGAGGACACAGCTGAAGTGGAAGGGGAGGCAGGCAGTGTTGACCTCCTGTGCCCCTGGGGGGTGGTGGAGACCGACAGGGTGGATGGATGGCCACGGCGCCGCTGGGTTGCAGGCTGAGTGTGTGATGCAGCCGAGCTGGAACCAGTGGCAGCCCTGCACCCACGGTGTGCCTGCCTGTGTGCCCCTCTGCCATCTGCACCATGGCCAACCATCCCATGCTGGCGACCAACAGGCACACCACGCATGACATTACCAATGTCCACCACTGCAGCAGTTAAGCCAGAGAAGCCACGGTCTATGGCACCCACCAGGCAGCCCAACCTGTCTTCTGCTTGCTGCTCAGCATGGGCCAAGCCCACTGAAATCGCCTCCCTTATCTGACCCAGCTCATGTCGCAGCTCACGCCACATGGCATGCAGGTCCAGATGGGCCTCCTGCTGGGAGGTGACAGCAGCCTGCAGGAGTGGCCAGGCACCATGGCCTTCATGCACGAGAGGCACAGGACCCCCAGCAGCAGCTGGCAGTGGTGCCTGTGGCAATGGAGCAACTGGTACATCTGGCTGCTGAGTACAACTGGCAGTGGTCCATGGCACCATATGGACGGTAACCCCAACATGTGTCTGACACTGCACACCTTGCTGTCCTGCTACATCACCCACACCACCCATCACCGTGTGTTCAGCTACAGCCACACTGGTGACACCTACGGAACCACCCTGACCTGTTCCATGCCCTTCAGCAAGCCCCACCCCTGCATCCCCTGGCACAGGAATGGCCAGGTGCTGTGAATATTCAGAGACATCAGTGTCATCAGCACTGGTGACAGTGACCAGCAGTACCTCTCCCACCCCATCATCCTCAGTTTGTGCAACATCCAGGTGCCCACTGTACCCTAACACCCCTAGTGAGGTGTGACCCCCCCTCCCCAGGCAGTTGCACGCCCTGTCCACGGGAATGCCAGACATGCATTGGGTCCATGCAGCCCTGATCTTGATACAGTCCAGATGTTGATGGACGTTCATCATCCAACTCCTCCGCGACATTGGGAACCTTGCTGGACATCCGTGGCACATCCTGTAGTGGTGCAGGCCTGTCCAAGAGTGCTGTGGGGAGAATAGGGACAGGGTCAATCACCCATCCATGGACACTGTGGCCAAACACCACCACCACTACCACCACCACACTATGCAGCCCTCAGGACAGGTACCCACTTCACACAAGCCCATGACAACATGCACCCACCCACCCCACAGTGACCTTGGCTATGCCAGGCATCAGTTCGACAGGATACAGTGCACCCTGTGCAGGACACCAACAGCAGGACTGTGCACCCTTGCCTGCACCACATACAAGGGTTACACATGCAAATCCAGACCTGGCCTTGGAAGTGCGAGGGTCGTCTCACAACCACCACCGCACGCCTGTCACTGCCACCATCCACAGTGTCGCAATGCACCACTGCCATGTGGCTCCTCCACACGCTGCTGGTGTTCAGGCAGACCACCACCAGTCCTGGTCCTGTCCTCTGTCAGTGTGCCTCCTCCTTTGCACGCCGAGGAGTCATTCCATCTTTCCAGACTGCTTCTGTTGATCTCCCACGGCCCCCACCGCATCCATCAGCTGCAGTTACCTCCTCCCAAGCTTCGCCGACAACAGCATCGGTGGCCCTGTGTGTGCGTAACACGTAATCTTTTCCTTCACCTCATGCAAGCCAGTGTCTCATCCTGAGGAATTGTGTGCATGGATGCACTCCTGTCGGGCCAGCACACCTATGGGATAATCAGGAGGGGACAGGTGTCAGTGGCTGTGTCAGTGCTGCACTGCATCACACAGTGGACATCACGATATCATCTCACAGTGCCACAGGCCACATGGACATATCGATTTGCTGCATGTGCCTGTACGCACATGCCCACATTGCCACTGTCTGTCCCGTGTCGACAGTGAGTGGTGTACACATGTGCACTGCTGTGGTCTGTTTGCCATGAACCCCCATGACTGTGTTGTGCCCCATTTGAGCATCACAGAATTTGTGAGGACAAGTGCGCTAGCAATGTCAGGACACCATGCTGCATGGGACTGCATATCGCTGGTACACTGTGTACATCCCATGGGGGGGGCACAGGTCATCACGCCACACATCCAGGGAGACAAGTCGGTGTGCTATCATGGTAGTGCACCAGTGCACCTGGCTGGCAGACACATTATGCATGCAGTGGCACATGGCACAGTTAACTGCAGGGGAATGTGCACAATGCAGTGGATGGTAGTGGTCCCACGGTGGTCATATACCTGCCTCTCAGCTGCTCATCCCCCTGTTGCATATATATCTTTCCGTGTTGTACATTCACACTGCTGTATTCCTGCCTCAGTTTCACAACACAACACTGGTGGTGCACTGCTTGCCCTTTTATAGCCCACCCAGGCAATCATGCCTGTTAGTCATGTAAATGAGCGCATAATGATATGTTAATCACACGGTTTTCCCCATGCATACACAAGTACCCTAATTTGCATACACCCGTTGAATATGGCTCTGAATAGCCCCGCGCTAGCACAGTAGAGCTGGGCAAAGGCCAGCGCAGGGCTATTGGAGGGTCAGCGCCACGCTAGCCAACTAGCACTGCGCTATGTGCAGTACGCATGCTCATGGGGCCCCTTGTCCACACTATCACCCTGTCATAGCGCGATGTAGTGCTGCGCTAACCAGCATTAGCGTGGCGCTACACGCATGCACGGTACATGGGCCCAGGGTCATGGTAGGGGTCACGCATGCGCATTGCGAACACTTACTGTTAGCGCGGCACTACGGAATACGTCAGCGCGGTGCTAGACTGCAGTACTAGGGGTTGTCAGGGTGTGTGGACAGTCGGTGTTTCACTGTTTCACTTGGTAATTTTCTCCCTTCCACAGCAGCAATGTCTGTGAGACGCAGGCAAAGAGCAGTGGTGAGCCGTGACAGGCGGTGGGATGAGGCGGAGATGGCCAACCTGGTGCAGTTGACTGAGAGGCGCCATCGGTGCCTATTTGGACCTGTCCAGGAGGGTGACCTTCCCCTTAGACAGGTCTGGGCTTCCATTACCTGTCGCCTAACTGCCATCACGGGCAATCCCTGTGATGGTGAGAAGTGCCGCCATCTCTACTTTGACATCAGGTGCAGGCAGCGCCTACTGCTTAAATGCTGCAGGGCGATGGTTCGTGAAGGGACTGTGCCTGTGCCAGGTAAGTGATGACTGTCACGGTGCTGCTGGCATGGGTGGTGGGGCTGTGTGTTCCGTGGTGTGCTTGTGTGCATGTGTGTTGCTGTGCTGGACATGTTGCCATGTGCCATGGGGTCCACCTAACCCATTCGGTGTACTGTGGACAGTTGTGATCGTGTGCACTGACCCATGTCATGCTTGGCATGGCTTTTGGTGGTGCATCACCTGTGCCAGTGATGCGTGGTGTTGTGCTCACCACTGGGGTACAGGGTGGTCAGCCAGCATACCGTGGAGGCTGATATTGTAGTAATGCTGCTGTATCCTCTTCCCACTGCAGAGCACCGAGGACACACCTGAAACAGGAGGGACGAGATGCAGACCGGACAGAGCCATCCAATCGGATAGTGCAGGGTGCTCCGATGGCACAGCGCTGCAGCGGAGAGCAGTGACAGTGACAGGTGTGTTGTGTGAGTACTGTGTGATATTATGCTTTTCTACTATGTGTCTGACTTTACAGGGCAGGCAGTAGAGCAAGGTGTAGCTAGTTATATGCACTGTACACATTTGTGTACAGTTTTGTGTATGTATGTCCCAATCTATTTGCCTCTCTGTCAACAGTTACTAGGTCACCAGACATTTTGTCACTGTAGGCCACTGGGGTGGCCCTGTTTGAACTGCTGTTGTGTAGAGACAGATACATGTATAACCTCATTAGAGAGAATCATCTGACAGACATCATACCTTTTGGAAGGTGTACCATTTGAGTTGCTGAGTACATCATTTGTAAGGGGAGTGTGGCTGTTGGGATATGTTACAACATGTGAATGTCGGTTCACCCTCACTACAGTGCTGTGTCAGGTGTCGTGGGCCAAGTTAGCTAGGTAATCCAGCCCAGATGTGAGATGGCTGCGCGGCATTTCTGTTGTCCCCTTGCCTCCATTGCCTTTCCTGTGCTGGGCAGGCCTGAGACATGGCTTGCTATGTGTCTTAAGTATTGTTGCCATTGCTGCCATGTGTACTGATATCTGCCTTGTACTGCCATGTGCGTCATGTTGCTGTTATGGCCACCATTGTGGAGGGATGATGCATGTCTCTGCATGGTTTGGGCCAGTCGTCATGCCTGGGGGTGGGGGATTACTGAAGTCGGCCCGTCATGCCGCCTGTTACTGCTGCTGCTGTTGTCCTGTCTGCCATGGCAACAGTGTACTCCACCTCATGGCATGTGTCTTTACAGCACTCATGTATCATATGTCAGTATCTGTGCAGGACATGTTGTGTGAGCGATTCCAGGCCATGCACACCATGGCGCTGGGGGACACTGTGTCATGTGGTGCAAGCATTTCCTGGCAGTGTACTGTCATGGTGGCATGGACACAGGTATTATTGTGTGTCCTGTCCGATCTCCATGGTGAACATGCACGGGGCTGTTGGGGAGAGGTCCTTTGGGACTATGGTGCCACACGGGTCTGTGTGGCTGTACATTGCATGTGTGTCTGTTGTGGTATGTGTGTCGGCAGGCATCTTCCAAGCACTCAATGGTGGTCAGTTTGATTTCTGGTGGGGAGTTGGCCAATGGGCAATGAACTGCTTACTTAATGTATGATGCCTAACAACGGCAATGTTGTACCTTTCTGTGTTTAATTCAGTGGTGTACGCTAGAAGGACTGGTCACTATGACTGTCTGTGTATCCCATGGCCATTACAACTGTACAGGTTGTGGGCTGGTATGTGGGTGTCTTGGGGAGCAATGCATGGCTTAGCATTTACACATGCAGGGCAGCGCCCATTGTCATGGGTTTCATACATTGTATCTTGAAGGCCACTGGCGGCAATAGACACAGTCATGGTGTACGTTGGTATTTTGTCAGGCTACACTCCGGGGTGGGGTAGCCCACCCTAACAGTGGGGAGGGGTGCTGTATGTCCACAGGTGTGCAGTTGTGGCCTCCCTGGCTACACCCCTGCCTGTGGGCTCATGCTTTGATGTGGGGGCCATTGTCCCCCAGAGGGTGCTGTCCCTCTTTCCCTGCAGTGCATGTTGTTTGTGCACATGTTATGCAGGTGTGCTGCAGGAGTTGTTCTGTGGTAGTATGGTGTGCTGGTTGTCAGCCCCTATGGCAGATGCTGCTCCCACAGGTGTGTGCGTGTGTGCCTCACCATGCCTTGACCACCAGGGTGACACTGTCCTGTGCATGCCATTGGCCTACCGCTGCAGTGCCACTGGTGGACCGCGCCTGGTGTCTGTGTTTCACATGTGTGTGTCTTCTTGCATGTGCGCCTTCACAGTGCTGCCACTATGGGTGGTGGCAAAGCACTATGCCAATCTCTTCACCACTGTGGGCCCCTCACCCTTCTGTTGAGGCAAGTGGTGTGAGTGGGCAGCACTTCCCCTGGTTGTGTACTGCTTGGTTACCTGTCCTGTAGTCCCTACTGTTCTGTTGCCAGTGTTGTTGTCCTCTGTGGTCATTGGGTCTCTGTGGTCCATATCAAGTCTCTATCTGTGTCACTTGTCACTGTTGCATACTTATGTCAGTCACCCACCTGTTCAGGACTTCCTGTCATCATTTGTACAGCTGTTGTGTTATAGCATCATGGGTGACAGTTTGGCTGGGTCTCTACAGTTCTTGTGGAGGGCAGCAGTGAGGGTGGGCCACTGTTGGGGGTGTACAAGACAGGCATGTGTGGTTACACACGTGGTTGGGGCTGTGGCACTTCTCTAGTTGGTGTCATCTGTATTGTGTATCATAGCTGTGTGACCGTGGCAGCATGTCCCACCATGTGTCATCCCATGTGCATATCATTCAGTGTCCACTTGTCATTCACATCTCTGGGGTGGCTGTCTGTTTGCACTGTTAGTCTGCACGCCACTGTGCTGGCTGGCCCCTATGTTGTTGGGTTTCTCAGCATACATCCATGCATATCCATGTACATTGGGGTGTTGCATGCCTGCTTTATGTACTGCCTTGTCCTGCAGGCACATGTTAGTGTGTGTGTGTTTGTTCCGTACTAGCACATGGGCATGGTTGTTGGGGCATGCTGTCCACCGGTGGTGGTACATGGTGCCTTTGTGTCATCGCATGCCCCTGATATGGTCCCCTTTCTCCTGTAGGTCCACGTCGTCAGTCGTTACTGTGGGCCACCTGGTCCAGAAGCGGGTGAAGGCACAGAGAAGCTAGTTACGGAGGCTGGTTCGGCAACAGCGCATTCTAATTGAGCAGCAAGCTGTTATGATTGCTGGAGACATGGCATGCTGCGCCATCCTGGGTGAACGCCTTGCCAGCGCCTGCCCGCACCCCAACCCTCTGCTTACTTTTTCCACTAGCCTGCTTTCTGTCCCTGGCCCACTGTCCCTAGCCCTGTATCTGCCATCCTGTTCCCTCCATTGCTTCAGAGCTCCACAGCCCTCTCCCATCCACATTCTTACCCCACTGTTCTGTTGCTATATTTAAGTTTTGCCTGTTTGCAATGTTACTGTTGTTTTCCCCATTGTTTTCAGTCCCTTTGTTACACCTGCCCTTTTCCCTTTCATTATGTTTTTCTTGCACCCCATTTTTATGAATGGTGTTCTGCTCTGTTTTGGTTATTTTTGCTGTATATATGTTCATATTGCCTTTGTGCCTTAGATGTTCACGTTTTATTTATTTATTTATTTATTTTGCTTTTGTTGACTGGGTAAGTGCACTAGGCAAACAATGCCTATTTTCAGGCACGACCCTGGAGAAAACAGCTTACAGACATAACAATTAACATGTGACGCAGCACATGAAACAGTACAATTGGTAAAAACAGTGTATAGTATATACAATGACATACTGATTGGTGAGGATAAGATACCATGAAAACAGAAGGAGGAAACAGGATTGGTATCAAACAAAAACAACGTGGAAGGTAGTATGTTAAAGTGCAGTAAGTGCCGTAAGTGGTAGAGAGGGAGAGAGAAGAAGGAAAGAGGGGATGAAAGAGCATGGCAGATAAGGATCATAAGTAGAGGAAGGAAAAGGGGGTAGATAGGATGAAGATAAGGGGGAGAGCAAGCATTAGTAGGGATTCAAGGTGGTTAAAACAAGTGCAGGGATGCAGAGTGTGAAGGTGTTCACGATTAGATTCTTGAAGATAGCATGGGTGTTTGTTTGACTTGGATGGAGAGGTAGAGAGTTCCAGTATTTCGGGCAGTGTAGAAAACGATGTAGTGCCCATTTTGTTCTACATCTTGGCACACGTAGAAGGGCTTTATCAGTGGATCGTAATTCATGAGTAGAAGGTTGGGTTTCCAGTGCAGAAGAAAGGGATAGGGGAGACCTGTTCTGATGACAGAGTCAATTAATGATCCAAAGGTCTGAAGACGATAGGCGGATGGGCTAGCCATTTTAGGTCCCGATAAAGGTGACAGTGGTGCTTGAAGCGTGTTGAGGCTGCTGCATAGCGACAAAATGTTATTGTAAGTGATGTCCCATTTATGAAGAGCAGATTTAGATGCCGAAAGGAAGATCGGCAGCCATATACTAGAGCCGTAGAAGAAACCTTGAGCCACTGCTAGTCTGGCTTGAGGGGTAAGTTGAGCTGGTACGATAGGCACTTCCTAGCTTAGCATTGACTGACTTACAAATAGTAGCATATGAAGGTCAAGGTCAATGATTCGTCCAGGGTGACACCAAGATATTTGAAAGAATTGTAGAGGGTAGAGGAGAGTTGTCCGCATTGGAGATGTTAAGGGATAAGGATTAGTTTTGAGTCTGGCCTGGGAGCCAAACACCATTGAGTAAGATTTGCTAGAGTTTGGAGATGTTTATTATGAGTGTCTTGGTTTGATACTTTCAAACCGATGCAAGAGGATGATGTAGGGAGATTGAAGTTTCTGACTATGATAGATAACCAAATCATCCGCGAGAGCTTAAGACGAACAATTTGTGCGACTGAAGGGATGTCGTTAATAAATATTGTAAAGAGTAACGGACCAGAATAGAGCCTGTGGCACTCCAACGTGATAGGTGCAAGATTCGAAATAGCAGAGTAAAGACCACGGTCTGTTGCCTATCGGTCAGATAGCTCTCAAACCAAGTTATGGTATCTGGGGAGAAACCAAGGACCGTAGTCTTGATAGAAGGAGCGAGTGGTTTACCAGGTCGAAAGCTTTAGTTAGGTCAATAAAGACTGCACCAGTCAGGAGGCCTAGGTCCATGGCTGAGTTAATGTCACTGGTCAGCTTTAGCAGGGCAGAGGTGGTACTATGGCCTTTACGAAAGCCATGTTGGGAACTGAGAGGAAGTTATATTTTGAAGGTATTCGATTGTTTGTGTGGTACTAGTTTTTCCAGAATTTTGCTTAAGGTAGAGAGTATAGCAATGGGACGATAGTTCTTTATTCTTTTGGTCTCCTTTCTTTGAATAGGAGTGATTTTAGCAATTTTCCATATAGTTGGTACTATACCACGGCAAAGGGACATATTAAAATTGTGGTTACTGGGGAGGCTATAAGGGGCCTCTGCTTTCAGCAGCCTTGGTTCAAGACCATCAGACCCTGGACTATTGTTGTCATTGATAGTGAGAAGTAGCTTTTCAACTTCTTTTATGAATGATCCGGAACCTAAAAGGGGGGTTTGAGGGAAGTGGTTTAATGTCACGAGAGGGCAGCACAGTGCTAGCATTTTGGAAGGTGGACAGGTAGCTAGATAAATCTGAGAAAAGGTTATTAAAGGTATTGGCTATGGTTAACGGGTTATTGCAGTGTATACCATCAAGTAACATACTGTTAGTGTGGGACTTTTGATTAGGGCTGATGATAGTTTTTATGGTATTCCAGAATTTCCTAGAATCACCAGAGGCGTTTATTAGCAGGTTCCTACAGAAGGTACTTTTGGATAGGCGGATGTAGTTTTTGCAGGCATTCCTCAGTGAACGGTAATGGCAATAGTCAGATTCCAACTTTGTGGACTTAAAAAGACTCCAGGCTTTGTCTCTGGCCCTAATCCGGGTTAGTAGCTCTTTAGTGGCATATTTTGTCTGAGTGCCACGAAGCGCCTTGGTGATCCATGGAGCATGGATATCTTGGAGCCGCTGGAAACTTGTGATGAAGCTATCTAGGGCGGACTGAGCATCTGATGCATTATGAATGGAGGACCAGTCAATCATAGAAAGGTCATTAATAAAGTGAAAAGGGTTGAAATTGGCACAATTGTGAAAAGTTACAAGTCTTGGGGGCAGTGATGGTTTTTTGTATGAACTCCATGTGCAATATATCGGGGAGTGATCACTGATTGCATCTGGTAAAGTACCTGCACAGCTAATGCTATCAGGGCAATTAGTAAGGATCCAGTCTATAAGCGTGTTAGACTGCGAGGGGGCCCGAATTCTGGTAGGGTCAGAGATCAACTGCTGAAAATTATGACTTTGCACTAGGGTATGGAGGGCTTGAGATGCTTTACTAGCCCAGTTGAGGTTTAGATCACCTAATACAAGGACTTCGTTATGACCAGTGGTACTATCAATGTGTTGGAAGTTCTTCTATGCCTTTAACCTCCCACGGGGGTTATGAGCACAGATTAAATGCAATTTCTTTGAACCTAATAGGAGCGTAGCATGGATAGCTTCACTAAGAGACAGGCAGGAAGAACATTTGGCATAGCAGTAGGTGCTGTTTGTAGTAGATAGCAACCCCACCTCCACGCTTGGCAGCGATTCTATCTTGCCTGATAAGATTGTAGTTGGGTAAGGCACACAAATGGTTAGCAGTCGAGGGCTTTAACCAGGTTTCTGATAGGCATAAGATGTCTGGAAGATATTGTGCCACCCATGCCTCAAGTTCAGGTAGATTACAAGAAGGCCTAATATTCATGTGAGCAATCCGTAGTCCTTTTGAATCTGCCCAGGTCACATTATTTGGTGACTGGTTCATTGTTATAGGTCCGGGATTCAGTTCAATGTCCCCAGATAGAAGTATTAAGAAGCGGAGGAAGTGCCATAGCTTATGATGAAAGGATAAAGTTAGGGGAAATTTACAACCTACAGGTTTATGGAGGGAGTAGGCTAAGTGGTATGCTAGTTTGTGAGGAATAAGAAGTGAGAAGGTGTCAAAGGGATAAAGAAAGGGTGTTGGAAACGAACTGTGCCTGGGATCAATGACTAGGAAACAACTAAGTGATGACTTTTTGGTTCTACAGGGGACTTGGACCCAGCAGTGGTTAAATATGATTGTAATAGATAGAAAGGTTACAATGTATTTAATATCCATTTCAAGTATAGGTTTTAGCAGGGTATTAATGTCCAAGAAGGAGCTAGACAAGGAGACCAGGCTGAAGGAAATAAAATTTAACATATAGCTTTAAACAGTTATAGTGCTGGATAAATCAGAACGCCCTCTAGTTGTAGACCGATATAATTTGCAAATGGAAATCTGAGGAGTTAGTTATTTTTCACTCTAAGGTCAGTAGAGGCGTGGCATAGCCCTATAAAGCAAATGCCAGACAAGGGTGGGGGTGGTGGGGCGGGTGGAGGCAGTCGTGAAGCGACTCGGGAAGAAGCACACAGGTCCTTTGGTCCAGTACCGGCCGTTGCAGGGCCAGGGCTCTGCAGAGCGAGGGACGGCTCGTTGAGTCAGGGGAAGACAGCGAAGCCGGCCAATCGCACTTCAATCAAACGTGCTTAGCCACGCTGCAACAGCGTTTAAGCTTGCTGTGCTACTGTTCCGTTTCAGAAGGCGCCAAGTTTAAAGGCAGACAAAGGAGAAGAATGCTGTACAAGGTCTTCCATTCAGCTACAGTTACCTTCAGCGGGGCGGCTCAGGATCGTCTGCGGAGCTCCAAGGCAAGATGCCTTACACCAGCTGAGGAGAAAGAAGAGGGTGAGTGAGGTCCTGTATGGGAGGTTATAATTATAGGCAGGTGCGTTGTTGAACTTAGGAGGGAGGAGAAGGGGACAAAGAGACAGAGCTGGGGGAGGAGAGAACAAAGAAAGAAGGCAGGTAGCAGTATTTTACAACGGCAGTCTGAAACACACTAAAGAACACTTTCTATAGTATGCAGTACAGGAACTATTATGCAGTTTAAAATCAACCTTAACAAATAAGCAGCTTAACTGTGCAAAACTGTGTCTACATTAAATCAGCACTATCAAGTCCATTTTAGCCAGAGTAGGAGCATGTAGCTATAAAGAAGCGCCTCCTAACCGAGAGCACAGGTCCTTAGTCCAGTACCGAGCGCCACAGCAGGCCAGGGCTCTGCAGAGCGAGAGGGATCGCCTGCTGAGTCAGGGGAAGACAGCCGTGCCATGCAATCGCACTTCAATCAAACGCGTTTAGCCACGCCTGCAACAGCGCTTAAGCTTGCTGTGCTACTGCCCGCTTCAGAAGGCGCCAAGTTTAAAGGCAGACAAAGGAGAAGAATGCTGTACAAGGTGTTCCATTCAGCTACAGTTACCTTCAGGCGGGGCGGTTCAGGATCTGTCAAGGAGCTCCAAGGCAAGATGCCTTACACCAGCTGAGGAGAAAGAAGAGGTGAGTGAGGTCCTGTATGGGAGGTTATAATTATAGGCAGGTGCAGTTGTTGAACTTAGGAGGGAGGAGAAGGGACAAAGAGACAGAGTCAGGGAGGGAGAGAACAAAGAAAGAAGGCGGTAGCAGATTTTACAACGGCAGTCTGAAACACACTAAAGAACACTTCATAGTATGCAGTACAGGAACTATTATGCAGTTTAAAATCAACCTTAACAAATAAGCAGCTTAACTGTGCAAAACTGTGTCTACATCAAATCAGCACTATAAAGTCCATTTTAGCCAGAGTAGAGCATGTAGCATATAAAGAAGCGCCTCTAACTGAAGCACACAGGTCCTTCAGTCCAGTACCGGGCGTTGCAAGGCCAGGGCTCTGCAGAGCGAGGGGACGGCTCATGAGTCAGGGGAAGACAGCCAAAGCCGGCGACCGCACTTCAATCAAACATGCTTAGCCACGCCTGCAACAGCGTTAAGCTTGCTGTGCTACTGCTCCGCTTCAGAAGGCCAAGTTTAAAGGCAGACAAAGGAGAAGAATGCTGTACAAGGTGTTCCATTCAGCTACAGTTACCTTCGTATGGGGGTGGCTCAGGATCGTCGATGGAGCTCCAAGGCAAGATGCCTTACACCAGCTTCAGGCGGGGGTCGGCTCAGGATCATCGCGGAGCTCCAAGGCAAGATGCCTTACACCAGCTTCAGGTGGGGGGTACTCAGGATGCCGCGTGAGCTCCAAGGCAAGATGCCTTACACCAGCTTCAGGCGGGGCGGCTCAGGATCGCCGGGAGCTCCAAGGCAAGATGCCTTACACCAGCTTCAGGCGGGGGTGGCTCAGGATCGTCGGAGCTCCAAGGCAAGATGCCTTACACCAGCTTCAGGTGGGGGCGGCTCAGGATCGTGGGAGCTCCAGGCAAGATGCCTACACCAGCTTCAGGCGGGGGCGGCTCAGGATCGCCGCGGAGCTCCAAGGCAAGATGCCTTACACCAGCTTCAGGCGGGGGCAGCTCAGGATCATCGCTGGGAGCCCAAGGCAAGATGCCTTACACCAGCTTCAGGCGGGGGCGTCTAGGATCGCTGGGAGCTCCAAGGCAAGATGCCTTACACCAGCTTCAGGCGGGGAGCGGCTCAGGATCGCCGTGGGAGCTCCAAGGCAAGATGCCTTACACCAGCTTCAGGCAGGGGGCGGCTCAGGATCGCCGCTGAGCTCCAAGGCAAGATGCCTTACACCAGCTTCAGGCGTGGGGCTCAGGATCACTGTGGAGCTCCAAGGCAAGATGCCTTACACCAGCTTCAGGTGGGGGCGGCTCAGATCGCCGCGAGCCCAAGGCAAGATGCCTTACACCAGCTTCAGGCGGAGGCGGCTCAGGATCTGCCTGGGAGCTCCAAGGCAAGATGCCTTACACCAGCTTCAGGTGGGGGGCGCTCAGGATCGCCGCGAGCCTCCAAGGCAAGATGCCTTACACCAGCTTCAGGCGGGGGGGGCTCAGGATCGCCGCGGAGCTCCAAGGCAAGATGCCTTACACCAGCTTCAGGCGGGGCGGCTCAGGATCGTCGGTGGAGCTCCAAGGCAAGATGCCTTGCACCAGCTTCAGGCGGGGGCGGCTCAGGATCGTCAGAGCTCCAAGGCAAGATGCCTTACACCAGCTTCAGGCAGGGGCGGCTCAGGATCATCGCGGAGCTCCAAGGCAAGATGCCTTACACCAGCTTCAGGCGGGGCGGCTCAGGATCGTCGCCGGGAGCTCCAAGGCAAGATGCCTTACACCAGCTTCAGGCAGGCGGCTCAGGATCTTAGTGGGGAGCTCCAAGGCAGATGCCTTACACCAGCTTCAGGCGGGGGCGCGTTTGTGATCGCCGCGGGAGCCCAAGGCAAGATGCCTTACACCAGCTTCAGGCGGGGGCGGTTCAGGATCGCCGCGGAGCTCCAAGGCAAGATGCCTCACACCAGCTTCAGGCGGGGGGGGGCGGCTCAGGATCGTCGCAGGAGCTCCAAGGCAAGATGCCTTACACCAACTGAGGAGAAAGAAGAGGGGTGCATTATAGTTTATTATGCTTGACATTCCTGTGTCCTGTGTCTTTTTGGGGTGGACTTGGGATTTGACAGTGTTCTGTGGTATTCTGATTTCACTTGTGGTTCTAGGTTATACCATTCCTTTCACTAGTACTGCAGTTATGTCTGGCTGGGCTGTTTTGCTTTCCTGTGTTCCTGGACAGCTGCTTACACCTCTGACACTTTGTTTCTGTGGGTGTTTGCACTGCCTCTGTCTGATTGCTATATTCAGTGCTGTCTTAATCCTGGGCAATGTTTGCCCTGCACTCCTGGGCCTGTTTGCCCAGCTTCCTTCGCTTGCTATATTCAGCTGGTTTTGCACCGGGCTATTCATTTTGAATATAGCTATGTTTTTGGTCTGGGCACAGTTTGCCCACCGGGCAGTGCTAATTTAGCCCCGGGGCAAAGTTTTGAATATCTGACCCTAAGACTAGTAAAGGAGTAGCTTACTTTTAAATGAAATAAAATGCGTCATTATGGCTGAACATTTGGTGTGTAAAGCTATGGTTTACATGCTAGGGCATACTGCTCTCGGTACTGGGGCCCCCATGACCCCATTTCCAGATGGGCCCTTTGCTACCCAGTCCAATGCTGACTGCATATTCCTGTGCTGACACTCCAGCACCTTTCATGAGTACTAACTTCACACACAGAAAAAGCAGAACAAACTCTGAAAAAATAGTATGGTCTGCAGTGACACTGCAGGTATGGAACAATAGGCAGAATATGTGAGTCTAGTGATCATTATCTGCTTTCAGATTCTATGTTTCTATATTTTTAGTAGTGAACACAAAATATAAAATAGCATGGAACAGAACTAGAGTAAATACATCTCTGTCATGGCATTATGTGACTGGAAAAAGTATGCTATGTTGATATTACTAAAAGTTTATTCTTGGATGTGATTTAAAAGTATATATTCTATGTAAAATGTTAGAACTTTTCTTATCTTTTTGGACCCTGTCATTCTCTCTTTGGTGGTGGTTGGAGGTTAAAGCTGTGAGACATCAATCTCCTTTAACAAAATGATTTGAATGACAAAGATGGACCTTCTAGTTTGTTTTATGACCATGTACCAGTAAATGTAATTTAAATTATGTAAATCCTCTGTTGTTTCATATACAGTAAACATTACAAAAAGACTTGACCCACAGGGTGTGTTCCCTTCTTAAATTATTGCACTGAGTAACTGTGACAGGACAAGAACACAGTGTTCTGTTGCTTTAGTTCATCACAGCCTTAATGCTCTGTGGATAATATTGCATAATTTCCATGTCAAGACCTCAGTAACAAATCAGATTAAAAGAGATCTGTGAATATCTTGGTCTGTAACTCCTTTCCAAAAAGCTTATTTTTTCCAGACAACAAGGAAGAAAAGAAACTCAACATGTGGGCTTCCTTGAGCACTAATCCCTTCACTTATATCTACAGAAAGGGTGAAGACTTAATCTTTTATGCTGGTAAAGAGGTACTGCTGGCATTTGTCATATGTTTTTCCTTGGTGTTGTTGTATCAGTGCTCATGTGGGCACAGTAAGCAAATGCCATCCAAGCCAGGACTGCGGTCAAAATCCAGAAAGGTAAGTGTCCAAATTAGGTATTATTTCTTTATTTAGAAAACTGGTCATTTGAGTGAGGCTGTTTAGTATGAATAGACTCAGTCTTCTTCTGCCATCAGATTCTACATTTCTAAAAGTTTCATCAGGAAAAGCACACCAAGCTGAACAACAGCTCAATTCCAGATGTGCCCTGGGGTAACAAGGAAATGCAGTAGAACAATATAAAATACATGGGAACTATAGCACCAAACAAAAACAAGACACGATACAACACAAAGATACATGCAATAATCAAATGAATTGCCAAGTCACAACAAAACAATACATTATAGGAAGATGCAATACACACGCAATATGCAGAGTCAGAATAAAAGAATACATTAAACAAAGATACAAAACTATGCACACATGAACTACAGTAAAAAATACATTATAAGCAGATACAGTGAAATACACAAGTACTGAATCAAAATGAAACAAAACATTATGCAAAGATACAGTCCAATATGCATGCACATTGCAGAGTCAAAGTACAGTAAAGCAATACATTAAACTAGCATACAATAAGATGCATACATGAATTACATGGCCAAAATGAAAAACTATATTATATACAACTATCTTATGTACACATACAATGCAATACACAATAAATTACTGAAGTCAAAATAAAACAACTTAGTATATTAAGTAATAATACACTGCATTCCAAATTTGAGGTGCTGTGTTAAGTCCTAGAAAAACGCAATACACATTTTGAGGGTTTCCTCTACACCGTTTAAGACACTTTCTTTGGAAAGGTCTAACTTTAAGTAAGAAATCTTAATCATCTTTTAAAAAATTAATGAAACTACTAATTTACTGTAATTACCTTATGTTGCCTGGCCTCCAGGCTCTAGAACTAACACTTCCAACATTAACTATGGTATTGTATTTGAAAATGGCTAATGTTAGGCTGCTCAATGGCTCAACAGGTAGCACTGCATGCTCCCATGCTGCTGAGCCAGGTTTGGAAGTGACCACAGGAAGCTGCAAAAAAATGTTGCAGGTGCCGTATTGGTCCTTTCAAGAACAGATCCAGAAACAAATGATTTGATACCTTTTATTGGACCAACTTGGATGTTACAGAAAAGAACAAAGTGCTCTAGCTTTCGAACCAACCAGGTGCTTCTTCAGAAGCTTTATGGCAGTTATTTTGAAAATCCCGTACTATTAACACCAGATTATATTGAAAAAACAGAAATAATTCTCATTGGTTTAACATATACATTTAAAACATAACAGAAGATCATGTCAGAGAAGCTAATTAACACCAGTAAGCTTTTAACTGAAGAGCCTCAGAAGGACAAAGGTTATCAAGAATTCTCAACAGTCAGAGGGTTCTTCTCACATAAATTTTAAAATGTCTCAGTATGCTAAGAAAGCATTCTAGTGATAAAAAAAAAAACCTTGGGGTGGCATTCTCTAATACATGTAAGATGAGCTTACAACTTACATTCCAATTGTCCTGGTGTATTAAAGAACAGATAATGAGACAAAATCCTGAAATTAGGTATAACTGCAAGTTGAAAACAAGCCTCAAATTAACATACACATACAGTATATACATGATGCATGATAGTATCACTTCTAAGTATAAGTACCAAATAAAAAAATACTGTCAAGGAACCCCAAGAAAATTAGACCATGAGCTTGATAAGTGCAGATTTCAACAGAGTCGGTGTATAACAAAAATGCACAGAATCATTCTAAGGAATCTAAATGAAAAACCCAAAGTAATTACACATTTTATGAACCCCCAAGTAAATGAGATATGCATCTTAATAAGAGTAGATTTAAAAATGTGACAGTGTGTAATCCAACCACTGACAACTGGTAGAAGGAAGTAAATGTACACTATATTTGAAAACTAAGTGTCCTAGCCACATAACAATTGACCCATGCCACGCTCCCTACACACACATACGTGTGTGTACATACACCACACCACAAACACACTCCTGCACACCCCACACAACCACAACACACAACAAATATAACAAACACAATCCACACACACCACACCACACCGCACACACACAAACAAAACACACACACCATACCCACAACACACAAAAGCACAACACATACAAAACACACACAAACACACACATACATACATCAGTACACACACACACTCACACGTACTCACCATAGTGTTAAGGTGAGAAGTCAACATGTAGATAACCATAAACTTACAAAATCAAAGGCCCGCTGAAGAACTAAAGTATTTATGTCCATCTTTAAAATAAAGGTCTGTGTAAGTTTAAGTGGAATAATGTGTCATATAATCAACATCAATATTCATTCCATCAGCCACCATATTGAGAAGTAAAATAAGTCTAATTTCAGAAGCCCGTCTCTGTTGTGTACTGTTGAAATGTCCTTTTAAGACCATCACAGACATATCTGAGATTTGAGTGGTCATCCTGGGAGAAGTGCTGGGCTACTGGTTTCTCAGTTTTGTGATTAATAGAATGTCTGTGTAAATTCATTCTAGTGTGGAGTTGTTGGCTTGTCTCCCCCACATAACCTGTGTGAGGACATTTCTTGCATTGGATCAAATAGACCACATTACTTGATGTACATGTATAATTCCCCTGTATCCTGAATAGTCTGTTTTGTGATGTAACCACAGTATGAAGTAGAAATGAGGTTACATGTCTTAACATGTGCGTTGATGACAGGGTAGCGTACCATATGATGTCATGGTATTCTGTTCTGGTTGAAGTTGACTCCTAATAATCAGGTTGGCTAAATTAGGTGGTTGTTTAAAAGATAGTAGCGGTAGTTCTTGAAAAATACAATTAAGGGTTTCATCCTCACTAATTATTGGATGGAGGTCCTTAATAATCTTACGTAGGAGTTCAAGGTCAGGATGGTATGTGACTACTAAGGGTAGTCTGTTGGTAGTCATCCATTCCTTGTATTGCAGTAGCTGTTCTCTTGGGAGCTGTGTTGCACATTCCACTGCTCTGTCAATTTCTCTGGATGAGTGTCCCTGCTTAATAAAGGTGTTTTTCAATATTGCCAGATGTGTGTCTCTCTCTTCCTCATTTGAACAGAGGCGGTGATACTGAAGTGCTTGACTATATATGACAGATTTCTTTGTGTGGCTTGGGTGATTACTTTTCTTGTGTAAGTATCTCTGTCTGTCTTTTGGTTTCCTGTAAAGACAGGTATGTAGGGTTCCATCCTTAATAGTGACAGTATATCCAGAAAATATACGCTGGTGGCAGAATATTCCAGGGAAAGCTTTATAGTTGGGTGGAGGTTATTAAGTTTCCAATGAAAATCTTTAAGTGTGTCAGTGCCCTCTGTCCAAATTATAAACAAATCAATATAACGGAATAAGCGAGTGGTTTATGTGTACAGAGCCTTAGAAAATCCTCCTCCATATTCGCCATAAAAAGATTAGCATACTGTGGAGCCATCCTGGTTCCCATTGCTGTTCCCATAGTTTGAACGCAATGTTTACCATTGAAGCTGAAGTTGTTATGTGTCAGAATTAATTCAATGAGTTTACCCAAAACTCTAGGGTCAGTGTTGTGGTCCAAGTCTTTGTCATGCAGGTATTTGAGGCAGGCTGAAATGCCATCTGTGTGTGGAATATTAGTGTAGAGGGATGTTACATCCATCGTGGCTAAAAGGGTATCAGGTGGTAAGTCCTTAAAACCAGAAAGTTCATGCAGGAAGTGAGTAGTGTCCTTGATGTAACTATCCCTTTGTATAACCAGTGGTTTGAAAATAGCTTCTACAAACCCTGATATCCCCTCTGTCAGGGTACCATTACCAGAGACTATGGGTCTACCAGGATTACCAGGCTTATGTATTTTAGGAAGCATGTAGAATGTCCCTGACTTAGGTTCACTAGGGATGAGGGCCTTTAGTTTGTCTTGGACATGGTTTGGAAATGTTTCAATTAACTCCTGTAGTTCTCTTTTATATTCTGTAGCTGGGTCACTTCCCAATACTTTGTGGTAAGTAAGGTCACTTAGCTGCCTGTTGGCTTCCGTAAGGTAATCTTCCCGATTCAATATCACAACTGCAGAGCCTTTATCAGCTTTTTTTATGACAATGTTATGGTTCGATTTTAGTGTTTGTATAGCCCTCTGTTCCAATGGAGAGAGGTTGTAACGGGCCTGTTTCTGCCTATTAAGAATCTCGCCAGTAACTCTCTGGTGAAAGCAATGAATGCATTTGTCCAGTTTCTTGTTATGGCCACTTGATGGGGTAAACTCATATGGTTTATTTTTCTTATCCATAATATTTTTACTGTCTGTGATTTCTTTTCTGCCATAAAAAAATTCCCTGAGTCTCAATCTGTGGAAGTATTCTTCCATTTCACCACAAAACTGTACTCTGTCCAGTGGTTTAGTTGGACAGAAATTGAGGCCCTTAGAAAGTACATTTAATTCCCCAGTAGTCAGTGTGTGGGTGGACAAATTAACAACTGAAAGGTGCCTATCTGTGTGGCTTAGTTGTTCAGTTACTCTGTTCTGTTCTTCATGGTTGTTAGGAAGTATGGTAAGTTGAAGGGCATCTAACTTCCTGTTTTTAATGAGCATGGCTTTTCTTAAGGTTCTTTGGTAGTTCATGTCTATCTAATGCAAGATGTCTGGAATAGGTTCACCAGACATCCTCTCCAGTGTGGTAGCTATTTCATTGAACTGTTTCTTCAAACATGCTTTCTTGGCATATGAGCTGTGGATTCTGTGATTTCTCAATTTGTCAGAGGTCCTATGACAAAGTTGTTCAGCATATGTAGAATTATCTGTGTTTCTCAATGGATTCCAAATAGCTAGACCTTTAGGGATAATGTTATTCTTTTTGCACTGGGATACAACGTAGATGTCACTGTCTAGCTGTGCTAGTTTCTTCTTAATGTCTTCACAGGAAGCTGGTCAGGCAGCTTAAGGGCTAGGAAGGCATTGCACAGCAGCACCACTCTCAGCTAGGGAGGGAGGGTGTAGGGAGCCACTGTATCAGCCCTGCGGTGGTCCAGGGAGCTAGCCTCCTCTACAGTGGTACACTGGTTGCACATGAGCTCTGACAGGACAGGCCCAATGTCAGAGGATGAAAGCAGGGCAACAAAATATGAAAAGAGCCCTGATGGTGGGATGATTCCACTGCTCACCACAAACCCTACATCACCAACTGAACCCTGGCTTATGTGGACGTGATCACCAGGGGTTGGGAGTAACAGTCTCCTTATCCTGGCCCTGCCGTGAGGTGCAATCTGTGGGTAATGTAGAGCCAACTAAGTCCCAGGGATGGTGGGTGATGGGGCTGAGCAAGCAGAGGGTGGATGGGGATGGAATAGTAAGGGGACATAAAAATCTGCATAAAAAGGAGAATGGCTAACTTTAGAACCATTAGGACTAGAAACATGGGGTTGATTCTCAAATGTCAGGCACAAGCCTTGCCAATGTGCCAGGGACCCTGTGCCTCATTTTTTGTCGAATAGGGTCCCAGCAGTTAAGTCCTGCAGCTTGTGGCAACCCTGGCCATGCACAAAGCAGACAGCCTATTGTGAAGGTGTACTGCAAGCTGTGGATTTGCCATGTGGCAAGAGGACCATGGAGAGCAGTCCATGGTGGCTAGTTCCCCGAGCCCCTATCCCCCATAATATTTATTTAAATATCCCTGGTGGGCTAGCACCCCTCCATGGCTCTGATCCCCCATAATAGTTATTTAAATATCCTGGTGGGTTAGCGCCCCCCCAAGCCTTGATCACCCATAGTATTTAGTAAATATCCTAAATATCCCTGGTGGGCTAGCAACCCCACCAGCCCTGATCTCCCATAATATTTATTCAAATGTACCTGGCATACTACCAAACCATCCCAGCCCAGATCCCCCAGTAAATGAGTTTCCCAACATCCTGGTGGTCTAGTGGACCCCCTACCCATCAGTGCCTTACCACCCTGCTCCCCCCAACCCATAACCCAGCCAGTGACTGGCACAGCCCACCTCCCACCACTGTGGCCAGCCACTGACTGCTCTATGAATGAGCATGTACTATATATAGTATGTGCTCAATGGCTGGCAGCTGCTGTCAATCACTGAGCACATACTATATACAGTATGCACTCATTCAGAGCTCAGTCAGTAACTGGCCATGGTGGTGAGAGGTGGGCTGTGCTGCATTCATTGGCTGGGTTGGCGGGTTGGGGAGTGGGACAGGCGACTGCTGGGTGAGGGTCCATCAGACCACCAGGATGTTGGGAAACTCATTTACCAGGGGAGCAGGGCCTGGGAAGTTCAGTAGTACACTAGGGACATTTGAATAAATATTGTGGGAGATCAGAGCTGGGTGGGGTCGCTAGCCCACCAGCGATATTTAGAATATTTACTAAATACTATATGTGATCTGGGCTTGGTAGGGCTGCTAGCAAATCAGGGATATTTTAAGAAATATTTCTGGAGAATCAGGACTTTTTGGTGGGCACTAGCCAACCAGGGATATGTAAAAATATAATAGAGGATTGGGGTTGTTGAGAGGGCCATAGCTCTACAGGTGAATTATTCAATTTTTACAAAGGGATCAGGATAGAGGCTATGGGGGGGATGCTCTACACTACCAGGGCAGCATGTCCTGGGGGGGATTGGGACCCTGGCAGCTTATTCGCGTGACCCCCAGATGACACCTAAGTACACTTAGACCAGTCCCTCGCTGGTCTAAATGTACTTGGGCAGTCATCCTCTGCAGGTGGTTGTAGAATATCAATATGAGATGTGGTAGCTTGCATATGCCACACACCCCCTAGTGCCATGCCACAGCCATTTTGTGGGACAAGGCTGGCACAAGCCCCCTTTTCTGCAAGCAGCCTGCATTTCCCACAGGTTGCTTTTGAGAATGAGTTGAAGTGCATTTTTTGATGCAAGGTGCCACTTGTGTCATTTATGTTTGACGCAGGTACCTAGTGTCATTCTAAGGGCTTTGAGAATCAGCCCCATCATTTTTTAATGATAGCTTGGAGTCAGGGCAACATAGAATAATTAATGCTGCTACTGTTTGTTAGTCTTAATATTTTAAAATATCAACACAGCTAAAACTTTCTTTCTAGCCCTAACAGCAGTTCCAAAAATAGCCTATTTCAAAGAAATCTCTTTGTAAAAAGCTATATAGCCAGCTCTATGGTGCTGAGTAAAAGGAATGCTCTGACCAGCCCTGAACCCAGGATGACAGAGGACAGCAAGGGGAATATAGAGGGCCCCTTGGACTCTCTCCTCCTGGAGTACGAGGTCTGTGTGTTGCATCCTTGTACAGTGACTCCTGGTGACAGCTTTCATGGTGGTTCCCTAAGCAGCATGGATGGCTATGTGCTGTTGAGCAACCTCCCAGAACATAGCAGCATGCACACACTGTGGGGACAGGCTGGGAGAAAATGTGGGAAAAGCAGCCCATTGGGTCAATACCAGATTTTATGGGTGTGATGGTGGAGGGGACCTAAGAAAATCTAAAGACAGAGTCCAGCAGTGGTCGATGAGTCAGGTGGGCAGTAGGATACAACTCAGTGAAAGTCTGAAGGAATGGCACACTCTGGGTGATGAGAAAAATAACTACAAAAAGTAAACAGAAAAAGCTTGCTTGTCCTGTTGGTACTGATTCCATGCATTGATATACTTCAATATTTGTTGATATGCATAGTGGTGGAAATGGGGGAGACCCCTGAGAACCTCACTTCTGGGAGTCTTAGTTCCAGGAGTAAAATGGGGAAGAACACTTGTGTAAAATTCTCCCCGAAAGGCACAAACTGACTACATCAAGTGTATAAATGCACTAAATAATGAGGAAATGTGTCCCCAGACCCCTGACATAGTATGTCCAACCATATGTCAAAGGTGGAGGGTTCCTCCACTAATTTTTCCAATTTCAACACTAGACGTACATCAATATACAGTGGAGCAAGCCATGATGCAAAGCAATAATCTGCAGTAAATGGCATGTCAAAATACAGCATGACGAAATGACTGAATTACTGTTGAATTACACTGTTCACTACAACACTTGTTGCATTGAATCCAGGCTGGTGCTGCTGCACTTTGAAACAATAAAAGGCGTAATAGTCACACTGGGGAAAGCAGTAAGGCAAGAGGCAGGGGAGAGGTAATGGCAATAATCCTGGCTAGCCATTAGGTAGAGTAAGGTAAAACAGGGCATACTGGATGATCAAATGGTTTTAACCATGACATTATGCTTACAAATGTAATGGTACAAACTGACATATTTTGATGCATGTAAAACTATATTGTTAAACTTATCCTGATCCTTTGCCAAAAAATTGGGAGTGTGATGATCTTCTAAATTGCTGGGTTTAAGTACTGAATGCAGAAGATACTGGGTGTATTCCATAAAGGAGAACCACACCCCTTTTCTAGCTTTCAGTGAAGAATATTTCAACATGGCTTCTCCTTGGATATTTCATTTACAAGTCATTTAGGAGGTCCTCTAGCAACTGGACTTCACGTTGAGCAAAACATTCAATGCACAGAATGTAGGGTGCAATGTATTCTGAATGTATTTCAGGTTGAGTAGATACAACTACTGACAGATAATTGGGCATCCAAGGGATGTCTCTCATTGTACAGGAGACTCCAAACTGGAGGTTTGGGTGAGAGGAGAGCAAAGCATAACTGAGCAGTTCTGTCTGCCCAAACCTCATGAAAGGAGACTGTCATACCTTAAGCGACATCCCTCAGAGGCCTTAGCTCTTAATCACTTGAGTTCAGCTTGAGTTGTTCGTAATAAGTTTAGAGACTTTTTTTGTTTATTTGATTGTGCCACCTTCCCACTTAGTGCTGAAGTGAAGCTCTCTCACCTAATGCTCCTGTATGAGAGCACACTATACATAGAATAAGAGGAACAGAGGCTCCGTTAAATGATTGTTGGTGTCTTATATTTTAACCATCTTAAAGCTAGGCTCTAAAAACTCAACTTGCTCCATCTCTGGTCAAAGACCTGGAAATTGTAAATGTGAGCATTAGGCAAATAGTTTTAAAGTTATTTAGGAGGTCAAATAGAAAGCATTTCATAGGTTTCAAGACCTTTTTCATCGTAGTAAATAAAACAATGGTATAAATCCTTTAACAGAATAGCACCTATTGAAGGTATTACAATAATTTAGGATCAAATTTAAAAAAGCATGCACAATTTAAAAACACTGGTCTGAGAATGCACTTCACAACTGTTCACTTAAGGCTGTAACATGATACCGGGGAGTACTGCTGTATAACCATATGGCATGAGACCACTAGAATGGGTCAAACAGCTACAGCTTTTATCCTGAAATTAGGCAATAATGCACTCCAGGGTGTGTGTTGTGCTGGGATAATGTCACGCCTTGTGTGTTTGGGCAAGAGGCTGCAGGCTGAGTGCATCCAACACCAAGGCATGACGTTATTTTAGCACAGCACACACACTGGAGTGCATTACTATGATTTTAAAAATGGCTAATTTGTAGTAAAAGAAAAAAATTAAAGAAAAAAGATGAACAATTTTATTAAACCTTGATGTTGTGTCACTTTTAATGGGTAGGTGTAGTTAACAAAACAAAAACATGGCACTGACTGTTTTTCCCAGCAAATGGAGCTGTTTTCATGTTACTGTAGGTCTGTCCCCCCAAACTTCCTTTCATCATGCACACTCATTGTCTGCTTCCCCTCTCTATATTTCTTTTGTTCTATATCTTTCTCTCTTTTTTCTACACTGTCTTTTTCTCTCTGTCTGTTTTTGGTTTATGTTAAGCCAGAGAGTCATGCGTCCCCTTCTCCGCGTGTTGTTCACATTGCGGTATTGTTACTGTAGTTGTCCTTGTAAAGTTGTTCTGTGTCCTGTAGCAGGAGAGGAAAAAGAAATGTAATGGCAATACAAATACAGGTGAGTAACTTTCCCTTTTTGATTTATGCAAGAAAGCTGCGCGCAGCCAGCTGCCCCACCCCACTCCGGTCATTTGAGCAACTTTCCCATTTTGATTTAAACTGGAAAGCCATGCGGCCAGCTGCCCACCCTGCATCATTTGTTCTTCACAGCATTATTCTGCTTGCGGTATATTGTTCATTAAAATGTAAGCCCAGTGGTGTGGGTCCTTTACTAGTAGAGCAGGAACTTGTATCTAATGAATACAAGATGGCTGAAGAATTGAACTCTTATTTTGTAAGTGTTTTCAAGCCAAAAGAGACTTTCAGCCTGAATTCGTTAGAACACACTGATACACCAACAGCATTTAATACATGGGGCCCAGATATTCAAAAGAGTTGAGCCATGCACAATAGGGTTGTGCCTGCGCAGGTTCGAAATGCACCATTCTACGATATTCAGCAGGAGGCAGTTGCAGCCCCAACATCATGCTGAGCAACAGCGCAATGATAATGAAGGCATGCGCAACCGATGGGGGAGGAACCATGCATAAACTGCACAGCCCGATATTCAGCCCGGGCCATGCAGAGTTATGCAGGCACAACCCCTACCTGTGTCTGCACAAAGTTGAGCCGAAAAAAAAAGGAACAAGTCGAGGGCCACCCACAGGTGAGCTGCCGCATTGCAGGGCACAACAAAGCAGCTGCCACCTTTGGGTGGCCCTCGACCTGTTCCCACCACACCTGGCGGCGCTCCCCCATGCTCTGATTGCATGCAGAAATGTACCCCCACCCCCGAGTAGCCCGATCGCGGGCAAAACAGTATTCCCCCACCCCCCAAGCAGCGATCGCGGGCATCAGAACCTCTCAAAGTCCAATATCCTGGTGGTCCAGTGTACTGTGAGTAGCCGATCATGGCGGCATTCCTCACCCCAAGTAATAAATCCCTGATGATCTAGTGGACCCCCACTCCACCCGCCCACGGAGCCCCACCACCCGCTCCCCCATCAGCTGGTGGGCAGCAGCACCACCGCCTGCCGCCCCCCACCGACGACCGATTGGTAGGGCTGCATGCCCGTTGGTTCAGAGCATGAGCCAATGGGCGCGTAGCCCATACTGCATTAGTTAGCCAGATATGTGAATGAATTCATTCATTCACATATCTGGACTGCCTTTAATGGCATGGGCTGCGCCGCCCATTGGCTCATGCCTGAACCAATGTGCATGCAGCCCTACTGTTGTCGGTCGGCGGGCGGTGGGTGGCAGGTGGTGGTGCTGCCACCACCGGCTGACGGGGAGAGCGGGAGGTGGGGTCTGTGGGCGGGTGGGGTGGGGCCACTAGGATCACCAGGGATATCTACTTGGTGGGGGTAAGGATGCGCCCATGATCAGGCTACTCCAGTCCACTGGACCACCAGGATATTGGACTTTGGGAGGTCTGATGCCCGGATCGGGCTACTGGGATGGGGGAAGATGACCATTATGCCCATGATTGGGCTACTCGGGGGTTGATTAGCACCTGCCCGTGATCGGGCTACTTGGGGGTGGGGGATGATTAGCATTCTGCCAGCAATCGGGCTACTCAGGGGTGGGGATGATTAGCATTATGCCGTGATCAGGCTTCTTGGGGGTGGAGAGACACTGTTCTGCCCACGATCGGGGCATGGGGGGGCACTGCCAGGTGTGGCGGGAACAGGTCGAGGGCCACCCACAGGTGGCAGCTGCTGTGTTGTGCCCTGCAATGCGGCAGCTCACCTGTGGGTGGCCCTCGACTTGTTCCTTTTTTCAGCTCAACTTTGTGCAGGCGCAGGTAAGGGTTGCACCTGCATAACTCTGCACCACCCGGCTGAATATCAGGCTGTGCAATTTATGCATGGTTCCTCCCCCTTCAGTTGCGCATGCCTTCATTATCATTGCGCTGTTGCTCAGCCTGATTTCGGGGGCGCAACTGCGTCCTGCTGAATATCGCAGAATGGCACATTTTGGACTTGCGCAGGTGCAACCCTATTGTGCATGGCTCAACTCTTTTGAATATCTGGGCCACTTTGTTTAGGGTGGATGAGGGGCACCAACACCAAGCAGAGTGGGGAGCGATGAAGTCAATCAAACTGATGGCTTCCTGGCAACATTCAATTTACTTTGAAGAAAATTGAGCTAGCCAGCCCAATGGCACTGAGGATTGAGGCACTGAATTCCACACCTCACGCTGAACCGGCGACCTAGGTTCAGGAACAAACTCAGTTGTTCCAGGGTCGGATGAGGGAGGTAAGAATTGAACATCCAGATGACTGCTCTCCTTCCTTGTGGAGGAGGTTTGTGCTGTGTGCGTCAGCACAACAAGAGGGGTTCAACCCATGCCCAGGGTGCTTGGTTGCCTCTGCAGAGGTGGAGACAGCTGCTGCACCCATTACATGGGCATGAGCACTGGGGAGAAAGAAACAGAGGAAAATACCAGGACCCGGCAGGACCCATGATTGCCCCGATGGACCAGAGGATGTACCACTCTGAGGGGGAGGTCATAGCCCCTGCCAGGTCTGCGGAGGTGGTAAATAATGTTGTGATAAAAAAGAAAACTGAGCTACAGTGACTGAAATCTGTTACTGTGATAGGGTAGAATGCCTTCACTTATTTGATGAGTGTTTTCAACTTTTCAACTGTTTTATTACAGTGAGAGGTAGGAATCTACTTTTGAAAAACAGTATTTAAGTACTGGCAGAAGACGCAGCAGCCATAACAAATGTGGGCAACTTGGATACGGACTGTGGAATGATTTTTCTGACATATAATGTGGTCATGTGTGTGCCAGGACAAGATCCGTGGTGTGTACTGGGATAACATCACAGGTCTTGCCCCAGATTGACCAGTCAGGACCAGGGATTTTCTTACCATTTTATAATCATCTCACATAAGATTATCTGACAAAAATGACTGCCCAATATAAATTTAAACCCTCAGTCGCACTTCAGCCCATGCCTTCCCTGTTCCCTCCATTAACCTGGCAAACTTAAAAACAGGGAGTTTGCCTTTCCAATCCACTGCTGCCCATGTCCTCAGCTCCTTCCACTTATCAGCTGCACTGAGTAGTGAGTTTTTGTTCTCCATCTCACATCTCTCTCTCTCTCTCTATCCAACTACTCCTTCCATCCATGTGTTAGAGTGATCAGTAATATTTCCTTCCTCATCCAACTACTACTATGCCCCCTGCTCCTTCCATGAATCTGCAGAACTAATTAGTCATTTTTCCAAGCCAGCCTGGTGGTGCTGGGAGTTGAGGCACTGGATGCCACACCTCATACCACACCAGTAACCTGGGCTTGGTAGTGAGCTCGGGTTGCCAGGGGATATGCAGGGGAGGGAGGGAGGATCGAGTGTCCGACAGACTGCTCTCCTCTCCCGGGGTCTCCCAGGGTGGAGGAAAGATCATCTCATTCTTTGGCTGCTTCTTGATGGAGGCTTGGCTGTCAGCACCGGAGTTAGGGAGGTGAAGAATGTGGCTATGTGGCACACGCATGCCCCACAAAGGGGAGGACTGAAAAATGTAAAAAGACGTCTGCAGGCTCCATGAAGATGTGCCTGCCAACCGGCATTCTGCTCTGCCTCCGGATCGCTGGAAGCCCCGGTCTGGTTTGAAAGTACTGGGTGGAGGGAGGAAGGCCCTCCCCTTCCCTACCACAGGAGGAAATCCATGGGGGAAATGGGGCTTGGAGGTACCAGGGGGGTGTGGTGGACAGTCCTAGGTGTCAGGCAATGGGGTGATAGCTGCCTGTAGTTGCTGAGGACAAGGGGAAAAAAGAAGATGAAAACAAAATGTGTAATTTTCCATTCCCATCCTAAGGATAACCTGAAGTTAAACTGGCATTCAGTGAGTGTACCAAAATCCAGTGTTTTGGCCATCAGCAAAGCAGATTCCAAGGACCCTAGGTTCCTTTTGGCAATGTGGCTCTACAACAACATGCCACAATACTTTCTACTGGAAGGCCATACCGAGCATGTCCAAGTTGTTGGCAAGCAACGTGATCTGCAGCAATCAATTAGCTATGCTGGAGATCGAGAGCTCCTCGCACTGAACATACCTCCATGCATTTTCCATCTCTCTCTCTTTCACAGGGAAAGACATGGCTACTGAAAGGCGATCTACTCATGTGAAAAAGAGCAGTTTTTCATCAGAAAACTTCAGAAAGCATCACAGAGTCATGCATTTATCATTCTATTTAGCTAATTCACTACATTCAACTGTAGTTGCTGGCAGGCAGGCTGCTAAGATCATGCTGCACAGTAAAGGAGTAAGTGCACAATGTGAGCCTGCACTGACAGCTGCAGGCCCTGCAGCAGGAGCAGGAGAGTGAATTTAGTGCACTGCAGGCATTCAGAGTGCCAGCATTAGGGAGCTGAGCCATAAGGGCACCAAAATTGGGATTTGCCACCCCCTACCTGAGGTCTGCCCACCCTGGAGTTGGTATCTAAAGTTGGGGGGGTGGGGTGCAGCACTTAGCAACAACAGTGGTCAGTGACATTCCCGATTGGCATGCAGTGGAAAGAGGTGCCCTCCCTCCCTGAGGTGGGGGGTCCAATGGACGCTTGAACCCCACCTTGCTGGCTGGCACCAGACGTTCTGGTCTTGGGTCATGAACCTGGGTTTTCTGGATGTCAAGTGGTAACTCTACAACTGTGTTATCCAGCCTGCCATGCACATTTATTTCTATCTTTAAAGATGGCAGAGTTATAATCCTCTAAACTTTCAGACATTTTTGCAGTACAGTTAACAACTGTGGCCAGCTACCTCACTGCTAGTCCTTATATGTGGATATAATTCTGTTGTATATATTTTTTTTATGTAATTCTATGTATACGTACGTGCCACAAAATGCCAGTGTTAATTCAAAGGGGACATAGATAAAAGACTATATTTAAAAAAAAAAAAGGTTTTGATCTTCCTTTGACCTGGAAGGCCAACTTGTTTGCCAGGAATCCAACAAGGTATTGTCAAAGGCTTTGGGGGATAACTGACCAAAGGGGTATTTCCAATAGTTAACTGACCAAGAGAAACAGAGGTGAATAAAGTGTTCAGGAGATAGCCCTTTTAACTTCAAAAAGTAGGATGCTGTGTTCCAACGTATTGCCTTTGATGAGATGAAAGGAAAAAACAGGAAACATCCTTCTAATAGTCCTGCGTGAGACTGTAATGTTAGGTGTCATAAATGTAGGCTGGGTGATATCACCAGGTGGCAGAACATTGCATTGGGGAAGTGCAAGAGTGACACCTGGTAGCCTAAAATGGAAAGGCCAGCCTCTATCCTCAGACAGGTATATAAAGCTCCAGCTCAGGGCATTTGGACACACATTTTAATCTGGACACTCTGCTTGACACACCCCAGAAGCCAAACTGCTGAGATTCAGTGTGTGTGCTAGTTTTTGGCATTTGTTCAGGTCTACGGATTAAATGTTTTTACATTTTGGAACCGCTATTGACCGTTTGAAAAGGTTTGTATCATTTAGGCCTGTGGATTAAATGTTTCTTACATTTCAGAACCACTGATAGACTATTTGCTAAGTCTGAAGCTGCTGCTAGCACTATTTTGCCATTGTTACCATTTTTTCCACCATTTCTATGAAATAAGGTTGAAATAAAAGCAAATTGTTTACAGACTTGTGGAGTGCTGACAGTTCATCCTTGCTTTTTGCAAGTCCTAAATCTTACAATTTAGATAACCAGTACTTTTCAACACTGTGTTGCATGTAGCCAGATCTAATCTGGAACTCGCGTGTAGTGACCTCCAAATATAATTTAACCACTTACAGATCCCCTTTACTCTAAACTTCTGTTAAACACTAAGACAACAAAGGCCCTAATCTTCTCCCCTGTAGTAAACTCCCCCTACTCTATCATGGTGGGGAGAGCCCCTCAAATCCACACCTTGCTCGGTGAATCACTGGACTATGTAGATTCCTTCAAATATCTTGGGGTGTGGGTTGACTCCAATCTTTCCTTCAAAGTCCATATTGAGGAACTCTCCAAAAAGCTTAAACAGAGGCTTGGGATTTTCCTCAGAATCAGGCATCTATTAACGCAGGAGGGAGAAACAGGTTGGTACAATGTTCTTGCCTCTCATCAACTATGCAGACCTTCTGTCTGGGCACTGCTCTAGTGTGGCCTTTGCCAAACTAGACACTGTGTACCACCGGGCACTCAGGTTCATTACCGGTGCCCCCTACTCAACACACCACTGTACCCTCTACAGCATTGTAGGTTGGGGCTCACTTAGTCTTGGACAACAAAAGAACACAGTGCTCTGGATCTATAGTGCCATCTCTAACAAGCTGCCTCAATATATTAAGGATTGCCTACCTTCTTGCATTCCTGACAGCTATCATATAGCCCTTTACATACCCAGAGTTAGGATGCGCTTTGGTCAGGCGGTGATTAGTCACGCCTTACCAGTCCTCTGTAATACTGCTCAAAATTTACTACAGCTTGTTTCACCTGTACCATTAGCTGCCTTCAAAAATCTTATCCAACGATCATTTATGGAGTCCTGCAACTGCTTTTGGTGCTGAATCTCTGACTCTCCCTCCTACCTGTCTGTCACCTCCCCCTATTAATGGCACCTTTTCACCCCATACCCTCCTTCTTACCCTTAGACCTACCACACAGACTAATGCAGCTATGTCAATCCTGAAGGTATTACAATTGCCCCCTCCGATCACTCTTAACCTCTCCTCCCTCTGCTATCCTTGGCACATCCTGTGCCCTCAATGCCCTTGCTTTGTAGTCTTCTCCTAGGCCAAATAATGCTTTGCTGGTCTAGATCTCATCCAATATAATATTGTACTCTACTGTCTATCACAGAACTGCCTTGCATAGAAATCGCACATAGAGGTATGCTGACTGCCTTTGATACCATACTTGTAAACCACAGCCTGGTTTGACTTTTTCCTTACCTAAATCTCATTATTTTGGGCCAGATTATTATTGGTTTATGGGCAGTGAGAGAGCCCAATGACTATGTGAACTTTAGACAGTAAGAGTGTCAAAGATTTTATACCAATTATTGACTTTCCCTTGACCTCTGTGAGAGATAGTGTCTGGGGTAAAAACCCTATAATCTTTAATTTTTTAATTTTTGGGGAGGCGGGAGCTTCCTAGAGGAGATAAATTGTTAAATTTGGGACCATTTTATTATTTGTTGCTACCTGGAAACCTTTATATTCTATTTATATAGCCAACTCTTTATTGTTGGGTTTGGATTTTATATGTGTTATTGTTTGTGGTGTGGTTTGGAAGTTTGTTTGTTTTTTGTGTTGTATGATATTTTGATTGGGTATTTGTGAGTTGTTGTGGAAATGTGCTGGTTAGGTATATCGACGGTCAGGTATTATTCCCCCTCCAGGCTGAGGAATCGTCTCCCTTTTTATTGCCCCTCTCTGTCTACAGAGGTGTATAGATGGTGTAGGGCATTGGGGATGGCTAGGAGGTTAAGGGTGGGGACTCGGCCTGCTGGGGTAATGGAGAAGAGTGGGAAGATTGGGATCGTGGGGACAAAGAGACATCCTGGGGCAAAAAGGATCCAGGAAAGGGGTCCTCCCTGTCTGGTTCCCATACTCAAGGACTCTGCCTATGGCAGGCAGGAAACTCCATCTTCCTCGGCTGCTCATCTGACTTGGGCGGTGTTATGCAATGCCAGATCCATTAAAAACAAGCCCACTATAGTTTAGGATCTTGTTAATTCAACTGATCTGGCTTGCATCACCGAGACCCGGCGGGATGAAAATGCTGGTCCGATTTTGTCTGCAGCAATTCCAGCCGGGTACTCGGTGATACACCGCCCAAGGACGAATCGTAGGGGTGGTGGTGTGGCCTTTTCTTTTAAATCAGAACTGAACCTGATGGAAGTATCAGTGGGAGCTACCAACTCTTCTGAATGTGTCATGTGTGGGGGTGTGGGGTGCAGGATTCTTCTTGTTTACTGTCCACTAAGAGACAGGAATGTTTTCCTGCGGGAAGTCACGGACTTCATTGTTGACCTGACATTGGGACCCCACAGATTGCTGATCCTGGAGGATTTCAATGCCTGGGTTGATGATGAACTCTTGCAGTTTGGACAGGACTTCCTCCAGTTAATGAGTTTACTGGGCCTCACACAGGTTGTTTCCTCCTCGATTCACATTGGTGGTCATTCACTGGACTTGGTGTTTCTCATGGGGATGGAGATATCCGATTTGGTGGTGGAACCAGTAGAGTGGTCTGACCATCATGCCATCAGGTTCAGTTTTGAGGCCCCCCCAGGAGGCCTGCCCCTATGGAGATGGTCCAATACCACATTTCGAGGGGTGTATCCCCTGATGGCCTGATGGCAGTGTTGAACCTATCAGTATGCTGAGTGAATGCTTGGATCCAGGGGACCTTGTACTAGCCTATAATAAGGCAGTGACAGAGGCCCTGAATTCCATTGCTCCTGTTCATGTTTGCCCACTCACCCTTCACCCCTGGTATCCTTGGTTTGATGAGACCTTGAGGGAGCTGAGGAGAGTTGGACAATGGTTAGAGAGGTGATGGTGGAGGTCTGGCCTGGTGTGTGACAGGCTTAGTTTGATAGACCATTATTCAGTCTATCAATCAACAATTTCCCATAAGAAGGCAGAATTCCTGTCCAGGAAAATTGTTGCTGTGTGGAATCGACCAGCTCAGCTTTTCCAGACTGTGGACAGACTGTACAATCCACTCTGTCTTCAGCCTGGAAATGCTTTTTCACAAGAGCGGTGTGAGGAGATTGCTCGATTCTTCACAGATAAGGTTACCATGATCAGATCCGATATCTGCTTGACCCTTTCTCAAGTGAGTAGCAGTGGTTGGCAGGAGATGTCGGATACCCAGTTTGTGTGGTGCAACTCAGCTGCCCCACAATCAGCGATATTGTGATGGTTATCCAGTCATTACGTCCTACCAACTGTAGTTTGCATCCGGGCCTCTTTCGCCTGCTGGTTGGTTTCATGGATGTTATCAGCCCGGTCCTTGCTGAGATAGTCTGGTTGTCCTTGGAGAGGGGGATCTTTCCATATCCCCTTAAGGAGGCTGTAGTTCGGCCCCTTCTTAAGAAGTCCTCCTTGGACCCCGACTGTCTAGCAAACTACAGGCCTGTCTCTAACCTACCTTTTTGGGTAAGGTTATTGAGTAGGTGGTGGCACTACAGCTGGAGGACCATTTGACCAGCCACAATATTTATGATTCTCTCCAGTCTGGTTTTAGGAAGAGAAATAGTACTGAGACAGCCCTTGTTCGGGTACTAAATGACCTCCTGATAGTGAGAGATCGAAGGACTCATTCCATCTTGGTTCTTCTTGATCTCTCTATAGCATTTGACACTGTGGACCATGGTGTGCTGTTGGATCACCTGTGGTTCATCTGTGGACTCTTGGGATCTGTCCTCAGAAGGTTTTAATCTTTCCTCACGGGTAGGAATCAGAGAGTTGTGTCTGTTTTTTTCCTCGGCTCCATTCTCTCTACCCTGTGGGGTACCGCAGGGATCCATTTTGGCACCCATGTTGTTTGCAGTATATTTGCTGCCATTGGGAGTGATTATTAGACAGTATGGCTTGAGTTTTCACTGCTATGCAGATGACACTCAGTTATACATGTCTTTTGTGCCTGATCAGGATGATGCTGTCTTGGTGCTAAATAGCTGTCTAGCCGAAATCCAGGCATGAATGAATGTGAGCTGGCTGCAGTTGAATCATAAAAAACTGAGGTGTTGGTGGTGAACCCAGGTCATCGTGAGGTGGGTGTGCTGGCAGGTTCTCCTTCAGGTCTATGGCTCGGAGGTGTCCAGCTAGCTACCTCAGACTGGGTGCGGAACCTGGGCGTTATGTTTGATGTCTGTCTGACCCTAAAGTCACAGGTTTCAGCAGTTGTTAAAACCTCTTTTTACCATCTTAGAAATATCACCTGGGTTAAACACCTGGTTTCTCTCGATGATCTTCCAACGTTGGTTCACGTTTTCGTTACCTCTCGCCTTGACTACTGCAATGCCCTTTACCTAGGGCTACCAGTGGTTGGTAGCCAACGCCTACAGCTGGTGCAGAATGCGGCAGCCAGGCTATTGACTGGTATTTCTAGAACCAGTCATATAACACCTGTGCTCTGCGGACTGCACTGGCTGCTGATACAGTGGTGGATCACCTTCAAGGTTGCATTATTAACCTATAAGGCCCTACATGACCAGGGACTGGGTTACCTGAAAGATCTCTTTTGCCCCTACTGTCGCCTCCATCCTCACTGATCCACTGATAAGGGATTGCTAGAAATTCCCAGGGTTCATTTACAAACACCTGGGGCAAGGGCATTTAGTTTTGTGGCCCCGACCCTGTAGAATTCTCTACCTCATTAGGTATGAGATTGCCTGACCTTCCAGAGTTTTAAGACTGCCTTAAAAACATATATTTTTGGTCTGGCATTTGTTGACCATTGAAGCTGCTACTGTATTTTATGCATTTTATTCCCTTTGGGATAATTTATTTATATGTTTTTACTGTACAGGCACCTTGGTTTGGAAAGGCACCTTTTATAAATAAAGATGATATGATACGATAAATTATACTGACTTGTTCTGTTCTCAGTGTCAAGCCTTAAGGTGGTATTTGTAAATTATTTGTACACCACCATGCCAAGCCATACCTTTCTCGCTTGTAATGACTGTATATAGGCTGCTAATGTTGCTACGCCTGCTCCAAATTGTTGCATTGTGACTTGTTGTTGTTTAAACTACCAGTTCCATCTTGTAAATGAGTCCTGCTCTATGGTGTTCTGCCTGGCTAAATAAAGATATTGATTGATTGATTAATTGATTGATTGATTGATTTTCTATTTAGCAGTTTCAATGACTCTTCCAAGAAAGCATGCATCTGAGTTTTCAATTACTGTATGTAGCTTCAAAGGTTGCTAAGTTGTAAGCATAGAAATATTTTAAGAAATTTTCACATGAATGTTAAATTGCCAGAATTTAAGCCCCTATAACTTCTTCCAAGAAACTTGACAAGTTTTTAGGACACATACAAGTCAATATGCATACCAAATTTGATACCTCTAGATGTAACTCAGACCAAGTCATAGCCAATAAAAAAGTTCTGAAAAATTCTGAAAACATACGAAAATTTGAGGAATTTCATGAACATTCTGTGAATTTGGAATTTGCTAATTTTGCCCAGCTCTAAGCAAAAGTAATCTAGGTTACACTTTTCAGGTACCAAACTGTACAGTCTGGCCCAGATATTCAAACTGTGCCAAAAAAATGTACAACAGCAGGAGCAAGCGCTCCACTGTGTCCATGCCCAAAAGTGCGATATTCAAAAACTGCACAGTCAAGATGCACCTGTGGCACACAACTGAATATCGCACCACCTGCACCATAGCGCAACCAGGGATGTGCAGTGGTGCAGTTCAGATGCGCAATAGCACAACCAGGGATGCTCAGTGGAGCAGGGCAGCAGCGCAACAGCACAACCAGGGATGCTCAGTGGAGCAGGGCAACAGTGCAACAGCACAACCAGGGATGCTCAGTGGAGCAGGGAGGCAGTGCAACAGCACAACCAGGGATGTGCAGGGACAAGATGCAGGGGCCCACCACCCATGCTACAGATGGGCAGAGGAGCACACAGCAGAACAGACATCGCCCCCCCACACCCCATGCACTGCACAACTGGGGGACAGCTGGAATAACCACTGGCCCATGGATACCAGCAACAAACCCACAGCTGGGGCATGGTGCCCCAGCACACCCCCTGGCAAGCTGTGGCCGGCACACAAGGAGGTCCAACCACTCCGTGCCACACCATCCCACCAATGCAGAGCACATCCTGCACCATGATCCCCAGACACCCTGCCCAGGAGCAGTGTCCACCAGTGCAGGACACCCCATGCATGCCACCACCCCCACTGTGACAATGCAACCCTGTGCACCACAGAACCATGCAAGGCAGCCCCACCATGAGCACCCATCAGCGGGTGGCAGCACACAGCGATGCAACGACTGCATACACAGTGCCACCATGCATGTCCCCCCGAGGTACAGCTGAGAGATCGACCATGAGTCAGCACACAAGGTACCCCACACATGACAGGGCATGCCCTGGACCCCACCACCAGTGGTACAGCACCCTGCACACCCTCCCAAGGGCACACCCCAACCCAGCACTGGCCACAACAGCCAGCACAGACACCCACAGTGGTGCATGGAAGCATGCACCACACAGGATGCAACACAGTGCATGGACAAACACCCACCCATTCCCAAGGGCACACCAACACAGGAACACAGTAGCAGGCAACCAAGCCCCCAGCATGTGGCCATGGAAACTGTGTACACACGGCCAGCACCTCTCCATGGCACAGGAGTGCCAGCCACCCTCCGCAGGCACCATGGAGCTGTACGCCACTAGTATGCACCCAGAGCACAAGTGACAGACAGTGGTGCACATCCCCTGCAATACACACAAGCAACAGCATGGAGGTGGGACAACAACAGTGGAGGCCACAGTGCCACCCAAGGCAGACATGCAGCTCACCAGTGACAGGAGGTAACCCAGCATTGTGCCGGGTACAGTGGCTGTCCAGCATGGACAGCCACCACTGACATGCCAGTGGATCATGCAGGTCACAGACATGCAAGGGTGTCAGCTGCACAGGCCATGGATGGTCTGTCAGGTGCGCCATGGCCACAGTACATGCACCGTGGGCTACTGCACACAGTCATCCAGTGCACAGGGAACAACACACAAACCACAGACAGTGACTGATAGCTACTCCCACACCATAGTCACTTCCCCTATGGACACACACACACGCCCATGACTGCACCACCCCGATGCCATGCACACCACTGCAGCTGAGCACCTTTAGTCTGCTGCAAATCAGAGACCACCACAGTAGGCATAACAAAGCAAATGTATTTTAAAAGATCAAAAACAACTATTTACAGCTATGTACAAAAGTTTTGGGCGAGGGCCACAAACCAGGTGGGGGTGGGTAAGGGGCAGGGGTGAACAAATGGTAGAGAGAAGGAGGGGTGTGAGGGTGGGTCCAGGGGGTTAGGGGAAATCATGGGATGAAACATGTTCAGCGGGAGCCCCACTCCCCGCTCTGAATGCACCTCCTGCCATGCCTCCTTCAGACTCCCAGATGGTCTATCCATTGTAAAATCTCAAGGGAGGCCCTGGCCACCTGCAGTATCTCCAGCAGTGTCCACTCAATGGTCTGCAACTGCTGTCCACCTAGGACAAGGGAGCAGAGTCAATAGGTGTGAATGCACAGCCCCCTGCAGCCCACCCACTGTGCACAGCATACGGCCATGGTACATGCCTCTGTGATGGTGTGCAATCACCCACAGTGATCATGTCCACAAGACCTGCCCACCCAGGCACACACAGCCATGCAGACCGCTGCACACACCCACTGCCCAAGTCCAGCACAGCACCACCGTGGCTGTACAGTGACATGGCTATGTGGTGCGATGGCAGTGGTACAGTCATGTACCCAGTGCATGCATGGACCACCACTGATGCACTCCCAGACATGCAGTGCCACTGGACAGTGCTGACTGTACCATGTTGCGTGCATGGCAGTGGTGTCAATAGATGGTGGACATGCCCCGCTGCCGGCCCTGTTACACAGCATGCACAAAAAATCCTGGATGTAAGGCACTGACCATCATCAGGTTGGTCCCTGCACTGGTCTTGTACGTCTGCCCTTGCAGCATGATGTGCCTCACGCCGCAGCCTCCCCTTCCTGGCACGCCGGCGCTCCTCAGGGCCTAGGGTGCAAACATGGAGAGAAGAACATCAGTACAATCTGGTAGCAAAGTCCCCCACCCCGGGTGTGTGCGATCCCACACAGCCATACCCACCTGCCCCCACCCCATACCACCACCACCACGGCCCACACTGGGACGGCCCCCCCATGTGCTGGACACATGCCACTGCGATACCCATATGGACGTAAACAGTGTATGGATGGGGCACCTACCTGGCCATGGAACCGCTCCCCTCCTGGTGCGTAACCACAGGTGGGCAAGCCTGTCCGGGTCCCCATGCTGCAGGTCCCCATAGCGGTGTCTGCACTGCTCTGCCATGCACTGTATGCCCATCGCCTCCTCCAGGGCCACCGCCACCTCATCCCACACAGCATGCCTGGCCTTGTCCAGGGGTGCCTCCCCAAATAGAACAGCAACATGGGGCTCCACCAGGGACACTAGGTTGGCCAGTTCGACCTGGCTCCAGATTGGTGCCCATCTCCGTGCCATCCTCCAAGCATTCAGTATCAAAATGGTGCTCTGTAGCACATGTCCGCCACGTGCGGATGCTGTGCTGTCACTGAACAGCATCATAGAGGTGCACAGATGCGGATGCATGGCACCTAGGGGCAAAGGTCGGCGCAGGGTCAAATGTCTCTCATGCACGGACCGCCATAGCGCGATTGGTACTCACCGCATGTAGTGCGGTAGGGTGCCTGTGTGGCACTTCCTGTAGAGGCCTACCGTGTTGTGGCTTCATGGTGCCTATGGTGCCCCAGTGCAAGAGTGCCATAGATGTAAACAGCGCAGTAGTGCCACTGGCACAATGGTGGCCGTGCCTGCACTGCCTCCCATGCACAGCACATCAGCAGCATGGTAGGCATCAATGTCAACACCCCAGGCATGCACCGTTCGATGTCCATTGCGCACGTCACTGAAATGTGCCCTTGCCTGAGAACATTCAACACAATTGCGCAAGGCGCAACAGTGCGATATTCAGCCGGCATATGCAAATCAGCTAATCAGCTATTCAATGGCGCAGATACTGCATTAGCATCCACTTAAAATTGCACCTCACCTCATTTGCATGCGTTGCACTATATAAATGCGACATTGGGCTGCAGAGGCCATAGTCTGGTATTGCAGTCGATTGCGGTGAGTTGCATGATGTTTGGGAGTGTGGACTGTGGTGTGTGGGAGATGCATGGGACTGCACAGTCAGAGGTAACACCTGTCATTCCCACAGGATCAATGATGAGTGATCGTGAGGTGGAGGAAGAGAAACAGAGACTTGGGAGGAAGAGGAGGCCAAACTTCACCAAGGCAGAAATAGATGCCCTGTTTGAGACCTACCTTGACCAGGAGCTGCTGCTCAGTGAACAGCGGGGAACACCACAGGCCCATGCTGCTGCATGGGGAGAGGTGGTGCGTACCATCAACTAGCATGGCAGCCACCAGCAGTCCATGCAGGAGTGCAAGAAGAAGGTTGGCACAGACAGACAGAAGATTAACTATAAGGTGACTGCCATCAGGGCAGCATGGGCTGCGACTGGTGGGGGACAGCCGACCGTGCAACGACTGACCCCACAAGAAGAGCAGGTTGCTATCAGCATGCAATGTTGTGCCATTTAGGGTGTTCCAGGTGGTGGATTCCAGATGGGTGGTAGCCCATCACTGCATGGTAGGTCCTGATCTGTCAATGGATGGGGGATGACACAGGGTAGGACAGATACATTAATGATACTATGTTCTCTTACAACTCCTGAGCATCTACATGGGTCAGTGGTGGTGGGCTCATCCACTGAGGGCGATACCATGGACACAGAGGAGGGCCCATCCACCTCCACAGGTGTCCGAGGGTCAGGGCGACAGTGGGCCCACCTGGCTGTCCGGACTGATGTTGGTGGAGCATGTGCGGAGGAGGCCCTGCCCGTGTCCCAGCATGCCAGCGTCCATGGATGCCAGCATGCTGAGACTCAGACTGGTGCTAGATCCATCAGTGATGATGATGGAGCTCACATCATGGACAGCGATACGTGTGGGCTGCAGGATGGCCACACTGCAGGTTACAGCACGGGCATAGCCATGGGTGGTGCCACTGTGGAGGCCTGCGTGACATCACAGTCCCAGCTTGTGCCTGTCTGCACCAGTGGGGCAGCACTGGTGTGTGTCCAGGACAGTGGGGCTGTTGCAGCCTCTGCAGTGGCACTGTTGAGCCCTGAAGAGTGGCAGCCGGAGGGGCAGTGTCAGCAGTCGGCCATTGGCCATGGGGGTACAGTGTCAGGGGGCAGCGTCAGTGCACCACCTGTGGATATGCCCAGGCATGGCCCTGGTGTGCAGCGCCCACCCTCAAGGGGTGCTGCCAATCAGGGCCTTGAACACCGTGAGGGACAGCATGCCGATCAGGTGGATGACCTCTTAGATGAGCACACCAGCATACTCCAAGATTCAGTCGATCAGCAGTTGCGGCTTGTGATGGAGGTGGATGCACTCAATGTGGCCCCGCACCAGGCAGAGGAGTGGCACAGCAGGGACACCGGTCTGCTCCTGGCAGGGATGGACCAGCTGAGGGAGGATGTGACCACTGCCATTGACAGGCTGTCACAGACAATCACAGCTGTCATGGCCACAGTGGGCACACAGTTATTTGCCCATGCGTCACAGACACCATGCAGTGCAATGTCCACCCCCCATTCCCGGCATCGTGTGACACCCTCCTTGTCGACACCAGGTTCAGCTGTGGGCATCCCGAGCATGCCTGGCGCAGGCATGTTCGGTGTGCTGCAGACCCCTGTGTGAGAACGGTCATGTTCATGCAGCGGAACCCCTGGGAGACTGTCGGTGCCACTCCATGAGGCCATTGGCCAGCCTGTCACTGCTGGCGGGTCTCAGCAGGGCCACCCATGCATCCATGGTGGCCATGGCACTGTGGCGCATGACTGACCTGTCTCCCACCAAGGCCACTGTCTGACACTGCCCTGTGTGCAGTGTGTTGTTCAACATGCAATGCATGGGTGGGGTACCCAGTCCTGCACACACACACATGTTCCATCTGCATACCCTCCCGGCTGCTGTCCACTGTGGTGTGTGCATGATGATGCCTGCATTGCACTGTCTGTCACTGTGCAATGGTGCCCAGCATCTGACACACGCACAATGACAGGCACTGAGCATGGTGGTCTGTGGACGTGTGTGTGGCTAGGGGTGGAGGTTGGGGTCGGCATGCCTCCTACCCTTTGTGCATGTCATGTGTGTGTGTGTGTGTGTGTGTGTGTGTGTGTGTGACCGCATGCCATGTTAGAACTTGCCCATCCCTGATGGTGTGTGCTGTTCCATGCTCAGCCAATTCCCTTTACGGCATGCACCCCTGGGGTTTGTCCATGCGTGTTTGTGGGTTGTGCCCTTGCCATTGGTGGTTGCACATGGCCCCATGACTTACCTGGGTTGGTTGAAGTGCTCCTCTGTGATGGTGTCCCGGTGCAGCTGCGCCATCCGGATCAGTCGGGGGTCTCTTCGACCAAGGGGGGCTGCCCATCACCATCTTCACCAGCGTCCTCATCGTCCCCATCGCAGTCCCCCTCTTCGACCGGTACAGCTATCCTACAGTCGTTGGCCATGTTGTGCAGGATGCAACAGGCCAGGAATAGCCTGCAGGCCTTTGAGGGGCTGTACTGTAGGGCACCGCCAGACATGTCCAGGCAACGGAAACGTGCCTTCAGCATCCTGAACACCCACTCGATGACATTGCGTGTGGTGACATGTGCCTCATTGTAGCTTTGCTGGGATGGGGTCACGGGCCACCAGTATGGTGTGAGCAGCCAGGGACGGAGTGGGTATCCACTGTCACCTGTGTGTAGAGGGTGGACATTAGTTTGGTGATCAGTGTAGCCCTGCCATGGGCCATCTAGGCCAGTAACCATGTCACCTCTGACTATGCCCGTCCCAAGATCCATGTCTTTCTGCGTGATTTGCATACTCACCCACTAGGTGGCCAGTGGGGATGTCCCCAATCTCGAACCTGTGGCACAGTGCAGACTGGTGCCAGATGAAGGCATCATGTGCTCCTCCAGGGTGTGTGGCACAGACATTGGTTATGCACCCCCTGGTATCGCACACCACCTGGCAGTTGATGCTTGCATACCCCTTCTGATTTATGTATGCTGCCCCTTCGGGGCCAGGTGGCGTGCGGATGGCCACATGGGTGCAGTCAATATCCCTGAGCATGCCAGGCATACGTGCTACCCTGTGGAACTCCTATATGTGTGCTGTGCGTGCTGCCGGTGTGCTGGAGAAATGGATGTACTCCACAGCATGTGGCAGCAGTGCGCTGAGGAATTGGGTGAGTAGGCATGACGCGGCCAACTGGGTTATGCCTGTTGTGTCCCCTGTCATATCCCCTGTTGGTCTCTGGAAGGTACCCGTGGTGAGCAGGCACATGACAGATGTCACTTTGGTCTGCACTGACAGAGCATGGCTCTGTCGTGTGGGTGCCTGCATCATATCACTGCACAGCTCACAGAGCCACCTCAGGATTCCCTGGTTCAGGCGGTACTGGCCCATGATTTCAATGTCACTGTACAGCTCAAAGCTGGTGCGGGCTCGGTACTGCCTGTTGGGGGCATACCGCCGATGGGCCCTTCCATGGCCGTGCCCCCCTTCTGCCTGCCTTCTCACACCCCTCATTACTGCCTCCATCTGAATGGTGGCTCTGGCCATGTCCCTGGCTTGTGTTACCCCCCCCCAGCAGCTGCATTACCGTTTCCCTCACTGTCCTTAATGCTACTCCCCCTGCACTGGGAACACCTCCCAGTATTGGACGTGCTGCCCACTGTCAGTGCCCTCAGTCCTATGTGGCACTTCCCACTTTCCTCCTGCACAGTGGCACAGGCTCCCCACTCCTTCCCTGTTCCTGGTGGTTTCCAGGTGCTCTGTCCTGTTCCTGCCCTGTCTTGCTCACAGCTACTATGTGCCTGCTTGCAGTTAACTAGCTCCCACATGTGGCTTTCCTGTAGTGCTCTTGCACCTCTCTCTTGTTCCTTTTTAGTTTGGATCATTTCCGCTATCGCGCAACTTCCGTTTGGTCCCCTATTGCGCATGGCACATGCTGTTGAATATCGCACTGCGCCATTTATTCATGGTTCCTCCCCCTTCAGTTGCGTATGCATTCATTACCATTGCACTCTTGCTCATTGTGATTTGGGGGCGCAACTCCCTCCCTCTGAATATCGCACAATGGCACATTTTCGGACCTGTGCTGGCGCATCCCTGTTGTGCATGGCACAACCCTTTTGAATATCTGGGCCTCTGTGTTTGGAATTACATACAGTATTTCTCAGAAGAGATTTTTTTGTGTTTTAACCCTCCTATAATTCCATCTTTCTCACTTACTTTAGTCAGTGCAACTTCATATGCTGTATGACTTGACTTCCCCCAAATAATTCTCATAGAACTTTTTTGTACTTTTCCAGTTCTTTGAAGTTGGCCAATGCTAAGCTCCCATGCTAACTAGCAGCTCCACACTCAAGAACTGGTCTTACAACTGTGCTGTAGTTAGTTCCTAAAAGTGAACTGGTTCCACACCTACTGCAAGAGGCAGCTGTCCTTGCCAGTCCCACACAACACAACACAACACAACACAACACCAGCTGCCAGTACTAGTGACACCAACACCACCCAAGCCACCTCAGTGCTATGCTATGAGCATGGATGATCACCTGTCTGCCTTGAGGCACCATATGAGGTCCCACTCTGCCCCCAGCCACCAAATCAGGCATCAGTAGCATCAGTGTCACCAAGCCAAGTTCTGAGACTAGTCCTAATGCGTCGAAGGTGACACTAAGTCTGGGTCTAGTACTGATACTGCTGTTATCCTGTCATCTGAGAAAAGGAGAAATGTTTGGGTCAAGGTGAAGCATGCCAATCTCACAGTCTTATAAAAGCATGCCAGTAGCAGGATTACCAAAGCAGTTTACAGTGGAGGAGCATGCCATTGACGATGATATGGAAGTGGAGCTGTTGGAGTAAGGGTGCATGAGAGTGAGGTGATAGATGACAGGAAAGCAGAAGCACATAAGAAGGAGGTGGCAAAAGGGCAGGGAACTGCTGAAGAATCATGGATTCCATGTCATAACAGAGACCGCAAAACAGCGATCGCTATTATGGTGAGTGTATATCGCTGAAAAGCAAATCAGCGATATACACTCTCCAGCGACCTGACTTCTGCTTTTAAATAAAACATTTTTGCTGGGGGGGCTGCACCCCCTCACCCCCATGGAGGGCCTTGCCCTGCACCCCCGCTGGAATTAGGATTCTCAGCTCCCGGGAGGGGGGGGTGTCGGAAAGGGGGAAAAAAACATACCTCACCAAAAATTAAGTGCCACAGCTCATAGCTGTTGCAAAACATAACTCACTCCTAGACTCGAACCCAGTACCTACACTGCCAGAGCTAGCCTCCCACACCACCATGCCACATGGCTTGCTCAGCAGTGCCAGGTACACCAGTGCCTGACAACCCCTTCCCTGTCCCTCCCCTTCCCCTCACTATTCCTCCATTCCATTTGTCCTTAATCCTGGTCACTTCTGCATACCCTCACTATTCTGCAGGGTAGCCCATAACAAAAGCACCAAAATGAGTCATTATATTTCTAGTTGCTCATTTTTGGTCACTCATATAATGTGATACCAAATCATGCAAGGCAAAGATGGAGGTGCATGGGAAGGGTAAGAAGACGTTGAAGAAGAAGAGAAGTAGGAGATAGAATTGGGAGAGGAGGATGCAGAACAAGAAGATGCAAATGCAGAAGAAATGGAGGATGAAGCAGAGGCAGTTGAAAGTGTGCTGTCAGTTACACCACCAAGTGCTGATGATGACTGGGATAAAGAGGAGTGGAGACCATCACTGAAGGAGATATCCAAATGAAAACAAATAAATAAATAATGCCACAGGGAAAAGCAGGAAATCAACTTTGTCAGGCAGGGACATCTAATAAGCAGCTCCACCCCAGTCCTCAGATAATCAGCCACATTTAATCCTAGTGCTGCTGCTGCCTGTGCTGCCTTGTCAGAGCATCCAGCCCAGTCACATCATTCCACCATGGAAGAAAAAAAGAAATCATCTCACTGTTACCACCCTGGCATCCAGTTCCTCACCTGAAGTACTCTTTATCCCCCCTAACCATTAACAGTCAACTGTACCTGAAAAAGAAAACAGTCTCTGCACTAGTAGTAGTAAAATATTTTATTCATTACATGAATCGGATACTCAGTTGAGCAAAGCTCATTTTCAGTGAGGTCCCATACACTCACACCATATAAATACAGTTACCAAGGTAGTCACAAATTCTTACAGTGTTACACATATGTAGGACAAAGAGAGTCATTTTATAACAGGACAAACACTAAGAGATATTATCATAAGCAATAGTACAATACTACAGTTTACTTCAGTCAATTTACCTGTTAGCTATATCATCCTATGTCTGATAATAAACAAGGCAAATATTTTTGTTTACTGTTCTATGTGCCATTTTCTGACATTGTGCAAACTAATAAACTTATTTACTGGTCTAATATGGATTGGAAATGAATTCCAGAGTCTGGGGTCTATATACAAAAAATTTGACCTACCCATCTCCAATTTTCTGTTTAGTGGTAGATATTTGATCCCACCTGATGACCTTAAGGATCCTTTAACACATCTTAGGAGTAGGTGCCTACTTACATAATTACGAACTTTATTTCCATAGCACTTATGTATAAATGCTAGACAGTGTAAATTCATATGCTTCTCTAATCTCTACCATCCCAGCTTATTATAAAGTTTACACTTATGCATCCTATGAGGAGAATTCAATATGAAATGGGCAAATTTACCATGCATAATGTCTAGCTTTGCCAGTTCAGAATTGGACACTCCTACAAACAAAAGGTCTCCATAATCGAAAACTGGTATTACCATAGTTTCTACGACATGCTTCCTGACCTGTTCATCCATGGAATGTTTGATTTTATATAGTGCCTCAAGATGTTTCCCCAAATCCTTAATTTGATTGTCTATATGGATATTCCATTTAATTTTCTCATTTAACCAGACTCCCGAGTAACTATAACTTTGTACTTGTTGCAAAACAACATGATCTAATGTTTTAATTTGTAGTTTGCTTGTAATTAAATCAAGTCCTTAGACCTATTGAAGTACATTACTTTTTTTTTTTTTTTTATGGATTTAGTGCCAACCTTGATGACAAAAAATAGTCTTAGAGTTCATTAAATGCCCCTTGCAGCCTACATTCAATTTGTGGAAGGTTTGTTCCTGTCATATATTATATAATATTGTGTCATCAGCATAAAGATAAAAATGAACATGGGGTTCAGACATAATAAGGGTGTTCATAGATATACATTAAATAAGAATGGCCCTAATATGGATCCTTGGGGTACTCCTGACACTATAGGAGCCAGAGTTGATTTAAACCCATTAAAGGATACCATTTGTTTATTCCCACTTTAAATATGACTAAAACCAGTCCACTGAACCACCTATTACTAGCACCTGTTGAAGTCTGGACAGGAGGATACCATGGTAAAAGGTATCAAATGCCTTGGATAAATCTACAAAAATAGCTCTCACAGGTCTCCTTCTATCCAGAACCTATCAAGGGTTGGAGTATTTTACAGATGACACCTCAAACCTTCTTAAATAATTTTTTCTTTGCATATATATATATATATACATTATGGTAGCATGGTAGTGCTACCATAGTTAGGGCTGAGGGGCCATTTACATGTTAAACCCAACATTTTGCACCTTAATAACTTTACAACTGTTTGATAGATTTGCCTGAAATTTGGAATACACAATCAAGATCCATACACCTTGGGATCTGTCAAGTTTTGTACCAGTCAGATATACAGCTGTGGAGTTATTAAGCATGATCTGCGCTTGCATTTACGCTTTTTTGGAATTCTTCGGTCACGCCTACAGGTCACACGGTTTGCATGACCGGTTCAAAATCTTCAGGGAATGTCTCCGATGTGTCTTTCGAAGATTTTGTGAAAAAATAGTAAGCGGTTCAAAAGTTATTCAAAAAACAAGTTCCCATTATAATCAATCGGAAAAGTTAACAAAAAGTTCGACAGTGTCGCAAATACAGTTTTTACTTTCGCAAATGGCCCTTTAACTGTCTCAAATCTGTCATTTTGTTTTCAGTTGGTGATCAGAAAAATGCTTGCCATTTAAATTTGGGACCCTCTAGCAACCTAATTATTTTTGTATTCACCTAGTCGGACCCTGAGGATGCTAGCCATGTCTTTATTTGGGGGTAAAACACCCCAGAAATATGTTTTTCACATTTCTGGAAAAAGTACTTTCGCAAAGTACTTTCGCACTTGTGACACTGTCGAATGAATTTGCGAAAGCTTTCACAAATTGTGACAATACAAGACTTTTCTAGGCTGTGGGAAAATGTCAGCAATTCTTTGGCACCCACTGCAAAAGAACGGTTTGGAGTTTTGGGCTGAAATTTGGAGAAAACGCAGCCGACATCCGACAGATGTGCCTTTCAGTGTTTCATTGAAAAAATATTACACAGCGCAAAGTTACAGTACTCCAAATTTGACACTTTTTCCCATAGGATAACATTACGGTGAACAACGCATTGCAGCAATCTTTTGGCGCCCTGCTGCAAAATAACGGTTCAGTCTTTTGGGCTGAAATTTGCAGAGAAGACAGCCAATATCCCACAGATGTGCCTTTCAGTGGTTTGGTGAAAAAATAGTACAGGGAGGCAAAGTTATGGCACTCTGAACTTCTGTTTTTTCCTCATAGGATAACATTACAGCATTCGCCGTGCCTTTCAGGGCCCGTATCTAGGAAACAGTGCAAGATACGGACTTTTTGTCGGAAATGTGGGCTAAGTACAAAACTAGCCAGGAAAGTGATAATTCATATGACTTTTAAATTTTTTTTCTATGTCGTACGGTTCCTGAGATGTAAGCAATTTACTATTCCAAGTCCTCATTTTCTGTTCCGAGAGTCATTATTTTGCATACATTCTTTGTACTCACTGTCTTTCTCTATGCAGCTTTTGGGAAAAACCAGCCTGTGCGCTTACATTATTGTTACCATTACCATTTCTGCTTGTGCTTCCGTACTCGTTTCACTTACCGTTCACGTCTACGCCACCATGTGCGCTACCCTTTGAGTTTTCATTTGCAGTTGCGTTTGCATTGTTTTTAACATTTCTGTCTACAGTATTGTTTCTCTTTCTGTTTTGCTTTGCCTCACCATGCATATTATGATTTGTGTTTGCGGGCACAATGTTACTATGTGACAAGACATCACGTGGCAGGAGTGCGGGGCCCTTGCTCCTGTTGCCGCATTACATTCACTATTTCTCATTATCATTCTCAAAAAGAAGGGAAATTAGAGGCAAACAACTCCGTTTAATGCATCAGTTAGGGTTGTTCCACAGCAACAAAAGCGGGGAAATTTGATGTTAGGGTTGAAACCCCCATTGCACCCCTCCAGCCCACCCCCCAACTGGAATCGGGGTGCGCGTTGGGGTCATCGGTCCTAACTCTCACCCCATTCTCCTATTCCTCAGCTTCTTTCCACATGTGATGGGGTGAGAGTTACAGCCGATGACCCCAATGTGCACCCTGATTCCAGTTGGGGTGGGCTGAGGGGTGCAAAGGGGTTTCAACCCCAACATTGAATTTTCTCACTTTGTCACTGTGGAACAACCCTAACTGATGCATTAAACAGAGTTTTTGCCTCTAATATATATATATATATATATATATATATATATATATATATATATATATATATATATAATATATATAAAAAATTTAATAAATAATAATAATTTCATCAAAACAAAGACCATACAAGGATTCTGGATTCCATATACAACACATCCTCCTCCTCATCATTAATCCTCTTCCTGCCATCCGCCTATCAGTCACAAATTACATTTTCCTCATCTATCACTGCAGCATGTGGGTGCCACCTTTTTTGCTGCCTGTACATAGCACAGCTAATGGTACAATACAAACGGCCAGTGCCACCATAGCCACCTGTGCACCTAAGGTGTCAGAGGAGGAGAAGGATCTGGGAGTGATGATCACTAGTGACCTGAAGCACTCCACACAGTGCAAGAAAGTAGCAACAAAGGTAAACAAGATGCTGGGATGCATATCTAGGGGATCAGCAGTAGGAGGTTATACTGCCCTTCAGGTCCCTAGTAAGGCCTTATCTAAAGTATGGGGTTCAGTACTGGTGCTCACACCTCAAAAAGGACATTAATCTACTGGGGAAGGTTCAGAGGATGGCTACAAAGATGATAGTGCATCAGCAGGGTAAGGCATATGAGGAGAGGTTGAGGGCACTGAACATGTACTCCCTGGAAGACAGGAGACAGAGAGGAGACATGATTGGGACCTTCAAGTACTTGAAAGGAATAAATAAGTTGGCTAAGGAAAGTCTCTTTAAGCTGAGTGCCAACAATAACATGAGGGGGCACAGTCTTAAGCTGGAGGGTAGCAAGTTTAGGAGGGAGGTCAGGAAGCATTTCTTCACAGAGAGGGTGGTGGACACTTGGAATGCGCTGCTAGAAGAGGTGATCTTGTTGAAGACAGTGGAAAGCTTTAAGAGAGGCTGGGATAGGCATAGGGGGAAGGTAAGGATCATGAGTAGGGAGCATGGGATGTGTGGGGAGGCGGGCAGGGACAGCAGCTCAAGCTGTGTACCCTGCAATATAAGCAGACTAGATAGACCATATCAACTTCTTCTGCTGGATTCTTCATATGTTCATATGTTCCTTCGATTCCCCTTGATGATCAACTCTGGGTCACCCCCTTTAAAGCTAGCTTGATCACAGCGCGGTAAAAAAGTGCGCAAGAAAAATGTTGACAGGCAGAAGAATGACATATGCAATTGTGTCGCCAAAGATATCGCACACCCCACCCAATCAGTCCCTCAGTGAAAAATTTATAGAAACAATACACAGCACAAAAGAGGGGCAAAATTGCAGGATCACAACATGCTCTAGACACCCTCATGTTCTAAGGGGGGCTCCACTTCCTATGCCCCCCGCACCCCCTTTAAATTAACATAGTCACCTCCACCTGTGACATAATGTTGAGAAGCAGAGAAATACTCTTACATCCCCAGAAAGTGAAGTGGAGTAAGAAGAAGGACACTAGCAATTGAAACAGACACATCCCAAGTTTATTACAGAGCACAACCAAGCACAGTACAGAAGACTACAGCACACCACCTGTGACATGCTCACACTACAAGGCACTTACATATCCCTGACACTCACATCACTCATGGCCTCATCACAGTGCCCTACTTTCAGTGCCCCATTAATGGTATACCTGTCAAAACAGGATTTAAATGATCATCCTAAGGGCCACAAGAAGGCCTCAGCTGTGGTAGGGTCAGCTCAGCAACTTGTGCTCCTTGAAGCAAAGGTGGCAGATGCCACAGTGGGCACTGCTTCAGTCTCGGCGCTATTCCCTGTGATCAGCATTGGAGGATCACTTATCGGAGGATTCCAGGATATGTGTCTTGCCTCCCAGACCTTGGGGTAGAGCTCTGCCCACTGTGGCACCAAGCACAAGCACTGCTGCCACTGGTCACCAGTCTCGGAGTGATCAAGGTCCTCCCAGTGCCTCAACTCACTCAACCGCTGTTGAGTGCCCCTCAGCCAAGAGGCAGGTCAAGCAGATCAAGGGTGCTTTGGTTACACCGTCAAGCATGTCAACTTTGACTCTGGTCGAGGAGGCCACTAAGATTTTTCTCAAACCTGTAAACCAGTTAGTGGATGAGGTTGAGGACTCATTCTCGCAGACCCCAGTGCTCCTTGTCCTCACCCAGGAGGACATGGGTTTGGCAGTGTCCCCGTCCAGTCCTCAACAGGAGCAATATCCACTAGTGGTTGAGTCTTCCATGTCCATGTTGCTCAATGTGGGCCAGCACATGGTTCACCACAACCAGCTGGAAGGATCTTCTTGCCATTGACTGTCTGGTAGATGATCAAAGTTGTAGTCAAGGTCTTGTTTCAGGCAATCCAGACCAGGAAGCATCACCATCAACACATATCAATTCCTCATCCTCTGGTGAGGAGAGGCACTGTTGCAAGATGTGTCAGTGTTATGAGGAGTTCTTCTGGCAACAGTGGACCATCATGGGTCAGGGTAGCACTCTATCCTCTGGATCTACAGTCACCTGACTGCCACCAGTGGTGCCCCCATGGATCACACCATACAGGTGCCCCCCACACCTACTTCACCACATCTTATGGTGCAGCTGCCTCCACCACAGTCAAAGGTGGGTGCTCCAACAAAGAAGGCCCATTCAGTCACCAGCTTGCCACTCTAGTTGTCAGTGAGGATCACCATAGGAGAGGATACCCAGGAAGTCTGTGGCTAGAAATGGTCAAAGGCCATTGTTGAGGAGTCCTTGAATGACTCAGAACATGAGTCCATGACTCAACCTCAGATTAGTCAAGAAGCTGACCACTGAGCATGGCCAGGTGTCTTTTGGGGTACTTCTCCAACTCATCTTGGAGTCCATGTCAGTCCCACTTGAGCTGGTCAAAAAAGTGCTAAGCCTCCCCTTACAGACATTTTGGTCCATGATGGATCTCCAAGGATTCCCTTCCCTGCGGCATTATGGAAGTATGCATTGGAATTGCCTTTGGATATCAAGTAGCATAGTCTCATACTACCCACATGAATTGATTGCCCTTTTTATTTTTATCTAAGGAGCCAACCCATCCATTGTAAGTGTCTCAATAGCACATCTATCAAGGGAAGGGGCACCAGTGACACCTTGTCTTTTTTAGTTACAGGGGGCTACTTTCTGATGTTCAGAACCAGAACTGCAAGAAGCAGCAACATCCTCATGAATCCCAAGTGATCAACCATAGGACTATTATGTGCTATCTGTAGCAACTCACTTCTATACTTCTTTGCTATGATGAATTGTTTTGTCTGTTCCTGCATCTGAAGAATAACACAAACTCTGTACAGTAGCAAATTGCATTTTTTAAATGTTGGTTCACCCTGTTTTTGTTTCACCCCCAACTGCTTAAAATAAACTTGGAAAGTTTCTCAGAAACAAAATCACAATCAGTTATCAGTTTAGTTTTAGTATTTTCATATATCAGCCCCTTATGTCTATTGGTCTTTTCCTGCCATTGTTTTTTTCAGGTGTCTTCTTTCTTTCCTGGTCTTCTGGATCTTGGAGCTGGACTCAAATGAGTCCAAAACAAAGTCACGAAAAGGAAAAGAATCCCCAGCATCTTAGATTTTCTTTGCCTGTGCTCTTGTTATTACAATGGCTGACACAGCAGAACTTAGTCCCTCTGTGATTAACTTTGCAAATCCTGGAACGTCATTTCTAGTAATCACAGATACAGGTAACTTAGGTAATGCACTCACTGGCATTTGGTGCAATAGTCCCTTAATGCTCAGAGTCACTTGGGTGGTGGGATAGTATTGAGTGTTCCCATAGATGCATATGATCGCAGTACCTGGTCCCTTTGTCCAGTCTTTTCTCAGAACTTCAGCACTCACCAGGGTCTCTTAGCTTCCCGAATCTATAAGTCCCTTCACAGTCTTATCCCCCACCTTGACATCTGCTAAATATGTGCTTCAATTTGATAAGGCCCTATTTGCTTCAGTGTTATCCTTCTAATTTTTATAGCAGTTTTTGGCAATATGGCCTGGCTTATTACAATTATAGCAAATAAAGTCTTGGAGTGCAGATTTGTTACCACCATCAGAGTTCTTATCTGACTAGGAGTTAAACTGGGAAAAAGAGGGTCTTACTGGTTGATGGTTGTAACTTCACTGCTGCAGTGTCTGTCTGGCCATCCGATAGTCCTCAGCCAAAGAAATTATGTTTTCCCTACTTTCTTGTCAGTGTTCTTTTACTCAAAGTAGCACGTTTGTGGAAAAGCTATTGATGAATTGCTCCATTGCAGATATGTCAATGACCTGTGGAACTGTTTTGCCCTCTGATTGGGGCCATTTAATCAGGAGTTCTCTGAGTCAGATGAAGGCTTCTTGAGGATTGTTGACTGAGCTGCACTTCAGGGACCAGAATCTCTGCCTATACGTCTCTCCTGAGATGTTATACCTTTTTACAATGTCAGTTTTCTGACAGCACAGGGTCCTTATTGCTGTAGGCAAGTTGGGCTTTTCCTGTCAGATAAGGTACCAACCTGATTGCCCATTGCTGTTTTGGCCACTGGCAGGTTCCGGTGACCTTTTCAAAAGTTGTCAGGTATGCTGCAGTATCATCTGACAGACACAGTTTTTTTAAGTTTAATGTCTTTTAAGCTATTTGTGTTTTGTTGATCTGCTGAACCTGTGCCAGACCCTCCAGCTTTGATAGCTTGAAAGGCATCCAGCCATCACTGCTCCTGTCACCACCTCTTCTTTTCTCTGTGTCTCTCAAAGCTACAGCTCTTCTTCTCTCTGTTTCTCAGTCTCTCTTTGTTGTATAGCCCACCACAAAATGGGTAGAAAGAGTGGACAATAAGTGCCAGGTTAAAAAGTAAACAAATACTTACATGAAAGAAAAGAGGAAGGGGTGAGATGGGGGAGGGGGGCAGTCATGTCCTTGGAGACCCCATCAGGATGTGAGTAACCCTGCAAGGGGACTTGGGATACCAGAGGGAAGGAGGATAAGGCAGTGTCCCACAGATGTGGTGAACCCTGCAAGGGGGCTGTGGGGCTAGATAGAAAGATGATAAGGCTGTATGGATATAAAGAGGGAGGAGAGAGAAGGAGGAAGTGTGACTTAATGCTAGGAGTGGGTAATAGGACCTAACCCAAGAGAGGACCCTTCAGGATGCGGGGTACCCTGCAAGGGGGTTGGGGAAGATCAGTAGATAGGGATTAAGAGAGTGATAGGCAAGGGAGGGAATGAGAATTGAACCATTGAGGGGAATTCACGCTTTTGGAGGGGATGGGGCCTAATCAATAGTCCATCAGGATGCTTTGGACCCTGCTAGTAGTCATGGAAAGCCAAGGTAGTGGCTTGATAGACTAGGGAAGATATGCTTAGGCTCAGTTTGACCCCTTCAGGATGCTGAGAACCCTGCAAGGGGACTGTGATAGCCAGGAAGAAAGGTAGATGGGGCGAGGAAGGGGAGGAGACAAGACTAGGTGCAGCAGGACCCCCTCAGGATGCTGAGAACCCTGCAAGGGGGACTGTGAAGACTAAGGAGAAATGTAGATTGGGAGGGGAAGGAGAGGAGATAAGCCTAGACCCAGTAGGACCCCTTCAGGATGCTGATAACCCTGCATGGGGATTGCAAAGGCTAGGGAGAAAAGGTAGAATGGGGGAGGGGAAGGAGAGGAGACATACTTAGGTGCAGTAGGGCCCATTCAGAATGCTGAGAACCCTGCAAGGGGACTACAAAGGCTAGGGAGAACAGGGATAGGGGCGAGGGGGTAGGAGAGGAGAGAAAACAAGCCTAGATGCAGTAGGACCCCTTCAGGATGCTAATAACCCTGCAAGAGGATTGCAAGTCTAGGAAGATAGGAGGGATGGTGGGGAAGGGAGTATATGAGAGATACAAGCCCATTGAGGGGTAAGAGAAGGACCCATGGAGAACATTCGGGTCCCTTACATTCTGTGAGAGATCAAGGGAGGCCAGTAAGGAGGAGCAATCTGGGGGAAGGGGAGGAGAGCTAGAAATTTGTGGAGGGGTGCACAAGGTAACATGAAGGTGACAGTAGAGGGGTAGGGTTTGTTCAGGGCTTAGAGGTGGGAATTAGGGAGGGACATGGCAGGAGCAGCTAGGTGCAAGTTAATTTTTGAGGGAAGAGCTGATGGAGTAGACAGAGGATGACTGCCAGATTTGATGGGGGAAGGAATTCCAAATTTTTGAGAGATGGTGAGAGTAACCAGATTGGCCAATTTGGGTGGATTTGTGCAGGACTACCAGGGTGCAACAGTCGGTTGATCTAAGAGGATGGGAGGATGGGAGATGTTATAAAGGAGGAGGCAAGGTAGGAAGGGAGCTCACCTACCAGTGCTTGGAGGTGAATTTAGCACAGTGGGAGAGTCACCTGTTTGTAAGAGAGGGGAAGGATAGGGCATGATATCGCAGTGGTGGGTGTGAGGAGGGGCATCCAGGGCAAAGCAGCAGAAGGAATTGAAGATGGTGTCCAGTCTGGTCAGGGAGGACTTAGGGGCAGCACCATAGACTATATCATAGTAGTCAAAAATGGGCAGTATCATCTTCTGAACAAGTTCACACCAAGCTGTAGGAAGGATGCAACTACAGTTCCTGAACAGGGCAGCAAGCTTGAAGCACAGTTTTTTCTGGATGGCATCAATATGTCCAGAGAAGTTTAGGTGTTGGTCCAACCAAACACCTAAGTACCAGAAGGAGGATGTGTCCTCAAGTAAAGTCCCATCAGGGGTGAGAAAAAGTTGATGCTTAGCAAACCAGAGTTGAACCTTGTCGAAGTCTTGCTGTAAGCTGGTTGTAACCTCAGCAGGAGAGGGGCCAGATGCATACAAGACTGTATCATTGGCATACATATATATAGCAGAAGAGGGGGAGCAAACAAAGGGAAGGTAATTTAAGAAGATGGAGAATAGGAAGGGCTCTAATACAGAGCCCTGGAGGATGCCAGTGCTAATCGGGATGGGAGGGAAAGTGGTGTCCAAGATCTTTACTGATTGGGTTCTGCCAATTTGACTGCACAATCAGACAGGCAAGAGACAGACAAGTGACAGAATAGGAGAGGACAGACTAGATCCTTGCTTTGAACTCTTTCTGCATAATAGAATTTGACGGCAGATAAAGACCGCTTGGCCCACCCAGTCTGCCCATTTCCCTACCTAATGGATAAGCTGCAGATCCTAGTTAACCAGCAGCCTACTTCTTTCTACCCCCAACCCCTAGAATTCCCTTATGGCTGTCCCATGCATGCTTGAATTCAATCACTGTTTTTGACTCCACAACCTCCTCTGGAAGGCCATTCCATGCATCCACAACCTCTCTGTGAAAAAATGCTTCCTTACATTACCTCTGAGCCGCCCCCCTCTATCTTCAAATTGTGCCCCCTTGTTCTTGCACACCTCTTTTTTTGAAAGATACTACCCTCTTGGACTTTGTTGATTCCCTTGAGGTACTTGAACATTTCTAACATGTCCCCACTCTCCCTCCTTTCCTCGAGGCTATACATATTAAGCTCCTTTAGTCTCTCTTCATATGTCTTCCGGTGCAGACCATGCACCATTTTAGTTGCCCTCCTCTGGACAGCTTCCATCTTGTCTATGTCCTTACGGAGACTGGGTCTCCAGAACTGCACACAGTACTCCAGATGGGGTCTCACCAGCTGTCTGTACAGAGGGATAACAACTTCCTGTTTTCTACTGGTGATGCCTCTCCCTATGCATCCCAGTATCCTTCCAGCCCTCCTTACTGCCCTCTCACATTGCTTGCCCATCTTTAAGTCATCTGATATGACTACCCCCAGGTCCCCTTCCATTTTTGTTGTTGTTAGTATCTCACTCCCCATTGTGTACTCTTCCCCTTGGTTTTTGTTTCCCAGGTGCATTACCTTGCACTTCTTAGCATTAAATCTAAGCTGACATACATTTGACCATTCCTCTAACCTGCCAAGTCCCTTCTCATCCTTTCCACCCCACCTTGTGCATCAACTCTGTTACAGATCTTTGTGTCATCTGCAAAGAGACATACTTTCCTTCCAGTCCCTCTGCAATGTTGCTTACAAAGACATTGAAGAGGACTGGTTTAATAAACCCTCATGCACCCCTACTAGTAAACCCTTCTTCAGAGTGACTCCATTTACTATTACCCTCTGTGTCCTATTCTCCAGCCAATTCTTTCCCAGGCTATCATCTTGGGACCCACTCCCAGGCTGGCTAACTTGTATATTAATCTTTTGTGTGGGACTGAGTCAAATGCCTTGCTAAAGTCTAGGTAGGCCACGTCCACAGCCCCTCCCTGATCTACTACTTCAGTCACCCAGTCAAAGAAATCTATTAGATTCATCTGGCATGACCTTCCTGCTGTGAATCCATGCTGCCTTGGGTCCTGTTCCCCTCTGGCCTCTAGGTACTCGACAATTCTTTCCTTCAGAAGTGCTTCCATAATTTTCCCTATCACTGAGGTTAAACTAACAGGTCTGTAGTTTCCTGCTTCTGCCCTGCTCCCACTTTTGTGAAAGGGAATCACATCAGCCCTCCTCCAGTCCTCAGGTACCACCCCATCCTCCCATGATTTGTTAAAGAGGGTAGTCAGGAGTGTCTCTAGTTCTACCCTTAGTTCTCTTAGAATTCTGGGATGAATCCCATCAGGCCCCATTGCTTTGTCCACCTTCAGTTTTAAGAGTTCTTTCATAACCCTGTCTTCTGTAAATGGGCTGGTATCAACTTCTGTATCCAGAGTGTTTCTACTGTTTGTTTTAGGTATCTCCCCCTCTTCATTTGTAAATACTGAGCAAAAATATTTGTTTAGTATCTCTGCCTTTTCACAGTCACCCTCTGCCCACCCCCCTTCCCTTTATTAAGCCTCACTATCCCTCCCTTAGTCTTCCTTAACTCCCTGATGCACCTAAAAAAGGTTTTATCCCCCTTCTTAACTGAGTTGGCTATCTTTTCCTCAGTTTGGGCCTTTGCTGTTATGACTGCCTTCCCAGCTTTCTTTTGCTTTAACTGATACAGTTCTCTGTCCTGCTCCTTCTGTGATTCCTTGTACTTTCTGAATGCTTTCCTTTTCTCTTGAACCTTCACTGCCATCTCCTTGGAGAACCATAGTGGTTTCTTACATCATTTTGTTTTGTTTAGTTGCTTCACACAGTGTTACCTCTGTGATGGCAGTTTTATTATTCCCCATTGTTCTTCCACTCCTCCTTCCTGCCCATTTGCTAGTGCATTCCTTAGGCACTCGCCCATTTTGGCAAAGTCAGCCCTCCTAAAGTCCAGTACTTTTGCCTTTGTATGGCTTGACTCTATTGCTGTGTTTATTGTGAACCATACTGTTCGATGGTCACTAGTTCCCAGATGGCTACCCACTTCAACATCTGTGATCCTCTCTCCATCTCCATTTGCATTTGAGTGGACCAGGTCTAAGATTGCTCCCTCTCAAGTGGATTCCAATACTAGTTGTCTAAGGCAACATATGTATGTATAGCAGAGGAGGGGGAGCAAACAAAGGGAAGGTAATTTAACTACAGTTCCTGTATGGGAGAGTGTCTTGCCCAGCCCTGTCACAGGCAACATCCAGCATCCTTCCCTGCACTCTGTGCCAATATGTTCTGCAAGTACACACTGCCAATGGGATCCCTTTCTGGGTTCTTGGACTACTGTCTGCAGAGGGTTGGTCATGGATTTGATGTTCCACAAGTTCAGACAGCAGGGGACATGGCAAGCCATCAGACAAGGAGTCCGACAAGATTGACCACACCTCTAACAAACTCTGGTAAGAGCTGATATGGCTGTGGAGGGCTTTTGGGATGCTTTTGCCCATTATTTCTAATGAATTTGCACAAAGCAGATCTGTGGGGAGGCAGTTTCAGTGTGGTCTTCCTTTCACACATTTTTACAATGTGTCTTCATACAATATGCTTGCTGATTGTTATATATTTAGCCTGGATTGTTCACAGAAGAAATAGCATCTTATTTTCAGTGGGTCTCTATATCTACACAATATTATGCTGCATTGCATAAAATAAGAACACATTGAAGAGAATATTTTACATCTGGGGGGACATAGTAAGTGCCAGACTGATGCATGAGCAAAAAGATATGTTGCACAAAGAGGGTACGCTGGTCGGCACCAATGCAATATTCAAAGAGAATGCCCCACTAGTACAGGGCGCACATATAGTTCCTGTTGAAAATGTGACCCTGAATGGGAGTTGCAGTGCAGGCTGACATCTAGACAGGTGCATTCAGGGCACCCCTGACTGAATACCTCCCAAGGAAAATGCCTGGCACATACCGGTATGTGCCACAACCCCCATGGGTGATACTCAGCCCAGGAATGCAAATGAGCTAATTGAACATGCAGGTGCAAAGGGGCCTTATGCATGCTCCTTACTTGCCATTGCATGTTGGCATGAGGACAAATGCACTGGAGCAGCTCTTGCCCCCAAGCCCTGACCCCAATTGCTCCCATGTGGGACATGCCCTGAAGTCTCAGAGTCTGGTGGCAAAGTGGCACCCCCCACCCATTCCACCAGCCCTGATTGTACTGGAGTCCAGGCTTTATCGGTTACATACTGTAGGGACCTCAGTCCCATCCCTGATTGCACCAGAATACACATACAGTCCATGTCCATAGTGTATTGGCCCCCTTCCTGCTCAAGGGTGCACAGACACCCCCCTTCCTGCTCCCCAACCCATCCCATTGTGATGACTGGCACTGTGATTCAATCATACCACTGTATTTGTGGGTGATGGAGTACTGGCAGTAGGATGCTGGAATGTGTCATATGTAGGCATGAGTTGTGTGCAGGTGATAATGCCCAATGGCCATACACCTCAGGTGCTCACATGTGAATCCATCATCCCAGTGCCATTACAGTTCTTTGTGCCGGTGATAGCTGATGTTGTACCCACTCACACAGGTCACAGAACAGGCATGTTACAGTCAACCTCCCATTTGTCTGTACAATCAAGGAACTGCAGATGAACTATCCATAGCCTGCAGTGTACACTGCAAATGGCAATCCAGGATACTGCACCCCATGACACCTGGGATGCCTCAGCAGTCTGGAGGGTGATATGTTACACAGGAGAACAGGGGAGAGTGTAGACGTGCAGCGGTGTATGACAGCAGGAAGATACAGCATCAACAAGGCATGCATTGGAGGTATGTCAATTCCCTCTTATAGTTTGTCAGGGACATACACATGGTTGCATACACTGGTGAAATCATAGCTTGCATAGTGCCCCAATGCATGGTGCTGCCACTTGGGTCATTCCAGCATGCAGGTTCCCAGACTGGGTCCAGTGCAGTGGTGTCTGGCCATGGTAGGGTGTGGAGGGCAGTGCCAGTCTCTGCAACAGACTGTGTATAGGGGAGCGAGGGTGTCTTCATACTGGGGCGGTGGGTGGAGGTCCTCTATACTATGGATATGGACCACAGTTTCCTCTGGTGCTATTGGGTCTGGGTGGCCCTACACTAATGAGCTCTTCAGAGATGGAGTTGGATTGATTGGGGATGAGAAGGGGGTACCTCTAGTCCATCAGGGCTGCCAGGCTGCTATGCACCTGGGTGCACTTCTGCAACCCACCTGTGGGTGGGTGGCTGGCTGGGATAGGCCAGTTATTCATGGTCTAACTGTGGGCCATGGTGCTCTTGACTGCGAGGGGTGAATTCTCACTGAATATGCCACAGCATGGCAAATGCATGGGAATGCCCTCTCGATTTGCATGGCATGCTATTTGTGTGTGCCCTGGCCCCTTCCCTTGAGGCCGGCACATACCTCACATTTGAATATCACGCTGCAGAGCATTGTTGGAGTTGCTTGGCACATCTCCCTTTTTCACTAGGATGCACTGTGCATCTCCTTTGAATACGGGGGCCCAGGATTAGGTACCCTGAATAAATACATTATAAAAATGGTAAAATCATGATCCCACTGAAAACAAGATATTGCATCTAATCTGGGGCAGCCTGAATAAATACAGTGCAAAAATGTGTAAATGAACATCCCTATGACAATGAGATGTAGCATCTCCCCTGCGCTATTCAGGATACAAAATATAGGATAAGAAATATTTAGTGCTCCCAGATCCAAATTACCATTTCCCTGTAACAAGCCCTCATTTTTCTTGTATTTTCCCCACAGAAGCAGAATTAAATCCCTATATATTTTTCCATAAGTCACTGGTTCCTTATTTATGACTTTGTTCTTTATTTATTATATCAGCAGCCTTCTATCAGTAAAAGAGCTCTGATTTGCTGTTATGTATTAATATTGTACGTCAAGATGGCCTTGGAATTATTTGGATTTACATGGTATACATAAGACATAATGGGAGATCATATGAAATAAATATCACACTCATTATTTCATGAACTATACACAAAAGTAGTAATCACAAGTCGGCCAGTCTTTCAAAAGATACTAATAATGCCTGTAAACAAATTTACTGCAAATAAATTAGAGACATTTTCCTATATACATATACACAGATGCTATTATATTTGTTAGTTTTCAGACAAATTCTCATAGACTTTTTTTCTGACCACCTGATGGACTCTTTAATGAGTTAAGTAAATGTTATAATTTTCTTCAAGACCCTGATTTAGCAAATCAGTAAAAATACATATACACAGATGCTATTTTTTGCATCTTATATTTGTTTGTTCTCAGACAATTTCTCATAGACTTATTTTCTGACCAACCAATAGAATATTGAATGAGTTAAGTAAATGTTATTCTTTTTTTCAAGGCCCTGGTCCAGCAACTCAGTAAATACACACTCAGTACATCATATTATAAAATGACATGAAACAGTCTTCCATTTCCAGTTGTTTGATTAGGACCTGCCAAACACAAACAATATATTTATATTCCAAATCCTAGAGCTCGAGGTCCAAAACACAAGAAAACTCAACTGTTGTCCCCTACAAATTTCGTTCTCAGTTGTTTTCACTAACTTTTTTTAAATTCTATATGGGCACATAAGGATAATTACACAGATGAATTTCTCACTCTTCTGGTTTGTCAAGTTAATTCATTAGATGAAATCTCCCTTGCCAGGAGTTTGACTGTTTCTACACACACACACACACACACACACACACACACACACACACCCCTACCTCAGTACTTGGCATGCTATCTGTTATGTTTGGAAAGCAGTTTACTAAAGGCCTAGCACATGTCTCAGAATGCTTATCAGATAGTGTCCTAAAAGGTTAAAAAACATTGTAAATCAATCATACATTTGCTGGGAAAGGGTGACATTTATGAGGTATGAATCTTTCTTGAAAGTCAATACATACCAACTGAAGTTAGTAGCAAAACATTTTTAAATGCTGAGTATTTAAATGTGCAAATTGTTGCATTTCAAAGGGGGTAAAACATCTCCAGTTTAATAGGCAACCAATATTTAACAAGCTGTTTCAGTTTATGAATGTCGATCTAATAAGCAGTTTAGAGTTATGTCTCCAACATTCCAAACAGAAAGAAGGAAATATTTTATGTTAGTTAGCATAGTGATATATAAATGTGGAAGGATATATTGAATAGTCCAAAAAATGTGTTCCCCAATATTCCATTTTCAAGCTGCAGGCAGCAAGATGGCTGTAGGCTCTGCCTACAGCCATAAAAAGATGTATGCTGTGGCATCACTGGGTCTCTGTCAGGCTAGTTATGCCTTGATGATGCTATGCTTTGGTCACTCCCTGATAGGGGTCTTCAATGCAATCCTCCCTCACCTCCCCAATGATCAGCAATTGGCAGTGACACTCGTCAGAGACCAAGGTCAATCACTAGCTAAATACCAGCTTCAGATGCCCTTGAACATGGGTGACTTTTTCCCATGCTATGATAGTGGCTCTCTCCAAGTATTGCAGGGCCTGGCTACATATCTTCACCTTCACGGTGGACACTCAGTACAAACTGTCTGATATAACTTTCTTGGGAACTGACCTACTTGGCCCTGAGGACATCTTACCCACATTGAGAAGTCCAATACCATCCTGCATTCTGTTACATCATCTCAGAAGGACCAGAAAAAGAAGCCAAATAAACAGGCTTTCCAGTAGCAGTCCTTTCAGTCCAGCCTCCTCAGCAGCAGCCCAAGCAGGAGCAGTACCAGTCCTGGTGCCCCAAGCCCAATTCCAGGGACCAGGGTCCTAAGAAGAGGGCAGGGTATTGGTGCCCCTAAGGCAGTGCCACCATTAAAGTTGTCCATGACAGGATGGAGGTGTCACCCTCGCCTACCCTGTCCCTGTCTGCTTGCACTGTTGGAGGTTGGCTACATCACACCTTACCGCATTTGTCTGCTATCACAATGGACAAGTTGGTGTTGGACATATGGAGCAGAGAATTGCCTTTGATCTTCAAGGCTGTTCTGCCTTACCACCTTCATGCACCTCGGGAGTTCAAGTGTCAAAGGACATGCTGTCTGCACTTCATAAGGACACTGCTCAGCTCCTCACAAAATGGGAAATAGCCCATGTCCTGGATGCCTTATCAGTCAGGGTTATGTGTCCAGCTACTTCCTGGTCCTAAAACGTATGGGGAGCTGGCACCCCATACTGGATCTGCACAATTCATGCAGAAACACAATTTCCAAATGTTCACTCTGAAGCAGATTATTTTATCACTGAGCCAGAACATGTGATTCTACTCCCTAGATCTCTGGGATGCATTTTTCCACATTCCTGTCTGTCTATCCCACCACTGGTACCTCCATTTCTGAATGGAAGGGGTCCTGTACCAGTTCCAGGTCATGCCCTTCAGCCTCTCCTCAGCACGCAGGGTCTTCACCAAATGTATGGCAGTGATAGAAGCCCACCTGCATTGCCTCCGGTTCCAAGTGTACTCCTACCTGGATGACTGGCTGTTAGCCAGTCCACCCAGAGAGGCTGTGTAGAGGCTGTCCAGACTTTCTAAGACTTGGACCAGTTGGCCAACTCAGACAAGTCTGAACTAGTATAAAAGCAGATGATCAACTTTATCAGGACAGAACTAGACTCTCAGTGGGCCAAGGCTCACCACCCTGAGGACTGGGCACTGGATCTTACTCCTGTGCCTGATTATTTCAGGTCGGGTGCTCGCACCCTGCCCTGGATTTCATGAGACTGCAGGGGTACAAAGCCTCCTGCACCAGCATGATCTTTTGGGCCCACTGGTGGATGCATTACCTCCAGTGGGAGCTGGGCCATCAGTGGTTCCAGAGCCTAGGCCACTTGGACCAGTCCTTATGTTGGGAGACCATCCACACCTGGACCATCATGCATAGCCTGGGTGCTGGTTTCCTGGGGATCCATGTCGCAGAAGAGCACAATCAGCTGGTGAATGCTGTCAGAAGGCTGGAAGAGACATTGCATGAGTGGTCTGTGCATAAGGGTGTGGTGAGCCACCTGTTCTCGCAGGAGGGCACACCATTGGCGGACCTGTTTGTCTGCTGGAAGAATGCCAAACTGAGACTTTTTGTGCCTTGCCTCCCACAGTCTGTGACACTTCTGGGGAATGCCTTTGTGAGGCCCTGAACCTCATGCTTTATATACACCTTCCCTTCCTCCCCCTTGATCCACAAGGTGGTGGTCATGGCCCAAAAGAACAAGGCATGGATGATCCTAATAGTTCCAGACTGGCTATGGCATTTCTGGCACCCAGATCTCCTCAGTTTCAGCAGAAGATCTCCGTGGTGTCTACCTATCCACCAGGCTCTGCTGATCAGACTTCAGGGGATGGTCAAGCACAGACCTGCAGTCCCTGCACCTCACAACATGGTTAATTAGTGGCTAGTGTTAAAGGCTTTGGGTCTCTTGGAGCATATGATTCATGTTGTGGAGGCCTCCCAGAAAGAGTTGACTTGCAAATGCTATGTTTTTAAATTGAAGAGAGTTCCCTTTGGGTGTCAGGTTAAGGGGCTTGATCCCCTTGCCTGACTTGTGGCTAGCAAAGTTGACTACCTCTGGTTCCTGTCCCAGCTGGGACTGCAGGTGAAGACCATTAAGGTGCACCTGGCAGCCATCTTTGCTTACTGGGTACAGGATGGTATGCAGGTGGTGGCCCAGGAGAAGGTGGCTGGATGCATTTTCAATGGCCTGGACAATCTCTCCCCTCTGGTGCATGAACCACCTCCACCATGGGACTTATTGCTGGTATTGGCTATGCTCTTGGGCAAGCATTTTGAGCCGATGCACAGGTGTGAGATTTTACACCTGTCATGGAAGATGGGCTTCCTGGTGGCCATTACATCAGCCAGAAGGACTGGGGAGTTGCAGGTGCTCTCAATGGCATCTTATCATGTGGTCTTAAACAGGGACAAAGTCATTCTTCTCCCCCCCATCCTGAAGTTCCTCCTAAAGGTGGTATCAGAGTTTCACCTTAACCTTAGCTTAGCAGTACACTTCACCAGCCTATCATCCCATTACCTGCAGTCTCCATACCCTGGACCTTAGGAGGACACTCTCTTATTATGTAGAGTGCACTGCTGGAGTTTGGGGACAGGCTCACCAGCTGTTTGTTACTTATGCTGAAGCCAAACATGACAGACTGGCAGCAAAGCAGACGATTGGCAGGTGAATCACATACTGGATCAACCTCCGCTATAGTTGGCTGGTAGAGAGCCTCCTATGGGGCTTAGGGCTCATTCCATCAGACATATCGCTGCTCGGTAGTTGCTTCCAGGAACATCCCTATCCAGGAAATCTGCTGGGCTGCAACCAGGAAGTCAGCACATACTTTCATTTCCCACTACCAAGTCAACCTTGAGTCATGCCAAGATGCTGGTTTTGGAACCTTGATTCTCCAATCTCTGTTTATCAAGAAGGGGTGCGTGCCTTGCCCCCTCCTCCTGAAGAACTGCTAGGAGTCTGGAAGAGTGAGGATATTAAACATATCCACACCCCTAGAAAAATAAGTTACTCACCTGTAAATGTACTTCTAGGAGTGCCATATGGTTCATATCCACACAACCCGCTTGGCCTCTCCTTGCAAGTGGGACACAGAGTCCTGCTTCCAGCATGCAAGATCTGACATCATGTGGTGGAGTCGGGGGATATACAGTCTGGGTAGTGGGAGGAGCTTAGCTTTAAGAAGTCTTGCCAATCAGACTGTTCCAGTGGAACTGCCAGAGTCTGGGTGTGAACCACATACCTCTCCTAGAACTATGGTCACAGATGAGTAACCTATTTTTTCTTGTCACATCAATGAAAAATACATTTAAAGTATTAAAATAAATGTATATTATATTACTATCATCATGCGACATTATCTAATACACTGTATAAAACACATACAATAAAAAAATAGAAGAGATCATGTAAAATAAGAATCATAATATACAAATAACATAGCAAAATCTAGGGAGCTGCAAGGCATAATATAGTAACTGGCATGAGGGAAAGCAAGAGTCAGAGTCTACAGGTGGGTATATGCCTTGGGGACAGCAATGAATGGTAATTGTTACTGTAACTCATATTGGGTGACGGTGATCTCAGAGGGTTTTACAGACTCTTTCACAACACCATAACCAGTAATTCACAGCAAATGCATGCCAACAGCCCAGCCAATAGTAAGATAGAGTAATTCTTGTTCACTTCTGACCTCCAGGCTACCCGCCCCTGTTTGTAGTCTGTTTTACCCAATGCCAATTACGCATTGGGAGCAAAGTGTTTCAGCCAAATTGGCAAAGCCAAAGTGAATTTTCAGTCCCCAATTCAAAGTTAAACCAAAGTTGGCTCTGTCCAACTTCTTTCACCCTTACCTCTTCCAATGTTTTTCCATACCCGTGCTCCTTCCACTTACCTGATGCACTGAGCAGTAATTTTTCATTTCTCATTCCACTAATGTCTATCCCCTCTGCTCCTTCCATTAATCTGCCTAACTAATCAATCATTTTTTCCCCATTTAATTACCTCCAATACTTCCTGCTCCTTTCACCCATCTGCTGGGCTGATCAGTAATTTTCTCTTCTCCACCCCTTGATGTGCATGATCACTACTGCTCTTTCCACCTACAGCAGTGCCAGCCAGGATGCAACACAGTAATGCTGCTACATGTCGGTCACAAAATGCTGCAGTATACATAGTCAATGACAACAGTAAAAGACCATTGGTGCCTGCAGTCTGCCCATAACACATTAAAAAACCCAGGACCTATTGTCCATAGAGGGTTCTAACACACTATCCACCTCCCTGCTCCCCACCCTATTGCTACCACCCTGAGCAACCACTAAGCCCTTCACTCTGTCCCAGCCACGTTTGAAACCACTGAGTTTTGGCACCAACCACATCAGCTGGCAGACAGTTCTGTGACTCTACCACCCTTTCTGTAAATTAAAACTTTCTTACTTCCCTCTTGAACCTCCCTCCCCCCGTCAGTTTCCACTTGTGCCCCAGTGTTTCTGGTCTGCTACCTATGCTAAATAGTTCCTCACAGTTTACCTTGTCCATTTCTTTCAGGAACTTGAAGGCCTTTATCATATCTGCCCTCTCTCGTCTGGCCTCCAGCAAGTACATGTTCAGTGCCTTGAGCCCATTCTTGACAGAGTTGCCCTGCTGGCCCCAAATCATTTTGGCCACCCTATGCTGCACTGTCCCCAGCCTGCCCATATCTTTCCTTAGGTGAAGACTCAGGAATTGGCTACAGTGCTTAAAGTGGGGCCTAACCAGTTACCTACAGAGTACTAATACCCTCTTTCTGCTATAAATATCCTTTCCTATACACCCTAGCACCAGTCTACCTTATTGTAAGCCTTCTGCACTGGCTTGGTTGTTTAAGGGAGTCACTGATGATGTGCCCTAGGTCTCTTTCCTCAGAGGTCATGCCCAGCTTTACCACCCATCCAGTACTCTGTCCTGGGGTTTTTATTCCCTATATGCATTACCTCACACTTTTTGGCATTGAATTTCAACTGCAAGACCTTTGATCACCTCTCCAGGCTTTGCAAGTCTCTTTGCATCTCCCTGACCACCTCCTCACTGTCTACCCTGCCACAGAGCTTTGTGTCATCTGAGAAGAGACACATCTTGCCCTAGATTTCTTTTCTCATGTTGCTAATGAACATATCGAAAATAATTGGACCTAGGACCAAACCTTGTGGCACCCTACTGGTGACCTCTCTCTTCTGATTTGACTCTTTTAACCACAAACCTCTGTCTCCCTTCCAACCAGTCTCTTACCCCTCTGTGTCCTTCACTGCACCCAGATCCTGTAGCTTCTTCAGCAGCCTTCTGTGAGGCAGTGAGTTGAAACCTTTGATGAAATCAAAGTAGAGTAAATCAAAAGCATGGCCCTTATCCACTACCCTCATTATACACTCAAAGAATATTATCAGATTGATTTGACAAGACCTTCTTGCCACAAACCTATTTTGTTTACTATCTTGGAGTCCACTCTTCTCTAGGTGGTCCACAAGGTCCTCTTTGACTAGCGTCTCCATCAGTTTTCTCACAATAGAGGTAAGTCTGAGAGGTCTGTAATTACCTGATTGCTCCTTGTCACCCCCTTATGCAATGGAACTATGTCCATTACTCTCCAGTCTTTTGGAACTACCCCATCTGACTTGAGCTATTGAATATTGCAGGGAATATATATTGCATATATCTGCATAAATATCTATATATATGTATATTTTTTTTTACTTTGTTGTTTAACCAGGTATAGCACACTAAGATGAATGCTTTTTTACAGGAGCGACCTGGGATCACAAGGAGGTTAAGTGACTTGCTCAGGGTCACACAGTATGCAAGTGGAAGCTGTGGGATTCAAACCCAGGTCTGGTCTGCTGGATGTCACCAGATTTGCAGCTCAGAGCCTTAGACCACTGCACTACACTGCCTCCTATATATATATATATATATATATATATATATGTGTGTGTATATATATATATATATATATATATATATATATATATATATATATATATTAGAAGCAAAAACTCCATTTAATGCATTAGTTAGGGTTATTCCACAGCCACGAAGTGAGGAAATTCAGTGTTAGGGTTAGACCCCCTTGGACCTCCGCCCACCCTAACTGGCATCGGGGTGATCATTGGGTTATCGGTCCTAATTCTCACCACATTCTCCTATACCTCTGCTTCTTCACGCATCTGATGGGGTGAGAGTTGGGCGGCAACCCCAATACTCACCCCAATGCCGTTGGGGTGTGGTGGGTGGGTCCAAGGGGGCTTTCAACCCTAACACTGAATTTCGCTTTTGTCACTGTGAAACAACCCTAACTAATGCATTAAGTGGAGTTTTGCCTCTAATATATATATATATATATATATATATATATATATATATATATATATATATATTAGAGGCAAAAACTCTGTCTAATGCATCAGTTAGGGTCATTCCACAGCAAAAAAAGCTAGGAAATAAGGGTTAGGGTTGAAAGCCTCCCTTGGACCCCCAACCACCCCCAACCGGCATCGGGTGTGCATTGGGGTCATCGACTAACTCTCACCCCATCACATGTGTAAAGCTGAGGTATAGGAGAATGGGGTGAGAGTTAGGACCGATGACCCCAATGCACACCCCGATGCTGGTTGGGGGGTGGGCTGGGGGAGTCCAAGGGGGGGCTTTCAACCCTAACCCCAAATTTCCTATCTTTTTTTTGCTGTGGAACAACCTTAACTGATGCATTAAACAGAGTTTTTTGCCACTAATTTCCTTTCTTTTTGAAAATGAGGATGATAAATAATGAAAAGAATGCAGTGGCGGCAGCGTGGGGCCATGCTCACACCACGTGATGTCTTATTACACAATAACAGGAAATGCAAAGCAAACACAAGCGGCAACAGTAATGCACATGGCAAAGCAAACATAAATGGCAAAGCAAACGTTACTAGAAACACAAGCGTAAAGTGACGCCGAACCAAACAGTTACGTAAATGGAGACATCAAACAGAAGTGCATACAGAACACAACTGGTAACACACACATTCACGGTACCACAATTGTAAATGCAAATGGTAACAGTAACACCAACAATAACACCCAAGTAAACAGAAATGCAAGCACATACGAAAACGCAAACCGTAACGCACACACTCACGGAACCACAGTTGTAAATGCAAATGGTTATGGTATCAGCAACAATAAAGCCAATAAAAACAGAAATGCAAGCGCATACAAAAACGCAAACTGTTGCACATAAGGTCATGGTACCCGCAATAGTAAATGTAAATGGTAACAGTAACAGCAACAGTAAAGACAACAGAAACAGAAATGCAAGCACATATGAAAACGCAAACCGTTACGCACATGGTGGCATAGACAGGAATGGTGATTCGAATGGTAACAGAAGCGCAACTGGAAATGCTAGCTGTCACAGTAACAAAAGGGCACACCCTTCTTTTCCCCAAAAACTGCATTGAAAAAACTAATTGAAAACAAAGAATGTATGCATTATAATTGACTTCAGAGCAGAAAAGTACTACTTGGAATACTAAATTGCTTATATCTCAGGAACCGTATGACGTAGGAAAAAAAAAATTTTTGTATGAATTATTACTTTCCTGGCTAGTTTTTTGCTTAGACCCGCAGTTGGGGGACTAAGCAGTTTTTTGACAAAAAGTCTGTATCTTGCACCGTTTCTAAGATACAGGCCCTGAAAGACGCGACAGACTCCATAATGTTATCCTATGGGACAAATTGTCAACTTCGGAGTGCTGTCACTTTGCCACCTTGTAATATTTTTTCTCCAAACCACTGAAACACACATTTGTAGGATGTTGGCTTTCTTCCCTCCAAATTTCAGTCCAAAACACCAAACCGTTGTTTTCCAGCAGAGCGGCAAAGAATTCCTGTAATATGGCAGACGCCGTAATGTTATCCTAAGGGAAAAAGCACCAAATTCGTAGTGCTGTAACATTGCTGACCTGTAATATGTTTTGACCAATCCACTAAAAGGTACCTCTGTGGGATGTTGCCTTTCTTCCCTCAAAATTTCAAGTAAAAAGACCAAACCATTTCTGAGATATTCAATGTCAAAGATTGGCAAAATTTCCCTATCTATTCCACTGTAAGAAATCTGGCCATCTTGTCCCTATTTTGCGATCAAAGATCACGATCAAAGAATCTCACAATCAAAGAATTTGTAGCCTCACGATTAAAGAATTTGCAAGCTCATGAACAAAGAATAAAAAATGTAATACATCAAAAAATTGGAGGGATTGCAGTAAACCATCACCATGGTTTGACAGAACGAAGCCCCCTGAGTAAAACCCACCCTCATTTGACTTCCTAGAGCACCCATGGACTGAGAAAAATTATTTTTAAATTCGTCCATCTCATCTCTTGCTCATGATGCAAGATCACAATCAAAGAATCGAACGATCAAAGAATTTGCAGCCTCATGATCAAAGAATTTGCAGGTTCATGATCAAAGAATAAAAAAAGGGTGAAACATGATTTATTCACCGATTTGAACCAAACTAATGGCATGGTTCAACAGAACTGACCCTCCTGAGCAAAACAAGCCCTCATTTGTGTACCTAGCCCACCCATGAGCCGCGATATTAGTGTTTTATGTCACAATGCAAGATCGCGATCAAAGAATCTCACGATCAAAGAATTTGCAGGCTTGCGATCAAAGATTGTTAGCAAGCCACGAATTAAGATTTTAAAAGCTTATAACTCTATTTTTTGACTGATTTGGAGGGAACCAAAGCCATGGCTTGATAGATCAGGGTACCCTGAGTAAAACCCATCAAAGCTTTACTTCAGAAGTGACTCCTGAGCCGAGATATTTGTGTTTGTGTGATTGGAAAACTGAAAACAAGATGGCGGACCTAGCAGTCAAAGAATTTTGAAAATTCCTTGGGAACAAAGATTCTTGAACTGCAAGGCTGCAAATTCTTTGATCGCCAGGCGAGACCAGATGGCCAGAATCTCCATCTTTGATTGCAAGATACACATATAAATTTTCCCTTTGACTTCTAATGGGAAATTAAAAGTGCCATAACTTTTGAATGCCTTAATATTTTTTCACCAAACAAAAAGTGGCATGTTCAGCCACCAAAGCTCTTTCAAACAAGTCATCCTGCAGAGCAGCACACCACACAATGGCTGTGCAGGACCACATTAAAAATGCCAAAAGGTGCCTTCAAAAATGGATAATTTTACATTTTTCAGTTCTTTTGCACACGAAGACCAGCACTCTGACACAAATGCAATTTGGTAAATCAAGAGATTTAGTGCACCCCAATACGTGTACCAAATTTCAGGCAAATCCATTGAACGGGTCCAAAGTTATTAATGTCCAAACTCTTGACTTTAGTATAAGTGGCCGCCAACCTCTAATTCATAGTGGGCGCTTAATTGCCAAGAAAAAATAATATCTATCTATATATATTATACTGGCCTAGTAGGCCAGTAAAGATAGGGTTGCACAGCCACTTCTATGTTAAACCCAACATTTTGCACTTTAATAACTTTGCAACTGTTTGCCCGATCTGCTTGAAAATTTGCATGTGTGGTGTGGTACCATAGGTCTCTGGATCTGGAAATTTTTGTTCTAATCAGATTTTTGGTTATGCAGCTGCAGAGCATTGAAATGTGTGAACAATCCTAAACTTATTTGAATTCTTTGCTCACCACAACAGCCAAACTGTCTGTCTGACTGGTCTGATATTTTTAGGGTTGATGGGGACTGGGTCAAGGAAGTACCTTTTGATGATCTGGTGAAAAAAACATTAATTCATTCAAACATTATGAAGTTTAAAGTTTCCATTATAGCCTATGGGAAAAAATATACTGTATGTCCAGCTCAAAAGCTTTTAAAAGCTTTCACAAAAGCAATTTTGCTTTTAAAAGCTTTCGAGCTATGTCAATTTGTTTGCGAGCTGCCACCATATTATTTTCAGTTAGTGGCAGACACAAATGGCTGAAATTCAATAATTACTGCCCCTAGGTAAACACTGTCAGTTGTGTTTACCTAATTGCTGGCTGAGGAACACACTGAGGGCATCAGATTTTCAATCTGAACCCCAGAAATGCCATTTTTATGATCGGTCCCCATAGTGTCAGAAATTGCGGAAGAAAGTGTCACACCTGCTTCTTCTGCAATTTCTGACACTATGTTTGTGGAAATAGCATTTTTGTGGTTCAGATTGAAAATCTGATGCTACCAATGTGTTCTTTTGCCCCCAATTAGGTAAACACAACTGACAATGTTTACCTAGGGGCAGTAAATAAAGAAAACCATTCCCCAATGTCTTTCAGCTTCGATGCAGAATCCTGCATCAAAACCTGCATGTTGGATCCTGCATCAAATTTCTGTGAGAATCACTGACAACGGGGTGCCCCATCCCCATGTCAGTAAGCCTCCCCCACCCCACCCACTTCTGTGGCACACTGGGAGTCCACCCCAGTGTGCCCATATTTTCCAAACTATTTTCAATCTTTTCTGACACTAGGATGCCCACTCCCGGTATCAGATGCTCACCCCAGCACAATTTCTTTGCTGATGAGGATGCCCAATCCCTCTGTCTGCAGCATGTATTCCCCCCTAATAAAAAAAATTCTGTGGCACACTGGGAGCCCACCCCAGTGTGCCAATTTTGTAATACTATATCTTTCCCACACCAGCATGCCCCCCCCGGTGTTGGATGCCCTCCCCCCATAGCCCATTCTTTTTATCCTGACATTGGGTTGCCCAATCCCTGAGTCAGGTAGTGCCCCCCCCACTAGTTTGGCACACAGGGCCCACCCCAGTGTGCCAATTTTTATCAAATCGGTCTGTAAATAAAGAAAACTGTCCCACAATGTCTTTATTTTTACCCTACAAAAAGAAAATGGTCCCTTGTTGTCTTCCCAGTTCAGTCCCTCCCCATGCCCACCCTCCTCTGCACCACCTCTCTGCACACCCTCAGTGATCTTCTCTGGACCAGGGACACATCTGCACTCTTCAAAGCTGAACTGCAATCTGAGAAACCAAGGTAAGTCATATAATGGGAGTCTATGGGGGGGTCAACTTATGTTGATATCTCAGCCAATTTTAGGAATTTTGGCCCCAAATTTTCAACATGAGGTTCTTGGGGCCCCACTTCATGAACATAGTCACTGTCATTTCGTTACTCAGACAAGAAAAGTGATTTCACGGTTGGTGTGCGGAATTACCTTTTGAGACCAAGTAATGAAATGACAGTGCTAGTGTTCATGAGGTGGGATCCCAAAAAGCCCATGTTAAAAATCTGGTGCACAAAATCCCAAAAATGACTGCGTTATGAGTGTGCATTACGCAGTTTGCACCCATGCTCATAACTTCACCAATTTTTATTATTTTCACTCCAGATTTTCAGCATTGCCATTTTTCCATTTGTCGTTATGAACAGTGCAGCTGTCATTTTTCACATCCTAACCAAAACATACTTTCACACCTGTGGTGCATAATGGTGCAGTCGCTGTGTGAAAGCAACTTTCCGGATGGATTAGGATGGATTAACAAAATCACAATGCCACTTTTCATGAAGGGAGTTCCAAAAACCCATGTTGGAAAATTTGGTAAACATTTTTAAAAAATTACCATGTTACAAGCGTAGATCCAGAAGCATGTTACAAGCGTGCATTGCACTGTTTGTACGCACGCTCATAACTTCGCCAATTTTTCATGTTTTCACTCCAGATTTTCAACATTGCCATTTTTTCACATCTGCTTATGAACAGTACAGTTGTCATTTTTTTACATCCTTCCCGAAACATGTTTTCACTCCTGTGCTGCTGAATTGTGTGGTTGCTGCATAAAATCAACCTTTGAGAAGGATTAACGAAATGACAGTGGCAGTGTTCATGAAGGGAGATCCCAAAAAGCCCATGTTAAAAATTTGGTTCAAAAATTCACTATGTTATGGGCATCCATTGCGTAATTTTTTTGCAAAATTCCCCATAGAATAGCACTGCAACGCCTATGTGCCTTTCGATGCCCATATCTCGAACATGGTTTGAGATACAGATTTTTCACTACTCGTAGCTTAGTCCACCTAAGCATGGGTGGAGGTTTCAAAGTCATGAATGCCACCAAAGTGGAATTTTTTTCATAATTGCTACAGTTACTAAGATATTGGCAAATTAATGTTCCAAGGGTTCATTTTTATGTCTATAGGCCTGCATTATGTCCCTATAGTTATGTGTAAATGGGAGCACAGGGCCCAGAGGGCCCATGATCTTGCGATCACATACCAGTTACACTATACTACATTTACAGTGGAACTGGTGTAAATTTCTCCAGTAAACAAGCAAAAGGCATCTATGGAAATCATTACTGAGATATCAGTGTGCGCGCCATGTTTTGGTGCCTGTATTTTGAAAGTGTACCAGGAAAGTGCCAGTAGTGTTGCAACACTACCTTTAGTTTTGCAAAAGTACCAGTAGTGATGTGACACTATCTTTATTTTCACAAAAGTGCCAGTAGTGTTGCAAAACTAAATTTAGTTTTGTGAAAGTACCAGTAGTGTTGTGACACTACTTTTTAGTTTCTTGAAAGTACCCTATGTTGACCTATGGGAGTTTTGTGAAAGTTGCAGGATTTCATGGAATTAAAGCCCCAAATGAGCCAATTTATTTGCTATTTCATAGCAAAACAATGGTTAGAGCTTTTTTGACTGAAGTTTGCAGTGTAGCAAGCCTAGGCTGCACAGATGTGCCTTTTGGTGGTTTGGTCACAAAACTGATGATGGTTCAATAGTTACAGTGCTCCACAGTTGCCAAATTTTCCATAGGACAACACTGCAGCACCCACTGTGCCTTTTGGCACCTGTATCTTGAAAATGGTTTGAAATATAGATTTTTCGATGTAGTGACCTTAGTACACCTTTAGGTGGACTAAGCCCCCTTAGAGGATTTTGAAGAAATGATTACAACTAGAGTGAGATTTTTTCTTGGTTGCTATGGTTGCTGAGATATTGTCAAATTAGTGCTGCAAGGGTTCCTTTCAATGACTAGAGGGGTGTGGTATGTCTTCATACTTACGTGTAAGTGGGTTCGTGCTACCACAAATACAAATCATTATGAAAAAATAGGTCATGTGAGGGAGTGCAGGTTCTGAGTGGGAGTGCAGGGCCTGGAGGGTCCACACTCCCACATATGGATATCAGTATGAAGAAATGGGCAGTGTGAGGGGAGCGCAGGACCCAGAGCGCCCTTGTTCCCACAACCGCATACCAGTTACATTACACTTTCTCAAAAATAAGGGACATTCATTGCAGAAAACTTTGTTAATGTATCAAGGTTGATAGTACTCCAACAAAAGTTCGGAAATTCAGTGTTAGGGTTGTTGATGTATCAGTTAGGGTTTGAAGCAACACAATTAGGGAAATGAGGCATTAGGGTTTCGAACCCTAACATCCACCCACCCTACTACCCCACCCCCATCCTCCACACATCAACAGGTGTCAAGGTGTGTCTTGGGGTCATTGGGCCTACCTCTCACCCATTCCATGTGTAAGGAAGCTGAGATGGTACAGTATAGGAGAATGGCATGAGAGTTTCATATTGCAAAAAGGGATCAGAAGTGAGACGTGAAAAGGGAATTTAAAAATCAAAAATAAACATTCTGGGGCCACAGTAAAGTAAACCAAAGGCAGAGAACTGTAAAGGATGTCCACATGAGCAAAATACATACTTTGATGTCTCCAGAAGACATCCCTGGGTAAAGTTATAGGGCCAGATATTCAAAGATTTGCCCCAGGGCTAAATTAGCACTATCTGGTGAGCTAAATTAGCATGGAACCTATATCCCACTATATTCAAAAGGCATAGCCCCGGTGCTAAACCTGCTGAATATAGCATGCTAAGGAAGCTGGGCAAACTGGGCAGGGAGTGCAGTGCAAAAATAGCCCCGGAGTAACACAGCTCTGAATATAGCAACCAGTAAGGCAAACCACAACAGCATCCCAGTTCACAGCAACATGAAGCAAGGTAGAGGGGAGCTATGTGGCCAATGTGTGCACTAGCAAAGTAGTGCAGCCAGTAAAGCTTCCAGCATCTGCACATGTGAAATTACATTGTGCAGAAATGTACAATGTTTCTGAAACGTTTGTGTGGTGCAGACACATTTGCGCAGGTTTAGTGCAGAGCTAAGTTGTTTGCCCGGCACTATCACGCTTGCCCTGAGCAAAACTTTGCTTTATTCAAAAGTGAAAATGTTACTGCTATAGGGGACAGCAAGTTCTGTATGGAGCTGATGTGCACTGAAATATTCAACAAAGCACTGTAAATGCACCTTATTAAGGACTGGCTTTAAATGTTTGTGAATGCCTGACGTTTGTTATGGACCACGAGTTGTGAGTAGCCTGTGTTGGCACACATTCTTTTTCCTATATTCAAAAGTGACATGCAAATGAACATATTTAGGTAGTCTGTGGGCAAACACCCAGATTAGCATCTCGTTATGACCTGATTTGCATGCAGTTTGCCCAGCGCTATTGTAGGGTCCCACAGCTCCACCTGTAGATAAGTCTGGAAGTACAGGGGCTGGCTGGGTCTGCCCACAGCTCCACCTGTAGGTCAGTCTGGCAGTGCATGGTGGTATCTGCAGGCTACATTTGTACAGTATAGCATAGAATATTCTGTCCCAGGGGACTACACAGCACAGGCACAGGTGGTGGTGCTGCATGCAATTGTCAAACTGCAGCTCATGCTACAGTGCACAGCAGACACTACAGGAGCAAGTGGGACAGTAGTGTGAGGGACACAGAAATACCTATGGTATGTAGGGCAGTGATGACCATTGCATTCTACACAGTGACAGGCCAAACTTGCAGGTGTTTACTGACAGTGGACAGTACTGTTATGCTATTGTGTGACCCACAGATGCTGCACCACTGGCATGGGTTACTCATAGTGACATATACATGGCTGGCTGTGTGTGCTGTGGTGTCTGTACAGATGGGTGGTATGTGGCTGGGGGGACACATACCATCAGACAGGCACACTGGGTTTGGGATATTCCCAACACTAGCCCATTTGAACTGAGTGGCTTGTCCCAGCCTTGTGGCCACACCCAGTCTGTGGTGCAGCCTGGTCACTTGTACTCCCTCCCCTCAACACCCTCCATGCCCACAATACTGCATATGTATGTTGGCATCTGTTGGAGTCCACCAAAGCGTGGTCTGCAGGTGTGTGCTCTATGGCCACACTGCCATGGTGTCCACTGGGAGCTGGGTCACCACTTACTGCCTGGCATGGCTGGGACTGGTGGCAGATGATGGCATCATAGGGATGCCATCTGTGAGCAGCATGTTTCTTCTATGTCTGTCTTATTTCAATGTGTCATACTTACTGGTTAGAGTAACGCAAAGCCACACGAAAGTCACGTAAAGACCCAAAAAGCCACCAAATCGCATAAAGCTGCTTTGCCCAGATTTAAGACTACCTTTTCCTAGGTGGTAATTAACACCAAGCAAAGTGTTGCACTAAGTCATGCAAAGACACTTTGTGCAGTGCTATTCGCTGAATGTTGCATTGTGTCTGTAGTCATGTAAATGCCCCCTCAGTTTTCCCCTTGCATACATTACATATTTGCTCAATGCTAATGCAGTTTCCCTGTGCTATTTGATCTTTTGAATATAGTGGACCCATACAAACCTGGCACTAACCCTGTGCAAATGGTTTGCACCCAACCAAAGTTTTGAAAATTTGACCCATAATGTTTTGTTTGGGCTGAAAAAATGAAAACAAGATGGTGGCTTGTGAAAAGGGAATTCTGTTTCTCACAAAGAGGGATTTAAAGACTCCCTTTATGTGAGCTGTCAAAATCCTTTTTTGTGAGCCCTAAATTCCTTTTTGTACCTTGCAGCTGTCCAAAAGACTGAACTGAGCATGCTCAGAAACCAAATTTTCAAAACGGAATGACTTTGTAACAGATTAATATTTTTTCACCACGCTGATGCTGTCTTGTTCTTTCAGGAAAGCTCTTTCTTCCCTGAAAAATTCAGACCAAAATTTTAAACTGTGTGGTTGCAGCATGATGAAGATAAACAGCCAAATTAGGTGAAAAAGTGACTGTTTTTTTTTCACTATGCACAACACAAAATCTGTAAATCTGATCAAAACAAAACTTGGTATGTCAAGAGACCAACCCCACAGGACAGTGCATACCAAATTTTGCAGAAATCTGTTGGACAGTTGCAAAGTTATGAATGTGCAAAATGTTAGGTTAAAATTAAACTGCCTTCTCAACCCTAACTATAGTATAACTACTGCGCCACTGTACTAAAATATATATATATACACACATATGTATATACACACATTCTTTGCAAAAAACTGTTAATGCAACATTTGAGGTTCAGGCTAAAGTGACAAATGTAGGGAAATGTGTCAGTCCTAAAGTTCACCCCATTAGGTGTGTATGTTTCCGTAGAACATAGAATGGGGTGAGCCTTAGGGTTGACAACCCCTAGGAAGACTCCACCCCTGATTAGTTTTAGGGGTGGCTTCCAAACCTTTTGAGATAGTGTAAAGGCCCTGTGCTCCTATCCCTCCACAAATGCAGATATGTATGTTTATGGGGAAGCACAGGGCTCTCCAGGCCCTGAACTTCCATTTGTAAGACAACAACAACTAAATTGTCAACATGGCCTTTCTATTACCTTACCTCATCAATCCAATAGTAAAAATTGTCAAATCCCCACCAAAACGTCATTCCGCACCACCACAGCATAATTCCGCAGCAGTGGCATGAGAAGACATTTTAGGCAAGATATGAAAAACGACAGCTGTCTCATTCATGATGTGGTGCAAAGAAATGGCTGTGTTGATAATTGGTTAAAATATTGAACATTAACAAAGTTATGAGAGACCATGACGAAATGTCAACAAATGTACAAAATTCAACTATTTTAGCACATTTTGACCCCAAATTTTCAACATACCCTTCTTATGATCTCACCTCATGAACAAGTATTGTGAAAATTTTAAAATGTGGTTTCACTAACTCACTGCAAAATCCTCTTTTGGGCAGGATTTGTGAAATGACATCCCCACTGTTCATGAGGAGGGGTCTCAAAAAGGGTATGTTGCAAAGTTGGTGTAAAAATATACAAAAATAGTGAAGTTATGCATCAAAGTTGAAAATCCCAATGAAATACATTGATTTCCCATATGAAAAAAGATTTACAGACAGGGGGACGTGGCCTGGCACTGAACAAGATGAAGGTTTAACTTCAGAGCTCCTCACTAACAAACAGTATCTAGCATCATCTCATGCCATCTAAGTCAGATATAACATTTTATTTATGAGAACAAGCAAAAAGAAAGATACTACAGCTGATTTGGTAATTATTTTTGCATAAGATCTCTTTTACCATCATTAGTACTCCTACAGACTTTGAGGGGAAGACTGCAAGGCTTCACTATGGCCTTCTCCGACAAACAAGTGAACCCTCTTGGGAAAATTGAAGAAATGTTCAACAAATTATCCATAGACATGAATGATTTAAAAATTGCCACCCAGCAAAACACACAGACGATGAAAACCATCGACTCTCGGCATGCTTTTACAGAAAATAAAGTTCGTCTGAGTGAAGAATCTATGCAAGAGTTAAAAACCACTATCAGACTTCAAGATTGAGTAATTAAAGAATTACAATCCAAAGTTGAAGATATGGAAAACAGAAACCGAAGAAATAATCTCCGGATATTTGGATTCCCCGAGGATGTGGAGGCCAAGAACACTACGGCATTCCTATTACATGAGCTACCGCAAATACTAAGACTCCAAACCGGTAATGATCTAATAATAGAACGCTCTCGCCGATCATTAGGCCCAAAACCTTCTGCAGAACAAAGACCCAGACCAATAATTGCTAAATTCCTTAATTATGCTAATATAGAGCTAATTATGCAAAAATCTAGAGAAATCGGACAACTCACTTGGCAGGGACATAATATTTACATATATCAAGATTTCTCAAAGGAGGTATCTACAAAATGGAAAGCCTACATGGCAGCCAGATGGACTGTGCATCAGATGGGGCTTCATTTTTCTCTCAGGTACCCTGCAACTATGAGGATCTTTATGGGAAACTCATTTAAGGATTTTTACAACCCAGATTCACTGATGTCCTTCTTGAACAACTACAGTGCAACTTATCATAAAGACTCCATGGCCCGACAGGTTCAGTCCATAGCTGATATTCCGACAGTTACCAGCATTGAAAAAACTTCCGACACAAAAGCCCCAGAGAACACAGTTATTTTTTCTGATTCCCCTGATAAGTCATCGAAAGGGCAGCCTAGCCATGCACAAGGAAAGTTAACATTTGGTGCTGATTTCTCAGAAACATGAAGTTGCAGCCCCAAAATAATAAGCCATAGTGTTTGTAAACCCACCAATTCTGATTTAATCATCCCAAATGTCACTGTGCAAAACAGATATGCGTTACTGCAAGATTTACCTCCTTCCAGCTATGGCCCTGCTCTGGAATCGGGTATTTCAATGAGAACTGATGCAGATTGTGATCTGATGGATGCTTCCTGGACCTGCAATGGAGACTATTCACCTTTTAAAGTGAATGAACCCCCGAAGAAGAGACGTCATGGAAAAAATTAAAACAAAGGGGATGCTACTCCTTTGAAACATTAGAAATAAATACCTCTGATTTGCCTGATGTAGTGATCGTTGCTCCACATTGATCGGAGGGTGTACCTGCAATGTCTTGGGTGGATGGATGATGACAACAACCTGCTGGTTATCGTACTTTAACACCTGATTTGGGCAACACCTCGCACTGTTTCCTTCCCATGCTCTGGCATAAAATAAACACTTTTGTAGGCAGGTGCATTTGTGGATCATCGTAACTCGGTGGTTGTCACTCGAGATTTGGGTATGGAGCCTGATTGTGCATGGATCGGTGTCATTGTAGCATCATCATACAATATCTGACTTGCTAGAAATGGCACCCAGATACACACGAGAAAGAATAAAAATAAAGGGGATACTACTCCTTTGAAACGCTACAAATAAATGCTTTTGGTTTTGCCTGAGATAGTGTTCGTGGCTCCAAATTGATCGGGGGTGTACCTGCAGTGTTTGGGGAGGATGAATGACGACAACCTGCTGCTTATAGTACTTGAATAATTGACTTTGACAACACTTGGCACTGTTTACTTCGCATGCTCTGGCATAAAATAATCACTTTTGTAGGCAGACACACATGTGGATCAACGTATCTGGGTGGATGACACTCGAGATTTGGGTATGGAGTCTGTCTGTGCATGGATGGGTGTCTTTGTAACATTTTACACGATATATCTGTCTTGCTGGATATGGCACCTAATTACATATGTTAATTTCATCACACTTTAGATTTATTATAGGGATTTACCATGTGAGTGAGTTTATAAGATTTGAACCTGTAAAATCCCTAGAAGGACTTTGGAAGGATCACTATATCTGATGTCAGTTAAAGAGATGGAATAGTTATACAGACATAGTGTACATTTTCCTTCGTGACATCTAATGGAACAGTAGGCTGAAACTTATTGAAATTCTATTACTGCAGGATCCCTGAGTCTTTGCATTTGGAAAGAGCCTTTTTTTTTTGTACTGTTTAATGAATAGGGATCTCCTCTCGGTAAATGAAGATGACATCTAATCTAATAGGATAAAGCACCTATTCTTCTTTCCTATTCATTGGGCTAAAGATACTTTAATTGCTGTACACGTTTGACTGTGCTAATTTTATTATATAAACTATCCAACGTTCAAATACTGTACATTGGTACTACATGCATATATCACCTTATATTAGAAACCTTCTAATATGTCATAATTTGATAATTAGTCTAGGGCAGACATTAAACCCTTTTTTTTTTTTCTTCTCCAACTGTAGTAATACGTTGTTTACAGATCATTAGTTCTCAATTTATCAGAGGTGATGCTGGAATTGTTAATGTTATTGGAACGCTATCACCTTTAATCTATAAGAGTAAGACAAATATAATACTCACTACCTCACCACGGGGTCTTGTTTAAAAATACAATACTTTGTTATTGTTAAATAAACCTTTGTTAGATTTACTTTTCTAAGGAAGGTCGGATAGTACTTCTCTTTTGTTTTGTTTTTTTATTCTTTTTTGGTACTATCCTATCTCCTGATTGTTAAGCTACGTCCTAGAGAACAGAGAGGTGGTCTTGGTCCTTTTCTTTTGTTTCTGATCTCTGACCGACCTCTTCTTCTCTGTTCATCTTAGATGATTGTAATATTTTGTTGTTATACAATTCAGATGTTTAATAATGTTAAGGTTACAATGTTAATAGAGAGCTGCAGAGATGGTGAACAGATAGACTGTATTTATCTTTCTGGTCTGATGATTTTAAAAAATTCTGCCAATAGTTTCCTTATATGTAACATACATAATAAGCTGATCTGCATACCATCATCAAATATAATTGAACATTGGAGTCCCCTGACATTATATCTACTCTGTTGTAGATTAAATAACTTAATATATGATGGCTAACCTACCACTATGAACATGGAATGTCAAGGGACTCAATGCGCTAAATAAACATAAACAAGTTCTTAATCATCTCAAAAAACATAAAGTACAGATTGCATTATTGCAAAAAACTAAATTGTTGGATGCAGACAGCGTTAGACTAAAGTGTGACTGGGTTGGTCAGGTGTTTGTGGCCTCTGCCTCCTCCAAAAAAAGAGGTGTGGCTATATTAATTCACAAAAAACTGAAATGGAAACCTTCTAATATTCATAAAGATTCGGATGGCAGATGGCTTATTATAACCTTTGATACCCCATCAGGACCATTAACTATAGTTAACATTTATGCCCCAAATTCAGATGACCCTCAATTTTTTCCAAAACTGTTTCAAATCTTAGTTTCATCAAACTTAGTTAATTCTCCTTTACTGATTGGAGGGGATTTTAACTTTACTTTAGATGCATATATGGATAGGAGTAACAGTTCACTAGACAGTCATCCTAAAAGTTCTACTATAATTTCTCAGTTAATGCAGGACTTGGGCTTATCTGACATATGGAGGACCCTTCGCCCCAGAGATAGGGATTATACTTTTTATTTTTCCCGTCACCAGACTTACAGCAGAATAGATTACTGGTTAACCTCTCCCATAGTTACAGCTAACATAATAGAAGTTGATATTCTTCTGTTAATCATATCTGATCACTCCCCGGTTAAACTCTTATTTACTTGGGGCTCTCCCCCCATGAAATCCCCCTCATGGCGCCTAGATCCCCTACTGTTAAAAGATCCAGAATTCTTACCTTGGATTAAAACACAAGTAGAAGAATTCATAGTTTTTAATGACCCAAAAGATACTTCCATGGGTACTACTTGGGAAGCACTTAAAGCCACATTACGTGGTAAAATAATTGGTTTTGCAGCATACAGGAGGAAACTTAGGGAACAACAAATTAACAATCTCGAAAAATTACTTAAAGCAAAACAAACATAATATTCGAATAACCCCCACCCTGATCCCTCTTCTACTTTGCACTACGAAATTTTACAACTATGTATGCAAATCAACTAATTAATCTCTAGAAAAACAGAGTTAGCATTATTAAGAATAAAACAAAAATTTTGGGAATGAGGGGAAAAGGGGAGTAAAATACTTGCCTACAGACTTAGAATGCAACAAATGGAACATCATATTGCTGCTTTAAAAGATCAGGCAGGAGAAATCCGAACTAACGAATCCTCTATTAATGAGATTATGACAACCTTTTATAAAAAACTTTACTCCACATCCTCCCCAACATCACCTTCAGACATTTCCTCTTTTCTTGATCAACTTGCACTCCCTTGCCTCACAAATGATGCAATATGCTCCCTAGATACACCTTTTACTATAGAAGAAGTAAAAAAAGTGATTCTCTCTCTTAAATCTGGGCGATCTCCTGGAGGAGACGGTTTTCCTGTCGAGTTTTATAAGCTCCTTACTTAACAGTTATGCCCTTTATTATGTAACGTATTTCAAGAATCTGCTAAGATAAGTTATTTACCTCACACGATGACAGATGCTATCATTACAATCCTTCCAAAAAAAGATAAGGATGTTACTATTCCAGCGAATTATTGCCCTATATCATTACTTAATACAGATGGCAAATTTTGCCAAGATCCTGACTAACCGTGTAAACCATACATTCCCAAGCTAATTCATAGATCTCATGGGTTTTGTCAAGGGTAGGATGGGCTCTGATCATCTTCGCTCTTTAATTAACCTTATATATAAGGCCAAGTTTCTTAACTCTCCAGCTGCAGCTATTGCTATAGATTTTGAAAAAAGCTTTTGATTCTTTAGATTGGAATTTTCTTTATCTGGTATTATCCCGATTTGGTTTTAGTAACCAGTTTTGCTCCTGGATCAAGCTTCTTTATACAAACCCTCATGCGAGGGTACTTACCAACTTTACATTATCTCAACCTTTTAAATTAACAACGGGTACTAGGCAAGGCTGCCCTCTTTCTCCATCCCTTTTTATCCTAGCTCTTGAAACTTTAGCTACCTTTCTTAGACAGAATAATGATATTAAGGGTATATCCACTGGACATACACAATATACATCACTGTCATATGCTGATGACATGCTTATCTTGTTAGAAAATTTAAAACTATCTGGGCAATCACTTAACAATATACTTAACTTATTCTCCAGACTTTCTGGACTAACAGTTAATTATCAAAAAGCTGAGGTATTACCGTTAAATAAACATTGTAATTCTCTCATGAATAACTGCCTCAGATTTCGCTGGGCTCCACAAGGTATTACCTACCTAGGTATAAAAATACTACCCGATCTAGATAAGATATGGGAAATAAATCTTCATGCCTTACTAGCAGATATTAAAACAAGTTTAGCTAAGTGGAAAAATCTGAATCTGTCTTTTTTTGGTAAAATATCTGCAATAAAAATGAATATTACACCTAAAATTCTTTATTTGTTTGCCTGTATCCCACTTAAAATCTTCCCCCGTCTTCTTCATAAAATTGATAAAACTGTAGGAGATTTTCTATGGGAAGGTCACATACCAAGGTTTAACCGTATTAAATTACGTTCTCATTGGTCTTGTGGTGGCTTTGGATTACCTTGGTTTACGGCCTGCCTTTGAGCATTTAGAGCCTCACAAACTATCAAGTGTTTTTTTAAACCTAATTGCAATGTACCATTATGGTATGATATGGAAGCTTCCCTGTCCCCAGGACAAACCCCCAATAGCTTCATTTATTTTACTCTAATCTCTAAATTAAAAAAACATCCTATTATTAATGCATCTACTCATTACTGGTTTAGAATGCATAAATGGCTTAAAACTGATCCTTCCCCTATATTTTACACACCCATTTGGGGAAACTCGAAGTTCACATTAGAAAATAAACCAATATATTGTAGCTCCTGGAAGCATAAAAACATCTTATTCTTGACTGATATCTTGACTGATAATGGTAATACACTAAACTCCTTTAGTAATCTACAAATAAAATGGAATATATCTAAAAAAGAATTTTGGAAGTATTTACAGATTAGATCCGCTATACTCCCTATTACTCAACAATTTAACAATTCGTCATCAACTTCCTTATATATTAATAAGTGGATTAATACCCCCTCTGGCTTAACCAGTAAAATTTATAAACAAATCAGAGACGTGCTTCCGAACCAATCTCTCCTTGCCAGAAACAGATGGAACCAGGTATTAAAAGAAAATATATCTGATTTCCATTGGGATAAATGCTGGAAACTCTGTCATGACTCCTTTAAAGATATGCGCAGTAGGCTAATTCAATATAAAATCTTACATCTGTGGTATAAAACTCCATCTCATTTACATAATATAGGTTTACTACCTAATAATAATTGTTGCCGCTGTAATTCAACAAATGGTGACCTTTTGCATATACTATGGTCATGTAAACCTATATCTAATCTATGGCAATCTATTCATAATTTAGTCTTAAAAATTACTGGTCGTAATATCCTATTTGATCCTAAATTTTGCTTATTAGGTGTTACAAATAACAATATAAATTTAACAAAATATCAGCATAAGTGGCTACAAATTTTATTTATGCAAGTTAAGAGACTGACTTTAATGCATTAGAGTCTCAATTAACACCTACTCTGACTGACATTCTAAATAATTTAACTTATACGCTTCTTTGGACAATTTCATACTAACATCGGACCGACTTACGAATTTTATCTCTGTTGGCAGGATTATTTAAACTTTCTTCAGACCTATAAGTGATACATATTGTTAAACTTTTCCTTTTTCAAATAGATATCATTTTAAGTAGTGATACTGTTGTATAATATTATTCCAACGTAGCTCCTTTTGTTTATTATAAAACTGATAAATGCATTATTCTGATGTTTTCTTCTTTATTATTTTTTTTATTACAGTACAGGTTATTAATTACTCATTGATTTAAGTATGTATACAAGTCCCTCTTTTTCAGATTGCAAGTCATGCAATCATCATAATGTTATTTATCATAATAATATGTTAAACATATTATTACTTGCATTACATATTATACTATGTGCATTTCAACTTGTTTTATGTACCTCGTGCTGTATTATGTAATATGGATAAAGACTCAATAAACAATTTAACAACAAAAAAAGATTTACAAACATACAAGCATACAAATCTGCCAGCAGAAATAAGCCTTGTGGTCTCTCAAGTCTGTTGAAATGTGCAGCTAGCCCCCTACATTGCAGTTGCCCCTCCCCCCTCACATGTAGCCCCCACCTTGTCCCATCCCCTTTTCAAACTGCCCACTGTCCTATAGGATACCACCTCCTCAGGCAGAGGGTTCCACTTAGCCACCACCTTCTCTGTGAAAAAAATGTCTCCTCATCTCTCTCCTATGTCTTCCCCCCTCCAATCTGAGACCATGCCCTCTTGTATCCGTCCCCCTCCTCAATTTAAATACCCCTTCTGTACCTGCCTTGTTTATCCCTGTCATGTATTTAAAGGTTTCAATCAAATCCCCCTGATCCCTTCTCGCCTCCCAGTGAGTACATATTCATCTCCCTCAGCTTGTCCTCATAGGGTCTGTCCTTCAAACCCTGGATCATATTTGTTGCCCTGCACAGCACCTCCTCCAGTAATCTGACATCCTTCTTCAGAAATGGAAGCCAGAACTGCACACAGTACTCCAGGTGTGGTCTGACCTGTACAGAGGCAGGATCACCTCCCTACTTCTGGAGGAGATTCCTCTTGCAATACACCCCATCATCCTGTTAGCTTTAGCTGCCAACTTCCTGCACTGAACTGAGTTGTTCACATTCCCCATTATAACCTCCTCTAGATCTTTTTCTTCCTCGTTGGTACCTAACTGAATACCTCCCAACTGGCAGCTCCTCCATTGGTTCCTTGATCCGAAGTGCAGTACCTTACACTTCTTAGATTTGAACCCCAACTGCCACATTTCCAACACTCCTCCAGTTTAGTTAGATCATCCTGTAGCATTTGCTACCCTACAATGTCATCCACCACCATCCCCATCTTGGTATCATCAGCAAACAGACTGATTTTACTCCTGATGCCATGTGAGATATCCAATATGAAAATCCAAAACAGCACCGGGCCCAGTACTGAGCCCTGCAGAACCTTGCTCAACACAGCCCTTGAGGGATGAGAGTTCCTCCCCACCACCACCACACTTTGCTGACTCCCCTTCAGCCAGTTCACAGTCCAGTTCACCATCTTTGACCCTGCCCCACATACACCAATTTCCCCCCAACTGCACATGAGGCACTGAATCAAAGGCCTTGCTGAAGTCCAAATACAAGACATCCACTGCAAGGCCCTTGTCCAGTTCTGTCATCACCCAGTCATAATACTCAACTAGGTTGGTCTGGAAGGATCTCCCTGAGACAATCCCATGTTGCTGACTGTCCTGGAGTCCATTGTCTTCCAGAAAGGTCACCAGCCTCTCTTTCAGGATTGTCTCCATTAGTTTCCCTACAATGGATTTGAGGCTTTCTAGTCTGTAATTCTCTGGTTCATCCTTTGGGCCACTTTTGTGGAGGGGCACCATGTGAGCCATCCTCAAGTCCTGTAGTATTCATCCAGTGTCCAGGGAGGTATTGAACAGGTCTGCCAGCAACCTCATCAGGACCACCGCCAGTTCTTTCAGCCCCCTAGGGTGAATGACGTCTGGTCCTGGTGCCTTATCCACCCTCATATGCCTTCAGGCCCTCCAGCACCCAGCACTTTGTAATTACCTCATCTGTCACCCCTCCCCCCTTGCCCACCTTCCCCACACCCTGAGGTAGCTGCCTACCCTTCTCTTTCATTAATACAGAACAGAAGTACTCATTTAGTGCTTCTGCCTGCTTCACCGCTTTCTCCACCCACCTCCCGTCCTTCCTAATCCTAACTATCTGGTCCTTGCATTTACTTCTCTCCCTTATGTACCTGAAGAAGTCCTTTTCCACATACATGATGCCCTTTGCCAGTCTCTACTCTATGGAAGCCTTGCCCACACTAACTAGTCTGGTTACCACTTTAAACTTCTTCACATACACTTCCCTGTCCTCCCCCTCCCAGATTTCCAGAACCTCCTAAATACTGCTTTTTTTATCCTCACCCATTCCAAGACCTCCCAATTCAACCAGCTTGGTTTCTTGGCCCTACCCTTCTTGCTCTGTATTTTGGTGTAAAGGATAAAAGATAGCTGCATTATGTTTAAAGCTGGAATGTACTACATATATAGCATAAGGACTTCTATTGTGTATACCTCCTGTATTATATTTTTTTTTCTTTGTTGTTCTACATTTTATATCTCCTGTCTATGTAATTGTGAACTGTATATGTATGTGCCTCAGGACCTCGTTGTGAATGAACTTGCTCAACGGAGTCTTTCCTGCAATAAACTTGAATTTGAACTTGAACTTTCTATCTTTAAATAATTCAAGCCACACAAAGTGAATGTTTCCCTCTGGTTTATTTTTTTTGCGATTCCATCAACTTCATCAAATACATGTATTTCTGCTTTCTGTTTGGTGCTAGCTATTCAATTTTATACAGTGCTTATATAAAGTTTTCTTATCGTAAAAACTACTAACTCCCTAGTATAGACCAATCATATAACAAAATAACCTATTAATCTTAGGGTGTGGTGAATAACAGTCAAAATAAAGATAAGCTGTATTTCCTTCATAACATCACAAGGTGTTTATCACATTTCTTACAGAGTCTTATAAATGCTGACTGCACTAATAGAAGGTTCTTTGTGTGCTCACCTCTCTTTAATAGGTAAACATTATCCAAATAAGGGCACACCATATTGTGTAAGTGTTATTTAAACAATAAGCCACTCGGGGTGTGGGTTATTGGGGGACTTACCACAGCTGGAGTGGTTTGCCCAAGAGGTGCAGCCAAGTGGGTAAATCCTTGCCAGCCATGGTAAATCCCCCGATAACCCACATCCCCCAAGTGGCTTATTGTGATTATACCAGGAAAAGGAAATGAATGATTAAGTAAAATATATTAAAAAAAAAATGTTTTTTTTGATTTTTAGGTGAGGTGTCTTTGCACAATGTTAAGTAGTCCTGTGTAGCTAGGGCTGTGTAAGTGGTAATCCAGTCTACCGAGCTCCACCACACGGTGCTGACATCAATTACAGAGGACGGTGTCCTGAGACAGAATTTGCTGTTTGGGAGTATAACAGCCATTTTGTTTGTTTTCAGTAATATTTTCTTGTAGCTGATGTAAATGCTGCTGCTGGGGGACTTCCACTGTGACACGGGAAGTTTGATTGTGCTTAACAGTATAGTGGCAGTGCCGTTGAAGGAGCAGGAGTCCGCAATTCTGAGCAGCAATGAGAAGCAGGTAGCAATTTTATGTTATTTTTCTGTCAGCTGGTAAAGGACAGTGAATTTGTTTTTCAGTGGCACAGTCGGGTTGCATGTGCGATTGCAGATTTCAGTTCACAGCACGAGTGAGGTTCACAACAGTTTAGCGGGGATTAAACATGGCAGTTTGCAGCTGTGGAGTTCAGGGTTGGATGAATTTGAGAGCTGCAGCTGACTGGCACCTTTGCCATGGGTATATCGTAGGATTTACCACAGCAGAAAGGTGCCAGCCAGCCAATTAAAACACAGGATTGTGTCTTTTGTTTTTAGTCCATGGTATAATATAGAACATTTAAATGCTTACCACTGTAAAACCATAAGGTAAGGTGTTGTGTAATCATAAACTATCACAGGACTGAAGCATCACAAGACACTTAACTAGGTCTTGTGAGAAACTGTCACTGCTAACTATTTGAGTAAACACATTTGGTTATATAGTATAAGAAATTACACTGAAACATTCTGTTAAAAGGCTATACTTAAACACTCAGTTTAACTATTATAAAAAGTTATACTGAAATAAATGTTACAATACACTTAGTACTTGACCAGTAACCTCCACCAGCCCCAGTTTTATGATTTCCCAATTTTGGCATGCATCCAAGTGTGGATGAATTTCTGCCAGGTGCCTCTCCAAAATTTCCCCTATCTTAACAAAGTCAGCCTTTCTGAAGTCAACCACCCTGGTTCCTGTACCTACAGCATCCTTGCCCATCTTGAGCATGAACTTCACTGAGTTATGGTCAGTCCCAGCCAGCGGATCGTCCACCCCAAGCTCCCTTACAGCCTTCCCATTAGACAGTATTAGGTCTAGAGTTTTTCCCAACTGAGTCTGCTCATTAACAATCTGTGCTAGGAAAATAACAACTATCCTGTCCATGAGATGGTGTGAAAAAAATGGCTATGTTGAAAATCTGGAGTCAAAATATTGAATATTACCAAAGTTATGCACATGCATAGAAAATTTCAATGAACGCTAATAATTCAGCCATTTTTAGAAATTTTTTCAGTAAATTTTCAACATGCCTTTTTCAGTACCCCACCTCATAAACACTTGTGCTGAAGTTACGTTATTCAGTCCTGAAAGGTGAGTTCAAACAGCGACTGCAAAATCACCTTTCTGGCCCAGTAAACAAAATGACAGTGCCAGTGTTCATGAGGTGGGGACCCAAAAAGGCCATGTTGGAAATTTGGTGAAAAAAATCCTAAAAATTGCAAAGTTATGAACATAAGTTCAAAACACCATTGAAACACATCATACAGCACTTACTTTGATTCCTCAGTTCAAGGTTCGATTTTGAAGAGTGCAGAAGTGTTTCGGTCCACAGAAGATGAAAGCCTGCAACCTCCGGTGGTAAGTATAGGGTAAATGGGGTGTGGGGTGATGAGTGTTCAGAGGGAGGGTTGGAATGGGGGACAGTAATGGCCAGGGATGACGAGGGACCTTTTTTTTCTTTCAGGTTTGAAAAACAAACATCGGGGGACTGTTTACTTTTTGCAGGATCAAATTTTGTGCTAGATCAAATCTTTGTTGAACTTTTTACCTCTATCCTGGGAAGTGATCTTCCCATAGGAAATAAAAGGAACTTAACAGTGAATAACTTTGCAACAGATTAATATCTCTTCACCAAACAAAACATTGCAGTTCTATTACCCAAGTTCTTTCTACCATAAAAAAATCACACCACAATTCCAAAACAATTGAGCACAAGGCTATCAAGAAAAAAGTGCAGAAAGTGGTGACTTTTAAGGTTTTTGCATCTCAGAATCCACACATCCAACTGGAACAAAACTTGCCAAATCAATAGATCTACCCCATATGACAGCGCATACCAAATTTTGTGCAAATCTATTAATCAATTGCAAAGTTATTAAAGTGCAACATTTAAAATTTAAGGATTAACATTAAACAGGCTACTCAATCCTAACTACAGGGGCAGTAAACAGTGCCGCTAAAATAAATAAATATATTTTTTTCTTGGCAAAAAACTCCATTAATGCATCAGTCAGGGTTCACAGCACAATGAAAAAAGCATGGAAATGTGGTGTTTAGGGTTACCACTCCTACCACCCCACCCCCACCTCCACACACAAACAGGCATCAGGGTGTGCATTGGGGTTGTTGGCCTAACTCTCACCTCATGCCATGTGTAAAGAAGCTGAGGTGGTGAAGTACAGGAGAATGGGGTGAGAGTTAGACACGATGACCCCAACACACATCCCAATGCCTGTTAGTGTGTGGAGGGTGGGGAGGTAGGGGTGGTAACCCTAACGCCACATTTCCATACTTTTGTTGCTGTGCTATGAACCCTAACTGATGTAATAATGGAGTTTTTTTCCATGAATTTCCCTTCTTCTTGAGAAAGTGTAACATAACTGGTAAGTGGTATGTGTTAGTGGGAATGTGGGCCCTCCGAGCCCTGTGCTCCCTTCATATTGCATAATGGTATGTGGAAATGTGGACTCCCTGGACCCAGCACTCCCACTTACACATAACTACAGAGCCATACAGCAGCTCTACAAGGCAAGGAACCCTTGTTTGTTTTGTTTGTTTTGTTGAATTTTATTGACCCGGTAAGCCCACTGGGCCTAGAAGTCCCTTTTTCAGGGGTGAATGGGGGGAGAGGGGATACAGATGGTAAGCAACTGAATTTGAACCAGATTAAGCTATTGTAACATTTGTAACACTAATTTGCTAATATCTCTGCAACTGTAGCGGCTAGGAAAAAATTCCAGTGCTGTTGTAATCATGACAGTGATGAATCCACACGAGATAAATCAACCAAATCTGTATCTTGCATCATTTACAAAATATGGGAACTGAATAACACTGAAAAGGCACCCTTGAAACCCTTGGAACATGATTTTGTTAATATCTCTGCAACCGTAGCAAGTAGAAAAAAAATGTCACTGCTGGTGTAATCTATGATTTCAAAACTTGATTCAGCAGCTTAGCTCACCGCAGGTAGCAAAAAATCTGTATCTTGCTTCATTTTTGAGATACAGACACTGAAAGGCATCACAGGTGCCGCAATGTTATCCTATGGGATATTTCTCAACATCAGAACACTATATCTTTGGGCCTCTTGAATATTTTGGCACCAAACCACCAAAAGACACATATGTAGCACAAGGGCTTGCCACCCTGCAAATTTTGGCCCAAAAGACCCAACCATTTTTTGCAGGGTGATGGCAAAGATTTGCTGTTTTTTCACAAAATACTTTTGCAAATTGCGAAAGTTTTGCAAGGAACAGCACAACACTTTCACATTTGTGAAAGTGTCATGGATGTTTTTCCTGCAATTTGTGAAAGTACTGGGGCTCTGAGTTTTACAATGGCATTTCTGGGGGGGGGGGTTTACCCCCCCAAAAAAGCTAGGGCTGGCATCATCAGGACCAGACTAGGGAAACCCAACAGCCAGTGTTTACCTACAGGATCCTAAATTTAAATGCCAGGAATTTTCTGTCTTGCTAACTGAAAACAAATAGGCAGCAGCACAAAAGTAAAAGGGCCATTTGCGAAAGGAAAATTGTACTTGCGACACTTTCGTGAGACACATGTATTTTTCCCCATTGACTACAATGGGAAATTTGTTTTTGTTTTTTTAATACCTCTTGAACAGTTTAATATTTTTACACCAAATCTTCAAAAGGCACATTGGTGATCCAGACTGCATCTTCCCTGAAAATTTCAGACCAAACGGAGAAATCGTGCTGGCTGTGAACGCAAGCACAGAAATGCAGAAAAAGTCAGGCTTTTTTGCATTCCACAGCTCCGCAACTGTACATCCGACTGTAATGCAACTTGCCAGATCTAGAGATCTGTGGTACCACACCATGCGTACAAACTGTCAGACAAATCTATCATATGGTGGCAAACTTATTAAGGTGCAAAATTTGAGGTTTAACATTAAAGTGCTTACCCAACCTGCCCCTATAGTTAGGATTATGAAGGCACTTCTATGTTAAAGTCAAAATTTTGGGTGTTAATAACTTTGAACCCATTCAAACAGATTTGCATAAAATTTGCTATGCGTAGTGGGGCATGTTATATCTCTTGGTCTGCCAAATTTCATTTTGGTCAGACTTATGGTCTTTGTGCATGAAAATGTTGAAAAATGCACTTTTCGCCAATTATGTGAGCAGTCTTTGGGATTTTGCCCATGGTGCTGTGCAGCCATCATGTAGTGTGCCACTCTGTGACTTGGCTCATTTGAAAGAGCTTCACTGGCTGAACATGCCACTTTTTGCTTGATGAAAAAATATTAATCCATTCAAAACTTACAACACTTTTAAGCTCCCATTATAAGTCAATGGGAAAATTTATATGGTTGTTTTGTGAACAAAGAATGGGGTTTTGGACATCTGGTCCATTCTCATGATCAAAGAATTTGCAGCCTCACTGTCAAAGAGTCTTTGTCCCTGAGAATTCTTTGACTGTGATGGCCGTCATCTTGTTTTTGAAATGCGGTTGTAAAAATTCAAATATCTCGGCTCAAGGGTCACTCCCGAAGTATAATTTGCATAGGTTTTACTCAGGGGGCTTTGATCTATCAAGCCATGCCTTTGGTTTGAACTAATTTGGTCAAAAAATAGAGTTTTCAAAATTGTTATTCTTTGATCGCGGCTCGCTAATGATCTTTGATCACAAAGCTGCAAATTCTTTGATTGCGAGATTCTTTGAGCACAACCTTTGATCAAGAGCAAGGGATGAGATGGCCGAATGGAGCAAATTTAATTTCTCAGCCCAGGGGTGGCCTAGGAACACAAATGATGGTGGGTTTTGCTCAGGGGGCTTCGTTTTATCAAACTATGGTGGTGGCTTGCTGTATTTGTGGCAGAATTTTAAATTTGATCATTTTTTATTCTTTGATCATGAGCCAGCAAAATCTTTGATCGTGAGCCTGCAAATTCTTTCATCGCAAGATTCTTTGATTGCTATCTTTGATCGCGAGCAAGGGACGAGATGGCCAAATGAAAAAATTTAATTTCTCAGCCCAGGGGTGGCCAAGGAACACAAATGAGGGTGGGTTTTGTTCAGGGGGCTTCATTTTCTTGAACTATGGTGATGGTTTGCTGTATTTCTGTATTTTTTTTTAATTTGAGCATTTTTTATTCTTTGATCATGAGCCAGCAAAATCTTTAATCGTGAGCCTGCAAATTCTTTGATCGCGAGATTCTTTGATTGTTATCTTTGATCACAAAATAACAACCAGTTGGCCAAATGAAAAAAGTAAATTTTTCAGCCCAGGGGTTGCCTAGCAACACAAATGAGGGTGGGTTTTGCTCAGGGGGCTTCGTTTTATCGAATCATGGTGGTGGCTTGCTTTACTTCTGCCAAATTTTTGAATTACACCATTTTTTTTATCATGAGCCAGCAAATTCTTTGATCATGAGCCTGCAAATTCTTTGATCACGAGATTCTTTGATTGCCATCTTTGATCACGAAATAGGGACAAGATGGCCAGATTTTATAATGCATTAGATAGGCCAATTTTACCAATCTTTAACATTACATATCTCGGAAATGGTTTGGTCTTTTTACTTGAAATTTGGAGGGTGTTTACAGCATGTCCTGTAAATGTGAATTACAGTGTTCACATGTTGGACAATATATTTTTTGTGGTGATATTGTGTGGCACAGTTTACGTTTTGTGGACAGCATTTTGCATTGTGGTGGTGGTGGCTTGAAATTGATAGGGTACCTATCCTTAGTGTCATGGATGTAGTTTTTAGTCATTATGTCTGTAACATGTCAACAGGTGTGGAATTCTGCAACTCCGACAATTGAAAATCTCAAACTATAAAATGTTATGTCTCAGGCTTTGGTCTTTTGGTTTGGTCTTTTACATTGAAATTTGGTGGGTGTTAACGGTACAGACACATTTACAAGTTGGTGGGAGTGCAGGGCCCAAAGGGCCCATGCTTCCACCAACTTCCGCAACTTCTTAGTTTTCTGTTCTTTCTCAAAAAGCAAGGAAATTCTATGCAAAAAACTGCGTTAATGCATCATTAAGGGTTAAAACACAAAAAGTCAGGAAATGAAAAATCTTTAGGGTTGAATCTCCCCCCCAAGGACCCACCAATCATCCCAAGATTGACAGATGACGGGGTGTGTCATTGGAGTTGTGAGTCCTAAATGTTGCCACATTCTTCTTCACTGTTGCTACTGAATATGATTACACAAGGAATGGGGCAACATTTAGGCCTCACAACCCCAATGATGCACCCTGTCATCTGTCAATCTTGGGATGATTGGTGGGTCCACACGGGGGGAAGGGGAAACCATAAAGATTTTTAATTTCCTGACTTTTTGTGTTTAACCCTAAATGATGCATTAACACAGATTTTTTTTGCATAGAATATAAATAGATAGATAGAGCTATATATATATATATGCATGTGTATATATACTGTATGTATATATATATATATATATATAATATATATATATATATATTATATATATATATTTATATATGCATAGTATATAGCAAAAACTGTGTTAATGCTCTAGTTAGGTTAAAACCCTGCACTCCCACAGTAAAATAAGGATACCATTATACAATTTCAAAAAGTAAAGAAATAATTTGCAAAAAACTTTGTTAATGCTTCAGTTAGTTACAGCCACAAAAGTAGGGAAATGTGGCATTAGGGTTTCCAAACCTAATACCCCATCCCCACACAGCACATACCAGCAGGAATTGGGAATTTTCCTTGGGGTCATCAGTAGAGCTGTGTGGAATGGAACAATTCTGAAGTCAAGGAATTTTGATGAAAATTTCCAAACTTCTGTGAAAGTTTAATAAATTTCATCAGAATTTTGTGGGATTGTTTAAATTTTGTAAGTTAGTCATAACACAGCCGTCATTTTAGTTAACGAACTGAAGTTTGGCATGCCCACTCTTTAGGTGGAGGGCCAATAACATTCCAAATATCATGATATTCAGATGGACAGTTGTAAAAGTATAGGTGCTCAAAATCTGTAATTTTATTTTTTGTGTGAAATTTCATTAAAGGTTTTGTCTGCACATACCTCAGCCATCTATTGGGTCAGATATCTTAAATTTGGCATGATTCCTTTATGATACATGTTCTAATAATGTGCCAGATTTCATGTCAGCATGATGCATCATCTCAAAATTTTATGTGCTCAAATTCTGTCATTTTATTTTTTGGAGGAAATTTCATGGAAACATTTCATCTGCGTAAAACTCAGGCACCTTTAGTGCTAGACATGTGTAAATTGGCATGAATAACCTTTTTATAATGCTTATAGATAATCTAAATATGGAGAGAATTGGAATAGAGATTTTTAAGTTACAGGGGTTCAGATCTTTAATATGTAAATATTTGCAACATTTTGTGAAAGCTCTCAAAAATGTGGATTTTTTGTAACGTCTATACTCTTGCAGGCATAGACTTAACATTTGACATGCATATCCATAGTTAGTACATCCTGGTGTCTAACACAACTGGATAAATTGGTTTAGCAGTTTGAAATTTGCAGTAGAAAAAAAATATTGGTAACATTTTCTCCCATATTTATAGTAGCATATAGATGAACCATCCAGAATTCTTTTTGTGAAATTTAATATTAACAATGCATGTATCACTACTTCATTTGATAAGCTGGGCTGAGCTTTTCACAGTCCTGCTGTTTCTCTCTGGGTGACTATTCACCTCCCCCTTCTCTTTTGGCATAGCCAGAGTGACTCAAGTAGAACTACTGATGCCACTGATATCTCTTTGTTCTTTACAGTGACAAACTCCCTTAAAACATGAGTCACCTACTTCTCTTCCTGTTGACCTACCTTGTTGGAATAGCCAGAATTCTTCCTTCCTGATGCCCCAGACATTGTATTCTCCCACTACATATTTTTGAGTACCTCTAAGTCCCAGATGTGCATGTACATCAGGCTCCCTAGATAATACATTTACTGGATGTTATCCTTAAATATCCTGCATTCAGGTTGGAATTATTAACACTATGTACTTCCTTGCTCCAACCTGTGGTCTACCACTGTTGTGCTACCCAGCTCAGCTGTCCATTTCTTGGTGAAACTGTGGATTTAACTCCTGAATCTGGTGACCTCCTGCACTACCTGACTCTCATACCCTATCTTTTAATTAGAATCCTTCAAATAAGGCTGAGAGAAATTAGCAAATTTCAGTTTTATGGAATTTTTCATTAAATTCTATAATTTTCACAAAGACTCTGGGATTTGACTTAAAGTACAGATGTTACTTTGCAGAGTTGTGCAAATACCTTTTTCTGAATATTTGGCCAAATATTTGGTATTCAAGTCCCAGATATTTATTTGGTATTCAGTATTCAGCCAGGAAAGTTGCCTCATCAGAGAATTGCTACATAAGTCCTTAAAATGGCTTCAAGAGGAGGAGGAGAGGTCACAACACTTTGTCTTGTACACTGATGCCAGAGGTTTTCTTGTGCTGCTGGTGCTTCAGATAGAGGATGCAGAGGTCATGGCACTTTGGCTTGTACACTGGTGCCAAAGGCTGGCTTGTGCTGCTGGTGCTTCAGGAGGAAGAGGAGGAAGAGGAGAGGTCATGGCACTTTGGCTTGTACACTGGTGCCAGAGGTTGTCTTGGGCTGCTGGTGCTTCAGGAGGAGGAAGCAGAGGTCACAGCACTTTGGCTTGTACACTGGGGCTGCAAGAGGCTGGCTTGTGCTGCTGGTGCTTCAGGAGGAGGATGCAGAGGTGGCCATCTCTATATGGTCACAAAGATCTCAAGTGGTACTACATATGCCACACCCTTAAATAATTGTGGCCATTAACAAAACCAAGTAATAAAACATAACTATTCCCATAGGATAACACTGGCACTTCAACAGGCTATAACTCCAATAATATTAGGAGTTAAGTGACAATCTCTATATGGTCACAAAGGTTGGAGGGGCTACTACAAGAATAACATATGCTGCACCCTTAAATAATTGCGGTCATTAAAAAAAAGCAAGTAATAAAACATAACAATTCCCATAGGATAGCACTGGAATTTCAACAGGCCATTACTCCATCAATATTTTGAGTTAAGTGCCAGTCTCTATATAGTCACAAAGGTCTCAAGTGGTACTACAGGAATAACATATGCTGGTCCATTAAACAATTGTGGCCATTAAAAAAGCAAGCAATAAAACATAACAATTCCCTTAGGATAACACTGGAACTTCAATCGGCCATAACTCTGTCAGTATTTGGAGTTGTGACAATTTCTATATGGTCACGAAGGTCTCAAGGGCTGCTACAAGAAATGATGGTGCTGCAAATGCAGTAGATAGATAGCGCCACCAGCACACTATTCTGACACCAATCATGTAATGGACTGCTTATACTAGCAAAAGACAAACAAGCATATCTTGGTTTTGTCACCACAATGTGCATCCACTTCATCATTTCCCCACTGTAAATGGTGCTTCTTACCTAACTGGATCAACAGTGTGCTGGTGCTGCTAGCTAAGTTTCAAGAAAGGTTCTTGCCATTCTGCCAGCACCTCAATCCTCCTCTAATATGGTGGATGTGTGGCTTCAACTGAGCTATTGGAGTCTGCACTCTAGTCTCGCTATATAGCAAACTCTATGCTACACAATCAGAGTGAGGAGATCACATGGTGTTCCTGGCTGTGAGCTCCAAAAACAGCCTTTAATTGGCCAACAAAGCTCTGAGAGATTTAGAAATCTAACCCACCGAATAGTATGTCTTAAATAGTGGCCAAATAGTGGACTATTCAGAACGTCCATCTGAATATTTGGCAAGCCTCCTATTCATGGCATTCAGGAAATACTATTCGATGCATGCACAGCCCTATTATTTTGCAATTTCTGGCAGCAAGTAATTAATAAAACTGGCACTCTCAGTATCCTTGTAAGGTCTAAGAATCTGCCAAATTTCATAGTATTGCATTCTCAAGTTTTAAAGTTCCAGAGGCTTAAATTTGTAGTTTACATTCTTGCAAAATTTAATTTTTAAAGGTTGTGAAAGTTTGACTACTTTTAATTCAGTCCCATTAAAAGCTGCAAATATGAAGTTTTTCAGAAATGGCCATGTGGTATAGTAGTTTAAATGCTTCAGTTAGATTTGGATATGTTGTTTTAAAATTGGAGGGAAATAACTGATATTTAAATTTTGACAACATGTTTGGTAGGCTATAACTCAGTCCCGTTTGGCGCTTGAGACTTAAAACATGGTGTATATACCCATGGTGGACACTTCTCTAAATCCAGACACTGGATAAATTTGGATAAGAAATTTTAAAATGATCTCAAAATAACTAAAAATTTAATTTTAATTAAATGTTTGGCCACCCATACCTCCACGACCTTTCAGCCTGTCTATGAATCTAAAATTTGGCACATATTTGCATGTTGTTTGGTTCTGTTTTTGTTCTACATTTAGTGTTAATTGGAAGCATACTTTTAAAATTATAGTGAAATAACTGAAATTTAAAATTTGGTGGAATTCCACAGAACTTTTGTGAAAATTCTGTGAAATTCCACAGAATTAGAATGGTCATTCTAAGTGCATTCTGCAAGTGGAATTTTTATTCCACACAGCTCTAGTCATCAGCCCTAATGCTTACCCTTTTCATAAGTAAATAAGCTGAGATAGGTGCAGTTGAGGAGAATGAGGTGAGCATTAGGGCTGACAACCCCAAGACACACCCCCAACACCTGTTGGTATGTGCAGAGTGAGGGTGGGGTGTTAGGTTAGGAAACTCTAATGCCACATTTCCCTTCTTTTGTGGCTATAACTCTAACTAGTGCATTAAAGTAGATATTTGCAGTTTATTTCCTTACTTTATGAGATAGTATAATTGTATCCTTCAGGCTCTGTGCTTCCATTTATAGGATAAGAGTGACCAAATTATCAGCATAGACATCTTAACACCTCATCTCATTTACTCAGTACAAAAATGCTCAGATCCCTGCCAAAATGTAATTCTACACAACTGTAATGCCATTCTGCATCACAGGTGTGACAACACATTTTGGGCAGGATTTAAAAATGACAGCTGTGACTTACATGAGTTGGGGTAATAAGAAGACTATGTTGAAAATCTGGGATAAAAATACAGAACATTTCTTAAGTTACGAGCATGCATAGCAAAATTTCAACAAATTGTCATAACTTTGTCATTTTTATATATTTTAACCCCAGATTGTCAGCATAGCAATCACATGACTCCACCTCATGTACTCAGTACAGAAACCTTTTGAATCCCTACCAAAATGTACATGTAGTTCTGTGCAACTGCAACTGCAATGCCATTCCACACCACAAGTGCAAAAACACATTTTGGACAGCGTTTGAAAAATGATAACTGTGACATACATGAGGTGGAGTAATAGGAAGGCTATGTTGAAAATCTGGGGTCTAAATATTGATAATTTCCAAAGTTATAAGCGTGCATAGACAAATTGCAATGAATGGTCATAACTTTGGCATTTTTACATAATTTCACCTCAAATTTTCAACACAGCTTTCTTCCAGGTGGGGTGGAAAGAATGAAAAGGGACTTGGCAAGGTTGGAGGAATGGTCAAATATATGGCAGCTCAGATTCAGTGCAAAGAAGTGCAAGGTAATGCATCTGGGAATCAAAAGCCCAGGTGAAGAGTACACAGTGGGGTGAGTTAATAACAACAACAAAAATCGAAAGAGACCTAGGAGTAATCATATCAGATGACCTAAAGGTGGGCAAGCAATGTGAGAAGACAGTAAGGAGGGCTGGGGGATACTGGGATGCATAGGGAGAGACATCAACAGTAGAAAACATAAAGTTGTTATCCCTCTGTAGAGACAGTTGGTAAGACCCCATCTGGAGTACTGCATGCAATTCTGGAGACCCCATCTCCTCAAAGACATAGACAGAGTGGAGGCTGTTCAGAGGAGGGCAACCAAAATGGTGCAGGGTCTGCACCAGAAGCCATACGAGGAGAGACTAAAGCAGCTTAATATGTATACTCTTGAGGAAAGGAGGGAGAGGGGACATGATAGAAATTTTCAAGTATCTCAAGGGAATTAACAAAATACAAGAGGGTAGCATCTTTCAGAAGAAGAGATGTGCAAGAACAATGGGGCACAATTTGAAGATAGAGGGGGATGACTAAGGGGTAGTGTTTGAAAGTATTTTTTCACAGAGAGGGTTGTGGATGCATGGATCAGCCTTTCTGAGGAGGTTGTGGAGTCAGGAACAGTGGGAGAATTCAAGAATGCATGGGACAGACATAAGGCAATTCAAGTGGGGGGTAGGAGGAAGTACGCTGTTGATTAACTAGAATCTGCAGCTTATTCACCAGGTAGGGAAATGGGCAGACTAGGTGGGCAAAGCGGTCCTTATCTGCTGTCAAATTCTATGTCTGTTTCTATGTATGTTTCTACCTCATGAACAATATGACTGTCATTATGCAAATCACACCCAAAAGGCGAATTTGCCAAGCAACCAGGAAATCACCTTTCAGGCAAGAGTTGATTAATGACAGTCATACTGTTCATGGGGTGGGGTTCCCAAATGGCTATGTTGAAAATTTGGTGCAACAATTTCAAGAAATGGCTGAGTTATGGATAAAAGTTGAAACCCCCATTGAAATACATTGAACAGCATTTACCTTAGTTTCTCATATTGCAGTCACTGTTTCCTGCAGCAAGATGTGTCTTCAATTGGAGAGTGGCTTTCAAACCTGGGACCTGTTTATGTGAGTGAAGGTGTTTAGGGGTGTGCTGGGGGGTGTGGGTAGGTGGTTGCTGAGTGGGAGGTGGGGATGGGGTGGCTGATTGGTGAGGGACTTTTTGTTTCACAGGTAAAAAAAAAATCAAAGGACCATTTTCTTTATTTTGGATTGTACCAGTTCAGTTTTGTCTGCAATGAGAGGGTGGGGGGTGCCACTAGACACCAGGGAATATAAGAAAAAAAGTGGGGGTGATCTGTAGTGGGAGGTGTCACTAAACACCAGGGAAAGCTAGAATGGTGATTGGGGGTGCCACTAGACACCAACTAAAGCTGGAACAGTGATCAGTGGGTAGGGGGTGCCACTAGACACCAGAGAAAGACAGAACAGTGATCGGTGGGTGGGGGGTGCCACTAGACACCAAGAAATGCATATTTTTCTTGAAGGTAAATATTTTTATTGTTTGAGTTTAATACAATACATTTGGTGATTAGAGATGCAGCGAAGTTTAACTCCACCAGCAAAGATGGGGTGAAGTCGTCTACTCCATGTCGCTAAACACTACGAAAAGTTCCCATAGAATTACACTACTTTGATAATGACTTCACCCCATTATGACTTCTCATTAAGGTGTCTTCACGTTCACTTCATGTTGGTTTGTGTTGAACGTGAAGTGAGTCATAATTCAAACAGCCCACATATGACATTTGTTACAGTCTGTCAGTCACATGGCTCAAGCAGGAAGTCAATCAGGCAATCAGTGAAAGACTTTCACTTTCACCATTACTTAGTGTGGGAGAAAGAGATTTTGTGAGAGAGGAGACATCTGGGGACAGATGGGCAGTGCACCCACCTTGCAAACCACCACCGTGTGCAGTGGGAGGCCAAGGTTGTTGAACAGGGACAGAATGCACCTGCTGTTCTTGATGGGCAACAGGTGGCAGCACAGCCTCCACCTGCACATGGGGACAAGTGTGGTCAGGCCATGGAGTGAGTGGCTGCTCCAGAACCTGTAGAGGATGCTGGCAACCCTGCAAGAATGCCTACCACACAATCCAATTTGGACCTGATGGGGAGTGAGTTGGACCACCTGAACAACAGGGTTGTGAACCTGGAGAAGCAGTTTGAGCACATTGAGGATCACCAACTCCAAATTATGGCCATGCTCCAACTGCTGCTCTCACAACATAATGTGGAACATTAGTGTTTCTTTGTCCATATATCCACCGCCCTCTCCATGAAAAAATATTTCCTTTATAAGTGACATTGGAGAGCACCTGGAAGGAAAGGTATGCCTCTTTGCAGATGACACAAAGATCTGCAACAGGGTTGATACACAAGGTGGGGTGGAAAGAATGAAAAGGGACTTGGCAAGGTTGGAGGAATGGTCAAATACATGGCAGCTCAGATTCAATGCAAGGAAGTGCTGTTCAGAGGAGGGCAACCAAAATGGTGCAGGGTCTGCACCAGAAGCCATACAAGGAGAGACTAAAGCAGCTTAATATGTATACCCTTGAGGAAAGGAGGGAGAAGGGGGACATGATAGAAACTTTCAAGTATCTCAAGAGAATTAACAAGGTACAAGAGGGTAGTATCTTTCAGAAGAAGAAACATGCAAGAACAAGGGGGCACAATTTGAAGATAGAGGGTGGACGGCTCAGAGGTAATGTTAGAAAGTATTTTTTCACAGAGAGAGTTGTGGATGCATGGAACAGCCTTCCTTAGGAAGTTGTGGAGTCAGAAACAGAGGGAGAATTCAAGAATGCATGGGACAGGCATAAGGTAATTCTAGTGGAGGGCAGGAGGAAGTAAGCCGTTGATTAGAATCTGCAGCTTATCCATCAGGTAGGGAAATGGGCAGACTGGGTGGGCCAAGCGGTCCTTATCTGCCATCAAATTCTATGTTTCTATGTTTCTGATGTTGCCCCTGATCTGTCCCCCCTCTATCTTCAAATGTTGCCCCTTTACATTGTTACATTGTCATGGGTTGAACCTTTGGGCAATACTCATGCCATCAGCAACTTCACTACCACCACCAGCAGGGACGACAGCATCTCCAACCACCATGGAAGCAACTGATTGTGCTGTGAAAAACTCATGCTGTGTACTACCATGCCCATGGCCACTCTTGCTAGTCGCAGAAGTGCCATGACCAGAAACATCTTTGTATCCACGGCTCTTTGCTGGCATTATTTTGGATTACACAAAATGTTCACAACAAATTTAGATTTCTGAACATTGGGGTGGATTGGAAGTCAAAAAAAACAACTGTGACTTACAGATGCAGATTGAGCCCTAAACAGATGCAAACACACAGACAGATGAAGATTGCGCACTCAAGAGAAGCAGCCACACAAGCACAATAGCACCTTAATCAGTGGTCACACAAAGCCAAAACTGGAAAAAGAATACATTTTGTGGCTTGAGGGCCGCTACAGTGCCAGTCCACTATCTAGATAGAACGAAGCAGTAAAAAATACTGCAGATGGATAACAGATTCAGAGAGCTGCAATTACTGTGTAAAAATGTGTCTGACTTGATGGCATGCACACACACACACACACACACTACAGGTAATGTGCAGAAAATATAACAATTTAGTACACTATATAACCAAATCTTTTAAACAGAATGAAAATATGCACTGCACCACAACAAACTGAAAATAATAAAAAAAATTACTTCAGGTATTACTGTGTGTACATAAACACACAAATACTAACACACACTACTAGTACAAAACAATTAGAAAGACTGCCTTTCTCATGTGAATCTCACTCCACCACAGATACGTCCCTCGCCCAAAGCACACTTCAACAGTGTTGGTCAGTACACAGACTGAATGTTCTAAATTAATATTCAAAATCCACAGAAAAACAATCAACACTCGATGATCTAAGCACAGGAGGGTTTCCTACAATCAATGTACTAAATTTAGACCAAAATAATTGGATCAAAAGAGATTTTTTAAAGCTTTTTCGATGGTTTGATTCTCAGAGCTCTGAAAGCAAACTGTCTCCAGCATTCCACTACACACACTACGCAGAACTGAGGCTGTGCAAGACAATATAGAGCCCATGTGACCTGCCATCCCATGATTCAATGTAAAATTTGCCTCAAATAGCAATATAAAGGTGAAGTCCATTAAAATCAATGGCACTGCATGTTAAAATTAAGGAAGGCAGCAAAACATTGCAAAGTAGTGCAAAGTCCATTGGTTTCAAAGAATTTCACGATAAAAAAAGCGGAGTAATACGCGTCGCATTGTGGAGCACTACATGAATTGAGGGTTAATACGCGAAGTGCTCCACGTAGTGAAGTGAGAGCACTTCGCCCACCTCTACTGGCACTCCTTAAGGAAGGGATAGTGCAACACCTGGAATCCATAGGGGCACAGGATCCAAGACAGCATGGGTTTACAAAAGGAAGGTCCTGTCAAACTAATCTCATAGATTTCTTTGACTGGGTAACCAGAGTGGTGGACCAAGGGGGAGCAGTTGATGTCGCCTACCTTGACTTCAGCAAAGCTTTTGACACTGTTCCACATAGAAGATTGATAAATAAGCTAGGTAGGCTCGGGGTGGTCAGAAGTTGGTCAACTGGGTGGAAAACTGGTTGACTGGCAGAAAACAAGAGTGGTGGTAAATGGTATACAGTCAGAAGAGATGCAAGTCACAAGTGGAGTACTCAGGATCAGTCCTGGGGCCAGTCCTATTCAACATCTTCATTAGTGACCTCGCAGATGGACTAGAGGGTAAGGCTTGTCTGTTTGCAGATGACACCAAGATCTGCAACAGAGTAGATGATCCAGATGGGTGGGCAGAATGAGAAGAGATCTGGATAAACTAGCAGAATGGTCAGAAGAGTGGCAACTGGGATTTAATGCAAAAAGTGCAAAATCATGCACATAGGGAAGAGAAACCCTGAAGCCACTTATAGGCTGGGAGGAGTTGCTAGCAGTCACAAAGGAAGAAAGAGACTTGGGCATCATCATCACTGATGACCTAAAATCATCCAAGCAGACCTCTAAAGCAGTAGGTAAGGCTAGGGGTGTTAGGGTGTATTAGTAGGGGTATCAGTCGTAAGAGGGAGGTAATAATCCCTCTGTACAAGACATTGGTTAGGCCCCATCTGGAGTACTGTGCAGTATTGAGGCCACACCTTCACAAGGACATTAACCAAATTGAGGCAGTCCAGAGAAGGGCACCAAATGGTGCAGGGACTGCATCAGAAGACATATGAGGACAGATTAACGGAGCTCAATATGTATACCCTTGAGCAAAGGAGGAGAGAGGTGATATGATCGAGACATTTAAACACCTTAAGGGCATAAACAAGGTGAAAGAGTCTAACATGTTTAAATATAAGAAAATAGCAGGACAAGAGGACACAGCATGAGATTAGAGGAGGCCATTAAGGGGAATGTGAGGAAATTCTTTTCACAGAAAGGGTGGTAGATGCATGGAATGGCTTACCACAAGAAGTGGTGGCTATGAATACAGTGCAGGGCTTCAAACAGGCATGGGATAGGCATAAGGGAGCAATACAAATGACTATGAATAGATAGGTCACTGACAGAGCAAAGGCCGATGGCACATTTATAAGGTAGAAAAAGAAATGGGCAGACTGGATGGACCTTGCGGTCCTTATCTGCCGCCAACTTCTATGTTTCTATGTTTCTATGTTACTGGTGATGCAGATATCCATACAACAGCATAGAAATCATAAAGATAAGGCTAAATAGCCAGCATATAAAGATGTACATGGTAAAGCCATTCACTATGGTTCTCATTATATATTTTTCAATGGGGAGTCGGGCCTATGATCAGTAGGTAGGGGGTGCCACTAGACAACAGGGAAAAGGGTGGCTCACAGCTACTCTGCAGCTGGCAGCATGAGTTCAGCTACAGAACTGAAGAAATTCCCACTGTTCTCAAACAGGGAACACAGGGGAAGTGCTCTTCTCACTAAGCTGGGTACCTGGGATTTCGGGTGCCCAGAAAAAGTATTTCTTTCCATAACGTAAAAACAAATATCAAAATTGTTTAGCTAGGTTCTGATGTTTGTTTTAAAACTTACAGCACTTTTATACATTTTCCATATTTGTCAGGTCATGGCAAAAATTAACAAGATGGTGGCTGCATGGCACAAAAAATGTTTAGTGCACTGCCAATTCAGTGGCGCAAAACCATAAACCAGCATTTGTGGCATCCAATTTTTACTTTTGCCACAGAACATATCTGAAAACCCCTACTGCACATGCGCAGGTCAGAAAACACAAAATTTGAAGGCCTTATAACTCAGGAACCCTAAAATATATTTTCACCAAACCTATCAAAGGCACTACCTTGGGACATGACACATGTCCCCTGCAAGTTTGAGGGAAACATTATATTCCATGTAGGTTGAAGGGGAAAGCAAAAAAAAAACTTGTTAAGTATAGGAAAAAGTTAGACATTTACAAAAAAAATTACACACGTGGATCTCAGAAACTGCACAAACCACTATCACAAAAATTTCCACAGATCAAGACCATGCCTCCTAGACAACACATACAAAATTTCAGCTCATATCATCAAACGGAGCCAAAGATATTAATGTGCATAGTTGGGGATTTAACATTAAACAGACTACTCAACCTTAACTATAGGGGAGCTACCACGCCCCTATAATATATATTTTATAAGGACACGGTAGTGGCCTTATATTTAGAGTTGAGCAGGGTTTTCTATGTTAAACCTAAAATTTTGAACTTTAACATCTCCGTAACTGTTCAATGGATTTACATGGAATTTTGCATGTGCAGTATTGAGGGGTAGATCTCTTGATGTGCCATGTGTTGTCCTGGTTGAATGTGTGTATAGGATTTATGTGATAAAGGTGAGTACTAAATCTCATCGACTAACAACAGCACTGCAATAATCACCCGAGGTCAAAACTGCTACACACGTCACAGCGACCACCGCAAACAGTGATAGTCACTACATTTTCCTACAGCAACAAAATAAAAAAAAAATTATACAAGGGGCTATGCCCTCTGCACCCCCTAACTTTAATATTACTAATTCTGGGACTTACCAAAAAAAAAAAAAGAAAACCCAGGACAAAAAAAAATCCTGTTCCACACCAGGCCCAAACTCGGGTCTTTGACTTTCATTGGTGGCGGCTCTAGCCATTATGTCAAATGACCAGCTCAGCAGGGTTCAGCCAAACTACTCCACTAATCTTCTTCCTCCGGATGCAGCGAGTGCATCACACTACTACACTCGCTCTAAACCTACTTCTCATTCTTTTGCAGCACTCGCTATTTCTACAAGCACTATTACTGAGTCACACATATTGAGCTGCTCAATAATATGCACTCACATCACATGATACCTGTGGATTCTGAGCTGTGCATAGTTAAAAGGTAAAAGATCACATGTTTGCACTTTTTTGCCATTGTGCTGCGCCCAGATGGTTTGGAATTTTAAGTTGACATTTTCAGGATAGAAACGGCTTGATCCACAGATGTGCCTTTTACTGGTTTGGTGAAAGCATTTTAATTTGTTCTAAAGTTATGACATTTTAAACTTTAAATTTGTGAGCATGCTCAGTGCAGTCTTTTGGATAGCTTCCTGGAATGAAAAAGGAATTTGATCCTCAGGAAAAAGGATCCATTTTCATTAGGGGCCAGTCCTTTTTTGGGAGTGAAATTCCTTTTTCATTTTCTGCCATCTTGTTTTCTTTTTTTTTTTTGAATGTTAAAACTCCCCAAAATGACATCTTGCAGAAACACCAAAACATGGATCTTCCTCATTGGGACTCCATTAAGTAGACTGCAATTTTTGCTGGAAAAAATTACCCCAGAATGTATTTTTTTTAATCCTGTTTTGTGACTTGCTAAGATCCTTTTTTGTGAGCCCTTTTTTGTTCAAACTAAAAAGGATTACGTCTCATGAAAAAGGATTCATGACTTAGTTTTTTTCCCTAATTCCTTTTTCATGCCAAGGGATCCTTTTTCATGTTTATTCAAATACCTCACAGAAAAGAACAATGCACAGGAGGGGGGCATTTTCCAAAGAAAAAGATGCTCAAGGATGAAGGGGCACAATATGAAGTAGGAGGGTGGCAGGTTCAGGGGGAAAATGAAGAAGAACTTCTTCACAGAGTGGGTGGTGAACAAGTGGAACAGCCTACCAACACAGGTTGTGGGAGCGGAAACAGTTACATGATTCAAGAATGCATGGGATAGTCACAAAGGGATCTTGGAAGTTTGGGGAAGGAGCTTAGGTTGACTAGGGTCTGTAGTGTCACTGTAGGCAGGGAAAATAGGGCAGACTGGAGGCCCTTATCTGCTGACAACTTCTATGTTTCTATGTTTGAATGAAAGTATCAAGTGAAAAAGGCTTGGCATGAAAAAAGAATCAGAAAAAAACTAAGTTTGTTTGATACTTTTGTTGAAACAAAAAGGATCCCTTGGCACAAAAAAGGATTTCAAACTCAGCTTTTTTTCTGAATCCTTGTTCGTTTCAAGGAATCCTTTTTCTTTTCGTAGGGCAAAAGATTCATTGAAATGAACAAGGTTATTATTTACTGTTTCCATAATTTTTCTTGATTTTCCCTGGTGTCTAGTGGTACCCTCGGATTTCCCTGCCCTTTTTATGTCATTTAGCCCTGGTGTCTAGTGGCACCCTCAACCCTTTGATCCTGTTCCCCATGGTACTTAAATATGTATTTTTATATTGCAAGATTTTTCCCTGGTGTCTATTGGTCCCCCCCCACGCCTGATTGTCCTCCCTTTTTTTTTTATATATATATATATATATATAATTTTCCCAGTGTCTAGTGACACCTCCCCACCCTTCTATCTATGTGCCAGTAATTATAACATGGATCCTTTGTATCTAGTGGTGCCCCCCCCACCCTCTGTTTTCCATGCATAATTAATCTCTTTGTCTAATGGCACCCTCCACCCTCTGATGCCCTTCCCTGTAACTTGGTTATGTATCCTTCGTGTCTAGTGGCTCCTTCCCAATATCAATGTCATCTGTAATGAAGAAAATGGTCCCTTTATGATTTTTTAACATAAAAAAAGGCCTTCACCAGTCATAACCCCACACACACACCCAGACTGCCCACTAAGCACCCCCCCACTACTTTGCCTGCCAGAGAAGATTCTGAAACCTGTAAAGCTAAACATATGCAGCCTACTACAGTGTTCCATCAATGACAGCATCCAGTACTCCGTCCTACTTGCCTGAGGTTTGTCCTCCTTTCTGAATCCATCAGACATACTGCTTCCCATGAATTATGTCAGAGGACACTGTTCTCTATTCTTCTACAGTTATGTCAGGCTTAAGTTCCTCAGCTTGAGGTTCACTCAACTAAAGTGCACTACAAAGTTCTAATGGTACAATGGCTTCTCTGCTTCTATTCATTTTCATCATCAGATACTGAAGAAGATTCTTGGGGTCTCCCTCGGAGTTCTTCAGACAGCTTCAATCATACAAAGATCTCCATTTTGTTCCTCGGCTCAGAGTTCATCCTCTGACATGCAATATGAAATGTGTACTGGCATTTGCCTTCTGTACGCCAACCGTTCTACATTTTCAAATTCCAAGGAAGGCCCTGTGGGTTCCCCTTGGGCTTTTTCAGATTTGCATACATCTATAACAGACATCCTCCTCTTTCATCAATACTACAATTTTTTTTTCCAAAGAAGGTCCTCTGGGCCCCCCTCAGACTTCTTCAGGCATGCATTCATTTTTTCTAAGATCCTGCAATTATCACTCCATAAAGGTTTAGCTGTGTCATGCCTTATGACAGAGTTGGACACTTCAGATTTCACCTTCATCTCAGCTTGAAAAGAGCCATTTGATTCATAGCTGCTACATCTCTGCCATCCAACAATCTTGCTCCTAACCTGCTAATTTCTCAGCCAGTTCCTGATGCTCCTCTGAAACTTGAGAGTCATAGCTCAGGCTCATCACATCCATATCAGAGTTACAAATATAAGGGTCAGGATTCACAAAGACTTTGTGCTCTGTGCATCTCGGATGCTTCGGCACAAATGAGATGCACCTAGCACCAACTGTGGTATTCACAGAAAATGAGCCAGAGAATGTTCCTGGCACATCCCCTCTGTGAATACCACAGTTGTGCCCAGCCCTGGATGCACAGGCAGAACCCCCTGGTCAGGCTGGGAATCCAATGGAGCAGCGTATCTCCCGATCCGCTGTGCCAAATCCTGCCATTCACAGCCACGGACATGCAAATGGGCCATTAGGCAAGCAAGGTGCAATGGGGCCATTTGCATGTCATTTTGGCCCTATTTGCATGCTCCATGCAGGGATGCACCTGGCAGAATGCACCAGGTACTCTGTATGTGTGGTTGTACAGCCAAAAACACAGCACCCCATCAGTGTATTGCCACCCTCCTCCCGTCCGTGTCATTGATTCCATGCAGCACACAGTGGTGGTAGATATTTGTACAAAGAACCCCCCCCTTCCTGCCTACATCCCTATTTCCATGCCACACACTGCAGCAGTGGATATTTGTACAAAGAACCCCCCCACCCTACCAGCACGCACCACTGACAGCGCTCCATAAGACCACCGTTAGTCCTGCAGACCCCCTACCCACTCAGGCACCCTCTCACCACCCTGCACCCCTGTCCCTGCAGGTCCCAATGATTGGTGGGCAGCACAACCTACCTGCATTTCACCACGGCTGCCCACCGACAGAGCTGTCTGTGAATGACAGCTACAGTACTACTGAAAGCCCATTGGTGGACCGTGTCAACCAATGGGCATGCAGTATGTCCTGTATTCTGTCATTCACAAATTTGAGAATGACAGAGTACAGTACACACTGCAAGCCCATTGGTTGACAGGGTCTACCAATAGGCTGTCAGTAGTATTGTACCTGTTGTTCACATACAGCCCTGTCAGCAGGCAGCCATGGCAGAATGCGGGTGAATTGTGTTGTCCACCGATCATCAGTACCTGCTGGGACAGGGGAGCTGGGTGGGTTGGGGGTGCCTGAGTGGGTGGGAGGGCACCGCTAGAGTGCCAGGGTTTACCAATGTTGGTCCATATGATGGATGTGGTTTGGGGACAGGGGGTACTGCTGAATCACCAGAGCAGTGTTGATGGTTCAGTGCACTCTGCTATCGGGTCTGGCTGGCGAGGGAGGTCTGTTACATCTCCTCTACCACTGCAGTGTGCGGCATGAATCAGGGGATTCAGGCAGGGAAGGGGGTTCTGATCTTTGCACAGTACCACCGTGCTGAGTGCCATGACAATAGGGATGTGGGTAGGGATCTGGGGAGCTGTATTTCATTCTCTACCACTGCAGGGAGCAGCAGTCTAATGGAGATGCTGGCAGGGAGGGGGAAGTTGTTAATACTGCTTAACTGCTGCAGTGTGCGGCAAGCACCCATAGAGTCAGGCAGGGTGGGGGGGCATACTGGACTGCCAGGGTGGGCAGGCTGCCATGCTGCTGTCTGCATCATGGTAGCCTGCCTGTGGGTGGCCATTCACTTACATCTACATGAAGTAGATGTATCTTTGGGAGACGCATCTCCAGACTTGCCCCAGGGATGTGCCTCCAAGTTGGGCTGTGAATGAGGCTGTGCACCATATGCATGGGGACTCCCCCTGCACAGCCCCTTCAGATGTGCCACATATCATTATGGGCAGTCTGTGGCACATCTGTGATGCGTCGGTACATCAGGGATGCGCTGATGCATTGGTCCCCTTTCAGAATTGTGCCAGTGAGCAAGTCGGGGATGCTCTAGTGCATCTCAGAAGCACTGGGCTCATCCCATTTGAGAATTCTGCCCATTGTTTCTTGCCTTCTTCTGCTCTGGCTTTGCCATATCTGCTATCCTGCCATTCACCAGCCATATCAAATGACAATGTTCCTCCAAGTGCTTCATCACCAAATGCGTTACAGTTTGTTTTCACAATTGCCGACTTGTTAGATTTCAAGTCCCAATTTTTCCTCAGACTCTCCAAGTTCTTATTCAGGTCCTCAGCAGGATATCATAGATGGACAGGCATAAATCTGATGTCCCTCCTCAGACTGTCCTTTGGTCAGCTACAGACTAACATCATGCAGAGATGTTCCATTATACTGAAGTCAAAAGATCCCAGTGGTATATAAAACCTAGAATGCTCCCTCACTTCCTGCTGATGTCATAATGTGTCTCATTCTGCTTTTTGTCCAAAAGTGAAGAATCAGACTTGTTTATTTATTGGCATCCAAGCAGTGATATGGAAGCCACATCTCTGTGAATATCATCAGGCCTTCTCCTCAGAGCTGCTGTACTAGCCCATCTCCATCAAATTGAACTGTTACGCTGACTGACAAACTGTTTTGTCCACCTACCAAGCACTATGCATACTCCTGTCTCCTGTGTGGCTCCTCACCAGTTGCCTAATCTTTTCCTTGAATATGTCTAATGTCTCACAATCCACTATTCAGTCAGACTGATGGATCAGTTGGAGAAACTTCTGCTTCTTTCTTCTCTTGAGGCTGTTCCTCAAGATTACTTGCCTCCCTTCACTTTCACTCATATAGACGACGAGAACAGTAACTAACCTACAGGAAAATGATTTGCATTAACTGTACCGATGAAAGGCTACTCAAGTTTTGGCAATTTTCATCTCATCTGCAGTCTTATGGAAATCCTATATCATGTGTACTTTTAAAACCATGGTAATCTCTTTTATTTGTTTTGTGTACAGGAAAACTTTTCCAAAGTACTATTTCCTGCCTTATATCAATGAATATCACTTACGACTTAACTTCTAACTTTAATCATCCCTGAATTATTTACCTAAATCATCTACCTCTGGACTGATAACATCTTTTTGGAGCCACTGCATTTGCATGTAGTCATTTCTAGTTTGCCAAACCTCGTAATCAATCCAACAATCAGTGGGTATATCAGTATAAATCTTCTCATGATTTTCAGCAAGCCTAAAAATTCTGGTTCACCAAATGCTCACTACCCAAGCTACTCATACTTCACTTATTTTTATTAAGAGAATCAGAATTACAAACCTTCGAGTCACAGACTCTTTTGCAAAGGCTTTACATCATGGAAGGTACAAAACAAGGATACAGGAAATGACAAACATATCAGGTACAGGTAATAAACAATATTATACAGGATAAAAATGATACAAGGTCAAATAAACACATTAAATAATTAATCAGACTTTGAAGAAGTATTCCTTATTTGTACCTTCCAAACAACTCATTGATCATGTCCTCGCATCCATTATGCTGCCTTGGAATTATTTTGCATATGACAGCTATTCATCCAGAATTCTATGCTTTTTCATAGGTGGCAGTATAGTACTACGATCGAGGGAACTGAATTGCAGCTGTAGACCTGGGTTTGAATCCCACCACCCCCACTTGCATACTATGTGACCTTGAGCAGGTCTTTTAACTTCTTTCTGCTCCCTGGTCGAACATGGAAACAAGCTTCAGCTTAGTGTGCATTTCCTGGTTAAACAATTTTGCCTTTCCTTTGCCCTTCATCAAATCCATCCATCCTTCCTCAAGTTTTCTCATGCTTGGTTAAAAATTTTTTCATAACAACTATAAGCTTCTAAAATATTTCCATATAGATGGACTGTATTCTGGATGTCATCGGACATGCTGCATACTACATTAATTGTTCTGGTCTCATCAAATTGTCCAACCTTCTCTCCTCAAAAGAGATGCTTAATTCATCCACTTTTTCTGTGGAGAATCCACACAGAGGGCATTCAAGATATCAAATTACTTCCACTTTATTATGACTGTCTTCTCTCAGGAATTCAAATTATTACTCGATTCATCATAATTGGTGCCTAGAAGCTTCAACTGACTCCCGCTAATTGGCTTCAGGTCTTCTTCAACCTTTCTGACTTCATCAATCATACAACAAGATACATCTGATAATTCTTTACTATGGCTTGGAATGAATTCTCATGCTCATCAGGACAATTCTGCACATAGAGTCAGTACCATCAGCATCCTGCTCTGTTATCAAAAATCTTGGAAGATAGACCTTCATGCTAGAAACATTCATCTAAAAGTAGTCAAGCATCTAAGCTCATCTCCTCTTAGTGTGCTGGGGTGCAGTTCAATAGCCATGGGTCCTCAGAGGTTTCCTCCATGGGGAGGAGTCCTCTCCTATGTGTTAGTTCACACTTCCCATGAGTTGCAGAAGGTAATCTCTTTCTTTTTGGGTCTTTCATTCCCCATTGCCACTCAGCTCATCTACTGGGGGTGGGACTTGAAAATGGCCAAAGTTAAGTATACACAAGCACCATTCATTATTCACCAAACATTGAATGGGAGGGCTTTGGTCATGATTCAGTGTGGGGGAATAAACTTCACCCACTACTCTAATAAAAGCTAGCATCCCCTGAAATTTACGCTCAGAGCATTTTGAGCTCCCACCATTCTTCCCACCTCCTCCTCCTCCAGCACTCTTCTTACCCTTACTGCTGGGCCTTTCATTCCCTATTGCCACCCAGCTCCTCTACTGAGGGTGGGAATCAAGAAAGGTCAACGTTAGGTTTACACAAGCACCATTCACTATTCACCAAACATTTAATTTTGTTTATTTGTAATTTTTTACCAGGAAAGGCACAATAAGCTATTGTAGCTTGTTTTAACATGCATCCTGGGAGTGAGGGTTAATGGGCATGTTTAATTGACAGGGGGAATGCTAGCAAAGACACCAGGGATAATCTCACAGTTTTCTTCAATAAGTGCCATGGGATCTTCCAATTCCATCTGGACAATGACCACAGATGGGCAGAAGGGACTTCGGGTAAATGTCTCATCTCATCAAGCAAATAACTTTGGTATTTATGTTATTTATCACATTTAAGCAGCCACAGACACTCCAGGGTTACCTAAGATTGTTTGGGCCAAGGATTATGTGTGCCTGCTACATTTGAGGAATAATAAAGTAACTCAATATTTGCAAAATGGTACAGTAAGCAGTTTCAGTCTGAAAGTGAATTTGCTGTTTTCTTGCTTGGCTTCAGTGAAAGATGCTGGCATCTTCTATGGATGCACTGGGCCCTGCACTAGGAGATGCAATGTGTCTTTTTGTAGAGTCTGAACACTAGCCCTCCCAATTGCTTATAAAATTATTAAAGAAATCTCTTCACCCTGTCCCTCTGCTACCTGTACCCTTCCTGCTTCCACAGCTGCCCATGAAACCCCATAGTGAAAGGCAAACTCCTAGTGCACAATAGAGTAGTTTTCATCAGAATCCTTACCAACCTAATTGGATGCCTCAGATTCTGAGCTGTTTTTTTGGAATTCAGAATTTTGATATTGAGGGCCAAAAATCCAAATTCCAAATAACATTTATCGGAGGCACAAGGAGGTCTTGTAAGAGCAACATGATTACAAGGCAATCATCTCTGCAGTGCAGTGGATTCCTGATCAAAGGTGTCATGGTACCCACTAGGGAGGGAGCAATTCTTGATCTGGTACTGGTGAATGGAGACCATGTTCAGGACATCCAGAGTGAGAAGCCCCAGGGAGGGAGTGACCAACATACAGTGTGAGTCTGGTTGAACATGGGGAGAGAGAGAGAGAGAAGATAAACACAAAAACCAAGGTCTTAGACTTAAATAGAGGAGACTTCAGGAAGATGGGGGATCTGCTAAGGTGTCACCTGGTTAGCCTCAGTGAAGAGATGTGGGTGGATCAGAAAAGGTCCATCATCAAAGAGAAGACAGCAATGGCTATAAATGGTTGGTCAAAGCCAGGAAGGTACTGTAGCTAGCAGAAGGGATAAAATCAAAATCTGGCATGGCTGCAGCTGACAGGGCAGATGGAACATGACACTTTTCGGCAACTCCGGAGCACCACTGGCTGTCCGCCATGTCCAATATGGTCACTGGTGCTTACTGCACATGCATGTGTTCTCATGCATGCACAGATAACTGCAGTGGCCATACTGGACATGGTGGACAGCCAGTGGCAGAGTTTGGCATGCCCAAAATGGACACCGGAGTTATCTGCGCATGCACAGAAACTTGCACATGTGCAGTAAGCACTGGCAGCCATATTGGATATGGCAGACATTGCCGTATTTCAGCCGCCAAACAAAGAACATATATTCATAAAGCCATCTACAATGCAGGTTACAGTGGTGACTCCCTTGACCTGAAGCTGATTGTACTAGTCCTAGATGAAATCCTTGAACCCCTGACAAAGATCTTCAACCTCTCTCTAAGGCTGTCTCAATTCCCATCCCTCTGGAAACAAGCGACTATCACACCTGTACATAAAAGCAGTGATAGGTCACTGCATACCAACTACAGACCTATCTCCATCCTCCCCTCCCCTCCCTTATCTAAAGCCCTGGAATGAATTGTATCAGACCAGCTAGTTGAGTATCTGGAAAAATATGAAATCCAGTGGCCAGAACAACATGGTTTTAGAAAAGGGCATAGCACCACCACCACACTGTTGGAATTTATGGGGTTTATCCATACCACTCTCAACCAAGGAAACTGTGTGGGTGCTGTATGCATTGACCTAACAAAGGCCTTTGATATCATCAGTCATCCACTCTTACTCAGGCAACTGCCAACTATTGGGCTCTCCAAAGATGCCCTGCTCTGGACCACTAGCTACCTCGAGGGAACGGCTCAGTGAGTTAGGATTGCTAATGTCACTTCAGATAAGAAACCAGTCCTCTCTGGAGTACCACAGGGGTCCATCCTAGGACCACTACTCTAGAGGGGCAGCTGCAGCATGACTTCAAATGAGCTGAGAAATGGTTCAGCTCACACAAACTGGTCCTGAACTACAGCAAAACAAAGGTTATGACTTTCTGCAATACACAGATCAAACATAACTCCCTACTCATCATCATCAAAAAACAATCAGGGGTCACACTGGAACAGGTTCCACAGTTCCAATACCTTGGCGTCACTCTGGACTGTTCTCTCTTACACTTTGCACATTGACAATGTTGCAAAGGCTGCTAACATACGGATTGCCCTGCTCCACAGGCATAAGACCTGCATGACTGCTGAGGCCCTTAGAGTGGCTATCTACAGCTCTGTCACCTCTATCATAGACTATGGGCTTGTCATCTATGGCCCTGTTTCTCCTACTGCCCTCCGCAGGATATCGGTGGTGCTCAACAAAGCATGCAAACTTCTTACGGGCGCTGCCTGCCTTACACATACCTGTGACCTGTTCACCCAGTCTGGGTGGCTCCCTCCAAGATCCAATAACAGACCTGCCTGTTAACCAAAAAGGTTCTCTTCGGGCTCATGCTGCCATGGGTTGAAAAGCTCCTTACTTCCCACTGCAGCACCCAGTACATCTGAAGTGCTGTATGTCAAACCTTCCAGGTCTCCAGATGCTGGACCACACTTGGTCAGAGGTCATTCACCCACAGGGCCCCCCATTAGTTCAATACACTCAACAAGGAAACACATACAGCTACTATGCTCAGCCCCTTTAAAAGGCAACTACAACTTCACCTCTCTACAACCAGCCTATGTGACTGCTTCTACTAAGGGACCACCTCTACATCCATGCTTGCTATTGTTTACCCTAACCTACCTCTGCCCATATACCTTTGACTTCTGTTTTCTAATACTCGACTATCCAATCCCCCATCCACCACTACCTCACCCACCCCCTCTCATCAGTAGACTCTTCAGACATCTGCCCCTTCAACCATACACTTCTCAAACCTACTCCCACCCCCAAGACAATGGCTCTTCATCCTGCCCACTCCCTCCTGACCCCTCCTACCCTGCCCACCCCAACTGTGTTCTAAACTGACTTAACCTTGCTAATTCTGCCTTTCTCCATGAAATACTGTATTTTGTTTTTGAGACCCTGTAATATTATCTACCTTTGTTTGTATGCTAACCTTCCATCTTTTCACATGGAAGCTCTCTAAAGGAGCAGTTCTTGCTCAAAGGTGTTTGTAGAACTAGAGCTGAATAAAATAAAAAAATAAAATAAAGTAGTGTAGTGGACACACATCTGCCTCCACTACCAGAACTCCAAAAAAAAGGAAGCAATGGTATCCAGGAGCTGAGCACGTGGGGAGCTGCAGAGAGAACTGCTTTTATTTTTCTGTTGATAGATATCCTTTGCTCTTCTAGTCCCAAACTCTGAAGAGCAGCAGCTGCTTCTGTTTCTGAACAGTGCAGCTTGGTTTGGTTGCTGGAGGCCAAAGTGGAGCCATGTGCATCAGTGCCTGAGGAGAAGCCACTGATAGCAGGACAGCTATGCATGTTTTAATTTTTGAAAAGGTATGCCATCTATTTCACCAACGCATAGCACTACACGGTCTTACCAGTCCTTCTTTTTGTGAGCCTTGGCTGGGTTTGTTTCTTCCTCTGCTTTTCTTTTTTGTTCCCCCAGTTCTTATATCAACTGCTCTAGTGATGGCAATTGAGCAGGTTTGAGGATGACAAGAGACGCCATTCAGACTGGCGCCGTGGACGGAGCCTGACCCTGGTTGATTACTGAAGCGACTCTGGCAATTGGAGTGTATTTGGGAAAACTAAACTGGCTGAACCCCTTCAGAATAAGGAGACTCTGCTGTAAATTCTGCTGACTTTGGTATAAAAGGGATGTAATTCACTTTTTTTTTTTTTAAAGCTTCGCTGTTTTCGTTTTTCTTTTTTTAAGGGCTGTGTTTGTTTTATTAAACTCAAGCAGAATGCTTTTGTTTTGATTTTAAATATATTTGGTTTTTAATATATTTAATACATTTATACAATTAATGTTCTTTAACACATGTTTGATTTTCTCAGGGGTTATTACCCCATGTGATCCCTTTCTATTCTCCTATTCAGGGTACTAATAGCGGTTGCATGGCATTTATGCTTTAGGATTTTTGGAAGCGCATGTTGATTTCCTTAGCACTGTGAAAGGAATTTGTAAGGCGATTCATTTTATGCTAAATCGTAAAGGATCTAGTTTTTTTTTCTACCCATATCTTACTGAGTATTTGCGAGTTTTAGCATCACTTTTGAGGGTCAGTAAGAGTAGACGGGTTGAATAGTCTTGCCAGGCTATCAATGAAAACTAGGCTGCCATAGAAAGTTGAAGTAACAGAGTGATAGGAAAACTTGGGGTTTCCTAGATCACTGGATTTCAGCTGCATATTATATATCTAAATTTGCACTGTAAGGAGTAAGTACTTATTTTCCTTTATTGCAGGAGTACTCATTTTAACTCTTTTAACATATGCTGTATGATCTGTGAAGCAGGGTTTGCTGCAAATTTAATAGAATCATCTTTTGTAAATTGTATTCGATACACTACAGATACATCTGTATCTTTATTTGTTTTACCAGATATTATCGATACTATAGATTTATAAGAATTAGCCATGCCCTCTCATTTTTATATGTTTAATTTAGCTCCTGTTTGCTGATAAAATAGCTGTTGTAATGTATTTTATAGCTATCGATTACAACAACCCTTAATAGACTTTCAGTAGTTTTAAACAATAAGTAATTTTTTTTTGTTTTAGTGTCTGCATGCTGCACTTTGGATAATTTGACCCATGATCATATTGCTTGGTGGAATATTGAACCGTTTCTCTGTGTTTTAATTCTGAGTGTCATGGATCATTTTTGATTGGTATTGTACTTTCCTGTGCAATTCCTGCCTCCCTCTTTCCTTTTTACTGAGTCCTGGAGAACTGATAAAGGAATGATAAAGGAACTGAAGACTTAAAAATAAGAAAAGATAATTGGTTTACATGATATCAAGATTTATGGATTTTAATAAATCATGGGAGGATGGTATGGTATCCGAGGACTGGAGGAAGGTGGATGTGATTCCCCTTCATAAAAGTGGGACCAAGACAGAGGCAGGAAACTACAGATCTGTCAGTTTGACCTCTGTGGTAGGGAAAGTGATGGAGTCACTTCTGAAGCAAAGAATTGTTGAGTAACTAGAGGCCAGTGAGGCACAGGACCCAAGGCAGCATGGGTTCACAGCGGGAAGGTCATGTCAGACAAATCTAATAGATTTCTTTGACTGGGTGACCAAAGTAGTAGACCAGGGAGGGGCTGAGGACATGGCCTACCTAGACTTTAGCAAGGCATTTGACACAGTCCCACACAAAAGATTAATAGTCAAATTAACCAGCCTGGGAGTGGGTCCCAGGGTGGTAGCCTGGGTAAAACATTGCCTGGACAACAGGACACAGAAGGTAATAGTAAATGGAGTCCACTCTGAAGAAAGAGGGTTACTAGTGGGGTACCGCAGGGTTCAGTACTAGGTCCAGTCCTTTTAATGTCTTCTAAGTGACATTGCAGAGGGCTGGAAGGAAAAGTATGCCTCTTTGCAGATGACACAAAGATCTGCAACAGGGTTGATACACAAGGAGGTGTGGAAAGGATGAGAAGGGACTTGGCAAGGTTGGAGGAATGGTCAGAAGTATGGCAGCTTGGATTCAATGCAAAGAAGTGCAAAATAATGCACCTGGGAAACAAGAACCCAGGGGAAGAATACACAATGGAAGGGAGGTAGTAACAACAACAAAAAAGGAAAGGGACCTGGAGGTAATCATATCAGATGACCTTAAGGTTAGCAAGCAATGTGAGAAGGCAGTAGGGAGGGCTGGGGGTATACTGGGATGCATAGGGAGAGGCATCATCAGCAGAAAACAGGAAGTTGTTATCTCTCTATACAGACAATTGGTGAGACCCCATCTGGAGTATCCAGTTCTGGAGACCCCATCTCCGCAAGGACATAGACAGGATAGAGGCAGTCCAGATGAGGGCAACTAAAATGGTGCAGGGTCTGCATGAGAAGCCGTACAAGGACAGACTAAAGGAGCTTAATATGTATACCCTTGAGGAAAGAAGGGAGAGGGGGGACATGATAGAAACTTTTAAGTACCTCAGTGGAATCAACAAAGTCCAAGAGGGTAGCATCTTTCAGAAAAAGAGACGTGCAAGAACAAGGGGACACAATTTAAAGATAGAGGGGAGGTTCAGGGGCAATGTGAGGAAGTATTATTTCACAGAGAGGGTAGTGGATGCATGGAACAGCCTTCCTGAGGGGGTTGTGGGGTCTAAAACTGTGGGAGAATTCAAAAATGAATGGGACAGACATAAGGCAATTCTTGTGGGGGTAGGAAGAAATAGGCTGTTGGTTAACTAGGATCTGCGGCCTATCCTGTAGGTAGGGAAATGGGCAGACTAGATGGGCCAAGCGGTCCTTATCTGCTGTCAAAGTCTATGTTTCTATGTTTCTATGATATCAAGATTTATGGATTACAGTTGCTTGTTGGTCTCTAGTCTCCCACTTTTGAAGAATTACAGCTTACAGGTTTTCCCTTTGGAAATTGGATTGGACAAGACTGGACAAGGCTTGTAGATCTCCTGGTTAAATTTATGGTTCATTTATTGTTCACTTGAACTGGCTATTGTAAATACTGTTATTAGAATTATAGAGTTATGACAGTCACATGATGGCAGCCTAAGCATAAGCAGCAAAACCCTACCGCTCTGTTCCACTCCCGAGTTAACCCTCTGCTTATACCACTGCATTGGACAATTTTTTGCCTTTTAATCACGGATCTAATACAGAACAACTTACAGGTGTGTGCAGCTTCACAAACAATGGCAGCCTATATGGGCAAGGCGCCTCTGCAGCATTCTCCACTGCTGTCACCAGAGAAGGACAAAGTTCCTCAGAGGCTTAAGCAGCAACCCATAAAGGTGGCTACAGGATCCACGCCACTCACTGAAGAAAGATTTCTCTAAATAATGAGACCAATACAACATGCAATTTCGGGCATTAACAACGAATTACACTGCATCAAAACCGCAACTGAATCTTTTACAGTCCGAGTCAGGGACTCCAAAGTGAGAATTACTTCCATGGAAAAAAAGCAAGATAAAATGGCACTTGATTATACTGCTACCACAAGGAGAATCAGAAAACTGGACGAAAAACTAGAAGACTTAGAGGGCCGAAGTCAGAGAAACAATCTCTTGGTCATTGGAATACCAGAGTTAGAGGAAGGTAACTCTCCAATCCTCTTCCTGAAAAAACTTTGTGAGAGAATTGCAGGGCCATCACCGAATGGGCCAAATTACATGATCGAGAGATCCCAGCAGGCTCTTCACCCACCACCGCCACCTGGCTCCCCACCTTGCCCCCTCATCTTTAAGCTGCTCAACATCTTGGATAAGCAGCACATACTGGCCAAGGTGAAAGCATTACAAGAAGTACAGTGGGAAGGGAAAGGCATCCGCATCACACAGAATTTGCCACAATCCATCTGTACTAAATGGCAAGAAATGCACCCATTAGTATCCAAATTAATCGCTGCAGGGAAGTCGTTCCGAATTAAGTATCCTGCAATCCTCCAAGTTAAAATTGGAGATCATTGGCAAACGTACAACACGCAAGAGCAAACCCGGCATGAGTTAAAAAAAGCTCTTCCTGATCTGTTTGGTTGACTCCTTCTCGGGTTATGGATAGGATAGTCTAGGAGACATGGAGCTGGATCCTCAGAAATGGGCAAGTTAAGTTAAGTTGAGTTCTTTAGAGTATTTGGAATATTAACTTTTGGAATCTCAGTGCCTGCTCAGTGCTCCATCTAATCGAGCGGTGTGAACCGACCAACGTGAACAAAAGCACCCGAACCCGAGATGCCACAGTGTTTCAATAGAGTTGGTTTCAGATACGTGACAAAATGTTTGTTCTCGACTCTGGGAACTTTGTCTTTCTGAAAAGTATCAGGGAAGACCCAATCTGATTTAATTTGACTTCCATGATGCGACGCCTGGCTGTGATGGACTATAAACATTGCTGGTGCTTCCACAGTTCGGCTGGTGCTCTTTCTTTTCTTCATAAATGGACAGGTTAAGTTATATTAAACTACTCTAAAGTATTTAGAATATTACCCTCCGAAAACTCAGCACCTGCTCAATGTTCCGTCTAGATGAACAGTTTGAGCCGACTGACGTAAATAACAACGGCTGAACCTGAGATGTCACGGTGTCTCCACAGAATTTGTTTCAGATAAGCGATCAATATTTTGTTTTTGACTTTGGGAACTTTGTCTCATCAGGGGAGATTTAATTTGACTTAATTCGACCTCCTTGTGTGTGTTGAGGTGACACTGGCTGTGTGGGAGTGTAAACATTGCTTGTGCCTCCACTATCTAACTAGTGTTCTCTTTTCTTTCTTTTTTCTTCCTTTTTTCTTATTTTATTACACCCAGTCTCCCTAAAATCCTTTTTGTATTACAGGGGTAGAAGGGGATCGTTATATTCAATTGCTTACCTTTGCTGACTCGAATTTATATGAGTAAGAGAAAGATAATTTATGACTGGCACAATTTGATAACTAGTTAAACATTAAATGAAAGCACCCTGAAAGCCGCTAGTGATAATTTCCATTTAAGTACGCATCGGGGAGCGGGACATGGGGGGGTGTTGGATACCTGAAGGCTTGCATTACGAAATCATTTGGCAGTAAAATAAGTTAGTGCAGTTATATGAACTGGGGATAGCTGTTAAAATTATTTTAAAGGGATTTTTGAGGTGGGATGGAGGAGACAGGGATATACTGTTTCTCTTTTATTGGTTTAGAACTGGTACCAAATGCTCAGATACTCATATCATTGGATCTATTGTTTCTTCTGTAACATTTAGGTTATTGATTTTCCTATAATAAATGTGTGGACTGTGTACTATAGTAAGCTGGAATGTTAAAGGGACCAGAGACAGATGCAAAAAGCAAGTTATCCTTAAACACCTGTTACATCTAAAAGCTGGAATAGTATGTTTGCAAGAAACGCATCTTAAGAGGGAAGATACCTCCTTACTGTGCAAAGGTTGGGTTGGGCAAGCCTTTGGATCTGGCGGGTCCACTAACCAGGGGGGGAAGTTGCCATATTATTTAATAAAAATACCCCTTTCAACCTAGAGCAAGAGATATGGGACCCTTGTGGCTGCTATTTACTACTCCATGGGTCTCTATACTCCCACTAGGTCCTCTTAGGATCCATATACAGTCCTAATGTGGATTATCCTAACTTTTTTACCTCTCTATTGGACTTGATGATCACCAATTCATGAGGAACAGTCTTTTTAGGTGGAGACTGGAACATCACTCCCCAGTTCTATTAGATAGATTGGACCCTAAGCGATCCGGTTTATCCCCAACACAAAGAGCACTTAAAGATCTTATACTCAGAGAAGGATTAATCGATGTGTGGAGAGTCCTGAATCCCTCAGAAAAAACAATATACTTTCTTTTCCTCCCCCAATCACACCTGCTCCCGAATAGACTATTTCTTAATTAGCTCCCATATTCTTCCTGGAATATTAGATGGTAATATACATCCACTTGTTATTTCAGACCACTCTCCTGTCTCTATCACCTACATTTTAGGCCTGGAATAAAGAGAGACTGTCTTTGGTGCATACATAGCCAACGTCTTCAAATCCCCCACACTAAAACTCATCTCAAAAACTTCATCTCCAACTTCCTAGATATTAACATGGGATCAGTCTCTCGAATTGATCTTGTCTGATCCACTTTGAAATATGCATTGAGGGGAAAATGCATATGCCTGGCATCTATTAGGGCCAAGCAATCAAAGTTCCAAATTGAAACCCTCCTCCACTCAATTGAGATACTGAAAAGGACTATTAGCTGCCACTCATTAGCAGAGGACTGGATTAAATTACATAAGTTACAGGCACAGTTTTCCGATTTGATGTCCCAAAAAGCAGAGCTCTCTCTACGGAGAACCAAACTTAAATATCTAGAATCCAGAGGAAGAGCTGGCAAACTCCTTGCTATTCAAATCAAGCAAGTGGAAATGGAGCGTTCCATATGAAGCATATATTTAGCTAATGTTGGCCCCTTAATAACAGATTTGAGAGAAATTGCCTTGGGATTCAAACAATATTTTACCAATTTATACAGTATCTCAGAAGACGAAGCTCCAACGGAACAAGAAATACAGAACTACTTAAACCTCTTATCTCTCCCTAAGTTATCCCCAAATGAGGCTTCCTTAATAGGAAACCACATCAAGGAAAGGGAAGTTAACCTAGCAATCCAGCAACTCCCTCCTGATAAATCTCTGAGCCAGGATGGTCTTTCAACCAACATCTACCAAGTATATAAACTAGAGCTCACCCCCTTGCTGATGATGGTGTTTAATTCCTGGTTCAAGAGTGGCCTTTCCGACCCTTCCTATTTAGAAGCTCTCATAACTCTTATCCCCAAAACCAATAGAGACCTTCATTATCTAGACAATTACTGCCCCATATCATTACTCAATGTAGACATTAAAATCCTGGCCAGGATACTTGCTAATTGCTTAAGCCCCTGATGACTAAGCTTATTAGCAATGAGCAAGTAGGCTTTATGTCTGGAAGATCCTCTAGTGATCACATGCGAAAGTTGCTTCATTTCCTCTCAATAACTCACAACTCAGAGTCAAAGGCTGCTCTCATCGCATTAGATGCGGAAAAAGCTTTTGATCATGTCTCTTGGGACATCCTCTTCACAACTCTTTCCCACTTTGGTTTACCACACTCATTTATTAAGTGGATTAAATTACTTTATACAACTCCAACAGCCTGAGTTTGGTGCAATGGCATTCTCTCTAGCTCCTTCCTTCTTTCTGCACTGAGGTACCAGACAAGGCTGCCCCCTCTCTCCCCTTCTTTTTAATTTATATTTAGAACCCCTTATCTGGAGATTACTCACATCTCAAAACCTCCATGGAATCACTGTGGGGAGGCAACAATATCTCCTATCAGCTTATGCTGATGATTTGTTGCTTCACATGGAAAACCCTGAGGTTGGCATCCCAGTTCTTCTTCAGGAAATTGCATCTTTTACAAAGGTCTCTTTCTATAAACTTAACTTTTCCAAAACTAGTGTATTCCCACTGAATTGTAGATTGTTATCATCCGATGTACAAAATTTTGGTCTGAAATGGGAATCGAAATCTTTGAAATATTTAGGTATCAAATTGTCTAGAGACATCCCCACAATGAAAAAGGAACATTTCACTAACCTATTAAGTACAATTAAAATGGATCTTGATAGGTGGAACTTTCTCCCAATTTCTTTATGGGGAAGGATTAATATAGTCAAACTGAATGTGTTACCCTGTATCATTTACCCTTTACATATGTTAGGATTCTTTTTCCCCAAATCATGTTTTTTATCTTTATGAAAGATGTTAAACCAATATATATGGAAAGGGCAAAGTGTTAGAAGGGCTTACCACAAACTTACTGCATCAAAACCACATGGTGGGCTTTCCTTTCCACCATTTTTCACCTATTATGGGGCTGGTCATACAAGTAAGTTATTGGATACGTGCATTGGGAGAGGTAAATGTAGGATCATACATTCCCCCCTTGCTAAGCATTGAGAAGACAGTTGCTCTTAAAAATTCCTGTATGCTTCCTGTTTTGCTCTACACTCTCCCAAAATATATCCCCTGTAAATTATGGAAAACTCCAATAGGATGGTCCCTAAGAGCATTGCACCAAGTACAAAAACATCTGGATTTGGACTAGCATAACTCTCTGGACTAACCACTACTAGGCAATCCCACTTCCAGATTCAGAACAAAACTATGTCCGTGGCCTTCATGGACTTCTTTGGTAGGTCTTCGGCTTGCAGATATTGTCTGCAATGGCAAAGCCCTTCCCTACCCTCAATTCCAATCAAGATTCTCTCATACAGCTAGAAATTCCTTTAAATACTGGCAGGTTAGACATGCAGTAATCTCCTTTCTAAGTAAGATGCCTCCACCAGGTCCCATTAGGACTGAGTTATTCTCCCTCTTACAGATCGCTGACCAGCCACATTCAGTATCCAAAGTCTATAAGGAGCTACAGTGTCTTGATACTCAATTGCCTAAAGGGATTTGTTACTACTGGGTTCATAAACTCTCTCTCGAGGAGACAACGGAAGTTTGGCAACAAATGTGAAGGAACCTATATAGATATGTTAAACAATACAGGCTCTGTCTAGTTCAATATAACATTATGTATAACCTATACTTCACCCGAGCTAAACTGCATAAGATTGGGAAACTTAACTCCTCACAGTGTCATAGATGTCTTGGAACAAATAGGTATTCATACTACATGTTATGGACTTGTCCTAAAGTCCAGTTATTCTGGCAAGCCATCAAAAATTCTCTAGATCCCCTATTGGGACTTGAACCATTATTTTTGCCAGAAGCCTGCTTGCTTAACTATTTATCCTCAGGAACAATTAAACAGAGATGAGCCTATATGGCCTTAATAACCGGTGTAGCCAAACTGGTTATATGAGACACTGGGTGGATACCTCATTGCCTACAGTGTTGGAATGGCACAAAGAAATGCTTCTGGCTCTCCAACTTGAAAAGCACATAGCTATGATGCACAATAGATTACAATCCTACTTGAATAAATGGGGTTCTCTTGATGCTCTTCTAACAGCATGGAAACCATAGATCCCCATGTGACACACTTGTTAGTTAAAGTTTAGTGTATTAATATCAATAAACTTCTGCATTTGATACAATTGAAGAAGGGAATAAGTTAAGATATTTTGTTTGGGGATTTTGGAACTTTTCTTTTCCTTTTTCTTTTATTTCCTCGTTGATTATAAACGTGTATACCATGTTTTGCATGCAGTCTCATAGCTCAGAGGCAATTTATATTTCTGTAACCCAGACTGATTGCTAGAATCTACTTCTGTGCCATGAGTAAAATCTGAATAAAATGTATTGAATTAAAAAAATAAGAATTATAGAGTTACTATAGTGATATAGAACCAGATATTACCACAACAAATATGTATACTAGGAGTGGGAGAGTTTTACTTAAGAAGAATAAATCTTCCTCGGAAGCACTTAAAATGAACGGTAAAAATGGGTGTGTTTATACACAAGATTTGTCACTTTCAGTTATACCATTCTCATCTACACCTAAAGTTGAAGTGCAAAATACTATATCACTAATAATAGAGGAAGTAAACTATGATTACAGACAATTATCTAATGTTGACTCTTTTAACCCTAATAATTCTACTAATCCTATTAATGCCATGTTTAATGTTATGTCTCATCCTGGGAGCTTTTTAGATCATTCCCAGCATTCTTGGTCCCCTGTGCATACTCAGCATGTATTGGAGCAAATGGAGGAAATGGGGGAGATGGGGGAAAATTATTCAGCTCATACCCACCCAAATCCAACCTTAGAAGTTAACCCCTTAGAGTATGGTGAACGAGGGGCATTGAAACATGGAAATGGAATTTATATACAGCTGGAGAACAACAGTAGATCAAGTAATATTTACCTCTGTTCTCTCATTCTTTCTTCCCCTAAATATCTTAAGCAACTTAAACACCATAAACACCATCGGCAAGGGAAAATTACAGATAATTTTTATTTACCAAAAGCCAGTTTTGTACATAATGATAGTTCCAATAACACCATAAATGAAAGTAGGGAGCCCAGTATAAATGCACAAGGGATAGTCTTAGATATGAATAAGAGACCAACGACAGAGGGGGATATCATTTCTTTACACCTTACAATGCTTAATCTTTTTAGTCCATTGAAATCTAGTGTTATCACGTTAAGTGATGCCATGCCCACTTCTCCATTGTCTTACCCTCCCCAGGGAAACTATTCTATCCTAGCAGGTTCTCCAGATAAAGTATTTGCAAAACTGGATCAAGAAGTTGAGAAAATGAATATTCCACCAGAGATTTTAGCACAGTGCCCGGATACTATCTTCAATTATACAATTAAAGCTTTAGCTCATCCAATAATGGCCAATTTAGTTTTGCTTGAAGCCTTTAATGAACTTTAGCATCATATGAGAGATCTTACTAGTTTATTTGTCGAAACTCAGACTAAACTTACACAGAGAATAGATGATTTGGAGAAAGTACGTATGGGGAAAAAAGGCCATTTATCATTTTCATCAATTTATATTCCCAGTACAACAACAAAAAAAAAAAAGAAAAACAAACAAAGGGGGGAAAGGGTAAAGAAGATAAGAAAGCTAAGAAAGAATTTAGGAGACCCCCCGAAAATGACAAAAATCAAAAAAAGGAAAATTATATACTGAGGAAGGATAACTATTAATTAAAGGAAAAAGTTGAGATCATTAATGAGCCTATTTTTTCCAATTCACATAATGATTTGGTGAAAAGCCCTGTAGCAGAGCCTCTCATAATAAGCCCGTCCTTGAAAAGAACCTCAAAAGAGAAAGCTAAGCTTCATCTTTCTAGCTTATCCAAAGAGATTGCTCTCTTGCCTTTCATAGTGAATAAGACAAGTATTTCTGCTGGAGTTTTAAACTCCCTGGCTAGCCATGAGTTTCTTTGTCTAGTTAAAGATGAAAATTGTTTTAAAAAACAACACATGTGTTTAGATATAAATGGAGGAGAGGTTGTTTTTAAATTTGAAATTTTTTTTGTGAAGTCATATGAAACCACTGAAACACTTACTGAACTTATTAAGTTGTTGTTTAGATGTGAACTAGTTGTACCTGAGACTATAAATGTGATTAGATATGGTTATAGAGACAGAGTAGGAAACACAAACCCTGTTTATGTTCTATTACCTGATATGGCTAGTGCAAAAAAACAAAATATGGGCAAAACAACGAGATCTAGAAAGACTGGGAATCTTGATATCATCCCCAGTAAATTGGACTACAATTTGGAAATGTATCCATGGAGAAGTTAAAATAATGCCTAGCCTTTCCATAGACATGATAAGGGATACTCTGTCTATTTCGAATTGAAATTTTGAGGATACAGTTATGAAAACTCTTTCTATATTTGGTATAGAACATATTCAGGGTGAAAACCCTCTGATCCTGTATTCATATATTAGCAAACTATTGAGTTTTTGCTTAAATATGGTGATCATTCCCTCAGACTTCAAATCAGCTTCAAGAGTTTTTTCACAAGCTAATGAGACATAAGTTGACATAGTAATAAATGTAAATCTCTATTCCACCATAATGCAAAATCTGTCTAAACTGGATTGTGCCCAACTTTATATAGTGGATTTTAGAGATGGAACAATTCAATTAAATCAGAAGGGCATCTCTGACACTAATTGCTGACTAATTAATCTAAGTTATACACACTTAGATACCACAATGGATGAGTCATAGTTGTCTGATACTCATTCATTAATTGAAAATTCAAATGTTTTATCTTGGAATATAGCAAGTCTTACTGCAAAGCTTGTAGATTCTGATTGGTGGAAGTTTTGTCAAAAATTTGAAGTACTGCTCTTTCAGGAGACTTGGGTAATGGAAATAACTCTGTTAAATGGCTATGATTCTTATTTTGCACCTACAAAAAAAGTAAAATATAATGGTAGACCTAGAGGGGGGGCTTTCTACATTTATAAAAATACGTGTGGGCCTTTTTATTATAGATTATACTGCCCTGCATAATGAAATTATGTTACGTGTTATAAAATGGGAAAATTTTGTTTTTCTTGTGGTAAATATTTATATTCCTCCTAATTACCATTCTCTAACTCAGAATGATATATGGTCTAAATTGGCTTCTGAGCTAGATCAAATAATTTAAAAACAACAGAGTGATATAATTTTATTGGGTGGAGATTTTAATGTCCAGATTGCTAAAACAGACAATTTATCATTGCTTCAACCTACAATCTACATGGGTGATTTAGGCATGAGAAATTCAACAGGCACTGTTTTCAACAATGTGGGGAGAAAACTGGTAGTTTCAATGAGATCTGAAAGTGATCATGCAGCAGATAGCTGAAATTGACACATTGAGTAATAAAGAAAAGCCTGAGGGAATTAGGAAAAAAGAAAAAGAAGACAATCGTATCCCGCTAGAAGTAAGAGGCAGATTAACATTATCGTTAAATGTAATTAATAAAGCAAGGGTGTCAGACCTGATATACTCCACTCAGATGTCTAAGTTATTTTCCTTGGCATATAACTCCACATTTCCCTATTACTTATATAATATATTAGAGAATTCATATCAAATAATTAAATCTAAAATATATGATCTTAAATTGGAACCATCTAACCCTATTACCTGGTTTGATAATCAATGTAAAAAAGAAAAATGGAAATTAGGGAAAATTATTAGGCATACCAAGAAATACCCAGTAAAAGAAAATCTTGTTCATTTAAAAGGAGCTAGGAAAGTAATTCATAAATTCCTTGAAAATAAAAAATTTGAATATAAACAACAGCAATGAGCCAAAATGTATGAAATTATAGGTTCTAATAATACAAAGGCTTTTTGGCAAATGGTTACTAAGGGGGAAAGAAAGAATTCTTCTTCTTTATCAGTATATATTCCACAAGATGTTTGGGTTACTTACTATAAAAAATGGTTTACTATAAATCCCCAAACATTTAGTTTACATTCAAGTTCATCATGGATTTTCTCAGTAGAATATCAACCAATAGTTGTCATTTTTAATGATGTTGAAATTGCTTTGTCCAAACTAGCTATTAATAAAGCTCCTGGCCCAGACTTTATTCCTGGTGAAATATATAAAAGTCATAAGAACTATTGAGTTCCTTTTCTTACAAATTTTTTCAATCTCTATTTTAAAGAAAGGTATGTCCCACATTCTTGGAATAAGAATATTCTAGTTTCTCTCCATAAAAAAGGTTCCTGTCAGTCCCCTTCAAATTATCATCCCATAAGTTTGTTGGATGTAAGTGGTAAACTATTCTCTAGAATATTTCTAGATAAACTTCAAACCTGGATCAAAAACATTAGTCCCCTTTCAAACTTTCAAATGGACTTTTGCCCTGGCTGTTCTACAATAGATAATATATTTATTTAAGCTCATTTATTAAAAAAGTACAGGATATATAGGAAAATGAGGTTATATGCTTTGTTTATAGATTTCACTGCAGCATTTGATTCTCTGGTGAGAGAAATTCTGAGGGAAGTACTTCATAAAAGAGGCTTACCTCCAGAATATTAAATCCAATTGTACTTTTATATTCCAACTCATATACCGCAGTGAGATTTGATAACATAAACAATATTACAAATTATTTTTCAACTAATAAAGGGGATAAACAGGGGTGTTTACTAGCCTCTCTGTTATTTAACATCTATATAGACTCCCTACTTACTTTTAATGAATCAATACCGTTAGATTCTCCCAAAGTTAGTAATGTCCCCATTCCAATATTGGCCTATGCAGACGATTTGGTGGTACTTTCCTTCTCAAATATAGGACTTCAAAGAAAAATGGATCAACTTACAGTAAAATGTAGCCAATACCATTTGGGAATTAACCTAAACAAAACTAACAGTATGGTTCTCGGTAATCGATCTCCAGTCCCAAGAATTTATTTGGAGAAACAACTTATAAAGGTAGTACAGTCATATGTTTATTTAGGTGTTACATTTACATCTAATGGGTTGTGGAATGTACTTGTTAAAAAACAGGTTGATAGGGCAAAATTTGTTGTAAAAGGGCCGTTACAATTCAATGCTAGGTTTGGAGATTTTACAGTATCACCGGCTATTAGAATGGGAAAAGTAAAGATTACTCCACTACTTGTATATGGTGCTGAGGTCTGGGGTATTAAAGAGCAACCCAATTTAGAACTCCCTTTATCTTACTATTATCAGGCAATTCTACAGGTTCCTATCTCTACTTCCAATTCAGTGGTACATTATGAGCTGAGAAGGATCCTGGTAAAAGCTATAATGAATCTTAGATTGGTTGCATATTGGTTAAGAGTTATAAATAAAAAAAATAATAATAAAAACAATGAAAAGGAATCTAAGGGTGATGTTACTCTTCTCAGTTTATCCAAAAAAATTCTTTGGATTACAGAGAGCTTTTACTCTTCATGGTCAAAAAGCTTGATTACCACTCTTAGAGGCATTAATAGCTATCATTTGTGGAAAGATTATAAAAAGGGAATATTGATATCCATGCAATACAGGAATAAAGAAGTCCCATCTGCTTGGATTGGTGGTAGTCCAGATGGATGTTAAAGATTCCATGGCACTTATCGAAAAGAGTAGCGGAATTTCCACTATGTCCTGGCCAAATTTGCCTCATTCACTAAAAAATACCACCAACAGCTTAATCTGGTTCAAGGTCAGTTGGCATTCATCTGTATCCCCCTCCCCCGGGTCGTGCCTGAAAATAGGCTGGATTTGTCTAGTGCACTTACCCGGTCAACAAAAACTAAATAAAATAAAATAAATAAATAAAATGAAAGAAAACAGTTTCAGATTCACACAGAAAGAACAGATGGAGTTAGTGAAGGGCCAAAAACAGGCAATTTGGTTTAGCCAATACAAGGATGATTTGGGGATTGACAACTATTTGTTGTTACCTTTATCTCATAGCCTATGCTAAGTGATTACTTGGGCTAGGCTTGGAGTTTTTACATCAAAATATATGTATTTCAACCAGCCTAAAATTAACGAGGCCCATAAAGAAAACCTTGGTAGGTGTAACAGGGGTTTTCATGAAACACTGAAACATATTATAATACAATGTCCCTTGTATAATCATTTAAAAGATCTCAACTTAAAACAATTTTCATTAAAGTACATGAATCGACAATATGATCCTATTTTTATTCTAATGCACCCTATGACACTAGAGGATGCAATGATGGTTGCTAAATTTATTGATTCTGTTATTCACTTAAAAAAAAGAATTATAAGGAAAGTAACAGATCGTAGAGGTGCAATATAATTGCACAGCAATATTATATTGGTGCAAGATAGAGTTTTTTGTACTATTTTTTTGTGTAACTTAAGCATGTGGAGGTTTTTAATTGATGTAATTAAAATTGTAAATTTTTATCTTTTGTAATGTCCAAACTGTTTTGTATTGGATGAACAAATAAAGTTGTGATGATGATGATCCAGTCAGCTCCTGTTTCTCAATGATCCCAAAATGGCAAAGTCCCTCACTTGCTCTGGTCTAGGAAAAAAGGAAAAAGATGGCCTTGTTCGTCATAAGAATGTACATATTGTAGGGCCTTTTTTTTCAGGCCTCATTTCACCTCGGTCGCAACATTATATATTTAGTCCTTATTCCTGAATCTGAAAGTCTTTGCTAATAAAATGCCCTATAATTTTTCATTGAACCCTCTTCCAAGGATGACATTGACACTGTGCAATAAAAGGAGAGCTGTTAAGCTCTGTGATATCCTAACTTGGGAGCAGCCCAACTTATATGAACGTCATTTCATGGGACACTGTGTTATCTCTCAAAATCTGGTATGTCAATTCATCTAATGTGTTACCACAGCAGAGGAACGAGTGACATCTCACAGACCACACTGAGGAGCCTGGTCTACCTTAACCCTTAAAAGTAACCGATATCTCTGACCTCAAGGAAATCAGTGGTATCCATAATGACATCCAACATGGCAGACCTGGTATGGGGTATTAGTAAGCTGCTTGGGAGGCACTCTTTCCTTTCTAAATAAGCTGCAGGGCCCTTCATTTATCACTATTGTCAGAAGATGAAGATATGATTATCACATAACTCATATAAAAAAAATAATTAAAGGCGGTAGGAATTTTGTCAACACAGTGTTGCAACCCATATCTGAAAACTTTGTATTCAGACATTACAATAATTTTCATTTCCAGAACTTAAGAAATATCTACAAACACCCTTCCCAACTAGGCTACAATTAGAATACAACTAACAAGAAGCCAGAATATTAATGTTCCCCAACAAGGCTTGGTTTGTACTGATGGAGAAAGGGAAACAGATTTTGCTGACATTCAGATCTGTGAACATTCAGATAAAGCTAAAAAAAGGCAATATAATTAAATTCCAGTAATGGAGCAAATGCGCATTAACAAATGGAAGCAGGTTTAATTGCAATTATGCAACAATTTCAGTGATTTCTCTTTATATAACCTCCCACGCTGTAAAGGGGATCCAATTACAGAAAATGCCGTCACACAGCTCAGCTCTGCCAGTCCGAAAATGACTTTAGAAACAGAGTCAGACTTTGTTTACATGATTTATATTCTGATATCACAGCATGTCTGTCAACTGTCTCTTATTATGAGGGATAGCTCACATTTTACCCCCACTAATTTCCCTATCCCTCATCCTTTCCTCATGGCAAATGTGCTGTCATCTTTTCAAACTTTAAAGCAGAAATTCATATACAGTACTCTAAGATATTAAATCAACGATAAACTTTGTAAAAGTAAACACAATGATTTAATATTCTGAGCTTGTATCTCCCTGTTTTAGGATGTGTCCCTCATTCTGGGGATTAGTATTCCTCATTGTCCCTCATTTGAGCATCCGAGTCCCTCATTTCAGTGACAAAAGATTGAGAGGTATGTACAACAGGAGTAACTGCCATATAGAAAAACCAAAAGTCATCTCTAAGACTTTCAAGTGAACCCCACCAAAAAAAAACAACCTCCCAAGCATCCCTGTACCCACACATTTCATATTTCACATTATTTGTGATTACTACTTCATCCTGCAAAAACTGCTCTGCAGTTTAACTGCAGCTACCAGCCGGATACTTCTACATTTCTTTCTGTCTCAACTGCCTGAACACCAGTGTTGACTCAAGGGTTGCAGCTGAGAAGTCTGATGTCTTTGCAGCCCTGTGATACCTGTAATGAACTCCTAAAAGAATACCCTGCAGGGCTATTATCATATTAAAATATGATGGCAATGGACGCTTTGTAACTCCTGGATATGTCAGAAAAACTGCCACTCCTGTCCATGGCATTTTGTTTTTGCCAGGCTTACCCAACTAAGATATACTGTAATAAAAGTCTTAAACAGCACCTGTCATCAGTTTCAGCCCCAGCCCCCTCAAAACCATCCATACTAAAGTAATATTCTAACACTGTAGGTCACTGTTTGTCTCAAGTCTGTCAACAAAGTTTGGCATGGTGACTAGTCAGTAAATAACCCTTTTGATTTTTTGTAGAGTTCCACTTTTTCAAGTACGCTGTTTAAAAATGTTTTACTAAATTGCTACATCTAAGGTAGTTTGAGGTGTGTGTGTCTGTTTGTTGGTAGTGTGTGTGTGGGCCGGATACTCTTGGCCCACACAGACAGGATAGGGTGGCAGATTGTTATTGTGTTGACAGCAGTGGGTACTCACAGCCTTACGGTGTTGTGTGGGATATTCCACAGCATGATTCACAGTACCAGCCCGCTTCCAACTCCTGGTCAAAAATCATGACTGGATATCAAGTTTGGAGCTACACAAGTGAATACGGAAAACAAGGTGGTCCCACTATCTGGATATTCGAGCACTGTGAATTATATTATATCAGCTGGGATTTTTGTCTCAGTTTTATCAGAAATATGCAAGAAGGTGCACCAGACAGTGTATTCTTCCAGATGGTGGTGCACAGAATGAGAAAGAGAGCACCATGCAGCACTTATCTGGGCAGCAGCTCACTTGCAAATCACCCCTGCAGGCTCAGACACTGACAGCTTTTGGGGACAATTTTAAAGTACCTGCAGGCAATATATGTCTAGGAAGCATTGTCATTATATAAAGTATTGGTGGCAAAAGATTTTGCAATAACATTAAGAATGTCTGTTATTGTAATAAAAGTACATTAGCAGTGGCCCATTTAAAATCCACGTGGCACATGCCGATGAGCATGAATGGCACCAAGCAAACGGAAACTTGTTCTTGAGCAAGTTTGACATTTGGGGTCACATCGTAGTTAAATATTGCAGCTACTTCCTTGCATACCACTTCTCCATTTAATGCACTTCCTCTTGAAAAATGAGTGCTTTAACACATTTAATTTTGGTTAGAAAAGTTAAAACCATGATTCTGGACATGTGCATTTGTGTAAACTCTAAGGCGAATGTCTAGAGTCGCTGCTTCAACTTTTGTAACCAAAATTAAATGTGTTGGAGCACTCACTTTCCAAGAGGAATTACTCTAAATGGATAAGTGCTATGCAAGACAGCAGAGGTACTGTTTAAATACTATGTTAGCCCAAATGTCAGACTTGTTCATTAACAAGTTTACTTTCGGCTTGGCACCATTCATGCTCGTGGGTGTGTGTTGTGTGGATTTTAAGTGGACCACTGCTAATGTAGTTTTATTAACAATAACAGATATTCTTGATTGTAAAATCTTTTGCCACCAATGCCAAACAAAGTAGTGCAGTGGACGTGCATCTGCCTCCATTACTGGAACTCTAAAGAAAAAGGAACGGATGGTAGCCAGTCAACTCCTTTTTCCCAGTGATCCCAAAATGACTGCAGGGCTCCAGCCACTGCAGCACTAAAAGGGAGGAAAAGCCTTTTTTAAGTATTTTAGTAAAACAAGGATAAGAAGAAGATGGTATTGTACAGCTAAAGAAAGAGGTGGGATGGGGTGGGGACAAGGCAGAGGTATTGAATAAGTACTTTAGAGGGTTGACCCGGTACCACAGGTGTGTAGGATTGGGGAGGGGGTCACAAATGAGAAGATCAGTGAGGACAGGGTGAGGAGAGGTTTATTGTCCCACAAGGTAGATATAGTAAATTCCCAGACACAGGTGGCATCCATCCTAGAGTGCTGAAGGAACTAGCAGCAGAACTAGCAGCCTCTTAGTGGACCTGTTTAACAGTTTTCTGGAATCAGAGGTTGTACCACTGGACTGGAGAATGGTGCATGTAGTGCTGCTCCACCGACATGGACTCGGGGATGACTTAGGCATAATCAGAGCAGTCAGCCTGACCTCATTCATATGTAAGCTTATGGAGTCAATCCTTAAGGAAAAGATAGTATGCTACCTGGAGAAACATATTTTCTAGGATGAGCAAGGTTCTTCTAAACAAACCTGATCAATTTCTGTGGCTAGGTCATGAAAACAGTAGACAGGTGCCAAATGGTTGATATCCTGTATTTGGACTTCACCAAGGCCTTTGACTCTGTGCCCCTTAGGAGATTGATCTGTAAACTGGAGGATATGGGGGTAAGGTAGAGACTCTCTGGTAGGGTGGCACGCTGTTTGAAGGACAGGACCCAAAGGGTGGCGCTGGTGGGGAGCACTCAGTTTCAATGGAAGTCAGCACAGGGGTCCCACAGAGCTCAGTGCTTGGTCCAGTATTGTCTAATGTCTTCATTGACAACATTGGAGAATGCATAAAAGTCAAGATTTGCCTGTTCACGGATGACACCAAGCTCTGTGGGAGGGTGGATACAGCAGAATGGATACATGACCTAAAGGAAGGTCCAGCCAAGCTCAAGATGTGATCTGAAATATGGCAACTTGGATTCACTACAAAAAAGTGCAAGGTCATGCACATTGAAGCCAATAACCTGAAAATGGAGTACAGCATAGGCGGGGTTAGCTGATAACCAAATCTGAGGAAGAGAAAGACCTGGGAGTGTTGATCACTAGTGAACTAAAGCACTCCTTACACTGCAGGAAGGTGATGGCAAAAGCCAACAGAATGCTGTTCTGCATTGCTGAAGAATCAATAGCAGGTGGGAGGAAGTTATAGTGCCATTACACAGATCGCTGGTGTGGCTGCACCTGGAGTACAGTGTATACAGTAGTTCTGGTGTCCCTACCTAAAGAAGGACATTGACCTACTAGAGGTGTTCCAGAGGAGGGCGACTAAGATGGGCAAAGATCAACAGGACAAGACATACACAGAGTTGCTGGATGACCTGAACATGTACTTCATGGTGAGGTGGGGACATAATTGAGACCATTAAATACACGAAGGGCATTAGCAAGGGAAGCCCGATCAGGGCCAGATGCAGCAAAACTATGAGGTGATGTTGCTTAAACTGGAAGAGAGGGTTCAGGGGAGAGTTCAGTAGGCTTTTCTTCATGAAGAGGGTGGTTGCAGGGTGGAACAGGCTCCCTGTGGAGTAGTCTCACTAGTTCAGAAATGTATTTGTTCGAATTTTACATTTTTATGAAATAATACAGAAATAAAATAAATAGTTAAAATCATAATTCAGACAAAAAAAAAGAATATAATAAAGTGCAATTTCTATATATTAAGATGATATTGTGCTATTCTATATATTTTTGGTAACATTCTTTGTGCAGAATTCATAACTCTTTAATTTCTGTTGTATACAGTATATTAAGACTTGAATGATATGTTTTCAGATTCTTTTCTTTAGAATTCATATGACTATCAATCCATTGCAAAAATAGCAGTATATCATTTCTAATGAATTCTATCTGTGTAGTCATTAAAATATGTAATATTTCTTCTTTAGATAGAATTTCTGTTTGAAGATATTGTGTCAGATGACTGTTTCTCATTTCCTGGTATTTTGGACAATACAAGGAATCCATATTATAATCACAATTTAAATTGTGTTATTTTTTTTATTGTAAAGATATTTTAGATATTTTGATGGGTATTATTCTAATCTGAATGTTGAAAAAATCTGTTTTACCTTTTATATGTATCAAGTATGGTTCTAAATTATGATTTAACTTATTATTGGCATACCACGAGAGCAACCTTGATTTAGTTATCGTATTCAAATGTTCCTCATATGAGAGTTCCTTTAATCTTTCTTTTATGAGTTTACTATATGATCTAGAAATAACTATACCCTTTTTTGAGTCCTCCCATAAATGTATAAAATTCAGTTTACATAAAGTTTCTTCTGTCTGTCCCAACCATGTAACTTTTGTTCCCCAGTTGGACCATGTTTGTTTTTCTAAGATGCATTGTTTAACCAGTCTGTTCTCATGCAAAGAAGTAGATTTTACCCTATATGCTATTTTAGTTGCTTAGTCTCACCAGAAACAATGGAGAGCTTTGCAAGAGGATTGGACAGTGTAAAGGGGGAAGGTCAGTGCCAAAAAGGGAGTGGGTAGTGAGCGGGAGTAGCAGTTGGAAAGGGGGGGGGGCAGAGTCCTTAGTTGCTGCTTGGGACTCTATAGTATGAGCAGACTTGACAGACTGCTAGGCCTTCTTCTGCTGGAACTTTTCATATGTTTGTATATTCAATGTGGAATCAGAATGCAACTCCAAGATTCCACGTCTTGCGATCTCCCCCACCCAGTAAAACCTAACATTTGGCCTTATGGCAGTCACCTATCCTCTGCAGCAAATCTTCAACTTGTCCCAAACCACTAGTAAAGTTACAGATATTTAGAAAAGGCATACTGTATGTGGTACCTGTTTTTAAAAGTGAAGATGTTAACTTACCCACCAACTACTGTCCCGTCTCTATTCTCCCTCCTTTAACTTTGGATAGGGTAGTGAACAAACAGCTTGTAGAGTTCCTTAGCCAACATGAACTCCAGGCCAAAGAGAAGCATGGGTTCAGGAAGAAATTCAGCACAATGAATGTTGCACTAGACTTCATTGAGTCAGTCCATAATGCACTGGACTGAAGAGAACTGGACCAAAGAAGACTGGCTCAATCTATGTACATAGATCTAACTAAGGCATTCAATCTTGTTAACCATATTCTTCTCTTTCATAGGTTTTAATATCTGGGACTATCAGTGGGCACAGTCAGTTAGTTTAAGGACTACTTTTCCAGTAGATCTTAATCCGTCAAATGCGGGGATGCCTTACTGGATGACAGGCCAGTAAGCATTGCGGTCCCTCCAGGCTCCACACTTGAGTCCCTGCTATTTAGCTTGTTCATAATCTACCTGCTATCTGCAAATCCTCCAACATAATTCTATATGTAGATGATGCTGTCATCTTCTCCAGTGAGAGGAACCTGGACTGCCTTAGGATCCAGGACTACTTTAGCTTGCTCCAGGCCAGTTCACCAACAACCATCTAGTCATAAATGAGAAGAAGACAAAATGTATGTTGTTTGGCAGTCGTAATAAGGTAGACCTCTCCTCTGGCCTTACAATATCTACCTTGACAGGTGCCATATTTTGGTAGGTTATAAACTTCAAATTCCTTGGTCTGGTCCTTGACTATGCCCTATCATTTTCTGACCATGTGGACCACCTAGTAAACACAGTAAGTGCAAGAACTTGCTTCTTCTATAGACACAGGAGAAACCTTTAACCAGAAGTTAAAAAACACCTTGTTCACAGCTTTGCCATAAGCTTCACTGACTATGATATCATGGTCTATGAGTCTGTGAATGATGAAGTGCGGCCCAGGGTCAGGGTGCTACTTTACAGGACCTGCCATTTTGTGCTTACTCTTAGAGTTAATACCCATATATGTGACTTATATAGCAAATTGAGCTTGCTAACCTTTAACTCATGGGTACTCTATCACATGTTAACTTGGCAACCTTTAACTCATGGATGCTATACCACATGCTGATCATAGGCAACAAAGCCTTACTAGGCTTGCTCTCCCCTGGTCTGCACACAGAGTTCTACTATATTGATAACAAATATGCTGCAGGAAGCATGGCCCTCTGCTTGTTGCTGCTACCTCAGAGGAGAACCATGTTGGGACAAAACTCCTCTATGTTTAGCACTGGAATGACCTGGCGGACACATTAACATACTAGACGCCAGCAGAGTAGGCCTATTGGTCTAGCAAGTCTGCTTGTGCTTCAACAGCCTGATTGGGTACCATAGCCCTCTATCTGTCTCCTTCCATTGTTACTCCATCCCCAAGTCCTGCCCCCCCGGGCAAACCAGCCTCTGCTTCACCCCTTGCCTATACCTGTCCCACCCTCTCTTGAATCTCTCCACCGTAGCTGCCTGTACCAGCTCCCCGGGCAGTGCATTCCACGGTTCCACCACTCTCTCAGTGAAGTACCTCCTCCTCTTCCCCCCCCCCATCCTACCACCCTCAATCTTCCAACTGTGTTCTCTGGTGATTCCACCCTCTTTCAGTCGAAAGATCCTATCTCAGCTTACCTTATTTATTCCCCTGAGGTACTTGAAGACCTCAATCGTGTCCCTCCTCTCCTCCAGCAAGAACAGGTTGAGCTACCCTAGTCATTCCTCATATGTCATATCCCCTGGGCCCTGGATCATTCTGGTTGCTCTCCTCTGAACCCTTTCCAGGAGTTGTATGTCCCTCCTTAGGTGCGGCCTCCAGAACTGCACACAGTACTCAAGATGTGGTCTAACCAGGCTGGTGTACAGTGGCAAAATCACCTCCCTGTTCCTTGAAGTAATCCCCCTAGTGATGCATTCAGCATCCTATTTGCCCTCATCACAGCCCTCCTGCACTGCTCTGAATTATTCATGTTAACATCCACCAAGACTCCTAGGTCTCTTTCCTCTGCCGTGGCCTGCAACTCATCTCCATCCCAAAGTGTACACATGGTTGGGGTTTTCCCACCCTAGGTGTAGCACCTTGCACTTGGAGGAGTTAAATTTCAATTTCCAGGTGCAGGACCATCTATTCAGAGTATCCAGGCCTCTTGCAGTGCCAATCTCCCATCCTCCCCCTCCACCATTGCCCCCAGCCTAGAGTCTTTCGCAAAGAGACTCATTTCACACCCGATACCTTTCCTGATATTGGAGATGTAGGTGTTAAACAGGAGTGGCCCCAGGACTGATCCCTGTGGGACCCCACTTATGGCCTCCCTAGGAGATGAGACCTCCCTCCAATCACTACCCGCTGAGTGTGACCTGAAAGCCAATTTCCAATGCACCTAACCATGAATGGACCTACCCCCATCCCCCCAGCTTCTCCCTTAGGCCAATGTGAGGGGCCGAATCAAATGCTTTGCTGAAGTCCAGGAAGAGTGCATCAACTGGTCCCCCCCCCTGTCGAGTGCTGATGTCTCCCACTCATAGAACTCTACAAGGTTTGTTTGACACAACCTGCCTGGCACAAACCCATGCTGCCGGTCATCCAGGTAACCCATCGCCTCCAAGAAACTTCCCAGCCTTTCCTTAAGTATGCTCTCCATTACCTTCCCCACCACTGACATCAAACTGATAGCTCCATAGTTTCCTGGCTCTTCTCTTGATCCCCCTTTATGGATGGGCACAACATACACCTGCTTCCAATCCCTTGGCACCCTCCTTGTCTGGAATGACAAGTTAAAGAGATCCGCCAATGGTGCAGCCAAAACATCCACCACCTTCCTCAGTTCTCTGGGATGAATAGCATCAGGCCTTGGAGGTTTATCCTTTTTCAGGGACTGGAGGGCTTTCCTCACTCGACTGATAGGAATATCAGCATCTGCCCCCCCTCCCAATTCAGCAGAACCAGCCTGATATCTCTCACCCATGGCCTACCTCCCCCAGTGGCTTGTTCTTCAGCAGATACTCCAGTAGTCAGGTCTGCTGTGCTTTCTGTGTCCTTCAACCCCTTTTTTGGAAGATCCCTAGCCTCCTCCCTTGTGAACACTAAGGCAAAGTACTCATTCAGTACCTCTGCTTGCTCTCCAGCCCCTTCCACCCACCCCCCAACTGTCCTCAACCTACTGAGCTGGCCCTTGACCTTCCTCCACTCACCAATATACCTAAAGAACCCCTTTTGCCCACCTTGTATACCCTGCACCAGCCTCTGCTTTTTCCAGGCCTTTGCCCCCCTCACCACTCTGGTGACTTTCCTGGTTGCAAGACGATAGTTATCTCTATCCCGCTCTCCTCTCATTTTTTTGTACCTACTATAGGCAGCCTCCTTCTCCCTTACCACTTCCTGGACCTCCTTGGTCCATCAGCATGATTTACGGGAACTAGCACCCTTGTGCTTCACTCTTGCACAGGTCCTGGTGGCCTCCTATAGCCCCCACTTTATGATCTCCCACCTACCTTCCATGCCCAAACCTGGTTTTATCTCCCGCAAATGCCCCTTGAGAATTTCCCCCATGTTCAGAAAGTCCACCCCCCTAAAATCAAATATCATTGTCCTTGAATGATCCACCTCCCCCAGTTTAAGCGAAACCAGACTGTGTTGTGTGCACTCCCAGCCGGGTGTTCTTCCACAACCAGATCTCATACAATTTTATTTATCATTTTTTTTTTTATTTTAGTCTTTGGTAACCCGGTAAGGCCAACTAGGCACAAGTGCCGGTTTTCAGGGGTGACCTGGGAGCACTGGGTGGTTAAGTGACTTGCTTAGAGTCACACAGTATGCAAGTGGAGGTTGTGAGAATCAAACTCAGGTCTGGTCTGCTGGATGTATCAAGCTCATTCACACCTCATTCCTCTAACCTCTAGGCTAATCCCCATCTGCTAAAACCACATCCAGGATATGACCCTCCCTCACTGGGTCCATCACCTGCTGATTGAGGAACACATCCAAGAAGCCATCCAGCAGCTTCTGCTCCCTGGTTACAGTGGACGACATAGAGAGGGTTACTCTATTTTGTCATTTAAAACTCAGCTGCTTGCTATACTCACTACCTCTAGTATATCTACATGCTTTAAAAGAAATGCATTGTAACCTGACAAAGTATCCTTTGTATTGCGCAGCCCTGTAAAATAGACTGCAGCCTGTTTTGATCTATACTAAGTGTAATGTATGCACTATACCCAGGCTGTCATCTTGGGACCCACTCCCAGGCTGGCTAACTTATATATTAATCTTTTGTGTGGGACTGTGTCCAATGCCTTGCTAAAGTTCAGGCATTTGACACAGTCCCACACAAAAGATTAATATATAAGTTAGCCAGCCTGGGAGTGGTCCCAAGATGACAGCCTGGGTAAAGAATTGGCTGGAGAATAGGACACAGAGAGTAATAGTAAATGGAGTCCACCAGAAGAAAGGAGGGTTACTGCGGGAACTGCAGGGTTCAGTATAGGACTAGTCCTCTAATGTCTTTATAGTTTACATTGCAGAAGGACTGGAAGGAAAAGCATGTCTCTTTGCAGATGACACTAAGATCTGCAACAGAGTTGATGCACAGGGTGGGGTGGAAAGGATGAGAAGGGACTTGGCAAGGTTAGAGGAATGGTCAAATGTATGGCAGCTTAGATTCAATGCTAAGAAGTGCAAGGTAATGCACCTGGGAAACAAAAACCAGGGAAGAGTACACAATGGGAGGTGAGATACTAACAACAACAAAATGGAAAGGGACCTGGGGTAGTCATATCAGATGACCTAAAGGTGGGCAAGCAATGTGAGAAGGCAGCAAGGAGGGTTGGGGGATACTGGGATGCATAGGGAGAGGCATCACCAGTAGAAAACAGGAAGTTATTATCCTCTGTACAGACAGCTGGTGAGACCCCATCTGGAGTACTGTGTGCAGTTCTGGAGACCCAATCTCTGCAAAGACATAGACAGGATGGAAGCTGTCCAGAGGAGGGCAACTAAAATGGTGCAGGGTCTGCACAGGAGGACATATGAAGAGAGACTTAAGGAGCTTAATATGTATAGCCTCAAGGAAAGGAGGGAGAGGGGGACATGATAGAAACTTTCAAGTACCTCAAGGGAATCAACAAAGTCCAAGAGGGTAGCATCTTTCAAAAAAAGAGGTGTGCAAGAACAAGAGGGCACAATTTGAAGATAGAGGGGGGCGCTCAGAGGTAATTTAAGGAAGTATTTTTTCACAGAGAGGGTTGTGGATGCATGGAATGGCCTTCCGGAGGAGGTTGTGGAGTCAAAATCAGTGGTGGAATTCAAGCATGCATGGGATAGTCATAAGGCAATTCTGGGGGGTTGGGGTAGGAAGAAGTAGGCTGCTGGTTAACTAGGATCTGCAGCTTATCCAGTAGGTAGGGAAATGGGCAGACTGGGTGGGCCAAGCGGTCCTTATCTGCCGTCACATTCTATGTTTCTATGTTTCTATGTTTACTGTTAATAGAATTCTATCTGTCTGTTATAATGACTGTTCTGTGGAACAATATCTTTTTGCATTAACGTTTGTACCTGACTCTAAACCCTTTGAAAATAGGCACCTGCTTAAATGGTTCTTTGTGTAATAAAAACTTAGAAGAAAGCATCCCACTTCCTCTCCCTTGTCATCCTTACCTGAATTTTCCAAGCTGCTGGCCTCTGGGGTCCCTGGAGGCTGTCCATTATGACTACTGCAGTCAATAAAGGAAAGTCCATCTGACAGTTCCACCACTGGTGAATCAGAAAATCCATAATCCTTACTTGACTGACCCGAACTCTTCCCCATCATCTGACTGTGTGTACACAGCTGAAAGTGCTCTTTCTACATGACTCCACAGCATGAGTGGCACCCTCCACCACACCAAACCTCAACTGGTGGCAACAAGTAAACTCTAGAAAGTATGCCCCCTTCCCCACGTCCAATTGATAAAAAAAAGTTTTAAACACTTTAGTACACTGCCCATGACTTCTGGCCCAACTGTTGAGCCAACAATTAGTGCTACCATGGTCCCTCACTGACTCCTGCTCTGCTGCCCAGCCCAACACTCTCAGATCTGTCAAGACAGGTACTGCTGCTAACTAACCCAACAATTCCCAGAAGCAATAGTGCTGTCCCTGTGACATGTGGTGGACAACCTAAAGAAGGCCCTGGAGTTAGCCACCACCAGATGCCATAGTAAGGCAATCAATGTACAGGTTTGTTATAAACTGATAAATCAAATCATTTAGTCTAGACAGTACTGTGGTGAAAAAATTTAAACAAAAGTCAAAGTACAAGGTGAAGTATAGTCCAGTATAATGGATGACAATGGAGCTAGAGCTACAGTGCAGTCTAGTGGTGGCTAATGTATTTTATAAAATGGGCATAACATATCCTGAATGCTGATTGGCTGAAACAGGTTTTCAGCCATGTCCTTATCAGGACATACCCCTGCAACCAGCACTAACCATGCCAAGCAAAACGCAGCACCTGTGGAAATCAATGCGTGCTACCGTTCTCCCACTGCAGCTCATCAACTAGCATCTGAGAAAACCAGGAGAGTGGTGGCACAGAAAAGTAAAAATCATTCAACAGTTCCTTTGCTTCCCCACAAAGACTACTAAGCAGTGTATAAAAACTACCACTCTGAGCTTAATTTTACGTTCCCTTGACACACGTTTCTGTGATGCCCACCGATGTTCACTGCAGCACAGTCCCCGCTGCATTCCTCACCTTCTCTGGTCACAACTACATTCCACGCCACTGAGGCGGCACCCCCCCCCACACACACACACACATATACATGTACACACGCACACACTGACCATCCATCATATTATTGCCAGAACAAAACTGAATGGAGTTTCCTCTTTTTAAATAAATTCTATGACTGTTAAGATTTATAACAAGTGGAAACAAGGAAACAACCACCTATGGTGGCTGCTGAGGGTCACACTTGCTCCCAGTCAGCCCGCCGTTTGTCACAAATTAAACCAAAAGGAGTGATTTTAAGAAAACAAAGCTTGAAAAAAATAAATAAATAAATAAAAGGACACACAAAAAATGCTCTCTGCATCTTGGGAGATGGGCAACAAACTGCACACAAAATGCCTCAGCCCAACCGTTACACACGCAGTCCTGGTGGCTGAAAGTCAAACTGTGGAAAAAGTAAGAAATATATTTTAAAATACCATGTTTTTTTTAAACTTGTTTATTGAATTGATCACTTGAAACAAAGTAAAATTAAAAACTGTACATGACATTGATATTCCTTACAGCTAAAAACCGAGGTTACAGAAAATCCTTTTTCATGTGTAATACAGGAATGGAAGGTATTGGTTACAGCACTCCTTCCCTTATTCTCTTAGCATTACCCTACAGTTTAAATTGCTGTAATATTCCACACCTACATATCAACTAATTAAATGCAGAAAACCAGTAGAAGAAAAAATACATAATACACTTAACAAAAAAAAACAGAACTACTGTGACATGCTTTTTTTTCCCAAATTCTAGACAGAGTTACTTGTTATTTTCTTTTTGACACACAGGCTTGTTTAAAGAGTCATCAACAAAAAGGGGGAACTATATTTTTATATGACCTTGGTTAGAGGGGCATTCTAAAAAAGGGGGGGATCACTCTCAGTTGCCCAGAAGGGACTCGGGGGAAAAAAATAAGATGGTTTTGACCGTTTGTTTGGGTGGGTTGTGCAGACACAGTCACTGGTATTGCAGACACAGAGCAAAAATGATCTTGTTTAGTGTCTTAATTAAAGAGTTGCATTCCTACAGAAGGACTACTTTTTCTTTTTTCTACAGATATATTCATATTTTTACAGATTTTACGTAGTTTTATTTGCATTTTTTTTAAATTAACTTCTTTACTGGGGACCTATTTTATAAGCACAATAACACACTCCAAGGTGTAGATTATGTCCTGATAAGAGCATGCCCAGATGCATAAGGCACTCAGCGCAAGTGCCTCAGATCACATGATCCACCTAGAAGTGCTCTTATCAGGACATAACCCACACCTCATTGTGTGTTATTGCTTGTCTGTCCACCCTTGCTCACTAGAACCTGCAACATGTGCTAGCACACCAGATCTTTGGTGTGGCAGTAGGGTGCCTAGCAACCCAGTTTCCACACACACCTTGCATGATGTCATGCATTGTATGACATCATTGATCACTGAAGGCTTAAGAGGAACCAGGAAGTGCCTGGTATCCTCACCTGGGCAACTCAGATAACAGAGAATGTGAGCCAAGTAAGAAGCTCTGCTTAGCACTTTGTGCAGCATTACTGCTTAATATAAGCTACATAGGGAATGGGGAAAGGGTAAATTGTTTAACCAGGAAGGACACACTAAGCCAAAGCTTGTTTCCATAGCATCCTGGTTATGTGCTATGATGTGTTATTAAAACAGCTTTTACCTTTTGAAATATTTAGATTGGAGCAACAAACTTACAAAGCTAATATATAATTTACGAAAAGCAGGAATTTCTGTGTGTAGAAATCCTACGGTCGTGTGCCCAGATACTATTTGCACCTTCCAGGCAATGGTGGAAAGACTTCTTTAAGCCATAATAATGTATGAGCACTGGGTATATGGTAAAGGTGCAGCAGGCCATGAATAAATATTAAACAACAAAATAATTTGAAAGTAAATGGGATATCAAACTGACAGACATCAGTCATAATACAGATTCCATGGACTTACACAGCTTAATATAGTGTTCTGCTTGTACAATTTATGATGAACCTTTGGGGCTGTTCACCTCTTTGTCCATGGGATATACCACTCTATAGGGGTACAAAGGCAAGGAAACGTAGTGGAGGATTCCACCCCTAGAGGTGCCATGGGAATGATTCCCTTGGCTAAAAGTACTGTAGGAAGGAGTGCCCAAAAGAAAAGACCATACAGCAGAAAACATTGCAGAAGGACCAGTACGTATTGGTAATGAGGACCTGCGTGTAGGTGAGTAGGTGTCTTATAGTGAGGAGCTTGATATATGGCAGAAGAGAGACAGTGAGAACAAATAGTGACTGTTTCATAGGTCAGAATTATAGTAAGAGAACAAGACTTCCTAAGGAGAGAGTGAACAGCAAAGAAGGCCACCATCCATCTCCATCCACCAGTTGAAGCCTACCTAAATAACCTAATGAATATGTTACTAAAACCTATCTAAGTATTATGACTATTGGCATGGAGGAGAGGAAAGAAAAATGTTCTTTATCAGGAGGAAACCTCTGGGGATCCAAGGCCTAGATCACCTTCCCTCCAAGCTTTGGGATAATTTGTTTAGTGATGGCTAAGAATACATCAGGCAGGAAAAGACTGGCAAGACAATGACTTAGGAGAAATCTCAGAAATGCAGAAGAAAATAAGGATGAGGGAACATGGAAAGGGGAAACAGCAGAGACCTGTGGGGCAAGCGGCAACGGGAGCACAGACAGCCATGAGGCAAGGAGCAACAACACAGATAGCCACAGGGTGAGCAGCAACAGCACACAGTCACAGGGCAAGCAGTAACACCATATGGCCATGGGGCAAGTGGTCACAGCACAGACAGCTGCAGGGTGAGCGGTAACAGCAGACACAGCCCTGGGGCAAATGACAACAAAACAGACAGTCGCAGGGTGAGTGGCAACAATACAGACAGCAATGGGGCAGCAGCAACAAGCAATGGAGGAGAGAGCTGCAGGGCAAGTAACAACAACACAGATACTCACAGGGTAAGTGGTAACAGCACAGACAGCCACAGGATGAGTGGCAACAGCATGGAAGGCCACGGTGTGAGCAGCAAAAACACAAACAGCTTCAGGGTGAGGGACAACAACACAAAAAGCTGCGGGGAAAACAGCAACAGTTCAAACAGTGGTGGATTGGCCAGCAACAGAGCACAGAGCCATGGGGCATGCAGCAACAGCACAGACAGCAGCAGGGCAAGCAGCAAAAGCACAGACAGCCACGGAGCAATTGGTAACAACACAGACAGCCATGGTGCAAGTGGTGACAACACAGACAGCTGTGGGCAAGCAGCGACAACACAGATGGCTGTGGGGTGAGCGGCAACAGCACAGATAGAAACAGCCATGGGCACAGTTGTACTGAGCATGAAAAGATTAAATCTCCAAGTAGGTTAGTCTGAGCAAATAGCGGAGTCATGGTGCCCACCACTGTAACATCATAGTCTCCCACTGTGGAAATAACAGAGAAGCCAAAAGCTAGGCAGCATGAAACCAAAACACTAATTGATAAATTAAAGATTAAATAAATTGATTAAATGCCAGCAGCTGTAAGCTTGGCTGATCCACCTTGGATTGAACTGACGTACCTGGAAGGCTTGGCATAAATGTCATGGATGCAATGCAAAAGTAAAATAAGGGGGGGGTTAAAGTTCAAGTGGAAAGAAGTCCTACGTAGCACTATACAAATGAGAACTGCAAAAGGGGAAGGTCAGTTGTTGAAATTAATTTGTGTATGCAGGACAGAGGTAGTAGAACCAAAGGTTGATACAGCTTTAATCTGGGGTGACATAACATGGCAGCAACAGAGAACTTGGGTAAAAGTTTCGAAAGTCTGCAGTACTTACATGGAAATAATTGATGTATGTATTTATTTATTTATTTATTGAAAGTTTCACCAAGAAGGCGTGCTGAGGCAAAATGCTCATTTCCAGATGTGTCCTGGGGAAGTGGGGAAGAGGATGCAACTGTACATTTAACAATAGGTAGCAAGAACATGACCATATTTATAATATACAAGGCTTCATTCATGGAACATATACATGGTGTGATTGCAAGCACTACATAATTTACATTTTATATACATTTTACCGCTGACATCAAGATAATGGGCGAGTAGCAGTGATGAAAACCCATAGGATGCCTATTGTATATAGAGAATATGTGGAAGTTAAATTAATGTTTGACCCAATTTTCAAGCTCTGTTGCAGAGAAGTAAAGGTAGCAAATGGGAGGGCTACCACTGGGAAGAAAGAACCCCCCAAAAAGAGGTATGGACAAAATGGAGGGGAGGACAACACAAGATAGGCAGGAGATAAGGGGACAGCCACGGAGCAAGTGGCAGAAAGGGGGAAACAATGGAGCAGGAGGTGGTTGGGTGCAGACGGCCTCAGGGAGGGGAAAAAGAAATGGGAGGGAGTGGGAAAAGGAACATGCAAGCCGCAGAGTGACAATAGAATGAACAACGGGAATGACAGCTGCAGCGGCGGCCACAACAGCACAGGAAATGAAGACAGACACACGGACAGGGGAGACAGAGAAGCACCAGCAGCAGTCAGAGGCAAGACAAAACAGAAACCGAAACCAAAGACAAACCAACCAAAAGGCAGGGCAAGCAGCAGCCAACAGCACATTCAGCCACAACAAAAAAAATCTTCAGTGAGGTGATTGGAAGGAGCAGCCTTTTATTGCTCAAGTGGGGGAATTCCTGGTTGCCCCACCCTAATGAACTACAGGCACAGCCTTCCAATTAATGTTTATTTAGTTATATTGCTTTTAATTTACCTGGAAAATATTACTGGAAACATAAAGACACAGCACAATATGCTTAAAAGTATTGCTTTCAGAGATAACTTGGCTAACAATGTTTTGGTCATTTTTTTTTTGCATTATAGTTTTTATTGACAAACAAACATGACAAAATACACAGGTCATATACAACATGGATTACATACAGTATTATTACAAAATGCAAGAGCACAGGTCTGATAAAAATAACGATAAATAAAAAAATTACATTTCAGAGAAACCTGTTAATCTATTGTCTGTAGGCCAATTACATACCAGACAGTATATAAGATCTCCTGAGACAATATATGCATTACATTAATTCATAACACCCAAAAACATAAATTAATCAACCACAAATGCACAGAATATATGTAACTCATACTTCTTAATTCAAACAGTCTGAGGGACAACTCGGTGAATATCTGTATATCCTCCCCATCCCAGGTTCTAACCATTGTAGGAGGTCCTCATGCAGCACCAATGTTTCAGATCGTGGTAAGTAATTAATAAATTATCCCAATTTTCCAAAACAGTTTGTCCCTTCCTTTAAGCATATAAGTCAATCACTCCAGTGCAAGACCCTGCAAGACTAAATTCTTCCACTGCTTAACAGGAGGGACCACACAAGACACCCAAGTGTTCTGCACACATTGCCTCACCATTTGTCAGCAAGACTCTAACCTACCAGGGATGTGAAGCCTATCACTCTACCCCCATATCCTCCATTCCAAACAGCATATATAATGGAGTGTGTGGTACTGGGTTTTCAAGTATCCCAGTAATCTCCCTTGACACCAGGTACCAGAATGGCTGAAGTGTTTGGTATTCCCAGCAGTAATGAATGCTAAGTGCCTGTATCTGTCTACTCTGGAGAAATAGTGGAATTAAATTTATGGACTACACTGACGGGACAATACAGGTTATGTATAAATTTATATTGACTCCTTGTATTTACTACAGATCAGAAGCCCCATGTGCAGCTTCAAGACATCTTCCCAGCTCTCATCCAAGATATCCTGATTAAGATCCCATTCCCATAGTCTCTTTAACTTCAAGGATAGGTTTGGGAGCCTAACCCTGTCCTTCCTAGCCACTTTAGTGACCACAATCCCAGGGAGACACCCATGATCTATAGGCTACAAGTTCTAACTCATGCAGGGGTGAGTTATCCAAACTGTGAAATAAACCTTAACAATTCTGTCGTATTAGCAATACTGTTTACGTCACAGAACATCGTGTAGATTTGTCATTGTATGATTGATTACCTCTCAACTATACCTGTTATTTGTTTTGTCTGCCAATTTTGTATTGTAACCTCTCGGGCTGCATCTAAAAATAGTCATATTTTGTGGCTACAACACCTTACCCGGTAAACAAACACTAAATAAATAACTCTGACATAGAGGTCTGTGGTTTAGTAGCAAACAACAGGAGGTCATCAGCATCAAAAGTAATTTTATGCTGATGAGCTGGGTAGTTCCCTACTCCCCTTATGCTTTTGTAGATCTGATTTTAATGGCTAGAGGTTCAATGGCCAGTGAAAACAATACTGGAGAGAGGAGGCACCCCTGCTTCGTGCCAATGAGCAAGCAAAACTCCTTCAGGAGCACCTTATTCACCAAGATTCTGGCGTTTGGTGCAACATACAGCAGTTTCACACAGTCCACAAAATCTTCCCCAGGCCAAATTTCCCAAGCACCTGGAACATGAATCCCCATTCTATGACCAAAGGCATGCTGGGCATCCATCGTCTGCACAAATGTTGTGTCTGGACCCTGTGAGCCCCACTGAATTACATTCAATAAGCAGTGCATATTGTGATAGGACAGACACCCTCTCACAACCCCATCTAGCTCAGATGCACAATCTGTGGGATGACCTGCTTCAGGCACCTTCCCAATATTTTGGCCAGGATTTTCAAATCACAATTTAATAGAGGTATAGTTCCATCAACCTGAGTTCAGGAACATGCCCAGGGCCAGCTGGAGGAGGAGGATTGAGCATCCATAGGCCAGCTGTCCTCCAGAGAGGGTGGATTGTGGGTCCCGCTGCTATACTGCCACCTGAGTGATCATGGGTGGCAGTGCAACAGAACAGCATGTCAGGGGAGGGAAGGACATTAGTTAAGGTTCAGAACGGCGGCACATCTCGGTGTGCACATGTCTTCTTGAACCTCCCAGTATGCTAATGTCCTAGGGGGCTTAGAGGGACCATAACTGAAAAAGGAAAATCCCCGCACCTACACCTGGCAAAGGACCCAAGTGCCTAAGCCACCGGACCAGCTCTGGGGACTCAGTGCAGACCACCTGATGTTCTACAGTGAGTTTAGAGGAGAGGACCCAGGCCCTCCCTCTCCCTGCCCAGGGGGGGTAATCTGAGGCTGGATAGGTGTTTGCCCTCTGAGTTCCTCGGAAGCTTGGCAGAGCCAAAGGATGCCTTGGGAGTCCCAGAGGAGAGACTTGTGGTGATGAAAGGGGGGCATAAACTGTGCATAAAAGAAAAATTTAACAGAGATATAGACCTATAGATGGCACTTTCCAAAGGATCTTCGCCCAGTTTCAGAAGTACACAAACAAAGGACAGGTAGCATGAGGCAGGTAGCCCCCCCCCCCAACCTCTTCCAACGTCCCATAAAGCAGCATAAGTAACAACTCCCCAGCTCCTTGTAGTACTGTGCCATGAGCCAATCCAGTTCCATCACTTTGCTCCTTTTCAATGAGCCTATCACCCCCCCCAATCTCTGCTATTGTGATCAATGCTCCCAACACCTCTTTTTATACTTCCATGGCCCCAGGTATGTCTAACCCCAACAAGAGGTTTGTGGCTGCCTTGTCTGAATTAGGGCACCATGCACTATACAGTACAAGGTCTAGTAAAAGGCATTTGAATATCTGCTTGATCCCCTCATTGCTTGTTTCTATCCTACCTCTCGGGCCCCACAAAGCAGCAATTCCTGTTTGTACTTCTGTGTCCTTTTATCATGCATACCAGGAGAGGGCCACGTTTGCTTTCTCATTCAAATAATCACTGCTGGTCGAAATACAGTGCCATCTTGGCCTCCCCTCTCTAAAGGATTTTGAAGGCTTCCCTAGTGGCTGTCAACTCCCCCAGGAGCATGCTATCCCCCTCCTTCCACTACCATGATTGACAAAGCCTTTAGCTTTTTTCCCATGGCCAGTCTGTTTTCCCCACTTTTCCTCCTTAAAATGGCCACATACTTGATAAGCGTGCCTCGAAAGGAAGCCTTCCCTGACTCCCAGAGCACTGCCTTTCACAGAGCCATAGCCACATTAGTAGCCACGTAGAACTCACATTGCTTTTTAAGATTTGGGCAGAACTCCTCCTTCTCCAACAAATATGAGGGGAACCTTCAGGTGCTCTCCTGGGCCTGTCTGCTCAAGATCTGATACTCAGCAAAACCATAGCAAGGTCCAAAATATATTGGACTGTGAGTGACATCCTGTACCTGGTCATATTACTCTCGAGCCACATAAATGTAGTCCAATCTGGACCATGTCTTGTAGGGATTCAAATGAAAGGTATATTCTTTTGCCCTGGGATTTGCTGTATACCAGAAGACCACCAGGCCTGTATCTGCCACCACCTTAATCCAGTAAGACAGTGGCCCCCCATGATGCTCCACCCCATACAGTGGTCTAATTTGAGTTAAATCACACAATTAAAATCCTCCCCATAATGAAACTGGGAAACTGTTCCCTATGTAGGCAATCCAATAAGGCCCTATAAAATTAAGGGTCAAAAACCAAGGGGATGTATACACTCCCATAAGTAACTGGTTGATGATGAAGTTCCCCACATATAAACACATATCTTCCTTCTTTGGAAAATGCCACAGTTCTCAAGGCCTTCAGGGGTAAATGCTCATGAACCAAAATTGCCACATCCCTGTTATGAGAGGAGTAAGCTGCAGTGAAGCAGTCACCTACCCATCCTTCCACCAACCTCCGATGCTCCTCCTCAGTAAAATGCATCTCCTGCAGTAGAGCCAGCTACGCCTGGTTGCGTTTGAGGGCAGTAAAGACTTTTCTGCATTTAAATAGGGAGGAGAATCCCCCAACCTTCCAAGAGATAATGTTCATGTTAATGACCATATTGTCTTTGAGAATGGCCAGATGCTGCCACATCCCCTCCCAGCAGATGCCCCACATGCATCGACCCCTAGGTCTGAGACTGTTCACACAACCTTCCTCACCATTTACATGGGTGGAAGAACCTGGAATTGCAGTTATGGTCAACACTCCATGCACATAATGAAAAAAAAAAACAGATACAAAACATGGTGATAAAAGCACAAACAGTAAAACCAGGGCTCTAAACACACTAAAACCCTTGTGGTGCACACTCCTCCTCCTGGCACCAGTCTCTTGTAGCTGTCCTCCAATGACAGCATTTCACTGTACAGCTGATGACCTTCAAAACGCTCTCTGCAGGCAGTAGAAAGAGCACTAAATTTCCTGTTAACCATGGGTTTCCCCCATCACCCATTAAAGTGAGACAGCTGTAAATGACACGAGTTAACAATCTCTTACAACTGTAAATATCAAACTCCACTACCTTTATAAGCATCAGTAGGGGAATAATGAACTCAACACCCCTCTGGGAGCCCATATTGCTGGCTTACTCACCCATGCTTTGAGGCCCACCGATGCCTCCACCCTGATCCCTGGGTCCGCGGACCTCCCACATACCAGCCAGCAACAAGAGGCCACTGTCTTGGTACCAGTCAGGGACTTCCAATGATTAACATTTTCCTGCCCCAGAAGCCCCAACCTGGAGGCACCCATGACAGCAAGGAGGGCACCCTATATGAGTACCAACCAGCACTGACTATCTGCCACCAAGTCAGCTTACCTAAAGCCCACATTACTGACATGCTGACATGCCCCCCATTACAGTCCAGTTCTTTTGACTCCTATGTCATTGCCTGCACATCCCTACTGCTATGCAGCCTATCCATGGAAATAACCACAGTATAGTCTATCCACCCTGAGAAGGACTCCAGATGCAACACCCATGCCAGAAATACCTCCTCTTGTAAAGCTGTAAAACCTATTGTGGCTCAGGACACAAACTAACTTAATAGCCTCCATACCAGCCTACATGTGGGCAGTCAATAAGAATCTATCTCTAAAACAAAGACTGCAATGTTATGCCCCAAGAGCCCACCCACAAATTTATACTCTGCCACATTATGAAGGGTCCTGTTATTTAAGTCCCTTCAGATTCCCACAGAGTATCCTTGCCTTGTGGCTGCTGCTGTCTTAAATCTTCATCCACTGCACTGCAGTTGGAGACCCAGCAGGAGTGCTTACCAGGGGATGAGTTGTCAGCCTGCAGATCGGGCCATGTCCACTTCACAAAGAATTGCACGACTCTCACCAGTACTGCTCTCCATAAAGTCCGAATGTCCATAATAATGTCCCTTGTCCCTTCAAGAGCAGTACATAAAGCAAGAACAAATACAGGCTTGGTAGGGTAACAGATGCTGGTACAGATGAGTCCCAACCCCACAGATGACAAAATCAGCCAACCTCCACTCACTCACATGGGAAACACCAGACATTCCCCTTCAGCTCAGCCATTCTTCTTTTCCTGCTCTGCAAGGAATGCTCTAACCTTTTTAACTTCTCAGAAAGTAGAAGTTGCTCATTCCTTCTTCACATTCACTACTGCTGGATATGAAAAAACAAACGCAATCTGCTATTCTCATAGAGCATCCAAAACAGGAGTAAATGCCCACCTCTTCTTTTGCAGGCTGGGCAAGAAATCTAGAAAAATATACAGCTGGCTGCCCTCAAATGTGACCTCCTTTTGCACCTGATATGCAGTTAATATGGCTTGTCTGTCCCCAAAGTAATGCATAAGAAATATAATTTGTCTGGGAGGCTGATCTCCTGGTACCTGCAGGTCGAAAGGTCAATGAGCCTGTTCGACTTTCAGCTTGTCATCCTTCACTTTCAGTCCCAAAATCTTCAGTACAATCTCCAAGCAGAAATACAAAGCACTCTACCCCTCTTTACCTACAGGGAGGCCACAGATCCTCAGGTTACTTCTGTGGTTGTAGTTCTCTTGGCAGTCAAACTGCTCCTGCAGGCCAGCTACCTCTTTTCCCAACTTTGCCATTTTCTCCAGGACCCCACCATGCCGCTCTTCAGTGTTGGCAAAAATCACAGTTATAAGGAGACTCTCTGCTCCACTGCACCAAGTCACTTGTCTTTCTTTTTGAGCGGGCAGTTTGCCTGTCAGGGTATCAAGCTTGGGTTCCAGGGTCTACAACATTTGTTCAGTTACAGTGCAGCCTAGCACACTCATTTCAGTGACTGAAAGAGTGATCTGACCTGGGCACACTACTGGCACTGCTACCGCTGCCTTTTTTCTACTTTTATCTGTTCCCAGGGTGGTTTGCTACTGCATTCAACAGATACTCATCTATCATTTCTTCTGAAATGCTTCCCTGTAAACTTCAGAGAGCTTTAAGTGAGTGTTCAGGTTTAAAAACGTGTTAGTTAACATTGGGAGATGGAGCTCGAAAAAACTGTGTTTAGCACGTTAGCTGCTCATTAGTGTGCACCCCCCCCCCCCATTTTGGTCTTTTAAAGAATATATAAAGCTTATTTCATAAAACACTGTATACATGCCAGCCCAATGTCATAAAGGGCTAAGGCAGCTATGTCTCACCTGCTGCCATGCCAGTTACCCAACCAGTGGGGCTCAAGGGTTGGCCAAGGGGAGAAGGAGCAAGCATCCTAGCAGATGCTCTTCTCCTCGGGGGGGGGGCAAGGGCAGCCTGCTGCACTGCAACACCACCATCTAGGTGACCATGAGGGGTGGTGCATCTAGGAGTAGTGGTTCGGGGAAGGGGATGCTCCTGACGGAAGACGGAAGAACGTCTGATGACGTGCACATGTCAAGCCATCATTTCTATGGATCATCAGGGGCAGAAAACAGGGAACTTCACCAGTGGTAGGATGAAGCCCATAGTTCCTCCAAGACCCCACACCACCTTTTGAGCACAGGACCCAATGCACTGAGCAAAGCCATCCGGAGGGGTCTTGGGGAAATCCCTATGACCCCACCACAGGGGGACATCTGTGGTGGAACAAGTGGGTCCTCACAAAAAGTCCCAGAGAAAGTGGGTGATGGGGTTGGGGAGCTGTAGCAGCAGAAGGGGACAGCCAGACAAGAAGAAGAAAAAAACAAACTTTGTATATGTAATCCCTCATACCAAATTGGGGGCTTACCTTCAGCCTGTAGCGCCCGTTTCTGCTGTCCCTTGGTGCCTCCAGGAATGTCTGCATTTTTTTTCTGTCTCCCCAGTCCTTCTGCACCCTTCTGTGCCCCTTTCCTCAGCCCCAATATTAATCCAACCCTCCAGGGCTCCAAAAAGCAAAACCGTGATCCCCACACTGCAAAAGGCACTCCGGTGCCAGCGGAAATCATGCATACACTGGCAGCACCTTTGATCTCCTGACCACTTGCTTTGCAGTCAATCGGGAGAGTAGTTTGGTGTTCCTACCTGATCAGCGGGAGCCAGTGACCACAGACAGGGCCGTGAGCACCAGTGCTCTACTAATATTTAATAAGATCCACGAAGTGTGTCAGATAGGAGCTCATGAATATTAATGAGCACAGAACCCTGAACTGTTAAATATTCATGAGGGTCTGTTCTGCCCTCAGGGAAGCTGTATTTTGGCAATCGCCGAAATAGAAAGAAAATGTTCAAATAAATAAATGCAACTTGCTGTGCCTGTTTAGGAACCAATGTTGAAAAGGGGGAAAATGTTTAAAACAAATAAATGATTAATCCTGGTTGCACCAGTAAACATTTGGGACTCAGAGAGACAGCCTGCCTGCTGCAATAGGAGGGGTCGTAGTGACAAGAAAATAGGGTCAACAATTTACTAAATCTGTGCAGTGATAGCAAGTACATATCCTGGGCTAATGAACTGTGGGGCATTTGGGCAAATAAGAACTGTGGTTACTGCTGTTATCTTGCACTTTTGATGGTTGAAGTCACTCCTGAGAATGTTTGTGATTATTTAGAATATTTTTGTAAACATTTTGTATTATATGTATTTTATATGCTGCAACTTATGTGCTGTACATTTTATGAAATTGTTTTGTATGTAATGACCCAATTGAAAATGAACTAATGCTCAAATGGGCTATCTATTTCCTTGGAACTTGCTTAAGGAGTAAATTTTACAAACAATATTAATTTATTCTGGCTGCACCAGGACTTTGATTTGGGATTGTACCTAATCTGCTTAAGAGACTGTGTGTTTAAGCAGCCATTACAGAGCAGCACAGCCAATCCAAAGGCCAGGATATTAAAGCCAGGACTTGTGGGACATTAGCCAAAGCTCACAGGAAAATACTAAGTACTCTTGGGAAAACTGCAGGGACTTAACTTCAGGCTCCAAAACAGCAAATCAACTGTGCATTGAGTGAGGTTCATGCATAATTCATTTTCTTGACTGACAGGCCCTCCAGCCAATCGGAGGCCAAGCACCAAATAGTTTCAGCCAATCAGGAGTCTCAGGAGAGCCGTATAAGAGACTGTGTTTTCAGCAATTTTCAGATTTGAGCAGGAACCCCCCACAGGGGTTGGAGCTCAGGCCCCAGCCATGCAACTGGGCCTGGTGATCCATCTAATCCTCTCCATCCAGGAGGGGGTGTTTGCCTTCTTCAGTAGTTAAAGCTAAAGTAAATTAATTTATGTAGTACCTGCTAGTCAGTGGGTTGCCATTATGTCCGCAGGTGCTAGCCCTCCCTTCCACGTTGGGGAAATACATGGACCTGCAAACTGATGACATCAAGCCAGCTGTGAGAGAGCTGATCATACCTCAGTTGTGAGAGGACTGAAGAATTCAGGAACCTTGATAGCAGAGATTCTACCGTGAGGAGCCTGAGTGAGTACTCTTGTACCCCCTGGTGCAAGAACGAAAGAAAACTTTCTGAATTGGGGCTGCCTATGCCCAAGTGACTGTGCTATGTAAGATTGTTCTTGGGTCTGCACTTTGCAACTGCTGTGCCTAACCTTAGCCCAGCAAGGGTGGACCCTTATGTTTAAAACCTTTGCTGAATGTAACTGTTCTGAAGGGACCCGTGGGAGCGCAGAACATAGTATAAACGTGCTGATATTTAATGTCTGCTATGGAGCCTACAGGACTGAAAGGGGAGCAGTCAGTAAAGGGGCTCATCCAGACTTTGCTTGGGAGGTCCAGTATCATGCAAACTATCTGGTCAAGATGTCCAGTGAAGCTGCAAGCCACAGCCATGTACCACAACTCAGACTGAGACCCCAAAGTTTGAATTTAACTTCAGTAACCTGGAAATATATGTTTTCTAAACAACTTGACCAGGGCTGCCATTCTGGCCCCTGGTTAAAGAAGCCCTACCTTCTTTAATTGTGCAAACTGACTTCAGCAAAGCTTTCAATACTGTTAGACATAGAAGATTGATTAATAAGCTGGGTAGGCTCAGGGTGGGTCAGAAGTTGGTCAACTAGGTGGAAAACTGGTTGGCAGGCAGAAAACAGAGTGGTGGCAAATGGTATACAGTCAGAAGAGATGCAAGTCACAAGTGGGGTACCTCAGGGATTAGTCCTTGGGCAAGTCCTCTTCAATATCTTCATCAGTGATATTGCAGATGGACTGGAGGGTAAGGTCTGTCTGTTTGCAGATGGCATCAAGATCTGCAACAGAGAAGATGATCCAGATGGGGTGGGCAGAATGAGAAGAGATCTGGATAAACTGGCAAAATTATTAGAAGAGTGGCTAAAGGGGTTTAATGCAAAGAAGTGCACTATCATGCACTTAGGGAAGAGAAACCCTGAAGCCACCTATAGGTTGGGAGGGGAATTGCTGGCAGTCACAAGGCAAGAAAGAGACTTGGGCATCATCATCACAGATGACCTGAAATCATCCAAGCAGACCACTAAAGCAGTAGGTAAGACTAGAGGGATGTTGGGGTGTATTAGTAGGGGTATCGCAAGTCGTAAGAGGGAGGTAATAATCCCTCTTTACAAGACATTGGTTAGGCCCCATCGGAATACTGTGTGCAGTACTGGAGGCCACATCTTCACAAGGACATTAACAAAATGGAGGCAGTCCAGAGAGGGGCAACCAAAGTGGTGCAGGGACTGCATCATAAAACATATGAGTAGTAGAGGATCCAGGATTTTACAGTGAGGGTGCTGTGGAGGTGTGCGGGCTTGATATGCAAGTTTTTGACATTTTTTTAATCCTTTGTATTATCTTTTCCATTACATTTTTGACTAAAAATAACAATGTAATCTATTGTTTTGAATGTAGATTTTCTTACAATCAACATATTAGACTTTTCCAGCAAAGTGAAATGTAGCAGTAGCAAGCAAGCATGTTACAACAAGAGGTGCACCTGCACCCATTGAAATCCTTTAGATTCGCTACTGCATATGAGGACAGATTAACAGAGCTCAATATTCGGCACCCAACTAAGGATCTAGGTTCGAGCAGACTTGATAGACCATAAGGCCTAATCTGCTGGCAAATAGTATGTTAGTATGTTAGTATATACCCTAGAACAAAGGAGGGAGAGAGGTGATATGATAGAAACATTCAAACATCTTAAGGGCATTAACAAGGTCAAAGAGTCTAACATGTTTCAATATAAGAAAAATAGCAGGACAAGAAGACACAACATCATATTAGAGGGAGGCCGATTAAGGGGTAATGTGAGGAAGTTCTTTTTCACAGAAAGGATGCTGGGTGCATGGAACAGCCTACCTCAAAAAATTGATGGATATGAATACAGTGCAGGGCTTCAAACAGGCATGGGATAGGCATAAGGGAGCAATACAGATGAGTATGAATAGATAGACCATTGACAGAGTACAAGCCTGTGGCACATTCATAAGGTAGAAATAATGGGCAGACTAGATGGGCCTTGCAGTCCTTATCTGCCACCAACTTCTATGTTTCTATGTAATTATCTCTAGGACATAAATGTGCTGAGTGTTCTGATACATATAGACGTGCTGGATATTCAGGATCACAGTTTAAGATCAAACAGTGTGACCAGCTGGTTACATCTAACCAAATATTTTGACTGCAACATGCAGGGCAATCCCTGCATACCCCAAAAGGTCTGAGAATTGTTTGTTTAATTGTTCCTAGTTTAAACACCATTTCTCCTTTAACTCAAGTTAGCCAATGTACAGCTGCACTGTCCACCAGGCCTGCAACCACCATGGGACTTTGGTAACTGGGTACCCAGGGTAAAATGTGTGGGATTGCAGGGTCTCATACCGAGTCTGGGGAACTGGTACCAGTGGTGGGTAAAAAAATGATCATGTGTTCCATCTGATTATAGGCAGTTTAGATAGCAAGGGCTCTGGATAGCCACTTTGGTACAAAGTGATTTCTTCTTCTGTTTGTTAACAGGTATCCACCCAGCTGGAGGGTTTTCACCAGCACCAAATCCAAACACACCTAATCGGATGTAAATATGTAAATATTAATAATCACTGCATAATCTCTATTCCCTGTGTTTCCCCACTCCTGATTCCTATGCCCCCTAAATAAATATTGTTGTTGTCTTGCAAATGTGTCATCATGAGCATATTATTAGAGAGAATCTTTAATTAAATGTCTGAAATGTGGGGAAATGTTATTGAGTCATGTGTGGGGGTGGCTAATGGTTAAATTGGGTGGTATGACATCCCAGGGGGTTGAACCAGGAAACAACTAGTCCACTTACAAGGTAAACTCTGGGTGGAGGCACTGCGAAAATATAACACATGGAAAGAACCAGTTTTAAAGTAAATTTTGGGAACCCAGGACCCTCAACCTTTGTCTAGCCAGGCAATGCAGGGATAGTAACTCTAGGAGTAGCACCACCTAGGGGTTACATATACATATTAATTTATTATATAATACACAATTGCCTATAACTATTTTGAAGGAATACAGACAAATGCCCTGAAGAAGCCACAGTTTTGGCAAAATATCAGGGTACCTGGAAAAAAATAAACAAGAAATATTAATTGTAAGAAGAGTGTGAACAGTTCTTTTTTTTCACAGAGCTACCCCACCTCTTTTGTTAAATCAGAATCACATAAGGAAAGATTAGACAGCCTTAATATATATGTGCAAGAAGGAAGAGGACGAATGTAATAGATATGACACCTTCAAGTGCTTGCAAGGATACAATAAGGTCCACTATTCCAAACTTTTCCAAGTGAATAAGAATTTGACCAGAAGGAATTATAAACTTAAATTGGTGTGTGCGGTGTGTGTGTGTGTGGGGGGGGGGGTCAAAAAGGATGCAAGGAAGTTCTTCATGGATACAGTAGTGGATAACTGGCATGGTGGTCAAAGCTGGCACCCCTACAGAATTCAAATTTAAAGCTGGTTGGGATGGTTTCAAAGGTCTTATTAAAGGAACAAAAGTGGGAGATAAAAGAGAAGTAGTTTCAAGGTAGGGTTTCAAAGCAGACAGGGTAGACTACATGTCTTTATCTGCTCTTACCTTTCTATGTTTATTTTTATGTACTGTTGCAGACAAAGCATAGAAGAGAAGTTGATTCCCCTTGATTGATCCCGAATGGCACTTTATCTGATGTTACCAATGAGGATGAGCCAGAAGTTATCATCGTGGGTGCTGGTATACTTAGTGCAGCCTTTGCAACTGTCCTGGCAAGAGATGGAAGAAGGGTGACAGTGATTGAGAGGGACATGAATGAGCCTGATCAGTTCGCTGGGGAAGTGCTACAGCCTGGTGGTTATCAGTTACTTAACGCATTGGGTCTTGGTTGCAAGTAAATAACATTTCATCAAAGACTGACAACAGAATTAAAATTATAAGGAAACTATTTGAATGTAGTGTCTGGTTAGAATGTATGATTGCTATAACATCCACATGATAGACCTCATAGGTCTCCATAGAGGAATGGTGAGACACAAATGAGCTCCACTTAATACAAATGTTTTGCCCATTCACAAACATATGTATTTTCCACATATGGCCAAAAATGTGTTTTAAATAAAAGCCCTTGTGGTACAAGCCAGTCAGAGATGGCAATAGGAGGGGAGATGCAGGAGGCTTGTGGCATGCACATCCATTGTGTATTGCACTGTGCATTCACAGCTGAGTGTCTCTGAGGAGGGAGAACCTCAAAATTTGGAGAAATCCTTGTGGTACAGCAGAATAACACTGGGCTGCTCAGAGCCCATGCCACTGGCCCACCCAGAATGAACAGCCTCACTGCTGCTGTATTTGGAGAGAACAAATGGGGTTGTCAGGCCCCTCCCAGACCCTTATGCAGGAGGGTTCTTAATGGGGCAGGTAAGTGGGGTTCTCTGGGGTTCTGGGATGGTGACAGAACTGGACGGTAGCAAGGCTGAGGGATGCTGTGCTGGTGGGTGAAACAATAATTAGAAAAAAGGTAACAACAGTAATAGAAGGAAATTCAAATGAATCAGGCTGTCTCAGAGCTATAGCAGGACTAACAATATTATCCCTAAACAAATGCACATTAGGTAGTGGAGGGAATGATCAGCTCTACTGTATAGCCGAAAAAGATCTCTAAACAACTGCGGGCCAGACAAATGCAGGCTAGACAGTAGAGGGTTGTTTCAGAGCTACTGTATAACAAGGCTGAACAAGTACTGCTTAACGTGCAGGCTAGACAAAGGCAGGCTAGGTAGTAGAGGGTACATTACAGCAGGACTGTTAATATTAGCATTAAACAAATGCAGACTTGGTAGTGTAGGCTAGTATCATAGCTGCTGTATAACAGGGCTAAGCAACATTATTTCTAGGCAACTGCAGGCTACATAGTAGTGAGAGGTGTCAGTTCTAAAGCAGTGCTAAAAATATTATTGCCTAACAAGTGCAGGCTAGACAAGCAGTCTAAGTAGTAGTGGAAGGTATCAGAGCTATATCAGGGCTAACAATATAATAATTATGCAACTGCAGGCTAGAGAAATGCAAGTCAGGTATTAAAGGAAATATCAGAGCTGAAAAATAAAATTGTTTAACGAATGCAGGTTTGTTAACAAAAAGAGGTGTCAGAGCTATAGCCAGGACAATATTATCAGTAAACAAATGCAGGCTACGTAGTAGAAGGAGGTGGCAGACCTACAGCAGAGGCTAAATAACATTGTAACATGGTAAGCAACTCTGGATTACACAGCAGGGCTATAGTGAGCATTATGAAAATACAGGATAGGGTACTACAAGGGCAGCAGAAGATCTAGAACAGGCTAATTTACGACAGACACCAAATTACAATAGATATACAGTAGTAAGGCTGGAGCTAGGAATACATCACAAGATAACACCAGAACCAGCTAGGAAGCAGTGGCAAGTTAATGGGGAACAGCAGGGATGCTTCCCATTGTGTCCTAAGATAAACCAGCAGTGAAAATAATCACTCAAAGAAGGCAGCAAGAAGGTGAAATGAGCAGCATGTCATGCAGACATGCTGAATACCGCACTGAAACCATGTATGAAACTGTTGTACTCAGCTTCATCAAAATACCTCCATCCCAGTTAGTAACTGACCCTACTCATTTTAATCCACATTTCTTAAACTATTCCTTGCCAGACTGGGTATCGTCCTTACACCCACATAGCATCCTTGGTGCTGGCGTTTTCCAAATCTGGTAAGTGACCATTGTATTATCTACTGCAAGCTCAAGGTCACTTCTCTTAATGCTCCCTTCAAGCTAAACTGAAAGGTTTCACCTGTGCTTTGATGGGGGCCTGCCAGACCCCACCCCATTGCCCTGCGTAAGTCACGCACTTATATACCTACCCTGCCTAGTGTTTTTCACATGAGGTCTTTCATCAGTGCTGCCTCCAGTTTCTCTGATTCCTCTGCCATTTCATTTTGCTTCTGTCAATCGGTCTCCTTGCTCCCATCTGTTTTGCCTCTGTCTACTGTTTGTTCCTTTTTGTGCTCCTTCTGCTGCTGTTGTGTACCTTCTGTTTCCTGCATGCTACTTTTGCTTCTCCCCAACTCCCCTAGAGACCCACTGGTCCAGGAGGATGGAGGGTGGTGGAGTATGGGGGGGGGTAGCCATAAGGAAGTTGTCCAGTACCATCCAGACAGCAAATCACTTCACACCCCTGGAGGAGGTTCAGACACCTGATTCTTTTTTAAATTTAAGAAACTTTATTGAGTTTTCAAATACAATCACATTCAAATTATGGCAAGCAGGAATTATCAAGACCAAACCATGACCCTCCCTCCCCCCTGCCCCTTTAGCCTCCCCCTTCCATCCCCCACCCTCCAGAGTGTGCTCAGTAAATAATAAGGAGAATCGAAGAGACCTTGAGACCAAGGTGTCAGGATAGGGGCAAAGGGAAGCCAGAGAAGCAACCAAGGAGGTTATTTCAGGTATAGGGCATATAATTTGCCCCACTTGCAGTTGAAGAGGTAAAGCTTATTGCGAGGAACTAGCAATCAGGCATTCAGTCCAAAGACAAAAGGAGAGCTCATGTAGCCATTCCTTGTGAGATATGAGAGATTTATCTATCCAGTGTTTGAGGACCAGTTTTTTTGACTGCCATGGAAATGAGTGAGATATGATACCCTCTTTCCCTGACCCCAATTTCAGCGTAGTCTCCTATGATGCAAAGTTCAGGAATGAAAAGCCCTTCCAAGCCTAAAAACGGGTCAGTACGAGTTTTGATCATGTCCCATAGAGGTGAGATTTTTTTGCAGGCCCAGAAAACATGTAGAAGCGCCTCCTCCTCTTTGCTGCATCTTAAACAAGCTGAGGATGATAGATGTCCTATTTTGGCCAGCTTGACGGGAGTGTAATACATATTGTTTAGTATTTGATATTGAGTGAGCTTCAACCTATCCTGGGTATTATATAGGCACAGGTCTTTCCAGATACATGCCCAATTGAATGTGATATCTGGTAAGAGATGCCCCCAGACCTTGGAACCCTCTAAGTGAGGTGGACAAAATGTGGAGAGCAGAAGATTGTACAGCAAAGCTACCCCATGAGGCTGACTTGCTAAGTCTTGTATCTGACTCATCTAGCCTGCAAACTTAGATGGCACTGGAGCAAGGCCAAAAAGTTGCAGTTGAAGATGTCTCAACTGAAAGACCTTGAAAATGTGAAGTGAAGGTATGTGGAACTTCGTTAGGATCTCGGGAGAGGAAAGCAGGGCATCTGAGGAATAAAGATCCGAGACCTTGATCCTTTGTTGATGGGGAAGCCATCCATCAGAGACAGTGATGTCACCTATCTTCAGATTAGGGTTAACTAGCACAGGTTAGGTGAAATCTTTGAAGGGGGATTTGTGAAGGGAAACGCAGAGTTGAGAGAAAACTTTAACTGAGGTACCAATCACTGAATCCTGGATCCTAGCTGGTAGTGATTTCCAAGGGACAGAAAGAGTTGTAATTGAGTAAAGGTTAGAGGAGAGGAACAAGTCTGACTCAATCTGTAGCCAGAGCAGGGTATAATCCTCTTTGGGATGGGATAGGTGCAGAGAGAGCCATTTCCCACATTTCTGGAGATGATTGGCCCAGTGATAGTACAAGGAGTTAGGGAGTTGAAAACCACCGTTCTCTTTCGCAAGTGTTTACTTAACATATGAATGTCTGGGAGATTTATCTAACCAGATAACATTGGTCATGAGAGAATGAATACGCTGAAAAAAGGTGAAAGTAAGCCATATATTTAGCATATTGAGTGGGTAAAAGAACCTGGGCAGAATGTTCCTTTTCACAATGTTGATCCGACCCCACAGGGAGATAGGAAGGGATTTCCGTCTTAGTAAATCCTGATGGATTACTCAGACACCTAATTCTAGCATGGGTGACTCCAAATCAGTCAAAGGGAAATGGCAGGACAACGTGATGGCACCCAAAGAGAGCAATGCTGCCAAGAAGGTCCCAGTGGTCAGGAATATAATGATTATGGGGCTAGAAAGGGTGACAGACGAGGGGTCAGATGGGAGGGGGATGGTCTAATGCCTGCTTGGGATGTCAGTCACCTGAGATTTAGACAGATAGGAAGGATGGTGGAGACGGATCAGGAGGAGCTGGGTGTGCTGGTACACCTGCATACCAACTATCTGATAAACCAGTCAGTGGAGATGGTAAAGTTGAACTTCCATAGACTGGGGGACAGATCGTCAGGACACACATATTCCCAGGCATTTTCTGAAGTCTTTCTTGTGTAAGGCCGGGGGAGGACTTACGATAAAATAAGGAGTACTGAAACACAAGACTTTAACAGTTGTCTTAAATATTGGTATCGAGACATGGTATACCACTTTGTAGAGGACTTGGGAGACTTCTGGGACAGGAGACTATTCAAGAGTGATGGACTTTACCTGATGAGACAGGTGGGCCAACATGCTGGGGCAGAAGTTTGACATCTTTACCAGATGTTTAAACTGACTGTGGGGGAGTCAGGGTCCAAGGGAACCATGGTGGGTGGCGAACCGAAGGAGATCCTAGACAGTACTCCCCTACATCTGGAGGACTGTAGTAGCAAAGAGGGTACAATGAGAGCAGCAGGGTTTACAGGACTAAGGTAATGGGCAGTAGTGAGGGGGAAAACAAGAGGCAAAAGCACAGCAAGGGTGGGAGAAATCATGGAAAACAGAAGGATAGTAGCAAATTTAGAGAAGGGGTCAGATGGAAGGAGTTATGCCTTAATGTCAGGAGCCTAGGTAACAAACTCAGTGAGCTCCAGGTACTGATGGCAGACACTGAAGTGGACCTTGTGGTCATCAAGGAATGTGGGCCACATATAATAATGGCTGGGAGATGACATTCCCTGGGTATTCACTGTTCAAAAGTGATAGAGGAACTGGTAGATGGAGAGGAGTTGCCCTTTTTACCGAGGAGGGCATCGAGTTGGTAGAAGATGGGTGCATTTGGGGTAGCAATGGGGAGGCTGAGTCGGTATGGGTGCAACTCATGGCAGCCTCAGGCTGGAAAGTACACTTGGGTGTGATCTATAGGCCTTCTGGGCATAAGGAGGAATGAGACAGAGAACTCAGAAAGGAACTTGAAAGAGGGGTAACAAAGAAGGAAGTAGTGGTGGTAGGAGACCTGAACCTGCCAAACATCAGTTGGGATGTCCTGGTGGCCAAGAACACCAGGAGTCAGGCCTTGCTGGATGCCATCCAAGATTGTCTACTGGTGCAGCTAGTTAAGGAACCCACCAGGCAGACCACAGTCCTCGAAGTGGCACTCACCAACTCAGAGATAGTGGGAGCTGTAGGAGCAGGGGAGTCACTGGGGAAAAGCAACCATAACTTTGCTTGGTTTGAATTGGCCCCCAGGGCCTGAAAACCACAATCAAGAACTGAAGTCCTTGACTTTAAAAGGGCAGACATTGATGGGATGTGGAAACTGGTCAGGGATAAGTTAGTAGGGGTGGATGACATAGATGGGGTGGAGGAGAGGTGGGTGACAATTAAGGGGGCCATCCTTGATGCATCTGAGGTATGCATAAGAACAGCAACAAAGAAAAACCAGTTTAAGAGACCACCATGGTTCTCAACAAAGGTCACGGAAGTGGTAAGGGCCAAAAAGATGGCCTTCTATAACTACATGGAAAAGCAGGTGGAGATAGAATGGTAGGATTATCCATAGAAAAAACAGTGATGCAAATGATGCTGTTAGGGAGGCCAAAAGCAGACACAGAGCTACATATCACAGAGGAGTTGGGAACAGAGGAAAAACAGTTTTTCAGATATATTAGTGAAAAAGGAAAAAAGGTGGGGTAAATCATAAGGCTAGTTGAGAGGAATAGGGTGATAGAGGAGGATCGACAAAAGGCCTCTGTCCTGAATGACAACTTTTGCTCAGTTTTCACTAAGGAGGATGGCAGGTCTGTGCCAGAGAGTGGTATCAAACAGGCCATTAAGGGAGTCCCGGAAATTAGACAGTCTTTGCTTACTAGTGAATGGGTCCTGAAAAGGCTTGCTGCCTTTAAGATGGATAAAGCCCCGGGACCAAATGGGTTGCATCTGAGGATACTCAGGGAATTAGCAGCTGAGCTGGCTGAACCGCTGATAGGTCTGTTCAACTGCTCACTTAGGTCTGGGGAAGTTCCAGGGGATCAGAATGTGGTCATAATGGGTGGGGGAGGAATAAGGAGCAACCAATGAACTACTGGACTATCAGTTTAACCACTATTGTAGAGAAGCTGATGGGGTCACTGATCAAAGAGGACCTTGTAACTACCTGGAGAGTGATGGGCTCCAGGATAATTAACAGTATGGTTTCATGGTTGGAAGGTCTTGCCAGACTAACCTGATAGTTTTCTTTGACTGGGTAACAAAGGAATTAAACAAGACAACACTGTTGATCTGTTGTACTTTGACTTCAGCAAGGCTTTTGACTCAGTACCTCACAAATGATTGCTCAAGAAGATGGAAAACCTGGGTGCAGGCAGCTAAACCCATAGTCAACTGGGTGGGTAAATGGCTAGAGGGGAAGCAGGAGAAGGTGGTAGTCAATGGCGTTAAATCAGAAGAGAGGGAGGTTACAAACAGTGTTCCACAGGGATCTGTCCTGGGTTCGGTCTTCTTCAACATGCTGATTAGTGACAGTGGAGTGGGAATCTGGGGCAGGTTGTGTCTCTTTGCAGATAACACAAAACTATGTGGGAGGGTGGATTGTAACAAGGGAATAAAGGAAATGCAGAGAGACTTACAATAGCTAGAGGGGTGGTCAAAGATCTGGTTAATGCCAAAAAGTGCAAGGTTATTCACCTAGGGAAAAAGAACCCCAAGACAGAGTACTGGATGGGAGGGGAGAGATTTAGCACTACAGCTGAGGAAAGGGATATGGGAGTTATTATCAGTAACTAATTTAAGCAACTGAATCAGTGCAACAAGGCTGATAGCAAGGCTAACAGGATGCTGGGATGTATCAGAAGTGGTAGTAATAGTAAAAGAAAAGAGGTAATACTTCCCCTCCATAGATTCCTGGTAAGGAGTCACCTAGAATACTGCACCAAGTTCTGGAGTCCTCACCTCAGAAAGGATAAAGCTATGTTGGAGACAGTGTAGCACAGAGCAACAAAAATTATTCAGGGCCAGTAGGGCAGATTACATGAGTAGCACATCCAGGCACTAAATATGTGCGTACCAGAGACCAGAAGTGAGAGGGGAGATATGACAGAAGCCTTCAAGTTTCTTAAAGGAATTAACAAAGTGAACTGCGGGGAACAATTTAGCCTGAATACCAACTCAGATCACATGAACATATGTGGAATTTAACAGGAGGGAGGTTCAGGAGAGACATGAGAAAATACTACTTTAGAGAAAGGGTGGTAGAACCTTGGAACAGTCTATCAGCCGAGGTGGTGGGTGCAAAAACAGTCAGAGGAATCAAGCAGGGCTTTGATAGAATGAAGGGAATAGTGGTTGCCTGGAGCAACAGGACCAAGGAAGGGAAATGGGAGAGGACAGGGAGGGTTAACGTAGTATATACATAGGTACATATGATAGAAAGTATAAGGAACACGATTAGGGTTGTAGTTTCTTTTTATAGATAATTGTAGTCCTGTGTATGTAAGTTCCTGGCATGCCCAGTGGGTTTTTCTTTGTGTATGTCCAGTGATGTGTTACCGCTATCTCTGAGAGAAGAAATAAAGATGGCTACTGCAACAGACCTGCTGTAACTGAGTCTACCTGCACAGGACCCCACAATATATTACACTGGCGACCAAGGATGGGATCAAAACAACTCAGATGAGTGCAAGAAAGGTTATAAGGAAATGCATGTTTTTTTTTAACTGCTATAAATCCTGCTACCTCATGTGGGTTCGACAGGCTTCCCATCCTTCCCTACCTGCCAGGCTATGGTACACATCATAAATGTGTCTGCTGCTATCTCTTGCCTAAACTCCAGACACCAAACAAATCTTAACAACATTACTCCACCAGTGTGGACTGTCTGTTTATCTTGCTGGGTTAAAAAAAAAGGAAAAGAAAGAAACCTGATCTTCCAGCTCTGCTCCAAAGTGGAAACCAGAGGAATTTCTAATATATGGAAACTGAAACCTAAGGAAGGCATCCATAAATCATGGCATCACCTTCACTAACAGCATAGATTCCTGACCACAGCAGAAGAGGCCGTTCAGCAGCAGCCTCTTGTGGCATAACAGAGAAATTGCAGCACATACTGAAATGCCTTTGACATTAAAAGGCAAGATTTGTTTTCTGGACACTGTAAATAAAGACTGACCTGCCAGGGAAATCCCACAAACTGGGAGAATGTCTGAATTCGATGAATCAAAGGAAGCATTTGACTTTTATCTCAGACGTTTCCAATGCTGGCTTAAAGCAAACAAAATTGAAGAAGCTAGTGTAAACGTGAGTCCGTAATGCTTGCCAAATAAAACTAACAATTAAGACAGTATTTAATTGTGTCCATCATTGCTAAATCCAAATTTAATTTGAAGGAATCAATATTTAGGCTATCTATCACTTTAGCTGGGAGGTAATTCCAAATTGGGACAATCCTGATGCTAAACCAGTTCTTCCTTCTCCGAGTATACCATTTACCCAATTGTAACTGTTTCCTATGTCTTCTATTGCAAACCTGTAATTCAAGATTGCAAGGCCTAGTCCATTTCTGAGGTCAGGATCCCTTATTGCACTATAAATAAGACACATATCTCCTCTCAGTCTTCTATACTGGAGTGTGTACATGTTGAGGAGTCCCAGCCTTTCCTCATAGGTCCTGTCCTCCATCCCTGAGATGGCCCTAGTAAATCTACGCTGAACCATCTCGACTTTTAAGATGTCCTCTTTATTGTATGGAGACCACATCTGGACACAGTACTCGAAGTGTGGCCTGACTAAAGCAACATATAAAGGGAGCAATATCTCCCTAGAGTGACTTACTACATGTCTAAATATACAGTTTGCATGTTTATTTGCCTTATTTATTTGGGTACTGCAGTGGGTTCTGAATTTTAGATCAGGGGTGACAAGAATGCCTAAGTCTTTTTCTTGGATGGTTTCAAGTAAATTTTCAGTCCCCTGTTTATATTTAAAATGTTGATCATGTAAACCCAAGTGCATAATTTTGCATTTGGCAATGTTCAGGACAAGCTTATTACTACAAGGCCAACTTGAAATGTTATCCAAAATGAACCGAAGGGCAGAGCTTGCAGTTGTGTTATTCACTACAGTACTTATGCGACAATCATCAGCAAATTTTAACATCCATATGTTGGGGTTTTCAATGGTAAGTGTAGAGATGTATATGTTAAAAAAGCACGGACCCAGAACAGACCCCTGTGGAAGACCACTAGTAATGGGCGCCCAATTGTAGAAGTCACCATTTATAATGATGCTTTGTTTCCTTCCCTCCAACCATCTAGCAATCCAGTTTATAATATAATTTTTGAGTTTAAATGTTCTCAATGTGGCTATAAGCTCAGGGGTGTGGTAACTTGTTGAAGGCTTTAGCGAAATCTAAGAACACGAGGTCCACAGAATTACCCTGGTCTACTTCACCAGTAACTGTATCATAAAAGGTTAATAGATTTGTTAGACAAGATCTAGACTTAGTGAACCCGTGTTGAAGAGGGTTGGATAACTCAATTAGACATTTGGGACAGATATTCAAAACTTTGCCCTGTGGCTAAATTAGCACTGCCCAGTGGGCAAACTTAGCCCAGAGCACAAAGCAAGCCATATTCAAAAGGAATAGCCCAGGGCAAACAGCTTCTGAATGTAGCAAGGGAATGAGGCCGGGGCAAACTGGGCTGGGAGTGCAGGGCAAACTTAGCCCTGGAATAAGACATCTCTGAATATGGCAACCAGGAAGTGCAAACCACAACAGCAAAACAGTGCACAGCGATGTGAAGGTAGGTAGAGGTGAACTATGTGGCCAATGTGTGTGCCAGCAAATGCGTGGACCCAGTACAGCTGCAGGCAGCAGGATATACGAAAGTACAGTGTTCAAATCTGTAAAATATTCCCCTAACTGTTTGCGCAGCGCTAACATGTTTGTGCGGGTTTAGTGCAGGGCTAAACCGTTAGCCCAGTGCAAACACATTTGCCCGGCGCTAAACTTTGCCATATTCAAAAATGACATGCAAATGAGCCTACTTACGTAGTCTCTGGGCAAACATCCAGATTAGCATTTCATTATGCCCTGATTTACATGCTGTTTGTGCCAGGTTAACGGTTTAGCCCTGCGCTAAACCCGCGTAAACGTGTTAGCGCTGCACAAACAGCTTGGGGAATATTATACAGTTTTGATCACTACTTCCACATGTGCTGCTGCCTGCAGCTGTGCTGGGACAACACAGCATAGGCACAGATGGTGGTGGTGCTGCATGCAACTGTCACACTGTAGGTCATGCTGTAGTGCACAGCAGACACTACAGTAGCAAGGGGACCAGTAATGTGTGGACACAGCAATGCCTATGGTGTGTAGGGTAGTGATGATGACAGCACTATACACAGTGAGAGGCCCAACCTGCAGGTGTTTACTGACAGTGGACATTACTGTTACACTGTTGTGTGACCCACAGATGCTGCACCTCTGGCATGGGATGCTCACAGTGACATATACATGTCTGGCTTTGTGTGCTGTGGCAGTTGTACAGCTGTGCGGTATGTGGCCGGGGGGCATATATTATCAGAAAGGCACACTGGTGTTGGGGTATGCCCAATACTGGCCCATGTGCACTGCATGATGTGTCCCAGCCTTGTGGCCACACCTGGTCTGTGGCACAGGCTGGCCACCCATACACTCTCCCCTCTACATCCTCCATGCCCACAGTGCTGCATGTGTGTGCTGGCATCTGTTGGTGTCCACAGAAGTGTGGTCCGCAAGTGTGTGATGTATGACCACATTGCCATGCTGTCCACTGGCGGTAGGGTCACCACTTACTGCCTGGCATGGCTGGGACTGGTGGCAGATGATGGCATCATTGTGATGCCATCAGTTAGCAGCATGCTTCCTCTATGTTTGGCTTTGTCTATGTGTCATATTTATTTGTTAGGGTCATGCAAAACCCACGCAAACACCGCGCAAAGCCATAGTGTCGCGCAAAGCTGATTGCCCAGGGTTAAGACAAGCTTTTCCTGGGCGGTAATGTGCACCACGCTAAGTGTCGCGTTAAGTCACGCAAAACCACTTTGCACGGCGCTAATCGCTGAATATATCATTGCACCTGTATTCATGTCAGTTTTCCCCTTGCATACATTATGATTTTGCCCGGCGCAAATGCAGTTTGCCCACGCTATTTGGCCTTTTGAATGTAGCAAACCCACTCTAATCCCACGCTAAACCTGTGAAAACATTTTTTGCCCGTCGCAAAGTTTTGAATATCTGGCCCATGTAGTCCAAGATAAGATCTTTAATAATATTTTCTAAAATTTTCCCAATTAAAGAAGTTAGGCTGATGGGCCTATAATTCTTGGGGTTGTTTTTTGGACCTTTATTATGAATGGATACCACAGACACAACTTTCCAATCTTGTGGAATGTCCCCTGAATCAAGAGAATGCTGAAAAATATTGATTAAAGGAAGATAAATAGATTCGGCAAGTTCTTTTAACACCCTAGGATGAATTTTGTCTGGACCTGGTTATTTGTTTATGTCTACTCACTTTAACCTATCCAGAACATGTTCGGGTTGAATGATGAACTGACCTGGTGATGAAGTCCCTACTGTACCTGTTATACCATGTCTGTTTTTAATAAACACCGTACAAAAATATTGGTTCTGCATGTCAGCAGCCTCTTGGTTACTAGCTATTTTACCAGAAACAGTGGAAAAGGGCTCTACAGTATTTGTTCTTCCCTTAAGTTTATTAACATGTGAAAAAAAAAGCTTTTTATTATTTTTTACCCTTGTTGCCAACTGCAACTCGAAATGGGATTTTGCTTTTTTGATTTTGGTTTATATTTTTAACCGCCGCCCTGTACTTGATACTTAAATGAGTTAAACCCTGTTTTATCTGCTTGAACAGTTTGTTTTTCTTATTAATAAAATACTTTATTGTAGGGTTCATCTAACCAGGAATATTTTTAAGTTTGGTGCCATATTTTATTATTGTTGGAATATTATCTTTTATTAATTTTTTTAATTTACTAATCATGAGGCCCAATTTGGATTCGACAGAGAGATTTCTGAATAATCCAATCCAGTCCCACTGGTCTAATCTATTTTTGATATTGTTGAAATTAGTTTTATTAAAGTTAGGGGTTTCAGTAACACCGTTAGCTGTTTGATTTTTGCCTCCTGTGACCAAAAAGTGAACAATGTTATGGTCACTATTTCCCAATGGTGCATTTATGATGATGTTGGATATACAATGTACAGTATTAGTTAATATAAGATCTAGTATATTTATGTCCCTTGTAGCATGTTGTACTAGTTGTTCAAACCCCAATTCATTAAATAAATCCAAACAGAGACTGTCAATTCTATTAGTTGCAGATGCCGATGCCCATTTTATACTAGGTAAATTAAAGTCACCCAAGATCATGATGTTATTTGATGGGTTACAATCCCCAATATAATTTAATAGTTTGGCATCATTTTCAGGAGTCATGGAGGGTGGGCTACACTAGGCCTAGGGTAAAAGGAGGACCCATGTGAGGGGATAGTTTTACCCAGAGGGTCTCTAGGTTGACAGTGTACCGGGAACTTCCTCACAAACTATTGTTTCATGAATATATATGGCCACACCACCACTTTTTCTATGGTCCCTGTTTTTAGAGTAAACACTATAACCTTGGATGTTTTTATCCCAGGGGTCATTGGCATCCCACTAGGTTTCTGTAACAAGGGCAATCTGGATGTTATTATTAACAAGGAGGAATTTGAATTCATCAAACTTGTTAGTTAGACTTCTAGCATTTATTAATACCCTGCTCCATCCATAATGTTTGGGTTTGGGAATGCTGTTATTTATGTTAATCAGGTTCCTGGAGATGCAGTGTGCACCCCCCGATTCAAGTTTAAATGGAATTGTATGACTTCATTGATTTTGTTCCCCATAATCCTGGTACCAAAATGATTGAGGTGCAAACCATCCCCTTTGTAAAATGCTGCATTTTTAAATGTGAAGGAATTATCCATGAAGGCAATATTGTCTAAGCCAATTATTTAATTTTTGTACATAATAATTTTTATATGAATGTTTCCCAAAAGTGAGCAAGACCCCAGATACTATGATTTCGCCACCCTTATTTTTAATCCGTTTGACTATCTTTTTGTAGTCATCCTGGGTGTCATTCATATCACAGGAAGATAGGCCATTTACACCCACGTGTAAGAGAACCAAGGGTTTAGTAGTGTTCTCAAGTAAGCCATCCAATAAGTCCACAATGTCTCTAGTCCTTATCCCAGGGAGTGAACTAACTGTAGTGTAAGCTTTGCGCCCTTCACAAACTACAGTGTCTACCCTCCTTAATAAAGAATCCCCTATGACTATGATATCCCTGGGTAAATCGGGGGTGTTATCAGATAAATTAGGTTCAGGGGGAACAATTGGAAGAGAACAAGAGATATCTGGTGGTTTAATGATGTTTAAGTTGAGGTTTTTTAAAGAACCATCAGAATCTAATGTCAAAGTTTCAAATTTGTTAGATAGGGTAATGGGCAATGCATCATGTTTATGCAAACCATAAGGGGTAGATGTACTGGATTCATGTATTAACTTAGTGAGTGGAGTCAAGACTTTTAGTTCGTCTTTGTTTATACTTTCAGTATGAATTATACTAGCTTCCCTGACTGCTTCATCAATAAAGTTTTCCAATAGTGTTATCTCTTTCTGGGTTTCTAATCTTCTGTGCAGTTGACACATTTCCTCCTGTAGTATAGTAATTAGTTTACATTTCTCACATACAGACTCCTGGTTTGGTATATCATCTGTGTACATTTTACACTGAGAGCAAATTTTTTTTCTTGGTGTTTTTAACTCTCCTCCCGTTAACCTGAACCATTTATGTTTGAATAGCATACCCAAACAGGGATTTAAATATGTAGCTGTTAAGCTTTGACCCCCAGTGTGTAAAATCGGCTATTGTACTGCCCAGATCCATGTGTCCCTGGCAGACACAGCAGACATGTGCAGATGTGCGAGTCTCTGTATGCATATCTGCACACTGCATCACGCGCCCCACTCGGCTCACCCCGCTCACAGCAGGGCTCGCTAAATAGCGTATACTACCCCGGAAGTGAACCGCAGGGGTTGGGAAAATTATGAATGCAATTTTAAATATAAAGGCTCCAAAAGCCTCAGAATCCTGTCTTAATGTGAGTACCTGGTGCACAGGACTCACACAATATGAACAGGCTTTAAGTATAAATAAAAACTGCAGCTTAACGTACAACTGCAAGGCAGACTGCAAGCAGTCTCTCTTCCTGGATACCAAACGGTAGCAACTAGGGCTCTTAATACACAATCATACAAGGTACATATATCTCAGGTAAGTTTAATTCATAGGCACTCCCTGGGTTATAGTTTGCACTTCCCCACTGCCAAACAGCATATACTGACTAATCTGGTTTCAGCACTTGCATCAGGGCTCGCTAAATAGCATATACTGCCCCGGAAGTGAACCGAAGGGGTCGGGAAAATTATGTGTGCAATTTTAAATATAAAAGCTCCAAAAGCCACAGAATCCTGTCTTAATGTGAGTACCTGGTGCACAGGACTCGCACAATATGAACAGGCTCTAAGTATAAGACATATACATGTCAGTGTCAGTGGCTCAGTAGGTAGCACACTCGCCTCTGAGGCTGGGAGATTGGAGTGCTGTGGGTTCAGTTCCCACATCTGGCACTTGGGTTAATATCCCTGTACTGACACTGTAGTGCAGCATGAGGGGGTACTGCACTTCTGAGGTGCCGTCTTTTGGATGAGATGTTAAACCGAGGTCCCATCTGCCTGGATTGGTGGTAGTTCAGATGGATGTTAAAGATCCCATGGCACTTATCGAAAAGAGTAAGGGAATTTCCCTGGTGTCCTGGCCAAATTTCCCTCATTTCACTAAAAATATCACCAACAGCTTAATCTAGTTCAAGGTCAGTTGGCATTCATCTCTATCCCCCTTCCCCGGATCATGCCTGAAAATAGGCAGGATTTGTCTAGTGCACTTACCCGGTCAACAAAAACTAAATAAATAAAAACTGCAGTTTAACGTACAACTGCAAGCAGTCTCTCTTCCTGGATACCAAACGGTAACAACCAGGGCTCTTAATACACAGTCATACAAGGTACATATATCTCAGTTAAGTTTCATTCATAGGCACTCCCTGGGTTATAGTTTGCACTTCCCCACTGCCAAACACCATATACTGGCTAATCTGGTTTCAGAGCTCACTGCTGGGCTTGCTAAATAGCTAAATTGCTCCCTTATGCCTGTCCCATGCTTGTCGGGAGCTCTGCACTGTATTCATATTCACCACTTCCTGAGGTAGGCTGCTCCATGCATCCACCACCCTTTCTGTGAAAAAGAACTTCCTCACATTACCCCTTAATCAGCCTCCCTCTCATCTCATGCTGTGTCCTCTTGTCCTATTTTCCTTATACTGAAACATGTTAGACTCTGTCACCTTGTTAATGCCCTTAAGGTGTTTGAATGTTTCGATCATATCACCTCTCTCCCTCCTTTGCTCCAGGGTATACATATTGAGCTCCGTTAATCTGTCCTCATATGTTTTCTGATGCAGTCTCTGCACCATTTTGGTTGCCCTTCTCTGGACTGCCTCCATTTTGTTAATGTTCTTGTGAAGGTGCGGCCTCCAGTACTGCATGCAGTACTCCAGATGGGGCATAACCAGTGCCTTGTAAAGAGGGATTATTACCTCCCTTTTACGACTTGTGATACCCCTGCTAATACAACCCAACATCCCCCTAGCCTTACCTACTGCTTTAGTGGTCTGCTTGTATGATTTCAGGTCATCTGTGATGATGATGTCCAAGTCTCTTTCTTCCCTTGTGATTGCCAGCAACTCCTCTCCCACCCTATAGGTTGGCTTCAGGGTTTCTCTTACTTATGTGCATGATCTTGCACTTCTTTGTATTAAAACCCAATTGCCACTCTTCCAACCATTTTGCTAGTTTATCCAGATCTCTTCTCATTTTGCCCACCCTATCTGGATCATCTACCATGTTGCAGATCTTGGTGTCATCTGCAAACAGACAAACCTATGCTTTAAGGGAAGTGGTAGAGAACTAATTCAACTGTCTCAAAAGCCATGGTATCATCTCATGAGTAGAGAGGAGTGACTGGGCTGCCCCTATCATTGTAGTACCAAAGTGAGACAAAGCAGTGAGGCTGTGAAGTGACTTCAAGGTTACAGTGAACCATTGTATACAGCAAGACCCATACCCATTACCCAATACAGAGGGCTTGTTTGCCACACTTACAGAGGGCAAGTTCTTTAGCAAGTTGGACTTATATTTTGACTAACAGCAGCTGGAACTGGAATTTGAGTCAGAACCATATCTAACCATTAACACCCATAAGGAACTTTAGCAGTATCATCACTTGGCATATGGAGCTTCCACAGTGCCAGTAATTTTCCAGCACACAATAGACCAGATACTGCATAGACTGGACCATGTAGTATGCTCTATGGATGATATCTTGGTAACAGAACCCACAGTTGAAGAGCATCTAACAATCCTGGACCAAGTTCTGACTAGACTGCAATGGTATGGATTGAGAGTAAAGCTAGCCAAATGGCAATTTCTGCAAAATTCTGTTCAGTACCTAAGTTATCAGATCGACACCCAAGGCCTACACCCAACAGAAAGCAAAGTGAATGCTACAGTCAATGCACCTACACTAATAAGAGTGACAGACTAAAGATCATTCTTAGGACTCTTGAATTACTGTGGACGGTTCCTAGCCCAGTTGTCCACATTGCTGCAACTACTTCATGACTTGCTACAGAAAGAAGCTCAATGGAATTGGTCACCACAGTGTGAGGAAGCATTCCAGGCTTGCAAGAAACGTCTTCTAAGCAGCAAATGGTTAGTGCACTATGACCCTGCCAAATCATTGAGGCTGTCATGTGATGTGTCACCATATGGAGCGGGGGCCATCGTCTCTCATGTGCTACCTTCTGGGGAGCAACACCCAATTGCTTTTGCTTCCAGAACCTTGTCCCCAAGTGAAGGAAACTATGCTCAGATCAAGAAAGAAGCTTTGAGCATAATTTTTGGTGTCACGAAGTTCCATAGGTACTTGTTTGGATGGAAATTCACTCTGTTAACAGATCACAAGCCTCAACTGGCAATTCTGGGGCCAAAGGCCACAATATTAACTCTTGCAGCACTCAGAATGCAGCAATGGGCCCTGATTTTTTTGGCATATGACTATGACATTGATTGCAGATGTTCTCAGGGTCATGCAAATGCAGATGCATTATCGAGACTGCCATGCAAAGATGCTACAGAGAAGGAAGACAATGGGGCAGAATTACATCTTTCACATCTTGAGGAATTACCCACTGCCTCACAGGATGTCAGACCAGAGACATGGTGAGCTCATGTGCTCTCTAAAGTCCTAGATTTTACCGTAAATGGTTGGGCCAACTTTACAAGAGACCCAACTTTTTGGCCTTTCTTAGACAAGAAGGATCACTTGTCCACAGAGTAAGACTGTGTTCTGTGGGGAGCTCGAGTTGTGATACCTACAAAGTTTCACAAGAGATTACTTTCTAACTTACAAGACAGTCATCCCAGAATCTCTTGAATGAAGGCATTGGCCAGAGGATACCGCTGAAGGCCAGGGCTTGCACAAGATATCCAACATCTTGTCAACCAATGTCCGCCATGTGTGGCAGTCCACAACTAACCATCAGCCGCACCCATGCATCCTTGGTCCTAGGCTACCACACCATGAAAGCACATCCATGTTGACTATGCTCAACTGGACAAACAACATTTCTTAGTAGTAACTGATGTCCACTCCAAATGGCTGGAAGTGTTGCCCATGTAAGTCACAACTACTGACAAGACTGTAAACTTTCTGAGGCAACTTTTTGCCTCATGTGGACTACCACGGGAGTTACTGTTGGACAATGGTCCCAAATTTTCTTCCCATGATTTCAAAATGTTCTTAAAGCAGGATGGTGCCTGACATATTCTGACTCCTCCTTACCATCCAGCATCCAATGGCACAGCCAAAAGAGCTATACAGACATTCAAGAAGCTTAGAATAGACCAGATTTACAGCAAGTACATACAGCTCAAAAGTAGGCTCACTTACTGTTTGCTTACAGAAACACTCCTCAAACAGTCACAGAGCGAAAACCTGCTGAATTGTTTCTAAAACATCAACCTCGTACCCGTTTGTCATTGCTCAAGCCAGACTTGACCGATACTGTTGTAAAGCATCAGCTACAACAGTAAAAGAGTTATGACAAGTCAGCCAAACCAGTACAGATTTTCCATCCTTGGGAAAGAGTAATGGTTTGAGACTGTAGACATCCCAATATTTCTTGGATTCCTGGAGTGGAGATTGAAACACAAGGACCTTTGACCTATTCAGTTTGCATGGGACATCGACTTGTTCACGTACATGTGGATCCCTTGCTGCATTCCAAGGTTTCATAAAATACGGCAGAAGACATCACTCCAGATGAGGACTATGACACAAAGAACTTTGCTCCTGCCCATGAAGTTCCACCAGGACCTCTTGCAAAATAATAATGAAACACCTGTTTCACCAGCAGCGATTGTTACATCCCACATATATCCCATTAGGCACTGGAGACCACCACAAAGTCTTGACCTTTAAAGTCCTGTACTGAACCTGTACTTCTGTTCAACTGAACTCCTACTTGTACTGTTACTTAGTTAATGACAAGTTCTACCCAAGGGGCAGACTAAACCCCAAACTTGTTTGTAGGTACCGAATAGTCTACCTCAGCCCAGAAGTTAGGAAATGTTACTATTGAAGTATTTTAGACTAGTTTCTGTCTAAGAGGGAGGAGTGTAGTATACCAAAATGATTGAGGTGCAAACCATCCCCTTTGTAAAATGCTGCATTTTTAAATGTGAAGGAATTATCCATGAAGGCAATATTGTCTAAGCCAATTATTTAATTTTTGTACATAATAATTTTTATATGAATGTTTCCCAAAAGTGAGCAAGACCCCAGATACTATGATTTCGCCACCCTTATTTTTAATCTGTTTGACTATCTTTTTGTAGTCATCCTGGGTGTCATTCATATCACAGGAAGATAGGCCGTTTACACCCACGTGTAAGAGAACCAGGGGTTTAGTAGTGTTCTCAAGTAAGCCACCCAATAAGTCCACAATGTCTCTAATCCTGACTCCGGGGAGTGAACTAACTGTAGTGTAAGCATGTAGGATACATATGATAGGAAGTATAAGGAACACCATAAGGGCTGTAGTTTCTGCCTATAGATAATTGTAGTCCTATGTATGTAATTTCCTGGCATGCCCAGTGGGTTTGCATGCCCAGTGGATTTTTCTTTGTGTATGTCCAGTGAGGTGTGACCACTGTCTCTGAGAGAAGAAATAAAGATGGCTACAACAACAAGCCTGCTGTAACTGAGTCTCCCTGCACAGGACCCCACAATATATTACAGTTAGTACCCTGGAAGAACAGTAGGTTCCAGGGATTATATGGAAATTAAGCCAACTGAATGGATCTCTGTTCTTTTTCTGTTGTCATTGTCTATGTTTCTTTATTTCTGCTGTCCCCGCCCAACCCCATATTTTGTTTCCTTTTTTTCTTTCTTGGCTCTATTTTTGTGTTTTGCTTTTCATTTGTGTGCTGCCGTCCTGCTATCACCCTCCCTCTCCCTCTCTCTATTGCTTTGTTTGTGTTGCAGCTCCTCCCCCTCCCACATTCTTTGTGCATTTTTGCCCCAGCTACTTGTATTCTGTGTCTTATACCATCTGTCTGCCCCCTTTGGTGAGATTTTAGAGTCTGCTTGCTTGTGTTTCCTTCATTTCTCCTCTGACATTCTAGTTACCAGCTTCCTGCTTTCATCTGCAGGCCAACTATCTAATTTTCCTGTGAGATCCAGCCACCATATAGGGCTACAGCCTTGTTGCCCTTAGATGCATTTTTTTGCACGTCTGTCTTGTAGCCTTCATATGTATCCCTGCTGTTCTTGGTTGGTTCTCATCTCTTTTTTTTTTTTTATCATGCTCCATTGTACCAATGGCGTCGCTCTTCCTCTGGACCTCCTATGAAATGCTCTGATGGATGTTAGATTTGGATGCCCCTCGTTTGTTAATTCCTGTCACTCCTGGGATAAGTGGCATAATGGTAGTGCAATGGCCTGTAGAAACACAGTTGTACAGCCATGGGTCTTGCCTACCCTGTACTGGAAACTGAGCCCCAGCTGCAGAGCATCACTCGGAATGCCAAGGGTCATCTAGCTTGTAGTGGTTACCTCCTCTGGACTAGCTCAACACCCTGAGCTCCACTCAAGTTAATCTAATCCTCAGTCTAATCCTTCCCAGCTATCAAAACTCGTACCTCATGCTCACTCACTCAGTCATTTCTAAGCTGGAAGACATAAATTCTTGACAGTCCACCTCTCATTAAATTCTTTGCAGGAAGCCTTCTCAAAATCTCAGTTCCGCATTATGAAATGGACTATTCCCAAGCTCAGGTCTGCTCATTGAGTACTGAATGTCCATCTTTTCTTCCTCTGCCACAAAGCAGGAACTGTTTGAGTCATGTTTGAGTGAGTTTTATTTTCTCAGAAGAAGCCAGAAGGGGAAGGAAGGAAGTATATTCAATTCAGTGCTTTAGAGTAACCGGTAATTGCTATTTTTCTTTTAAACTTAGATTGTGGGCTTTTAGTGACACTGTACTTTCTTTGTTGTCTTTACTTAGAATTGTTTTTGGGCTGTTGAAAATTTAAAACGTAGCGGTGGTGTAATTCTGTGCTGTCTTTAATTGCTGCAAATTTTTGCCCCCCCTCCCCTTCCCCCAACTCTTAAGTATATGCCCTGTTAAATCTGATTGACAGGAGCTAAACACAGGGTATAGTAAGGGTGTGAAGTAGGAGGGCATATAGGAAGAAGCCCACCCTCAGCACAAGTGTTTTGACTCATTTATTTATTTATTAGTTTCTTTTCTTTTTTTTTTTTTTAAAGAAAATTATCTGAGGATCAGTGGCAGGATTTTTAGGACAGTAAATAAATAAAAAGAGAATGAGGAGAGCTTCAGTAGCAGACAAGTGGTGGAATAGCAGTATAATTTCAGTATAATGTGGGGAGTGGTGCAATGCAGTGGCTGTGGGGCAGCCATATTCAGGCAGACCTTCTGGACACTGAGGTGCTGCCCTATCTGCATGCATCTCTCTGGACTGCGGGATGAGATAGCCAGACTCAGAGTGGAAGTAAACTGGGTCAGGAGTACCATCACCCCTATCCAGAGACCACCCAGTCCAATGCAACTGCCTCAAAGGATGCCGAGAACGAGGAGCACTTGGATGACAGTGGGCTCAGGGAAGGTTAGAGCAGTCAGGCAGAGGCATATCCCAGATCCTATTCCACTCAAGAACTCATATGCCACACTGGCAAATGAGGACAACCAAATAGAGGTACCCAGAGAAGTGGAAGGAAAGGATGTGGAGGTTAGCCAGGAGGTGACCTCAGCAGGAAAGCAGTGGACCCCAGAGGAGGAGGAAGCGAATCCTGGTGGGGACTCCATCATAAGAGGGATCCAGCTAGGAACACAGGAGGGGAGGACAGGAGGTGAGGTGCCTACCAGGTGCCACGGCATGGAGGGATGGAAGGAGATCCTGGGGATCACTGGGAAGGCAAGCACGGAGGGTGAGCTGGATGTCATTATCCACCTAGGTACTAATGACCTGGCAAATGGGGAGCCAAAGGAAGTCAGGAAGAGTTTAGGAAATTGGGAGGGTCTCAAGCAAGTAGCTACTTCTGTCACTTTCTCAAGTACCTACCTAGAGGCAAGGGAGAGCATAGGAGTGCATGCACCAGGAACTTTAACTCATGGTTGAAGAACTGGTGCTGTGAGGAAGAGTTTGGATTCATTGGTGACTGGGGACCCACCTGGAGGGATGGAGGTTTGTTCAAGCCTGATGGCCTGCATCCATCCTGGAGGGAATCAAGCACTCAATGATAAGTTTAAATGCTACATTGACAAGCATTTAAACTAGCAAAGGGGTGGCAGACCAGCAAGGAGGGTACCTACTTGCTCACCCCCACAGCTAGCAGTGGAACCAGTGAACCAAAGGAGTCACTATCTCTGCAAAAGCAGTGCAAAGATGGAGATTAGTGCCCAAGAGGTGGATAGGCAGAAAAGGGGCAAAATTCAGCAGAAGGGCAGACAGCAAGGAGAACCAGGGATAAAGGACAACCAAGGAAGGGGCTGGAGTAGAACAGCAAAACAGTCTAGGGAGGTCAAATCATGGAAAGCCATGTGTGCCAATGCCAGGAGCCTTAGCAACAAGATGGAAGATCTGGAGGCTGTCATGGTGCAGTCAGACCTGGACATTGTGGCCATCACTGAAACCTGGTGTAATGATAACCATGACTGGGAGATGGCCATACCTGGCTACAACATATTCTGAAGAGACAGAGCAGGCAGGAAGGGAGGAGGAGTGGCACTGTATGTGAAAAATGACATAAGGGCCACAGAGATCCAGGAGGAACAAAATGGGGAGAGATACTGTGGGTTAAGCTAGAAAGGAAAATGGGGACAGTCATCCGCACAGGTGTGGTCTATAGACCACCAGCCCAGGAGGAAGAAACAGATAGGGAGCTAATGCTAGCCATCCAAAGGATGGCAGACAAGGGTGAGGTAGTACTGGTTGGAGACTTCAATATTCCAGACGTAAACTGGAGCATCCCAGCAGCAGCATCAACTAGGAGCATATTTATCCTGGACTCCCTTCAGGGTGCCTTCCTCAAGCAACTGGTCATGGAACCAACTCGGCAGAAGGCAATACTAGACCTTGTGCTCACAAACAGGGACAGCGTGATGGGGTAACAGTGGGGGAGCACCTTGAGAACAGTGACACCAGTCATTGTGGTTTGAAATCACAGAAAGAGCAGAACCAAACCACACAAAACACATATCCTGGATTTTAGGGGACAGACTTTGGGAAAATGGGGAGATACTTGAAAGAGGCATTAAGGGAATGGGACAGGAATCAGGGGTTGAGGAACAGTGGGCAGTATTTAAAATGGGGATTACAAGAACAACATAATTATGCATTAAGCAGGTTAGCAAGAGGAAAAGGAAGAGGAGACCATTATGGTTTCCAAAGAGGTAGCAAAGAAGTGAAAGCCAAAAGATTGCAATCAGGCAATACAAAAGACACAGGCAGAAGGGGATAGGAGAAGTACCAGGAGAAGCAAAGGGAGGCAGGGAGGTCAGCAAGGGAAGCCAAAGCTCAGACAGAAGAACACATTGCAAAATCAGTGGGTAGAGGGACAAAACTTTTACAGGTACATAAGTGAAAAAGAAAGACAAAGGGAGGGATAGTGAGACTGAAGGGGGAGGATGGGGCCACATGGAGGATGACAACAGTAAAGCTGACATATTGAACAGGTATTTCTGCTCAGTCTTTACTGAGGAAGAGGAGAGTAATGGGTCTGAAGGAGTACAAGGTGAGAATGGTGCAGAAATGGACACAAGTCCCTTTACACGAGAAAGGGTCCTGAAGGAACTGGAAGTAATAAGAGTTGATAAAGCAATGGGGCCAGATGGGGTGCACCCCAGGGTCCTTAAAGAACTAAGAGAGGTGGTGGCTGAACCCCTAGCTATCCTGTTTAGCCGATCACTGGAAACAGGGGAGGTACCCAAAGACTGGAGGACAGCAGATGTAGTCCCCTTATACAAAAGTGGGAACAAAGAGGAAGCAGGGAACTACAGACCAGTCAGCCTCACCGGTAGTGGGGAAGATCATGGAAGCACTACTGAAGGAGAGATTGGTGGAACATCTGGTTGTCAATGGACTACAGGACCTAAGGCAGCATGGTTTCACCAGGGGAGGTCATGTTAGACCAACCTCATTGAATTTTTTGACTGGGTGACTAGGAGGTGGATCAGGGGAGGGCAGTGGACATGGCCTATCTGGACTTCAGCAAGGCCTTGACACTGTGCCACATAGAAGACTATTACACAAACTGGGGAATATGGGTGTGGGCAGGACAGTAGTGTGGTGGGTAGGTAACTGGCTGGGTGGCAGGACACAGAGGGTGGTGGTAAATGGCTGTCACTCCACAGAGGGAAGAGTGACCAGTGGGTATCACAGGGATCAGTGCTGGGACCGGTCCTATTCAACATCTTCATCAGTGACATTGCGCAGGACCTAGAAGGCAGAATTTCACTGTTCGCTGATGACACAAAGCTCTGTAACAGCGTAGACACGCCAGAGGGTGTAGACAGAATGAGAAGGGACCTTCAGAAACTTGAAGAATGGTCATGGGTTTGGCAGTTGAAATTCAATGCAAAGAAGTGCAAGATAATGCATATGGGGCACAAAAACCCTGGCACAATATATCAGTTGGGGGGTGAGGATATAGCATGCACCAAGCAGGAAAGGGATCTTGGGGTTATCATCTCTGATGACCTCAAGGTAGGGAAACAGTGTGACAAGGCAGCAGGTAAAGCAAATAGGATGCTGGGATGTATAGGCAGGGGCATCACCAGCAAGAAAAGGGAGGTCATAATTCCACTATACAAGACACTAGTGAGGCCCCACCTGGAGTACAGTGTACAGTTCTGGAGACCATACCTACGTAGGGACATAGACAGGGTAGAGAAGGTTCAGAGGAGGGCAACAAAGATGGTGCATGGATTGCATCACAAGTCCTATGAAGACAGGTTGAAGGAACTGAACATGTACTCCTGGAGGAGAGGAGGAGAGGATATGATAGAGACATACAAGTATCTTACAGGGAGGAACAGGTGCAGGAATACACAAGTTTTAAGCAAAAAGATGTTCCAGGACTAGAGGGCATGGGATGAAGTTGGAGGAGGATGATTCAGAGGAAACATGAGGAAGAATTTCTTCACAGAACGGTGGTGGACAAGTGGAACACCCTGCCAGAGGAAGTGGTGGGGGCTGAAACAATCACGGGATTTAAGAATGCATGGGATAGACATAAAGGAATTCTGGAGGTCGGGGTAAGGGGCAACAGACTTCCAGGAAAACATAAACTGAACTTACAAGCTCAAATGGGAATACTGGGTGGGTCATAGGCCCTTATCTGCCGACACTGTCTATGTATCTATGTATCTATATGCTGTAGCATGACCAGCAAACCCAGCTTCACCTCTGCCACCCCTACCTACTCCCACTTGTGCAGTTTTTAAGTTTAAGGAGTCATGGGTCTCTTATTTTCCAAGTGGATTCAGCCATAGCTTGGTTTAATTCCAGAGTGACATCCTGGCCTCCAGGACCTCCAGTCAACTGTCTGATCTGGGTCCCCTAATCAGTTGTCATATCTTCCAAGTAATACTCATTTTCCAGTATTGACTCTGCTTTCACATTCCATTTTCCTGGTGTCATCCCAACAGCCATCACTGCTTCTCTGGCTTAGCTCTTGAAGTGATTCAGCAACCAACAGCATCCTTGTCAGGTGAATTGCCAACACATTGACAACTTGATCTTGGTATCAGATATGGTGGCACTTTTTAATTATCAACAGTTAATGCCCACCCAAACTGCTTCTTATCTATTGAAAGCTAACTCACAGATGTCCTGGGTGGAGCTATATAATGATTTTATAGTGCAGGTACTGTTCCACATGCAGGTAATTTTGTCATTTTGCAGCCTTCTGTCCTTTCAGTTCATAATGCTCATCATTCTCCAAATTCCCATTTATCTCATATTTTAAAGTCTGGGCAAGTATTTTACACACAAAGAATCTTTTGGATGAAAAGGACAGCAGATTGTACTTTCTTCTGATTGAGCAGCTGCATCAACTTCAAAGAATCAGCTTGCTTTGTGCCAACATGTACTCTGTTGTATGTATGCAGCTACTGCAGGAAACCAACTCTAGGCTGGTCTGCCATATATTCCTGCCTCTTTCCTAACCAAGCCACTACTGACATTTTGCCCACTAGTGCCTCTAGTTGCCATTAGTTTTCTCCATCAGTTGTCCACTACCAACTACCTAAATCTGATTCAAGCTCTCTCAGGTCTCAACAAAGGCTTCCATACTGGAATTCATTCCATGCCACCCACCTCAGTTATTTCTTCTAATCTTCAGCCTGCTTCTTTAGATCCAGACATCTCAAGACAAACTGCTCCATATTTCTGATCTGGGCTAGGATTCACAAAACTTTGCCAGGGTGCAAACCTGGTTTTGCTTGAGTAAACCAAGTTTTGCACTGAGTTGGTATTCACAGAAGCCCAGTTTGCATGCTCAAACCAGGGTTGAGCTCAGGCAAAGTGTGGAGGAGACACCATGCAAATGAGGAGGAGAGGACGTGTATATTGGTGCCATCCAATTTACAGAGCATTTGCTCCACACAAGGGCCTTTTGCAGGGTCCCCTTGAATGGAACAAATATTGCCAACCAAGACCTTGCCATAATCCAGTGCAACCCTAGTGCTTGGCAGAGGTACTGTGGTGATCCTCCCCACCTGACTCTCAGCACAATATTCCCAGCGTCCAGTGGTCCCTTCCTCCACCTGATCCCATGCCTGGTCATACAGAAGCATTTTTGCTGGTGTCCAGTGGTCTTTCCCCCCACCCAATGCCCAACCAATCAAATAAATATACTGTATATATTTTCCATGGTGCTAGTGATCCCCCTGGCTGATTGCCTAATCACAGGCATGATGTTTGATATATAACTTTACCAGGTAGTAGTGCCCCCACCGATCGTTGGTCCAATGTTCAATGTATAACTTTCCCTGGTGGTAGTGGTTCCCCCCCATTGCCGTTGCCGATCACTGGCCTAATTTGCAACATAGAACTTTCCCTGTTTCTGATGTTACAATACATGTTTCCCTGATGTCCAGTGGTCCCTCCCCCCACCTGATCCCTCCCTGGATTAGTAATATACTGTCTCCCTGGTATTCAGTGGTCCCTACCCCACCCATTCACCCACATGGCATTGAAAATATATTCCCTGGTGTCCAGTTGTCCCTCACCCCACCTGATCCCTCACCCAATGAGATATATATTTTCTCCCAGGTGTCCAGAGTAACTCTTCCCAACCCAATCCCTTGTATAGCACATGTCAACATTTCCTTGCTGTTTAGTAGACCCCCCTTATCCCCTATCCCCTGTATAGTACATTTAAACATTTTCCCAGATGTCTAACGAACCCCTCTCCCTATTCCCAGTCCCCTGTATACTACATATAAACATTTCCCTGGTGTCTAACAGACCCCCTTCCCCCATCCTATCAAATAGTGCACCACCATCCCACTCCCTGCCCCATCCTGACCCCAAGCTGGCAACCGTCACAACCCTCTGCTTTCCACCACAGCCAGCAGCCAACTACTGAGCTGTCAATGATTATGTACTATGTACAGTGCTGTAACATCGGGCTGGCAATCCAACATCGAGGGGGGGGGATCCAACATCACCAAAGAAAGCAATATATTGCAAGTTGGGTTGGCGATCAGCTGGGGGGTTGTCGAACACTATCACCAGGAAACATTATATATTGAACACTTGGCTGGCAATCAGCAACTGGTGGGGGGGAGACCACAACCACCAGAGAATGTTATATATTGAACATTGGGCAAGTGATTGGAGGGTGGAGGAGACCACTACCACCAGGGAAAGTTATATAGTGAACACCAGGCCGACAATTGGCAATCGGCGGGTACCGACCACTAGTACTAGCAAAGTTATATCATAACATCAGGTCAGCGATTTGGCTGGGAGAGACCACTAGCACCAGAGACTGAATCTAGCTCCTCTCTTCCTTCTCATCCAAATGATCCTATACAAAATAAAAATTATGATCCTTACTAGTACATCTCAAGTTTGCAATAAGGATTATTACCTGAGGAAGACATTTCGTATCCCTTCTTTACTTGGCACATTTAGTATCTACTCTGGATTATCACCTTACCTTTACTGCTGCCACTTGCTCAGACCTTGTCATGTGGACACATTTTCTCTCAGACTGGAACGGCATTATCCATGCTTGTAAAACTCCAGCTCCAGTATCAAACATCAAGATTCTCCTGGCTGCAGTACTATCCAATGGTTTTGTGGCATTTTGTGGACCATTGTGATCTGCTTGTCCATGCCATTAGAAACCAAAGATATTCCTCATGTTCAGTTCATGTCTTGCTTGTTTGAACTTTATCCAGTTGCAACAGCTGCTCTCACCTGGCGTCACTGCTGGAGCAATCAACCTGTCGTATTCTAGTCTGATAACCAAGCAGCCTGAGCCATAATAAATACAGGTTAGTCTTCATCCTCGATAATGAATTTCTTGGAAAGATTAACATGAACTTCTTCATGGTACAATTTTAAAATCAGTAGTGTGTTCATATCTGGTCCTGCTAACATTTTTGCTTCTTGACTCTTACCGTATGTGTTCACGTCCCACAATTCAGAACATGCATCCTCAAAGTGACAAAGTTATGACTCCTCCTCCATCATTCAAGTTCCATTCCAAGAGTCAATCCCCTGCAATCTATTGACAGTAATCACGTTCCCTCTTTTATTTTACTTTTCTCACACATACTGTGGTTATGGATTATATTCTAAAAAGTAATCCTAAACCATCTATTGGATTGGATCAAGTCGATTTTCAGTTAACTAAAATGGCCTGTTCTTCTATTTCAATTCATCTTACCCATTTATTTAATTATTCCCTGTGACATGGGGTATTCTCCAAATGTTGGAAAACATCTATCATAAAACCAATCCATAAATCCAGACCTAAAAATATTTTATCAGACTACCATCCAATTTCCCTTCTCCTTCCATTATCAAAACTCCTTGAGAGAATTGCATTTGATCAGGTGAATGAACATCTTCTTAGGTATGACCACTTGTCTGGGACTCAACATGGTTTCAAATCAGGCTATAATACCAATTCGGCCTTGGTGGGGTTCACAGACTATATCCATGGGGCTCTGGAAAAGGGGCTCCTTGTGGCATCAGTCTTCATGTACCTCACCAAGGCCTCTGACTTGGTCAACCATGAACTTCTTCTATATATTATGTTGAAACAGGGTTTCCAACAGACTCAGCTTCTTGTTTCAGAAGCTATCTTCAGGGGCAATCCCATTGTACTGTTATCATATGGGCTTAATCTGATACTAAGGAGATACCTTGCAAAGCTCCTCAGGACTCCATATTGGGCCCATTGTTATTTTCTTTATTTTTGAATTCCATGCCTTTGGTTTGTACCTCATCTAAGTTTATTTTGTATGCAGATAATGCTTTTTTGTTTAGTTCTGGTAAAGCTTTTATTGTTTACAAAAAATCCTTTAAAGTGATTTCAGTCATATTCATAACTGTTTTTTGTATCATAAGTTATTTTTAAATTAGAAAAAAAAACAAATCTATGGTTTTTTCCATCCTAGTAAATCATTGTTACATGGTATTCAGATTTCTGATTTAAATGGGTCCCTAAATGATTGTGTAGATAGCTTCTGTTACCTGGGGATTACCTTGGATAAACATTTCACATTTGACCTTCATGTTGCCCAGGTAATTAAGGTAATACAAAACTGATTGGGTATGCTTTACAGAATGAATCAGTTTTTGTTTCCGGAGTCACAAAGGTTATTGGGGAATAGTTTGTAAGTAAGTAAGTAAGCTTTCTTTATATAGCACTCTTCAATGAAGTATCAGAGCGCTTCACAGTGAAATAACCATTACAACAATAAAATCCTAAAATACAATAACTTAATAAGCCATAAAACCACAGAATAATCAGTGCAATAGAGCACCAAATGCCTGCTGGAATAAATAAGTTTTGAGGGCAGTCTTAAAGCTCTCCACTGTCAGGAAGTCATGTACTCAATGAGGTAGAGAATTCCACAGGGTAGGGGCCACAAATGAAAATTCCCTAGCTCCAGATGTTTTAGCCATACCCTGGGAATCTCCAGCAATCTCTCGTAAGCCAAGCAGAGTGGCCGGAGAAGGCAGTAGAGGTGCAGGAGATCTTGCAGGTAGCTCGGTCCCAGTCCATGTAGGGGTTTTTAGGTCAGTAAGCTGACCTTAAAAGTGATCCACCACTGAACAGGCAGCCACTGCAATTCATGCAGCACAGGTGTAGTATGACTGGATCACGATGATCCAGACAACAGCCATGCCACTGTGTTCTGCACAAGCTGCAAGTGACAGATATCAATCCCAGGAAGTTGTAGTAGTCAAGGCATGAAGTTGCAAAGGCATGGATCAGAATAGACAAGTCACTACACGGAACCAGGTGCCCAATCCAGGCAATGTTCCTCAGATGGAAGAAAGAGGGCTTAATAATGGCCGACACCTGGGAATGAAGTGTCAAGCCGTCATCAAGTATTATCCCCAGATTTCGCATACGATCAAAGGTCAGTAACTGGGACCATCCGAGTCAAAGTCCAGAGGGACACCCTGTCCCTGACCCCTCAATCTGGTGACCCGGATCCATTACCATCACCTCAGTCTTGTCCAGATTAAGTCTCAAGCAGCTAGTGTTCATCCAGTCCTGGATTTCAGCATGGCAGTTATTAAAGACAGAGAGCTCACTATCCTGGTTGGGTGCAAATGACAGGTAGAGCTGTTTATTATCTGCATAACAGTGAAACCTCAGCCTATACTATCTCACAATGTCTCCCAATGGCATCATACTGTATACACCATGAACAACATTGGGGGATAGCATGGAACCCTGCGGTATCCCACAAGACAGAGGGAACACCTCAGAAGAATAAACCCCTGAGACCACCCTCTGAGATCTACCAGTGAGGAACAAACAGAACCACCTGAGTACTGTACCAGACAGCCCACAGATGGCATGCAGGCAGTCCAGCAGCACCCCATGGTCCACGGTGTCAAAAACTGAAGAGAAATAAAGACACGCCAGAATGGTACATGATCTCTGATCTCTCGCAATCAGGAGATCATTGAGCACTCGAACCAGAGCAGTCTTGGTACTATGCCTTTTACAAAATCCAGACTGATTGTAGATTTTGTGGATTGTAAGATGGTTCTTCAACTGTAGCACCACAACTTTTTCAATAACCTTCTCCACAAATGGAAGATTGGAGACTGAACGGTAGTTAGCGGGGTAGTCTGAGTCAAGAGAAGGTTTCTTGAGAAGGGAAGTAACCACTGCTTCCATTTGGGAGCAGGGAAATGCACCCATCTCCAATGAACACCAGATTATCTCCGCAAGGACCGGACTGATGACATCAAGACAGCCTAATAAAAGGCAAGTGGGGCCGAGATCCAAACTACAACTGGGTGGGTGCATCTCCCTGAGATTCCACATGACATCCTCGATCCCTAGTCGATCGAACTCCATCCTACAAAAACCGAGGTGTGGCACCATTCAGCCGACCACCCCTCCCCAAAGAATGAGCCAAATGGATCTCCAATCTGATGTCAGCAACCTTATCAGCAAAGAACTTGAGCAAACTCTTCACACTTTTCGTGAGAAAAGGCTATCCGAACTTGTAGACAGGCTGGATTGCACATTCTGTCCACAGTTTGGAAGAGCTGAGCTGGTTGATTCTGAGCTGCAGCAATCTCCCTGGACAGGAATTCTGCCTTTTTACGGGTGATTGCTGACTGATAGTCTCTAAGATGGACCATCAGTCTAAGTCTGTCGGCCTCCAGGCAGGTTCTCTGCCAGATACATTCTAACCTTCACCCTGTTCGCCTCAGCTCCCTCAGGACTCCATCAAACCAAGGGGACTGAGGGCAGAGGGTGAGAGGGCAATCACGGACAGGAGCTAAGGCATCCAGAGCCCCCACAACAGCCTGATTATAGACTTATAGAAGGTTCTCAGGGACCTCGCTTCTACCCGGTAATCCCAATAGATCCAATTCCACCAGACTACCATCAGGGGTCACACCCCACAAAGGTCGGTATTGTACCATCTCCACAGGGGCAGATCTATAAGGGAGAGCAAAGAAATTGAACCTTATGAAGTGATGATCAAACCAACCAACTGGTTCCACCACCAAGTCGGCGATCTCCATCCCTAGGAGGAAAATCAAATCCAACGAGTGGCCTTTAATATGAGTTGCGGCAGTAACTATCTGTGTGAGGTCCAGTGATAGCATAAATTGGAGGAAGTCTTGAGCAAAAGGTGAGAGTTCATCGTTGACCACACATTGAAGTCACCAGCACCATCAATCTGGGGGATTCCAACACCATGTCGACAACAAATTCCGTAACTTCCTGCAGGAACAACTTCTCATCCCTGGGTCGACTGTAAATGAGAATGATCCTGCCCCCCCCCCCCCACACCTGTAACCACAACACACTCAAAGGACCTGAATCCCTCAACTGGCACATCCACAAGGTTCAATTCCAATCCAAAACAGTTAGCTTCACCCCCAACCCTGTGATCCAACCTCGCACGGTGTATCACGGAGAAACTGGCCGGAATCACTGTGGCCAAAATAGGGCCAGCATTGTCATCCAGCCAGGTCTTGATGATGCAGGCTACAGTAGTAGCCACAGACATTGCCAGCTATTTCCAGATATTTCTAGAGAGTTTTTCTTTGCTGCCCCTACTGTGGAAATGGAGAAAGCATGAGATATCTCGGAAAATATCACAGAAATTTTGGGAAATAACTGGCAGTGTCTGCGGCTGCTACTGTAGATCCATTGATCCAACAAGATCAGTTATAATAGCCATCTTGTTCCTAATGGATCTAGCATTGCATAACACCGTGCAAGATGGATGAGATACCGGGACTGACACAGCTACCGGCCCACCCAACGTGGAGCCCTTGGGTATGGACACCAAGCAAGGTGGACCTCGCTTGGAGTTCCATTTCACCCCAGGGTATCTCCTGGTCCTAACTACTACAATCTGACCACCCCATTCACCTCCCCTCCCAGGTCCAGGACACCCACCCCTTCACCTTCTGCCCACTATACCCAATGCCCTGCAGTGGCCATATACTGCTGCAGGCAGTAGGGGGCAGACAGAAAGGCCGAGGTCCTGCAGCTCAGATGGTGAGTAGCACCTGACAGGGAGAGCCAGCTGCCAACTACAGTCCACAAATATCCCAAAATACCAAACACAAAAACCCACCCACCAAAAACTAAAATAATGTAATAAAAAACCCACCCCCAACTTTAATTAACTAAAAATAAATAAAACTCCACAAACCAACCCCTCCTTAAAAAATAATCCCAGAAATTAAATTCAATAAGATCCCGCACAGATCGAGAAGAAGACAAGTATAACTGGGGAGATAAGTTCAGACACTAGTCCGGCTGTTAGTCTGCTATACTGAGACTCTCACCCAGAGCAAGCAAAAAAATGTCCACTGGAAAACATTGGACTCTCACTCCAGCAATCCTCCAATCAGCAGAATTAAGTGCAAAATCCCTTAAAGAAGGCTCTATCACAACCTCCAGTCAGAATCCAGGAGCCGAGATGAAGCAGATAAACTGCCACAACTCAGGAGCAGTTCTTCAACACAATCTAGGATGAGTAGAGGCTCAATCAGCCGAAAATGACCCAGAATAAGACCTTACTGAGTGGCCGTGGCAGGGAAGGGCAGGCCCCTCTGAATAATAGGGCCCCCAAAATGAGCCCATCAGCTACCAATTGGGGGACACCCTATGGAACCGAGGCCCAACTGCTCTCCAGCCACAGTTTGCTGTTATCAAAGTTTAATTATGGTAGCATTTTTTATCTTTTCATGACTGAAAATTTATTCAAAAGATTAAATATACTTTACAGTTCCATATGTTAAGATCATTGTCAGTGGCTCAGAAGGTAGCACACTCGCCACTGAGGCTGGAAGATCTGAAGATGGTGAGTTCTAACCCCACACAGGGAATATAGGATAAATCCCAATACTGACACTGTAGTGCATCAAGAGGGGGATGCTGCACTCCTGAGATGCAATCTTTCAGATGAGATGTTAAACTGAGGTCCCATCTGCCTGTTCTGGTGGTTTTGTTCAGGTGGACGTTAAGGATCCCATGGCACTTCTTGATAAGAGTAAGGTAATTTTTATTGAAAAATGGGCTTCAAACAATAGAAATAACAAAAATACTTACATATATACAGGTTGAAACAAAAATAAATTCCCAGCCCATAGCATACAATTAACTACAGGACTCCATTCATACAAAGAAATAAAATAATATACAAAGAAAAACAGCATTTCAGAGGATACAATGAGTAGTTAACTAATAAACATTTTATCCCAACGTAGCCAAAAATGCTTAACTTTCTCTAATGCATAAATATCAACATCATTCTGTTGCATCCTTTTTAAGGCAAATTGAACATTTTTGTACAATTCAATATGAGTTACAAGATGCTGTTGTGTAACCAAAAACTCCTAGCTTGCCAAATGTGAAACTTTAGAATTGCAAATATTACATAAGGAGTATCTTCATTATAGTGGCTCCACCCTGGAGGTAGAATACTATACATGAGATCAGTGTATGACAAGGTGTCAAACAATGCCCCCTTCCCCATTCTTGTGCTAACAAAGTCCAGAAAGGCCTTATGTGTGGGCATTCTATAAATAGAGATGCTCCTGAGTTTCCAAGATTTGATGGCACTCATCCCTGGGGCAGTATTTATCTACGAGCTGCTTATGTATATTATTATTTTTGACTCCAATCTTCCATAACTACTAATCCATACCACATCCATCACATACACAAGCAATCTAGGGTTCGTTAGCTGCTTAAAAAGAAATGGCAACCTATTCTATGGGCATTGTGGAAATGAAATGTCTTCCAAGCGTTCTGCTTGTAATATAACATTACATAAAACCTCTCTTTCCATAATTTGTAACTGCTGTATCATAATTCCCCATTTAATGATGCATTTCAGTTCCTCCAACCCATAACCTAGAAAAGTAGGAATGTTAGCCAGTGCCCTAACCCTCCTGTTTCTCCAAACTTCTAGGCACCGGGTTAACCAGGTCAAAACTAAAAATGTCCAAAGCCTATATCCAGGTTTTAATGCTTGTCCAAAATTATAATATAGAGGATAATGTATGGTCTTTAGTTAATAACTATGCTGTAAATGCTTCGAGAGGTTGCCATGACATCATTGTAATCCTTGGAAGCATAGCTCGAGAGGTTTTCAGATGTCATGGCAACCTCAAGAAGTATTTTCAGTGTGGTTATTAAACAAAGATCACACATTATGTTTTATAGTGTATGGGCTACCAAAATTGTGCAATCACAGTTTGAATTACTTTTCAGAGTAATTCTTACCTTAAACAACCAAGTCAAACAACCAAGCAACCTAACCTAGGGTTGTCTTTTTACATCTCTGCACTTCACCTCCCCCCTTCCCTGTCTCTCCTTATTCCTAAAAATTGGGCCTTATATCTTATCGCTATGTGCCACTTTGCCAGTCTTGAATAACTACAACGATATCCAATTGTAAGTTTTAATGTATCTCCCTGACTCCCGATATGGGTGCCAATATCGCTCACTAAGAACCTTTTCTTCTTTAGACAGTCATTTAACATTTACAACAGTAATCCACCTGAAAGTGTGAGTTATCTTCTATGTACTGCATAATCTTTTGTTGATGATGTATCTACCATGTACTGCTAAATCTTATATTGTAACCACCCTGTAATGTTACCTGGGTCGCCCCTGAAAAAGGGACCTCTGGGGCCCAGTGGGCCTACCCGGTCATCAAAATTAATAAATAAATAAAATAAATTAAAGCAGTCATAAATCATGCAGGAAGATTCCTCAACAATGTTTATTGTGTGTTCTTCGCAACACTATTCATCGGTTCAGCCTGGCGCAAATCAATTAATTTTATACCAGTATTTTAAACATTTTTCTCATAGTGGACCATTAAGTGTAGTGAGCATTCCATTTTGTTATACCATTGATATTACATTCTCAAGAATGGATAACAACAGAGTGATGTCATAACAATGGCATAACAAGGTTGTAATCTGCTTGATTTCGGTTAGTAATGAGGGCTCCCCATAGAGTACATTATAAATAAATATGCTGCAAAAGAATTCTATGGAATTAACCATATCTATACCTCCTTCTTGGATTTTCCTATATGTGAAATCCCATTTTATGGGGTTTAGTCTGTTTCCCCATAAAGCCTGAAAAAATATACTCTATTCAGTTGTTACGAATGCCAGTGGTGAGGGAAACACATAGCTGATGTACAAAAACACTGGGATCAGCAGAGTTTTAATTAAGAAAACTCTTTCCTTTTTAAAATGTGTTTCCCGTTCTATTGGCAAACTAAACTATTTGCTCTACTTATTCCATATTACCATTTCCTATTACCCACATCCCCTGGGCCAAAATCAATACCCAAAACCTTAATGTGGCCTGTAGACACTTTAATGTTTGCAATAGCCCCACTGGAGGCAAGGGGGGTATCACCTGGTGGAATCCCTTTACTTTTTTCATAATTTATAGTGGAGCCTCTCATGTTTGAGAATGTCTCTAAGGTGTTGTCTAAAGCATTAGTGTTGGCCTCAGGTGCCAATGTCAAAACCACATCATCTGCATAGGCTAATATGGTCACTGGAGGCTCCCTGGGGATTAGAGTGATGTCCTTAATATTACCATCTGCCACAATATTCCGCAGAAGAATATCTATTCCAAAATCATACAGGAGGGGGCTTAAGGGGCATCCCCGCTGGACCCCCCTATGTATTGGTATTTCTTGCCCCAGCCAGCCATTTACATTTAGAATTATGGATGCTTTACTGTAGAGACACTGTACTCAGGATACAAACTTACTAGGAGTTCCATAAGCCTTTTATACTGAAAACAAATAATTGTGTATCCTCTTGTCGAAGGCCTTTCCATGGTCGAGACCCATAACATATCCCTGCACATCATTAGAATTTCCACAGGTAAATAATTCTCATAGAAGAATAAGGTTATCATATTGACTCCTACTAGGAATAGCACAGGTCTGGTATGGACATATTAACATGTCTGCCAGTGGGGTTGGTCGATGGAATAATATCTTACTCAATATTTTAAAATCAGTGTTCAAAAGGCTTAAGGGTCTTCAATTTGTCAAATGTTCTTGGGGCCCTTTTTTGTACAATAGTAATAACATTGCTTTATTCATGGAATCAGGAAGTGCAGCAGTGTTCAAAATATAATTATGAACTGGACATCGTAAATACCGGATGCTGTTTGGCCAAGAGGTTTTTGAAGCCGTGATGATATCGGGCTACACCATCATGGCTTCAGAAAACCTCCAGCCACCAACCTCCTCACTGACCATGCAGTCTTCTTCATTTCCAGCAGTCCGCAGTGAGTCAGACTTCCAGTCGGCCACTATTTAAAAGAAAAAAAACAAACTCCCACCAGCTGCGCACACAACAGAATTCAGCACAATGGAATCCCGCTGGGAGCAATACTTTCAAAAGCAACATATCCAGCAAGTGGCAGCAACGGATGAATATTTTTTTTTCTCTGAAAAGGACAAACGATGGCACTGTAGTCATTCTCACACAAACCGCGGCTCCCCTGCAAAAAGAAAGCTACGTCCCAGCCACATAGGAAAAACTGCCAGTCTTGTCCCAGACATTCCTAACCATTCTAATAGTAGCTCTTACAATAACAGTCCCAAATGAATCGCACCAAGACTCTACCTTTTTCTCGTTCATTCATCATTGGCTCGCCTCTCCAACTTCTCTCTCAGCTTACCAGTCCTCAGCATCCAATTCCCAGAACAAAAATAACAAAAATAAAGTGCACTGTGAACAGAGAACACTTTAAAAAAAGAAAACTGCAATGGTAAGGAGCGGGTCACCCAGTCACAAGAGCTCCACTTCCTCTACCACGGCCAACAGCGCCACCTACTGCCCAGAGCCCTCCAGGAACTATTTTACGTAGAAACATAGAAACATAGAAGTTGACGGCAGATAAGGACCGCAAGGCCCATCCAGTCTGCCCATTTCTTTTTCTACCTTATAAATGTGCCATCGGTCTTTGCTCTGTCAGTGGCCTATCCATTCATACTCATTTGTATTGCTCCCTTATGCCTATCCCATGCCTGTTTGAAGCCCTGCACTGTATTCATAGCCACCACTTCTTGAGGTAGGCCATTCCATGCATCCACCACTCTTTCTGTGAAAAAGAATTTCCTCACATTCCCCCTTAATCGGCCCCCCTCTAATCTCATGCTGTGTCCTCTTGTCCTGCTATTTTTCTTATATTTAAACATGTTAGACTCTTTCACCTTGTTAATGCCCTTAAGGTGTTTGAATGCCTCGATCATATCACCTCTCTCCTCCTTTGCTCAAGGGTATACATATTGAGCTCTGTTAATCTGTCCTCATATGTCTTCTGATGCAGTCCCTGCACCATTTTGGTTGCTCTTCTCTGGACTGCCTCAATTTGGTTAATGTCCTTGTGAAGGTGTGGCCTCCAATACTGCACGCAGTACTCCAGATGGGGCCTAACCAGTGTCTTGTGAAGAGGGAGTATTACCTCCCTCTTGCGACTTGTGATACCCCTACTAATACACCCTAACACCCCCCTAGCCTTACCTACTGCTTTAGAGGTCTGCTTGAATAATTTCAGGTCATCAGTGATGATGATGCCCAAGCCTCTTTCTTCCTTTGTGACTGCTAGCAACTCCTCTTCCAGCCTATAGGTGGCTTCAGGGTTTCTCTTCCCTATTTTATTTAAAGGTATTACTCCAACACCCCCAAAACATATTTTTAAAATGTTTCTATATTTTTTTACTTTAAAAAATATTTAACCACTTCATAATAGCAATAATGCACTCCAGGGTGTGGTATATTATGGGATATCGTCACTTCTCGGGTCGTTGGACGCACTCGGCCTGCGGCCTTGTGCCCAACCACCCGAGGCATGACGATATCTCATGATATACCACACCCTGTCATGCATTATTGCTTAATTATACAATGAGACTAATGCTGGTGTAAATTCTGCTTTAAAATTTTTATAAAATGCAGACCCAATTCCATCTGTACCTGGTGCAGTATCATTTTTCATAGCACCTATGGCTCATATCACCACCTCTTTAGTAATCTCCCGAGTTAAGAGCTTGGAATCTTGCTCAGAGATGCAGGGAAAATTTAAACTAGGGAGTATCATGGGTCCCATACTGTGTGTAGGGGGCTTCCAAAGGTTTCTCTGATGTGTTGCTCTACGTCATGTAACATAGCAACAGGGAATGTAGCTCCGTGTCCATCAGTGGACACTAGTTTGGTCACTACTCTATGATCTACCCAGTTCTTAAATTCCTTAAAATGATGAAATATACCCTTTTTTGTGGTAGTCCCAAATCGTAGTTCCTGCTCAAGAGATTTTGTTCTATTGTATTGGATATCTGCCATCTATTGTTTTACCAGTTTTATCTGGGCACTATAATCCATTTTGTAAACTTTAGCATTACAAATTAGTTTCTGTAAGTGACCCCGTAAATGCAAATATTACAAATATTCACCTGTTGTCTGTTGCCATATTCCTAAAGTAATCCTGGGAAAGTTATTGCCAAGACTTTTTTGCGTCCTCCCACCAGGATGATAAATCATCATACACGTCTAAAACAGACAATCTTGCTACCCATCCTTTCTTCCACTCCTTCTGTACAGCTTCTTTATATAATAATGAACTTTTTAGTCTCCAAAGTCATTGTTTTTTTTTTAAATCAGGGAGATAGGTTCCACTTCAAGTGGACTTTTATTGATTTATGGTCTGAAAACTCCCAGACACTCATATACAGTAGAGCCCTTGCAATTGTAAAGTGGGGTATAAACAAAAATCTATGCACGTAGAAGTAGGTATGTCCACCTGTTTGGAATCTAGATCGATATGCGTCCAGCAATCTAGCAGAGGAAACAATCTTCTACAATGCCAGAGTTGCAGAACATTTTCTCAATCTGTAGTCCCCTGTCTTCCCGATGCAGACCACAATTGAAATCTCCCATCTATGCAATCATATGGGAAGTATGCAAAAATGGTTGGATATCTTTAAAGAATGCTACCCTTTGTGCCTTTGTCTGTGGTGCATAAACTGTAATTAGCCTAAATCATTCTTGAAAGTAATTAATTTCCAATAACAGGGCCCGACCTGGTTGAAGTGCAACCAGTCATGATACAGACAAATTGGGATCGGTAAATAGGATGCCAATGCTGTCACACATATCTTCTCCAACAGACCAAAAACCAGAACCCTTGGACCAAACTTGAGTGCAATTCTTGTGTTGTTTTAAGCCTGGTATCCTGCTGACAGAAAATATCACTATCCTCCTGCTGTAATGCATGAAGTGTCAACACCCGTTTCTGATGACCCTTTATGCTATTCACATTTAGTGTAGAAATAGTTAATCTGGCCATAGACTACTAAAAAGGATACCTCGAGTTAACATCTGCTATGCTAAAGGGTCTTAGACTACCTCCTTCACCTGGTCCTTTTGGCAATTGATGACTCCTCCTGCCCATCTTCTAAGTCAGAGGTTGTGTCAGGGAGTGGAGAGGCTACAGAATCTCCCCAATTCCATATGGCAGGATTGGTGATGTTGCCTCAGCCTCTACTCTATGGGTCATACAGTTCTGTTCCGAAACTTGCTTGGCTTGCATCTGTTGAGCTTGAAAGATTATCCTTTCATGTAAGGGGCAGACTTCTTGATTGTGGGAGGCCCAAGGACATCTTCCATAAGCATGACCTGTTTTTTTTTACATAGGTTACACTTACAGAGGTTAACACAGTTAGCAGATAAGTGGCCGTAGTCTAAACAATGGTTGCATCTTGGGGTATCACATGCTGAGCTTAGATGATTTCTAGCCCCACATTTGTGGCAGAACCGAGGCTGCACTTTGTAAAATAAGATGCCTCTATATTTCCCAAGAAGAAAAATGCTGGGAAGGTGAACAACCCATTGTTTGCTGTAAATAGTTTCACCTTAATTTTCCATCCCCCATTTGAATTTGCTCACTATCTAAAATGGGGGAAGGTCCTTCCAGGATTTCACATTGTTGCTTCAACCAAAATAAAATATCCATCACATTCACCCCTTCATTATGAAACATTACTGTGATAGTTTTAACAGCTGACTTAGTTAGGGGCATCACCCAAAATGGTATCCATAAAGGAGAATTTTTAAGAACATGATACTGAGCCCAAAATTTGTTCAAACCTGTAATATTTTTAAAACTTATATCATAGTTTGCATCTCCTATATGAATGAGAGCAAAAGTCTCAGATGAAAAAAAACTTCATTGACCCCTTTAGTAAAATTTTGGCTAAATACAATCTATCAAACGAATAGCATTACATCTGGAAGCAGACTCCCCTTTATTCTGAAATAAATCTGAAAGCCTGAACATTGGCTGTAACCAGGCTCTCCTCGCAGAATCTTATAAAGTAGCTGCAGCAGGTGCCAGTCTGATAGGGCCTTGCAAATGAGTTCTCTCTGTGCGGACCGCAATGTCTGGTAACATTTGTTGGCCTGCAGGTGGGGCACTAACAATATCTGGTTCTGGGACAGGGTTCTCAACAGTAATGGCCAAGTCAGTGTTGCCTTCCACAGGGGAAGCATTGTCCATACTAAGTGTAATAGTAGCCAAGATAGTAACCTGTGCAGTATGACTTTGTGTGTGATTCCCAGGTTTGTTTCTCTCAAGTTCAAAATCCTGGGCATATTTTTAAATTTTGAGGTCTTGTGGATCAGGGACCTATTCTCCAGTGGCTGATCTAACCCAGCCTGCACCTTCAAGGGCATGCTCTGGGGGCCAGTTTCCAGCCCTTGGTTTAGACACTGGATCCTTCTCAGTCAGCTGTGGGGGTTCTGAGATTACCAATACATTACCCCCAGAGTCAGTATTAGGCAAATGCTGTAATTCATGTAACTCACCCTGCAATAGTTCAGTGCTGGGCATCTGAATCACTTTGGAAGTTGATGTTGCAGCTTGAAGCTTGCATGCAATACTAATGATGGGGGTCCACTTTAGGCCAAGATGTTTCTTGCTTGTTTGTGCCATTCCCAATAGCACCACCATATGTCCAAGTGTGTTAGCACTTGAATCAGCTGCTAGCTTAGAAGGAAAAGTAGGAAGTGCATCATGAGTCTGAACAGAGGCAGGTACAGCAGAGTTTGTGCTGTCAGTGGCTGGAGCTATGACTCCCTTTGGTGCTGCTGCATCACAGGGCACTGACAGGGCCAGCTTGGCAGTGTCAGAATTGCAAGTTACCGCTAATCCCAACCATTCACAATTTGGGCCTGTGTAGTACAGTATGTTCTGCATACCCATTGGCCCATGCAGTGGACCAATAGGCCTACAGACCCTACTGTATGCTGTCAGCTGGCGGGCAGCTGGGCAGCTTGCAGGTGAGGTGCTGCCACCCACCACTGACTGGGGATGCAGGGTGGTGGGGGCCTCAGTGGGTGGGTGGGAGGGGTTACCACTGGACCACCAGGGATTTATTACACCTATGCCCACGATCAGGAGCTGGATAGCAGTCCACTGGACCACCAGGGATTTCTTTGACTTATGCCTATGATTGGGCAATGGATAGCAGTCCACTTGACCACCAGGAATCTATGTAACCTATGCCGATGAATGGGCAAGGGGGGCACTATGCCCCTTGGGCAGGGTGCATGTGGACTGTGTCCTGGGTGGTCGGGGGGGCCACCCACAGCAGGTGGCTACTGTGTTGTGCCTTGCCTTATGGCAGCTTGCCTGTGGGTGGCCAGGACTTGCTCCTGGTTTTGCCATGCACATCTTTGCACCCCCCTGTGTGGTGCATGGCGGGTATGTGCCAGCATATGCGCTGCACATTCCGGGCTGAATATCGAGATGTGCCACATATGCAAGGGCACACCCCCTGCACTTGCACCGCATACATTACTGGTGCAACCCGGCACATTGAGGGTTGCACAGCGCAACTTGCTCCAATGAATATCACGCCAGGGTGCATCAGTGGGTTGCGCATGGCACAACCCTTTTGAATATCCCACCCACAGTTTACTGTGGCATGAGAGCCAATGGATAGCCTACATGTTAGGGGGAGTCCGGCTACCTTAAGATAGTCTAATAAATATGGGAGAGATATGGGGGGGGGGCACACAGGAAATGTCACAGGTTCGGTGTAGTGAGTATCTATGACATGTATATAAAGAGCTTTTCTCTGTAATGTCAAGACCAATCTGCTGATTATTGTCTATGTTTTCAATTTAAGAAAAACCTCTCTAATATAGGGTGGTGTCAGTACAGACCATCTTAATACACGTATGTTTAGAGTGTCCCATTGCCTAAACCATGTCTGACACATGAAATATTGTAGGGCACTCCAGTTTTTCCCTGTGTGTACTAACAGGGGCCGAAGGTTTGTATGAAAAAAAAAATACAATAAAAAAAGACCAAGGGATTAATTGTGTTGTCACCTTTTTTTAACAGTGAAATTTAGAATATTTCTTTTAATAGGATTTAAATGATTACCCCAGACAGCCTGAAAAACACGCTGTAAAGGATACTTTCCAAACACCTTGGGGGAGGAAAAACATAGCTAAGGTACAGGAAAATAGGAATGAGGTATGTTTTAATTAAAACAATTCTTTTCTTCTTGCTCAATTGCTGTTTATTCCATTGAGATACTAAAACTTTCCACGGTTTCATTTCTGTTCCCAGTTATGTATATCCATGGTTTCTGAACCAAAATACATACCTAAAATCTTAACTGGCTTTTCTGAAATACATATGCCTGCCACTTCTGTAATGGAGGGGCCTAATGTGCCAAGGCGTATGCCAACGCTTTCGTGTATGTTAAGTGAGCCCCGAGAAAAGGTTCCATAGTTAGTACAGATGAACAGGGCCTGTTCCACAGAAACTTTAGTATCAGTAAGGATGCATAAATTATCAGCATAAGCTATGGCCTTGAGCGGGATAACCCCCTCCTCCCATTGGAGGTGGCTAACTAGTGGGGATGTATGCAAAGCTCTTGGCAATGGATCAAAACTGAAAATGTATAGGAGGGGGCTTAAAGGGCAGCCTTGTTGGACACCACATTTAATAGGAATCAGTGGGCCCTGGTGGCTATTAACAATAGGGGTTACCATAGTTGAGTGGTATAAACATTGTATCCGGGTAACAAATATGTGTAGGTTTCATTAGTGAGCTAATGAGAACCAGAGAAAATCGTGGCAAACAGAATCAAAGGCCTTACTCTGGCCTGGGGCCATAACATAACCTTTAAGACTATCCATGTTTCCACGTTCAAAATTTTCCTGCAATAAAATAAGGTGGTCTGATATGGTTCTCCCCAGGATTGAACACGTTTAGGTTTGGGATAGCAAATATGGAGCCACAGTAAGTAGTCTTGCACTCAAAACTTTTAGTTAAAATCTTTAAATCTGTGTTTAATAACATGATGGTCTCCAATTCTGTAGATTTTGTCCATCTCCTGTTTTGTAGTTACATTAGCAGTTCTTCTGACATTCGCAAATGCATCAGTAGAGTGTTAAGGATAGATGTAAAAACCAAAGCTAATTCTAAGGCTATCTCAGGGCCTTTTAATTTATAAAGTTCACTTGTGAGGCCATCCTTCCTTGGAGCTTTTCTAGTGTTTAGGGAGGAGATTGCTGTAACAACCTCAGAAGGTGCAATATCTTTAGTTAGTGCGTCTGCCAGATGGGTAGGGTATTGTGGAACTGGGAAGCTATTAAAAATTGATATCCAGTGTGTAGTATCAATAGTTTTGTTTTAAAAGAGCTCAGTCATGTGGCGGGTTACAACTCTCATCACATCTCCAGTAGAGGTGCATTCTGCTCCCTGGCTATCTAAAACAAATGTTAGTTGTTTAGTCCCTGACCTCCTTTGTGTCCCAAATTGTTGCTACTGTTTCAAACTATCTGCTTGCTGAACATGCAACTGCATCATTTGTTTTGTTACATTAGCAATCTGGTTTGTGAGTGAGTGCCCTGTCATATGTGCTAAGGTCATTAATTTCTGCAATTGACCACTGCCCTGTAGATATTGAAAATAGCAGGTGTTTCCATTGGCTTTACTTAAAGGCCGGGATGTTTAAAAGGGTTGCGCATGGCGCAACAGGGGTGTGCCATGCGCAACCCACTAATGTGCCCCAGAGCGATATTCAAACGGGGAAAGTGAGGGGCACAAATTCCAATGCACCAGGGTGCATCAGTAATGTATGCGGCGCAGGTGGGGGGGGTGTGCCCATGCATACCCTGCACATCCCGATATTCAGCCCGGAATGTACTGAGCATAGGCAGGTGCAACCCCTACGTACACTGCACAAAGCTGTGCAAAAAAAAAAGGAGCAACAGCTGGCCACCCACAGGTGAGCTGCCATATTGCAGGGCGCAACACAGGAGCTGCCAGCTGTGAGTGGCCACCCGAGCTCCAGCGGCACTGTCCATCGCAGTCTCCACCCCATGCCCGATCATGGGCTTCCAGTATGTAAATATCCCTAGTGGTCCAGTGGCCCCTATCCCCCAGCCCGATCATGAGCTTTCATTTTTCTAATATCCCTGGTGGTCCAGTGGACCCGATCCCCCAGCGCAATCGCGGGATTTCAGTAATTGAAATATCCCTGGTGGTCCACTGGTACCCCTCTCACAACCCACCCACTCAGTCCCACTGCCCCACTCACCTCCGGTCTGCGGTGGGCAACAGCACCCCACCCACAAGCTGCCCGGCTGCCTGCCGACTGACAGCGTACAGTACAGCTCTATGCCCATTGGTCCACAGGGTGGGCCAATGGGCATGCAGACCGTACTGTGCTACACAGTCCTGATATGTGAATGGATCCATTCACAAATCGAAACTGTGTAGTACAGATGGTCTAAAGCCCATTGGCCAGTGCTGTGGACCAATGGGCGTACAGCTGTACTGTATGCTGTCAGTCGGCAGGCGGCCGGGTGGCTTGTGGGTGGGGTGCTGCCGCTGACCGGGGAGGGGTGGAGGGACTGAGTGGGCGGGTTGGAAGGGGGGGTGCCACTGGACCACCAGGGATATTTCAATTACCAAAAGCCCGCGATCGGGCTGTGGGATCGGCTCCACTGGACCACCAGGGATATTAATTCATATTACAGCCCGCAATCAGGCTGGGGTGCATTGCCGGTGAGGGGCAGTGGGCGTTGGTCCCCGATGGCTGATGCCTGGCAGGGTGCCAGGCACAAGTCGCTGGAGATCGGTGCACCTGCATGCAAATGGGGCCATAATGAAATGCAAATGGCCCCATTTGCACCTTGCATGCATTATGACCCTATTTGCATGTCCACCGCTGAATATCCAAGTTGCTGCACCTAGCGCAAAGGCACTTGTGATGGCGCATCCCCCTGCTCCTCCCTGGCCACTTGCGCTGGTGCAGTGCCACTGTGCCATGCGCAACGCGGGTGGCCATGGAGTGATATTCAGTGGTGCTGAGCCATGGTGCAGCACCATTGCATATCACCCTGTCAATGCACTGGCGCATCCCAGTTGCGCTGCACTCAGGATTGTGCCACAGCCTGGTGTGGTCTGTATATCCCACTCAAAGTGTTCAGAAGCTTTATTAAGTCATACTTAATATCTGTCCACCAGTCCTTCAGGTAATGACACAAAATTAATACTGATTTCTGTGCTGAAATAAAATATTGGATTTGCTGGGCTATGTCTGGGAGGGAAAGCAGAGAGGAATTGAGTTTCCTGACTCCTGGGCCTTGCTTCGGCTCAGCTGAATCTCCTATACATAAGTTCAGGAGATTATGATCTGAAAATTCAGCAGGTGAGAGAGTAACATATAAAACTGAGATCAACCTGGAAATAAAAAGAAAATCAATTCTTGCAGCCAGCACCCCTTTCTGAAAAGTAGGGTCTGAGTGTTTATGATGAGATAAATACATATCCACTAAGTTTGCGGTTTGCCCCATGTGAGCTAGAAATGACACATCACAGTAAACTTTTCTTGTAATTGTTTGTTTACCCCTGTCCCGTGTGGACAAATCACAATTAAAATCACCCCCCACCACCACACTGTGAGCCAAAAATAAATAAGGTTACACTAGTTGCAATAATTCTATTCTCTCAGCCTTGGTCTGAGATGCATAAACATTGATCAAATGATACACTGTAGGTCTTGATTAATTTTACTGTCCAGGATTAAGACTCTCCCAGGCACAAGATCAATAATTTTAATGACCTGAATTTCTATGTTATGAAAGAGAACAGCCATTTCAGAACAAGTGACTCGGCCTATGGACCAATAAGAAGGCCCCACGTAACAAGTCTTTATAGCTCTAGTGATTTCTGAGGTGGAGTGTAGGTGGGTATCCTGCAAAAAGGTGATTGCTGCACCTCGGGATATTAAATGGGAAAATACGGTCCCTTGTTTTCTGTGACTTTTAATACTGTTTACATTTATAGTATTATTTGACAGAATAGGGGCCATTCATAAAAAGAATGAAGAACCAGGGAGGAAAACAGTTGCTATCATGGGTTTTTTTACTTGTTCTTTTTCCCCAGCCTTTCTGAGATGTTTACTAGGGGCATCATCAATCCTGTTAGTCAAACTAGATTCTGAGACATCCATAGCAAGTTCTTCAGTGTCTGTGGAATGATCTGGTTGGGAAGACCCAAGAGAAGAGTCATCTGACTCATTTCCAGACACATCAGGGAGGTCTGCAAATGTCAGAATGGTTTGTTATGGGCAGGGGGCACAGTTTTTGATATTTTAGGGGGGGTGCCTTAGAATTTTGTCTTTTCCTGGTAGAGCATCTCTTACTGTCAGACATTAAAGGAAGAGGGGGTCCTAAAAGGAGGCAGGTTCCTGGACACTTTTCTGGTGATCCTGGGTAGCAACGGGAAGGGGGTCTGGATGCTCAACAACTGAGGTCCCTGTGTCTTCTACAGATGCTATCTCCTGGTTGCTTCCTTCTGGAAGCATGGAGGGGGCTGCAGAGTCAGCCTCTGGTCATGTGTCTGGGGAACAATAGTAGTAACAGGAGGGAGGGCACCTCTTGGACTAGGGAGGTCAAAGCTGGGATACAAAGTGGGGGACATGGTACAAACCCATGAGTAGTGGGAACAGAAGCTGCTTTTGACCTCTGAGCAAGTGATACAAGTAATCTTTGTTCTTCCCTATCAACTTGATTCTCCTGGTTGTGTGCTGCCCATGGGCAGGTAGTGTAATTGTGCCCTTTTGTATCGCATAGGTTACAAAGCTGAGGATTAATGCAATGACCACTTGTGTGGCCTAACTCCCCATAGAGAGTACATTTTAACCTTTCACACATGTTACTTAAGTGACCAACAGACCCACAGCGGTAGCAGGCCTTAGGCTGGCCTGCATAGAATAGTACTCCTCTGTCCCTCCCCATAAAACAACAGTTAGGCAGATGCTGCAAGCCAGAGTCAGTGGTTCGCAGGACCACCTGGACTCACCATCCACCAGCCCATATGCATTCAGAGTCAAATATTGCTTCTGAAAACCCAAGAACCATACAGCGCTGTATCAGTCAATACAATAAATCCATAATACTGATCCCTTCATTGAGGAACAGTACTGTGATGGTTTTGAAGACTGGCTTAGTCAGAGTCACAGCCTCAAAGTGAGGTCAGAGTGGTATACTTTTCAGGGAATGGGATTTTGTCCAGAACATCTCTAAGCCATTATTTAGTTTAAAGCTAATATCAAATGTTGTCTCCCCAGAGACATGGATAAGGGCATAAACTTCGGCAGCAAAAAGGCAAATTGATTCTTTAAGGAGCATTCTAGCCACAAACACTGTCTGGAGGGGACTCCATTGCTCCTTTATAATGGAGACACACAGCATTGTTCCATTTTGCAGGATATGTAGGTGTTTGGAATAAGGAAGCATAGGGCCTAGAAGATGATGTTTGTCTGGGTGGGGCTTGGGTAGGGGCACCCCGAGGCTCTCATTTGTTGTGGCTTGGTCTAGGTTTATGGATATTCTTTCCATGGGAGCACCAGGTGTGGTGCTATGTTCAAGCATTCTAGGCGTGTCAGTATTATCCTGCATAGATGGTGTTTGGGGCATCCTATCCCCAAGTTGTAATACAGGGTTATCTGTTAACTGTAAACTCTGTGTGAGAGCCAAGGGGGATTCAGCACCCTGACTCACATTTTCCATCTCAGAATCTGAGACTGGTTCAGTACATATAGAGAGTATTGCCTTCTGTGATGAACAAGAAGGTTCATTAAATAAAGGTCTTTGTGGAATGGGCATACGAATGGGGGCTCTTTCTTACACCCATTTGCCCATCTCTTGTGATTTCTCCCAGCCAGCTGCCTTCAAGTCTGTGTCCACTGTCCACTTCTGCAGTGTGACAGCTTCAGTAGTTACAGTCCACACTTGATTCAGGCCAGACGGTCCTCTGTCTGCATTTACCACTCCCATCAGGCTGCTGCAGAGCTGGAAAAAACAAACAGATTTGGGTCCCAGTCTTGTGGTGAAAAAGGAAAGTTTTGCAGTGATACCGCCACCATCTGGGGAACACTGTCAGAGGTAGGAATGGCCATGGCCGAACTGCAAGACACTGCTGCATCATCGGGCCCCATTTCAGCCTGTACAGGTGCTGAAGAAACATTAGAGATGCCCACATCCTGATGGGAGCACTCCTGCATTGTTAAAGTCAGTTCTGTCTTTCTTCGAATATGCTGAACCTCTTCTTCTAACAGCAGTTTTTTGCAGGTCAGTTTGACTAGGTTCATTAATGACAGCGTTGCTTGTAATATCAAAAATCGACTTACTGGGTGGGGTTTCAACTGGTATCTCCATCTGGGTTTTTTCTTGAACTGTTTTTCTCATTTGTTGATATGGTGTATCCTCAATAATCGTTTCCATGTCGGAAAAGTGGTTGACCTCTGGTATTGCCAAGGCAGGGAGGAGACCTGCTCTCAACCTCCAAGACTTTCATTCCCTTCACAGGCTTACCAAGAGTGGCCATCATTGGAAGAGTCAGCAGGTCTCTCTACTGAAGAGCAGGAGAATTTCCCAGTGTCCTAGCCAAATTCCCCCCATTCACTAAAATACCACCAACAGCTTACTCAGGTTCTGTAACTCAGTCTACATATATTCCCCTTCCCTTAACCCTGGTTCACACCTGGAAAAAAGATGTGGTTTAGTCTGCCTTTCCCAGTCACAAACTTTCAAATAAATAAATAATATGTAGGTTTGCTACTGGGCTGAGGGGATCAACATACCATTGTCTGTGTTATAGTTCAATGGGACGTCTTTCATTCAAACAACATATTGAATTTAAGGCTTTGATCTTTCTGCACAAAATTGTTTTAGGCCTGATGCCGAACACAGTGAGTGATAAACTCCCTAGATATACTAACATGTTCTTCACCAGGTCTCAAAAAAATATGTTTTTTCCATTTCCCATTTTAATTCAACTTTTAGCCAGAGATCCTTCAAATACAAAACATTTTTTCTTTATAACATTTACCTCAGTCTGTCTTGAGTGGTATACAAGAGTTCTCATTTAAATCCAGATCATATACCATGTTGTTGTTGGATTCCAATTGTGCATGTTTTAATTAATGTTTTTAATGCTTTTGTTTTTATTTTCAGTCACTGTGAAAAATGGCATTTTTGCTAATCTGCATACCAGTTTAAATAAATATGAAATGAAATAAAATTCCAGGATCTGCATACTATTCACAAGCATTCGGTGTGTCAACCACATCATACCGCTCACAAGCAAGTAGCTTGTCAGCCATACATACTGCTCACAAGCAATCGACCTGTTGGCCATATCACACTGCTCGCAAGCATTGAGCCTGTTGGCCAGTAATACTGCTCACAAGCATTTGGTCTGTCGGCCTCATCATACTACTTACGGGCATTCAGCCTGTCACCTACATCATAGTGCTCCAAGCAGTCATCCTGGGAACCACATCATACTGCTCACAAGTAATCAACCTGTCAGCCGTATCATTCTGCTCCAAGCACTCAGCCTGTTGACCACATCTACTGCTCTCAACCATTAGGCCTATTGGTCAATACTATCAGAAAATATATTTTGGCTGTTCAGTTTACCTTAATATCCATCTACCCTAGTTTGTACTTATCCAGCCCAGCAGTTTAAGCATTCATTCAAAACCTAAGACATCTACTCCTTCAGGAAGTTGGTAGACCTTGTTATATATTGCAAACTAAGGAAGCGTTTATAAGATGGAGTCTTCAGTTCACTTACTGCTCAGCACTGATATGATGCTATGAATTTAGCCTTCTTTGGAATCCTAAGACCTGAGGAATCTACCTTCTCCTCCTCCTCAGCTGCATTTGGTCCCACTATCCACGTGTCTAATCAATTCAATGCCCCTTATCTGCATACCGACAAAGGGCTGACTCCTTCTCCACCATTCCAAGAACCGCAAATAACCTAAAGATATATCTCAGCCACACTTCTGCTACTGTCTGGAATTATCTAGCCACGTCAACAAAGTCTGCCTCAGAGCAGCATGGAAGAATCACTCTGCCCTCTGAGACCATCAAAACCTTCTGCAATACTCCATTACTCTTGTTCTAGCATTTGCATCCTGCTGCTCACAAACATTTGGCTTGAAAACCACCGCAATCAACAATGTATCTCAGGCATAATGTTTGCCTTGATGTCCATCCGTCCTGATAATACAAGCTCTTACTTATCCCATCCAGTGATTCAAGGCTTGAGAAAATCTACTCCTCGGGATCCTCCCACAAGAAAGCCTATCGATGAAACCCTTATTCCCAACTGATTGATTTCTTAAAGATGGACATTTAAGAGCATTCACTGATATTAATTTACAAGCAGCCATGGATTCCTAACAGTCTCAAGAAAGCATTAACATATCACTTTATCCTTGCTTTACCAAGATCAAAAAAACAACAGACATGACAGAGGAATCTGCATATCCTGTTTTGAAAACAAGCTCAACTTGGTGTCCTATTTAAGTCCTCAACCAACTGCACATTTTGGACAAATATGATTCTACTAATTATGTTATGTTTTCTGAGAATTGTTCCATTATGATCACTTCCTGGTTCTTCCTTCATGTCAGAGTGGTGCTATCTCATTTGTGTCTAGAGTCCTCATTTTTATCCAATTATTCATTCATTCAGCACTGGAGCAGCCAACTCTGCTTACAGAAGAAACATACAGTGCCAGCTCACATCATCAACATCATAAGTCACTGGACTTCATCTTGCTTGAAATCTACATTAGAGATACAAATTCCAAACTTTGCCAAGCTTACCAACAGCTAGCCTCATAATTTATAGAAGCCTAAAGGGAAGGCTAACCCAGTAACCTTGGTTCACCAAAGGTTTTCCCATGGGGTGGGGAAGGGGGTCCTCTCCTCTGTCTTTTTGTGTCTATTCTGTGAATTGGAGGAGGTGAGTTCTGTTACATCACTTTTTGATCTTTTGGCTCTTTTAGCTACCAGTTTCCTAATTCTTTTAGTCTTGAGAAACTTCTTCTGGCACCTATACAAAGGGTAGAAATCCAGAGGAAAGAGCCAAGCCAAAGTAACTAATCAAAGTAATGCTGCACAAGCACTTACATAACTGGCAGCCATGCACTGAATTGAAAGGTTTCACCTGTGGTTCGATGGGGGCTGCTAGACTCAACCCCCGGCCTACATAAGCCACACTCTCACACATCTCTGTTGCCTATTGTTTTTCACAGTCACCTCCCACCACTGCTCTTCTCCACTCTGCCTCTGGTGTGGTTCTTTTAGTTTCTAATTTCCTTCAGCTTCAAGAAAGGTCTCCTGGCACCTCTACTGAGGATAGAAATCCAAAGGAAAGTGTCAAGTCAAAGTAGCTCATCAAAGTAATGTTTCTTAAGAACTTACACAACTGGCAACTACACCTTGAATCAAACTCAGTCCTTCCAGTGCTTCAACCAGTTGGCCTTCCTGATGGTGCTGTACAATGCTAATTGATCTCTACCGGAAGGACTATGGATGTTACTGTGTCTCTGATCCATTGTAATAACACATTCTGACAGGTTTGTGATCTTTATGCCCTTTATGAAAAAATTAAAGTCAGAAGTGCTTACCTGCCTTAAGGTATATTCAGACATTTTGAACTATTCAGAAATGGAGATGCTGCTTAGACTAAGCATAAAGTCTCAAGTCTACCCTCAGACCATGCCCACTATCCCAGACTTTGTTATATTTGTACTTATTGTAACAAGAAAGCTTTATCTGCATACTTTGCTAACAGATCCAATGCTTCCACCATGACTCCAGGAACTTCTGAAAAGTTATCAGGAACCTCCTAAACCCTTTGGCTTCATCCTCTGCCTCTGAATCTGTCCTTTTGCCAGTTTGCTCTGAGACACCAGAGTCATGTGAATCCTTAAATTCCCACTTTGTCAATATTCCACAGGCTTTGACTGCAGCATGCTCTTTCTGTTCTACCTCTGCCAGATATCCATCCCTCCTTATATTCCTTCATTCCCTTTTTTGTTGTTATGGCTTCTTACTATGACTGAGGTCATGAAGGAACTCATGACCCTAAATTCTCACAAGGGAGGTGGGTTGGAAAAACCCTCTCCTAAATTTTAAGAGCCTAAATGTCCCAGCCATTGCTAGATATGCAGATCACATTTGTAATTTTTCAGTCATAACCAATGTTTTACCTGCAGCCAGGAAGCAGGTAATGTTCCTACAGTATCACTCAATATAAAATGGTGACTTCTTGCAAAAGGGTATCTGTCACCCAATCTTCCTTCTGTCATGTCCAAAAACTTAGATACATATATATTTTCAATTGGTAAATTACTTTAAAAGTATTGGTTTCTTTTCCCCCTTCCAGGCAGGCTTTTGTCCTAATCACTTAAACACCACTTCTCTAATGCACCAGATAAACTACATCCAGTCTAGAATGGGCAACAGCCAGGTTATGGGTGCTATCTTTTTATTGCTATCTTTATCAATTTGGCTAAAGCATTGTACACCTTTGACACTATTGACCATATCCAACTATTATGTAACATGAAAGCAACAGGTATTACTTCACCTTGTTTCTTTGACTTGAGTCTTACAGTATCTCGCTGTCTACGGTCAGTGAATCAAAACTTTGCTGGATTCCAATGAACTGGTAGCCAGATATGCAGCTTATCTTTGTACATCATGTCATGTGCTGGGTACTATGATTGCAAGCTCATGCTAGGATTTTAGTGGGCACACTACCAGACTTCACTTGCTACATCTGAAATGAAGAAAAAGGAGAAGAAGAATCAGCATTTATATTGTGCTTTTCATACACAATGTATCCCAAACTGCTTTACAAGCAATACTAGACTGGTAGTGAAGTGACTGAATGTGTAGTGGCAGCCATATTGCACAACAACACCCACACACAGCCTGGAGAATTGCATGAACCAGTTTTATGGAAAGGGAACTGTTGGCCAGGACACTGGGAATGTCCCCTGCTCTTTGTGAAGAATTCCTTGGGTTCTTTTACTTTCACCTGGACACTCCACCAGAACAGCACCAGGATGGGCAGAAGGGACCTTGGTTTAACATCTTGTCTGAAGGACAGCACACCCCAACAGTACAGCACCCCCCCAATACTGCACACTTAATACACATGTGCCAGTGTTTTAGATACAAGTCCAATCCCGGTGTGGGATGAAAACCCACAACCTTCTGGTCCAGAGGCAGGTGTGCTAACAGCATTTTGCTACATTGACAGGGGGACTCCCTTATCCCCACCCTACCCCAGCAATATGCACAGAGTTTTGTTTATGACATCTATAGGTAATGGTACAACAGTGTAGGTGCAATGTGTCCAGTTGTTGCTGACTACAATTCTGACAAAGAATAGGGCCTCATGACTTTATCTAATTCTGCAGTACAGAAGGGTTAAATACAGTACTGCTGAAACTGCAGTCTGCTATGTGCACATAAATACAGTGTACCACAAACCGCAATACTTCTAAATAGTTAAAGTAAGATTAACCTTTAGAATTTACTTTCCATGTTTGAACAGAGGTTGCAATCCTCTAAGTAAATTTTAATTTCTTCACCTATTAACTCGGAGCCAGGTCATGAACAGTGCATTGAATCTGATCCAGAAAACCTATAATAACTCACAGGCTCAATGGACTATGCTTGCTACAGTATCCCAGAGCATGTGACCCCCTTTTCCTAGCTTCTCTGTTCATGGTAAACAGTTCCTCACAGCAATGCCACCGTGTTAACTCCTTTCAGGAACTTGAAGGTCTCTCTTATTTTCCCCTCTCTCTTCTGGTTTTGGGTGAATACATGTTCAGCGCTTTTAGTCAGTCCTCACAGGATCTGCCCTCCCGGCCCTGAATCATCTTTCTCATCCTACGTTGTACTTTCTCTAGCCTGTCCCTGTCCTTTTTTAGGTGGGGACTCCCTAGCCACAGTATTCCAGATGTGGCCTCACAAGCAACCTATACAGTGACAGCAGTACCTCAGTTTTCTACTGTCAAACCTTCTCCCAATGCACTATATCATTCTGTTAGCCTTGCTGAAGGAATTTTTATATTGGCTGGTTTGTGTAAGGTAGTCACTAATCATGACTCCTAGGTTCTTTCCTCTGATGTTGTGTTCAGCTTAACCATAAAACAGTGGAGAAAGGAAGAAGGAAAAGTGAAAAAGAAAGGGAAGTCCACAGGTAATGAACTGTTCTTGTAAAAAGGTTGTTTTTTTTTATGCTTTATCCAAGCAGCCTATGTATCAGAAGATAGGGCTAGCTTCTCTGTCTCAGAGCAAGAAAATTGTATGGCGCTGAAGAAACATGAATGCAGACAAAGTTGTCCAATTTCTATAGTTCTTCTCTTTATTATATAAAAATGGCAATGAACTCAACGTTTCACCTACGAAATAGGCTTTTTCAAGAGTTGCCTTTCCAAAAAATATACAAATAAGACAAATTTTAAAAATACTGTCTGCAACCAGTTCTATATTTAAACCCCAAAATAAAAAACAGACAAGTTAAAACATCATGAATCCCAACAGTGTTACTCACAAAATATGATTTTTCCAGATACAAAAATAGTCTTTTAGAAGTGACTTGACTTCCTATGACGAAACTTCAGTAGAAAGCAAAATTACATCTCACATTATTTTTTTATTTTTTATATGCCAGTTTATACTTTACAGTGCTCCCCAACACCAATCCTTCACCATATTTGTGATACATATATTCAATTCAGGGTTGTTTAGTTACCCGTTCAACTCTTATATCATGTAGCTATAAGCATGTCTCAATCTCTCGGCAGCCTTCAATATGATTTATTTATTTCAGCAAATTAGTTGTCCCTCAGGTTCTTTGCTAAAATTCAATGCAATGTAATGAGATCCCTTTTCTACCATTTCGTTCTAATGTTATATCACAAAACTTGACATAATGTTCAAAAGGACCTTATCTACCTACAGATATGATTCAATCATTTCTTTTAGCTACCTATTATCTTTTTCAAATTAAGCCACACCATTTCAAGAAAAAACAGCATCGTCATCTCTACTGCCTAGCTTAATTGACATGATATTCAAAATAGGACCTTATGTATCAAAATATGTTGTTAAAAAATCCATTTCAGTCAGATAACTATTTTCTTTCTCAAATTGAGACACACCAGCTCAAGGGAAAACAACTTCATCATCACTGTTACAGTGTTTAAGTTCAAAATTCAAATCATCCTGAATCACATTACATTAATAGCAGAATAAGATAAAATAAAATACATTTCTATCCATTCTTCTTCATATATCCGGACAGCCAGAAAGGAGCTGAAATTCCATCATTTTTACAGTTCATAAGCTGACATGATCTTATATTAGTCTGGATGCACTCATTATTCTCAATAGTATTATCGCCAGACATCTCATTTAGTTTGCCCTATTCAATTAATTCTTCTGACATTTAAAACACTGAGCGGAGACAGTGAAAGAAAAACTGTTAAGTCAAATAAGAGGTGAAAGAGATTTTACTAATAACACATTAGATAGTGCAAAACAAACTTCCTGAAGAATAGAAAATCAACAATTCAGGGATTGTAGACTCGAATGGCATGCAATTACATTAGGACAGTATTTAGCACACAATTTAATACCGTGGGGGCTAAGGACATATGTTGAACACAATATAGGCATAAAATCCACAAAGTTAGATATGAAATGGGATGGTATTAGGACCCGATGTTCTGTCAATTTTATGTATGCCTTAATTGAGGCAATCATTGAAGAAAGAGGAAAACTAGCAAAACAGATAAATTTAGATAAAGAGGCTCTTAAGTTAAAATTGCAATCAGAAGAATTCAACAGAACTTTGGAGAATATCAAGTAGAAGATGGATGTGTATGAGAGGAACTTAAGACAACAAAAAAGAAAGAAATTTAATCGGAGGAAGGTGGACATTCTGTCCTTATATAGGTTCATGGTGCATCCACATCTGGAGTACTGTGTGCAGTACTGGAGCCCCTACCTCAGGAAGGACATAAATATAAGGGTGGCAGTGCAGAGAAGAGCAATCAAGATGATACGGGGGCAACAGGATGTCCCATATGAACAGAGACCAGTGAACTTCAACATGCACTCAATGGAGGACAGAAGAGAAGGAATAGGACTGGGACCTTCAAATATCTTAAAGGCATTAAAACGGTTGACATAGTTGATCTTTTATTTTTGCAGAAGTGAGAACAAAAACACCTGAAGACAAAGCTACAAATTGGGGTACAGGAAGGAGGCATGAAGGCACTTCTTCACTGAAATGGTGTGGCAGGATGGAATGTACTACCAGAGAGGATAGGAAATCATATTTCTCTTGCGACGCCGGTGACCCGGGTTCGGGAATGGACCTGGGTCATCGGAGGACCGGCCGGGTTCGGAAGGATTGAGCGTCCCATAGGCGGCTCTCCTTCCCTGGGAGGAGGGCAGGGGCTGCAGCCGGTGTATGAGCGGCACCTAGTGGAGGCTGGGTGCACACTCCACGTCGGGGCATAACAGAGCTCTCAGGATGGGGCGGACGCTGGCCGTCATTGCACGTCCCCATCCTGCTTAAGGGGGGGACAAAAAATCCCACGCCTTGCATCTGGTGATGCTCTGCCCCTGAAGCCCCGATTGACCATCGGGAGCTGCTCTCTAACCAGTCACAGTTCCGCGTCCGATATCTGGGTCAGGAGCCGTGGCCCCACTCTCTGGGGTAAGCCAGGGATGACTGGGGAGACGGCAATATCCGTGGTTAGCTCCAGGGTCCGTGACCAGAGTTCATGGTCGGATTGAGAGGCGCAGAGGCCAAAAATAGAAAATAGAAAAAAAAAAGGAAATCATATTTCTGTTGGGGGAGTTAAACAAGGGGGGATAGATTCAAAGGAAAGGTTTGGCTTACAAGGGTGGAGCAACATGTACCAAATGCTCATGAGCTCCACAATGAGCAGACTTGATAGACCGTCAGGCCTTCTTCTGCCAGCATTTCATATGTTCATAATGTCCATATGTACAGTATAAGCATTCTGCACCAGAATATTTATATATTCAAACCACATGCCTCAAGTACTGGCGAGTCAAGTCTATGGATTTCTCTGTCTGGTGTTCAAAGCAGCATACAGTCATCATCTACCGTGACAGGGAGTGTGTCTTTTAGACACCAACTTGTCAATTGGATGTTGATTTGGAGATAGTGCCTTGACTGAACCATACCAACACACAGCAGTCTTTTGAGCTGAAGCAGAAGTTGGTTTATGCCTCCAAAAAATACATTTTGTGATTAAAACTGCACAGATGACCATTTAGTGTCCCCAGCTTACTGACATTTCAGGCCCTGTTAGGTGGTTTATGAGCATTGTCACAGATGTGTTTAGTGATGTGTGAAGGTGAGTTTGTGCTTTGCTTTACTTTGTTGTCACCAGGGTTCTACTCAGCTCTGTGCTTGACAATGGAATGGTACCTGTTTGAATATACCTACTGACACAAACACACATACACACACACACACACACACACACACACACACACATATACACACACACACACACTTGAGATTACTAAACTGACTGTAAGTTAGTGCATGCCTGCTTGCAGTATGCTGCCCCAACTCCTAGAAACTGAGTTTTTTGGCATATAGCATGTACAATGTCTGATCCTTCCCATACATTTCAACATTATATTCGTACTGCCACTAAACCAAGTGTGGTTTAAAATTCATCTCCATGGCAACTTTTAATTTTGTCCATGCTCTTCATTGTGTTATTCTGTACCACATCTGAAAGCCTTCCAACAGCCCTTTGCTGGTCATTCATGAGTGCACTGTGAAGACAGAACATTTAGACTCTGACTGCAACACTTCCTACTGCACAAAAGCCTCCTACAGTGTGTTGCATGGGCACACTGATGTCAGGTTTGCATGTGATATTAGACCCCCCCCCCCCATCAACATGACAGGTGTCATAATGATGGCTTGACAGAGTTAGTAAGAAGGAGCTAATTAAAGGGGAACACTATTTTTCTTATTTTAAGTTTTCACCAGGAAAGGAACATTGAGCTGAGACTTGCTTCCAAGTGAGACCAGGGGATATCGTAACTACTGGAACTACTGGAAGAGTGAAGTACAGTAATGCAAAGTGGAACACAAAACAGAGGTATTATAGAGTCAGCCAAAAATTGAGTGCAGTGCATTGTCAAAATGCTAAATCAATCACGAATATGTCTAGTAAACCAAACATGACATACAGTGAACTAAGCCATAAATTATTATTATTTCTTCATTGAAATATTGGTAACCAGTAAAGACATAGTGTGCATCACAGGGGAAATGTGCAGTAAGGAGAACGAGAGTGAAATTTGCAGGGAGTACAAATGGTATTGTATAACAGTGAAAGATACTTACAAACGGTGCAAAACCATAGTAGTATATATTGTAAGGCAGGAGGTAAAAGAACAAATACAAAAAGTTAGAGTCCTGGCTGGGCAGTAATAGGGAATCTGCTGCAGAGGGATAACAAATGGTAAAAGGAGCAAAATACTATTGTGTGTGTGGTGGGGCGTCCTTTAAAATAAAATGCAGCTTCTAACATGCAGAACCACTGTACCTGTTGGTTTGTCATTGTAATCTGAGTAAGCACCCACTGCATCTTTTTTCACTGTTTTTCCAGTATTATTGCATGTAAAGCTAAAACACTGAGTTTGCATTGCAGATGCAATGGAAGGTTTTGATGCTGCTCCAGTATACGGGTATCAAATTCATGACCTTGACAACAAAGATAAGATAAAGCTGCCTCTGCCACTGACAGAAAATAAACAAGTGAAGCATGGGAGATCATTTCTTCATGGACGCTTTGCAATGGGCCTCCGCACAGTAGCCATGGCAGAACCCAAGTAAGCTTTTCCTTTTTTCCTGAATTTTAATAAACTTTATTGATTTATAAAAATTCCACTTTCAGTAAACAGAAACATGAAATACCATCAATGTCAGGATATCCCTCCCCAAGAGGCATGCAGGCCTCCGCCCTCCCTCCCCCCTAACCACCCACCCCAAGCCCCTGTGGGGCAGTAACCCTATAAGAAGATGCTAGTACAATGGATGAACATCAATATTCAGTTAGACCCACCCTAGGTTATACATATCTCAACTGGTTAAACAACCATGTCAATAAAACTATACGTTCAGATTACCCACCGTGTATAGTGTATACAGTTTCCCCCAATTTTTATCAAAGCCCTGAGGATTATGATGTAAATGGGCCAAGTAAGATTTTTTGTTTCACCAGTATATAATAAGTCTTTATTTCACTCTCAGCTGCTTACCATGCTGCTGCTGCTACTCACTCCATCTCCATCACTCCTGCTGCTAGTGTAATTTTCGCGGGATAGTGTTTTACCAACCAAGAAACTGTGTACTAACATCTGGGACAAGACCATACTTTTTTTTTGGGGGGGGGCAGCAGTTTGAATAGCTGTCAAACGGGAGTCACTGTAGCTGGTGGCAACATAAATAAAGGCCTTCTCTGGCAGAGAGCCATCACTGCTGCTGGCAAAATCAAGAAAGCCTTCTTGGAGCAGAACACACCACTATGTATTGCAACATTGATAAAGCTCCTCTGAGCAGAGCACAGCAATTGCATGCTATAGTGTATATGTTTGTAAGGTGTATATGTGTGTCTGTGTGTGTTTATGGATGTACTGTTATTTAATCCTTGGCACCCAGCGACAGTACCCTTGGTACTTTGATTTATTGTTTCATAGCATTCTTCATGCATGCCAGTCCCAAAGAACTTTTAAATGCAATGTTTAGGCCAATGGAATTCTTTTCTTCCTTTTTGTCTGTTTTTTATGTATGATCATTTTTTTTTTTAAACTCTCTTTATACTCCCCCTTCACTGACCCTCGGATTCTCTCAGGTGTGGACACTGAGTATGTCCCTATCCCACAGGCCTGAAGTCCCAATCCTACCTTCCGGTGGGGGGGGGTCCCCACTTCACTCTTCTGATCCCCGAGCCCGTGGATCTAAGCCCCCCTGGGATTGGATCGCTAACACCTCTAGCGACATTTCTGAAATCTAGAAAGATGACCAGGGAATGAAGGGAGCACCAAAGGTATGCTGAAGGACCCAGCACTGGGCATGGAGGTTGACCACTGTATCCACCATCGGCTACTATGGGCCAGGGACATTTTCCTTGTTTACTCCATGGAGAGCGAACATGCATTGACGTCCATGCAGGCATGCTGCTGACATCCACCATCGCTACACCTCTTACAGGGCCAGTTCCTGTAGGACCCACAGTCTCCATCTGGGGCTGCTAAGGAGGTGAGAGAGAGACCCACAACCCACTCCAGGAGAGGAGAGCAGTCCTCTGGCTGCTCAATACTCTCCTTCCTCTACTAACCCCCAATGTCCCGAGTCCATTCCCAAACACGGGTCACCAACATGACATGAGGTGTAGCGTCCAGCACCTCAACCCTCAGCACCACTGGGCCAGACTATGATCTGGTCTTTAATAGAATGTATTCTTCTAAAACAACTGGCATTAGCGTCTGATGAAAGACTGTGTGTAGTCCCACAAGTTAAGTACCTGTTTTCTTTTGTACCATCTATGCTGGTCCAATAAAAGGTATCAACTCAACTTCTTTTTCTGGTCCCAAAGAAGTGATGCTTGTTTTAACATGCCTTTCAATGTTCCCCTGAGAAAAGAGTGGGAAGAGAGAGAAAGTATCTCTGCCCTCATCTTTTAAGCAAGAAGTCCAGCACACTGTTTACTGCTCATGAAAGTGGTGGGCAGTCCCACTGAAAGTTGGAATTTCTCTCTTTATGGAAGTTTAAACATCTTCACAAGATAATTGGACATTCTGATATTAGTTTTACTGAAACCTCTGGACAGATATAATTTAATAGTGTATACTAGACCCTTATTGTACATGGAAACCGTAGGTTCTCAAAATGTTGTTTTGCTGCAGTTCAAAAGGTCATGGAATGTGATTGTACCCTACTGCAGCAGAACTACATTTTGAAAACCTCTAGAGGTTCCAAATGCTCAGTGGCTTACCTTTACTAGGCAAAAAATGGCAGGCTCCACACTCTGGCGGCAGCAGTACAAGCAGTGGCACTGGAGTCTCTCAAGATGCAGGATCAATCAGATATTTTTAAAATGCAGGACCAACCAGATAGATTTAGTTAAACGAAAAAAAGAAACCAAGCGATCCCCAAACCCTTTCTCTCTCTCTCTCTCTCTCTCTCTCGCGCTTTGTGAGAACTATGGCTGCCATTTTATTTTTGTTGAAAATTCCTCCCAGATGGAATTGATAGCCAATAGAAGGCTACACATCCAACACGACGTCTCTGCTCCCTAGCAATCATGCACAACACCTAACAAGCAGCCCTAACTCAATGAGCACGATGGAGCAGCAAACCTTTTTTTTTTTTTGTACTTTAAAAATTATAAAAATGTAAATACCTAAATTGGAAACAGGGACTATACACTATAAAAAATAGTGCATGGGCAACCAGCATAACAACACTTGACCATGGTGCCACATTGGGGTTCTGATTACCTAGGACCTCTTGAGCTTTGTTCTCAAAGTATGAGGTAATCAGAACCCCTCTGTGGCACAATAGGCTGGTTGTGCATGGTTGCCCATGCACTATTTCTATGAAGTTTATGGTGTTTGGTATTCTTTCATAAAATATAAAAGATGTTACTGGTTTCATTCCATGAGCCCTGTTTCCTAAGTGTCTTAAACATGTTTGTCTTGTACCACTGTACACACACTGAGCTGAAGGTGACATTCCAGTGTGTAACTGGAGTCTGCTTTATAGCTGCTTATCAGATAAAGCTGTATGCATGTCATAACTGAGATTTATTTATTTAGCTTTTATTGACCAGGCAAGCACACTAGACACACACAGTGCTTATTAGGTGCAACCCAGGAGAGTTTCATGGTATTGCAAAACCAAACAGCAATATAGTGACTACATACAAGCAGCAGGATGACAGATTAGCAAATAAATAGGCAGGCAGTAGAAAACTGCAAATAACAAGTAACATTAAATGTAAACCAGTTTCAAATTTGTGTTGGATACAGATCACAAAACAGTGTGACATAAGTTATACTAGATAACTAACCCATAGCAACAAGGTAGTAAGTCATCCAAGTAAAGAGAGCATGAACTGGAGGCAGAAACATGGAAAATTCCAGTCTACTAGGACAAACTGAAATACAGTTAAGTGCATGAGAAGGCTGAGCTGGCCTTCAAAAAGTCCCAGAGGAGCTTATTGAAAAGTGAGTGGCATGTAGCGCTATGAGTAAGTGATGGAAAGGAGTTTCAGAACCTTGGAGCCCAAGCCACAAAAGCCTGGTCCCCAGAGGTGGTATGAGTCTTTGGAACCGCCACCAACGACTGGTCAATGGGCCTGAGTTGGTAAGCCAGCTATCTGGTCAAGTCTTTATTTCAGCCTTCTTTTCTGCTAATTCTTTCTAAGGATTTTAACCCTTTCCTTCCTCACAAAGGCATACAAAAGTGTTTAAACTGAGTTTTTCTTTTGTGGTTACTGACCAACTAGCCTCTTTGCAGAAATAATCAGTCCAAGTCCTTCTGCATGTGTGCACATGAATTCTTTCATCATAATAATTTTGCAAAGGCACAATAAATAATAAAATAATAAACTCAGGAGTGTCAGCACTGATTAATTTGTATTTCTCTATTTTAACAGGAAAATAAACTAATAATAATTAAATATTTTGCATTTCAGCCAAATTTGTCCTTTACATTCCCCTTTTTGAAGTCAAAATGTGTCTCACAACATGCTTTCAGTTAAAATTCAACAATGGGTATACAAATTGAGGTTCTTACTTACTTTCTTACTTACTACTTGCCAGCAGAAACAGGCCACACAGTCTATCAGGTCTGCTAGAGTGTGTAGCTAGCACCCCACTTTCTGCAGCTGCCACTCCCCAACTACCCTCCACACAGATGAATGCTGACTTCCCTTGAACCAGATTAAGCTGTTGGTGGTATTTTTAGTGAATGGGGGACATTTGGCCAGGACACTGGGGAAATTCCCCTATTCGCCAGTAGGGGAATTGCTGGCTGACAGAGACCTCACAATGTCAGAGTGTTTGGAAGGAGCAGACATGGGGGAAATCCCTGCTGAGGTGATGGAATTGAACACTACAGTTTTGGAGGAAGAAACCAGGAAATTAACAACTGTAGTGAGTGCAACCCGACAGGACAGTAAAATTCAGCAAACGAGGGATGGAGTGGATTCAGATTTATCCTGTGATGAGGAAGTCTTTCTAGCTCAGTTGTCAGTTAAACAGAGAAAATGCTTGCAAGCTGCATTATTGAAGTCAAGTGAAATAAACGAGGATAAGGGCAGTGATGTGGAAGTGAGCATGGCACCGACTGACAATCAGCAGGCTGAAATTGACAGCATGGAGCAGAGGTCTGATGATGCAGAAGGATCAAAGAGGCTGCAGGAACACCAGGCAATGCCTGTAGAGGCAACAGTTTCCGATAACACTGAAACCCCAGTGCAACCGCAAGAAGCGGTAAGTGCAGACATGCAAAATACTGTAATTTTACCTGAAATACAAAACAGGGGCATTGAAGTTAACACAATGTGAGTGGGAAGGCAAGCAGAGAGTGGGGACACTGTAAATCCTAATATACCCATGCCATGGACAATTTCAAATGCTTTAAAAGGTGCGGAGTGGATGCAAAATAAAGATGGGATTTGAATGGCAGATGGAGAAAGAATCCCCATTCCAGGAACCCCACCGGGACCAAGTAAAAACACTGGTACTGAGGCTCAACTACTTGAGCATACAACAGACAAAGTAGATTTTGACATTGGACCTTTGATCAGAAGACGTGGTATACAGTCCTCAAAGGAAAGAACAAAATGTAAGGGCAATTACAGGAGCTTCATGGGGAGACAGGATAGAAAATGACTTAGGCCAAGAAAATAATGAAGAGAGGCAACCAGCCAGTGTGTGGGCTAACTTTAGATGCAGAGATAAGCAGGCCCAACCTAACATGCCATCACAAAGAATGCAGTGGGCCGGCCCGGTGGCGCTGAGGGTTGAGGCGCTGGATGCCACACCTCGCACCACGCTGCTGACCTGTGTTCAGGAATGGGCATGGGCTGCTGTGGGTCAGCAGGGAGGAGATGGATTGAGCGTCCAATGGACTGCTCTCCTTCTCCGGGGAGGGGGGATTCGGGCAGCCGGTGCTTGCCTGACCTCAGCGGGAGGCTGGGGTCGTGGCATGTAGCTGCAAGTTAAGGGTGGGACGCAGATGACTGGGGCACGCACGGAGTGCATGCATCAGTCACTGGCGCCATTGCACGCCATGTCCACAGGGAGAAAAGTGGAAAAAGAGAGCCCGGCAGAATGACGTAGGCCTGCAGTGCCATCCCCAAGAAGGCACCTCCCTGGCATGGACCCATTGGGGTGGGTTGAGTTGCTCCCCACCACCCTGCCATGAAGGGTAAGTCGCGGGGTGCATAAGGGAGGGTCTGACCTTTGGGATGGCGCTTAGGGGGACAATAGACAGCAGGCTTGCAGCCGGAGCTCTGAGGAAAAATAGAAGAAAACAAAGAATGCAGTGAGGCTGCATTGTTGGGGCTAGCAATGCCACCAGACAGGATCTATAAGGGCAGAACGCCTTAAAAGAGTCACTAAGATTTTTCACAAATGAAATATATACACTCATATATGCAGCTGGAGACACGAACTTTGATGTAAGCTTTAGAATGACAATGGCCCTAGATAGATTCCGGAGTTCATATGAAAAGAAAAAAAATACTCTGCACTGTGGATCCCCTTTAAAGCTATAGCACTGACAAAACCTGCTAATAGAACCATAACCATACTTTTTCAAAATGAAAATGTAAATGTGCATGACATTACACATTGGCTTAGTCAGAAATGTGACATATTAGTACAGTCCACCCCCATTTTGGACACAGAATATATATGGCCCGGAGGCTGGAAATACAGAGTATGGCTGAACATGATGCCACAAGACTTGAAACATCTACACATCTCCTTTTTTTAGGGTGTGAAAAAGGGCATTGCTTTTACCAAGGCCAACCACGAACCTGCTTTAAATATGGTTCCTTGCTGCATTTCAGTAGTGCATGTGACCGCATACAATGTAATTATTGTCTGGAATATGGTCGTCATAGTTCACAGTGCAATAATGAAGTGAAATGTCATTTATGTGAAGAAACTGGTCACTCATATGCTTCCTGTGAGTGGGCCACACACTACAGACAAGATAGAGCAGACCAAGAAACAATTCTGACAAATGCGCAAAAGACGAGCATTAACAATTCGAGGGTGGCACAGAATGCAGATAAGGGAGGAAATGAGCAAAGCCAAACACAGGAGCAGGAGCAAAATGAACAGCCACAAGGCAGTACTGAGCAGAGTGCACAAGAGGTGGAAATGGTTGGTAAAGAAAGTACGCTTGTAGCAGAGGATGCACAGCCCACAGAACCTCAATCTGCAGAAGGAACAACAACAAATCAGGATAGCAGGTCCGAAAGTAACATTATGCCCCCCTGACACCTTTCAAACTATAACAAAAAAGAGACCCCCCCAGGTAATAAACTTCAGCCAGTGGCAAAAATCTCAAAAACAATTGTTACGGCCAATAAGTATGGTGTACTGCAATCAACTGAGGCAGATCAGGACTCTGAATCAGAAAATTTGACCACTATTTCATCCCAGCATGGTATGTCATCTGATTCAGAAGCAGAATCTTTATCATAGAAAGTGACAGTGGCTAGAAAAAAAAATGCAGAAAAACTTAGGCTGCAGGACAAGACGGAGTCAACGTCTAAGTAATAAAGGGGATGTAGGGTGAATTGAGGAGACAAGCACCTGCTCTAGATATGGAAGCTCCCTATCTTCTGAATGTGGCAACACTGAATACAAACAGTGTAAAGAATAATAGAAGAAAGCTTGTGACTTTTTAAATCATTAAACAGCACAACATAGACATTTGCGTATTGCAGGACACAAGATTACATACAAATAATGATGTGCTAACAGCTAAAAGGGCTTGGATATGGGGACCTTCTTTTTTTTCAATTGGCTTAGAGTGCTGTGATTGGGTGGGCATTCTTTTTGGAGGCTACCATTATACTGTAACAAAATTAGTGGATATATCACCTGGAAGAGCCCTCTTGTTAGATTTTGTATATCAAAATATGGTATGGAGTACAATTGGCACGTACGCGCCCCAGACTAAGAAGGACAGAGTTGAATTGTTTAATGTAGTGAAACCTTATCTGATAACCAATAGGCAGTTAATATGGGCAGGAGATTTCAACTGCCTAATTACAGGTGTAATAGAGAATAAAAAACAATATTGCGATTCAAATGCACTGAATAGAATCATAGAAGTTGGGAATGTAATAGATGCATACAGAGCTAAACATGCTGAGGGGGGTTTTACATTTCATAGGAAAAATGTAGCCACACGAATAGATTATATATTTGTATCTATGAATATTAAAGTGCAATCTGCACATGTCATCCCAATAGAAAATACTGACCACTTAATGGTTAAAGTAACGCTGACACAAAACAGGGACACCAAGATGGGGAAAAGATATTGGAAACTAAATAAAACATTAATCACAACACCAGAAAACCAAAGCCTGATACAGGATTTACTGGATGCTAGGAGAACAGTAGTATTTTTGGAGGACAGTGTCAGCAAATGGTGGTATTCAGCAGACCACAAGCAAACAGTCTAACACTAAATATAAAAGGTACCTGACATTACGAATGCATTATTATAAAATACAAAGTAAAATAAATGAAGGGAACCAGCATTATTTTGAGCAACTACAAGATATTAGAGAAGAAATGGAACATATACAGTATAAAAGGGCTGAGTCATTATTATATGAACATTAGGTAGCCACTCCAGGGAAAACAGGGGTGGGAAACATATATGAGAGTTATAAAACACGCAGAGAGAAGCAAGTTATAGAAGAACTATACGCTCAACAGCACAAAATAGTAACAGATAATAGAGAAATCATGAAAACAGTAGTGCAACACTTAACCACATTATACCAATCTTATTATCCTAAAGTAGATGACTTGGATAATATGTTATATGTCGTTGAAACACCAGTAATACCAGAGGAAGACTGTGAACATCTAAGCAGGTCCGTAACTGACACGGAAATTAAGGACGCAATATAAACTGTACGTAACAACACGAGACCAGGACCTGATGGTATATCAGAATTTTACAAAACCTTTAAAGAAGACATGATAGACATATACTGAAAGTGGTATTCAATAATATGTTACGTGAAGAGACTATAGCACCCCAATTAGGATTATCTGTACAGATACTGATACACAAAAAACAAGATAAAAAAGACTTAAGAAACTGGAGACCTTTAAGTATGATGAATGTAGACATAAAAATATTAATGAAAATCTTGACATCTAGCTTGGCAGCCATAGTGGCTAAATTAATAGACCCGGGTTAAACATGTTAGGTTCAGGGCAGGAGAATACAAGACAATCATTTATTGTTGAGGGAGTTTGTAGAAATAGGTAAACAGAAGAAGCTGGGAGAATCATATTAAGTCTATCTCAAGAACAGGCTTTTGATAAAATTTCACATACTTACCTGCAAAGAAATACTTAGTAAATATGGCCTACCAGAAAACTTTACCCAGTGGATACTAAACATATATAGGGTTGCTGCAACAAAACCGCTTATTAATGGATATATGGGACCAGTGGTGAAGATCAATAGGGGGTTCAGACAGGGGTGTCCTATGAGTCCCCTGCTATACTGTATATCTTATATATAGACCTGGTGTTGTGACTGGTACAACAAGAACAAGCTATTCAAAGCATTTGTCTTAATGATACCAGACCTATAAATAAGATTATTGCATATGCAGATGATCTGTGTTTATTACTGCCATATATAGAAACAGCAGAGATAGCAATGGACCTAAAAGAAACTTTTGAAAGGACAACTGGGATCACTATTAACAAAAGAAAAAGTAAGGCATATTCTATAAAATACGTTTCATTGGTTAAAAATGATATAAAGGGAATTGAGGTAATAACAGAAGAAATTGGGATAGTGGGCATAACATATGGGAGAGGAGATATGATAGAAAAAAAATGGGTGGCAAAAACCAAGATATGTAATGAAAAAGTAGAAAAATGGAAAGTATAGCAGCAGACCAGACAAAACAAGCATTTATCAATGCCGAATGTTTGCTTGCTGGCATTGGCAGTGGTAGTGTAGAAGTTACAGAGCTGCGTAATAGGAATGGCAGTGAAGTACTGAACTGAAGCCAACCCCACCACCACCCTGCAGAGAGTGACAGGCATTGGGGTGTGCCTTTGGGTCGTCAGGCATAATGGTCACACCATTTCACCACACCCCACCCTGCAGACACTGACAAGTGTCACTGTGTGCCTTGGGGTCTTTGGCCCTTATGCGCACCCCATTCCATCAGGAAACATGGTGAGGTGGGTGCGGTATAGGAGAATGGGGTGAACTTTGGGACCAAAGAGTCCAAGGCATACCTCGATGCCTCTCACTGGCTGCAGGGTGTGGAATGGTATGAGTATTACAGGCAAGAATCCCAAGTCACACCCCTGATGCCTGTCATTCTCTACAGGGTTGGGCGTTATGGTTGGAAACCCTAATACCTCAGGCATTCGTTGGTATTTTCACTCCAAATTTTCAACATGGTTTTTTTGTGACCCCACCTCATGAACAGTGGCAATATCAGTTTGTTAGCCGAAAGCTGCTTATGCACAGCGACTACGGCATTTAGCACCACAGGTGCAAAAACATTCCGAACAGGATGTAAAAAATGACAGCTGTACTGTTCATGGGGAGGTGTACAAAATGTCAATGTTGCAAATCTGCAGTAAAAATATTAAAAACTGGTGAAGTCACGAGCGTGCATAGAAACTGTGCAATGCACACCCGTAATGTAATTAGTTCGGGATTTTACAGTAGATTGTCAACACAGGCATTTTGGGACCTCCGATCATGAACAGTGTCACTGTGATTTTTATCTGTCCCGAACAATGATTTCCCACAGTGACCACGCATCTCTGCGCTGAAAGTGTGAAAGCATTTTTCGCATGTTATGAAAAATGACAGCTGTACTGTTCATAAGGAAGTGTGGAAAAATGCCACTGGTGAAAATCTGAACTGAAAATATTACAAAGTCATGAACTTAAGAGGGTGCGTGGAAACTGCACAATGATCACTCGTAACACAGTCATTTTATGGTCTTTTGTCACCAAATTTTCAATATAGCCATTTTAAAGACCTCTGCTCATGAACAATGTAACTATGATTTTCTTAATCTGTCCCAAACATTGCTTTCGCACACCGACTGCACCATTGTGTGCTACATGTGTGAAAACACATTTTGGGCAACATGTGAAAAATGGCAGCTGTGCTGTTCATAAGGAAGTGTAATAAAATGGCAATGTTGAAAATCTGGAGTGAAAATATTGAAAATTCGCAAACTTACGAGCGTGTGTAGGAACTGCACAACGCATGCTCATAAAACAGTCATTTTAGGAATTTTTTCACCAAATTTTCAACATAGCCATTTTAAGACCTCTGCTCATGAACAGTGTCACTGTGATTTTCTTAATGTGTCCCATACATTGATTTCACACACCGACTGCGCCATTGTGCGCTACATGGGTGAAAACACATTTGGGTGAGATGTGAAAAATGACAGCTGTACTACTCATAAGAAGGTGTGGTAAAATGGCAATGTTGAAAATCTGGAGTGAAAATATTGAAAATTCGTGAACTTACAAGCGTGCGTAGGAACTGCGAAACGCATGCTCATAAAACAGTCATTTTTTGGAATTTTTCCACCAAATTTTCAAAATAGGCTTCTTGAGAGCCCACCTTATGAATACTGGCAGTGTCATTTCATTAATTGTTCCTGAAAGGTGATTTCACACAGTGACTATGAAATCACCCTTCAGGTCTGAATAACGCTATGACAGTGACAGCATTCATGAGAAGGGGTCCCAAAAACCCCATGTTGAAAATTTGGTACAAAAATTCCCAAAAATGCCTGAGATATGCTGCAAAGTTGAAAAAACCCTATCTATCCCGTTATACAGCTTACCGACATTTCCTCAGTTGCGGTCGGCTTTGAAGAGTGCAGAGCGTGTTCTCGGTCCACGAAGATCGCTGCGCCGAGGTCCGGAGGTAGTATGGGGTGGGGGTGGGGAGGCAGGGTGCACAGTGGATGGGTGCGGGTTGTGGGAGTGGGGCAGGGAGAAGTGCCGAGGACAGTTTTTTATTTGCAGGTTTGTTTGTTTTTTAAATGACGACGCGGGAATTTGCCACACTGGGGTGGGCTCCCAGCGTGGCACAAGGATGGCTGGTTGGGGGTGTGGACCCGGCGAGTTGGGCACCCCGTCAGCCATAGCATCTGTTGCCATGCTGGGGTGGGCTCCCAGCGTGGCACCCTGTACTCTGGGAGGGGACAGTGGAGCTGACGGGGACTGGGCACCCCTGTCGGCTATACAGTGTGCATGAAACAGCATGCAAAGTGTGTGCGTATGTGTGTGTGTGTGTGTGTGTGTGTGTGTAGGGGAGCGTATGAGCAGGCGACATCTGATCGCTGCTCATTGAAGTGTAGCTGCCCCTTCAACTGTACTCCATCAGCATTTTGGAGCTGTCATAGACAGCCTCGAGCAGGCATTGGAGAACTGCTGCTGCGCCTGCAAACACACTGCCTGAATTGGAAGAGGGCTGCCATACCTCTGAAAACTCGGATGATGGCACTATGTTTCTTGCACATGCGTGCAAGCAAACATAAAAAGTCCTGCTAGTTAAAACCTTCATATTACCCTTATTTACATTTTTGAAGTATGATGTACCCCCCCTCCAGTGAAATCTGAGGTACAAATATATAGTATGATATTTCAAATGGTTTGTGGTAGCCGTTTAAACCCGATAAAACATGAAGTTTATATAGACCCTACAAAGAGTGAGGTCTGAATCTTATTAATCCTTTAAGTTATATCTATAGTATATGCTTGCATGGAACTCTAATGACATATGTAGCTCCAGGTGCACAAGCTTGGAACATGTTGGCACAGAGCTGGATACAGCCAATATTCCAGACACAGGGCCAGGGACATCAGATACTAAAAAAATCTAAAGATTACCCACAGTATGTGACTCTATCAATTGGTCAAATAAGGCAGTGGAAGCTAACTAAAAATTAGGTACTCACCCCAGACAGAAAAACATTATATAGAAGTATACAAGAGCAGAGATACACAATGTCTATAATATATAAGAACATAAGCCAGGAGGGTATACCAAAAATAGAGAGATATTTGACAGACAATAGGATCCTACAAAGAATGTGGGATATTGTATGGTTGAGCATGCATGGAAGTTTGGGTGTGAAAGGCAATAACAAGCACAAGAAACAGGAAGAAAGGATGTGCCCATACCAGATGTGTCATAATCAAGAAGAAACCCAGGAACATTTTCTGACGGAATGTACATATGTAAACTTTTTTGGAACTTACTGGAAGACAAATAGAAGCAAGCAATATGGAACACACCCACATATGAACAGCTTGTAACAGGGCATATGGACACACTATAATATAGAAGAAGGAACTCCAAGACAAATTTTTACATACATAAAATTTTATCTGTGGCAAATGAGATGTAAATATGTGCTCAGACAGATTGAAACCCCTCCAGTAATTGTCATACAACTGATAGAGAAAGAAATACAGAAACAAAGCTTATATGACAAATCAACACAGCCTGAACCTGTTTGGAAAATATGGAAGAATTGTATACAAATGATTTCATAAAAAACTAGTAAGGATGTACATCATAAACTAGAATAAATGCAGCTAAAAAGGGAGGTCTAGAATGGGAAGGTTAAATTTGAAAGGTGACATATAATGAGAGAATAAGCATGGTGTGTTAAAAAGTAATGATGTACAGATGAAAACAGTATTGTACGAATTGTTTGTTTTTGTTGTTTTTCTGTCTTTGTACTAATAAATATTCCCCTACTCTTTTTGATAAGTGCCATAGAATCTTTAATGTCCACCTGAACAGGCAGATGGGACCTCAGTTTACCATCTCATCTGAAAGATGTCACCTCAGGAGTGCAGCAACCCCTTCATGCTGCACTATAGTGTCAGCATTGGGATTTAACCCTAGTGCCAGGTGTGGGGATAGAACCCATAGCCTTCTGATCTTCCATCCTCAGAGGCGAGTGTACAACCTGCTGAGCCACTCACACTGTTGTCTTTTGTTGTCAGTCTTTGATGAAATGTTATTTACTTACCACCAAGACCCAATGCTTTAAATAACTGATAACCACCAGGCTGTAGCACTTCCCCAGTGAACTGGTCAGGCTCTTTCATGTCCATCTCTATCAGTGTTACCCTTCTCCTATCTCTTACCAGGACAGTTGCAAAAGATACACTAAGTACACCAGCACCCATGATGATAACTTCTGGCTCATTCTCAGTGGTAACATCAGATAAAGTGCCTTTCAGGATCAGTCCAGTTGAATCAACTTCCCTTCTATGCCTTGTCTGCAACCAGTGTATAAAAAGAAACACTGAAACACAGAAAGGTAAGAGCAGATAAAGACATGTAGTCTATCCTGTCTTCTCTGAAATCCTACCTTGAAACTACTGCCCTTTTATCCCAACATTTCTTCCCTTTAATAAGTCCTTTGAAACCATTCCAACCAGCTTTATATTTGAATTCCACAGTGGTGCCAGCTTTGACCGCCATGCTAGACAGGCTGTTATACGTATGCACTACTGTCTCCATAAAGAACTTCCTCACATCCTTTTTGAATCCAACACACACACACACACACACACACACACACACACACACACACACACACACACACGCACACCAGTTTAAGGTTATGACTGCTTGTAGTCAAATTCCTAGTCTCATGGAAAAGTTTGGATTATAACATAGGTACAAAAAATCCTGTATTCTGATTAATTCAAACAGGTCACCTGACCATTGATTAATCCCCAGTATACCCACAGTTGCCTTGCCAGATCACAAAATCCTGACTGACAGCAATGTAAAGTGACCTTTCAGATCACTCCACCAGAGAAACATGTAAAAAACAACTACTGCATCCTTATTAGAACAAATCCACCTAGTGAAGAACTATAACTACAGCATCCTTAGAAGGACAAATCCATTAGGCGGAAGGGCTATTTTATTACAAATGCATGTTCACAGAAATTTATTTTAATATTCCTTTAGATAAACCTCTAACATGACATTGTTCATGTTATAAGAGGATTATCCCACTCCAGAGCATGGGTTTACTGAGCATTAATCCACGTCTGGGTGGTTGAAGTCACTCGGCCTGTGGCCTTAATGCTCAGTAAACCCATGCCCTGTTGTGAGTTAATCCCTTCATAGTGAATCCTATTGTATCCATGCAAACACTTGAAGATGTATAGCACCCCACATTCCTTCTTGCTTTCAGACAGCACATAATAAGGCTCTCCAATCCTTCCTTATGTGATTTTGATTAAACAAAAAAGGTGGAGGGTCTCTGTGAAAAAACTGAATTGTCCACACTCTTCTTATGATTAATATTTATTTATATGATTAATGTGGGACACTTTGTGGATGTGTTGTCACAACCATTTGAATGTCAGGGGTAACCATCATCATAAGATGCAGGCAGAATGGGGTTGTTTGAGAAATGGTTGCATAAATCAGGTTGAGACAATGTCACACTTGTTTTTTGAATGTGCTTATATTTCAGTACTATGGGATAGCTTGGTTAGGACTTGGGGATCGCCACAATTGCGTAATATGAATTATGATATCCTAATTTATGGGCAAGTGGGGGATGACTGGAACAGATTTCATAAGGGTACCTTTAGGGTGGTGATATCAGCTATTAAGTGGGTTATCTGGCAGATTCAATGACGATATGTGTTGCAACAAAAAAATGTGGATATAGCCGGGCTGATTGGGAGAATTACTACAGAAGTGCAAGGAATTTGTAAAAAGGAGCACCTGACATTCCCTCAGCAGCTACATGATGACTGGTGGCAGTACTGGCCTGCAATTTTTGCGGACAACTGATGTGGCAGCCACAGAAGGGATTTTGTGAGTCTTAAGTTGTCTCTCTATCATATCTTCTGGTATTATTTCTGTTTCATGAGCCAAGGGAAGGGGGTCAGAGATCTTCTGACATGGGAACTCTTGAGAGGAGGGGGGTGTTTCTTCTAGTGAGTATTAATGTGTTTATATTTTTTGTTGTTGTTGTTAGGTGTTTTCCTTTTTGATTCTCATTTATCAAATTTCTTTTTTCCCCTTTCAGGGAAGTTATATAGTATTCTTGTTTATTTTCATCAGGGTTTCTTTTTTTTGATTAGGATATGATGTTAATACTTTCTAATCTTGTTTTTTCTTTCCTGTCTCCTCTTAGACTCAAATGCGAAGTGTGTATGATGGTGTTTTTTGTATTCCTTTTCTGTTATTTTTGCTGTACTGTACAAATGGTTTGTTATGGTTTACTTTAGTTTCCTGAATAAAAATTCCCCTACTCTTTTCAATAAGTGCCATGGGATCTTTAGCATCCACCTGAATTACCACCAGAACAGGATGATGGGACCTTGGTTTAACATCTCATCCAAAAGGCAGGACCTCAGAAGTGCAGTACCCCCCTCATGCTGCAGTGCAGTGTCAGTATTGGGATATTAATCCAAGTATCAGTTGCAGGAATTGAACCCACAACCCTCTAACAACCCAAGTGTCAGGTGTGGGAATTGAACCTACAGCCCTCTGACAATCTTCTGATCTCCTGCCCTCAGAGGCAAGTGTGCTACCTGCTGAGCCACTGACATTGTTCTGTCTATTACAATACAAAGAATTAAAAATTCCTTTAGCTTTCATTTCAATAGCTGAGGTAGCACATAACATATAGGACAGTGTATGGGTCACAATACACAACAAGGCTATTCTCAACCGAGTGGTTACTATGCCAACCAGATGACCTTATGAGCAAAGCTCAAGAGGTCTCTCAGCCAGCATAGTAACCATGAGGCTGAGAAGAGCTTTGTCGTGTACAGTTACCCATACACTGTTCTATATAGTGAATGGTGTCTTCCAAAGCACATAAAAATATATTCTGATACCTTTATGTTTCTTTTTTTTTTTTAGCAGAAAACTCAATGTTGCTTGTCAAAAGTTAGTCCTGGTTGCTAGGGCGCACTGCGTGGTTGTTAGGAACCTGGCATCCCTATGCTTTACTCATGCATTTTAATTGGTTGCCTTAGGGGTCTGGGCAGGGTTTTGAAATTTAAAAAATGGTGGCTGTTCCTCTGGCTTAACGAGAGGACATTCATTGTGAGGACTGGATGTTATATTTTAAATAATTGGTTGATCCTGCAGCACTGATTGTACTACTAAATTTAACTTATCTGGTTGATCCTGACATTTTCTCTGTTACCCAGTAGAGTCTGTGTCACTCTGTCAGATCCTTTGCTGCTTCCTTACCTCAAGTGACAAACGGCTTGGAAACGCTGTCTGCTGATGTCTCTACTGCAGTAGAATGAAAAATCATTCTGCTGCAGTACGGACATCACTAGTGCAACAAAACAACTTTTTACACAGCATGGAAATCCATGCTGAACTACGTTCCACCATACACTATCATTTGTACCTAGAAATATAGTATTGTAGGGTGAGGAAGGAGTAGACTGAAGCATTTAATGGGTGTTTGAAGAGATGATGTCAGGAGGAGAGCACCATTCTCTGGGAGCCTAGGAGGACTTGAGGGACAAAAGGCTCTTCAGGGGTGAGGAGGGGTTGTGGGATAACAGATGAACCAGACACCGAACTTCAGGTTCAACATACAATCTGTGTGTGATATTTATTCAAAATATAGGAGATAACCTTCAGCAATGGCATATTCCTTCTTCAATACATCAGTTTGCAGCAACAGACTATGTATGCCCTTCCTCTGCACTTGTCAGCACCTACTGACACACTGATCTCTGATCTGACTTTGCAGTTGAGGCTCAGCCATCCTTTTGCAAGTCTTGTTTGCTTGGGTGGTGGGGGCTCAAATATATATATATATATATATATATATATATATATATATATATATATATATATATAAAAAGCTAAAGACAAAGAACCTCAGTGCAGAAGTACTGAAACAAGGGTTACCCCAAAGGGCATTGACAATAAGCCAAGTTTCAAAGAAACACAACATCACACATACTTCCATGATGCAAAGCATCATGGGATATATGCAAATCACCATGACATTTCAGACTTGTTCAGTTTACAACAATTTACATGCATGTTAAATAGCACAACTGACTTCATTTTTATCATACAGTCCCCTAGTAACTTTTTACCTTTATCAAAAATACCTAGTGACATTGTATTTTCAATATTAACAGGTTTTATACACATAAAGTATATACATTAAAGTATTTTATGACATAGTGCCATTGCATACTAAATCCAACAATGAGGAACACAGCCTGTTGTTTTACATCAGCTTGGAGGTCACCACAATAATGAGGACCTCAGAGGGAAAAGGAAAATTTAAAGAGGACACTATGATATAGTCAAGAAAGGGGAAGGGTGCCCATAGGTGGCCAACCTTATGGACTATAAATTGTAAAGAACAGATTAGGTTATGAAATAGAAAAACTGTTGTGACAGATTTAAGAACAGCTAATATTCTTCAGGTGGAAGCTACCTCTTGCTGAAAGCTTAAATATTGAACTTAGAATCTGCAAGAAAGACAGTCTTGCTCACAGCAGAGGGAGGTGTACCTTAGTTTACATTTTATTATTCATGTCTGAATATGCCAGATGTTAACTGGAGTGCATTTGCAACAGCCACTTCTAAGAGTGGGGTCATTCTAGATGCCCTACAGGGGGCATGTCTTAGACAACTAGTATTGGAACCCATTCAAGAGGGAGCAATCTTAGACCTGGTACTCTCAAATGGAGATGGTGAGAGGATTAGAGATTTAGAAGTGGCTTGCCATCTGGGAACTACTGAGCATTGAACAGTATGGTTTACGATAAACACAGCAGTAGAGTCAAGCCATACAAAAGCAAAGGTACTGGACTTCAGGAGGGCTGACTTTGCCAGAATGGGTAAGTGCCTAAGGAATGCACTAGCAAATGGGCAGGAAGGAGGGGTGGAAGAACAATGGGGAATAATCAAGACTTCCATCACAGAGGTAACAAGCCTTTGTGTGAAGCAAATAAACAAAACAAAACGATGTAAGAAACCACTATGGTTCTCAAAGGAGGTGTCAGGGAAGGCTAGGGAGAAAAGGAAAGCATTCAGGAAGTACAAGGAATCACAGAAGAAGCAGGACAGAGAATTGTATCAATTAAAGCAAAAGGAAGCAGGGAAGGCAGTCAGAACAGCAAAGGCCCAAACCAAGGAACAGATAGCCAACTCTGTTAAGAAGCATGATAAAACCTTTTATAGGTACATCAGGGAGCGAAGGAAGACCAAGGGAGGATAGTGAGGCTTAATAAAGGGGAAGGGGTGGACAAAGGGTGACTGTGAAAAGGCAGAAATACTAAACAAATATTTCTGCTCAGTATTCACAAATGAAAAGGGGGAAGTACCAAAACCAAATAATAGAAACACTCTAGATATAGGGGTTGATACCAGCCCATTCACAGAAGAAAGGGTTCTGAAAGAACTCTTAAAACTGAAGGTGGACAAAGCAATGGGGCCTGATGGAATTCATCCCAGAATTCTAAAAGAACTAAGGGTAGAATTAGTGACACCCCTGACTACCCTCTTTAACAAATCATGGGAGGATGGGGTGGTACCTGAGGACTGGAGGAGGGCAGATGTTATTCCACTTCACAAAAGTGGGAGCAGGGCAGAAGCAGGAAACTACAGACCTGTTAGTTTAACCTCAGTGATTGGGAAAATGATGGAATGACTTCTGAATTAAATAATTGTTGAGTACCTAGAGGTCAGAGGGGCACAGGACCCAAGGCAGCATGGATTCACAGCGGAAAGGTCATGGCAGACAAATTTAATAGATTTATTTGACTGGGTGACCAAAGTAATAGATCAAGGAGGGGCTGTGGACATGGCTTACCTAGACTTTAACAAGGCATTTGACACAGTCCCACATGAAAGATTAATATACAAGCTGCCTAGCGCCTGGGAGTGGGTCCCAAGATGGTAGCCTGGGTAAAGATTTGGCTGGAGAATAGGACACAGAGGGTAATAGTAAACGGAGTCCACTCTGAAGAAAGGGGGGTTACTAGAGGGGTACCGCAGGGTTCAGTACTAGGACCGGTCCTCTTTAATGTCTTCATAAGTGACATTGCAGAGGGATTGGAAGGAAAAGTATCTCTCTTTGTAGATGACACAAAGATCTGCAACAGGGTTGATACACAAGGTGGGGTGGAAAGGATAAGAAGGGACTTGGCAAGGCTGCAGGAATGCTCAAATGTATGGCTTCTTAGATTCAATGCTAAGAAGTGCAAAGTAATGCACCTGGGAAATAAAAACCCAGGGGAGGAGTACACAATGGGGGATGAGATACTAACAACAACAACAGAAAGGGACCTATGGGTAGTCATATCTGATGACCTAAAGGTGGGCAAACAATGTAATAGGGCAGTAAGGATGACTGGGGGGGGATACTGGGATGCATAGGGAGAGGCATCACCAGTAGAAAACAGGAAGTTGTTATCCCTCTGTACAGACAGTTGGTGAGACCCCCATCTGGAGTACTGCATGCAGTTCTGGAGACCCAGACTCCGGAAAGACATAGACAGGAGGGAGGCAGTCCAGAGGAGGGCAACTCAAATGGTGTAGGGTCTGCACCAAAAGACATATGAAGAGAGACTTAAGGAGATTAATATGTATAGCCTCGAGGAAAGGAGGGAGAGGGGACACATGATAGAAACTTTCAAGTACCTCAAGGTAATCAACAAAGTCCAAGAGGGTAGCATCTTTCAGAAAAAGAGATGTGCAAGAACAAGGAGCACAATATGAAGATTGAGGGGGGACAGCTCAGAGGTAATGTGAGGAAATATTTTTTCATGGAGAGGGTTGTGGATGTATGGAAAAGCCTTCCTGAGGAGGTTGTGGAGTCAAAAACAGTGGTGGATGTTAAGAATGCATGGGACAGTCATAAGGCAATTCTAGGGGGTGGGGGTAGGAAGAAGTAGGCTATTGGTTAACTAGGATCTGCAGCTTATCCATTAGATACAGAAATGGGCAGACTGGGTGGGCCAAGCAGTCCTTATCTGCTGTCAAATTCTATGTTTCTATGTTTCCTCAAGAGTGGCAGGAGCTCCCTGTCACAGAGGGGCTTAACCAGAGATGATAGGAGATCAGTGTGCTTGGGCATAAGCTGGATGTCTACACAAGTGGACATTTAAACTAAGAGTGGGGAAACATAGGCTGGGTGAATCACAGAGGATGAAGGGTGAAATGGGAACCATTGGTGGCGCCGGCCAGGATGCAGCACACTGTGCCAAGTTACTGCATGACTGAACTAGATTACGAAAAGGTAGCACAGGTGGAGGTGCAAAATGTCAGCAGGTGCTAGGGGCACCAGGACATTAAGAAGTGACATGGACAAAAACAGTGGAACATGGACACAAAAGGGAAGGACACAAGCTGGAAGGCAATCTACCTAAATGGTTAGCAACAAAGAGACAAAATTAGCTAACTTTAGGTGGTGGATGAAGATGGGGGATTAGATCTTGGAACATTACAGAGATGTGGGCACTCCAGGAATAATTGCTGGGACCTGACATTACCAGGGTATACCAAGTATAGGAGTGATAGGGGAACAGGAAATGTGTGGGGTAGTCCTCTACATCAGGGAAGGCACAGATGCTATAGAGGACAAGTCCATCAGGAGAATGGATGGGGAGACAGAATCACTGTGTGGACAAAAAGTTACACATGGGTGTGGTCTACAGACCAATGGGACAGGGGCTGAGGGTGACTGTGAGCAAAGGGATGAAACTGAAAGGGATGTCACAAAGGGGGATGTAGTGGTGGTGGGTGATCTCAGTCTAACAGACATAGGTTGGGAGATAGAAACTTGTAGCAGTAGAAGTCAGGCCCTGCTAGATACATTACAGGACTGCCCACTGGAGCAGCTGGTGAGGGAGCCCTCAAGACAGGCTGCTATTCTCGATGTGGTGCTCACCAACTTGTCAATTTTTGGCAGAGTGTGGTTTGGAGAACCACTGGGGTCCAGTGACCATAATATCAAATAGTTTGATCTGGCCCTGTGTAAATGTATACCTTCAACAAAGACTGTTGTTCTGGATTTCAGATGAGTAGAATTTTTCCAGATAAAGGAATTAACCAAGGGAAAGTTGTCTGGAGTGGACAAGATCAGTGATGGAGAAGAGGTGGGAAGAAACTGAAGGGGCTCTTGAAGCACCTAAAAGATGATTGAGAGCGCTTACCAAGAGTAGCAAATATTAGAGGCAGATCTGGTTGTCCAAGAAGGTTAGGGAGAAAGTGGGGGCCAAAAAAAGGCCTTCATCAGTTACAAGAAGAAACAGGAGGATGAGGAGTGGAGCAGGTATGAGATAAAGATGAAAGAGGTCAAGAGGGTGGTCAGGGACACAAAAGCAAACACAAAGCTACCTAATGCAAAAGGGGTCAAGGGAGGGTAAAAAGAGTTCTTCCAGAATATCAGAGAACAAACGAAGATGAGAAGGGGAACTGTATGGTTGGTGGATTGAGGGAAGGTAATAGATGATGATGAGCAGAAGATGGCCATTTTGAATGACTACTTCTGCTCAGAATTCACAGTGAAGGAAAGTGGGCCTCTGTCGAAAAGTGGCAAAAAAGCAGCTGCGGGGATCCCAGAAATTTTGCAGATGGAAATAACAGTAGGAAGAGTAAGAAAGGGCTTGCAGTCCTGGAAGTAGATACAGTACTGGGGTCTGATGGGATGCACCCAAGGTTGTTCAGGGAATTAGCATTGGAACTGGCTGAGTCCCTGGCACAACTATTCAGTATTTCACATCAGTCATGAGGATTTCCAAGAGACTGTAGGATAGCAGACATGGTTGCATTCCACAAGGGAGAGGATAGAGAGGAATTGGGAAATTATAGACCCATCAGTCTTACATCCATTGTGGATAAACTGATGCAGACACTAGTCAAAGAGGACCCAGAGGCCTACCCAGAAAGCAGTGGGCTTCAGGATGGTAAACAGCATGGGTTCACTGCAGGGAGGTCTTGTCAAGCCAACCTGATAGTATTCTTTGACTGGCATGGGGTCATCTTACCTAAAACAAAAACTGTGTGGCAATGAATGCTGCAAGCAAAAGGGCATGAGCTGAAATAATGTTGGGTAAAACACCGACAACCACACAAACAATGTATGCCCTAAGAAACAATGGGCTGTCTTGTTTTTTGTGTGGGGCTACATCCCCCACACCCCTGTCAAGGGGAACTTCACCTCCCACACCACCCGGAATTTATATAAGAGACTCCCAAGGGAGTGTGGTCTTTGGGGATTAGAAGAAACTCAGAAGGGGGAAAAACTCTGGGATTTTTTCTGTTTTGTTTTTAAATGCAAAAGGTGGTAGCACAGAGAGAAACTGAACCATGCTTAGCCATTCCACCACAGCTGCAGATCAACCAGGCACCCCAGCACATTGCAACTTGATCCTTTCATATTTAGACCATACAGCGACAGGGGTGGTGGTAATTCCCCACCACTGTTATACCCCTATCACTGTAAATCCAAGCATACTCTACACAGTGCGGTTAATACCGTGCTGTCTTTCTTGCATGATATTGACCCGTTACCGCTTTGATTGGATTACAAGGGTGGTGGATGAGGGAAAAGCAGTAGATACACTCTATTTCAAATACAGCAAGACTTGGTGCCACACAGAATACAGCTGAAGTTAGAAGACCTGGCAGCAGCAAAGGACTTCGTTACATGGGTGGGGTATTGACTAGGGTGAGACATAAAAACATACTGAGTCGTCATTGCAAATGAGTTTCACTTGGTGGGTCTTTATCCTGAAATAAAAATGAAAAACAAGTGAATGAAACAACTATAGAATTTGTCAGCAGAAAAAGATAGGTAGGCCCATCCAGTCTGCCCTATTTTTCCCTGCATAGTCTGACACCTCAGATCCTATTTGGTCACTGGCATCCTTCTCTCCACTCTTTTCTCTACCTATAATGCCTGTGTGCCTATCCCATGCATGCTTGAAGCTCCCCACTGTTTTTATTCCCCGCCACCTCTTCTGGCAGGCTGCTGCATATGTCCACCACCCTTTCCATGGAGGAGTATTTCCACACATCTGTCCTAACCCCCAGCTTCATGGCATGCTCCTGTATTCTAGTGCTTTTCTTACTCTGAAAGAGACTCCCTACCTGCAGCTTGTTCACCCATTAGGTACTTTATTGGTCTCAGTCATGTCCCCTCTTGCTCACTTCTCCTCCAAGGAGTACATGTTGAGATCCCACACTCTCTCCTCATATGGCTTCTCGTGCAACCCCCACACCATTTTGTTAGCCCTCCTTTGGGCTGCTTCCACCCTGTCAATGTCCTTGCAGAGGTGTGGCCTCCAGAACCGGACACATTACTCTAGGTGGGGTCTCACTAGTGAGCTATACATTAGTAACACCACTTCCCATCTCCTGCTAGAAATCCCCCACCCTATGTACCCCAGCATCCCACTAGTCTTGCCTACTGCCTTGTCACACTGCCCTGCCACCTTGAGATCATCAGAGATGATTACCTGAAGTTCCCTGTCTTGCTTTTTGATTGTCAGTACCTCTCCCAAACTTATACTCAGTTTCTGAGTTTCCCGACCCTAACTGCATGACTTTGCACTTTTTGACATTGAAACCCAGCCATCACACCCGAGACCACTCCTCTAATTTCCCCAGATACCTTTTGATTCTCTTCACTCCTTACTGTGTCTGTACCCTGTTGCAGTTTTTTGTGTCATCTGTAAGGAGACACACTTCCCTCTCCAGTTCCTCAGCAATGTTACTTATGAAGACATTGAGGAGAACTGGTACCAGTACTGATCCCTGTGCCACTCCACTAGTCATGCTCTTGTCCCCTGAGTGCCTACTGTCTACCACCACCCTCTGCCTCCTATCCTCCAATCATTTTATTACCCATCTTACCACTTTCTCCCCTACCTCCAGGCTGCTTAATTTCTTAATTAGCCTCCTGTGCAGCACAGTGTTGAAGGCCTTGCTGAAGTCCAGATAGGCCACATCCACTGCCCTCCCCTGATCCACCTCCCTAGTTACCCAAACAAAGAAATTAATGATGATGATTTGGCATGACCTCCACCTGGGAAACTGTGCTGCCAGTGGACCTGCAGTCTGTATACCTTGAGGTACTTCATCAGCCTCTGCTTCGGCAAGTCTCCATTAATTTCCCCACCACTGATGTGAGACTGACTGGCCCATAGTTAATAGCTCCTCCCTGATGCCGCTCTTGTGCAGAGGGACCACATCAGCTCTACACCAGTCCTTTGGAGCTACTCCTGTCTCCAATGAGGTGCTGAATAGTATTACCAGAGGGGCATCTAGCACCGGGATGTGTTTTTTAAAAGTCAAATCCTGTCTAGTACCATCACCTTGTTCTCCTTTAGAGCCTCCAATCCCTTTCAGACTTTCCCCTCCAAAAATGGACTTGTGTCAATGCCTCCTGGTGCCTGCTGAGGCATGCTTCCCCTCCTACCTCCTCCACCAGCTTTTCCTGGTCTTCTTCAGCACAGCTTCCCCTTGCCCTCCTGATTTTCACTATTTCACCTCCTGCTTTTCTCTTTCATTCACATACCTGAAGAAGGTCTTAGCCTCTTTTTTGATCACTTTGGCAATCCCCTCCTCTGTTTGTGCCATAGCTGCTCTCACCCTTCTTCCTACCTCCCTTTAATTTTCCAGTTATACCTCCTGCCCATCTCTGTCTGGGTCTCCTTGTACTTCCTAAATGCTGTTTTTTGTTCTCCTTCACTGCCTTAGTCACCTCATTTAAAAACCATAGCAGCCTTTTCCTGCTGCTTCCCTTTCTTACTTCTTATGATGACTCTCAGATCCCTTTCCTCTGAAGAAGTGACTAGCCTAACCTCTTGCATCCAGTATTCTGTCCTGGTATTCCTACATCCTATGTGCATCCCCCAGTCAAAATGGGGAGAGGGAGGTCACCAGTGGGGTGGCACAATGGTAAGTACTGGGACTGTAACTTTTAATATGTGTCTCTTCATTTTCCACACAATCTCATTGGCAGTGTAGACACTGGTTAGGGGTGATGGAGTTGTAGAAAGACCTGTCAAGATTAAAAAGATTTCTAAGGTAACTTAGTGCCAAAAAGTGCAAGGTGATACACATGCACATCGTAGGAAATGATGCAGACAATCCTGAAGGAGAGGCTGGTTTCCCTTCTGGATACCAATTTTGGCTGCAGGACATTAGACAGCATGGGTTTGCCATGGGGAGATCCTGTCAGACCAACCCGTTGGATTACTGTGACTGAGTAACTAGATAGTTGGACAAGGGCCATGCAGTGGATGTCCTATTTCTGGACTTCAGTAAGGTATTCAACTCAGTGCCACATGGGAGGCTGGGTTGTAAGCTGGCAGGTACAGGTGCAGGTGCAAAAATGGTGGGATGTGTAGTAAACTGGCTACAGGAAAGGCAACAGAGGGTGGTGGTGGCAGAGGAGCTCTCATCTCCAAGAGCAGTGACAAGCGGAGTACCACAGGGCTCAGTGCTGGGACCGATGTTGTTTGGGTGGTTCATATCAGACATCTCAATGGGCATCAAGAGCAAGATCAGTTTGTTTGTAGATGACACCAAGATGGGAGCAGTAGCGGATGACCTGGGAGGTTGGCATGGGTTGCAGGATGATCTGTCAAAACTGGAGACCTGGTAGGACACCTGGCAGTTAGGGTTCAATGCCAAAAAGTGCAAAGTGTTACATTTTGGGGCAAAAAACCCAAGAAGGAGCTACCAGCTGGGAGGGTTCAGCTAGCAGTGACAGAGGAGAAGGATATGGGGGTGATTATAATGGGCTCAATGAACACAATGCAGGAAGGAAGCTGCAAAGGTCAACAAAATGCTGAGTTGTATTGCCAGGGGTATATCTTCCAGGAGAGGGAAGGTGATCCTGCTGTTGTATAGGTCACTGGTTAGGCCACACCTGGAGTACTACGTGCAGTACTTGCACCCATACTTGAAGTGGGACATTAAGTTACTGGAGGGAGTGCAGCACAAGGCAACAAAGATGATCCAGGGACTAGGGAACATACCATTCATGAGCAGACTGAGGGAGTTGAACATGTACTCACTGGAGAAGAGGAGAGAAAGAGGGGATATGATTGAAACCTTCAAGTACATGAAGGGAATAAACAGTTACAAGACAGGCATGGAGGGACTATTCAAGTTAAGGGGAGTAGGGACACTCAAGGTCACGATCTTAGATTGGAGGGGGGAAGGGTCAGGAGGGAAATGAAAAGACAGTTTTTTATGGAGAGAGTGGTGTCTGTGTGGAACGTGTTCGCGGAAGTGGTATTCTCGTAGAACAGTGGACTGTTCTAAAAGGGGAAGGATAGGGTAAAAGGGGGGAGGGAGGGAGGGGCAGTTGCAGTATAAGGGTTATTAGCTGCACACCTGCGCAGACTCGATAGACCACAAGGCCTTTATAAGATGGCAAAATTCGTGTGTTCGTAGACATTTATTTATTTATTAAATCATAGGTTTACAGACCTTTGAGTTATGGACTCATTTACAAAGGCACCTCATCAAGAGAGCAATACATCACAGCAAACAAAACAGTACAGTACATAACGCTTAGATTAAAAAAGCAATCAGTGTTACAGACATTCACTGGTGGTACACACTTGGTAATAGGTAGATCACAGTAGTCATAATATAGGTACATGAGTACCACGTCAGGTAGCAACCAGAGATATATTATTACATTAGTCAACAGATGTTGCATGAGACCCCAGGTATATACAGCAAAAGTAGACAGGGCAGACCCAGCCTAGGGGTGAAGGTAAGGGGCAGGTGGGGGATTATGTGCAGTTGCAGCAGCGAGTGCTTGTCAGATGGCTTCTGAGGGAGTCCTTTAAAGGACCAAGCTTAGTGGAGGCAGCTATATTGGCTGGGAGGGAATAGAACCAGGAGGGAGCCCGATAGCAAAAGGATCTCTGGGCCATAGAGGTCCTTACCCTGGGGACAATAAGGGAGGTTTTGACAGTGCTGCAGGTGGAGACTGAGGGGGAGGCATGCTGCAGGGAGGTGGCGACCCCGGGGGGGGAGCCCTAACAGGGTCTTTTTTACAAGAAGGCAGGTTTGGAAGTGGAGTCTTTCTTCAAGGTGGAGCAAGTTGGTGGTGGAGTACAGCAGGCACGTATGGGTGCGCCTAGGGGCTCCCAGCATTAACCTGCAGGCCTTGTTTATAGAGAGCTGGATTCTTGCAAGTGCAGTGTTGTCAGCTGCAGCATAGATGAGCAGCCCATAGTGGATTAGCGACAGGACTGAGGAGGTGATTGCCAATCTAAGGGCCTCTTGTGGTAGGCAGTCCCTATGGCGGTATAACAGTCCAATTCCGATATTGGTGGCAGCAGAAAGGTCATTGATATGGGAATGGAAGGAGAGTGCTGAATCAAAGGTAATGCCCAATACTTGTAGGAGGAAACCTGCTCAGTAGGGTTTAGTGTGCTAGGCAGTATCACGAGAGGGGCACCACTGGCTTTTCTTTTGGCGATGCAAGAAGAGCATAGCTTTTATCTTTTTTAGGTTCAGGACTAGCCTTCGTGATGTGAACCAATGCTCAGATCTATCTACCATTCTGTCTGTGAAATAGGAATCACAGGACAAAACATTGAATGGGAGGGGTTAGGCTGGTCACTAGTTAAGAGGAAAGGGACCTGAGAGCCATCATAAATGACTCACTAAAACAAATTAGCCAATGCAATAAGGCCTACAGCAAGGCCAGCAAAAGGTTGTGGTGTACTGAGAGGGGTTTCGATAGCAGGAGAAAAGAAGTAATACTACCTCTTTATAGATCACCAGTGAAGCCCCACCTGTAATGCTGTGCCCAGTTCTGGAATCCTCCACTGAATAAATATATAGAGAGATAGACTGCAGACAGTGCAGGAAAGGGTAACCAAGATGATTCAGAGCCAACAGCGAAGATCCTATGAGGGACAGCTGAGGGCACTGAACATGTACTCGCTGTAGGCCAGAAGAAAGAGGGGCGACATAATACAAACCTTCAAGTTCCTGAAAGGAATAAACATGGTAAACTCTGAGGACCTATTCAACAGAAATAGTGTGTCAATAACAAGGAGGTATGAAGGAAGCTGGCAGGGGCAGATTCAGGAGAGATGTTAAATTTTATTTCACAGAGAGAATGGTTGAACCATGTAACAGCCTACCAGCTAAAGTGGTAGGTCAAAAAACATAAATAGGTTCAAGCACTTCTGGGTAAGGGGCTTGATAGTTATGCAGAGGGGCAATAATACCCATTGAGCAAGGGAGGGAAGCAAGGGAAAACCCCTTTCTAGACAATAAGTTGTGTGGTAAGACAGGCTGAAATAGGACAGACTACGTGGACCAATGGTCTTTTTCTGCCGACAATGTCTTTTTCTGTTTCTCTCATACAAGAGGGTAATAAGGCTTGATACGAGAAAAAACATTGAATAAATTCTCTTTTTACATTAAATGTATCCTGTTTGAACATACGTTTCAGTCCATTTTAATACTTATATATTTTTTCAGAGATGAAAGTCGATACAAGTTCTTTAGAACATTAGTCCTTGGTTCGGGTGTCAGGCTTCAGATCCTTGTGGCAAAGTTGAAGTAGATCTCGCTGCTCCTTCTGCATCATCAGCTTTTATACTGAACCATTGAGGTTTGCACGTGTAATATGTTTTCAGTCACCTGGTATGTACCCACTTAACTACAGTTTAACCAGTGCCTTTCTTCTTAATTTCAATGTGCTAAACTACAGGTGATACCTTCTCTTTAATGCCATATGGCCCATTCCAATTCTGTAAAAATTTTTAATGAAATACCTGGGGAAGGGATTTCAAAGACTTGTACCCATTTTATGGATACAATTGCACATTTCTGTCACAAAAGTTAAACCACAAAATGTGCTCTAACTTTAAGGCACAAGTACCACAGTTACATTCGGATAATGGATGCAGGTACCGCAGCTACAGCCCAAAGTTCTGTAAACTGGATAAAAAATCGCAAATTCATCAGGATGCATCAAAATAGGACACACAGTCTGCTGCATTTGCATGGATGCATGAAGTGCTGTGTCCATGCTTTGAAAATCCTGCTCCTTGTCTCTAATCTGGTATTCCTTGTGAACTGCTTTTCTGTCACAATAGGCCTTAGAACCTTAAACACATCTTTCTTTTTCTGTGCAAATAAACAGAATTCTTGAAGGTGGTTTCCTAGATGGATTACATTCTCATGTGGTGTAACAACACCAGATAATGCTTCATCCCTTGCTATATACACATGATGAAGAGGTAGTACCAGCTGCTACCAGTCACCATTTCAAAAAGTGATATTCCTGTAGATCAACATGCTGCCCTTATTGCCATTAAAACACAAGATTTAGATCCCCCTTGCTCAGAGCGCTCATCTCTATCATTTAAAACAGGCCATGCCCTATTCCCAGTTTCTTCACCTTAGACAAAACTGCTCATCACTAATCCTAAGCGATGCTCAAGCCACTGACCTCGGACACCACTTTCTGAAATTTGTCTACTCCACACACATGATTAAGAATGCTTACAATCAAGCCAGACCTAAGCAGAGCAACTCCAATTATATACAATATGTCACTTTGGTGACCGAACACAACCATCTGTTCACTAAAACTGCTGACAGTATTAATACATTGATTTTGGCCTGTTTTATGCAAAGATGTAACTTTATCATATATAACATGACTGTGTCCCCAGATTAGCTACAGTATAGACATGCAAGAACTTTGGGATTAAATGACACATGGCATGTATATGAAGCCACAAATATCTTTGCATATTCCATGACTGCCACCCCATCCCTGTAGTGTGTGCAGCCACTGCATTATAGGCAAGCAGTTTGCATCTCCTACAGACCAATGGGAGGGCTGAAAAATAGCTCTTCACACATACCAAATATAAATCAGCTTCTCCCAGCAGCCCACGCTTAGTGTGCTATGAACCAGTTTCACTGCACTCTGGGCTCCTGCATGGCTAGTGTGAAAGTGCCTTCTTGACGTTTTTTCCTTTCTGCTGTTTCTTTCCCCATACTTGCCTTCCCACTCTCAATGTCCCCCTTCTTTCATCTGCCTTTCTTCCCTTTGCTGTTTGTTTGTTTTGTTCCCCCCTGCAGACTCTCTGTGGTCGAAACCCCCCTTCCTCTCCCCACTTGATTTTGTCTCTGTCTTCCTCCTCTCTGTCGGCTGTCTGTGTTGTCTCAAGTTGGTGCCTGCTCCAGCTTTGTTTTTGCCTATAATTGCAACCCTCCCATGGCTTCTGCCATCTTTCTCAGTCGGCTGTCCCCCACAGCCTGCGGGATCTCCTTTGTGGGCAGGAACCTGTCATGTGAGTTTCCTACCTCCTCGGTGCTGCTTGGCTGCTCCTGTGGCTCACTGTTCTCTGGTTCATTGTGTGCTTGTTTCTTTTTGTTTCCATGTTGGGTTGGTCAGGGTTGTCCCTGGGCTGGTCTCTGCTGGTTCTGCTCCTGCTCCATCTTTCTTTTTTTTGTGGGGGCTTCTACTACTCCAGAGCGTGACTCCTTTCTGCTGCAGTGCTTCTGAGTTGCGAGTACTAAGCTCAACCAGAACGCAGCTATGGAGCTCCAACCTGAAAGCACCACACACTGTTCTTTCCCATTGCTCTGTGACACTGATTTTTGAAAGTTTAATACTATTTAATGTCAAGCATGATTTATGTGTGATTGCTAACAGATGTACCGTTCATTATATTACTTTTATCATGGAACTATTAAGAAATACTTAGCTGGTATACAGTTCTATTATTCACAGTCTGCTTCATCTTCGCCATCTCTGTTTTCCAATCTGTCAGTAAAACTTCTCCTACTGGGTTTTCAAAGAATGTCAGTCACTTAAACGCCTGGTCATCATCCCATTGATGGATACACATTGTGAAACATGCTGGATTTACTGGATTCAGGGCCTTTTGATTCTACCTCAAATCTAATCATTTTGTCCACTATTTGTTTAGCATTTCATGGATTCCTACATTCCGGAGAATTCACTGTGTCATCTTCTTGCTCCACCAACTTCCTTAAAATCACCAATTTACAAAAAAAGGCTGACCATTATATTCTAGTATTGCCTTCCTCAAAAACCGACAGATTGCATCAGGGAGCTCTTTCCCTTCATCAAACATTTGGAGCCCAGTAGCTTCTTAAGAGAAACTAGTGCTTTTTCACTCAAACTCAGATTCATCATATCCCCTGTTAACTTCAAACACTAAAGTACCTATGGCTAAAATATGGTTCGTTGACCATATCAGAACTCTTCTCAAATGACTTGTACTCAATCCATATTCATATTCAGGCCATTCATTCCGAATTGGAGCAGCTTCTCCATCATCAAAAAACAACATTTCCATACACGTCACCAAAGGACTTGGAAGATGTATTTATTTATTTGAATTTTGGTAACTGGGTGAGCCCACTGAGACAATGCGGTCCCTGTTTCAGGGGCGACCTGAATCTAAGGTACAAGCAAAAGCAACATTTGCCAACAACTATACAAATTAAGTGTGAAAAAAATATCTACAACATGTAAACATCATAATACAAGATTGGTGAGAAAATATGTACAGCATATATACATAAAACCGCATATTTTCATTAGTACATCATCATCATCTCAGCGAACAGTGCAAATGAATATTTCATATGAATGGTATCAAAGCAGACACTTGGATTGTACAGTTGAAGACGAACCAACACTTGAACATGCATACAGCAGTGGAGCATGGATGGTACATGGTTGTGATATAAATAATCACAGTTAATAAGCAAATAGCCAAGAATAGACTACAGAAGCAGATTCCATTGATTAGGCTATGAGTAATTAAATGAAATAGGCAAAACAGGCACAGGGTTTCGACTGCAGTATGTATGTGGAGAGGAAGCACTTAAAGTAAGAGAGGAGAGGGATGGGATGGGGAGGAGAAGGGGAGTGCATTCCATGTGGAGGGTGCAGAAAAGGCAAAGGAATGCTTACCAATCATCAGGCAGGGATGAGGAATGTTCAGCCTTTGAATCCTACATCCCAAACCTAGACACAGAACTCAGACAAGCATTTTCGATAATCTCCTCCTAGTTCACTCAGAGGAAAGGCAGGTCAGTAGCCATGGGTCTTCAGTGGTTTCCTTCCGGGGGGAGGGGCCTCTCCTGAGTGCTACTGGTCATATTCTCCATGAGTTGGAGGAGGTAATCTTTTTGGGCCCTCTGTTCCCTACAGCTACCCAGCTCAATCTAACAAGGGTGGGAATAGAGTAAGGCCAAAAGTTCATAAGTATACACAACCACTATTCTAGTCTCCAAACATTGAATGGGAAGGCTAAAGCCTGAGGTTCAATGTAGGAGAATAGATCCTCCAACATACCAGATATAAACCAGCCTCTCCCAGCAGCCCAAGCTTAGCGCGTTTTGAAACACCCACCATCCTCCCCATCCTGTTCCTCCTCCAGCACTCTGCTCTTGCTTGACACTGGGCCCTCTATTCCCTATAGCTACCCAGCTGAATCCAACAATGGTGGGAATAGAGTAAGGCCAAAAGTTCATAAGTATACACAAGCACTATTCTATTCACCAAACATTGAAACAATGGTAGACTGTGCAGGGAGGTGACCTGCATGGTGTCTCATGGAACACTATCAAAGTGAACATTCCAAACACAAGTTTAAATTAAATGAAAACTGCTTTCTTTTTGGTAGCAAAAAACAAGGAGCTTGAATTCATCTTTAGAAAAAAGGTTGCTACAGGTCAGTCTCTGGCTGCCTCCACATAACTGAAAAAGGAACCTCCTTTTCCCCTTGTTCACCCTACTACTTTAACGGGCTCAGGTGTTGATTGTTAACACTTCCCCTTCCCCTGAGGGATCACCAACAAGTGTAGCATGCAGTGCAATGAGGCCTTAAAAGGCCAACTTTAAAGCAAGAGGAGTTTGGTTCAAATCACCTCCCAGTCCTTATCAAAACCTGTGTTGCAGGGTTGTGAAGGACTTTACGGCTGAATGGAGCATGATGGACCTACACCCTATCACATACCCTCCACCTCAGAGTCATGCCTCTAACATGTTCAGTAAGGGCCACCAGAGTCTCAGCTTCCTGAGAGAAAAAAAAATCTGTATTAGCATGCTAGGGCACCTGCCCAGTGGCACACACTAAATGAAAAAGGTTGCAACACCAAATGAAAAAGGCTGCAGTCCCAAATTCCATTTGGTGACATGGGCATTGGTATACTCATAGAATATAACCACTTGAGGGGACATGGTCAGTGATGGGCTGAACTTCCATCCCAACAGCTAGTAGTATAGGGCAACCACTGACAATTTTATTGCCAGACACTATTTTTTCAGCATGGCATAGTGTTGCTTCTAGGGAAAAAGTTTATGAGATAGATAGATATATGAATGGGTGAACCCCATCTTCAAAGTCTTGTGATAACACTGCCCCAGACCCACCTCAGAGGCATCAATGTACAAATTGAAAGGACAGCTAAAATCCAGATTTCTTATGACTGGACCCTCATGAATCACATTTCTGATGGCCTGAAATGCTGTCTGATTCTCAGGTGACCACGGACCTTATTCGGATTGGTTTTCTTAGTTGGGTCAGTCAGTGGGGCAGCAAGGACTGAGAATTCTGGAGTGAACATGCAGTAATACCCTGCAAGTCCTAGCAAGGACCTAACTTGCCTCTTAGTAATCAGGAAGGGGAAATCAGCTAGGACCTTTAGTTTGCTGATAATGGGCATACATGGCATTTTCCCAGCCATACGCCCCATGTATTTCTTCTTCTGCTGCCCTAGGGTGCATTTCATGGCAATGGTCATGAGACCTGCCTCCCTGAGCAATTAAAGTACTGTGGCCACATCCTGCAGGTGGCTGTCCCAATCAGGGTTATATATGACAACATTGTCCAAGTACGCTGCTGCATATAGCCCATGGGAACAGATGATATGGAGCATCATAGAAACATAAGAAACATAGAATTTGATGGCAGATAAGGACCGCTTGACCCACCCAGTCTGCCCATTTCCCTACCTAATGGATAAGCTGCAGATCCTAGTTAACCAGCAGCCTACTTCTTTCTACCCCCACCCCCTAGAATTGCCTTATGACTGCCCCATGCATGCTTGAATTCAACCACTGTTTTTGACTCCACAACTTCCTCTGGAAGGCCGTTCCATGCATCCACAACCCTCTCTGTGAAAAATACTTCCTTACATTACCTCTAAGCCGCCCCACCCCATCTTCAAATTGTGCCCACTTGTTCTTGCACACCTCTTTTTTTGAAAGATGCTACCCTCTTGGACTTTGTTGATTCCCTTGAGGTACTTGAACATTTCTATCATGTCCCCCCTCTCCCTCCTTCCCTTGAGGCTATACATATTAAGCTCCTTTAGTATCTCTTCATATGACTTCCGGTGCAGACCCTGCACCATTTTAGTTGCCCTCCTCTGGACAGCTTCCATCCTGTCTATGTCCTTGCGGAGATTGGGTCTCCAGAACTGCACACAGTACTCCATATGGGGTCTCACCAGCTGTCTGTACAGAGGGATAACAACTTCTTGTTTTCTACTGGTGATGCTTCTCCCTATGCATCCCAGTATCCCCCCAGCCCTCCTTACTGCCCTCTCACATTGCTTGCCCACCTTTAATTCATCTGATATGACTACCCCCAGTCCCTTACCATTTTTGTTGTTGTTAGTATCTCACCCCCCATTGTGTACTCTTCCCCTGAGTTTTTGTTTCCCAGGTGCATTACCTTGCACTTCTTAGCATTGAATCTGAGCTGCCATACATTTGACCATTCCTCTAACCTTGCCAAGTCCCTTCTCATCCTTTCCACCCCACCTTGTGCATCAACTCTGTTGCAGATCTTTGTGTCATCTGCAAAGAGACATACTTTTCCTTCCAGTCCCTCTGCAATGTTGCTTATAAAGACTGTGGTACCCCACTAGTAATCCCCCTTTTTTCAGAGTGGACTCCATGTACTATTACCCTCTGTGTCGTATTCTCCAGCCAATTCTTTACCCAGGCTATCATCTTGGGACCCACTGCCAGGCTGGCTAACTTGTATATTAATCATTTGTGTGGGACTGTGTCAAATGCCTTGCTAAAGTCTAGGTAGGCCATGTCCACAGCCCCTCCCTGATCTACTACTTTGATCACCCAGTCAAAGAAATCTATTAGATTAGTCTGGCATGACCTTCCCACTGTGAATCCATGCTGCCTTGGGGCCTGTGCCCCTCTGGCCTCTAGGTAGTCAACAACTCTTTCCTTCAGAAGTGATTCCATCATTTTCCCTATCACTGAGGTTAAACTAACAGGTCTGTAGTTTCCTGCTTCTGCCCTGCTCCCACTTTTGTGAAGGGGAATCATAGAATGTGGCCAGGGCTCCATGCAATCCAAAGGTAAGCATGGTAAATTGATATAGGCCAGACAGGGTGACAAAGACCATTTTCTAACAGAACTCAGGAGTTATCAGAATATGCTAATACCCCTTGGTCATGTCCAGGGTATTTATGTAGCGGGTCTTCCCCGGTCAGTTCAAAAGTTTGACTACCCTTTTCATCTGGTATGCATCAAACTTGGATTCAGCATTAGCTTTTCTGAAGTATTTACAAATCTGGGTGGTCCTGTCTGATTTGAAGACTAGCACAATAGGACTAGACCATCCACTCTGGAATTCATCAATGACTCCCAACACCAGTATAGACTGGATTTCCTCCTGAACTGTCTCTTGGATTCTTTCTGGTAGTCTGTATGGTTGTCAATGGATTCAGACACCTGGGTCTGTCAACGTGGTGCTAGATCACATTGGTTAGTCCTGGTTTCAGGGAGAATACATCCTCAAAATTCTTTACCTGCCTTTGGGCTTCTTGCTTTTAAGTCTAGTTGAGCCGTTCATTCAGTGGGATTGCACTAGGTTATAAGACCAGGGTTCCACCCTCAATGTCCTTGTTCATCCCCTGATTTGAGAACCTTTTCAGATCTTCTTGGGTCAATGAGCTATACCACCCTGTCTTTCCAGGGTTTCAACAAATTAGCCCGATACATTTTTTTTGGGGGGGGAGGGCCTATTGTTAGACTCTGTAATCAACAGGATCCACCTTTCTGAGGACCTCATATGGTTCCTGCTATTTAGCTGGGTGTTTTTTCTCAGAGCCCAGCAACAGAAGGAATACTCTGTCGCCTGGCTTGAACTTCTGTGCCCATTCTGGGTTTGCTGTCTTTTTATTACATTTTCTTTGGCAAATCTGCCAACCTTGTCTAATCATTCTGTCATTTGTAATGCATATTAGAGCATGTTTGGTAGACTTTGTTCCTGTTCTTCTCACATCTCTTTTATGAGATCCAACATCCCTTAAAGTTGTTGCCCATTAAACAGTTCAAAGGGTGAGAAATTAATGGATCACTGATGCACCTCCCAAATGGCAAACACTAAATAGGGTAACAGTTCATCCCCAGTTTTTTAACTCAGCTGACATGAATTTACACAGCAACTTAATAAAGCAATAAAGAAAGCCTTCAGTCTGGGGGGGGGGTGATACACTGATATCCAGATGGACTTAAACTTTAGTAAAGCATACACCTCACTCTTAAGTTTTGCCATAAAGTTGCTGCCTTGATCAGGTAAGATCTCATTTTGCAATCAAACTCAGGAAAACACTTTTAGCAACTCTTTGACCACTGTTCAGGCTATAGTGGAACATAGGGGAATAGCCTTGGAGTCATGGGTGGCATAATTCAATTATAATGCATGGAGAGCCCTTATTACTGTCTGAATTCAGACAGTTTACCACGTTGTTATAGTATCGATGTGATGTCAAGAGGTTGTTAACCCCTCTTTCTACGTCACATCAATACTGTAACAATGGGATCTGCACTGCACATGCTCAGACCAGCGATCCGGCAGTGAGCGCCACTCTAGGAGGAGTGTGGAGAAATGGAAAAAACAGTAAACTAAACTTTGTTTTAAGAGGTGATTGTTTTAGCCCCTATCATGGGGCTTTTGACCAATGGTCGCGGTGGTGACAGCTGAGACAGAGCTTCACAATGGGAAAAAATCTTCCACCTTCTGGTTGCAAATTCTTTAAAAATAAAGTTACCTGAAACTGAGTAAAGTAACCTCCATTCACTTGTACATTGTATTTAGCCCCATACATTATAAAAGCTAATGGATGGGCAACAGACAATACCCATGCTAAAATTGCATCTTGCGGTTTCCATGACAACTGTAAACCACCTAGTTGTCATGGAAACAGCTCAATGCGATTACAGTGCAGTTATTGTCTGTTGCCCATCCATTATCCTCTATACAACCACTATATATTGATACCTAGATATACTTTTTATCAAGGGTCCCACCATATCAATACCAGTTCTTTCAAAAGGGGTGTCTGTTATGGGCATAGGGATCAAAGGTGCTCTTTTTATAATACTGTGGGCCACCAGCTGAGACTCAGCAGGAATCATAAAAATCTGCTACTTCTTTGGTTTTCTTCCTGCCCAAATGACCAGTAATAGGTGGAGTGTGGGCTAACCTCAGTAACTCCCTTCTTGCTGACATGGGAACCACCAACTGGTAAACGTAAAGTCTTCATTTGTTTCTCAAATTCTACCTAATACAAAATGTAATTTTTCAGTTCAAACCTTGGAAAACATTGCAATTTTCATTTGTCAACCAATTTATTATTTTCCACATGTCAGTTCTGGTAGGCATTCCTAAGAACCTCATCAGCCCTTTGTTTAGAAATGGCGCAGGCCATATTTTGAAAAACATCTGTCCTGAACTCTTGAAGGATCTTGTGACCTCCTGCAGATGTGGATGCCATTTCCTCATCTGAGACACCTTGGACCTTCCTTGAACCCAGGTCCTTATAATCCCCAACCACTAAAATTTCAGATAGAGGGACTTTCTTTTTGTTCCCTCTGTTTCTGACCCCAGGACTTCTTAGGCTTCCCTACTAGGCCAAATGCATCGGTCAGTAAAGGGAAATGCATGTTCTAGCCCCTGTGTCTGTGTGGCCTCTTGTGGGCATGTACTTTCAGTATTGCTATGCAGAGAGTATGGAACCCTTCCCTGTCTCAGTCCAACAGTATTGACCAGGGTAATATTTTGGAAATTCCCTCCTTTATTATTCTCGCCTAGTTGTCTACTTTTAACCATACTGGGACTGTAGGATATTTACAGGTACAGTATTCCATCCACACAGGCAATATCCCCATTAATGCAAGTTGGGTTATACTACACATTATTTAGTCAATGTCTGCTCAGAGCCCAAATCCACCAAAACTGTAGCTGTTTGGTTCCTAACTAGCATTACTATTGTATATGGGTTTTTAGTCTGGGACTCGTTTGTGGGTTGCAGCTATGTAGTCCGTAAAGTCACAGTGTATGCGGTCACAAAAATTACTGATATGCCCAACTTTACCCAATGAGGACATACAGTTTTACTATCAAGTCAATGTTCTGTGCCACCCTCCACACACCCAGACACACACACACACACACACACACATTTGGGTCACTGAAGAACAAGGTCTTGGGACTGGGGAATTTATGCCAGGCCCTGGTGTCATACAGTTTTGGACTGGAAGGATAAGTAATATTTCATCAATTGATCTCTTACTATTACTAGTACATTCAGTCCCATCCCCCAATGTCTCTTCTCCACTCTTCGGTGGGAATATTTTCCTTGGGTCACCGCCCAAGGTTCATTGTGGGTTCTTCTCTTCACAGCGGCCTCTGGTCTTTTATCCTCCAGGTAGTGTTCCATGATTCAACTGCTGCAGCCACAGTGATCTGTTCATGTCAGCTTACCCAATCATTGAGTTGGTCTGGCAAAATGTTCTGGTACTGCTCCAGTGCAATTAAATCCAAACTCTCTTCAGTGCTTACCTCTAGCTTTAACCATTGAGTAGCCAAGTATTGTAATTTTCATGCCAACACTCTAGGTTGTGTTTCAACCCAAGGTGCAAAATCTTCATTGGTAACTCTCTTCACTTATTCTGACCCATTCTAAGATACCTGCCTTTATGTGATCATAGTCTCAGGCAACAGTGTTAGTGAGGCTTCTGCATGCTGCTTGGACGGGTATGGTGCAATGTGAGTGGCCCAGCTTTCTAGTGACCAGGCAGAGGTATTGGCAACTTTCTCAAAAGTCACAAGGTAAGCCTTGGAATTGTCCTTACAACCCCTTTTAGTTAGCATTTTGTAGAGAACATTTCATACTACAAAGATGTTTTGGGGTTTGTACCCTTCCTGTTTGTACCACTTCTCTGCTGCTTTAAAAGCCACTGCAGTTTCCATCACTGATCCACATAAACAGTTCACTCTTGGGGGTGGAAGGTAAATGTCTCTAGGCCATGCACGTGGATTGATTGTGTGTGTGGCCAGTTGGTAAATGGACAAGATCCCAGTTGTGCCTCCAAAATGAAAATCCCCTATAGGGGTGATGTCCCTTAAAATTGACATAAGGAGCATAATGCTGCTAATTCACTCTGCCACCGTGCTGCTGTAGGAATTGGCAATGACTCCCAGATCTTTTCTAACTCAAAAATGGGTGGGGGTAGTATCCAGAGGACAAAAAATGCATGGTGCTTCCACCCAGAGAGTTTTAAGTGGCCTAAATGTCTGGTCAGTACAAGTCCCTGGAATGCTGTGCCTGCCCATCTTCCCACTGTGGTCACTCCTCCCACAAATCCACAGAGCTGCAACAGCCCTCCCCCCAGCATGCATAGTATTATAGCAGTCAGTAATGTAAACTGGCTTAGCAGTAAAACACAACTTTATCTTCCATGACTTAGCATCTGAAAAGGAAACTAGTCAGATAAATCACCCTTTTAGATTGCATGGACAGAGTCCTGCAGGTGTTTTGCTATCACTGTAGGAGAGAGACGTGACCGTGACTGGATATGGTCCCAGTCCTCTCCTACAGTGATGTGGGTAGCTGTCTAAAGCCCTGCATTCACTGGTGGTGTGTGGTATCTCCTCTGACCCTCCTCTCTGCGGCTGGCGCTCCCCTCCACAGCACGCTTTACCCCCCATACTACTTTAATGGCTCTAACCAGAATTTGTTACTTTTCCTATGGTGCTGTCATTACTATCAGCTGAGCTTCTAAATGTGGACATGCCATTGAATGGAAATGAGCACTGAAAGTGCTAACAAAAGATGTTTGGGGGGGAAGAAGCCAAGATCCTGAACATGTGCATCTGCTGGTGGCTCACTGAGGCAGACTGTGAACGGTGGGAGTTTGTTAAATAAACAAAACTGAGCAAGGATCCCAAGTCATGTTGGAAACCTATAGTTTCAGACCAGTTCTTTTATGTGACAGCTATTAGGTTCAGCTACAGCTTTTTTAAATGAGTGCCAAGCAGTCAGTGATGTCACTATGCAAATCCGACTTTACAATGTGGCTGCTGACTTTTACTGCATGTCCAGTGAAATGGGCTACTTGAACAACTAACTACAATCTTTTCTTTTACTGTTATGTTGTATGGTGATGTCACTGACTGCCTGGAGACCATTCACAAAGCTGTATCTGAAGTCAGCAGGTGTCAGAGAAACGATGCTCACCCCCAGTGTCGGATGCCCCTCCCAAGCCTGTTGTTTCTTATATTAGGTGCTGATATCGGGGGCCCAATCCCTGTTTCAGCATTCAGAAATCCTCCCCCTCCAGCAGTGTGGGACATTGGGGACCCTACCCCCAGTGTCCCCAAATAGCTTTTATAAATTTCCGGAAAAAGTTCCTTTATGCCTTTTTTAAACCTGAAAAAAGAAAATTGTCCCTCAAAAACATTCCTAAAAATTCCTAAAGTTATGTGCATTCATTGACATTTTTCTACACACACGCATAACTTTTGTAATTTTCAATATTTTAACTCCAAATTTTCAACATAGCCATTTTTTTCATTCCACCTCATGAACAGTACAACTGTCATTTTTCACATCCCATCCAAAATGTGTTTTTGCCCCCGTGGCATAGAATGGCTTTTTGGCACAGATTTGAAAATTTTCCCCTACTGGGTTTGTGAGGTGGGGTCATAAGAAGACTATGTTGAAAGTTTGGGGTCAAAATATAAAAAAAACAAAGAATTTATTAAGTAACGTAGTTTTCAGGGATGTCCATTGCACCACTGGGGAACACACTGCCTTACCCAAGATGGCCACCATGCCTTAGTGTGCATGCGCAAAGCAGTGTTCATGTGCAGAGCATGGTGGCTATGTTGTGCATGGCATGCTTCTGTGCCATACGCTCTGGCTCCAGATCAAGGGTCAACTAATGGCTTTATGCAGCCATGTTGGACCTGACCAGAATTTGCTTAGTGAGGTCCTGCTTAGTCATCCTTTAAGACAGGGTCAGAACACTCACTATTCATGTGGCCTGCATTAGCCAGGCTCTGAACATGTCCAGACAGTTACTGATGTTTTCCTGGCTGATTTAGTCAAGGTAGGCAAGGCCCATCCTTTCACTCAGTGCTCACACCTTGCTCTGTAGTTCACAGCACTATATATAGATGGCCCTCCTGTACTGGAGACTGCTAACCTTTCCCATCTGGTACTGAGATTCCCTTTTATGTACTATGGGAGCTCCTATTGTAGCAGGTGTTGAGGGTTGGGCTGTGTTGGTGCACTTTGAATTACAGTAGCTACATGCTCAAAATAAGGACCTCAAAGGCCATGCATAGAGTATGCTTAATGACTGGAAACACAGACCTCGTATGTAAGGTATTTGTAATCTGGCCTGACGGTCAACTTACAAATGGATTACAAAAAAATTAGTTTTGTTTTTTTCATTCTGGAACAGGGCACATCTTCTTTGTTACTCATAGTTCTGCAACTGGGTGGGTCCTCCTTCTGCTGCAGACCTCTGGGACTTTGATCTCCTAGATGGCTACTGGATCAGCAAGCTCCCTCTGTTAGTTCATTCCCCCTCTTTCGGGTACTGGTGCTTTCTGGCTTCCTCTCAGAGGTTTCTCTCTCTCTCTCTCTCTCTCTCTCTCTTTCTCATTCTCTCATTGTCAAATGCTGGGGTACTGGACCAACACACGTACACCAGCCTCCCAACCTTCAAGGTGATAGCAGCCCAATACCTAGCTTTAGTGCCTGCTAAGGGACATGCCCCAGTAGGTGCATTGTTCCACACTGTCTTGTCAACATCGTCACTTGTGCTGGCTAGCAGGCAAATGCAACTCTGTTTCTCACTAGCTTAGCAGTTTCCTTACAGTTCATCTCCCAGATGCAAGGCCTTGAACTTCATAGCACAAATTTGCTCACAGGACAGCAGGCTCTGTCTTCACAAGACTTCTCCCACATCTGATAGCTTGCAGCACAGTTTCAATTATATAACTACAGTTCAGAAACATATCCCATTGGTCCATAAAGTGTCACTCACAAACCATGATGGTATTCCTTCTATTTTTATCAAGAATCTCTCTCTAAAGAACTGGTTGGCATGCTTACTCTTCTTTTTAATACATCAATAAAAGAAGGCACTGTCTTGGATGACTGGAAGTTAACCAATGTTACTCCTCTTATAAAAAAGGATAAAAAATGATGTCAGCAATTACAGGCCCAAAAGTTTGACATCTTATATTGGTAAAATCATGGAAAGGTTACTACAGTATAAAATCATTGAGCACCTTCACCATACAGAAAATCAAGATATAATTCAACATGGTTTTACACAGGGGAGGTCATGTATGAGTAACTTAATTAGTGTTTTTGAGCCAGTCAGTATAGATTTGGATAATGGGCTCCCAGTCGATGTTATATTTTTAGACTACGAGAAGGCTTTTGATACAGTGTCACATAAGATTCTATTAGAACAGCTCCAGGAACTTGCAATACATCCTCTAATTATAAAATGGATATGCTCATGGTTGGACGATAGGAAGCAAAGGGTTGTTTTAAGAGGTTTTGAGTCTGAGTGGGGTGCTGTGAGTAGTGAAGTACCGCAGGGGTCTGTGCTTGGACCAATATTATTTAATATTATGGTCTCTAATATGCAAGCAAAAAATGGAGTCTAGCTGCAAAACTATGCAGATGATAGTAAGCTTGGAGATATAGTGAATAACAATACTGCCACAGAACTACTTCAGGATAATTTAAACCATCTCTATACCTGGGCAACCGAACATAAATTAGTTTTGAATATAGCCAAGTGTAAAGTGATACACCTTGGGAGCAATAATAGACTAGCTAGTTATTATATCAATAACTCCAAGCTTCAAACAACTACTTCTGAGAAAGACCTTGGTGTTATCATTACTAACAACACGACGTTTAGTCACCATATTAACACAACTGCCAAAAAATGGCATTCTTACAGCAAATGCATTTTAAAACATATAAAAAGTCGGGAAGCTGAGGTTCTTGTTCCTCTGTATACTACTCTGGTTAGGACACATTTAGAGTACTGTGCCCCATTTTGCTCTCCCACAGCTATTTTTGATATGAAAACATACGAATCCATACAACAAAGGATGACTAAATCTATTTCAAAAGTACTGTAGCAAACCTGGGATATGGAGACAGGCTCAGAAACTTAGGTCTCTTTTCTCAAGAGTATAGGATCACTAGGGGGATCTGTGCCGAGCTTATAATGCATTTGGGGACAAACTGTTTTCTGAGACCAATTGTTTAATTAAACAATTACCAATTGAGTGTACCAGATCACATAAATTAAGACTGTATGCCGAAATCTGTAAAACCTAATGGAGGAGACATTTTGTGACACAGAGAGTGCCACATTTATTGAATTCACTCCCAGTTGAAGTGGTAATGAGTCAAGAAATGGACCATTTCAAGCGAGAAATTGATCTATATATGGATGAAAAGAAATTCCACTACCGTCATTAATTTTTAACGATGGCGAATTCAAATATGGGCATGTCCCTCGAACTTGTACAAGCTATGAACCTATGAACTACATAGGTCTAGTAAAAGCACATTACTGTCCTGCCCTCTCAGAGGTCCTCAGGTAGGCTTTAGCTAGGAACTCTTGACACTGGCTGTTTTTGGGAGTCATAAGGTTACAAAAATGGTGGCTTCCATTGACCCAGCTGTCCAAATACAGAGGAGTGATGGTTTCAATGCTCTCTGCCATCCCACACTGCAAAAGGGGAGTCCTGAGAGTTTCTCATCACTCAGCTAAAATTCATTCTGTTACTGGAGGGTACATAAGCACCTCCTGAAAAAGCAATACTGTGCAAATGACTTAACTGACACCAAAGTTATTGATTAAAAAAGGTACATCATAATGTAAAGCTGTACTGTTATACCACTGGATGGCACAAGAGAGCACATCACTCCATTGTAATACCACTGTGCTTTCAGAGCCCTTAGTTCTCTGCAGCACTTCAATCTTAACTTCATAGCAGGGCTTCTATGCTTCTGTGGCTGAAACACAGAAAAGCAGCACTACGCATGAACTCCAAAAATAAAGAATTTATTTGAGGTGCTACCAAATAAACAATTGCCCAGGCACTTCGATTGTTCAATCTGACTTCATCTGGGGGTCTGGAGCTATCTGTTTCTTTCTGTGATGAACATTATTTGCTTCAATGGCAGAATTCTGTTTACCATTGGCTAATATAGCATGTGATGTCATTGATCACATCTGCTGGCAAGCATGGATAAGGATCTAGGCTAAAAAAAAAAGAGTAGGAGGGAGCCGGGCACTATGGAAAATGTTAAAATGGGTGAAAGAAACCAAGACCTGTTATTGATCATATTTGATCACATGACCATACATTATTCCAGCACAACAGTAGAGGGTTAGAAATGGTTAACTTTCTGAACCTGATTACTCACGTTTTTAAAATAATAGTCAGATGAAACATTTAAAATTGCAATATAGCATGCCAGTGTGTGCATACAGTAACTGTATGATAATGGCACTCTTTAGGCTCATAAAGCACTCGGTGATGCCTTGTGCCGCACTTCCTTAGGTGTGCCATTATCCCACATTATAAAATGGGTAAGAGAAATACTGAACTGTGATTGGTGGAATCCAGTCACATGACTGTGCTGATATCCCAGCACAACAGCACTTGTCAGAAATGCTGAACCTTCTGAACCTCATTGCCTGGTCCAAAAATAAAAAACAAAATCAGGAAAACAATTTTATTTATTCATTTTTTTATTTAAATTTTTTCCTCCCATGCACCGGGGGTGGAAGTCTTCCCCAAATCACCTGCCCATGAGCCCGACCACCCCCAACTAGCACCAAGACCCCCCATGTCTTGCCTCCCCCTTGGCGGGGCCAGGAAGGGAGCTTCCCCCCTCCCCAGAGCACAAACCAAATCCAGGGAGGTGGCCCGATTCTGGCCAAATTGCAGGAATGCCTTGTCCTCTCCCAACTCACCCCCACCTGGACGCCACCTCATTTTTCACCCCTTTCCAATCAGGATTTTGCAAATCTCACTCTACCATCCCCTCCCTTCTACAAGTCACTGGCGACATACTCTCTGGCATGGAGAATGGACACATCACCTCTGCTATCTTTATTGACCTAGCCAAAGCCTTTGACACCATCTCCCACTCCCTGCTCCTCACCAGACTCACTGACGCCAGGCTGTCCATACCAGCCACTGCCTGGTTCCATGACTACCTAGTATGTAGACTCCAAACTGTCAAAATTGCCTCACACACCTCAGACCCACTGCCCATTACCACCGGCATCCCTCAAGGTTCAGCCCTGGGCCCATTGCTTTTCTCCATATTTCTAAACGACCTCCCATCAGCTTGCCACCACTCCTCCATCCAGATGTATGTGGATTACACTGTCCTGTATGCTTCCGGCCCAACTACAAGCAGCATGGCTACTCTCCTTCAGGAGGACTTCAACGCCATCCAGGAATGGTTCCAGTCTAACCAGTTATTTCTAAACCCCAAGAAAACTGTGTCGTTAACTTTCGGATCCCATCAAAGACTCTCCCACCAAGCCCCCTGCCCCCTTTTCAAAACCTTGGATGGGACCCCTCTGGACAAATGCTCCAGCTTTAGATACCTAGGCATCTGGCTTGACCAGCACCTTGATTTTGCCATTCATATCGACTCCCTACATAAGAGGCTTCTTCCTAAACTTGGAGCATTATACCGAAACAAAAGCTGCCTCCCCTTTCCTACAAGGCAGGCTATAGTCCAAAAGATGATACTACCTGTACTCAATTACGGTGACATAGTGTACTCCATCGCTCCCTCATCCACTCTGGCCAGCCTTGACACCCTATTCCACTCGTTCTGTCACTTCATCCTCAACTGCCCACAATCCACCCACCACTGCTCACTTTACAGCTCCCTAGCCCTGCCATCCCTCCAAGATTGCAGACTAATCCATTGCGCCAGGTTCACTGCCAAATTCTGGTGCCTCTCCCTACCACCTTACCTGGCATCTACCCTTGCCCAGCAGCCTCCCCCAGCTTACTCCCTTAGATGCACAGACCCCAGGCTACTCCACGTCCCCTTCATGTGCACAACTAAAGGTCAGGCCACTTTTTCCTAAAGGATTCCTTAGATCTGGAATGCCCTACCACCTACCATAAGACACGCACCAAATCCTAGTCATCGCAACCAGCTACTCAGCACTCATTTCTCCTCCAGCTGTACCTGTTTTTAACTCCAATGTACTATACTGTTTATGTTGCAATGACTTTTCTTCTAAGTTGATTCATGTATCTCAATCATTTCCTCTGCTGTATCTAACTGTCTGCATGTAGCTATTCTGCCGTATGTCTGTAAGGCAGCTAGTCATACCTCTCACTGTTGAATGTCTCAGTCTCAAACACTGTGATTTGTTTTGTATTGGGTCTTGGCCCCCAGGTCGCATCTGGAATCGAGCATTGTTGCTCAGTATGCCTTCCTGGTAAAACTCATAAATAAATAAATAAGAAATGGACCAGTGGGATAGGGGTGAGGCTTCATGAAGCCCCCAGCTGCAATTTTCTGATCTCTGGTGATCCCCTTCCTCCCAACACATGACTGCATGCACGTGGGGGCATGGGAATGCCACAACCACTGGATGCTTGCCTTCCCAGCCTGCACCACTCCCCAGCCCCTGCCAGAGGGTAACTAACAGGTGGGACCACCCTCCCCAAGAGAGGAGAGCAGTCCTCCAGATGCTCTATCCTCTCTTGCCCCGCCGACCCCCGACTACCTGGGCTCATTCCTGAACCTGGGTCACTGGAGTGGTGTAAGGTGTGGCTTTCAGTGTCTCAACCTCAAGTGCCACCAGGTGAGCACAGGAACGCCATTTTATAACCACAATAAGGCATTCCAGGGAGTGCATAATTAAGGCATAATAGCACTTCTCCAATGCTTGCCAAACTGTACCATTATCCTATAATAACACACACGCTGTCATGCCTTATTGCTTAGAAAAACACATACCCTGTGCTCAACAATGTTACATTTTATAAAATGGGTAGTTTTTTTACTGCATTCTAATTGGCTGGGAGGGTTCAGAATCCAGTGCCATAAGGAGCGACAACCATTGGACAGGAAACCCTTTCAACTACCACAACACAGTGCAAACAGGTATCAGTGCCTTTTAACATCCTTAAAAAGAACATCACATAGACATTTTTGTATGCTAAAGCCTGTCAAATACCCTAAAGTGCCATGAACCCTAAAATCACCAAAAAATATGTACTTACATCTTTAATAACACAACAGTAGACAGTGCCAAATCATCATGTAAAATCTAATTTAATATTCAGTACAAACTTTTTTAAACTTGTCGTTACTCTTTAAAAATTGTAGGCCACTGATCCCGAGTGTAGTAGCAGGTCATACTCCTCTATACACAGTCCAAAAAAGTTCTGCACTCTTCATGACAATATTAAAATGTCCACTCTGCTTCAGCATATCAAAATCTTTTTATCATCTAATTTGTAAATCATTACAAGCACCACAGTTGGCACATACAAACACCAGGTAACGGGAGTCTACCTCAACACTTCCCATTAGGCTTTGTGAGGGGGCGGAGACTGTCTGTCTGTCTTTACTACACATAAATATCTTAAAAAAAATCAATGATGGTTACATTAACAATTCAAAATGGACCTATCCTATTACAACATTAGAACAGTACCACCATGTGTAAAAAGCATAGTTAAATTTAAAATTCCAGGTGAGCATTTCTCCAAGGCGAAACATCAATGATAGTGTACATTTTACATTTAGAGTCCATTAAACCATTTTTAAAGCTGTGATCGACCAAAAATATTTAGGGGTCAATTCCCAATGTCTCAGTAATCTACAGAGGGGAAAGATGGTATTGATCTCCAATGCTTCAAAATAATTTTTCATTCTCACCTAGGAAATGGAAGAGATACATTCTTTTTTAATAAAAATTCAATAATTCAATATTGAACTACTGATGATATTTCAGCAACTATATTCACCCAGTGGACTCACTTAATAAAATAGAAGAAAGAGAGGACAGGAAGGTGGTGTCAGTAAGGTGATTGGGGGGGGAGAAAGGGTGTAGGGAAGGGGAGGGGGAGAGGGTTTAGGGGTTTGTGGAGAGATGTGTCATTTTGGGGTTGGAGGGGTTTGGGAGGGATGAGAAGGGGAAAGAGGGAGAGGAAGAAAAGGGGGAAGTAAGTTGGGGAGGGAAAGGGAAAAAAGGTAGGGGAGGGGAAATGGGGAAGGGGAAGGAGGGGAAGAGGGAAAAGGAAGAAGAAAAGGTATCTAGAGTTAGTACTACGTGCATCTGTATTTACTCATCTTTCTTTTACAAAGGGTTTCAAATTCTGGTACTCATTTAGGCCCCCAGGACTAATCAATCAATCAATCAAAGTCTTTATTTATCCAGGCGGTCACCCTTGAGCAGAGCTCATTTGCAAGGTGGACCTGGCTAGCACATGTACACAAAGTTGAATCATTCTACACAAAGGTAGTACATTTTACAATATGGGCAAAGCCCCAGGGTAAAAATTACATATGAGTAAAAATACAGATAATACAAGTACAGGTAACACCATGCAAGGGTTCATAGGAAATAAGGATAACATCGGCACAGCAAATACGAATTACAGTACACATATATGCGTAGAGCGATGACTATCGCAGTGGTCCAGGTGAGGAGTAGGATAGGGGAGCAGAATTTTAGGGGTGTAGGAAGGGGGGAATGAAATGCAGACACGGAGGTTGGGCATTTCTGCTAGATTCAGAATATTAATAAGGTATCTCACACTATAATGTACGCAGAGCTCCAGCCAGAAAAAGGAGGCTATGGGGGGAGGGGGTGGGTTTGTTCTGAGTGCTAGAAATGGAGGAGATACTACAAAAGTGGGGAAGGCAAGACAGTAGAGGCGGCTGTAACCAGGTTTTAAGCTGGGGGGTGAACCACGGTAGGTTTGGGAGACAGTGTAGGATGAGCAAAGCAGTTACAAACTTCATTAATTGTGCATGAGTATATCGCCTTGAAGATAGGTAGGGAGACAAGGGCGCTCAGTTTAAGGGTTCTTTGTAGATTATTCCATAGGGTGGGTAGCGTAAAGTTAATAGCTGCTGTACCAAAACGAGAATTTACTCTGGGTATTATGAGGGAGATGTAGGAGTGGCTTCTAAGTGCGTATTTTCCTATTATGCTTAGAGGTAGGCAGCTGGTGATATAGGGGGGTAGTTTTTTTGTGAGAGCACGGTAGGTCCAGAGAGCAGCATTTTTGTGGCACCTGAGTTTAAAGGAGGTCCACCCTACAACAACGTATAGCGTGCAGTGATGGGTAGTATTAGGAAGACCTGTGATGAACCTTAATGCACGGTGATACTGCGTGTCCAATTTAGCTAACTGAGAGCTGGGGCATTGGCTATACAAGAAATCCACATAGTCAACCAGGGATAGGAAGGTGGATTGGACCAGTCGTGCCTTGGCATCTATAGTAAGGAATTGGTTTAATCTGAAGAAAAGTCCAAGCCTTTGTCAGAGTTTTTTTAACAAGTCCTTGATATGTTCAGTGAAGGAGAGTCTGTTGTCAATCCATACTCCCAGATATTTGAATTTTGTGACAAATTCCAGCTTTTCACCTAGTATTGTGTTTATTTCAGGAATAGACCCACAGGCTGTCGGGTTGCTTGCATGGGCGAACAGAGAGAAGAGCATCGCTTTTGTTTTTTTAGCATTCAAGAGTAGTTTTTTTGTGTATTAGCTGGCTTTGCAGGAGGTTAAATTCAGCTTGGAGATCATTGCTGGCAGCCTCCAGCGTAGGCCTACAAACATATAGAACAGTACTGTCTGTGAACAAGTGGATATTGGCATTTTTTATATAATAGTCGATGTTATTAATGTAGATTGCAAATAAGAGGAGATCACGTGATGGCAGCTTGAGAAGCTGCAGCCGCCCTCCATTGCTCAGTGCCTCCGCTACACAATTCAGTTCCCCTATACATTTTTTTTGTGTGAGAATAATATAAATGTACAACATTTCTACTGTTCAACACCTGAGACTGCTGCATCTTACCCTAAGAAATGGAGGTGTACATGAAGAAGGCACCACCAAGGCACTCACCACTGCCCACCCTGGAGAAGGACAAGGCCACAAAGCACCCAAAGCATCAGACAGCGGGCTCCAGTAAAATCGGCACCACAACGGGCGCACTGTCAGAGGAGTGGTTTCTAGAAGTGATGCAACCGTTACAGGAGACAATCACGGAGATTTATGATGATCTGCAGCAGGTCAAAGTTTCTGTCCATTCCCTAACTACCTGTGTAACTGACTCAGAGGTTAAACTGGTGTCTTTGGAAAAGAGGCACGATAAAAGCGAGTTAACCATGACACTCTATGGAAAGTGAATTAAGAAACTTGAAGAGAAGATTGAAGACTTAGAGGGGAGGAGTAGAAGAAATAATTTACTGGTGATCGCAATTCCTGAAAAGGAAGAAGGAGCAACGCCCATTCTTTTTCTTCAAAAGTTATGTGAGCGAATCGCCGGTCCCTCCCCGAATGGAGCATCTTATATTATTGAAAGGGCGCATCGTGCTCTTTGATCGCCTCCACCGCCCGGTTCCCCACCCAGACCTCTCATCCTTAAAATGCTTAATTTTTTAGACAAACAGCATGTGCTAGCAAAAGTGCATGAATTGCAAGAGGTTCGGTGGGAAGGGCATAGAATTTGGATCACGCAAGACCTTCCACAGTCAGTGCGGGTGAAGCGACAAGGAATGCATCCATAGTGACGAAGCTTATCGCGGCCGGAACTCCATTTCGAATGAAGTATCCAGCTGTTCTTCAGATGAAGGCAGGGGAAAAGTAAGTTTCCTTTGAGTCGCAAGAGCAGGCGCAGCAAGAGCTTAAAAGTATTTTCCCAGACCTGTTTAAGTGAAAGGATCAAGAAGATTACTAGCAAATGCATGTCGTGTATAACTAGTTTGTGCTGAGGTGAAAGGAAGCTGCCTGTGTTTTACAGGATGGACACCTTCGCGGATTTTGGACTGGGTATATTCTGAACTTTTTGATAATATCAGACATTAGAGCATTTTTGAGGTAGTAGCCCCCTTCTTTTGTTTCTTATTTTCTTTCTTTGGGGCGGTCGTAGAGGCTTGGTGGAGTTTTTCATGGAGGAAATTTGAAATGGTGCCTGACATAGGCGTTACTATGTTATAGACTGTCGGTGGAGAAGCAGGCTGTCTGATTACTGGACTTATCGGCAAAAGCATAGATGCACTGCCCCTCAAGTTAATTATGTTTGTGTGACCGAGCTTAAAATACTGGGGGCCTATTACTTTTTATTTCTCCTTGTTTTTTTTTTATATATAAAGAAATCAAAGGCAGAGCCTGGGATGGAGAATAACTGCTAATGGATCCCGAATGGGGTTTTCTCCTTTTTTTTCATTACTGGGTGCTCTGATTCTGGGGGTCCAAGGGGATATTGGATATAATCTCCATCTAGAAAAGGTTAGGGTGCATTCTCAGTATCTTAAGGTACCATATGCGTATTATTGACCTCCTGTTACTGTTATGTTGCTACAACTTATAGTGAATAAGCCTTATTGGAGGGATGCTATATATATAGTGGTTTAAAAATTTGTTTTATTAGGGGTGTTCAGATTGGTAATATAATTGCTAGGATAAGTAGCAGGGGTGGGGGGGAGGCATAAGAGAGGTATGGGGGTCTCTGGTACAACTCATTACCTGCGCTAAGACATCACTCACCTAAGAGTGGATTGTGGTAAAGTTGATTAGAACTGGGGGAGATAGTGGATAGATTATTATTAGGGATTTGTTGGACATTGCGGGGTATTAGGGTAAAGGGATAATATGATAGATAAGTTTTCTTTTTTTATAGTTGTCGGGGGTATAGGGGGTGGCAAGTCATGTGTGTCAACTTATTTTTTCATGGTAGAACTTTTATTGGTTCTCAGTCTGGTCAGATTGGTATCTTATTTAATTAGAGCGATCATTTTACCCTTAGTATTGTTTGATAAATCTATAAGATTGTAAGTTGGAATATTAAAGGTGCACAGGACAAATGTATGAGGCAGGTTATCCTCAGGCACCTTCACCAATTACAAGTGGGGATTGCTTGTCTCCAGGAGACGCATCTTCAAAGATATGATGTTAGTTTATTTCTTAAGACATGGGTAGGACAGGCCTATGGAGCAGGGAAGTTCTTGTCTAGTGGAGGAGTTGTAGTATTGATAGATAAAAAAATTCCTTTTAAACTGGATGAAGAAATTTGGGATCCTGAGGGCAGATATATAATATTATGTGGATCCTTGGAAGGGTGGCACATTATTTTAGGATCCATATATGGACCAAATTCTGAGTCTCCTCATTTTTTCACCCACTTATTGAGCCTGCTCGTCAATGATCCACCCATTTTAACTATTTTGGGAGGAGATTGGAACATGGTACCTTACACGTATATAGACAGATCTGACTCCCGAAAATGGGGTTTATTTCCCTCACAGAGGGCATTACATGACCTTATGGCAGGTGCTGATCTCCTGAACGTATGGCGAGTTCTTCATCATGGAGAACGCCAATATACTTACTTTTCTCCCCCACATAAATCCTTTTCCCGTATTGATTTCTTTCTATTAGGTTCCTTCACGTTATCTAGGGTCATATATGCAGATATACATGCAAGAGTTATCTCAGAACATGCCCCAATTTCCCTTGCATATCTCCCTGGGCCAAGCATCCAAAGGGATGCTCTCTGGAGGTTGAATAATCAGCTGCTCCAAAAACCAGAATCTCTCCAACACATGAAAAGTTTTATTGTTAACTTTTTACTAGATAATGGGGCGTCGACTACCAGGACAGATATGATTTGGGCAGCCCTAAAGTGCTCTCTCAGGGGTGAGTGCCTTAGGCTATCAGCAATGAGATGTCATCAGTTTCTGGCCAGGCAAACAGCCTTGCTCCAAAAGATACGGGCCATGAAGCGTACCCTCTCTCGGCACTCCCCAGATGTGGATTGGATACTTTTGCACCAATTGCAAAGTCAATACTCTGATCTCATGTACCAAAAAGCAGAGCTTGCTTTGAGATGTACAAAGATGAAATACCTTGATGCTGGTGAGAAGGCTGGTAAGCTATTAGCTATTAGGCTTAGGCAAATAGCAGCCTCACAAGCCATTCCTTGCATCATATCGGTTGCCTAAGATAGCCTGGTGACATCCCCCAGAGAAGTGTCTGAGGCTTTACGCTTTTATTACCAAAGGCTATATTCCAAGGCTCAAGAGGAAAAGCCTGTAGCTCTGGATATGGCTGAGTACCTTAATGCCACTGATCTTCCTAAACTAGAGACCTCTGAAGGTGACTATCTTGGAAATTTAATTACAGTGCAGGAAGTGGTAACAGCAATTGAGCAACTTGCACCTGACAAGTCCCCTGGCCCAGATGGTATTTCTAATACCTGTATAAAAGCTGCTCGCAAGAGCTTGCTCCCTTTCTGGTTGAAGTTTATAATTACTAGTTTGCTGAAGGAATGTCCGAATCAAACTTCCTTAATGTTATAATTACTCTTATTCCCAAATCTGGTAAGGATCTCATATACTCAGAAAATTATAGATCTGTTTCTTTGATTAATACTGATGTCAAAATTTTGGCTAAGCTTTTGGCTATGAGGTTGGGTCCACTTCTTCCCACGCTCATTAGTAGAGAGCAGATAGGTTTCATGAAAGGTAGATCCTCAGTGGATCACATACGTAAGCTAATATAGATCCTCTTGGCATCCAAGGACTCAGATATTCCTTCTGTTCTGATCTCCTTGGATGCTGAGAAGGCTTTTGATAGAGTTGCTTGGGACTTTCTTTTTGTAACCCTGGACCACCTGGGTCTCCCCCCCGGGCTTTCTTAGATGGGTCAGATTATTATACACATTCCCATCAGCCTGGATTTGGTCCAATGGGATACTGTCGGTTTCCTTTCTACTTCAGAGGGGGACCAGCAGGGTTGCCCCCCTTCCCATTATTATTCAATCTCTACTTAGAACCCCTGATCAGGAGGTTGTTAACTTCCCCAAAGCTCCAGAGAATTGAAATAGGATTGCAAAGGTACTCCCTTTCTGCATATTCAGATGACCTTCTTTTACACCTCCAACATCCTGCAACAGGTATTCCAGAACTTCTGGCTGAGATAGAGCGGTTTTCTGCTACCTCCCATTATAAGCTCAATGAGTCTAAGACAAAAGTTTTTCCTCTAAATAACAACACTTCCCGGTTAGTGCTTGCTAACACTAACTTAATATGGGAATCCAAGTCCCTTACGTCAGAGAGATTCCTAGTGTGTTAAAGCTATACCTTATGGAATTATTGAATACAATTAAGTTAGACTTAAATAGATGGGGAGATCTTCCTCTTTCCTTATGGGGAAGAATAAATATTGTCAAGATGAATGTCTTACGCCGAGTATTGTATCCCCTGGGAATGCTGGGCCTGTTTATCCCTAAAAAATGGTTTGGTAAACTCCACCAAATGTTAACTGCCTTCCTTTGGAAGGGTAAGAGTGTTAGGCACTCTTATCTGAAACTCTCTGCACCTAAGAAGCAGGGTGGCTTAGCAGCCCCTTCCTTTTTCTCATATTATTGTGCTCATCATCTTAGCAGGATGTCATACTGGTCAAGGGAAACATCGAGGGAAGAGCGACAAACATATGTACCCTTGTGGTTAGATATTGAACAATTTCTAGCAGCTCAATATTGTTGTTCCCTGCCTGCCCTGTTATACACTAGTCCCAAGGCAATTCCAAAACCTCTTTGGAATGTTCCGTTAGGTTGGTCCATTAGGGCCTTACATCAGCTGCAAACTCACCTATCCCATAATTTGCATGTTTTGTTGGAGCAGCCTGTTGTGGGAAATCCCCACTTCCATATAGGATGTAAGCCCATTTCCCTGGCCTTTTGGCCTTCCCTTAGCAACATAAGAGTTATGGATATATATGAGGAGGGTAGAATAATTCCTTTTGCTCTTTTCAGATATAGGTTTAAGGTGCCTGTAACAGCCTTTTTTAAGTATGAACAACTTAAGAGGGCCATCCTTGCCCATTTGGGTTGGGGGGGGGATGAATCAGGGGTCTGCTGATGTTTTTAATAATCTTCTGCAGGCAGCTGAAGAACCCCATGCTGTGTCTGCAGTATATAAAGCAATCCAGTCGGTTGACCCTGGACTGCCACAAGGAGTTTGTTATTATTGGCGGCAGGTGTTTTTCCTTAATGCTGAACAAAATCTCTGGACTAAGATCTGGCAGACCCTGTATAAATTTGTTAAGCAAGATAGATTGTGTTTGATGCATTTTAATGTTATGCATAATTTATATTTTACGCCACTCAAATTATGTAGATTGTGAAGTAGGCTCTCGCCTGATTGTCCTAGATGTGCAAACCATACTGGGACACTATACCATATGTTGTGGACCTGTCATTCGGTCCAGACATTTTGGCAAGCTACTAGAAAGACGCTTGACCCCTTGTTGGGCATGGATTCCTATATTACTCCAGAGATTTGTTTGTTATATTTATTTCCAGAGGGTATTCCCAATGTTAGAAAAGCACATTTGGCTTTGATCTCGACAATAGCCAAGCTAATTATTCTGAGACATTGGATGGATGACTCAGCCCCTTCAATCATAGAATGGCACAAAGAAATGTTATTTGCCCTTCGACTAGAGAAGCATATTTTAACCATGAACAATCGGTCATAGGTCTACCAGACTAGGTGGGGTCCTTTAGATGCCTTATTCACTGTATGGAAGCCATGATAACTTTTAGTACGGAGAATCTTTCTATTAATACAGTTTGATGGCTGAGTGTGTACATGCTTGATGGGGGGCGGGTTAGGAAGGGGGGTGGGTTGGGTTGTTTTTTTTTTTAATATGGACCTTAGAGGGAGGAAGGGAGGGTTGGGTGTTGGTAAGGTATATTAGTTAAAGTTCTTTAAAATTTAGGGGGTTTATGTGCTTTGTTGGGGGAAGTAGTTATTCCTGTTTGCCTAACTGTTACCCATGTTTGTACTGGAAGTTTATTATGTGTTAATAAAAGTATACTGAATAAAAAAAAGATTGCAAATAAGAGAGGCCCTAGGATAAATCCCTGTGGTACCCCTCTTAGAGGGGGCTTGAGAGGGGACAGCTCACCTTCTGCTTTGACTTGCTGAAGTCACCCTGAGAGGTAGTCAGTAAACCAAGGCAGCGAGGAGGGATCGACTCCAGTGGTTTGTAAGGAGGCGAGGAGAAGGCTGTGGTCGACTGTGTCGAAAGCTTTGCTTAGGTCCAGATAGACTGCACAGGTTAAGTTCCTGGAATCAAGGGCTCTCAGCCAATCGTAAGTAACTTTGGTCAGTGCTGAGATGGTGCTATGTTGGGCTCTGAACCCAGACTGCATGGGGTTTAATAGATTTGTTGTCTCGAAGTAGGACCTTAGCTATACATTCATAATTTTCTCCACTAGTTTAGATAGCACTGGGAGGAGAGATATGGGCCTATAATTATTAAGGTCACTAGGGTCGCCTGATTTGAGAAGCGGGATGACATAAGCAGTCTTCCAAATGGGTGGCAAGATACCCTGGGAGAAGGATAAGTTGAATAGGTGAGTGATGGGGATGGCTAAGACATGGTACGCGATTTTAAGGAAGTATGGGTCTAATGATTCAGCACCTGCACTTTTTCTGGTGTCCAGTTGAAGTAATAGGTCTTCAACTTCTTTTATGGAAGCAGGTTGAAGCGTAAATAGAGAGGAGGTAGCTGGAGGTATTGGAGGGGAGCTGTCTGTCTTGGAGTGTATCTTACAAGCTGGAGAGTTATCAAACACCAGACCTGCGGTTGCGAAATGGTTATTGAAGGAGTCTAGGATCTCCGTCCTTACGTTGAGTGTAGTATTGCCAGAGATGATTTTGTTCGGAAGGGAATTACCTGAGGAGTGGCCCATCAGATCCTTGATAGTGCTCCAGAACTTGCACGGGCTCTTAGAGGCAGCATCAAGTTCTGAGCGGAAGAAGGAAGCCTTTGCTTCTTTAATTGATTTTGTGCATAGGTTACGTGCCTTTCTGAATAGATTCCAGTCATTGAGCGTGTTCAGTTTACAAGCCCTTTTCCAAAGCTTATCTCTTTTGAAGAACAATGATCTTATCTCATGGGAGAACCATTTGCAGGATTTATTCTTGGCACGGACTTTGTTCAGGGGAGCATGCTTGTTGAGAGACCCTGATAGTATGTCATGGAAGATGTCATAGGCGGCAGTGACTATTTGACTAAATAAAACTCCTGCCAAGGCAAGTAAAGTTTCAGGTCATTAATATAGGCAGCTAGATTAAAGTTACATCTTGATCTCTTCAGGGAGAATTTAGATGTAACTGGTGGCTTGTTGGTTTATCTTATCACTCTGATAAAGCAGTGGACACTGACATCTGAGAAGAAGGTGCCAGCATAGGAGAAAAGGTGAGGTTTGCTTCCTAAGAGTACATCCAATGTAGTGCTTTTATTAGGATTTTTTGTGTTTGGGTGGGTTTGTTCAATGATAAGCTGAGTCAACCCATGAGCATCACAAAAGGATACAAGTGAGGCAGCTGCTTTGGACTGCCAGTCAAGATTAATGTCACCAAGGATGATGGTTTCTAGTTATCCTTGTCCCAGGATGTCACTTAGATGGGATAGAAGCTTTAAGTTGGCAGACGGGGGCCTGTAACATCCTATTAGCTGGAGGACACTTGTCTGGGTAATTTCCACTTTAAGAACTAGGCATTCATATTTGTTGGGAACAGAAGATGAGGTAGTGCAGGAGACAGAGAATTTATCTTTGACATATATGGCCACTCCGCCTCCTCTAGTTTGCCTGTCCGCTCTGAACAGGGCGTACCTGGGAATATTTATTTCTGCATCAATGGTTGTTGGTCTGAGCCAAGATTCAGATATCACTAGTATATCGGGGGAGATATGGGACACCCAAGCTTGGATCAAGGTGAATTTTTTTAGTATGCTGCGTATGTTGATGTGCAAAAAGCTCATACCTTTTAACAAGGGTAAGTCTGAGGGTGAAGAGATTGGTGCCGGTGGGCCAGGATTTAGCTCTACGTTACTTGAGCATAGTAGAAGGAGGAGAAGTATTTTCCTGAGTGCGGCAGAAGGGAGTTTGTGAATCCTGGTTTTATCCCATTTATCATGCTTGATGACTTTAGGAAATACATTGTTGCCATTGTAAAAGGCATTGCCTGTGATTGCGGCTATTAGTAATCTGAATCAGAGGTACATAGGAGGGTAGGTTGGCTGCATGATGGGAATCATACCTTGCGGTTGGGATATCAGGTGTGTACTGCTTAATTGTGCTAGTCAAATGTAGGGGTGCAGACGAATAGCCATAATCTCACAAGGGCATGCAGGCGAAATAGTGCCAGATATTGTAAGCCACAAGAAGGGATTATAAACCATGCATGGTATTGGCCCGTTGGGCAGGTGAAGACCAGCCGGTATTCTGAACAGGAGAGGCAATATACAAAGCTGTATAATTCCTCACATGATGAAGCTAGTGGTAAGATAATAGCTCTGGGAGCTTATAGGTCCACTCAGTCAGGACTGTTTCTTACAGCAGCTGTGTCAGAGAAGCAGGGCCAGTAGTCAGTCAGGATGAACCTAGCGGTGTCTTCTAGCCTAGAGAGGCAGTGCCCTATGAAATTAAGTACTGAAGCGGGGTAATCCAATGAAGGTCACGGAAGGGTAAGATTGGAGGAGCACAGATCCAGGGGCGTTGCCAGGAGGGGTGGGAAACAAGAGTATTTAATAAGTAGTGGGGGTGGGGTAAGGGGGCGGGATTAAAAGTTGCGGCAGTTGCCATACCTTTTTAAGCTGAGAGTCCAAGACTTTGGTTCCGAGTGGCGGCTGAGGTGGTGCCGACCATCCGCTGGCCAGGAGTTCCCGCGGCTTCAGTGCAGGGAGCCTGGGAGAGTGATCCTCGGCTGGAGAGAGAGTAGAGCAGGAGTTAAAATAGGGCCATGGACAAAAAGGCAGACAAAACAGCAGGGGGATTGATTTAGCACACAAAGGGGATGTGCATTCTTTTGGTGCCCAAAATCTGGGGCCAGTTCAAAGGAGCAGTAGGAGAGCCGTAATACACGATTCCCGCAGTCTTAATGCTTAACAAAAAGTGAAAAAATGCAGTTGGCAATCCTAAACATCTTTAAACATAATAATCCTGAACAATTACAGTCTAAAATAGAGAGTTTTTCCAGGGCAAGAAACGGCTTTCATCAGGGACCAATACAGACGCCGCCTGCAAAGGCGCTCGCATTCCAATTGGTTGTGGCAGTTGCCGTACCTTTTTGAGCCGAGAGTCCGGGGCTGCGGTTCTGAGCGGCTTAAACTTAAAAATTCAGTAACTCTCTTTTCTTCAACCAGAGATTTAGTCTGCACCACCTCTCCTTGGTGCTTTTACATGTTCAAGGCCCATATACCTCAGGTATCTAGGGTCACTGGCATGTACTTCCATGAAGTATCTGCCCACAGGGGTGTCGATCTTCCCACTAAGAATGTGCCTCACATGTTCTTGTACTCTCTCTTTTTTGGGGCCTTACTGTCCTTCCTATAACACAAGTCACATTGTACACCAGAGGATATATGCCACGAAATGTGTCAAACATGTAATAAATTCTTTAATTTCAGTATCCCTATTCATGTGGTTACATTTTACTTTCTTGTCCTGTATGCCATATTGGCACACATTTTGCCTCTTGCATAAGAAGAACCCCTGTTGTTGTTGAAGCCATGTTCTGTTACTATTCCTTCCGTCATAGAACTGGCAATGGACCAACCTATCCTTCAAGCTAGATGCCTTCCTGAATGCTACCCTTGGTGTTTTACCGATTAATTCTCCTATTCAGAAATCACTCTGCAGAATGTGCCAATTCTTCCAATCGACGTTGCCAGTTTGTCCCACCTGGCCATTATATTCCATTAAAAAAGTAATGAGTTCCCTGTCTTCACACCTTTTCTTGTTATCCACTGTTTTTTCAATTAATTTGTCCCTGTCTTTCTGTCTCACCTTTCAATTTACTTTCACTAGGTGATTTCCTTTCTAGAAATCTTTCCCTAAATTCCCCAGATTAAGTATCATAGTCATTTAACGCTGAACAATTTCTTCTAATTCGTATAAATTATCCATAGGTGATGGAGCTCTTGAGTTCATGCTCCTCTATAAGCACCTGTCCTAAAGCAGCCTACTGTCCACCCACCCTCCCTCCAAATTGCATTGTAATCACCTACATTTAAATATGAAACCAGACTCCTGACCGACTACAGAATCAGACTGACTACAAAAACTAACTCTGGGAATATAAATGTTTTCATAAATTCTCAATTATTCCCCACTGCTGCCAACCATGGCCTGCTCAGACATGCGACCTGAAAGTGAAATGAACTGCATGAATGTGTCAGTTGACCAGAGTCAACACTGTCATGATCGCACGATGATCACTGCATGATTGTGAAGGTGTTGAAGCTAATCAGCTCACACATTAGTGCAGCTCATTTCAGTTTCAGTTTGCACATTCCAGTAGAACATGTCCATCAGCAGTTTGATAGCTTGTCTCCAGTACAAGTCATGCGGCGTGTGTGTGTGTGGGGGGGGGGGAGTAAACACTGGGTGCAATTAATGTGAAATAATTAAGCACAAAAAATTAATATTTAAAAAAAGGACACAGAATACACAGACAGAATCTCCTGGCTTCACTGCCAGCTGGTTCTACAAGTGCCCAGCTCCACTCTGCATGACCAAGAACAGGAGGGTGCATCATCACATAACAGCACCCTCTCCTGTTACTGAGCACTGTTAGGTGATGGTATCTGAAAGGGTGACAGTCTCTTGGCTCTGCTGCCAATCACCATTACTCCCTCCCACTGAAAGAATGGCAGCAAGTGAGCAGCATGCTGCTGTTGTGCCACTCATTCCTCACCCCCCAACTTACTCTCAGCCACCATTCCACTATCCTGCCTTTTGCTCACACAGAAAGTAAATGTGATCTGCACAGGATCCCCAGTAAGTTGCTGCTATGGCATTTTGAAGTTTGAAGCATTCAGCATTTAATGGTCTTGCTCACAACTAGCACTGTGTAATGTCCAGGATGCTGCCTGGTTCTGTAACCACTGACATCCCATAGAGTCCGTCTCTAGCCTGCTATTCCTCTCTCCCACTATCACTTGCTCTGTTGAGCAGCACTGTTGTCACTGTTTACAGAGCAACTTAACTACAGGTAGCAATAAGTACATTAATAAAACCATGTAATTATTGTATGGCAAAAAACTGAAAACTAAATAAGTAAGCATTCACATTAACTGTTTATCAACAGCACCATATAGTGGCAAAGAAACTAGGCATGGGCTACATCGGGTAGGGTGGGTATCTCGCATTTTCAGCTGGGTAGTGTAGTTCAAGTAAAGTACAAACTACTGGCATTTCAGTGGCGTTTGCAGGTCAGGTATTTGGGGCAGGTAACAGGAGAAGTAACAGGTAGCGACTGTAGCTCGAAGAGTTCAGTAAAAAAAAAGATATACTTTTTTCTTTCAAGTTAAGCCCCCCCCCATAACAATCAGTCATGTGACCAGAGCATTCAGGAGTCCAATCAGCATGCACGTCTGCCAGGCTATAAAACAGAGAATTTACAGGACATGGATGCAGGCAGATTTCAGTTCAAGAAGAGGACAGGCTGCAGGAAGACCAACTTGTATAGTGCAGGGCAGAAGCCACCTCATGAAATACAGCGGGACTGTGGCCTGCTGTGACTAGTAGACTTAGTATATTTAATTTACAGGCACTTAGCTTGCCTTACAATGAATCAAAAAAAACCTCAGTTCCTTATTTTGCAACCTGAGGCAAGAAGTGAAAAACTTAATGGGACTAGGGTGGTAATCGGGAGGGAGCAAGGAAACTTGCTGAGTGGGCAGGCCAGGTCGATTGTGTGTGGCATTGACTGTGACCAAATGATTGTCTTCTTGTTCAACTTCTCAGTCCCTTGCCATTTTTTTGCAGCCTGAGGCAAGAAATTTGAAAAGTGGGAGGAAGGGAATCAGATGGAGTGAGGGAGTGTGCTCAGCCAGGCCACTGCCCCCCATTTCATTCAGTTCAGTTAGTGTTCTTGAATTATTAATCAGTTGACATAAGCTACACAAACTCTCACAGACAGCTTTAATGGGCAAGTGATATTTTTTTTTTCTGGCTTGCTCAGTAGCTTTATCAGGTGACATTCAAAGAAAAAGAAGGATTTGAGAAGCTACAGCCAGGCTTATTAGTTAATGTTTTAAATTTGCTCAGCTGCTGCACTAAATCAGTTTTCCTAGTCTGTGGGGCAGACAGTCCAAGTTACCATCTCAAGACAAGAGAGAGATTTGTGTAAACAAAAAAGAAAATGACAGCAGGCTCACTCCCAGCAGGTGCTCCAGTCCTACCTGCTTCAGCAATGCCCACCGTAAGTATAATTTTTGGAAAAAGCAGCAGGCTCACTCAGAGCAGCTGCACTTCTCGTACCTATTTCAGCAATGCCCGCCATGGGATTCATTTTTGGAAATTGCAGCAGGCTCACTCAGAGAAGCTGTGCCTGTCTTGTCTGCTTCAACAATTTTGCCATGAGATTAATGTCTGGAAACTGCAGCAGGTTCACTGAGAGCAGCAGCACCTGTCCTACCTGCCTCAGCAATTTCACCATGGGATTAATTTTTGGAAATAGCAGCAAGCTCACTCACAGCGGCTGTGCCAGTCCTACCTGCTTCAGCAATGCCCACAATGGGTATAATTTTTGGAAACAACAGCAGGCTCTCTCAGAAAAGCTGCACCTCTCATACCTGCTTCAGCAATTCCTGCCATGGGTATAATTTTTGGAAACAGCAGCAAGCTCACTATGAGCAGCCGAGCCTCTTGTACCTTCCTCAGCAATGCCTACCATATTTTTGGGTATACTTTTGCAAACACTAGCAGGCTCAATCAGAGTAGTTGTGCCTCTTGAATCTGCCTGTCTCACACAATGACCCAATAGATGAATGTCTTATTTAACCATAAAAGGCTCTCTGTTTCGTTAACTACTACAGACACTTGGGCTGGCAATGTCACATTAATAATCATATCACAGTGGCCCTATAGAAAAAATGTCTTCTACAGCTGTAAAGGCTGTATTTTGGAAACAGTGGCAGAGTTTCTCAGAGTACCTGTGTCTACTTGCCTGCCTCAGGACAGACCCTTAAGTAGTTTTTCTCTGTTTCAGGTAGTCAAAAACAGTCCTTCACATGTTGTTATGGTCAGGGAGAGTAATGTAACACGGTAGTAGAAATATTAGGGTAGTAACTACCCATCCCTAACCAACTACCTGTTTTTCATTAGGGTGTTTTTAGGATAATTTAGAGTAGTTTAGAGGTACCCGCAAGTAATATTCAGGGTAGGGTATTTCACTACCTACCCGTGCTTAAAAAAACTACAATTGGGACTATTTTTGTAACAAAATTCAAAACCTCATAAACTAAAATCTTATAACATTTTTTTTTTTGGATGGGATCAAATTTTTACATGGGACTGGAGGGGTGCCAAGCCCTTGCAGTGAAAACCAAGCCATTCCAAACCCATGCAGCTCAGATTCGAAGAGACCTGAGCCAAATCTTGCTGACTCAGCTTGGATCTCTCTTTTTTTTTTTTTTTTTTTACTTTTGAGCTCCCACCTGTCATATGACAGGTGAGTGGCTCATCAGTTGGCAGTTTCCATGGGTACACCATGCACAAAGCAGAGTATCACTAGAAGAGCTCTCCTTCTCCTCAGCTCCATTTCATTGTAGACACTGAGGAGAGAGGCACTCTTCACCAGTGGAGCCAGCATTTGGGAACCAGCAGGAAGGGACATGAGGGTCGGGAGAGTCATAACCTGGTCCGCAGGGAGGGGAAGCAGCAGCACAGAGGAGGGGGACCAGGAGAAAACACAAAACACAAGAAAAGATCAATTGGGTGGGGAGGGAACTTTAAAGAGATGCGACAAGCAGTGAGTCAACTGTTGAGCAGGGAGCGAGACTCTGAGGCGTCTCACCTGAACTCCCACTACACCACCAATGAAAAGGAAGTTGGAACAGAAAAGAAAAGAACAGGAAACAAAAACAAAGTAAGAGGGTCAAGAACTGACTGTGTGTGTGTGTGTCGGGGGAGGAATCCAAGGGTCCCATATCCAAACAAGCCACCAGTGAAACAGAAGGAAAAAAGTCAAGTAAAAATAAAGAAACTCTGCGAGGGTCAGGACTCATGCCAGGAAATGACTGTGTGGGGTGGGGAGCCAAAAGGGCCTCAAATAAACTTTCCACACCAACAGTGAGCAAACGAACATAGGGTCAGGACTCGGACAAGGAGGGGACTGACTGTGTGTTGGGGGAAGAGTACTTGCTTCACTCATTCCAGGCCACAGCAGTAGTGCCTCCACTTGCATACTGTGTGACTGAGCAAGTCAGTTAACCTCCCAGTCATCAGTGTTCCTGGGTCACTCATGGCACCTGTGCTTAGACAGCAGTGCCACACAAGCAGGAGTTGGGACAGGAAGAGTCTATAGTCCTGTCAAATAAAGGCTTGCATCAGTTCACATGTGAAACATTTTGGGGAAGGGTAGCCCAGCAGTTGAGTATCTGTCTGCACAGTGTCACCAGCCATTTCTCACACAAGCAGGAGTAATAGTTGGGACAGGAGGAAGACCATATTTTTTTTCTGTACTCCTGTCAAATAAAGCCATCAGTGTCACATGTGAAATGTTTTTTGGAGGGGGAAGTCTGGTAGTTGAGTAGCCTCTGTCTGCACAGTGCCACCAGCCATTTTCCACACAAACAGGAGTTGGGACAGGAGGACCATATTTTTTTTTTGTGTTGTCCTGTCAAATAAAGGCTTGTATCATGTGTGAAACATTTTGGGGAAGGGGCAGCCCAGCAGTTGGATAGCCTCTGTCTGCACAGTGTCACCAGCTATTTCTCACACAAGCAGGAGTTGGGACAGGAGGATCATTTTTTTTGTAGTCCTGTCAGATAAAGATGTGTGGTCTTGTATCATGTGTGAAACATTTTGGAGGGAAAGGGCAGCCCAGCAGTTGAGTAGCATCTGTCTGCACAGTGTCACTAGTCGTTTTCCACATGAGCAGGAGTCAGGACAAGAGGACCATATTATTTTTTTCTGTGTAGTCCTGTCAGTTTGTCAAATAAAGGATTGCGTCATATGTGAAGCATTTTGGAGAGAGGGGGCAGCTCGGCAGTCGAGGAGCCAATGTTTGCACAGTGTCAACAGCCCTTTCCCATGCAAGCAGGAGTTGGGACAGGAGGACCATATTTTTTTTTGTGTAGTCTTGTCAGATAAAGGCTTGCAGCCTTGCATTATGTGTCAAACATTTTGGAGGGAAAGGCAGTCAGATTCTTGGGTAGCGTGTCTGCACAGTGTCACTAGTCATTTCTTACATAAGCAGGAATCGAGTCAAGAGGACCTTTTTTTAATTATCTTTTTTATTTGTTTCTGTTACCTGTTTTTGCCTCCCCCCCCAGACTCGCATCCTTGTTGCTAGCACACACATGTGGAGGCATGTGCACACCACACACTGTGGAATGCCCCACCCTACCGGTCACCCATCATTTGCCTATACGGCCACCAGACCTTCACCCAGTGATGGTGAGACTGTGAGAGGGTAACCTCCCTCCTTGGGAGAGGAAAGCTGCCACTAGGCAGCTCAATTCTCCTCCCACCTTCCCCCTCATGCCAGCTCCCCGTTGACCCGAGGTCGTTCCTGCAACTCGATCCCCAGTGTGGAGCAAGGTAAGGCAGAGATGCCTCAGCCCTCTACACCACTGGGCCAGCCTAGGAGGACCATTTTTTTTTGTGTGTGTGTATATATTCCTGTCAAATAAAAGCTTGCGTCAAGTGTGAAGCATTTTGGGGATGGGGCAGCATGTCAGTTGAGTAGCCTTTATCTGCACAGAGTCACCAGCCATTTACCACACAAGCAGGAGTCAGGACAGGAGGACCATATATATTTTTTGGCATAGTCCTATCAAATAAAGTCTGTTTTTTTTTTTTTTTTACAGAATTTAACCTATTTTCCTTTATGTTATACTTTAAAATGAAGGTACAGACCATGTTTTATTTTGAATGAATATTGGCTCTGAATCCAAAACTAAAACCAGAACCAACACCAGGGATGATTTGGCAAAACCAAAACCTTCCAGGCTTTGCACATTACATGCACAATAAGACATTCCAGGATAGTGGCATTCATGGGTTAATGCACTTCCATGTGCTGAAGGCACTCAGCACAATCACCTCTTGCCTCACAGCACATCTGGACATGCATCAATCCATGACAACCACCACCCTATCATGTCTTATTACTTACTTGAGGAACTATATAAACTATGTGGCATGATTCACATTCTGTACCTGGGATTCTAGGACGCTGACTATACTACAAGACAGTTATAGAGCCTTAAGCCAGCACTGAAAATAGTGCCCTTAGACTAACTCACCTGTATGGTGTCCGAGCACCCTTAAAATACTATATATTTTGTATTTCAGAGTAACATTTATTGAAGGTAGTGTGACTCGTTTATTGGAGTAAGACGGCTGTGTTATTGGAGTCCTGTACAAAGATAAGGAAACTGAAAATGTGAAGGTGAGTGGAACTTCAAAAAATGATTTAATCCATTAGTAAATACTAACAAAATTGTGGGCAAGGTGGCATGTTATCACAGTCAGTATCCGGAGATTGGTGAGCTTAAATTTTTAAATGGGTTAAATGATTGGCTGGGAAGCATGTCAGTTGGTCTAGTGTTGTTTAAAGTTACTCACCCCATTGGCTACTAAGTAAAACATTTCTCTGACCTCCCTAATCAAAGACTAGTAGTAAAATGCTTTATTTTTTTACAGGATAAGGTCACATATTCACATATTCACTTCTTTAGATCGTAGACCTATTTTCAAGATGGTCATGAATAAATATGTATACAAATTTCTTTTAAAGTTTCATCACATAAAAAACACAAAATTAAGTTGACATAACAATAACTTGACATTTTACATAAGACAATAATAAATGACACCCAAAACACATATCCTTACACTCCCAGTACCTATTACCAGACATATCCCATTAAAGGCTTTCCTTTCTTCCATTGCACATACATTTTATTCTTAACTCTTGCTTTAAGGATTTTGCAAAATGTTTTGTTTTATGGTTTAAGGTGTTTGTATTTTTGTCAAACAAGTTCCAAATTGAAATATAATTGGTTGTCAGGGACATTTTCTCATATGAGTTTTTTTTTTTTTTTTTTGGGCGCTGTGGGCCTCATTGGGGATCTTTTAACTCATATTTGTGTCTATGTATATTATTATCCAGTTTTTCTATCAGGTATTTAGGTTTTCCTGTTTTTAAAACTCTATAAATTTGAGTTGCCCACTGCAGTTTCCTTTTGTTCTTGGGTGACAACCACCCCAATTTCTGGTACATATCACAATGATGGCATCTAAAGTCACATCATAATATACATCTAAGTTGTTATATGCTTTGTCTACATTCTTTAGTAAGATTTTGTTGGCAACGCCATAAATATGGCTGCCATAGTCTAAGTGTGGCATTAATAATTGATTTACGATATCAGTATGCATCTTTTTAGTTGTGCAGAAGCTAGTATGGTGAAATGCATCACGTTTTTTATTTATTTTTCCTAACATATCCAGAATGTGAAAATCAAATGTTAAATTTTTATCAATACCCTAAGATATTTTTACCGAGTTTCTTGCCCCAGAATTTCATTTTTCAAAGTTTTTATATTTATTTCTTATTTAATTTCAATTTTTTTTTTCTTTTGAGATGGATAGTTGAGATAGATTTGAGATGATTTAGTCTTTTTGCTATTTAAGACTAGTCTTGAGTGGACTAACCATATCTTTAGTTTTGTAAAGTCTGATTGTAGTCCACTTTCCACTTTGTGTACAGAACTCCCATTAGCAAGCAAAGCCATATCATCAGCGTAAAGTCTGATGGTAGTTTGGGATGCTATTTTGACCAAATTGTTTATATATACCAGGAATAGGGTGGGCCCCAGTATAGAGCCCTGTGGGACTCCCCTGAGGACCATTTCATTTTTAGATAGGGTGTCCCCTATTTGGACCTGATGGGTCCTATTTGATAAATAGGAGCTAAACCAATTAACCATTTCATGGTCCACTCCAAGAGATCCCAGTAGTTGAATTAAAATCATGTGGTCCACGGTGTCAAAGTCCTTGGACAGGTCCATGAACACAGCGCCCACCGGCCTCCTCTCCTCTCCTCTGGTTAAGAAGATACTGAGTCTATTAGGCCAGTGAGCACGGTGTCAGTGGAATGATCTTTCCAAAATCCTGACTGTGAGATGGTCAGCAAGGAATACTTTTTAAGGTGTTCACTTAACAGCCTCTGCACCAGTGTCTCTCCATTACCTTTGACACTGTGGACAACAGGGCTGTTGGCCTATAATTATTTGAGGCATGGTGTGATCCCCCCCCCCCCACTTTGTGCACTGGGATAATTGTAGCATTTTTCCAGCATTCTGTGAATAATCTGTCAGTCAGACTCCAGTTAAACAGTTTAGTTAAGCTGGGCACCATTAGATCTGTAGAATCTTTTAAAAATATATATTCAACACCATCAGGGCCATAGGCTTTTTTAATTTTTAGCCTTCATAGCTCTGTTTTAACTTCACTACAAGTTATTATTTTAAATCTAAATTTTTGAGCAACTGAGGAGTTTTCAGGATTTGATACAAAGTCTGTGTCTAGTTCCCTTGTTGGGATGTCAATATCTGGGAGAGAAACAAAATAGTCATTTAAGATATTTGCAGAATCATTAACAGTCTGAAGCACACCTTGTTGTTGTATTTGAATAGGGAGTTTATAATCAACTGTTTTTTTCAAGGGATTTGATCAGAGCCCACTATTTCCTATGATCACTTGTTTCTGAAATTTTGTTTTTATTTATTTTTTAATTTCTTATATTTGCTCTTAAAGTACTCCTGTTTTTTTTTATAGATTTCACAATCATCTACATTTAAAGTTTTGTTTGCCTTTTTCCAGAGGTGTTTTTTTAACCCACTATCCTGTTTTCATTTTTCAGCGATCCAAGGTAAATGGCTGTTCTTACCTATAAAAGCTCTAAAGGGGGATGCTCTGTCACAGGCATCACAGAATAAGCTGGTGAATTCCCTGACTGCCAAGTCCAAATTTGGGATGAGAAATACTCCATCCCAATTTATAGCTGCTTTATTATAAAGCAATCATTTTTTACTGTATTTCTTAAAGGATCTTCTTATTTTACAGTAGGCAGACAGGGCCTTCCTACTATGGTTCTGGAAAAGCTCATAAGTACATACAACAGAGCAGTGATCTCCTAAAATAGGCTGTTTCACCTGGACATCATGAATTTTTAATTTTTCTGTTTTGAGTTTGAGGACCTGGTTTTGATTCTGTATCCCCTTCAAGTAACAATGTCATCAGTAAATAGTTATCTGGTTTGCTTGAATTTAGAATAAATGGTAAATGTGGTTTATAACAAAAAAAATATGTTCATGAATTACTGAAAATTAGTTTCTTCCTTTTCCTTTGTTCTGCATTATAGCCCCATTTTTATATTCATCTCATTTGTGCAGTTCCCCAAGGGAGATGGCAAAAATGTAAAAAAGCCTGCTTTCTCTAATAAGGAAGATGCCAAACTGGCATTTTTTTAGCAAAGTTGACAAGCATTTCATTGTTCTAAGGTAAAAAATCCAAAAGAGCTTATTTAAGGACCAGGGGAAACTAGTTGCTATAAGATACTTCTCCCAAAATTAGTTGGGCAAGTCCTCAGTAACCATAGATATTTCCAGGCCTCAAGCAAACCCCTGAGAGAGTTTGCCTGGTACAGTAAGAGAGGGGAAAGCAAAGCAAAAAAGCTTCAAAAAGAATTTGTTTATCTGATACCTAGACAATTTCTCAAACATTTAAACAGGCAACTAGACATCCAGTAGGAACATCTGCCAGAACTAGACACATGGTGGATTCCCTGCAGGGGTAGGGCCTCAAACAACTGGTAAAACAACCCACAAGAGACAGAGCTATCCTAGATCTAGCACTGACTAACAGGGAAGGGATTACAGATCTCCAGGTAGAAGGTCACCTGGGGGCCAGTGACCATCACATGGTATGGTTCAATTTGGCCACTACATCTAAATCATCTCATTCCAAGGCAAAAATATGGGACTTCAGAGGAGCTGACATTCATAAGATGGCCAACAGAGTTAAGCTAGCTCTGGCAAAAAGAAACACAGGTGAGGGGGTACAGGCAAAGTGGGCAAGCATTAGGGATGCAATACTTGAAGCAACATCCCATTGTGTTAGACAGAAAAGGAAGTGCAAACGAAGAAGGAAACCACTTTGGTTCTCAAATACAGTAGCAGAAAAGGTCAGAGCCAAAAGGCTGGCCTTCAGGAAATATAAGGGAACACAGCAGGATGAAGATAGGGAGGCATACCAAACTGCCCTAAGGGAAGTAGGGAAGGCAGTAAGGCAGGCAAAGTCCCAAACTGAGGAAACACTAGACACGAACAGTAAAAGAAGGTGACAAGACTTTCTATAGATACATTACTGAAAGGAGAAAGTTCAGAGGGGTATTGCTAAGCTCAAAGGAGAAAAGGGGCATGTAAGGAGGAGGACCCTGTAAAGCATCTATCCTAAATAGATACTTTTGCTCAGTATTTACTAGAGAAGGTAGGGCAGGGCCCACAGCTCAGCACCATGGACACGGGGGTGAGGTGAGCACTACTCCCTTCACAAAAGAAAGGGTCCTACAAGAGCTCGCTAAGCTCAGGGCGGATAAGGCAATGGGACCTGATGGCATACATCCCAGGGTACTTAAGGAGCTAAGGGCAGAACTAGCAGAGCCATTAGCAGAACTGTTTAGTGAGTATCTGAGCATAGGAGAGATCCCAGAAGACTGGAGAAGGGCCCATGTGATCCTGTTCCACAACAGTGGTAGCAGGGAGGATTCAGGGAACTACAGACCAGTCAGTCTTACCTCAGTAGTGGGCAAGATTATGGAGGCACTCCTTAAGGAAAGGATAGTGCAACACCTGGAATCCATAGGGGCACAGGATCCAAGACAGCATGGGTTTACAAAGAAAGGTCCTGTCAAACTAATCTCATAGATTTCTTTGACTGGGCAACCAGAGTGGTGGACCAAGGGGAGCAGATGATGTCGCTACGTTGACTTCAGCAAAGCTTTCGACACTGTTCCACATAGAAGATTGATAAATAAGCTGGGTAGGCTCAGGGTGGGTCAGAAGTTGGTGAACTGGGTGGCAAACTGGTTGATGGGCAGAAAACCGAGAGTGGTGGTAAATGGTATACAGTCAGAAGAGATACAAGTCACAAGTGGGGTACCTCAGGGATCAGTCCTGGGGCCAGTCCTCTTCAATATCTTCATTAGTGACATTGCAGATGGACTAGAGGGTAAGGCTTGTCTGTTTGCAGATGACACCAAGATCTGTAACAGAGTAGATGATCCAGATGGGGTGGGCAGAATGAGAAGAGATCTGGATAAACCAGCAAAATGGTCAGAAGAGTGGCAACTGGGATTTAATGCAAAGAAGTGCAAGATCATGCACATAGGGAAGAGAAATCCTGAAGCCACCTATAGGCTGGGAGAAGAGTTGCTGGCAGTCACAAAGAAAGAAAGAGACTTGGGCATCATCATCACCGATGACCTGAAATCATCCAAGCAGACCTCTAAAGCAGTAGGTAAGGCTAGGGGATGTTAGGGTGTTTTAGTAGGGGTATCACAAGTCGTAAAAGGGAGGTAATAATCCTCTTTACAAGACACTGGTTAGACCCATATAAGGTACTAGCATGCGTACTGAGCCCACACCTTCACAGGACATTAACCAAATTGAGGCAGTCAGAAGGGCAGACCAAAATGGTGCAGTGATTGCATCAGAAGACATATGAGGACAGATTAACGGAACTCAGTATGTATACCCTTGAGCAAAGGAGGGAAAGAGGTGATATGATCGAGACATACAAACACCTTCAGGGCAATAACAAGGTGAAAGAGTCTAACATGTTTAAATATAAGAAAAATAGCAGGACAAGAGGACACAGCATGAGATTAGAGGGAGGCCGATTAAGGGGGAATGTGAGGAAATTCTTTTTCACAGAAAGGGTGGTGAATGCATGGAACGGCCTACCTCAGGAAGTGGTGGCTATGAATACAGTGCAGGGCTTCAAACAGGCATGGGATAGGCATAAGGAAGCAATACAGATGAGTATGAATAGATAGGCCACTGACAGAGCAAAGACCAATGGCACATTTATAAGGTAGAAAAAGAAATGGGCAGACTGGATGGGCCTTGCGGTCCTTATCTGCCATCAACTTCTATGTTTCTATGTTTTCATAAGCAATACTTTTGAATATTAAATCTCAACATTTCAAACATCATGGCTCTTTAGTATCCTTATCTTAATAATTCAAAACCTGCCCATTGAAAACCAATAGGCATTCTAATCCTCAGGCACTCACGATGGCTTGGTTTCAAAAGCATAAAGCTATGGCCCTAACTGGCTATTCAGTATCTTAAGTATCCCTGAAATAATTCTTGCAATTTCCAAAGGTTCAGAATACCATTAATAATTACCTTAAGATTCTCTAAGGACATTGCAGGAATACAGACTTCACTAAGGTTTTCTCTCTCCACGCTGCGTGCCTGCATGCTCGGCGGCTTGGCGGCGCGTTCTTTTAACTGCCACAAGCCCCTCCTTTGATGTCTGATGCTCAGCTGCTGGCCCCCCCAAATCCCCCTCGCCAGCTGAGCAGTATAGAAGAATTTTACAGGCACAAGGAGGAGAGTTCTTTATGGGAGCAGTCTATAGTAGGACAGTCACAGTTGTTTCTGCACTCACAGGTTCAAGTCTCTATGATGACCATTCGACTGGCTGTGCTGCTTCTCCACATGACATTGGTCTGCAGGGGAATGTGTGGAATGCAAAAAGACTAACTGCATTCTCATAGAAACAGAAAAACAGAATGTGACAGCAGAAAAGGGCTGCTGGATGTCCCAGTCTGCCTGTTTTTTAACCTTTATTTTCTGTGGCAGATCTGCTGCTGATCTACAGTACCATTTCCTCCCCTCCCTTCCTTACCCCTATCATTCCCTTGTGCCTGTCCCAGACATTTTTGAACCCCACCACTATTTTTGCCTCCACTGCCTCTGCTTACAGGCTGTTCCAGGCATCCACCACCCTTTCTGTGAAGAAGTACTTCTTCACATCCCTCCTGAATTTAACCCCCTCCAGCTTCATAGCATGACCCTTGTTATAGAGCACCCTTTTCTCTGAAAAATACCTTCTCCTGTACCTTATTAACCCCTGTGAGGTATTGAAAAATCTCTGTCATATCCCCTCCCATCTCCTCCAGGGTATAGATATCCAGTTCCTTAAGTCTCTCCTCATACAGCTTTTGATGCAGACACTGCACTATTTTGGTAGCCCTCCTCTGGACCACCTCCACTATGTCTATGTCCTTCCTGAAATGTTGTCCCTTCCTATGCACCCCATCATTCCACTAGTCCTTCCAGCTGCCTTGTCACACTGTCTGGCTACCTTTAAGTCATCTGACATGAATAACCCCAGGTCTGTTTCCTGTTTGGTCTTTGTCAGTATCACTTCACCCATTTTGTACTTCCCTCCTGGGTTTCAATGGCCCAAGTGCATTATTTTGCACTTTTTTACATTAAAACCCAGCTGCCATACCATTAACCACTCCTCCAGTCTTTTCAGATCCCTACCCATCCTTTCCACCACTACCACCACCCCCAAGTGTCCACTCTGTTGCAGATCTTGGTGTCATCCACAAAGAGGCAGCCCTTTCCTTCCATTTCCTCTGCTATGTCACTTATAAAGACATTGAAGAGAACTAGTCCCAACACTGATCCCTGAGTCACCTCTGCTGGTCAGCTTCTTTACCTCAGAGCAAACTCCATTTACCACTACCCTCTGTGTTCTGTCCCCTAACTAGTTTTTTAGCCAACTTACTACCTTAATACCCACCCCAAGTTACACAACTTGTTTGCATGACTTCTATGAGGAACAGTGTTGAAAGCCTTGCTGAAGTTCAGGTAGGCCACGTCCACTGCCCCTTCCTGATCCAACTCCATGGTCACTCTGTCAAAGAAATCTATCAGATTTATTTGGCATGACCTTCCCCCTGTAAGCCATTGGATGCCAGGTATTACACAATCCTTTCCTGTAGCAGTGTTTCTATTAACCTACCCATCACCGATGTCAGGCTGACATGCATATGGTTTCCTGCCTCCTCCCTGCTGCATGCTACTACTTTTGTGAAGTGGGACTACTTCTGCCCTTCTCTAGTCCCCTGGGACTACTCCCATCCCCAGTGATCTGTTAAACAGATCTGTCAGAGGTGCAGCCAGAACCTTCTTGGGCTCTTTCAGCACCTTTGGATGTACCCTGTCTGGTCCTATAGCTTTGTTCACCTTTAGGTTAACTAGTGCTTTTTGGGCTGTCTCCTCAGAAAGTGGACTAGTGTCCACTTCCCTCTTATCAATGCTCCAGGAACCTTTTTATGGTCCTTCGCCCTCCCATTCTATTGTGAAAACTGAGCAAAGGTACTTGTTCAAGATGTTTGCCTTGCCTTGATCCTGCTCCATACAGTCACCCCCTCTCTCTTTAAGCATACAGTTCATCCCTTTGCTTCCTTTTCTTGTTAACATGCCTATAAAATGTCTTGTCCCCTTCTGATACTCTCTGTGCTACTCTTTCCCCAGTTTGTGCCTTTGCACTTCTTATTGCTTTGCCTGCTTCCCTCTGTTTTCCCAGGTACACTTCCCTATGTGCCTCTTTCTGGGTTTCCTTGTACCTCCTATATGCTACTTTTTTAGCCTTGACCTTTTCTGCAGCCTCTTTTAAGAACTGCAGTGGTCTCCTCTTTCTTTTACTTTTGCTTACCTGATTGACACAGAGGTTTGTTGCCTTCACTGTGCTCTCTTTTAGTTTGGTCCACTTTTCCTCCACCCCCTCATCACTAGCCATCTGATAATTAAGGGTGAGAGAAATGGACAACTGGCAGCATCAGTCTGGCTTCAAGCTGGAGCCCAGAAATGTGAATCAGCCTCAAGAGTTTGGCCAAATCACTTCAGCTCCTAGTGCAGTAATTGGCATGGGGTAAAGCGACCTACATATTTGAGAAAAGCCTTAGGGTCAGCAACACTGAACCCACTCGATTTAACAATAAAACGAATAACCACTCCCTTCTGGACTGGGCCCTCACCTCCAACCAGCATCATATAATAGCCTCAGGCAGCCGACCCAACTCACTAAGTGATCACCATATGATCTACCTGATCCACAAAATCTTATGTCCAAAAGGCCCCCCACCCCGGACCATTCTTTCAAGGTCATTTAAATCTCTGGACCTTGCCTCACTCCTAAACACTATGTCAACTGCTGACTGGTCCCCCATCCATAGGGTCTCTTCTATCAATGACACATGGCTCTATTTCAAACTTAAGTTCCTAGCTGCATGGGACATCCATGCACCTCTCAGACAGTCTTGGGTGATGGGTGCCCACTTGCCATGGATCACTGCTGATATCATGTCCCTTGCCAGAGCTGTCGACCACGCAAAATACCATTTCTTATGCAACACTTACACGAGGCAAATAAGGAAAGCTAAAGAATCTTGCTTTAAATCTTCCTTCCAGGTTAACATAAACCAGACATCAAAATTCTGGAAAGTGGTCAAATCCCTCTTCTCCCCTCCCACTCAGCCCCTCTCACCTGCTTTAAACATAGGCAGAACAGTATTATCAGACCCTTTAGCAGTAATGACTGAATTAAATTCATATCTTACAAGCTGTACCTCGGCACTGCTGTCTGTACTCCTCCTGTTCCAGCCCAAACCCCCAGCAGCCACCCCCACTCAAGCCCATTCCCCCCCGACCCCTCCTTCTCCTTCTGTCTAGTCTCACCCTCAGCTGTTTTAAAAGCTCTGAACTCTCTAAACCCTAACAGAGGCTATTGCCCCACAGGGCTGAATTCCAAGATGCTCTACCTAGCAGCTCCTGCAACTACAGCCCCCCAGCCGATCTCTACAACCTCTCTTTCTCTCTTGCTTAGATTCACTCAGAATGAAAACACGCTACTGTCATCCCACTCCCAAAGGGAAGTGACTCCTCTAACCCTGGCAACTATGGTCCTATTTCCCTCCTCCCCATTCTGGTGAAACTGCAAGAGCAACTAGTTCTCTCCCAACTCTCCTCATTTATCAACTCCTCCTCCTCCTTCTTCTCACCCTAACAGTCTGCCTTCCAAAAGTTCCACTCCACTGCCACCTCACTCCTATGGATCACTGATCCATCTTGGATAGCATGGTCAAGGGTCTCATCACCTCCACTATTTTTGTAGACCGGGCTAAGGCGTTCAATATGGTCTTTACTGCTCTCCTGCTAGATAAGCTCTCCACTGCCAGGCTATCTGCCAAAGCTACCAGCTGGTTTCACTCCTACCTGGCAGGCCAATCCGAATCCATCAGAATCGTTGGATCCACTTCATCCTCCCTCCCAATTACGACAGGAGTCCCCCAGGGCTCTGTCCTCAGCCCAATCCTATTTTCCATTTTCCTAAACAACCTGCCCCCCACCTACCCTCTCACTTCCATTCATGTGTATGCGGATGACATGGTCTTGTATTCCTCTGGACCCTCTGCTGCTGATGTAGTGACCAAGTTGCAGCAGGATTTCAACCAAGTCCAGCTCTGGTTTTGCACTAATCAGTTATTCCTAAACACCAAGAAGAAAGTCTCCATATAACCTTCAGCATGAGGCAGAGACTCTCTTGGCTTAAAACCATCCCTTCATTCCACACCCTGGATGAGACTATGGTGGAGGCTTGCCCCTCTTTTAGGTATCTCAGGGTCTGGCTGGACCAGCATCTCAACTTCTCTGAACACATTGATGCCATCTACAAAAAACTCCATCCCAAACTGAGTGCTCTCTACTGCAATCATGAATGCAGCCCCCTGCCTACTTGCAGGGCACTTGTGCAGAAAATGATTCTCCCTATCTTCAACTATGGGGATGTAGTTTACAGTGCCACTCCCAAGTCTAACCTAGCCAGACTGGACCCTCTTTTCCACTCTTTCTGCAGATTCACCACTGACAGTCCATTGTCCTCACACCACTGTGACCACTATCGGTCTCTAAGTCTGCCCTTGCTCCAAGACCGCCAGCAAGCACACTGCACCAAGCTCACAGCCAAGCACTGGTCCCAGTCCTTTCCTCTGTACCTCAAGTCAGTACACTGTGCCTATACTCCTCCTGCTTACTGTTGTGTTTGGTGGCCAAAAATAAGTACTTTAAACACATCAGGGTCTGGGTAGAAAGAAAAACATGCACCACTGAAATTTAGTCCTTCTCTGTTTACTTCTATTCAGTACAGACACAGGGGGAGCACTGATTTCAGCACTCAGGAAAGACTCACACAGGAAGAGTTACAGTAAATGCATTCCTTAAAGCTGTAGGCCGAGATATTCAAACTGCACCCAAAAAGTGCGCAATAGCAGGAGCAAGTGCAAGTCCATTGCACCCATGCGCAAGAGGCGCGGTATTCAAAAACTGAGCTGGCCAAGATCGCTACAGCTGACGCTGAATATTGCACCACCTCACCATAGCGTAACTAGGGAGGGGAAGCTGAGCATATCTGATGCGCCATGGCGCAACAAGGGATGTTCAGCTGAGCAGTCAGAGGTGCCATAGCGCAACCAGGGATGCCCCCAGTAGCAGGGCAGCAATGCAACTGCACAACCAGGATGGAGGACCCCCACCCATGCCACAGATGGGTAGAGAAACACACAGCAGAACAGACATCATCCCCCCACACTCCATGCACTGCACAACTGGGGGAGGGCTGGAATAATCACTGGCCCATGGAGACAAGCAACCAACCCACAGCTGGGCCATGGTGCCCCATCACACCCCCTGGCAAGCTGTGACCGGCACACAAGGAGGGCCGACCATCCCGTGCCACACTCCCTCCCAATGCAGAACACACCCTGCACCGTGACCCCCAGACACCCTGCCCAGGAGCAGCATTCACCACTGCAGGATACCCTATGCATGCCACCACCCCCACTGTGACAATGCAACTCTGTGCACCACAGAATCATGCAAGGTAGCCCCACCATGAGCACCCATCAGCGGGTGGCAGCACACAGTGATGCAATAACGGCAAACACAGTACCACCACGCACACCCCCCCGAGGTACAGCTGAGAGACCGAGCATGCATCAGCAGACAAGGTACCCTGCATGTGACAGGGCATGCCTTGGACCCCACCACCAGTGGTACAGCACCTTGCACACCCTCCCAAGGACACACCCCGACCCAGCACTGGCCACAACAGCCAGCGCAGGCACCCACAGTGGTGCGTGGAAGCATGCATTACACCGGATGCAACACAGTGCATGGACAAACACCCACCCATACCCAAGGGCACAACAACACAGGAACACAGTAGCAGGGCAACCAAGCCCCCAGCGTGGGCCCATGAAAACTGTGCATACACAGCCAGCAGACCTCCAGGGCACAGGAGTGCCAGCCACCCTGCGCAGGCACTGTGGACCTGTACATCACCATCATTTGCCCGGAGAACAAGTCACAGACAGTGGTGCATATCCCCTGCAACACACACAAGCTACAGCATGGAGGTGGGACAACAACCACAGAGGCCACAGTGTCACCCGAGGCAGACATGCACCACACCAGTGACAGCGGGCAATCCAGCATTGTGACAGGTACAGTGGCTGCCCTGCATGGACAGCCACCACTGACATGCCAGCAGACCGTGCAGGTCACAGACATGCAAGGGTGTCAGCTGCACAGGCCATGGACGGGCTGACAGTTGTGCCATGGACACAGAACATGCACCATGGACCACTGCACACAGTCATCCAGTGCACAGGGAACAACACACACACCACAGACACTGACTGATAGCTACTCCCACACAATAGTCACTTCCCCACAGACACACACACATACCCATGACTGCACCACCCCTGACGCCATGCACACCACTGCAGCTGAGCACCTATAGCCCGCTGCAAATCAGAGATCACCACAGTATTCATATCAAAAGAATTGTAATCAAAATATCAAACAAAACTATTTACAACTATGTAAATTTGTGGAAGAATACAAACAAGGTGTGAGTGGGTAAGGGGCAGGGGTGAACAAATGGGACAGGAAAGGAGGGGTGTGAGGGTGGGTCCCGGAGGGGTAGAGGAAATCAGGAGCATATAGATGTTCAGTGGGAGCCCCACTCTCCGCTCCACCTGCTCTGCCTCCCATGTCTCCGCCGGACCCCTAGCCGCTCAATCCTTTGCAGGATGTCCAATGATGCCCTCGCCACGGTCAGTATCTCCTGCAGTGCCTCCCGGATTGCCTGCATCTGGCAAACACCTAGGACAAGGGAGCACAGTCAATAGGTGTGAATGCACAGCCCCATACAGCCCATCCACTGTGCATGGCATACGGCCATGGGACATGCCTCTGTGATGGTGTGTGACCACCCACAGTGATCATGTCCAGAAGACCTGCCCACCCAGGTGCATACAGCCATGCGGACTGCTGCACACACCCACTGGTCAAGTCCTGCACATCACCACCGTGGCTGTTTAGTGACATGGCTATGTGGTGCAAAGGCAGTGGCACAGCCATGTACCTGGTGCACGCATGGACCACCATTGATGCATTCCCAGACATGCAGTGCCACTGGACAGTGCTGACTAACAAGTTGCGTGCATGGCAGTGGTGTCAATGGATGGTGGCCATGCCCCGCTGCCCGCCGTTACACAGCATGCAATAGTAATTATGGAGGTATAGCACTCACCATCATCAGGCCGGTCCCTCTGGCGCTGTGGACCTTCGCCCCTCCTAATGGCCCTGTCTTTCTGCTGGCGCCTCTGCTCCCTGGCCAGCCATCTCTCTTCTGGCCCTAAGGTGCAAACATGGAGAAAGGAACATCAGTACAATCCTGTAGCAAAGTCCCCCTGCCCCCATGTGTGTGCAATCCCACCCAGCCAGACCCACGCACCCCACACCCTGATAACATCACCACAGCCAACACCGGATGGTCCCTCCCTCATGTTCCAGACACAAGCAACTGTGATACCCATATGGAAGATAAAAGTGTGTGGATGTTACACCTACCTGGCTGTGGCACCATGCCCCTCCTGACATGTGCCCACAGGTGGGCAAGCAGGTCTGGGTCCCTCCACCTCAGGTCCCCATACCTGTGGTGGCACCGCTCCACCATCCGCCCCATTCCTGTGGCCTCCTCCAGGGTGTTGGCCACCTCTTACCACACCTGGCTCCTGGACCTGTCCAAGGGTGCCTCCCAAAACAGTGGGCCATAAAGTGGCTCAACAATGGCAATCAGGTTTGCCATTTCGATCTGGCTCCTCTGGGCAGCTCTCCTCCGCACCATGTCTGTTGCTCAGTAGGTTCAAATTGGCGCTCTGCAGCATGGTTCCACCACGTGCAGATGCTGTGTGGTACAGTGCTGACATTCCCTATCACGCTGTCACTGAACTGAACGATAGTGGTGCACCCATGCCTGACGCATGGTGCCTAGGGGGCAAAGGTCGGGTACAGGGTCAAGGGTCTCTGGTGCACGGACAGGCACAGCGTGTTTTGAACCCAATGCATGTAGCACGATTGGGTGCCTGTGTGCTACCTCCAGTAGTGGTCTCCCGCGCTGTTGCCCCAGTGCGCCTACGATGCTCCAGTGCCACAGTGCCATATAGGTGAACATCGCTGTAGCGCCACTGGCACAATGGTGGCCATGCCCTGCATTGCCTCCCACGCACAGCAAGTCAGCAGCGCAGCAGACACCTGTGTCAGCAACCCGGGCATGCGCAGTTAGGTGTATAGTGCGCATGTCACAGAGCTGCACCCTTGGCTCAGCACGTTCAACACAATTGTGCAAAGCGCAACAGCGTGATATTCAGCTGTCATATGCAAATCAGCTAATCAGCCATTCAATGGCCCAGCACTGCAGTTTGCATCCACTTAAAGTTGTGCCTCACCTCATTTGCATGGGTAGCGCTATAAGAGTGTGGCATTGGGCTGCACTGGCCATAGTCGGTTACTGCAGTCTATTGGTGAGTTGCATGCTGTTTGGGAGTGTGGACTGTGGATTTTGGGACATGCATGGGACTGCACAGTCACAGGTAACAACTTTCATTCTCACAGGCTAAATCATGACCGAGCAAGTTGTGGGAGAGGAGGAACAGAGTGGTGGGAGGAGGAGGAGGCCTAATTTCACCAAGGCCGAGACGGATGCCCTCTTTGAGGCCTACCTGGATCTGGAGCCGCTTCTCAGCGAATGGCAGGGAACACCACAGGCCTGTGCTGCTGCATGGGAGGATGTGGCGTTTGCAATGAACTTGCATGGCAGCCACCAGTGCTCTGTGCAGGAGTGCAAGAAGAAGATGGGCACAGACAGGAGGAGGATAAAGGAGAAGGTGGCTGCCATCAAGGTAGCACAAGTTGCAACAGGTGGGGGACAGCCGGAGGTGCTACACCTGACCCCACAGGAGGAGAAGGTTGCTGGCAGCATGCAGCATTGTGCCATTGAGGGTGTTCTGAGTGGTGCCTTCCAGATGGGTGGTAGCCCGTCACTGCATGGTAGGTCATGGTTTGTCTATTGGGGGGACAGGGTAGGTCACATGCAGTAACACGACTTTGTTTTCTCTTACAGCTCCTGAGCATCTGCATGGGTCAGCGGTGGTGGGCCCGTCCACTGAGGCCAGTCAGATGGAGATGGAGGAGGGCCCATCCACCTCCACAGGTATACACAGCTCAGTGCGACAGTGGGCCAGCCTGGCTGTCCAGACTGATGTTGTTGGAACAGGTGCAGAGGAGGCCCTGCCAGTGTCCCAGCATGCTGGCATCCACGGTGAATGCCTGTGTCTGCCTGTCAATGGTCTGGTGCCAGGTCCGTCACTGATGATGATGTCGCTAACGCCATGGGCAGTGACACGTGTGTGCCACGGGATGGTCACACAGCAGGTAACATTGTGGCCATGGCTGTGGGTGGTGCTGCCATGGAGGCCTGCGTGTCATCACAGTCCCAGCCTGTGTCTGTCAGCACCAGTGGAGCAGCACTGGTGTGTGCATAGGACAGTGGGACTGTTGCAGCCACTGCGGCAGAACCAGTGAGCCCTGTGGAGTGGCAGCCAGAGGGGCAGTATCAGCAGTCGGGCAATGGGCTTGGGGGTACAGTGTCAGGGGGCGGCGTCAGTGCACCACCTGTGGACATGCCCAGACCTGGTCCTGGTGTGCAGCGCCCACCCTCAAGGGGTGCTGAGCATCAGGGCCGCGCCCACCCTGAGGGACAGGATGCCGAGGAGGCAGATGACCTCTTGGATGAGCATACCCGCATACTGCAAACATCAGTCAACCAGCAGATGCGGCTTGTGACATCGGTGGATGAACTGCATGCGGCTCTGGGGTGGGCAGAGGAGCATCACAGCAGAGACATCACTCTGATCCTGGCAGGGATGGACCGGTTGCGGGAGGATGTGACCGCTGCCATTGACAGGCAGACACAGGCATTCACTGCTGTCATGGCCACAATGGGCACACAGTTATTTGCCCATGCGTCGCAAACACCATACAGTGCAATGTCCACCCCCCATTCCCAGTGTCATGTGACACCATCCTTGTCAACACCAGGTTCAGCTGTGGGCATCCTGAGCACGCCTGGCGCAGGCATGTTTGGTGTGTTGCAGACCGCTGCCCAAGCACGGTCGCGTTCACGCAGTGGAACCCCTGGGGGACCATCTGTGCCACCCCATGAGGCCAGTGGTCAGCCTGTCAGCAATGGCGGGTCTCGGTGGGGCCGTCCACGCATCCGTGGTGGCCGGGGCACTATGGCGCATGACTGATCTGTCTCCCAATGTGGCTACTGTCTGGTGCTGCCTTGTGTGCATTGTGTCATTCAGTGGGCAATGCACAGGTGGGTACCCGGCCCTGCATGCAGACACACAGTCCATCTGCACACCCTCCTGGCTGCTGTCCACAGTTGCATGTGCATGATGATGCCTTCATTGCACTGTACACCAATGTGCAATGGTGCTCAGCATCTGACACATGCACAATGACAGACAGTGAGTGTGGTGGTCTGTGGACATGTGTGTGGCTAGGGATGGCGTTCTGGGTTGGTGTGCCTCCTACCCTTTGTGCATGTCTGATGCATTGTATGCATATGTGTGTGTGTGTGTGTGTGTGTGTCCATGTGGCATGTTAGACCTCACCCATCCCTGGTTGTGTGTGTGTGGTTCCATGCCCGGCCAGTTCTCTTGATGGCTTGCCCCCCTGGTGTGTGTTCATGCATGTTTGTCTGTTGTGCCTTAGCCACTGTTGGTTGCACATGGCCCCATGACTTACCTGGGTTGGCTGAAGTGCTCCTCCATGATGGTGTCCCGGTGCAGCTGTGCCAGATGGAGCAGTTGGGGGTCCCATCGCCCAAGGGGGGGCTGCCCATCACCATTGTCACCGGCGTCCTCATCATACCCATTGCTGTCCTCTTCAACCTGTATGGCTATCCCACATTCATTGGTCATGTTGTTCAGGGTGCAACAGGCCAGAAATAGCCCGCAGGCCTTTGAGGGGCTGTACTGTAGAGCACTGCCGGAGGTGTCCAGGCAACAGAAATGTGTCTTCAGCATCCCGAACACCCGCTCGATGACATTACATGTGGTGGTGTGTGCCTCATTGTAGCATTGCTGTGATAGGGTCGCGGACCACTGGTAGGGTATGAGCAGCCAGGGACGGAGTGGGTATCCACTGTCACCTGTGTGTAGAGGGTGGAGGTTAGTTTGGTGATCAGCATCACCCTGCACCAGGCCATGTAGGCCACTAACCGTGTCACCTCTGACCATGCCTACCCAGGCCCTATGATTGTCCATGTGGTTTGCATACTCACCCACTAGGTGGCCAGTAGGGATATGCCCACTCTTGAATCTGTGGCACAGTGCCGACTGGTGCCAGATGAAGGCATCATGTGCTCTCCCAGGGTGCATGACACATACATTGATTATGCGCCCCAGGCATCACACACCACCTGGCAGCTGATGCTGGCATAGCCCTTGCAATTTATATATGCGGCCCCCTCGGGGCCAGATGGTGTGTGGATGGCCACATGGGTGCAGTCTATTGCCCCAGCATGCCAGGTATACATGCTATCCTGTGGAACTCCTGTATGTTTGCTGTGCACTCCGCTGGTGTGCTGGGGAAATGGATGTACTCCACAGCATGTGGCAGTAGTGCGCTGAGGAATGGGGTGAGGTGGCATAACGTGGCTGACTGGGTTATGCCTGTGGTGTCCCCAGTTGGTCTCTGGAAGGTACCCGTGGTGAGCAAGCACATGCAAGCTGTCACTTTTGTCTCCATTGACAGAGCATGACTCCGTCGTGTGGGTGCCCTGCATCACATCACTGCACAGCTCACAGAGCTGCCTCAGAATTGCCCAGTTCAGGCAGTACCAGCCCACAATCTCCATATCACTATACAGCTCGAAGCTGGTGCGGGCTGGGTATTGCCTGTTGGGGGCATACCACTGATGGGCCCTTCCACGGCCATGCCCCCCTGCTGCCCACCTTCTCACCCCCCTCATTACTGCCTCCATCTGGATGGTGGCACTGGCCATGTTCCTGGCTTGTGTTCACCCCCCCTGGCAGCTGTTTCTGTATTCCCCCTATTGTCCTGGCTGCTACTTCCCCTGCACTGGGAACACCTGACTCTGCTGGCCTCACTGCTGTGTAGCAAGTACTTCCCCCTTCTGCACTGTGGCTCCCCACACCTTCCCCTGAGCCTGTGAGTTCCAGGTGCCCTTTCCCTGGCCTGCCCTGTGTGTCCCTGCTGCCCAGTTTGTCTTGCTAGTGTTCAGCCTCATGTGCCTTCCCTGTAGCGTTCTTGCGCCTCTCCCTTGCTCCCTTTTATTTTGGCTCATTTCTGCTATGGCGCAACTTCTTCCACTGGCTCCCCTATTGAGCATGGCACATGTTGAATATCACACTGCGCCATTTATGCATGGTTGCTCCTCTTTCAGTTGTGCATACATTCATTATCATTGCGCTGTTGTTCAGCATGATTTGGGAGGGCGCAACTGCCTCCTGCTGAGTATCGCAGAATGGTACATTTTCAGACTTTCGAAGGAGCAACCCGATTGCGCATGGCTCAACTCTTTTGAATATCTGTCCCATACTGTCTAACATTTCTTAAAGCTGTACTACATGTAACAATCCTTCCTGACTTAGGTAGAAAGTACTTAAGTCAATAATTCAGAAAATGGTATGAAACTGCAATGTCCCTTTTAGTTAGTCTATGTTTACAGTTTACAGTTTTACAGTTTATTGGATTCAGAAATACCTTTGATTCAAAGACTCCTTTACAAAGGTTCCACCTTACAGAATTAGGTACAGACAAACATTACAGATGATTCAACTGTGATACAGTTCAGCTTTGTCACAAGGAACAGCGAAGGCTAACATTCAGGTGCTAGGGCTAAATAGTACAGGTCTTACGAAATACAGGTTGAACTCAGATATGAATGTACACCTGACAAACTCAGGTTAGGCTCAAAAGCAAAGCAGGGGGGTGGAGGGAAATCAGGGCAGTGGCCATTGCCGGTGGAGAAGTGGGGAGGGGAGAGGGCAGAGTTCAGTGGCATTCACAGGTATTAGAGGACTGGAGGTGGTCCCTAAGATGGGTTTTGAGTTAAGATGGGTTTTGTCATTAGGCTATATCTCTACAAGTCCATTCTCTTTGATGGACATCTTGTACATCCTGACCGACGTAGTAGGACTGGAGGCTGTTGTTCTGGAATCTGATTAGCATCAGCACATCTTGTCTCAGTTGCTGTGGTTCCACCATCTCTTCCTTGTTCTGGAAGTAATAATGCTGGATAACTACCCAGACTCTCCTCTGGTTAGTCAATCGAACAGTATAGACAACATTTCCAAACTTTTTTTCTACCATGCCTCCTATCCATCTCTTCAGGCCTACATACATCCTGACCCACACAAGATCATTGGGTTTGAAGGATCTAGTCTTAGGAAGCATTTCAGTTACTGACTTATAGCCTAGAGGGTGAAGAAGGTCCAACTGGGTTTGAATCTGACGTCCAAAAAACAGGTCTGCAGGTGATATTCCTGTGACACAATGTGGTGTTGTTCGATACCTTGCAAGAAAGTGCAAAAGGTCTATTTGTATTGCCATTGGTGTAGTAGGATTAGCTTTGTCCATACTCTTTTTAAAAGTCTGAACCAGGCATTCTGCTTCGCCATTTGAACTTGGATGGTAGGGAGGTGAGAAAATATGGTGGATACCATGTTGCCGGCAAAATGCTTGGAATTCAACAGACATGAACTGTGTTCCATTATCTGAGACAATCACTTGTGGAAAACTATGGGTAGCAAAGATAAATGTCAACACTTTGATGGTACTCTCAGTAGATGTTGAAGACATTTGATGAATTTCTGGTCATTTACTATAAGCATCATTTAAGAGTAACCACATGGAATTTAAATAAGGTCCTGCAAAATCAATATGCAACCTTTGCCAAGGTTTTTCAGGTTGTTCCCAATGGTGAACTAGAGCTCTTGCCAGATTTCTCATTGATACAGCACAACCTTCACATCTTTGCACAAGCTGGTATGTGTCTCTGTCAATGGAAGGCCACCATACGTGAAGTCTGGCTAGGGATTTCATTTTAGCAATGCCTGGATGACCCACATGCAAGAGAGTCAACACATCTGAGTGATAACATTGGGGTACTATGACACGCAATCCCCATAGAAGACACCCCTCAGCAATGGACAACTGCTGTCTCTTTGTATAGTAAGGCTGTAGTTCAGTCAAACAAGTACTGCCTTGTGGCCAACCCTTGAGTGTATTATGACACACTTGTTTCAAAACATCGTCTTGACTAGTCACTTTTGCAATGTCCTTGGCTAGTACTGGAAGCTGATCTAACTGTAGTAGCTCCATTGCACACACAACAGTACAGGCCTCCATATCTTTGAATTGCACTGGAAAACTATCTGGCCCCATCTGGCATACTAATGGTTCCTCTTTAAGTCCCACATCAAACTCTATTTTTCTTGATATTGGTAACCTCGACAAGGCATCTGCATTTCCATACTGGAGAGTTGGTTGGTATGTAACCTTGATATTATAGGCAGACAAAATGAATGCCCATCATTGAAGTCTGCTAGTGGCTGGCTCTGGAATTCCTTTTTCTGGATTGAAAATTGTCACTAGTGGCGTATGATCTGTCTTCAGGTGAAACTTGTGACCTTGCAAGTATTGGCAGAATTTCTGGACTCCAAACACAATCACTAATGCTGCTCTCTGAATCTGGGCATAATTCCTTTCAGCTGCAGTGAGTTTGTGTGAAGCATGGGCTATCAGCTTTTCCACTCTTTCTGGATCTGTATGGAAAAGGACCCACAGGACTAGCATCACAGGCCAATGTGATAGGAAAGCTGGGCCATAATGAGTTAAATTATTCACATCAGTTAGAGAGAGCCTGATGGCTTGAACTGCCTCACTCTGGCCCTTGGTCCACTTCCACAGAGTACCCTTATGTAACAGTTCATTTAGGATAGAACATTTAGTAGCTAAGCCAGGTATGAAACAATCATAGTAGTGCACCATACCCAAGAATGAGTGCAACTCTGAAACATTCTGTGGTTCAGACATGTGCACAATGGCTTCCACCTTTTCATTATTTAGATGAATTCCATCTTTGTCAATAGTGTGACCTAAATACTTGACACTTGGTTGACAAAATTGGCATTTTTCTCTCCTGAGTCTGAATCCACTTTGTTGCAATCTCTCTAAAGTCTTTTGTAAGTTAAGTAAATGTCCTGCTTCTGTCTTGCCCATGACAATGATGTCATCCAACTAACAAGCAACACCTGGTATATCACCCACCATTTGCTCAATCACTTTTTGAAAAATATGCAGTGCGAGCTAAGGCCCATTTGTTCTTGTACAGTCCTTGGAGTGTATTAATCACTACCAATTTATGAGAGTCTGTATCCAGCTCCACTTGAAGGTATGCATCAGCGAGGTCCAGTTTAGAGAACCCCACACTACCATTCAGACTGTGAAAAAGTTCCTCTGGTAAGGGTAAAGGATATATATCTGTGCTAAGTACTGGATTTTGTGCCACCTTAAAATCTCCACATATCTGAACCTTACCACCTGATTTAGATACCTCCACAATTGGAGTAGCTCAATCTGAACTTGAAACCTTTTCCAGCACACCTGCTTTTTCCAGTCTGTCCAATTCTTCCCCAACCACCAGTTTTAAGGCAAAATAAAGTTTCCATGGTTTACAAAACTTAGGAACTGCATTTGGCTTTGTAACTAGCTTAGCTTTAGCTGTTGCGTAACATCCCAGGCCTTTCCACCATTCTGGATACAAGTCTAAAATCTCCCCAAGCTTGGGTGGGTTACTGCTTTGTGGTACCTGGACAGCAGCAAGTAGGCCAACATCTGATGGATCAATATGAATGCTTAGAAGAACCTGAGCATCTCTGCCCAAAATTCTGACACCCTTTTTTGAAACCAGAAAAGTTAAAGGTGTACTAGGAGAATCAGTCCTGCATACTAAAGTGGTAAATGAGCCTAGTGGCTGAATTGGTTGCCCTTCAAATGCACACAGCAACTTATTACAAGGAGACAAGGTGGCTTATCCTGATTAGACCATGTCTGATGGTTAATAAAAGTAACTGGGGAAGCAGAGACTACCATTAAATGCACCTGATGCCTCAGTTGTGCAATTGAAGTAACACATAGAAAGAAGGAACATCTTTAGTCTGCATTTGTGGCACACTAGGAACCACTGTACTGTCTGTGCTCTCTGAACTGATCACTGTAGTTCTCCTGCTCCTGAAAACTTTAGCAATATGACCCTGACATTTAGAGGCATAACACTGAACTTCTCTGAATTTGCACTGGTCCCTGCTATGCTGAGAAGACCAACATGATGCACATTTCTACTGGTCATGCAGTCTGGGTGGAGTGGTTGAATATTTCTTTGAAAACAGTGGCTTAGACATAGGTTTGAGATGTTTCAATTTGGGTTTACTGCAGTTACTTGTACCTCATTTTTAGTGTACGTCTTAGCATGTGCATCATTTTCTGCAGCCTCATACATTAGTGCCATCTGTAAAAGTTCATCAGCAAACTTCTTGACACTTACAGAAAGTAATTGCTAATACAATGTTCATTATTCAACCCCATAACAAACGTATTAGCTAAATTAGATTCAAGATGCTCCCTGCTCCACTTACATGTGAGAGCTAAGTGCTTGATTGCAGCCAAATAAGATTGTAATGAATGACCTGGTTTCTGCTGGTAACTGTAAAATTTATAACATTCAGCCCTTGGGAAAGTTGTTAAACTGTATTGTGCATTCAATTTAGCCTTTAGCTCTTGATATGACAGCTCCTCTGGACAGTCCGGTGCACACAGACTGCATGAAAGTTTGAAGATTTCACTTCCCAAGAAAGTATAAAAAGCAGCTCAATTAATTATATCCTTTTGCTCAACATTTGCAGATTTTATGGCAGGATTAAGTAATAACCACTGATCAAACCATCTAGACTGTGTATCCCAGTCTGTTCCTGTAAAAATCTCAAAGCTGGCTGAAGTTTCCATGCTATAGCACAGTTCCAAATTGCTTACCTGCCTCCAATGCAGAAGGTCAGAAAATGGTATAATTCAGTAAGCTGGAGCTATGAACATTTCCACCATCCATTGTCACCAGTTTGTTGTGTTTGGTGGCCAACAATAAGTACCTTAAACACATGAGGGTCTGGGTAGAAAGAAAAACACTCACCACAGAAATTTAGGCCTTCTCTGTTTACTTCTATTCAGAACAGACACGGGGGGAACACTGATCTCAATACATAAGAAAGGATCACACAGGAAAAGTTACAGTAAATGCATTTCTTAAAGCTGTACTGTCTAACATTTCTTAAAGCTGTACTACACATAGCACTTACTCCCTGAAATATGCTGACACCCGCCTCCTATCAGTTCCATGAATGTCTTCATTGGAGGGACAAGTTGCCTTCAGACACCACATGCCCAAATTGTGGAACTCCCTCGCTGCAAGCACCCAGCTGATGGCCCCCTCCCAGAACCTTAGCCATGTGATAAATTAATTCTTCTCTATACCATGTGTGTGTGGCTAGAAGTCCCTATAAACAGGTCATCACTCCAGCCTTGCACCAGCAACTGTTCAAGGAGACACTGATACTGTTCCTGGCTTGTCCCTGTACGGTTTGTTATTTCAAGTGCTGCTTTGCTATGTATTTAATTAATGTATGTAAAAATTAACTTATTTCTGCTTAGCCATGTTTTGTATATAGCACCATATATTGTGTTCCAATTTTGTTCCTCATGTGCTATATGTCTGTCACTGTATTTTTCCCTCCCCCAGGATGTACCTGGAATCAAGCAGTACTTAGTTCAGTGTGCCTTCCTGGTAAAATGTTTCAATAAATAAATAATAAATATTAATTACTGTGTTGTAGCTTACATGTTGCAGGTGCTGTTGATATGTACCTGCTGTGGATTACCAGGGAAGTGGATTGAGGAAGCGGTGGATGAGGCCTACCTGGACTTCAGCAAGGCCTTCAACACCATTCCACATAACAGGCTTGTAAACAATCTAGGCAGCCTAGGAATGGGTTCCAAGGTGGTAAACTGTGTTAGAAATTGGTTGAGGGATAGAACACACAGGGCAGTGGTAAATGGAGCTCAATCCTAGGAAAGGAGGTTGACGAGGGTGCCACAGTTCTGGAGCCTATCATATTTAATATCTTCATAAGTTACATTGCAAAGGGTCGGGAAGGAAAGATATGCCTCTTTGCAGATGCCACTAAGATCTGCAACATGGTAGACACCCTATGAGGGGTAGGAAAAATGAGGAGGAACCTAGGTAAACTATAGGAATGGTCAGAGTGTGACAGCGAAGATGCAATGAAAAAAAGTGTAAAATCATGCATTTGGGGCACAGGGAACCCAGGGGAGTCTTACAAGATGGGGGGGATACGGACGCCCACCAAACAGGAAAGGGGTGTAGGGGTAATCATATCAGATGAACTAAAGGCAACCAAACAATGTGCCAAAGCTGTGAGGAGAGCCAGAGGGATACTGGGGTGAACAGGGAGAGGTATCACCAGCAGACAACAGGCGTGGTGATGGCAGTGTACAAATCATCGGTGGTACATAGACAGGGTGGAGGCAGTTCAGAGAAGGGCAACAAAAATGGTGCAGGGTCCGCACCAAAAGTCATATGAGGAGAGACAGAAGGACCTCAATATGTATACTCTGGGGGAGAGGAGAAAGAGAGGGGGATATGATAGAGACCTTCAGATATTTTAAGGGCATAAACAAGGTACTGGAGGGTAGCATTTTTCAGAAAAAGAGATGTTCTAGAACAAGGGAACATGACATGAATCTGGAAGGGGGTATACTAAGGAGTAACGTGATAAAGTATTTCTTCATGGAAAGGGTGGTGGATGCATGGAACAGCCTCCCAGTGGAGATGGTGGGGGCTAATTTGATAGGGGAATTCAAAATTGCATGGGATAGTGTGGGAGGATCCCGCTCCCAAAGCTTTTGTAGCTCTACCTAGTTGGAGTTTCCTTTATGTATCTCTCCTAAATGTATGTCTTTTATTGTTAAAATGTTCATTATACATGGATTGGCCACACATGTTTTATGTCAGTCTGTCTTGTTTATTTGTCTTGTATCCCCCCTGCCCCCCCCCAGGCAGAGCTGTGTTAAAATAAAAGACAATATAAAAACAACCCTGAGCTTATAGGCTATATATGGGGCTTAAAACAAGCATAAGATTCCCCTTCAATAGTAAGATAAGAGACTATGGTAAGATTATGTTGAAATGGTAGATTATCTGTATTCATTTTAAAGACCCTTCTTTTAAACATGTAATTTCTTGCAGTGTGGATGCAAACAAAATTAGGAACCCTCTTTCTCTCTACATTTTGTTGTAAACAAAGTTGGGCAAATATGTAAAGGAGCACTCTTAAGTCTTCCTGACTGACTGGAAGTCATAGAAAGTACTAGGGGTTAACACTAGGTTTATTTTAGCTAAAGTTCAAAATGTACCTGAACAAATAAGAGCTCTGGGAGTTTCTGTGTTGTCCTGCTGCAGGTAGCACTCTAACAGCCAGCCGGCAATGATTTTCCCAGATTTATGCTGAACCTAACTGTGGGAGGGACAAACAGACAGCTTCCTTAGTGATCTTTGTTATTCTAGAAATAAAACAGGTTCTGTTCATATATATTTTTTTTTTTTAGTTGTTGTTTAACCAGGTATAGCACACTAAGCTGAAAGCTTTTTTACAGGAGCGACCTGGGAGCACAATACTTAGTATCATTAAATGTGTTGTGATTCAATTTATATTAAAAAAAATTATCTTCTAAATAAACAAAGTAAACAGTGTGTGTTCTGTAACACCCCCCGATTGACAGGTATTATGAGACAATCTTAGCCTCTGAAAGATCCAAGCCTAGTCAGATCAGATTCAGTTGGAGTGTTGAGAGGGACAACACTCAGTGGGATTAGTGCTTTCTAGTCAAAGTGATTTTTTTTGTTCCTTCTGGAAAATTATTATGATGCTGCAGTTAAACTTTCTTTAGTTGCAGTTTATTTTCTTTGTTTTTTTTCTTTGTTTTGTTAAAACCAGTCCATTTAATTTTGTTCTGTAAAAAATTAAAGAAGATTACTTTGTTGGAATCTGACATTGGTTTATGTGTCCTTCTGTACCCACACTGAATCTTTTACATATGGTGTCAGAAGCAGGATACAGAGGTACTTGTATTTTCACTGGAAGGATCTGGAAAAGATCTTGATGGATGGCTGATGTCACAGCCCAAAGCGGAGGATAGCAGGTTTCCAGGATCAACTACCACAAGGGCAGCAGCACATGGGATACCATTGTCATCCGGGTTTCCCTGGTGGTGAGAAGAAAAGGAAAACAGCAAACTAAGACGGCAGACCATAGAGAAGTCGAGAAAGAGGAACAGGCTACTGGGGGAGGGATCATTGATGAAGAACCTCTCCAGAAGTTCCAGGATCTCCTCAGGTGGCTCTGTATATGCCAAGTGGAGCTGGAAAGACAGAGGGAGAGGGATAAGAAGGAAAATGAGGCCAGATGGATGGATACTGTATGGGCCATTCAGGCTCTGACTACTCAACAATCCCCTCTTTCCCCGGGTAATGTACAGAAAGATATTAAATTAGTTAAACTATCAGATACTGATGACATAGAAACTTATATAATGACATTCGAAAGAGTGGCCCTAGCATGCATGTGGACAAGGGATCAGTGGGTCATACGGTTAGCTCCCTATTTAACTAGTAAAGCTCAGCTAGAATATAGCCATGGGGACATAAAGTTTGCCAATGGTTATGACCGGGTAAAGTCTGCTATTTTAAAGAGATAAGACATAAATACTGAGACGTGCAGGCAGAGATTTCATTTTTTTTCAAATTTTAGTTTGTTGATACCCCCAGAATGCTTATACCCAACTTAAGGACTTGTATATTAAGTGGTTACAGCCCTCCTCCAAAACAGTGTATCAGATTTTGGAAGCAGTTATTTTAGAACAATTTATCTAGATACTGCCCCCCAATGTTCAACTATGGGTACAAAAGCATCGCCCCCGAGACATCTGATGTAGCCATTCAACTAGCAGAGAAGTATCTTGCCACAAGACCCCATAGGTAAAAAGGGATGGTAACCTCTACAACCCATCAAACACTGGTAAGACCTACTGTTACAGGGGTAGTAATCATAATGTTGGGGTCAGACCATCTCCAAAGACAGCAAGGGTGTACAATCCAGACATAATGTGCCATGACTGCAAGGGAAAAGGGCATATAGCCAGGTTTTGCCCTAAAAAGAAGAGTGAAGTAACACACTTGGCATTGGCCAATTAGGGGCAATATACAGTTCCAGTAATTTTGGATGGAAAAATTGTTCAAGGACTGCTGGATTCTGGGAGCAGGCAGGCATTGGTACAAAGCAATGTTCTGAACAACTTACTCAGAATAGGAGGACCAACAACAGAGGTTACCTACATACATGGGGACATACATCATTACCCATTGCAGGAAGTGATGATGACTGTGAAAGGCCAAACTCAACAGGTGCCAGTAGGGGTAGTACTCCACTTACCAGTTCCTATTGTACCTGGACATGACTATCCTGACTTTGAAACATTATTGTCCCCTAATGTATGTGCAATGGTAACCAGGTCTCAAAAAGGAACTTTAGAGCAAGTGTTTCCCTTTGCAAATGAACTACTAGAGACCCCTGGCAAAGACAGAAAAAACAAACAGCAAAGAAGAAGTGAAAAATTATTATGGACTAAAAACAATTGTAAAAATGATGTGCCTGATGTAACAGACCTTGTTTGTAAAAAGGAATTTAAAGATCAACAACAGAATGATGAGACCTTACAACCTTTTTTCCCACAGGGTAGGGATACTGAGGGCATGGTTTCAGGACATAAATATACACTTGATCAAGGGTTGCTGTATAGGTGTTGTACAAATCCTAGAACTGAAGAAGAAGTAAGGCAACTGATGATCCCACAAGTATATAGGGAGCAGTTATTGGAGGTAGCAAATGATATTCCCTTGGCTGGGCACCTAGGCAGAGATAAGACACTAAACCATCTTTTATACCATATATTTTGGCCTGGCATTCACGAGCAAGTAGCCAGATACTGTAACAGCTGCAGTGAATGTCTGAAGGTCACCAAAATAGGTAAGTGAGATAAGGTCCCTCTCCAGCCCCTACCACTGATAACCATACATTTTGACAGGATCGCAATGGACATTGTCGGGCCATTGCCAAAAAGTAAAAAGGGTAACCAATATATACTGGTAGTTAGTGATTATCAATCAATCAATCAATCAATCAAAATCTTTATTTAATCAGGCGAACATCATTGAGCATAGCTCATTTACAAGATGGACCTGAGTGGTCAAGAAGTGCAAGTGTTATTACATTGACAAGGGTATCATATACAGTAATACAATGACATGGGTAACAAAAACAGAAATACAATGACATAAGTGCTAGTATATAACAATATACATATGTACAAGGCATTAACACTTTTAATCTGTCAGACAATAGCAGTTGGCACATCAGAGTTATATATGTAGATTATAGGACCTAGCAGGCCTTTTCAAGGGTGAATCTTGGGACTGGGAACTGAGTTTTCAGCATATAAAAACACGAGCAGAAAAAGGGGGAGTAGATAGGGCAGTGAATTAGGCCTTGTGGAAGCAGTTGCAGAGTTCTGGGAATAGGGTGGTGAATAATCTTTGAAGGATATTAAGGGTGGGAGGTTATTTAGCTTCATGGTTTTGGAGTGAGTTCAAACAATTGCTAGTGAGTGGCTGATAGCAGCCTCCCAAGCTGGGTGCAGGCAAGGGACCTTAAGAATGATAATTTTGCTGATCCTTAGGTTGTATGGCCTAGAAGTGATTTGAGTAAACAGTCCGAGATGTAGGTCGGTAGCTTGCCTGATAAGGCTTTGAAAATCCAAATTGCAGCATTCCTGTTTCTTCTGTGTTGTAATGATGACCAGTTAACTGCCTTATAAAGGGAACAATGGTGGGTGCTGAAGGAAGGTCAGTAATGAATCTGATGGACCTGTGGTATAGGGTGTCCAGTTTATTTAAGAGGGAGTGAACAGTGTCCATACAGAAAGTCAGCATAGTCAATGAGGATAGGAATGAAGCCTGGATTAATCTTTTTGGAGTCTCTGTTGAGGTAGTGCTTTATTCTAAAAAAATAAACCAAGCCTTTGTCTCAGTTTCTTTAGTAGCTCCTCAATATGTACGGAAAAGTCAAGTTTGTTATCAATCCAGACACCAAGATATTTGAAGTTATCAACGTATTTTCCAGCTCTCTCCAAGTAAGGTGGTTAGTTGTAGGGTGGTAGATGATGGGGTAGTGGCAGAGCAACTTTGTGAGAAAAGAGCATAGCTTTTGTTTTTGGCATTTAGAAGTAGTTTTTTATCCAGCAAGTTGTGTTGTAGGATGGAGAATTCAGATTGTAGCAGTTCACAGGCTTTAGACAATGAAGGATTGCTAACATATAGCACAGTATCATCAACAAACAGATGGATGTTTGATTGAGTGAGGTTAGCATCAATATTATTAATATAGATGGCAAGAGGATGGGGCCAAGAATAGAGCCTTCATGATACACCTCTTAGCAGTGGTTTTAAAGTGGATAGGTAGTTTCCATTTTTACCAGTTGTGATCTGTCTGATAGATAGCACTTGAACCAATTGGTGAAGAGAATCCAACCCTATTGGAACCAAGGGAGGTGATCAGTGATTCATGATCCACTGTGTCAAATGCTTTGCTCAAATCAGGAACACAGCACAGGTACTATTCTTCTTATCCATAGCAGTCTGCCAGTCGTTGGTTACTGGCTAGGGCTGAAATGGTGCTGTGCCTTGATCTAAATCCTGATTGTACTGCTGTTTAGGAGGTTATTGTTATCCAGGTAGACCCTTAATTGTGAGTTTACTAACTTTTCGAGCATCTTGACAGAACTGATAGGATGAAATGGGCCTGTAATTATTGAGATCCATGGGATCACCAGATTTGAGTAAAGGAACTACTTGAGCTGTTTTCAAGTGGAGGGAATGGATCCAGTGGTGAGGAAAAGATTGAAGAGATGAGTGAGGGGCAGATAAGACTTGAGATGCAATCTTGAGGAAGTAGGGGTCCAGGGAGTCTGTGCCTGCACTTTTGAAGTATCCAAGTTGGAGAGGAGATCTTCCCTTCTTTCAATGTTATTGGTTGAAAGAGAAGGTTGATATAGCCTTTTGGCCCACGGTGGATTGAAGATTCAAGGAAGATCTCAGGAAGATTTGCAGGTGAAGAGTCAAATGCTAGTCCAGCTGTGGTGAAGTGGTCATTGAAGGTATTTAAATTTCTTGTTTATCCGTAATTTCTGTGTTATTTAGTAGCAGTTTGCAGGTTAAGGCAGGAGTAGAGTTTTGACCCAAGATACCTTTATAGTTCCCAGAGCCTGGTGAGGTTATTATAGAGGCATCGATTCAGCTGTATAATGAGCCACTTTGACAGATCTTATTTAATGTTGTACATGATTTCTTGCTTTTCTGAAATTTAGCCAATCTATGGAGTCCTTAGTTTTCTTGCCTTTTTTCACAGTTTGTCTCTGGATAGCAAGGCTGTTTTAAGATCAGTGGTGAACCAGGGGCAGGACCTTGCTTTAGTTCTGATATTGGTGAATGGTGCATGAATATTTAGAGCATTAGTGATAATGTCCTTTAAGATCTGGAGAGCTATTTCCACTGAGTTTGTAAGGTAGAAATCTTGCCAGTATATTGTGTTACTCAGGTCATGGAGGTAACCTGGTATGTTGAACTTCTTTTTTGACCTTTTGGGGACAAATTCAGCATTATACTACCAGGTACCCTGAAGCTATTCCCTTAAGGTGCGTTACAGCTCCAAAGATAGCTGAAGAGCTGGGTAAAATTTTTAGTTGGGTGGGTATAACACAGAAAATCTTGACTGACCAAGGTAGCTACTTTTGTTCACAAATGTTGAAACATCTTTATCAGACCCTGGGGATAACTACTAAACATACAACACCTTATCATCCCCAAACTGATGGTCTGGTTGAGTGTTTCAACCAGACACAAAAAAAATGCTTTAAAAATATGTACAGCAGGAAGGGAAGGAATGGGATCTTTACCTGCCTTACCTGATGTTTGCTTACCGAGAGGTTTCTCAGTCCTCCACAGGGTTTTTCCCTTTTGAGTTACTTTATGGCTGAAATCCAAGGGGCCATTAGAAGTTATCAAGGAACAATAGGTAGAAGGGGAACAACCAAAAGGAATGGCACCTTCTGAGTACATGTGTCAGTTAAGACAATGGATAATACATTATGTTCAGAAAGCCCACTCATAGAACCAAAAACAACAGGTAAAACAAAAACAGCACTATGACCGGGGACTAAATTTAAAGAATTAAAAGAGGGTGATAAAGTCCTATTATTACTGCTTTCTTCAGACAATAAACTTTTGATGAAGTGGCAGGGACCCTATATGGTATTAAGATAGATGGGTCCTGTCACTTATGAAATTGCCATGCATGCTAAAGTGATTAAAAAGAAAATTTATCATGTCAATTTGCTTAAGCCCTGGTCTGAGAGTCCTCTGCCTTTGTGTGCTTTTATCCATCCAGAAGATCCAGACAGTGCTCTAACTATGGCATATCAGAAACTGGAAAAGCCTGGGGAGTTAAATGAAGTAATTATAAACTCAGATTTAGAACCTCACCAGTTAGCTGAAGTATATACCCTGCTTCATATGTATGAAGCTACATTTTCTGGATTTCAGGGAGGGCTAGAGATATTACCCATCATATTAATGTAATGGCTACAACCCCTATCAGAAAAAAAAGCCTATTGACTACCAGAAAAAATTAGACCTGACGTAATAAAAGAATTAAAACAATGTAAGACCTAGGCATCATTGAGCCATCGAAAAGTGAATGGAATTTTCCCTTGGTAGTGGTAAAAAAAAAGGGAGGAGTCAGGCTGTGTTTAGACTTTAGATGTCTAAATAGTGTGTCCCAGTTTGACAGCTATCCCATGCCTTGGATCGATGATAACTTAAATCATCTAGGAAGCACCCAGTATATTAGTACCCTTGATTTGTCAAAGGGATACTGGCAAATTCCCTTAGATGAGAAAGCAAACGAAAAAAACAGCCTTTAGCACCCCATTAAGGCTGTTTCACTTTACAGTGATGCCTTTTGGCCTTCACAGTGTGCCCACCACTTCCAAAGAGTAATGGATAAAATCCTAGCCTCTCATGGTTCCTACACTGCTGCCAACCCAGATGACGTTATAGTATTTTGCACCTCCTGGAGTGATCACGTGCGCCATCTAGCAGAGGTATTATCAGCCATTTCTGCAGCAGGACTCACTATTAATCAAGCCAAATGTTCTTTGGCCATGCAAAACACTACATATTTCGGTTTTCAGATTGGGCAAGGGAAAATAAAACCTGAAAAAGGTAAAGCTGAAGTAGTAGCCAAGAGTCCTCAACCTTATACAAAGAAAGATGTAAGATCCTTTTTGGGATTTGCAGGTTACTATCGTTGCTTTATTCCCACTTTTTCTACATTAGCAACACCTTTTACTGAACTAACCTGAAAACATAAGCCAGAAAAAGTACACTGGACCCCTGCCTGTGAAGATGCCTTTCAATCTATCAAGGCAAAATTGTGCTCCTCCCCAGTTTTAAAAATGCCATATTTTACTCAACCTTTTATTTTACAGACAGATGCATCCAACAGTGGAATGGGGGTAGTTCTCACACAATAGACACGGGATGAAGAACATCCTATCATTTACATCAGCCGGAAATTACATGCTAGAGAAACCAAATATTCCACTATAGAAAAAGAGTGCCTGGCAATTAGATGGGCAGTGAAAGCACTACAGTTTTATTTATGGGGCACTAAATTTGAAATCTGGACAGATCATAATCCCTTATTCTGGCTTCAGGTTATGAAAGACAAGAACCCCAGAATCATGCACTGGTACCTTACATTACAGCCATATCAGTCCACGATTAAGCACAGAAGAGGTAATGCTTATGGGAACGCAGATTATCTATCTCACTTTGCTGTATAAAGGAAGAGTATTATTATGAAACTGGACTTCAGACCTCGGGGTAAAACAGTATGATTGGCTTTTTGTGGAGTCAAAAATATCATTATGAACTTTGTATTGTGATACAGGGACCCCGAGGTTGAGCCTTAGGAGATGGGTGGGCGATGGCTCCATCTCTCAATTGAGAGATCTGATGTTCCAGTGTGTCTGATGGGAGAAAGCAAACTTCAAATGAAGTAAGATAAAACAAAAAAAAAAATAGGTTTTATCTTAGGTAGGGAGGAATGTGGGAGGATCCCCATCCCTAAACTTTTGTAGCTCTACCTAATGGGTTTTCTTTATGTATCTCTCCTAAATATATGTCTTTTATTGTTAAAATGTTTGTTATACATGGATTGGCCACCCATGTTTTATGTCAGTCTGTCTTGTTAATTTGTCTTGTATCCCGGCAGAGCTGTGTTAACATAAAAGACAATAGAAAAACAACCCTGAGCTTATAGGGTATATATGGGGCTTAAAACAAGCATAAGATTCCTCTTCAATAGTAAGACAAGAGACTATGGTAAAATTATTTTAAAAATGGTAGATTATCTGTATTCATTTTAGCAACCCTTCTTTTAAACATGTAATATCTTGCAGTGTGAATGGAGACAAAATTAGGAGCCCTCTCTCTCTGCATTTTATTGTAAACAAAGTTGGGCAAATACATAAAGGAGCACTCTTAAGTCTTCCTGACTGACTGGAAGTCCTAGAAAGGACTAAGAGTTAACACTGGGCTTATTTTAGCTAAAGTACAAAATGCACCTTAACAAATAAGAACTCTGGGAGTTTCTGTGTTGTCCTGCTGCAGGTAGCACTTTAAGAGCCAGCCGGCCCTGACTTTCCCATATTTATGCTGAACCTAACTGTGGGGTGGGGGGGCAAACAGACAGCATCCTTAGTGATCTTTGTTATTCTAGAAGTAAAATAGGTTCTGTTCATATATTGTACTTAGTATCATTAAATGTGTTGTGATTCAATTTATATTATAAAACTATCTTCTAGATAAACAAAGTAAACAGTGTGTGTTATGTAACACCCCCTGATTGAGAGGTATTATGAGCCAATCTTAGCCTCTGGCTGGCTATATATGTAAAGGTCTAAGTCTAGTCAGATCAGATTCAGTTGGAGTGTTGAGAAGGACAACACTCTGTGGGACTAGTGCTTTCTAGTCAAAGTGATTTTTTTATCCCTTCTGGAAAATTGTTCTGATGCTGCAGTTAAGCTTTCTTTAGTTGCTGTTTATTTTCTTTGTTTTGTCGAAACCAGTCTGCTTAATTTTGTTCTGTAAAAAATAAAAGAAGATTAATTTGTTGGAACCTGACATTGGCTTATGTGTCCATCTGTACCCACAATGAATCTTTCACACATAAGCATAGGGGAACCCTAGCAATAGGAAAGACAATAAAGCTGCAGATCAAGCAGGGTCTGTGGTTTTTGCAGCAGGTAATGAAAATGGGCAGACTGGGTGTGGTCCTTATCTGCCGTCAATTTCTATGTTTCTGTGTTACTATTTGTGGTGCTGTGATACAGTCTTCAAACCCATGTAAGCTATTGTATTAGTTACTAATACTTGATGACCTCAAGGTGCATACTTTCCTGAAGTCTCTCGCTTTATCTACATCCCAGATACTATATTCCCTGTAGAGCCTGGCCCCATTGATTTTCAAATTATGTGATAATAACCCCCACTAAAGAACAAGTTATGCATCATAAAATACATGAAAATACATTAAATATAAGACATTGCATTATCTGTGATGACTTTTCTTTCACTGATACAGACTGTGTGCTCTGCATAATCAGTGCCACATCTGAATATATTGGTGCCTATGCACCATTCAGGTCCGGGTGCATGTGATAGGTGCATACCCAGCCTGCACAGCTCCATACCCACAGACAGGTGTGCAGTGGTTGGCATTCATGAGCAATGGCTACCACAGAGTGCCTCTCTGTAGCCCCACTCCCACTGGCATGCAGGGGATAAACTGAATGACATAGGCAGGGTTCCAATCAGATGCCTGACCTGGTCCATGAGTAGAACCCCTTCTCCACATGCAGCATGGTATTGTGGGATTACATGAGACTCTTATTAGCAAAATGAATGACTTGAGTACCCAAATTGCTAGTCCTAGCCCTGTCTTCCTGACCAGAAGGTTGGGGCAACATGGCATGTTTTATCTTCCTTGCCGCTGTGGCTATTGGGTGTCTTCTGTGGGTGACATGTAGCGGTTTTGCCCGGCTGCCTGTTGCCATATCTTGTGCCCCCCTTTCCCAGCACTTCATGTCATAGTGAATGGTATGGTCAGCAAGCACATCTGCATGCCACTCCCCCAGTCTGTCCATGTGTATAGTTGCACACATGGACAGGGGATTGGATGCAGAATCAATCAGTCGCTCAATTTTCTTTGAGAAAGAAGTTATGTATTTACTGTAACAGTAGATCTTTAGGAGAATCTCTTTCATCAGTCCACATCTTTGAAACATATAGCTGCTAGGACCTGGGACCACATGGAAACATTTGCAAGCAATCAGCTAAGGGCCACCCATGATGACATCAGATGTCAGCGTATACATAAACATGAGTGGCTCCGCCTCTCATCGGTTCCCCACCAGAGATCATGCATTGGGGACCTCCCTCTAGGGAACTGGGAGAGAACTCAGCACTACATGTATCAGGCAAGACAGAGGGCTGGAAAATGTAGAAATAGAGTTGCAGCACCAGAATCCATTGTTTCAGACCCTAAAAGGGGATGGGGGCTCAGACGGCATGGCCTGATGAAAGAGATTCTCTTGATGACCTGCTGTTATGGTAAGTACAAAGCTATTGTTTTTTGAGGATATCTTATTCATCAGGCTACACCTTTGGAATGAGCAAGCAGTACCAAAACTAGCACCCTCTTTCCCAGCGGTGAAAGAAACAAAAAGCTGTGAAGACTTTCTTGCTGTGAAGACTTTATGTAGTCTTTGGTATGATGTTTATAGTACCTGAGTGTTCTGTGTGCATCTTAAGTAAGGAACAAGGCTTCCACTGGATTTGCATGCTCTGGATAATAAACTGGCAGGTAGATGGTTCAATTTAAAGTAAACTCAGACACCACCTTTGGGAGAAACTTAGGACTGATACACAAAGACACCCTGTCTTTCTGGAAAATCAAATAAGGAGGCTTACACATTAGAGCCTGTAGCTCTGAAATCCTGCAAGTAGAAGTGATTGCAACTAAAAATAATGTTTCCCAAGAAAGAAAGCATAAGTCACATATTGTGGCTGGTTCAAAAGTAGCCAAACTCAGCTTCTCCAAAATAAAATTCAAGTCCCAAGCCAAGACAGGGTTATGGATGGGAGTCTTTATGTGTAAAATACCTCTCAAAACTGTACAGGCTAACTCCAGCTGAGCAGCCATATTGCCATCAGTACCCTTACAAAAATGAAATATATTTTAAAATATATATTAACAATATATTTACATATAGTAAAATATATTTAAATCTGCTTGTTTTATAATATATTGTAAAATATTAGAAAACATTTTAAAATTTGCAAATGTAATGCAATGTACTGTAAATATACATGTTATGACTGCTTTAGTATATTATGTATATTGCAAAATATATTGATTAAATTCCAAATATATTGAAATATGGATAGCAAATATCTATAATGTATGGGAGTGCCTTATCATTGTCCAAATTTAACAAGTTTAGGTAGTTGCTATGGTATCGATGGGATGTCAAGAGGTTATTAACTCCTCTTGACTACATCACATCAATACCATAACAACGAGAGTGGATATTTGTATGCACTGGTCCTTTACATGAGCGGCGCACAACAAACGGCCATGGTGGTCAAAGCTGGCCCTAATCAGGAGAAGCACTACGGGAAACATTATAAAGTAAGGGTTATCTTCGGTTTTTGCCCACACAGTATAAAATATAATGGATGGGATTTATCGGTAACCTCACTGAAACCACTTCTCAAGGTTACCATGATAACTACAAACCTCGAGAGCTTTGCTCTCGAGGTTTACTAAATTGCCACAGTAACCTCTCGAAGTGGGTGCAGCATGGCTACTGAAACATTCCCATCTTTTATCCTCTATGTTATTGGTGTATTGCTAATATATGTATAAATGTATTTTTTTTACATTTCAAATGTTGTTTCTTATATTTACTAATACTGTATATACATGTGTAACACATGTTAATATAACTAATAACTCAACCAGACAAAAACAAAGGAAATTCATGATTTACATGCGTATCTGTACAACTGAGTTTGACCTGTTATTAGTCATGGAGACATTACATTGAATTATTGTTTTATAGTGCAGCTTTAACTCAAACACACATTTTAGACATCTATACTTACACATGTGACTTACCTCACAAGCTCATGCTTATTAAAGGCTCAGATTGGTATTTATACCAACCCATTTTGTTTAACATTCAGGTCAGGGTGAGATCCTACATGTACTTGCTTTATAACTTGTACCTTTCTTTTCAGTCTGTAAGCTAATGTTGTAAATTCAGAAGTATTTTAAAACTAGAAATTATCATGATTTTGGCTGATAAACTATGTTTTTGAAATATGCAAATTAGTTATGCAAATATTACATGGAAAAAAACTAAGCATTTTCAAAAATATATGTAACATATAAAATATATGTAACATATATAAAAATATATGTAATGTATATAAAAAGTATGTAACATACAAAGAATACAATATATATTTTGAAATATACTAATAATATATTTCAGACAAAGTATTACTAAATCAATTGACATGCTTTCAAGCAATGCATGAGGCAGAATATATGGCTTCCATATATGTTGAAGCTTGCTGTGTATTATATTTCATTGAGTCAATGTATTTCTCAATATAGTGACATATTTTTGCATACTATGGGTTAGAAATATATTATGTCAGTATAACTAAAATGATATTTCATAATATATTATATATTACATTAGGACAATGTATTTCTCAGTGTATTGACATACCATAACATATAATTTTCAATATATTGCAATATATTCCATTTTTGTAAGGGTAGGTGCTTGGAAAACTGATATAGAAGCCAGGTGCACTTTGAGCAAGGAATACTGCAGGCCTGAATCTGATAAGGATTGCAGGTACTCTAGAACTTGACTAACTGGGCAGGTAAATGGATACAGGTTATGTGCAGCAGCCCAAAAAGCAAACGGCTTCCACTTCATAGGGTAAATAGCTCTGGTAGATGGTTTTGTAGTAGCCACCAGAAAATATGCCACTTTTTGTGAAACCCCAAAATGAGCTAAGGCTTTGTCTTCAGGAACCATGCATGCAGTTGAAGATACTTCAGGTCAGGATGGTCCCAGATTCCCTGATCCTGTGACAGTAGACCCTTGCATGGGGACAGAGTTATTGGAGGTTCCACTGCCAATTGTCACAGTAGGTGGAATGAGATCTGTCAAGGCTATAGGGGAGCAATGAGTATAAATGTTGTCCCCTCCATCTGCAGCTTGAGCAGTTCTCTCTGAATTATAGCTATAGGGGAGCAATGAGTATCAGAGTTGTCCCCTCCATCTGCAGCTTGAGCAGTACTCTTTGAATTACAGGTAGCAGGAAGGGAGGAAAGGGTACAGAAATCTCCCTTTTCAAGAGAGGGACAGTGCATATTACCAGAAAACTCCAGGCCCTGGAGTGAACAAGCAGAAAAGTGACAGTTTTGCGTTGTGTGGGGATGCAAAAAGGTCTAACTCTGGATGACTCCATCTTGCAAATAGGTCATCTACCACAAAGAATCAGCAGTTCACACTCATGTATCCTGGACTGTGACCAGCTCAATTGTCTGCCAATACATTATTGATTACTGGAACATATACCGCTGATAGTTCTAGACCGTGTTCCAGAGCTCAATACCAAACCCTCATCGCTTTCCTACACAGCAGACAGGAATGAGTCTTCCCTTGTTTGTTGATGTGATGCATCATACTGACATTGTCTGTCAATATTAACAGAGGACCTGGGGACAAGTGGCTATTGAAGGCCTGGAGTCTGTATAGAACTGCCCACATTTCCAGAACATTGATGTGCAAAGTGTGCTCCACTGGGATCCATGTGCCCTGTGTATGATGAAGGCCCATTTAGGCTCCCCATTACAACCCCAAAGCATCCATGGTGAGGATCTGAAGAGGGAAGGCGATCAGGAACGGAACCCCCTTGAGCAGATTGCTGCATTCCAGCCACCACCTGAGCACTTTGCACACAGAGAACGTGACTAGAGCCATCTGTTCTAGATCATCCGTGTGCTGGTCTCACTGGATTGTTAGGGTCTACTGGGGAATCTGCATGTGCAGCCTGGCCAGTGGTAGTGTGATAATGGCTGCAGCCATGAGTCCCAGAAGCTGTAAAAACACCCTCACTGAGATAAAGCAGCTGTCATGCATTAATTGTTCCTAAGTAATCAGGCAGCTGGCCCTGTCCAGAGGAAGGAAAGGCAAGCCCTAGGCCATGTCCAGGACTGCCCCTATATACTGCAGTCACTGGCAGGGGATCAACACTGATTTTGGTATGTTGACTGTCACCCACAGGGCATCAAACAACTGTCTGGTTTGAGGAAAGTTATTGACAGCTAGTCCCTGGACTGATCTTTCAATAACCAATCATCCAGGTAAAGGAAAACATACAGGCCTTCCCTGCAAATGGCTGCTACCACCACTGCCAAGCAGTTGGTGAATACCCATGGCACAGAAGACAAGCTAAAGGGCAGCACTCTGAATTGGTAATGTTCCCCTTGAAACAGGAACCTCAGGCATTTTCTGTGAAGTTTCTGGATCTTGCCATGGAGATATGCTTCATATCCAGGGAGAATATCTGATCCCCTTTTTTCAGTAAGAAAAGAAGACCCTGCAAAGTGACCATTCTGAACATCTTGTATTCTGTGAAGAAGTTTAGATCTAATAGATCCAGAATAGGCCTCATGTCCCCTGTCCACTTTGTGACAAGGAAGTACCAGGAGTAAAAAATAAAAATTACATAATAACCTTAATGCTTGATCTTCTTAGACTGTCTTCTCCACTGATTCACACAGATGGGTTCTGAGCCAGAGGCAGCAGAACCCTGTGTGAGCCAGAAATTTTCAGGAGGGCCGGCGCCAAGGTAGGATGCACAATAGTGCAACACCACAACACTAGCTTGGCTGCATGGCTTACCTTGGCACCGGCCTTCAACCACCTCAGTACCTTTCTTACCAAGGAGATGCAGTGTAACCTAAGTGTAACACCTAACGAGGGCATACGATAGCCCTTGTAACCTGTATAAGAAGTGTCAAGATACGAACATACAAACATCAGAAACAGGCTTCACCATCTATCAAGTCTGCTCAAGTGCGTAGCTAGCACCTTATAATGCTGCTGCCCCTCTCTTCCCCCATCCTATTACTCCTTCCCTTTACCCTATCCCAACCCCTCTTGAAGCTGTCTACCGTCTTGCAGACCACTACCTCACCCAGCAAAGATTTCCACTTGTCCACCATTCTTTCAGTGAAAAAAATGTCTCCTCATCTCTCTCCTGAATATTCCCCTCTCCAGTCTCAGTTGATGTCCTCTCGTGTCCCTTCCCCTTTCTCTTCTGGAAAATCCTCTCTGTATTAGTCTTATTTATTCCTTTCAGGTACTTAAAGGTCTCAATCATATCTCCCCTATCCCTCCTGTCTTCCAGAGAATACATATTCAGCTCCCCCAGCCTTTCCTTGTATGGCTTGCCCTCCAATCCCTGACTCATCTTTGTAGCTCTATGCTGTACCCCTTCCAACAATCTGATGGCCTTCTTCAGGAATGGGCACCAGCATTGCTCACAGTACTCTAGGTGTGTCTGACCAGTGACCTATGCAGGGGCAGGATAACCTCACTACGTCTGGAGGAGATCCCTTTAGCTATACACCCCAGCATTTTGTTGACTTTTGCAGCTGCCCTTCTGCATTGAACAGAGTTGTTCATGCTCCCTGTTATGACCACCCTTAGGTCCTTCTCTTCTGTGGAGCAACCCAATTGAACCCTAATTAAGTGATGATCCCTCCCCTGGCTCTGGACTTTGAAGTGCAGAACCTTGCACTTATTGGCATTGAACCCTAGCTACCATTTATCTGCCCACTCCTGCAGCTTATTCAGGTCCTCCTGCAACCCCTTCCCCCCTCCATGTCATCTACCACAGCTTCCATCTTAGTATAGTCTGCAAACAGACTGATTTTGCTCCAGATCCCATTTGAGATATCTGCAGTGAAAATCCCGAACACTACTGGTCCCAGCACGAATCTCCAGTGTACCCCGCTCATCACCGCTGTCAATGATATCACTACCACCATCTTTTGTTATAGTCCCCTCAGCCAGTTCCTGATTCAGGTCACCATTTTTGGTCATGCCCCACATACTCTAGCTTCCCCCAATCTCCCATGTGGCACTGAATCAAAGGCCTTACTGAAATCCAAGTACAGGACATCCACATCTTGGCCCTTGTCCTGTTCCAATGTCACCCAGTCATATAATTCTACCAAGTTTGTCTGGCATGATCTGCCCATGACAAACCTGTGTTGCTGGTCATCCTGGATACCATTTGCCTTCAAAAGCTCACAAGCCTCTCCTTTAGGATGGTCTCCATGAGTTTGCCCATGATCGTGGTGAGACACACTGGCCTGTAGTTCCCTGATTCATCCTTTGGCCCACTTTTATGGATGGGCACAATGTGGGCCATCCTCCAGTCCTGTAGTACACATCCTGTGTTGAGGGAGGTGTTGAACAGGTCTGCCAGTGGCCCCACAAGGACCTCTGCCAGCTCCCTTAGTACTCTAGGGTAAATGCCATCTGGCCCAGGTGCTTTGTCCACTCTTAATGTCCTCAACCCCTCCAGCACCCTGCCCTCATTAATCCCTACATCTGTCGTCCTCTTCCCCCTTACCCCCCACTTGCCTGATGTATTTGCCCCCTTCTCTGACATGAATAATTTTGTTATACATTTGCTGTGTGTAACTGTGCTACCAACTGCCACACTCAATCCTGTATGTAGTAGTTTCTGAACCAAATGTTAGTGATCTTCCACAATGTATTCACTTGTCAATCCTGACTTCAAGTGTTTTCTTATACCGTACGTACTGTGATTACCAATTTGTCTCTCTCAAGCTACAACTGACATGTAACCAGATCCTAATGTTAATATTTCTCCCACTGTGTATTTTCTTGTCTATACTGTGTAAACTGTTCTCCTATGTTCTCTCCTCTCCAGGATGCATCTTTAATCGAGCAGTAGTCTGCTCAGTATGCCTTCCTGGTAAAATGCTTAAATAAATAAATAAATGAACACAGAGCAGAAGTACTAATTCAGTGCCTCTGCCTGCTCCACCCCCTTCTCCACTCCCCCCCCCCCCATCTTTCTTGATCCTCAAAAGCTGGTCTTTGCTTTTCCTTTTCTCGCTTGTGTAACGGAAGAAGTCTTTTACTCCTATTTTGATCCCCTGCACCAGTCTCCGCTCTCTAGATGCTTTGGCCCCCTGACCAGTCTGGTGACCTCCCTAGATTTTTCCCTGTATATGTCTTTATCTTCTTCCCTCCCCATTTTCCTATACTTCTGGAATGCTGCCCTTTTGACTCTCACACCTTCCCTGACCTCCAGTGACAGCCAACTGGGTTTCTTTGATTCTTGTTTTTTTACTTACTTACTTACTACTTGCCAACAGATGCAGGCCACATGGTCTATGAAGTCTGCTCGAGTGTGCAGCTAGCACCCTACTTTGCAGCTGCCCCACCCCCCTTCACAATCCCACATGGATGAATGCCAAGTGAGACTGAACCAAATTAGACTGTTTGCAGTATTTCCAGTGAATGGGGGAAATTTTGGTCAGGACGCTGGGGGAAATTCCCCATCTCTTTTCAGTAAGTGTCATGGAATCTTTAACATCCACCTGAACTACCACCAATCCAGGCAGATGAGACCTCAGTTTAACATCTCATCCAAAAGACAGCACCTTAGAAGTACAGCACCCCCCCATTCTGCACTACAGTGTCAGTACTGGGATATTAACCCAAGTGCCAGGTGTGGGAACTGAACCCACAGCCCTCTGATCTCCCAGTCTCAGAGGCAAGTGTGCTACCTACTGAGCCACTGACTTCCTAGTACAGGTCTCTGTTGCCTCCGCCAGCCCTTCCCTTAATATATTTCATTTCTGATCTGCATCCATGTGCTGTTGGATGTCTGCCAGGTGCTTGCTCAGAATTTCCTCCATCATCCTAAACTCCACCCCCTAAACTCAACCACCTTGTTCATGTGCCACCTATGTCCCTCCCCATGTTTAGCGTGAACCATACCAAGTAGCGGTCACTCCCAGAAAGTGGTTCCTCCACTTCTAGGTTCCTTACAGCTTCTCCATTATCCAGTACAAGGACCAAAGTCTTTTCCAGCCATGATGGCCCCTGTGCCAGCTGTGTCAAGAAGCTGTCCTGAAAAGCTTCCAACAGGACCCCCTCTCTTGCACTCATGGTGGCAGATGTGCTCCAGTCTACCCCCGGTAGGTTGAAATCCCCCACCTCCATCATGCTTCACTTCCTGCTTACCCTTCAAATTTGATCTGCCAGTTCCTGGTCCAGGTCACAATCCTGTGATGGTGGCCTATACACAACCCCCATCTTCAGTGTCCTATTCCTCACATCCTGGAACTGCATCCACAAAACTTCTGTCCTTCCCTCCTCCACTTCCTCCCTTATGTGCTCAATCTCCTCCCACACATAGATCACCCCCCCATTCCCCTTGGCCCTATTCTTTCTGAATAGTCGGTACCCTGGGATCATCATATCTCAGTCCTGGTACTGGGTGGCCCATGCTTCCATGATGACTGCCATGTCCACCAATTCCACCTCCAAGAGAGCCTGTAACTCCGCAGTTCTGTACCTTAGGATTCTTGCATTCAGTGAGACCACCTTCCAGCCTATTGCCTTCCCAACCTTACCATTCCTCTTCCCCCCTTTTGGTCCTCTCTATGCCCCTCCTCACAGCCTTCACCTCTAACTAAGGGGATAAGCACCCTATGCTCCCCTTTCTGGATGTTGTTTCTAACAAACGTCCCCTTGCCACCCCCCTCCTAGTTTAAATCACCCTTGTTGAAATATATCCCTCCATTCCCTGTTTGAGCATGCTCATCCCTTCCTTTCTCAAATGTAACCTGTCCCCTGTGTATAGGTTGCTGTTGCCCCAGGTCTTGTCCCAGTCTGACACCAGTCCATATTTTCTGGTTTGATACCAATCCCTCAACCACCCATTTAAGTCCTCCATCCATTTTTTTTCTCCCTGTACTTGCCCATGGTACCAGTAGAGAATGCCACCACCACCCCCACCTCCTCACACTGCCTACCCAATTCCACAAAACATAGAAACACATAGAAACATAAAATCTGATGGCAGATAAGGACTGCTTGGCCCACCATGTCTGCCCATTTTCCTACCTGATGGATAAGCTGCAGATTCTAGTTAATTAACAGCTTTACCTCCTACCCCCACTAGAATTGCCTTATTTCTGTCCCATGCATTCTTGAATTCTCCCACTGTTTCTGACTCCACAACCTCCTCAGGAAGACTGTTCCATGCATCCACAACCCTTTCTGTGAAAAAATAATTTCTAACATTACATTACCTCTGAGCCGTCCCCCCATCTTCAAATTGTGCCCCCTTGTTCTTGCACATCTCTTTTTCTGAAAGATACTACACTCTTGCACTTTGTTTATTCCCTTGAGATACTTGAAAGTTTCTATCATGTGCCCTCTCTTCCCTCCTTTCCTCAAGGGTATACATATTAAGTGGCTTTATTCTCTCCTCGTATGTCTTCTGGTGAAGACCCTGCACCATTTTGGTTGCCTCCTCTGAACAGCCTCCACTCTGTCTATGTCTTTGCAGAGATGGGGTCTCCAGAATTGCACGCAGTACTCCAGATGGGGTCTCACCAACTGTCTGTACAGAGGGATAACAACTTCCTGTTTTCTACTGTTGATACCTCTCCCTATGCATCCCAGTATCCCCCTAGCCCTCCTTACTGCCTTCTCACATTGCTTGCCCACCTATAGGTCATCTGATATAATTACTCCTAGGTCTCTTTCAGTTTTTTTTTGTTGTTGTTATCTCACCCCCTTTGAAACATAGAAACATAGAATTTGACGGCAGATAAGGACCACTTGGCCCACCCAGTCTGCCCATTTCCCTACCTACTGGATAAGCTGCAGATCCTAGATAACCAGCAGCCTACTTCTTCCTACCCCCACCTTCTAGAATTGCCTTATGACTGTCCCACGCATGCTTGAATTCCACCACTGTTTTTGACTCCACAACCTCCTCCAGAAGGCCGTTCCATGCATCCACAACTCTCTCTGTGAAAAAATACTTCCTTAAATTACCTCTGAGCTGCCCCCCCATCTTCAAATTGTGCCCTCTTGTTCTTACACACCTCTTTTTTTGAAAGATGCTACCCTCTTGGACTTTGTTGATTCCCTTGAGGCACTTGAACATTTCTATCATGTCCCCCCTCCCTCCTTTCCTCAAGGCTATACATATTAAGCTCCTTTCATCTCTCTTCATATGTCTTCCGGTGCAGACCCTGCACCATTTTAGTTGCCCTCCTCTGGACAGCTTCCATCCTGTTTATGTCTTTGCAGAGATTGGGTCTCCAGAACTGCACGCAGTATACTGTATACTCTTCCCCTGGGTTTTTGTTTCCCAGGTGCATTATCTTACACTTCTTTGCATCAAACCTCTCCTTTTCCACTTTCACTGTTTTCCTGACCAAGTTGCTTGTTCCCATGTGCACCACCACATGTGATTTCATCCTTCCTCTGCTTTTGCACTTGAAAAGTGCCTGCCCTGCCCTGTCTATGGTCAACCCCAGAATTTCCTCAACCCAGATATGACTGTGTCTTCCCCCCTTCCTCCCAATCTGATCTCCTTCAGTATGGAGTCCCCCAGCACCAACGCCCCCCTTCATTCTGATCCTGACCCCCCTTCCACTGTGATCCCAGTCCATTCCACCAGGAACCCCGCTGCCTCCCTCCTTACATCCCTCATCTGCACCTTTTGTGCTCCTTGCATCATTCCCCCCTGTTGTCTCCTCTCCTGTTTTCACCTCTCCCTCCTCTACCCTACCTTTACTCTCCCATTTTTGTTTCCCATTGTAATTCCTGCCTCTTGGACCTTCACTACCCCTCTCTCGCAGCTCCAATACCTTCCCTTCACCTTCCCCTTCCTCTGCCAACACTGCAAACCTATTGCTTGATAACCCTGCAATGGTGCCCATCACCTCTTTTCTCCTTCCCTGATCCCTCCCTCCTCCTACTTTACCTCTGCTCTCCTCCCTCTTTCTCCTTATCTCCCCATCTTTAGCTCTACAGTTCCCTCTCTGCATATCCCCATCCCTCCTTAGTGGGGTCACTCCTGCCTTAGCTCCCCTCCCTCATTCTCCTTAGTTACCTCCATAATCCCATTACTTCATCCTCCAGTTTTCTTAGCCTGCAACAAATAGCACAGCCTCCCAGTTTCCTTAATAAATTCTTCCAAACAGCCTCCCCACATCCATTGCAACTCACTATCCTCCCTGTGCCTGCCACCCTCCTTCCATGGAGCCCATCATTCCACTCTCTGTTCTGCAGCCTCCACCCACCCATATCCATTTCCATCCACTTCCACTGCCCCTTGTGTTCCCCTCCTTGCAGGCCTTCACACCTACTCCCATTATTCATGTTTGGCTTAAGCGTATCCCCACATATGTCCCCCATGATTGGTTTAAGTGTATCCCCACACCTGTCCACCAGTCCTTACTCTCATACTTATATGCTGTATTACTATTCAGATATCAGTCCTTCTTTAACCCCCTGGTCCTCATTCGATGGCCTTTACTCAGTAACATGTTAATACAATCCCCTCAGTGTACTACATTTATTTATTTATTTAGCTTTTGTTGACCAGGTAAGTACACTTGACAAGTCATTTGCCTATTTTCAGGTACGACCCGGGAGAGTACAATGAAATACAAGTTCATACAAAGAACAACACCTAACACATTAGTACAATCCCCTCAGTGCATTACAACTCTTATGAACCTTAAATACTTATCACCGCCCCGAGTATGCTAGATCTGTAGCTTAGTAATACATTATCATCTTAGTATATATTAAATTCAAATATGACATCACATAACAAGGCTAGCTTCCATATCATATCATATCATATCATATCATATCATATCATATCATATCATAACAAGCATTGCAAGATACTCTGTGGGCTTGGTAAACCTTTGTATCTCCACCCACCTACACACCCTGTCTCTCAACTTTTACCACCTGACTATTAGCTTTAAGAGTTAGTTCATACGGGCAGTTTGTATCTTCACAAGCCCCTGCCTCACAGCCTTCAAGCCCAACCCCCAGTGTTTTTTTAGTATTTAAGAAAGCCTGCAACAAAGGGTGGGTGGGTGCACTTTAACACAGCCATCAACTGTTCTCACAACCAGCACAAGCCACAAACAGATACAATATCATAGCCCAAGCAACAGTTGTAATTCACAGCACTAATTTAAACAGTTGTAACTTACAGTACTAATTTAAAGTACAAACTATTCATATATCACAATTAAAACAGAAGAAAATAACTCAGCCTCTTCCCTGAACACTCCTCCCTCTTCTGTTCCCCAGTGAATAATGCAAGAAAAGATGGTGCCTATAATTACCCCTCCCTCTCTCATCAGGCAAACAGCACATATTTAAATCTTACTTTAAATATCACAGCCATCAACTGTTCCCACAACCAGCACAAGCATCCAACAGTTATAATTTCACAGCCCAAGTAACAGTTGCAACTCATAGCTGTAATTTAAACAGTTGTAACTCACAGTACTAATTTAAAGTAGAGACTATTCAAATATCACACTTAAAACAGAAGAAAATAAAACACAGCCACTTCCCTGAACACTCCTCCCACTTTAGTATCTTCATAGCCTAAACCAAAACAAGGGGAAGTGAAGACCAATGAACAGCAGAATGTGCCTCAGGGATGGAGGGTTGGTGTGTGAATCAATGGTGAAGATGGTCCAAGAAGATCAAGAATTGTGATGAGTACATAATTTTCATGTCTTGCAAGGCCTATTGTCACCACTGATTCACACAGATGGGTTAGAGTACCAAGCTCAGACAAAAGTCCCCTGGGCTGGGTGTCAGGATTTGGAGCTCGCTCAGAACATGAGTCCATTAAGGATTGTCCTGCCAGAATAGGTATGCTGCCTGACATGGACATCCAAGGCATAGTGCTGGGTGAAAGTATGCACTGTGCTCCAGATGGCAGCTCTGTCAATACCACTGATAGGCAAAGAGCAAATGTCTGCCAAGGACGTAGCAACCACTCTGGTGGAGTTGGCACAAATGTGACCTTCCGACTTAACTTGTGCCATGGAAGAACATTAAAGGAGACAAGCTACTATACATGTAGAAATGCATTTGATCATAACCAGCTGACCCAGCTGGTTGGGGCTGAAGGAGATGAAGAGACGTTCAGACTGTCATAAGTCCTTAGTTCTATCCAGTATAACTTAAGGGCTCTTTCAACATCAGGTGAGTGGAGGGTGCACTCCCCCTCATTCTGGAAGTTGGGAAAGTATGTACACAGCACCAAAGGCTGGTTCAAGTGGAACTCTGACACCATCTTAGATCAGATATGTGTGTGTGTGTGTGTGTGTGTGTGTGTGAGAGCCATCTTGTCTCTATAAAAGACAGTATATGGAGGGTCTGTGTATTGTTTAAGAGCTCTTTTAACTTCCAGCAGGTGGACAGTGTGCTCCCACTCATTCTGGAAGTCAGGAAAGTATGTACACAGCACCAAAGGCTGGTTCAAGTTGAACTCTGACACCATCTTAGGTAAGATCCTTGTGTGTGTGTGAACAGCCACCTTGTCTCTATAAAAGACAGTTTATGGAGGATCTGTGAGCAAACTGTGCAGCTCCAAGATGCTCCAGGCAGAGGTGATGGCTAATAAAATTGCAGTTTTCCAAGTTAGGAATTTGATATCACAAGTAGCCAAGGGTTCACAAGGCTTAGAAGTGAGCATGTCCAACACAAGGTTGAGGTCCCAAGTAGTGACAGGTTTCCTGACTGGGGGTCTTGTGTGCAAAATGCTTTTCAAAAACCTCTTAGAAAGAGTCAGTTCAGCTAGAGTAAGGTTCTGAACTGGCTCATGGTACACTGAAACAGTGAACAAATAGACCTTAACTGAAAAAGATACAAGTTCAGTATCAGGGAGGTCCAATAGATATTCCAAAACCTTGTCCAATGGACATTGGTACAGACCTATATGGGATTTAAAGCCCTATTCAGTAAAATGTCCCCATTTGGCTTTGTACGTCTTTCTGGTAAAGGGCTTACAACCAGCCAAGAGTATCTCAGATATTCTCAGAGACCTTGTAACTGCTCCCTTCTATCTCTCCAGGAGCCAGGCATGGAGATGAAGGGAATGTTGGTTGGGATGAACAAGGGACCCCTGCACCAGAAGGTCTATCCACAGGTGAAGCAGCCTTGGATTGAAAACTGACAAGTTGCTGAGTAGTGGAAACCATGTCTGTCAAGGCCATACAGGCAATGAGAAAAAATTTGACCCCATGGGCCTCTAGCTTGAGCAGTACTCTCTGAATTAGGGGACTAGGTGACAATACATACAGAAAGTGATTTGTCCACCACAGCCTGAATGCATCCTGACAGGAAATGCCAAGCAATTTGCCTGAATACATCCTGACAGAAAACACCAGGTTCTGGATTTTTGGAGCAGAATTGAGGCAGTTTGATGTTGAGTGAAGATGCAAAAAGGTCCAGCTCTGGAGTTCCCCACTCATTGAAGAGAAACTGCATGATGTCTGGTGCCAAAGGTGACTCATGCAAATTTGCTTCTGTCCAACTGACCTTGTCTGCCCGACTGTTCTGAGCCCCTGGTAAATAAATATCTTGGATCAGAGCGTCCTGTTCCAGACACCATTCCCACACTCTGATTGCCTCCCTGCAAAGAGGATAAGAGTGTGCTCCCTCTGCTTGTTGATGTAGTACACAACTGACTTGTTATCCGTTTGAAGGAGGATTACTTTGTGACAGACAAAGTCCACCAGAGCCTGAAGGGCATACAGGATAGCGCTTATCTCCAATACATTGATGTGAAGATGAGACTCCTTAGGGCTTCAGACTCCCTGACTGTGGTGGCCCTGACAATGGGCTCCCCACCCCAGAATAGATGCATCTGTGGTAAGGATTATCTGAGGCTCTGGTGGTGAGAAGGTGAGACCTTGGAGGAGATTGTCCTCCTGTGTTCACCACACAAGTGATCAGAACAGGGGCTTCATCACTGTGATGGGTAAGACTGACAATACATTGTCAGAGACCACTATGTGCTGTGCATCCACTGGATTGTCCTCCTGTGCAAACACACTAGAGGCACCTTGAAAACAGAAGAGGCTATAAGTCTAGCATCTGCTGCATGGAGTGAGCCAGAAGGACTTGTTTTCCATGATGAAATTCACCATTTGAAGGATGGCTTTCTTCTGTCTTCAGGGAGGAAGGCCCATGCCTCGGTGGTGTCCAAGATGACTCCAATAAAGAGGAGCTGCTGAAAGGGTTGAAGGTGTGACTTCTCCAGGTTCAGCAGGACACCAATGGAAGTCAGGAACTGAGCTGCTGTGGACATTTTCTGTTCTGTGCCCTGCTTGGATGGGCTAGCTAGCAACCAGTTGTCCAGATAGGGGAAGACTTGCAGACCAAGTTTTTAGAGATGTGCATGAGAACTGCAAAGCACTGTGTAAAGACTTGAAGCTCTGAGGATAGCCAAAAGGGCAGTTCCCAGAATTGTTAATGTTGGCCCAAAGCCACAAAACTGAGAAATTTGTGGTGGCTAGGCTGAACCAGAATATGTTGGTAGGTGTCCTGCATGTTCAGGGAAGCCAACCAGTCCTATGGTTTGAGAAGAAGCAGCAGTAGGGTCCCTAGGGAGATCATCTTGAACTTCTGCCTGTGCAGAAAACTGAGGTCAAGAATGGGGCATATGCCCCTGATTTCTTCAGAATGAGGAAGTAATGGAAGAAGAAGCCTCTATTGCAGTCTGCTTCTGACATTACTTCCACTGCCCTTTGCTCAAGAGGCCCACAATCTCTATGGTGAGGAGGTCTGACATGGGAGCAGAAAGAGGGTATTGCCTCTTGGGTGGATAATCTGGAGGATCTCTGAGAAGTCAGTGAACATCCCTCCTGGATGATGCTTAAGACCATTTGTCCATAGTGATGGATTTCTACTGTTAGAAATCTGAGTCAGATGACCCCCCACCCCACTGGAGAAGAGAGGTCTACCATGGGCAGCTGTGGCAGAACCAGGGCTGGAGCTTCAGAGGGTGGTACTAGGTGCCTTTGAGGTTTGTGACTTCAGTTGCACTTTCTTCTGCTGCTGTGGAGGCTGGGACTTAAATTGGACTCCCTTGCCTTTGCCATGAAAGGACTGTTTTTTGTGGTAAAAACACTTTCCTCTTTGGGGGTGAGCTGGGGCAGGCCAAGAAGTTTAAATGACTGTTCTCATCTTCTAAGAGGCCTCAAGGGACTGTTCTACCTGCCGACCAAAGAGATAGGAACCATCAAAGTGGACATTCATGACCTGCTGCTAGACATTATTGGAGAAGCCTGATGTTCTAAAGCCAAGAATGCCTTCTGATACAGATTCCCATGACAGCAGAGCGAGAATCACTGCCACATGCATCCTTAGTTGCCTCCAACTGATGACTGTTAGATTCAATACCATAGGTGACAGTCTGAAGAATTTTCTGTGTAGTATCCAAGTCTGGCAAGACCTCTGTGAGAGATCTAAGAGAAGGTCCAGAGAGTGTACTCTTACTTGAAGAAATGCTCTTGATAGCTTGCTGTCCATATGCTAAGTGTAGCTGCTGCAAAAGCTCTCTTTGCCATCATGTCTATCTTGCATGACTTATTATTGATGAGATGCTCTGTGACCTCCTGAGGAAGAATGGCTTTGTTATTTTCAGCCAGGATGACTATCTTGTCAGCAATGGGCTGAGAAGCCTGGATAGGCTGTCTTTAGGAGCAGTATACTTATGATCTATCTGCCTGCTGTCAAAATGAATGGATGCAAGTTTGGCCCAACTGCCTCTGAGAGGGTCTCAAAAGCAGATGGAACATAAGGTATAAGGCTGACCGGCATAGTGGTAACATTGAGCTACTCCAGCTGGGTTCATCTCCTGGAGTGAATGACACAAAGCTCGAAAGCGAGGGTTGCATACATATTGTAAACAGAGCCTGGAAAGAAAGGCCTCCTGTGAAACAGGAGGAGGGCCCACAGTGGGGTTATCCAGGCTGTAACAAGAGACATCGTCACTGGTCTCAGACATAATGAGGTCATGGTCAGACTCATCCCTCTCAAGCTCCTCTCTGGAAAGAGGGGTTGGAGGAGAAGTGGACCTACAGATGCCTAACCTAGCTCTAGAAGTCAGAAAGACAGGCAACACCAGCACTGGCAGAGGAGCTGGCACTGAGCCCAGTGCCAGTTCAGTAGGTACTGGTACCAGACCTGGCACCAAAGGACCCATTGCTGCCAAAGAGACTGAGCCTGGCAGTAAGGAATCTTTTGAAGTCAAAGGCAGTGCCAGAAGGGGCCCCAGGAGGCTAAGCACATCACTGAACCCAGTGCCTCAAGCAGTATAGGTCTAGCTGGCACAGAAGTGACCAGAGAAGGTACTGGGCCAGCCACAAGACAGTGACACTGCTAGAGAGTATGGCTAGTGGAACTGGTGTTGGCAAAGTAGTCATTGGTTCAGAGTCCATTGTCAGAGCCAGGTGATCTACCTGGCTATAATGTCCTGATTGCATCACCAGTGTCCCTGGCCCCGAGGGGTCTGGAACTGGTTCTGCAGGAAAGGGTAAATGAGCCAGAGACTGTACCCACTGCTCCATAACAGCTGCCAGTGGTGAAACTGCCCAAAAGAATCCCCACAAGAAGCCAGAGAAGGGCTCTTGTCCTGAGACCCTGAATGGCCATGAGCAGGAGTTACTGGGGATATTGGGAGTGCTGGAAAGGACCACCTGCTCCCAGACCTTGAAGACTTCATGGTAGACCTACCAGAGGGCAATATCAAGTGGTATCATTTTCTTCCCCTTTTGCCAGGAAAAGGAAGAACTCGAGGTTTGAACAGCTATGGGTCCCCGACTGGAATCTAGAAAGAGCTGGCTTCTTTTTGTGTTTACAGGAGGGCTGTCCTCATTCCCAAACACAAGACCGCCCATTGTTAGGACCTCCCTAGTGAGGGAAGTGGATCAGACATGGCCATGCTGCTGGAGCAGCATGTCTGAAGAGGCTTCCTACCATCATTATCACCTTTCATGGTTTTCGACTGTTGCTCAGGGGCTGAGGGAAACTGACAGGAATATTTATTTAATGAAACTGACACAAAAATAGTAAACTGTAGCTTAAAACACTAACACATAATAAACTGAATGTTGTCATCATATAGATATGAAAATCTAACTCTCGGTAGGTGATAGAAGTCATCGCTGAAGTGCACTCGATGGCAGGGAAAAAAAGGAACTGAGGCAGTTGAAGGCCAGTGCTGAGATAAGCCATGCAGTGAAAGCTAGTCTCATGGTGCCGCACATGCATGCAGCCTACCTTGGCGCTGACACTTCTGAAAAGTTTTGGCTCCCGCATGGTTCTAGCAACTCCAGCTCTAAATCCATTAGTGTGAATCAATTGTGAAGACAGGTCCTGGAAGATCTTGCTTCCCTCTGTTCTGAAGGGACAGATTCTAAGGCTTAATTTTGCAGCAAAGTCATTACTTCCTCTTGTGACAAGAGTCAGGTGCCCTAGAGGATATCAAAGCCAACTAGGAAGTGCCATGCACACCGGTGTGCAGGGTGCAGGTCCAGGACTGCTAACCTCCACAGTTCCAAACCTCAACCACAAGTGAACCACACTCCTGGATATAGAAAAGTAGGTGTGTTTGTTAGAAAATAAATGGAGCAACACTCAAACTAAAAGATTCCCAAACCAATTTATTGCAGCAATCTAAATGGCAAAGTTCATGACACACTCAGTTAAACAACAAAATGGCCACCAACCATTACCCAGGTGCCCTGGTACTCCACTAAATTTGAGTGTCTTCAGGAAGCAGCAACCTGGAAGGAATGATGTCCTTAAATACCTTCCTTTGATGTCATCATTTAAATTTCATTACCTTAATAACAGAATTGATTACTTTATGGACTAACATTAAATACATTTGTTACAACATTCTGCATTATCTGCATTATATGCACCCATGAGCATAATCCTACTGTTATTGATAGCTTATCTGTCCTGCATAGCACCCATCCCCCCCACTTCTTCCCCTGCCTGGTATGACCCCACTGAGCACTTACCCCCACATCCCTCATTATCTCCCTGCCTTCCCACTTTCTCTTCACAAATATTAACCCTCCCAATTTCACCCCTGCCCCCTGGTTTTCCCTCACCTCACCCCCCACTTTAAAACCCTTTCCCTTATCCCTCTCCCCCCATCACCCAGCCCTGCACTATCACCTACTTATGTAATCCTGGGTAGATCTCTATCTAATCCCACCCTCTGACTACTCAACCCCTTATTCTGTCACCCCTTTGTCTCTGCCCCCAACCTCCCCTGCTCTCATCTATTCTGTCCTCCCCTCCTTTGGTCACCACCACGTCTGACCCTCCATAACTCTACCTGCACGCTCTAAAGCTCAGCTACCACTATAAACTGCTTGTCCACTTTAGGTATGCTCTTAGTACTGTTGCAATAAAGCTGACCTCTCCTACCTGATGTATTTTAACTATACTTGCTTGAATCTGTATCTGTATGTACCATAATGTACTTGCTTGCTGTATATACCCCATCTGTTTTGTAATGTCTGTGTACCTTGTCTATTGCCTTATGATGTGGAACCTTTGTAAATGATCTTTTAGTTTAAAGGTGTTATCCGAGATTCAAATTCATAAATAGCATCATCAGTTTCTTTTACATTAGAACAAATGATTTAATATCTGAAGCAGGAAACTGACAGGCATAAGTTCATCAGTTTAAATGGGAATTTCCCCAAAGTCAACTTTTCCTCAAAGTCAACAAAATATTGGTTTGCCTGACAGTTTAAAAAAAATTCAGAACAGCAGTTAGAAGAGAAAACAGAAAACAGCAAACAGAGTCAGGCACTATCCACGGGTATGCACATCAAAATTCGGGTTCCAAAATTCTGTGGCAAAAACAGGAAATTCCTGCACTCTCCATATAACTCTGGCTGTGAAAAAATAGAAGAAAAGTACAATTTGATAAGTAAGCACAACATAAGGAAAGAATCGAATCATGGGTTATTGTTTAACCACAGACACATTCAAAGTGGGTGAGGTGGCATCGGGCATGGGGGAGGAAAAGGAAAATGTAATTATTTATTTTTTTATTCTTTATTTGTGGTGTGTATCACAATTAAAGTAAAATTGTTTTTATTGTAAGGTTTCAGATCCCAAATGGAATTCCAGACATCTGGTTTGAAGGCTTGTAAAGAAAAGATCCAGTAACTCTCATATTGTAAGAGTTTGTTTAAGCTGTCACCTCCCCGCTTGCCAACCCTGACCTGTTCCAAACCCATTAATTTTTTTTTTTTTTAGTCTTTGGTAACTGGGCAAGGCCCACTAGGCACAAGTGCCTGTTTTCAGGGGTGACCTGGGAGCACTGGGCTGTTAAGTGACTTGCTCAGAGTCACACAGTATGCAAGTGGAGGTTGTGAGAATCAAACTCAGTTTTGATCTCCTGGATGTATCAAGCTCGTTCACACCTCATTCCTCTAACCTCTTGGCTATACTGCCAGCCCAATTTGAGTCCATTATGGTCACTATTATCATTTAACAAGCAGTATTCTGCCACTGGATTCTCAAGGTTAATATTTTTGATATCTCTAATTTGTTCTTGAAACCTCGGTTTGAGCTGTCTAATGGTCCTGCTTACATACAGTTTGTAACAACTACACCATAGGGCATACACTGTGAAAGTCGTAGTACAGGAAATTAATTGGTGAATAAGAACTTTTCTCTTGCATGTCAGGATTGGAAAAATAGCTCCTTGTTGGCACTGATTGCACACATTACAATTTCCACACATGTGCATACCAGGAGGCTTCATTGGAAGCGATGTATTGAATCTGGAACCAGTTTGAAAAAATTAAATAGATACTAATTTGTCCTTTAAATTAGGACCCCTACTAAAAGAAATCCTAGGTAATTACCTATATGTTGTGAAAGGGTAGGGTCACTCATTTTTTTCTCTCCTTTTGACATAAAGGTTTTTCGGCTTCCTGGGTGGCTGTATTGGTCCATCTTGTGGTCACCAGCCATCCCGATCTCCTTTCAAGCTTCCAGGTCTTAGCAGGCCATTAGTGCTCTCAAGAAGTGCTTCAGAAAGCCCAGCCACCATATTTTCCAGTGTGTTTTTTCCCTTGGGGCTCCCAGATGTGTAATGGACATGATGTCCAAGCTTCACTTCCATGCAGATGGCCTTGGTGTCCTGAACAAGAGATCCCCTTCCCTTACATTGTGATGTGCATGTGCTGAAAACCAGCCATCACTGGGTGGCAGTCAAGCAAAATGCCACACTAACTCCCCTCCCCGAGGAAGAAGAGCTGTCCTGGGTGTGACACTTGGCAAGCTGGTTATTATGATTGTTCTATGATATTTGTAATATAAAAATATAGTGTGTGATTGTCACAGTGCTTCCATGAGTGCCCTTCCCCATGTTTCAGTTACAGTCAGGTGACCTGAAACCAGGAGGTAATTAAAAGACTAGAGAGACTTAATCAAGGGTCTCCTGCAATTAGAACTGACCCAGCTGCCATGGTATAGGGATTGTAAACTTTTATGACATTTTAGAAGAAAGAAAACATTGTTATATCACTATGGTGCTAAAAGTAATAAAATCCTTTGATGTGCCCTGGAAAGAGGAATTGCCGAGATCAAAAAGGGGTTGTTAATTACGGAGTCATATTGGGAAATTAGTTCTTGCTGAAGTCACAGTATTTAAAATACCTCCTGACAGGAAGATCATTGTTTGTATAATTTTTATATTATAAAAAGAGGAGCTAGATGGCATCATAGAAGGGGTAGAAACACAGAGTTTTTAAACTGTATTCTGTGTTTCAACAGTGACATTTCTTTTTGGGCTCTTAAGAAACAAGATCTAACTTAAGCACTGTATAGAGGTAATACATTAGATAGAAAAAGGCTAACTGTATGTTGGTAGGAGTTTGTCTGTAGTTTTCTTTGATTTTCTTTTAAGTGATTGTATGCTTTGTGATATATTGTTCTGTATTTACATTTTACATATTGTTATCCATTTTCAAGTAAACCTTTTATTCCAAAGACTGCCTGGGTGTGTCTTTGAAGTTCTTTTTGTATGTATTGTATAGAGGGTTAAGACTGACAAAAACTGTTCAGAGCTTGGTGGTGTTACCAAACTGGGAAAAGGTAAGAATATACCTAAGGGCTTTTACAGAGTTTTAAGGGTTCATTTTGGATACCTGGTTAGGTGCCCTTAGGTGAAAGTTATCTGGCATCCCCCTGAAGAGCAGATTATCTGAGCCTGTATATTTGGGTTTGCTAGCATAAGGTTCACAGTTTGAATCACCCCAGAACTTGAGACCAAAGGTGATTCGAACCCACAAGCAGACAGGAGGGTTACTCTGTCTGTTACCTGTTCACAGTATTGCACTTGGAAGTTGGCACTGTGGGAGCAGAGGGCCTGATCTGCTGAGTGTGTTTGTGACAGATTGGTTGGCAGCAGTGCAGATAAATTTGGTAACACAAGCTTTAGTTGTTCACTGTGTCAGCTTAATACTGTACAGCTCACTTGCAAAAAAAGGCAGTGATTTATTTTTAAAAAGGACATTTTGCTTACAGTCAAGTTCCTACCTGTTTTATTTTTTTTCTAAAGTGCAAGTTAGAGTAGCCGTAGTTAGGGAAGAAGATGGCTTCCAACTACAGTGGGCACACTGTAGATTACTTGAGGCAGTTGTGCCAGGAAAGAAGAGTCCTGTATGATGGGAGAGCCATCAAGCTGAACCTCATGGATGCTCTGAAGGCAGCAGATGCCCAGAATATTTAGTCACTGACTTTGACTGTAAGGGACCAAACCTTGAGTGTAGAGGGAACCAGCGGCCAGTGCAGTGTCCAGATCCAGAGAGGATGACAGCAGGGCCAGAGCCAGCAAAGGGCCACAGCAGCAGGGGAAGGTCACCAGCATTTTGGAGCCAGAAACAAACAGGCTGCAGATTGAGTTGCACAGAATGGAGCTGGGGTTCCAAAGAGAAGAGAAGAGAAGCGAGAGCAACGGGAGGCTGAGCGGGGAATGGTGAAAAGTAGAGCGAGAGAAACAAGCTGCAGAGGAGAAGAGGGATCAAGAACAGTGAGAAGCTGAACATGAGGAGTGTGAGTGCCAGAGGTGACATGAACTGAAAAAGTTACGCTCCAACCACCAGCACCGGAGCAGGTAAATAGCTTGGGTTTAACTGGAACTACACGACTGGGTTACAAACTAAATTCCAAATTGATAGCTGAATTTAAAGAGGGGGAGGATATGGATGCCTTTTTAAATTCCTTTGAAAAAGTTTATATTCAGGCTAAAATTCCAAGAGGGTCCTGGAGCTTCCAGCTATCCCCACTACTTACCGGAAAAGCTTGGGATGCATTGGGTCATATGGGCAATGAGAACAGTAATGATTACAGTAAACATAAAGCTGCACTTTAAAAAAAGTTTGATTTAACTGCTGAAGTATACAGAGCTAAATTCTGTTAGCTCAGAAGAAGCTCTGATATGAGCTATGAGGAGCTAGCCATGAAACAACGTCAGTTTTTAAAATGTTGGTGGAAAGGAATCGAAGCAAACTCTGTAGATAGAATTGAAAATGCTATTTTGTTAGAACAGTTTTATTGGGAATCCCCAACAGAGCTGAAAACCTGGATGGAGTACCAAGATCCCAAAACAGTGCAATAGGCTGCTGAACTCTCGGACCGCTATGCCAAGAGCAGAACTGCACTGAGAGCGAATAGGGCGGGCATGGCAGTGTGCCTTCAGGGCAGATAAAACCCTCACTGCCTCCACTGAAACCAGTTAGTCCCAGGTTTCAGAGAAAAGAGTTCTCTGAGAAAAGAAATGAATGTTGGGTCTGTAAAGAAACTGTGCATATTGCCATGGGGCTGGGAAAGAAGTGGGTTGTTTGTGTGTCCCTGGAAGCATGCCTATGAAGATGAGGGAATAAATGCACCCAGTCACGGTGAACCAGGTACAGACACAAGGGTTAAGGGACACAGGGGCATCCCTTACATTGGTAAAAGGGGATCTGGTAGAGCCTGGTCAGTTTATACTCAATTAATTTGTAACTGTGCAAGGGTTCACCGGTGAGGAGACTACATTGTCACTTGCTAGTGTTCTCCTAGACTGGGGTGAAACAGGGGGAACTGTGCAACAGGTGGCTGTAACCAAAACATTAGCAGTTGACATCATCATTGGCAACAATCTCAAACAGGGGATGGTGTGTGCAGTTACCTGTAGCCAAGTTGCAAAGGAAAATTGTAGTTCCCTGGAACCCACAGACACCATTGTGGACACCACTGGGAGGCTGGTTCCCCAGCCTGTGTCTCCTGATAGGAAGACTAATAAAAAGAGGGTAGATATTTCCCCAGTAGCAGTTAACCACACAGCTACGGAGGGTTACTCTGAAGAGGGAGGGGTGACCCATTGTCAGAGGGTTAGGGAGGACAGTGATCCCAAGTGTCCTGATGCTAGTGGTAAGGACCCTAGTTTAGAGACTGAAGGGGACCTGTCCCATGCCTTGGGTATGTGTAAGGAGTTTGCAGCTGCTCAGAAAAGTGACCCTAGTCTAGAGAAGCTGAGGGCTTGGGCAGACTCTGATGGAGCACAGGGAGGTGATGGTAAACATAAAGTTTTTTGGAAAAATGGACTGATGTATACTCAGGTTGTGCAGACAGAGGGAGGGGTGATAGACAGGCAGCTTGTCATCCCCCAGGGGTATCATGAGCAGTTGCTCAAGATTGCACATGATATTCCTTTCTCTTGTCACCTGGGAATCACGCGCACTATGCAGCGGTTAGCCCAGAATTTCTATTGGCCCAACTTCACCCAGCAGGTAAAGGAGTATTGCAGGTCTTGTCACTGGTGCCAAGAAATAGGGAAGGCAGGTAAGAAAGCACAAGCCAACCTAATTCCATTTCCCATAGTAGAGGAACCATTCCAGAGGGTGGGAATGGATATTGTGGGGCCTTTAAATACCCCCAGCTCCTCCAGGAAGAGGTTCATCTTGACTGTGGTGGATTATGCCACCCGGTACCCAGAGGCAGTCACCCTATTCTCACTGAAGACAGACAAAGTGGCAGATGCCTTACTTGGGATTTTCTCCCATTTTGGGTTTCTGCAGGAGGTTATCACCTATTGAGGGTGTTCCTTCATGTTGGACCTGATGAAATGTTTGTGGGAGAAGTGTGGGGTGGTGCAGAGATGCATGACACCTTATCACCCACAAGCCAATGGGCTCGTGGAAAGATTTAATGGTACCCTGAAGTCAATGCTTCAAGCATTTGCTGAACAGCATGGGAGGGGCTGGGAGAAATACATTCCCCACCTGTTGTTTGCTTACAGGGACCTGCCCCAAGAGTAGACAGGATTTTCCCCCTTTGAACTCTTATATGAACGCTGGGTACATGGGCCCCTAGACTTGATCTGGGAGGACAGGGAAGGCAAGCATGCCACCCAGGGAACTCTCATAGTGGATTACATCCTTAGGTTTAGGGAAAGGCTGAAGGAGCTTATGGGGACAGCCCAGAACAACCTGGCAGCTGCCCAACAGAAACAAAAAGTGTGGTACAACCGCACAGCCAGAGCTCGCTTGTACATGGTGGGTCAGAAAGTCATGGTCCTTACGTAGACTGGAAAGACAAGCTGCAGGATGAGTGGGCAGGACCATACAAAGTAGTTAGGAAAGTAAATGACGTGAACTATATCACAGAGTTACCTGACAGAAGACAGACAGAAAGGATGTACCATGTCAACATGATGAAGCCATATTCTAATAGGGCTGACTTGGTGTTTGCAGTGTGTAGTCCTGGGGAAGGGATGGATGAAGGAGACCCCCTTCTGGACTTGCTGGAAGAAAGCAAGTGGGAGTCCTTTGTAGAGGCAGTAAAATTGTCTCCCCAGCTGGCCCCAGACAAGATCCAGAAAGTAAGGGAGGTTTTAACAGACTTTACCCCCTGTTTAGCACCAAGCCTGGACTAATCCCTTTAATGATGCATGATGTGGAGACAGGGACACAGATACCCATACGGTGTCAGAGGCTGTTCAAAAGGACATTAGGAGAGAGGTGATGGAGATGCTGGATTTAGTGGTAATCCAAAGATCCTACAGCCCCTGGGACTCACTTGTAGTCCTTGTGCCCAAGCCAGATGACTCTACTCATTTCTGTGTGGACTATCATGGACTGAATGCAGTCACAAAGTCAGATGCCCACCCGATGCCTCAGACGGATGAACTCCTGGACAAGTTGGGAGGGGCGACCAACTATTGACCTGACAAAGGGGTATTGGCAGGTCAAGTTAACAGACAGAGCTAGGAAGAGGTTAGCCTTCATCACTCTGATATGCTTATTTGAATTTAAAGTAATGCCTTTCAGAATGAAGAACACCCCGGCCACTTTCCAAAGGTTGGTGAACCAGGTGTTAAATGGTGCTGAGGAGTACACTGTGGTGTACTTGGATGACATTATCATCTTTAGTGCCAGCTGGGAGGAACACCTGTCCCACCTTAGGAAAGTTCTGGACAGGATACAGACGGCCGGGCTCACTGTCAAAGCTGAGAAGTGCCAGGTGGCAATGGCTGAAGTGGCATACCTTGGGCATGTTGTAGGCCGGGGACAGCTCCATCCTAACCAAGTAAAAATAGAGGTCATCAAGGAATGGCCCAGACTAGAAACACAGAAGCAGGTCAGGAGTTTTTTAGGGACAGTGGGATACTATAGGAAATTTGTACCTAATTACAATGCTCTGGCTGCTCCCCTATCTGACCTGGTAAAGAAAAGGATGCCTAAGAAAATTATCTGGGAACCAGCCTGTAAAAAATCCTTTAACATACTGAAGAAGGCACTGTGCAGTACTCCTGTATTGACAAGTCCTGACTATAGCAGACCCTTTATATTTCAGACTGATGCCTTAGACATGGGTATTGGGGCAGTACTAAGTCAGACATCCAACCAAGGGAAAGCTCACCCTGTAGTGTACCTGAATAAAAAGTTACTTCCCAGGGAGCAGGCTTACTCTACTGTGGAAAAAGAGTGGCTTGCCATAGTGTAGGCCCTAAAGAAGTTACAGCCCTACTTATATGGGCAGCATTTTGAGGTACAAATGGACCACAACTCCCTGGTTTGGTTGACCCAAATGGGAAAAACTAATGGTAGACTGTTAAGATGGAGTCTTGCCTTGCAAGGGTATGACATGACAATCTTACACAGGGCTGGAGTGACCAATCAGAACAGTGATGGCCTGCCGTGTATATATGAAGGGTGAACTGATTTGAGAAGATCATCCCATGCAGGGGATAGAGCCACCAAATTCAGTCTAGGTAGGGAGGATTGTGACGCTTGGCCAGCTGGTTAAGATTTCAATGATATTTGAAATATAAAAATATAGTGTGTGATTGTCACAGTGCTTTCATGAGTGCCCCCCCCCCCAGATTTCAGTTACAGTCAGGTGACCTGAAACCAGGAGGTAATTAAAAGACTAGAAAGACTTAATTAAGAGTATCCTGTAATTAGAACTGACCCAGCTGCCAGGATATAGGGATCATAAACTTTTATGACATTTTAGAGGAACAAACATTGTTATATGGTGCTAAAAGTCATAAAATCCTTTGATGTGCACTGGAAAGAAGAACTGTCGAGATTAAAGAGGGGATGTTAATTAAGGATTCATATTGGGAAATTAGTTTTTGCTGAAGTCACAGTATTTAAAACATCTCTTGATAGGAATATCATTGTTTGTATAATTGTTATATTCTAAAAGGAGGAGCTAGATGGCATCATAGAAGGGGTGGAAACAAAGTTTTTAAACTATATTCTGTGTTTCAACTGTGACATTTCTTTTTGGGCTCTTAAGAAACAAGATCTAACTTAAGCACTGTATAGCGGTAATACATTAGATAGAAAAAGGCTAACTGTATGTTGGTAGGAGTTTGTCTGTAGTTTTCTTTGCTTTTCTTTTAAGTGATTGTATGCTTTGTGATATATTGTTCTGTATTTACATTTTACATATTTTCATCCATTTTTAAATAAACCTTTTATTCCAAAGAATGCCTGGGTGTGTCTTCAAAGTTCTTTTTCCATGTGACGCATAGAGGGTTAAGACTGACAAAAACTGTTCACAGCTTGATGGTGTTACCAAACTGGGAAAAGATAAGAATACACCTAAGGTCTTTTATAGAGATTTAAGGGTGTATTTTGGATACCTGGTTAGGTGCCCTTATGTGAAAGATATCTGGCATCCCCCTGAAGAGCAGATTATCTGAGCCTGTACATTTGGGTATGCTAGCATAAGGTCCACAGTTTGAATCCCCCCAGAACTTGAGACCAAAGGTGATTCAGACCCACAAGCAGACAGGAGGGTTACCCTGTTTGTTACCTGTTCACAAGATTGCATTTGGAGGTTGGCACTGTGAGAGCAAAGGGCCTGACCTGCTGAGTGCAGTTTGTGACACTGGGATGCTCAATCCTTCCTCTTCCCATTGGCCCCCGAGCAACCTGAGTCCATTCCAGACCCAGGGCTGCCAGCATGGCAGGAGGTAAAGTGCCCAGCACTTCAGTCCTCCATGCCACTGGGTTTACCTCAATTTTTTCTAGCTGCTGTTCTAATGTCAAAGACGAAAAAATTACTTACCATAGTAATATTGTTTCTTCCAGGGGATCCCTCAGTATGTTTAACTAATGCAGTTAGCCTGGTAGGTTCAACTACCCTGGAAAGTGGAACTTATGTAAATTAGAAAATGCTGAAATGGAACTAAAATGTAGTTCGATTATCTGCCTATGGGTGCTGCTGCATTCTGCAGGCTAACATCAGATTCATTTTGAGCTATACGGGCAATATTCCCCCTATATACTGAGCTATATTTCCAAAGTAAACAATGAATAAACAAAACAGTGGCCCATTTGGGGTATTTATGGCTGACACACCCAACAGAAAAAAAAATACATACAAAAATGCCAGCATAAACAGGCCATAACTGTCTATCAAGTCTGCTCAAGTGTGCAGCATGTGGTTTATTCTGCTACCGCTTCCCCCCCAGCCCCTACTCACCATAGATTTGGAATCCCTCCCACTCCACTCCCCCTTCCCAACCTTCCAACTGAATTAACCTTCCCTTTGACCCTGTCCCATCCCCTCTGAAAACTGCCCACAGGTTTCAGTGCGATCGCTTCCTTAGGCAATTTGATCCACCTTGCCACCATCCTTTCTGTGAAATAGTGCCTCCTCATTTTCTTCTAAATCCCCCCCAATTAATTTCATTCTGTGCTCCCTAGTAGGCCCCTTCCCATTTAAGTTAAAGATGCCCTCTATTCTAACCTTATTCATACCTTTTAAGTATTTGAAGGATTCTAGCATGTCCCCCCTCCCTCTTATACTCTAGGGAATACATGTTGAGCTCCCTTAGTCTCTCCTCATAGACTTTGCTCTCCAGGCCCAGGGCAATCTTTGTCACCCTACGTTGTACCCCCTCCAGCAGCTTGATGTCCCCCTTTAAATATGGGCACCATAACTGCACACAGTACTCCAAGTGTGGTCTAACCAAGGAGCTGTACAATAGCATGATGACTTCCTCCTTCCTTGAGGTGATTCCTCTGGTGAGGCACCCAAGCATTTTGTTTGCTTTGGCTGCTGCTTTATGGCACTGAGCAGAGTGTTTCATGCATCCTGTGACAATCACCCCAAATCCTTTTCTTCCTCTGAAATGGCTAACTGTACCCCACTAGCTAATAGCTAGCACCTGGGTTCCTGGCTTCCAGGTGCATGGCCTTACATTTCTTAGTGTTGAACCCTGACTTCCAGATGCCTGACCAGTGCTCTAGCTTAGTCAGGTCCTCCCTGAACTGCTGCCTCCCCTCCTCACTCTCTACTCTCACACAGATCTTAGTGTTCTCTGTGAATAGGCAGACTTTACTATTGATCCCCTTGTGCTATGTTCTCAATAAAGATGTTCAATAGCGGACCAAGTACCAAGCCCTGTGGGCCACCACTTGCTACAGGCCTGGGTTTGGATAGCTCTCCCTCTACTTATCATCTGCATATTGTCCTGCAGCCAGTTCCTAACCCACCCCACCAATTTCTCCCCTGCTCCCAGGTTTGCTAGTTTACTGTGCATCTTACCATGAGACACCAAGTCAAATGCCTTGCTGAAGTCCAGATATAAGGCATCTACCACACAGCCCCTGTCACGTGACCTTGTGATCCAATCAAAGATGTCTACTAGGTTTGTCTGGCAGGATCTCTCCGAGACAATTCCATGTTGCCTTTCATCCTGGAGACCACTGGCTTCCAGAAAGTCCATCAGTCTCTGCTTCAGAATAGTCTCCATTAACTTCCCAATAGTACGTGCCATTCTCTAGTCCTGAGGCATACATCCTGTCTTCAGTGAGGTGTTGAACAGGTCCTCTAGAGGACAAACCAGGACCTCCGTCAATTCCTTTAGGACTGTCTGATGCACACCATCTAGTCCCAGAGCCTTGTCAACCCACAGGGCCCTTGGACCCTTTAAAACCCTGTCCTCCAGGATTACCATATCAGTTACCCCCACTCCTCCGTTTCCCACCCCTATTATCCCCTGTGGCAGAGGGCTATCCTTTTCCCTAGTGAACACTGAACTGAAGTACTCATTCAGTGCCTCTGCCTGGTCCACCCCACTTTCCATTCATCCCCTCTCCCTCTTAATCCTGACAACCCCATCTTTATGGCTTCATTTCTCTCTTATATACCTGAAAACATCCTTTTTCCCTTCTCTGAACCCTTGTGCCAGCCGAAGTTCTATTGTGGCCTTAGCTGCCCTGACCATTCTGCTCACTTCTCTAGATATCCACCAGTACTTCTCCCTGTCTAGCTCTCACATAATTCTCTTGTACCTACGGAATGCTGCCCTCTTATCCATCACTTTCTCTGCTACCTCCTTGACTGAGCCAGCTTGTTTTTTTGGTCCTAGACTTCTTACTCTGGGTCTTAGCACACATGTTCATTGCCTCCATCAGTCCCAGCCTGATAACAGACAATTTCTGGTCTGCATACATTCTTGGCTGATTTTGGCTTGGTTCCCTACTACAATGTCATCCATCCCACCAAAGTCTGCTCACCTGACATCCACCACCCTTGTCTTGGTTCTGGCTGTATACCCTGTCCACATTGAGGAAGAACCACACCATGTGGTGATCCTTGCCTGTTATGTGGTCCTCAACTACTGTATCCTGGATGTGTTCACCGTTCGACAACACCAGGTCCAGTATGGTACCCTCCCTGGTTGGCTCTATGATCCCCTGTATCAGGAAGCAGTCCTGGAAGGCATCCAGGAGAACCTGTTCCCTGGAACAGAAGGTAGCCAGGGTTCTACAGTCTATCCCGGGTAGACTGATGTCCCCTGCTATGACAATGTTGTCCCTGCCACTTGGCCTTCTAATTTGGTCCCTCAGCTCCCTGTCCATTTCTTCATTCTGTGAGGGTGGTCTGTACACCACCCCCAATCTATCCTTCTTCCCTATAGAGTTTTGAAGCTGTAACTACAAGGCTTCAGTCCTGCTCTCTTCTACCTCTTTCCTGGTGCATAAGATCCCATCTCTTATGAATAAGACAACCCCTCCCCCTCTCCCCTTTGCTTTGTCCTTCTAGTACAACCTATACCCAGGGAATACAAGGTCCAGTCATGATACTGGGTGGCCCACATCTCCGTGATGACCACTGTGTCTACCTGCCCTCCAACATCTGTAGCTCAGCCATTTTGTTAGCCAGGCTCCTTGCATTCAAGGATACCACCTTTCAGCATGACTTCTGTTGCCAACTCCCATTCTTCCATGCCCCTCCATTTTGACTTCCCCTCTCCCACCTCCTGGCCTGTGGGGGGAGCGGTCCATCAGTCTCCCTCTCCTGGTTGCTCTGAATGGAGCATACTCTACCACCACAATCCCCCATTCTTCAGTTTAAATTAATTTTAGTCTACAAATATTCCTCCAATTTGAGTTTTAGTACCCCCATGCCCTCCTTATTTAGGTGCAGCTTATCTGCTGCATATAAGTCTTTGTTTTCCTATGACCTACCCCAACCTCCACCAGCCCATACCCCTTGGATGCACCCCCCCCACACACACACCCTATCTGTTGAATTTTTTGATTCTCTGTTTTCTGACAGTACTTACCCGAGGGACTGGGAGAATGTCAGAGAATGCAACTTATCTACTTACCTCACTGCATATTCTTCCTACCTCTTTGAATCTGTCCTGTACCTCCTCAGCCCCACACCCTGCCAGGTTATTTGTACCCAGGTGTACCACAGTGTAAGGTTTCTCTCTCCTGCCCCACATACTTTGTTATAAACTGCCCCACCCTCCTTGCCATCATGCCTGGCATACACTCCACCCATGTGCATCTGTGCTTTGCACCCTTTCCATCTCACACTTTCAGTATTGAATCCCCCTTTATGATGACCCTCTCTCCTTTTGGCTACCCCCCTTTCATTCTATCTTCATTCCACAGTCCAGGGCTGCCTGTCTTGCCACCTTTTCTACCTCACTCATACCACTGCATCTTCCCCTTGTTGTTCTCCCCAGCCCTCCACCTCTCCCTCCAGACTTCCTGTTCAGGCCACCCCGTCCACTTTCATATAACCCCCTGCTGCTTGCAGGGGGGATATATGGGGCATTAAAACACTTAGGCAGACTCTACATTGGTTTATTTTTTAGGAGTCCCACGGAGCATGCCTTGCAGTTTGAAACACTTTGTGAAACTTAGGCTGCTGCTCTGTGAGAACCACAGCTCATCTTGACACTGTTTGGTTGCCTCATACAGTTTTTTTTTTTTTTTAGTGTCAAGGCATTCCTTGTTTAAAACAAGACAATGCTGAATTCTTGTTGTTGACGCTAGGCAGTTAAGTTGGACTGCAGTGAGTTTTGGCTTTGACTTTTTAGTATTGTTGCCAAATGTGGAAGTTGTAGTCTGTCCCGTGTTTCAACACAGTAATAATGCCAATCAAGCACTTGTTGGTTCTGGCTCAGAGAACTGAAAGGATCTGTCGGTGCCTGACTGCAGCCAGGAAACTTTCCAGTAGGAGCTGATATTATAACATTAATTACGTGCAGTGCAGCATTTAATTTCATTTAAAAAAGAAAATACTGTATATCTAACTGTAGATCACTTATGTAGATTAGTCAGTCTAAATATCCTGGGTACTACATGGTAGCTCTGGTGTACAGACTCGCTGCTTATTCTTGAAGTACTGAAGCTGCCACGGACAGAAATAACTCAGGACAAACACCAAACTGCGACACTGAGTGACAGATATGTGACAAGCACTAATGGAAAATTTTGTTTGAACAATACAGCCACAAGGCAATGCTGACTTTTTTTTAATTTTTTTTGCTGATGCTAGACAGTTAAGAGCCATCAGAAAGAAAAGCCACAGAAAGAGAAAGAGAGAGGGAGAGAGAGAGCGTGCTCCTCCTCTTACTCCTCCCAGCATTAATTTATTTTGAATGGGATTTATTTTCTCACTCCTTACTGCTGTGTTAAAGTGGGAGCTAGATCAGGACAGCGATTAATTCTACCTTCTTATTTTAGTAAAATATACAACAAAACACCCCCTTCCCCAAATAAAATGACACCTAGTTTGCGGCTTAAGTCAAATATACTTATTTACAATAGAAATACGTTACACATGGAACGGTGCCAGGTAGAGAGCTTCAGCGCAGCAAGAGCAGATTGGTTGCTTTGCTATTACTCTGGTCTCCTCATTGAAAAGTTAAAGTACTTTAATTTGGTCAATTACCAAGCACACAAAATGATGTGATCTCTTGTTCCCCTGCACCCTCCTGGTATGACCGCACATGTGCGGTGGTGGTGGTGGGATGAGAAACATAGAAACATAGACTTTGATGGCAGATAAGGACTGCTAGGCCCATCTAGTCTGCCCATTTCCCTACCTACAGGATAGGCCGCAGATCCTAGTTAACCAACAGCCTATATCTTTCTGCCCCCCACAAGAATTGCCTTATGTCTGTCCCATGCATTCTTGAATTCTCCCACAGTTTTAGACCCCACAACTTCCTCAGGAAGGCTGTTCCATGCATCCACTACCCTCTCTGGAAATAATACTTCCTCACATTGCCCGAACCGCCTCTTTCTATCTTTAAATTGTGTCCCCTTGTTCTTGCAAGTCTCTTTTTCTGAAAGATGCTACCCTCTTGGACTTTGTTGATTCCTTGAGGGTACTTGAAAGTTTCTGTCATGTCCCCCTCTCCCTTCTTTCCTCAAGGGTATACATATTAAGCTCCTTTAGTCTCTCCTCATCACGGCTTCTCTTGCAGACCCTGCACCATTTTAGTTGCCCTCCTCTGGACTGCCTCTATCCTGTCTATGTCCTTGGGAGATGGGGTCTCCAGAACTGGACACAGTATTCCAGATGGAGTCTCACCAACTGTCTGTACAGAGGATAACAACTTCCTGTTTTCTGCTGCTGATGCCTCTCCCTATACATCCCAGTATACCCCGGCCCTCCCTACTGCCTTCTCACATTGCTTGCTAACCTTAAGGTCATCTGATATGATTACCCCAGGTCCCTTTCCTGTTTTGTTGTTGTTACTACCTCCACCCATTGTGTATTCTTCCCTGTTCTTGTTTCCCAGGTGCATTATTTTGTACTTTTTGCATTGAATCCTAGCTGCCATACGTCTGACCATTCCTCCAACCTTGCCAAGTCCCTTTTCATCCTTTCCACGCCTCCTTGTGTATCAACCCTGTTGCAGATCTTTGTGTCATCTGCAAAAAGGCATACTTTTCCTTCCAGTCCCTCTGCAATGTCACTGATGAAGACATTAAAAAGGACTGGACCCAATACTGAACCCTGCTGTACCCCACTAGTAACTGCCCTTTCTTCAGAGTGGACTCCATTTACAATTAACTTCTGTGTCCTGTTGTCCAGCCAATGTTTTACCCAGGCTACCACCCTGGGACCCACTCCCAGGCTGGTTAATTTGACTAATAATCTTTCGTGTGGAACTGTGTCAAATGCCTTGCTAAAGTCTAGGTAGGCCATGTCCACAGCCCCTCCCTGGTCTACTACTTTGGTCACCCAGTCAAAGAAATCTATTAGATTCATCTGACATGACCTTCCCACTGTGAACCCATGCTGCCTTGGATCCTGTGCTCCACTGACCTCTAGGTACTCAACTATTCTTTCCTTCAGAGTGACTCCATCACTTTCCCTACCACAGAGGTCAGACTGACAGGTCTGTAGTTTCCTGCCTCTGTCTTGGTCCCACTTTTGTGAAGGGGAATCACATCCTCTTTCTTCCAGTCCTCGGGTACCACACCATCCTCCCATGATTTATTAAAAAGAGTAGCCAGTGGTTTCACTAGTTCCTTCCTTAATTCTTTTAGAATTCTATGGTGAATTCCATCAGGACCCATTGCTTTGTCCACCTTCAGTTTTAGGAGTTCTTGCAGAACCCTTTCTTCTGTGAAAGGACTGGGATTGACCCCCCCTATCAAGAGTGCTTCTGTTAATTGGATTAGGCACTTCCCCCTCCTCTTTTGAGAATACTGAGCAGAAATATATGTTCAGTATTCCTGCTTTTTCACTGTCCCCCTCTGCCCACCCACCGTTCATTCTATTCAGCCTCACTATCCCTCCCTTTGTCTTTCTACGCTCGCTGATGTACCTATAAAAGGTTTTATCCCCCTTCTTAACTGAGTTGGCTATCTTTTCCTCAGTTTGGGCCTTTGCTATTCTGACTTCCCTCCCTGCTTCTTTCTGCCTTAACTTGTCAGCTCTCTGTCCTGCTCCTTCTGTGTTTCCTTATACTTCCGGAATGCTATCTTTTCTTCCTGACTTTCACAGCCACCTCTCTTGAGAACCATAGTGGCTTTTCTTTCGTTTTGATTTGTTTATTTGCTTCACACAAAGGCTTGTTGCCTCTGTGATGGCAGTTTGATAATTCCCCATTGTTGCTCCACACCTCCTTCTAGCCTGTTTGCTAGTGCTTTTCTGAGGCACTCTCCATCTTGCAAAGTCAGCCCTCCTAAAGTCCAGTACCCTCACTTTTGTATGGCTTGACTCTGTAGCTGAGTTTAACGTGAACCACACTGTTTGATGGTCACTTGTCCCCAGATGGCAACCCACTTCTAGATCGGAGATCCTCTCACTGCCCCTGTTTGAGAGTACGAGTTCTAAGATTGCTCCCTCATGAGTGGGTTCCGAAACTAGCTGTCTAATGCCTGCCACCTGTAGGGGCCAAGAATGGCCCTGCTCTTGGATGTGGCTGCAGCAAATGTGCTCCAGTTAACATCTGGCATATTCAGGTTTCCCATCAACAGTATCTCCCCTTTCTCTGCCATTCTAAGAATGCCTTCCATCATATCCTTGTCCATTCCTTCCCCCTGACATGGGGGTCTGTACACAACCCCTGTGCGGATTGTGGTGCCCTTTCCAGTCTCCAAGGTGACCCACAGTGCCTCCTCTCCTTCCTGTTTACTGAATGAGGATTGAAAAGTAGTGCTATCCCTCCTATCAGGGCAATGGCTGATGGATCTTTAAAAGTATCTCCCACCAAAATAGTTCAAGAATTTGCCAGTTACTATACAAACTTGTACAGTGACATGGAGCAGTCCCTTGCCCTGAGGATATAGAGAGTTACTTAAAACACTCTCATTTGCCCTCTCTCGCTGATCGGTACAGAGATTTTCTGGTTGTTCCGATCTCTCAGGAAGAAATTGCCAATGTTATTAGTGAACTACCAGCAGATAAGGTCCCAGGTCCTGATGGATTCTCCTCCTTATTCTATAAGGTCTTCTGGGACCTTCTATTACCAATACTTTGCTGTTTATTTCAGCATATTTTAGCTGGGGTGGAAACAGATCCACGCCTCTATGAGGCTTTGATTGTTCTGCTCCCCAAACCTGAAAAAGACCTTGAGCTGGTTCAAAGTTATAGACCTATCTCACTTTTAAATCAGGACATTAAAATCCTCTCCAAAATACTAGCTAATAGGCTAACGGTAGTTCTTCCTGAGCTAATAGGTATTAGCCAGGTAGGATTTATGAAAGGGCATTCATCCTCTGATCACTTACACACCTTGTCACATGTCTTCTCAGCTACCATGGACACTGAGTTCCCTGCAGGCTTAGTCTCCCTGGACGCCGAGAAGGCATTTGATCGAGTGAACTGGAACTTTTTGTTCCGAGCTCTGGAGGCTTTTCATTTTCCCTCTCTGTTTATTTCCTGGATTGCCACATTTTATAAACATCCCACTGCAAGAATCTCTGCAAATGGGGCATTTTCTAAGCCCTTTTTGCTTCATTCAGGTACTAGGCAAGGGTGCCCCCTATCTCCTCTGTTATTTAATTTATATCTGGAACCTCTTATTCAAAATATTCTCAACAATGTTTCTATACAAGGTGTGAGAATCAGGTGACACGAAATTAAAGTCACTGCATATGTGGACGACTTGTTAATACACTTGTCTCATCCTGTGTCCTCAATTGTAGCTTTGCTAAGGGAAATAGCAAGATTTAGTGACTTGTCCAATTACAAATTGAATGCTAGTAAATCCCTATTTTTTCCATTAAACCACAAAGTTTTCAAAAGTGACATTAGCCCTTTTGGTTTATGCTGGACTTCTAGGTCATTTAAATACTTGGGTATTAAACTTTCTCGCAACCCTTTAATATGGTTTAAAGAGAATCTGGATTCCCTATTGCAAGTGATTACTTATCACCTTGAGAGGTGATCTAAACTTCCTATTTCACTATGGGGCCGGGTTAACATAATTAAGATGAACATATGGACCTAGGATCTTCTACCCATTATCTCTCCTTAACACCTTTATTCATTTACTCTGGTTTAAAAAGACACATGGTGTATTCACTAGATTTATCTGGGCCAACAGATATCCTCATTTGACTTATCATAAACTGGCACCCCCGAAACTGGAGGGGGGTTTGCGAATTCCCCATCTGGCCATATATCACTGGGCTAGTCACCTTGAGAAATGTTTGAGATGGGTATCTCCCGGCCCAGAAGAAGAACAACAACTGGTTTGGCTTAAAATAGAACTGGATGCAATTAAGGCCAAAAAGTTTGACCCTCTTGCATTATTTTTCTTTAAGTTTTCCCAAGTACGCATGACCGAAGAGTGCCCCGTAATAATGACCTCTTTAAAGGTTTATTTTCAAATGTGTTCCTTTTTACAATATTCCCCTCATCTAGACCTGGCCCAGTCTATTTGGAACTCTCCATCATTTGCTATTAATAAGAATCAGATTTCCCATCACTAGTTGCCTCAATTGGGAGAGGGGAAGCTTCTTTCTTTCACAGATAGAGAGGGGTATTGGTTATCAGTGGAAGATATGATTAAGAAATTTCTCATCCTGGTTTCTTTCCTTTTTAAAGCTTTACAATTAAAGCATCTACTTGTAATTACCTTGGGTAATACTCCTCCCTCCCAGACCATCTCTTCTCTTATACCCGAGGTTTCCCCACTTTCTGGTTCTTCTGGTGTAATCTCTAAATTATATCAGGTTTTGTTTCATAAAAAGTATGGGGGTCCATTTGGGCCTTCAAGATTCTGGAATAATTTTTTCCCTCAACTTTATTTGGATTGGCACTCTCTCTGGAGTTCATGTCATAAATTTATTTCTCAAGACAGACTGCGCCTCATGCAATACCATATCTTACATAACTTGTATTATACCCCGACCAAATTACATAGGTGGGGCTACCTGAACTCTAACATGTGCAATAAATGTTTCCAGGAAGAGGGTATACTTTTCCACATGTTTTGGTCCTGCCCAAAAATTTCCCCCTTTTGGGATTCAATCAATAACTTTCTTAGACCCCCTGTTTGGCTTTCATGAATACTTCACTCCCGAGATTTGCCTGTTGGGGGACCTGTCTTTTATCAGAGTTAAGGTATGAAAGTTCCACATCTCTATGATTGCCTTATTGGCTAAGAAGCTTATTCTTCATCACTGGAAAGACAGGTCCTCCCCCTCTGTCCAGGAATGGGTAAAAAAAGTTTTGTCCAACCTGTGCACAGAAAAAGAGTTTGCCAGTCTCCATAATAGATTGGAAGCATATACTAAAATCTGGGATCCCCTTCACTCATTAATCTCTCTGGTTCAAGGCTAAATCTATCTTGGGCTTCATGCTCTTGTAAGACTTTAAGTAGGGAGCTTGGCATTGACGGGTACCAGGCTGGGTTACTGCAGTAAGAGGAGGGTAGAGTGGGTTAGGCAGTTATTCCTTCACATTGTATTAGAGAGTCTTTGTCAATGTTACTTAAACTGCCTTTTCTTGTGGAAAATGTATTAATAAACTTTAAATTGAAAAAAAAAGTAGTGCTGATCCACACTCTTGAATGCTGCTGCTCCATGAAAGTAAACTCATAACATTGCTATGCACTATTTCTGCCCCAAACATTTCTTTAAGCACGAGGACCATTTTCAATACTGTTAGTTTTACCCTTATTGACAGCTGCCTGAAAACAGAATGTAGCAAGGAGAGACATGTTTGACTGCATATGGAAAGGGCACTCCCCACCCTTCCGACTGCTCCTGGTGCTTGTAACTCTACTTAGGAAAGTGCCCAAAGATTTTTAAAAGCTAAAGGCAGCCTTTGTAAAAATAAAACAAGCAACAGTGGAGTGTTTCAGAGATGGGACCTTGGAGTGAATTTTGTCACTTCATCATGTGCATTCGCAAGGAATGTGGGCATGAATGAAGTCCTTTAATGTAGCAATAGGTCTGCAGTGCTACGCCCACTGCAACCCTAACAAGCGTTTTTGCTGATACAGCCTTTGTCCCATCGATCAGCACTCAATATCTAGGAGTACAATAGGTGGCATAACCCACCTCCAGTGCCATTCAAATGGTAAACCCTGCAGAGGCAGAGGGTGAAGGAAGAGTAGTGTGTAGCAGCATCTGTGTATTAGCATTTAGTTATTGCTGGCGCAGGTCACTGAGTCTGGTATTTGCCTCCAAAAGGAGACAGGAGTCCCAAACCTGAGATCTGAGACCTGAGAGCTAGAAAGCCAAAACACTCTAACTGGGTGGATGCAGGACCCAACAATTTGAACTTTCACAAAACTTCTGTTGTGTTTTTTGGATTTCCAGATTTAAAAAAAAAGTATTCTGCTTTGTTTACTTGTTGGTCTGCATATACGTTTATGTTTCATGCCTTGCATAATCTTCAAGTCTACGTCCTATTCTGTTTCATCTTATTTTACTTATTTATTACTTTAGGCAGTACAGGAAGTGGCACTGATATTAGAAATTTCAAGCGTATCTCTCCAGAAGTTAGTACATTTTATAGCTGGGTTATTTATTTTATTATTGTGATGGGAGCAGGAGTAGTGTGGAGAATATATTAAAACCTCACGTTGATGCCAAACGATGTTGTAATAATAAAAATAATAATAATAATATAATAATAATAATAATAATACAACTTTATTTTTAAGGTGCCTTTCCAAAACCAAGGTGCTGAACAAATTTAAAAAACAAACATATTGCACCATTTACAACAGCTTGGTTAAAACACAGTTATCTAAACAAATTTATAAACAAAATCATAACACCACTCAGTTGCCAAATGCTTGGTGCCACAGATGAGTTTTTAAAGCATTTTTACATCCCTCCACAGTCGCATACTCATATAACTGGCGGGGTAGAGAATTCCAGAGGGATGGGGCCGTGTGTATGAATGCCCGGCCCCCGAAGATTTTAAACACACTCTTGGAGTCTCTAGCAACCCAACGCCAACTGAGCAGAGTGATCACCCAGGGCAGTAGGGAACCAGACGCTCTTTCAAGTAGTCAGGACCCAGTCCTTGTAGGGCTTTGTAAGTCAGCAAACTGACTTTAAAGGTGATCCACCACTGTACTGACAGTCAGTGAAGACAATGCAGCACTGGATAAATATGAAAGAACTGAGAGTTTCTTGTTTAAAGCTGGGCCACTGCATTCTGCACTAGCTACAAAGGGCAGACTTCTACCCCAGAAAGCCCTAGATACAGGGAGTTGCAATAATCCAAGCAGGAGGACACAAAGGCATGAACCAATGTTGGAAGGTCACCAGATGGAACAAGGTGCCTAATTCTGGTGATATTCCTCAGGTGGTAAAAAGGGGTTTTAACAACAGTCAAAACAGTCAATACCAGCACATGCAGGGTCAACCCCTCATCAAAAATTACCCCCAGGTTACGCACCTGTTCAGAGGCTAGGAGTGGCAAACCCCCAAGGAATAATCCTGAGGGTAAACCTAAACTCGACCTTCCTATCCGGTGTCCTGGGTCCTCAACCAGCCTTTCAGTCTTTCCTGAGTTTAACTTCAACCAGCTCGCATGCATCCATTCATGGATTTCCACCAGGCAGTTATTAAAGACAAAGAGAGCTCCACTCTGGTTAGGTGCAAAAGAAAGGTATAGCTGGGTATCATCAGTGTAGCAGTGAAACCTCAGCCCATACCTCCTTACAATGTCTCCAAGGGGCAGCATATATATTGCAAACAACATGGGGAACAACACAGATCCCTGAGGAACTCCACAAGACACAGGGCTTGGGTTTGAGGAATAAATCCCAGACACCACCCTCTGAGTTATTCCAGGAAGGGAAGATGTAAACCACTTGAGGACTGTACCAGACAGGCCACAAATGAACCTCAGATGATCAAGGAGAACCCCATTGTCCACAGTATCAAATGCTGATAAGAGATCAAGAAGAACCAAGATGGAATGGTTCTTCCAATCTCTAGCCATCAGGAGATAATTGAGCACCCGAACCAGTGCTGTTGCTGTACTATGCCTCTTTCAGAAAACAGACTGGATGGGTTCATAGATGTCATGTATGGTCAAATGGTTCTCCAACTGTGTGGCCATTACTTTCTCAACCACCTTCCCTAAAAAGGGAAGTTTAGAGATTGGTCTGTAGTTTGCAAGGCAGCTTGGGTCCAAGGAAACTTTCTTCAGAAGGAGTGTTACCACTGCCTCCTTCAGGGAGCTAGGAAGCTCACCTGTTTCCAGGGAGCACCAAACAATCTGAGCAAGGACTGGACTGATGGAATCAACACAACCCAAAATCAGGAAAGTTGATCCTGGATCCAAACTACAGTGTGCCTGGTGCACATCCTGGACAATCCTCATAACATCCATGAACTCTGGGTGGTCGAAGGTACTCCAGGAAAACAAAAGGACAGGAACCAAGTGCTGATCATCAGCAACAACCATGGAGTGTGCTGGATGGAGAGCCACCATGATGTCGGCCACCTTAGTTGCAAAGAACCGAGCAAGTTCATCACACTCTGCGAAAATGCTTTCCAAACTTGCATTCAAGCTGGGTTGCACAGCCTATCCTCAGTTCAGAAAAGCTGAGCTGGTCAGTTCTGCATGACTGCAATCTCCCCAGACAGGAACTCTGCCTTCTTACGGGTGCTTGCAGATTGATAGGCTTGATAATGGTCTATTAATCTAAGGTGGTCGGCATCAAGGGCAGATCTCCGCCAGCAATACTCTAACCTTTGACCTTGTTGTCACATCTTCCTAAAAGTCCCATCAAACCATGGAGACTGAAGGCAAAGGAAGAGAGGATAAGCACAGACAGGAGCAACAACATCCAGGGACATTGTAATGGCTGTATTATAGGCCATCACAAGGCCCTCTGGGTCACTGTTTGCACATGGAATGAATGATAAGTCAAGCACTGCCATAAGACTTTCAGAGACAATTTCTCATAAAGGGCAGTGGTGCTTGACCATCTTCACAGGGGTAGGCCTTTGAGAGGGGGGTGCTAAAGTTGAACTTCACAGAGTAGTGATCGGACCATCCAACTGGGTCTACCCCCAAATCGGAGGCATAGATCCCCCGGAGAAAAAACTAAGTCAAGGGAGTGATCATGTTTATGAGTAGCAGTGGTAACTACCTGTGTAAGGCCCAGAGATGTCATCAACTGCAGAAAGTGTTGTCCAAATTGTGAGAGTTCATCATCGATCCAGGCATTAAACTTGCCCAGGACCATCAACTGGGGAGACTCAAATGCCATGTCAATGATGAAGTTCGCCACTTCCTGAAGAAACTGTTTCCCATCCTTGGGTGGACAATAGATGAGAACAATCCTATAACCTACACCTGCTACCACAGTACCCTTGAATGACTCTGCCTCCTCAACTGGTACACTCGTGAGGCCCTATTCGGTCTTAAAAGAGACCACAACCCCCCGTGATCCAATCTCGGGCAGAGAATCACAGAGTAACCAACTGGAATTGTGGTTGCTAATACAGGGCCAGAGTTCTCATCCAGCCAGGTCTTGGTGATGCAAGCCACATCCATTGAATTTACAAGATCTGCAATAATTGTAGTCTTGTTTTTAATGGATCTGGCATTGCATAACACCACTTGAGTTGGATAAACTTCTGGAGCCGCCTGAACTACTTGCCCATTCAATTTGGTGGTGCCCTTGGGTATGGGAATCAGACACAGAGAACCATGATCTGAATTTCATTTCACCCCAGGGCTTCTTCTGGAACCTACGACCCCGATGTGATGGCCCTGCTCATTCAACCTCCACTGTTTGCAACCCCTGAAGCCCCTCCTCCTCCAACAAGCAATACCCAGTGCTCTACAATGCTGGTAGATGGAGAAATGCAAAGGAGGGGAGACAAAGGGGCAGAGGGAGTGAAGGGTGGAGGATGAATAGCATATGACTGTGGGGGCAAGCCTCCAACACATTCTGGTAACCCGATTAAATAAAATGTAAAAATCATGTAAAATTTAACATTAAACATAAAATAAACAAAAAAAACTGCCCCACTAACCCCTAAAAATATATATATATATATATGACAAAAAACTCTATTTAATGCATCAGTTAGGGTTGTTCCACAGTGACAAAAGCAAGCAAATTTGGTATTCATGTTGAAACCCCCTTGGACCCCTAGCCCACCCACCCCATCATATGTGTAAAGAAGCTGAGGAATAGGAGAATGTGGTGAGAGTTAGGACCAATGACCCCAATGCGCACCCTGATGCCAGTTGGGAGGGTGGGCTTGAGGGGTCCAAGGGGGGTTTCAACCTTAACACTAAATTTCCTCACTTTTGTCACTGTGGAACAACCCTAACTTATGCATTAAACAGAGTTTTTTTGCCTCTAATTTCCCTTCTTTTTGAGAATGATGATGAGAAATAGTGAATGTAATGTGGCGATGGGAGCACAGGGACCTTTGAGACCTTTGGACCCCATGCTCCCACCACATGATGTCTTGTGAAATAGTAACAGGAACAGCAATGCAAACACAAGGTGGAAATGCAAATGGTAACAGTAACAAAAACGCAAGCACAAATGACAACGCGAAGGGTAACGCACATAGTGGCGTACACGGGAATGGTAACACAAATGGGGACATAAACACAAGTGGAAACAGTAAGTGTAACTGTAACAGAAGTGCATACCCTGTTCTTCCTGAATCCTAACACTGAATTTCCTTGCTTTTGTCACTGTGGAACAACCCTAACTGATGCATTAAATGGAGTTTTTTGCCTCTAATTTCCGTTCTTTTTGAGAATGATGACAAGAAATAGTGAAAGTAATGCAGCGGCAGGAGAGCGGGCCCTTTGGGCCATGCCCGCCACATGATGTTTTGTGACATAGTAACAGGAACAGCAATGCAAACAGAAGAGCCAACAGTGGTGCGCGTGGTAGCGAAAATGTAAATGGTAAAGGAAACGTCAATAGAAAAGCAAGCGCAAAGTGACACTGAAGTGAACAGTGACGCAAACGGACATTGAAGCACATACGTAAATGCAACTGGTAACGCGAACTGTGATGGCAGTGGTATTTTAAATGGAAATGTTAAGTGTCACATCAAAAAGAACACTAAAGGGAACAGTAATGGAAACACGAATGCAAGCACACACGTAAATGCAAACCATAATGTGCACAGGCATGGTACCACAATTGTAAATACAAATGGTAAAGTTAACATGAAGAATGACACCAAAGGAAACAGAAATGGAAATGGGAACAGAAGCGCATATGGAAACGCAAACCTAACCACGCACGGGCACAGTACCGCAATTGTAAATGCAAATGGCAATGGTAATGATAACAGCAACAATAATGGCAAAGTAAACAGAAACACAAAAGGAAATTCAAGGGCATATGGAAACACAAACCGTAATGCGCACGGGCACAGTAACAGAATTGCAAACGGTAACAGTAACAGCAAGGAAGACGAAAAACGAAAAACAGAAATGCAAATGAAAGGGCTGCCAGAAATGTAAATGACAATGTGCATGGTGATGCAAATAGAAACAGTTGGGGAAACACAAATGGTAACAGTAACAAAAACACAAGCACAAATGACAATGCAAAGGGTAATGCACATGGTGGCGTACACGGGAACAGTAATGCAAACAGGGACATAAACACAAGTGGAAACAGTAACTGTAACAGTAACGGAAGTGCATACCCTGTTTTTGATGAACAGGTGCATAGAGAAACACAAAGAACGTATGCATTGTAATGGGCATCAAAGCTTAAAACGAGCATAGAAAGTACTTAATTGCTAATATCTCAGCAACCGCATGATGTAGGAAAAAAATTTAACTTTCACAAAATCATGAGTTTCCTTGCCAGGTTTTTGCTACTACATAGCCCATTGGGCTATGCAACCCACAACAAAAAATATGTATCTCGCATCATTTTTGAGTTACGAGCCCCGAAAGGCACAGTGTACGCCACCATGCTAGTCTATGGGAGAAATACGCCAACTTTGGAGTACCATAACTTTGTAGTTATGCAATATTTTTTCACCAAACTGCCAAAAGGCACATCTGTGAGATGTTGACTGTATTCCCTCCAAATTTCAGCTGAAAAGACCAAACCATTCTTTTGCAGCAGAGTGGCAAAGAACTGTTGTCATTTTGGCCATAGTCTGAAAAAGTAGTGTAGTGATTTGAGAAAGCTTTCTCAAGCATTTGCAAAAGTGTAGTGAGTGCGACGTTACTTTGCGACACTACTTTTTCCAGAAATTTAAAAAAATATTTCTAGGGTGTTTCACCCCAAAATAAAGACATGACTAGCATCCTTGAGGTCTGACTAGGTGAACACAAAAAGAATTGTGTTGCTAGAGGGTCCCAAATTTAAATGGCAAGCATTTTTCTAATCACTAACTGAAAACAAAATGGCGGATTTGCGACACTAAAAAGTGCATTTGCAACATTGTCAAACTTTTTAACTTTTACCACTGACATAATGGGAACTTGTTTTTTGAATAACTTTTGAACTGTTTAATATTTTTTCACGAACTCTTCGAAAGGCACATTGGGGACCCTGGCTGCACGTTCCCTGAATTTTCGGACCAGTCATGCAAACCGTGTGACCTGTAGCCATGAGCAACGAATTCACCAGTGCACAGATCACACTTAATAACTCCGCAGCTATATATCCAACCATTACGATAGTTGGCAGATACCAAGATGTATCATTCTTGATCATGCATTCCAAATTTCAGGCAAATCCGTTGAACGATGGCAACGTTATTAAGGTGCAAAATTTGACTCTTTAACCTTAAAAGTGCTACTCAACCCAACTATGGCTGCACTACCGTGATACCATAATATATACTGGGGAACGAGAAATCCAGATTTCTAGACCCCGATGGATCTCTCACTTTCAGGGAGACAGGATATCTATTTTCCAAACAAACAGATAAAAGATCTTAATGTATTCCTCAAGCCCCTTAGTCACTCACATCAAATAAAAAGGCAGTCCACATATTTTGAGGATTTCAGCTGAAATAGGTCCAGAAAACATAATCAGTCACCAAGAAACTATAAATAAAAATAAGACTAATGACTGGATAGCTCTCACCAATCCAGACACAGCCAGATAGCTTCAATTTCACCACTACCTCTCACGTAGTGAATGAAAAAACATTAATAACTTAACATTTTGAGAAAAGACTATATATATATATATATATATATATATATATATATATATATATATATATATATATATAATAAATCAGTGGCAAGGCTTTTTGACAACGATAGGAACTTTTTTGAAATTTTTAAAAATAAATTTGCACCATATAGTAAGGTGACCCTGAGCTTAAAACTGCATGCACTGCAATTCTTGTTTAGAATTCGCCATTGCTATAGAGAGTGACACACTTGTGAACATGTTAGAGGAACCTCAGATGAATTTCTAGAGCATTTGTATTTGGTCGGTTAAGAATTCAGATTTTAGTATTCAGACTTCTATGTAAAAACCTGATGTTAAATTGTTGAAAACTAGAAGTTATTTGTAATTTTAACAAATATTACTATTGACTACTCAATTTCAGACAAGCCTGCCTATGTAGAAAACAGGATATCAAAGCAAAGTGAAAGATAAAGCCCAGAGTCAGCCAACTCAGTGCAGTCACAGTACTGAGTTGCAGCAGGGGGCTATACATCTATTTATTAAACATGAAGGTAATACGTATAACAGAATAAAAAAAACAGATAATTTTTTGGGGAGGGGATTTAGAGTTATCAACTATATTTCTATTACCATTAGGAAGCTTGGAGATGGTTGGTTTATTTAGAGTTTTGTCATTTTTTTTAACTTTCTATATAATATAATACAACAGTAAAATAATGTGGAGATTTTAGTCTCTTATTCAGAGGTCCAAATTTGTAAGTCTGAAAAAAGACAAACAAGTGCATATGTGAGTTGTCCTGGGCTAGTTAGGGATTTTTAAATCAGTACATTAGGCAAACGCAATAACCGATATGTGTTTCTTACATTTACCAAGCAGAATCAAGTACTGTTTTGCAATGAGAAACCTCAAATGAATATGGAAAGAAAGCTGGTTAGGTAGCTTAGTGTTAAAACAACCCCAAGAGTAGATGACTTCTGTGCTACTTCTGTCATACTGTGCTCAGTACTGTCTACCTCTGGCTCATATTGATACAAGAGAATACCCAAGATCTGGTAAGTATTCTCCTTATGAGTCAGAACATCAGCAACACTATCCTCATTTACATTGCCCACTAAGGATGAGGAGCCTGTAGAAAATCTGCTAGCTGCATTATTGTGCTGCTATTAAAGCCACTAGCCATTATGAAATGACCCATGAACCGTGTAGGGAGCATGACCTTCAGTTGCACTCTGGAAAGCAGGCTCAGTATACAGATACCACTTTTTTTCCCTCTCTGGCCTGATTTTCCACCACTGCCAAATATTGGTGTAACATCATGTTTTATTTTATCAATTTAGTGGTGGCATCACAGGCTGTGAAATTAAACAGAATGTTCCAATCACTGAATTGTCTGTTCACAGTGGACCATTCTATTTTCAAGGGCCAAGACCCTGGGTGTTAAGGAATCCGGCTTTTTATCGATGTCCTGCACTGTTTTCACCAATTGGTTAAGAGTAACCTGAAAAGACAGCAAGGATGCTTCCCCTGTAGAGGACTCATTCAGAGCTGTGGCTTCATCAGAAAGTGCAGGCCACTCTTCCCTTTGCTGCTGTGATTTTTTAGGAGTGAAAAAGTCCACTGATGTGGTTCCAGATCCTTAATTTTTCCCCATATCACTATTCTGACAGTTTTCACAAAGCTCTTTCTGCCTTTTATGTTCTGGAGATTTAATTTTAAAATAGATTTTAACCCAATTTTAATAGTATTCTCCAGGAGTTCGAGGGAACTGTTGCCTCCTAGTAGCTGTCCAGCAGTGCCATCTTGATATCACTTTTAAGTGCTGCACAGACACAGAAATGGGATAGCAAGGGGACGTGTAGGCTAAGGGATGAAAATAAAACTTTAAAATACATCAGAAAAATGAAATGAGCACCAAGTAAGAACATTTATTTTCATTATGCAGATGTTTCTACTCTTTGCATTCACAAAGCAACACCTAAGATTAGTTCTCTTTAAGGAAAAAAATAGTGTAGTGTGAGTGAGTGCTTCAAGTAAAAAGCTTGCCATAATTTTAGGCTTGTTTTTGTTAAAGAGCAATGTAAACATGTATACAGGGTACTGACCATGTAGAGGTAGAGGTAGGAAGCATACAACTCACAGTGGAAACAGAGATACCTTCATCATCGGGCACAAAATCAGAAACAGAATCGGGGGGGATAATAACATGCAAATAAAGTGCATGAGAGCCTATTCGTAAAAATTTGGAATATTTTACTTTTGCCCTCTCTGCGTGTTGGCTTGGGAGGTGGGGAGCGGTGTGGTGCTGAATAGGCAGGACAACAGGTATGAAAGTGATGTTACACTTTATAAATGCACAGCTTTTGTTATCTACTCACCTCCCCCATTCTGTTTGTGATTTTGCACCCGATTAGGAAGATATTGGAAAAAAAACCTGGAGAGGTTTTTCATGTGTGGGAGAGGGGATGGGAGAAGGCTATCAATCAATCAATCAATATTTATTTATAAAAAATGCAATTCCTTGAATTATCAACATGCTTGTGCAAAAAAAATAAGATAATAAATAAGATAAATAAAAAACAGATAAACTAGCCAAACAGATTCATCATACAAAGCATATGTATATATCAATCAAATGCTATAAAAGCAAAGTTAAAAAGATAACAGAGAACAGACAGAACACCAAGAGGAAGGAGCTACTGGTATAACTAAAACTTCTCTTCTGGGACTAAGAACTAGAACTCTTGTACTGGGACCTTCAATTTGGGGTAAAAAAAAGAGTTAATGTGTTTGTCAGAGGTAGTTGAAGTAAATTGTTATCTGTGTTATCTGTGTACTTATCAAGGTGCTTGTCACAGGTGTCAGAATGGAATTGTTATCTGTGAAATTAACTTAGTGTAGAAAGATTTGCAAAGTAGGGGAGTGGCTTAGCTAGAAGGAGCCAGGTTAAAACCAGATTTAAACACTGCCCTAGATAGCTTCTGCCAGAGAACAGACAGAAAGCCAGGAGGAAGGAGCTACTGGTATAACTAAAACTTCTCTACTGGTACTATATTACCCTCCTTCCTTCCCCTCTACCCCCACCCAAAACCAGTTCTACTTTTATAGGCACAGGATTTAACTGACAACAGGAACTTCCTGTTTGGGAGCAGGAAGTGAGTTATCACAGAGCCACCAAAAACTCACCATCCTGGAAGGGCAAGAGTAGCTCTCCATCCCCCTCCCCTAGCTGCTGGAGGTATGACTCTGAGCAAGTAAGGAGACTACTGAGAAATATAGGAACTTCTTGTGTCAGAACAGGAAGATCAGGAGCTAAAAGGGTACAGAGGCAGTAAGTAAGTAGCGAAAGGAAAAAAAAAAGAAATAAACAAACAGAGGAAAGAGTAAGTATCCCAAATAACAGTTAGGGGGCCAGAAAAAAGACATGACGGGAATGATGCAGTGCAGTGGCTGTGGAGCAGTAGTCTTCCGGAAGATATTCTGGAGGATACAGTGTTGTCCCATCTGCAGGCACCTCTCTGGGCTGAGGGAGGAGGTTGCTAATCTCCAGGCTGAGTTGGCCAGGATTTGTGGGACCTTCTCTCCCACCCAAAGACTACCAGGGTCACTGTCATTGCCTCAGAGGTTGCCAAGAAAGAGGAGCAGTTGGAACACAGTGGGCTCAGGGAGGGTGAGTGTGGTGGAACAGAGGTGCATCCCTCCAGTTGTACCTCTCCACAATTTCTATTCCATTCTGGAAAAGTGTGGTTCCTCTATGAAGGCACCCACAGTGGAGACCAAGGAGGATGCTGGGAACCTCCACAAAGGACACCCACAGGAGGGTAGCATGGGACCCCACAGGGGAAGGAAATAACTCCTAATGGGGAACTCCATTGTTAGGAAGGTAGAACTGGGGGAGGAAGGGGAGAGGTAGGTAAGGTGCCTGCCTGGCACCATGGCTTGGAGGGACAGGGAGCGATTCTTCAGGATAGCAGGAACAGCTGCACAGGGGAGGGAGATGGATGTCATTGTCTACCTAGGGACAAATGACCTGGCTAAGAAAGGGATCAGAGCAGTGCAAGAAGCATTTGTGGAGATGAGGAGGGGTCTTATACAAATAGCACACATGGTAACCTTCTTGGAGGTGCTGCCTATCTATGGCATTGGTGAGGCAGGGTGCTCTGTATCATGGGATTCAATCAGTGGTTGAAAAACTGGTGCAGAGCTCAACGATTTGGCTTCATTGGGGACTGGCAGTCCACCTGGAGGAATGCAGGCCTATACTGGTGTGATGGTCTGCATCTGTCCAGGAGGGGAACCAGGATCCTAGGTGATAGGTTTACATACTTAATTGGCAAGCATTTAAACTAGCCAAGGGGGGAGACACTGGAAAGGAGCAGAAAAATCCTAGCCCCCCCCAAAAAAAATCAGGGTACTAAGTGAGGGAGACACCAACATAGAGATGTCCATAGGGAGAAGTGCATGAGTAAATGGAGAAAGTGACAAATGCAATAAGGACAGAGGTGGGACAAAAAGGGATAAGGCCATCAAGAAATGGAGGGTAATGAGTACCAATGCCCATAGTCTGGGCAATGAGCTCCCTGAACTGGTGGCCTTGATGGAAGAGGGATGCCTGGATATTGTAGCAGTCACAGAAACATGGTACACAGAAAACCATGACTGGGATGTTAACATACCAGGGTACACAACCTACAGGAGAGACAGGGAGGGCAGAAGGGGGGGTAGCTCTCTATGTAAGGGAAGGGATAAAAGCAACTGAACAAAGAGTAAACAGGAGGAGAAGAGGCACTGTGGGTCACCTTAGAAACTGGAAATGGCACCACAATCCATACAGGGGTTGTATACAGACCCCCATGTCAGGGGGAGGGAATGGACAAGGATATGATAGAAGGCATACTTATGATGGCAGAGAAAGGGGAGATACTGTTGATGGGGGACCTTAATATGCCAGATGTTAACTGGAGCACCTTTTCTGCACCCACATCCAAAAGCAGGGCCATTCTTGATGCCCTTCAGGTGGCATGTCTCAGATAGCTAGTTTTCAAACCTACTCATGAGGGAGCAATCTTAGACCTTGTACTCTCAAATGGGGACAGTGAGAAGATTTCAGATCTAGAAGTGAGTAACAATTTGGGAACAAGTGACCATCAAACAGTGTGGTTCATGATAAACTCAGCTACAGAGTCAAGCCATACAACAGCGAGGGTTCTGGACTTCAGGAGGGCTGGCTTTGGCAAGATGGGAGAGTGCCTTAGAAAAGCACTAGCTAACAGGCTAGAAGGAGGTGTGGAGCAACCATGGGTGCCATCACAGAGGCAACAAGCCTTTGTGTGAAGCAAATAAACAAATCAAAATGAAAGAAAAAGCCACTATGGTTCTCAAAAGAGGAGGCGGTGAAGGTTAGGGAGAAAAAGATAGCATTTAGGAAGCATAACGAAACACAGAAGGAGCAGGACAGAGAACTGTACCAGTTAAGGCAGAAGGAAGCAGGGAGGGTAGTCAGAATAGCAAAGGCACAAACTGAGGAAAAGATAGCCAACTTAGTTAAGAAGGGGAATAAAACCTTTTATAGGTACAGTATATCAGGGAGTGTAGAAAGATAACGGGAGGGATAGTGAGGCTGAATAGAATGGATGGTGGGTGGGCAGAGAGTGACAGTGAAAAAGCAGGGATACTGAATGAATACTTCTATTCAGTATTCACAGAAGAGGAAGTGGGGGAGGTGCCTAATTCAATTAACAGAAGCACTCTGGAGAGGGAGGTTGATCCCAGTCATTTCACAGAAGAAAGGGTTCTGAAAGAACTCCTAAAACTGAAGGTGGACAAAGCAATGGGACCAGATGGAATTCACCCCAGAATTCTAAAAGAATTAAGCAGAGAACTAGTGACACCACTGACTACCCTTTTTAACAAATCATTGGAGGATGGTGTGGTACCTCAGGACTGGAAGTAGGCTGATGTGATTCCCCTTCACAAAAGAGGAACCAAGACAGAGGCAGGAAACTACAGACCTGTCAGTCTGACCTCTGTGGTAGGGCAAGTAATGGAATCACTTTTGAAGAAAAGAATTGCTGAGTACCTAGAGGCCAGTTTGGCACAGGACCCAAGGCAGCATGGGTTCACAGAGGGAAGGTCATGACAGATGAATCTAATTGATTTCTTTGACTGGGTGACCAAAGTAGTAGACCGGGGAAGGGCTGTGGACATGGCCTACCTTGACTTTAGCAAGGCATTTGACAAAGTCCCACACAAAAGATTAATAGTCAAATTAACCAGCCTAGGAGTGGGTCCAAGGGTGGTAGCCTGGGTAAAACATTGGCTGAACAACAGGACACAGAAGGTAATTGTAAATGGATTCCACTCTGAAGAAAGGAGGGTTACTAGTGGAGTACAGTAGGGTTCGGTACTGGGTCCAGTCCTTTTTAATGTCTTTATAAGTGACATTGCAGAGGGACTGGAAGGAAAAGTATGCATCTTTGCAGATGACACAAAGATCTGCAACAGGGTTGATACACTAGGAGGCATGGAAAGGATGAGAAGGGACTTGGCAAGGTTGGAGGAATGGTTAGAAGTATGGCAGCTTGGATTCAATGCATAGACATGCAAAGTAATGCACCTGGGAAACAAAAACACAGGGGAAGATTATACAGTGGTAGCAAGGTAGTAACAACAATAAAAATGGAAAGGTACCTTGGGGTAATCATATCAGATGACCTTAAGGTTGGCAAACAATGTGAGAAGGTGGTAGGTAGGGCTGGGGGATACTGGGATGTATAGGGAGAGGCATCATCAGCAGAAAACAGGAAGTTGTTATCCCCCTGTACAGACAGATGGTGAGACCCCATCTGGAGTATTGAGTCCAGTTCTGGAGACCCCATCTCCACAAGGACATAGACAGAATGGAGGCAGTTCAGAGGAGGGTAACTAAAATGATGCAGGGTCTGCAAGAGAAGCCATATGAGGAGAGACTAAAGGAACTTAATATGTATACCCTTGAGGAAAGGAGAGGGGGGGGAACATGATAGAAACATTTAAGTACCTCAGTGGAATCAACAAAGTCCAAGAGGGTAGCATCTTTCAGATAAAGAGATGTGCAAGAACAAGGGGACACAATTTGAAGATGGGGGGAACAGTTCAGGGGCAATGTGAGGAAGTATTTTTTCACATAAAGGGCGGTGGACACATGGAACAGCCTTTTGAGGAGGTTGTGGGGTCTAAAACTGTGGGAGAATTCAAGAATGCATGGGACAGACATAAAGCAATTTTTGTGGGGGTAGGAAGAAATAGGCTGTTAGTTAAATAGGATCTGCAGCTTGTCCTCTAGGTAGGGGAATGGGCAGACTAGGTGGGCCAAGTGGTCCTTATCTGCCATCAAAGTCTATGTTTCTATGTTTCTATAGCTCTTAAGTACAGATTTAAAGCTCTCAACCATCAGGCACTATCTTATTCGACAAGGTAGAGAGTTCCAAAGGGTAGGAGCTGCAAAGGCAAATGAGCAAGTACCAGTGGTCTTAAGTCAAACCCTGGGAACATCTAGCAATCCCCCATCAGAGGTGCGGAGGGACTGGAGGGCACAGTAGGGAGCAAGAAGATCTTGCAGATGGCTCGGTCCCTAACTGTGTATGGCTTTTTAGGTCAGATGTCTGACCTTGAAGGTGATCCACCAATAAACTGGCAGCCAGTGCAGGCTGTGGAGCACAGGAGTGATGTGGCAAATCTAGGTAAGCCAATCAACAACCTGGTTGCTGCATTCTGAACTAGCTACAATCAGCAGATATCCACCCCCTGTAGCCCTAGGAAAAGGTTGTTGCAGTAGTCAAGGTGAGAGGTCACAAAGGCATGGACTAATACAGAAAGATCATTGGGTGGGACCAGGTGCTTAACCCAGGTGATTTTCCTCAAGTGGTAAAAAGAGGTTCTCATGACAGCAGACTCCTGAGATTCTAAAGTCAGGCCGCTGTTGAAAACAATGCCAATTTTCCACACCTGATCAGAGGCAGGTAGCTGGAACCCATCGAGGAAAAGTTCAGATGGTTAACCAGCCTCCAAACCTGAGCCCTGGCAGCCTGGGTCCAAAAGCAACACCTCAGTTTTATCAGGATTCAGCTTCACCAAGCTGGCTATCATCCAGTCAGGTAGATGACAGCTGACTTGGCTCATACAGTTTTTTCTCATCTTGTCCTCCAAATCTGTGTGCTTATATTTGAACAGAATATTTTATCAATACTTCAGCTGAGAAAAAACTCTGAATGGGCTCATTCAGGTTTTTCTCATTTTCTCCTCTGAAACTGTGTTAAAGGTTTACAGTTAAAAGGAATAAATAAGTAGAAAACAATTTCTGACCCACTCTCAGAATATCACCTGCAGCAAGAAATGGACTTAGGACACTGAGAGGACACTGAGAGTGGGTTGGAGCACTGTCCCCAACTAGAAAAAAAAATCTCCGACTGACTCTCAGGACATCATCTCACATGCAGGGTACAATAGAACTGTTTGCTCAATGAATTTATAGTACTACTAACTAGTCAGCAGTGCAGTTGCAGAAAGTAGCGGGAGCCTGTGAGGTGGACAGTTTCAAGGTACAGAGGCGTGGAAGAGACTTTTGTCACCTCATCATGTTGTTGGTTAGAAAGCAATGTGGGACTCTTTTCTACTAGTCTTTCCAAGAGGACTGCAGGGCTCTGCCCATGCAGCCCTAAAAATGTGGGGTCTTCTGAAGGGACCTTGGTGTGTTCACCATAGAGTCCTCACTACAAGTAGAGATGGTAGACCTAGTGTCATGTTTATATTGGCTCTCAGCATAGTCTTCTGCTTCTTCTTCTTCTTCCTGCAACATTAGAACAGGATTACACTCATATTCATTGTTGATGGGGTCAGTGGGAATGAGAGATCATGCCAGTGAAGCCAGCAGTGGCATAAGAGAACTCTGTGTCAAGAGAGTACCTTAAGTCATCAAGGGGTTATGTGCAGTATAGAATACCCCATCAGTGGGCTTCCTGGAACAGGGAGACCAGAAAGCAGGTGCCTTATTGAGTCCAAAAAGGAGATAACTGCCTAAACATCAGTACTGCTTTTGTTAGCAGGCATGACTGAAATAGTCAACAGGGGAGGCTGAGTCCCCATCATTGACAGTGAGGTACCAGCCAAAAGAGACCCAGTAGTGCCCACACCAAGCCCTGAATATGGTATCAGGTATATAGTCAGGGGCCAGTTGGTGTTGTCAACAGAGTCGATAATGTTTTAGCAGAGGTTGTACCTGTACAGCACAGGGGTGACCTTAAGCGCAACAGGGAAGACTTCTTGTCCTAGTGCTTGTGCTTGTGACTCCCTGAAGTTTTCTCTTGGGAGTTAGATGACCATGACTCACCCAATGGCACTAGCAATGTGAATTTCTCTTTGAGCTGCTTCTCCATTCTGGCGATAGCCTTTTGGAATAAAAAAAATATCCAATGCCTCCTTTCTGTGTCACCTGGTTGCAGAATTAAACCACTAACAGATTCTGCAGGCTTTCATGTTGTGGTCTAGGTCTAAGCAGCAGGCATAAATGTCATAGGAGTCTCCAGTGCAGATCTTTTCTCCACACTCACTGTACTGGAAAAGTTTGGATGGCTCCTTCAATGACATGCAGGTTGTCATAAATCACTATAAAAGTGATTACTTTTAGTACGTAAAAGAAACAAAATGGTGGCATTTTCTACAGTAGTCCGATGATTTTGAACAATGGTGGGAAAAGAACTCAGGATTGGAGGGTCTGCCTACATTTATGTATACACTGATGTCTGATGTTGCTGTGGGTGATCTCAAGCTGACTGCTTGCAAACATTTCCATGTGGCTCTAGTTCCTGGCAGCCATGTGTCCCAAAGGTGTGGCTTGATGAAAGAGATATCCTCAAAGAAGATAGAAAATGCTCACAATCCAATGGACTGCTACATTTTAATAAAAATAGCAGATTTAAAACACAAAAAATCCACAACACACTTTCCATAAAATACGGTTTTACAAAATATCATAAATATCAAACAATTGCATCTAATCTTAGCTTTTCCTTGTACAAGGACTTCTTCTTGGCTACATACATTTGCAGATGACTGCAGGATAGGGGCAGAAATCAATACTAATCAAAATTCATCTGAGTTACAAACAACTGTTGACAACACAGTCACGTGGACCAAGCAATGTAAACTAACACTAAACCAAGACAAATGCTATATCATGCATTTGGGAAAAAGAAACCCTAGAATACCTTACAAACTAGGCAATACTGTTCTGAAAACAATAGATGAGGAAAGGGATTTGGGTGTTATAGTATCCAGTGACATGTCTTTTACACCGAACTGCCAAAAGATAGCTCAGAAGGGAAATAGAATTCCTAACTGCATATTTAGACACATAACGGCAAGAAGTAGGGCTGTCATGTTGCCATTGTATACATCCCTGGTTACACCAATTGTGGAATATAGTGCCCATACAAAAAGCAAGACATTTCACTGTTGGAGAGAGTGCAGAAGAGAGCTACCAGGGCAATACAGGATATGGTTGATAAGAACTACGAGACTCATTTGTCTGAGCTGAATATGTACTCCTTGGAGGCAAGGAGGAAAAGGGATGATATGTGCTTGGTACACAGGGCATGGAATAAAGATGATCTCTGGGACATCACTGGTCTCGAAAGTAACACAAGTACATACAACACTAGGTCCCACCCAATGCAGTTAACAGCATCACACAGAAAGAAATTGTGTGGCACATGGTGGTTCAGCCGAAGAGTGGTACATGACTGGAACAGTCTACCAGTGGAGGTTGAGGCTAATCCATTAACTGCAGTTTTTAAACTTAGATGGGACATATACATAAATAAAATTAGAGCTTAGAAATTCAGATGGCGAGCATGTAGGATGAAAGTCCATTAGGTCAGTATCAATCCTATGAATCCTAGGAATCCTATGACTGAGTAGCAAATATAAATTTAACAATGGAATAAAGAATTACATTTCTTGAATTTAAAAGTTATGAGACCAGATCTTCTGGCATGTAAATATACATAACAGTAAGTTTATCTAACCATTTTCTTCTTAGATAATTTACTAATAGACAGTCAAATATAACATGCTTGATTGTCTGTTGTAATTGTTTATCTATTTCTGTATCTGTTTATATAGTAAAAAAACATCTTTGTTTTATTTCATCTAGCAAAATTGTTCCTGTTTCTACATTCTTTAGCCTTTGTATAGATATGTCCCTAAGAGCTAGACATTCTAATTGTGAATTACATCCAAACAAGACTTTATTCCATTTCAGACAAATATTCAGTTTAATTTAGCCATCCAATTATTTACTTCTGGGATGTCAGATTTATATGTATTTGATTCTCTAACACACATTGCTATCAAAGAGTTGGAGCTATGCTGTACAATTCTGTAACAGAAAATTATAGCTCTTAATGGGGCCTATCCTTGATTGTGCAGAGTGGCTACGTGTCGCGCATCCCAGGTGCATAGCCACCCTGCACCCATTGCGCCCCCATGCAGAAAACGCAAAATGGGGTGCACAGCCCCTATGCACATGATCCCCCACCCATGCAGACTGCAGCATGCAGGGGGTAGGCAAGGGGGCATGCCAGCACTATGCACAATGTACAATGGTGTGTAGTGCTGGTTGCGGAGGTGCAGAGGCAGCACAGGTTATGCCAGGAAGAACACTACCATAAGCCCATTACACACCCTGTGCCTCCATCACCCAACAATGGGACCCTACCTGCAACAAGTGACAGACCACTCAGGGCCACCCCTGCACCAAGCCATGCCCCCACCATCCCCATGCATGTCAACCCCTCCACACACACACACACTCACGTGGAGGCTCTGGACTGCAGACCCCACCTGTAAAACTCTGTCAGCCTGCCTCCATGATCCCTCGCTCTGAATCCCAGCCCTGCTGGTGTGGTGGGAAGTGTGCGCCCCCCAAACACACACCCTTCTGACACTGACACCTCCCACCTCCCCGTCTGTTTGGGGGTATGGCACAGCCAGTGGCACAACCCACCTCCCACCTCCATGGCCACTGGCCATGTTGAATTCAATGGGGGAGTGCAGCCAACATGCCCCCCACTGCATAAGGGATCCACTGTGGGATCTGGGAGGGGCATCTTATTGGATGCCTACCCAGGTGCACAGCTCCACCCATTGCTGCCCATGCAGACCTATGGGGACCCACACACCAGGGGCTGGGCTGAGGACAGGTAGCAGGTGGTCATGAATGCTGCTGGTGCACATCTTTCCACAGGTGTGGAGCTCCACGGGTAGAATACGTGCCTTTGGTGCATAATTCACACTCAGCATAGGCCCCAATGTGTGTATTTAAAGAAAGTGCTAAAAATCCTGATTCGAGTCTCAGTAATTCCCCTGAAACAAATTGTAGAAGGCCTAGTAAAAAATCTAATAAAAAGATTTTGTTCTGGATCAAGGTTCAACACCTTACTCCTGAGTCCCTATACTTCAGCACCATATAATACTGTGGATTTTAGTTTTGCTTCATACATAGACTTCATGAAGTTAAAGGAATGATGAGCATAAGTCTAGATGAATATATTGCCAGGACAGCTTGTCTTACTTTTAGTGTGTGTGTTTTTTTTCAATATGAATATTCCAGTTTGGAGTGAATGTGAAGGTTATGCCAAGATAGACAAATGAATCCAGAATTTATAACATTTCACCATCAATTTTCCATTCATGTATATTCTTGTTATGTTTACCACACACTACGACTTTAATGTTATCAACATTTGGGAGCAGTTTTAAGGCACCTTGTGTTTCTACCACCTGCTGCCATTCTTAATGTATTAACCACATCACCTGCATATAATAGAATATTATTTGCAAAAAACCTTGTTAATGCATGACTTAAGGTAGCGTAATGCCACAGAAGTAGGAAAATGTGGTGTTAGTATTTCCAACCCTAACTCCCCCCCACCCCCAAAGCAACAAGGGGAAAAAATATTAGGGTTTGGGCCTCCAGAGTCTTGGCGAATCAGTGGTGGGGTCTTTCTTCAGGTTGTCAGCCCTAATGCCCACCCCATTCCCTCAGTAAGTAAAGTCACATATGATCTCCTTTCTTCACACAGAGCCTGCATGAAGAAAGCCACAACAAATTGTGCTGGCAACATGTGGTGAGACATACTTCTCTACCTCAGAAAAGTGTATCACTTTGAAGCACTGGCTTGGCATTATCCCCTGTGCTTTGGTCTGGGGGCTGTGTGCTGAGGGGATGAGTGAACTTTAGGGCTGACAACCCCAATGAAGACCACCATCACTGGTTTGTCAAGACTCCACAGACTCAAAATCCAAATATATTTTACTTTTGCTACTTTGGAGTGGGGGTGGGGAGTTAGGGTTGGAAACCCTAACACCACATTTCCATATGTTTTTGCCATTAAGTTACCCTAACTGGTACATTAACAAAGTTTTTTGCAAATAATTTAATTTCTTTTTGAGATTGTGGCATCCTATCCTCCTGCATGAACAAATCCAGATGTGCATGGCCCTTTGGGCTGTGCATCATAGGACGGGAAAGACTCCATCCACACACAGGGCCTGGCCTATTCACTTGCTACACATTCAGTCTTTACACATTCACTCTTCACACATTCACTCTAGTTTTTTATTTAATTTTGTCCCCACGTTTTCAAGATAGTCATTTTATGACTGCCTTCATAAACATAGCATGCAGCATTTATAGTATATTGACTGAAATGTCATTTCACACCAGAAGTGCAAAAAGACATCTCATCCAGGGTTTAAAAGATGACACCTCTCAAGTCTATGAGGTGGTTTGGAAAAATGGCTCTGTTGACAGTTTGCAGTTAAAGTATTGAAACTTAGCGAAGTTGGGAGTGAATATTGAAATACTGCAAGGTTCAGTCATAACCTGGGTATTTTACCATATTTGTACACCAAGGGTGGGATATTCAGAAGGGTTGCACATGACGCAACACAGGTGCACCATGCGCAACCCACTGATGAGCCCCGGGGCAATATTCAAAAGGGGAAAGTGTGTGGCACAAATCTTGATGCTCCAGGATGCATCAGTAATGTATGCGGTGCAAGTAGGGGGTGTGTGCCCATGCATACCCCCACACAACCCAATATTCAGCCTCAGATGTGAGGAGCCCATGCAGGTGCAACCCCTACATGTGCCTCATACAGTTGTTCCAAAAAATAAAGGAGCAACAGCTGGCCACCCACAGGAGAGCTGCCATATTGCAGGGCACAACACGGCAGCTGCCAGCTGTGGGTGGCCACCCGAGCTCCAGCAGCACCGTCCATTGGGTAGTTCCCCCCCATGCCCGATCGCAGGCAGAAGTAGTAAAATACACAGTCTAAACAGTCTCAAATCCCTGTTGGTCCAGTGGACTGCTTGCAGCCCGATCACAGGCATATGTATGTAAATAAGTATGTCCAATATCCCTGGTGGTCCAGTGAACCGCTCATAGCCTGATCGTGGGGATGGCAGCTCCCCATCTGCAAGCCACCTGGCCACCCGCCAACTGACTGAGTACAGTACAGCTGTAGGCCCATTGGTCCACAGTGTGGGCCAATGGGTGTGCAGACCATACTGTACTACACAATCCAGATATGTGAATGGTTCATTCACATATCTGGATGTGTGTATGGTCTGCACACCCGATGGCCACACTGTGGACCAATGACAACTGCTACTATGTGCTGTCAGTCGGGAGGGCAGCCAGGCGGCTTGCGAGTGGGGAGCTGCAATCCGCCGCTGATGGGGGGGGATAGACTGGTGGGGCTCAGTGGGAGAGTGTGGAGGGGGGTACTGCTGGACCACCAGGGATGGGATATAACCATTTTTTCCATTTTTTCTATACATCTGCCCGTGATCGGGCTGCAAGCAGTCCACTGGATCACCAGGGATAGTGAACATACTTATTTACATACATATGCCCATGATTAGGCTGTGAGCAGTCCACAGGACCACCAGGGATATTGGACATAACAATTTCATACATATGCCCACGATCAGGCAGTGGGGCACTGTGCCATTTGTGCAGGGGGTCGATCCCTGATGGCTGCAGTCTGGCAGGGCGCCAGGTGCAAGTCACCAGGCATTGGCACACCTGCATGCAAATGGGGCCATAATGACATATAAATGGCCCCATTTGTGCCTTGCATGCATTATGGCCCCATTTGCATGTGCACCTTTGAATATCGTGGTTAATGCACCTAGCGCAATGGCATTTGTGCTAGCACATCCCTCTGCCCCTCTCTGGCCACTTGTGCTGGTGCAGTGCCACTGCACCATGCACAATGTGGGTGGTCACAGAGCGATATTCAATGGTACTGAGTCATGGCGCAGCACCACTGACTAGCACCCTGTCAGCACCCTGGCACATCCCAGTTGCGCTGCACCCAGGCTTGCACCACAGCCTGGCACAGTCTAAATATCCCACCCCAAATGTACAGCATAATCCTCTTATTAATCCATCTCATGTACCAGGTAGATGAAAATTATCAAATCCCTGCCAAAACATCATTGGGCACCATCAAACAAATGTGGCATGTCAGGAGACATCACCCCCAGACCATACATGCAAAATAGCATGCACATCTGTTGAACAGGGACAAAGCTATTAAATTGCAGATTTATGGGGTCAACATTAAGCAGCCTGCTCAACCCTAACTATAGTGGTGCTACTGCACCACTATATTATATATATAGACATCCCAAACGGTTTGAAATTTTAGTCTGACATTTTCAGGGCAGGAAGGGCTTGCCACAGAAGGGTGCCTTTCATAGGTTTGGTGAAAAAATATTAATCCTTTCCCAAACTATAAGGATTTAAAACTTTAGTTCTCAGCATACTCAGTAGGATCAAGAACATTTGTCCAAAGGACCCTACTGAGCATGCTGAGAACCAGAATTTCAAATCCTTGGGAATGGATTTTTTTTTTTTACTAAATCAATGAAAGGCACCATGCTGGGTCAAGCCCTTTCTACCCTGTTATTTTCGGACCAGAATTCCAAAATGTCTGGGTGCTAGGCAATAAGAAAAAAGCAAACAAAACAGATTTTTCCTAAAAATGTACTACAGAGATTTTAGAATTTGCACGTCTGACCAGAAAAAAACTTCACACATCAAGCGACTTTGCGCCCCAGCCCCAAGACTGTGCATGCAAAATTGCATGCAAATCTGTTGAACAAGGCAACACTATTACAGTGCAAAATTAAGGGTTCAACATTAAAGAGCAAATGCTTAGTAAGGATGTATTGTATATCTGAAAGAATTAAGATGTGGGGCCTCTAGATGCATTTGTAATCATTTTGTTTGCTTTTGTTTCTTTAATTACATTTTCATCATTTTATTTGTACTTTGCTAACTACTAACAAAAGGGAATTGAATGGAATCCTTGTATTATAATGTCAGAAAAGTTTTGCTAGTAGTGTATTTCAATGGGAAACTACAAACCTGTTTTCAGATTTTTATAGAGTGATAACAGTTTCTACCACCAACATGTTACCTATGTAATAAAAATATGTGATTTGTCATACCCTTGCAATCTTTTATTATAACTTAACAGGAGAAATTGTTTTCATAACCACATTTTACTTGGAAAGAAGGATAGAGAAGCTAATTATTGTTTAAAAAATTATAAAATCATACAGATGGACCATAATAGTGCAAACCTATAAAAGTCAAAGTTTGTTGCTGAAAGAAGTATCTGTTTCTTATGGAAAATACAAAAAACATCTATTTAGTTTCTCATTGAAATACAGTGGACCCCTAAATAGCTAGCAGTTTGGGGCCTCACAATACCAGGATTCCACCAAATTCTTTCTTACGAGCAGTGTGAAAAGCAAAGGTAAAAACCCTCTCGTCTTACTGCATCAATAAATAATTTGTCATAAAGAATAAAGTAATTAAAAACATGTCAAAATACAATAAACTATGTAACACATTGTCTATTTATTAGAAGTAAACACCTACTCAAGTTATCTGCTTGAAGTAAACACCTGGGGCTAGATTCACAAAAACTTGCAAAGCACAGCACAAAATTTTGCATTATGCTTTGCGTTTTCCCAGGTGTCAGATGTTTCTATTCTCAGTCAGATAGTGCACCACACTATCCAACTGAGAATAGGGCCAGGTCGAGTCAGAGCTATCCCCGAAACTGCTAGTGCTAGCCCACTAGAGCTGCCCCAACATGCAGCCAGTAGTATGGCTCCACAATGAATAGCACAGGTGCGCTATTCCCAGTTCACTAAAGCAGCCATGTAAATGAGCCCATTGAGCATACAAAGCACTAGGTGGCCATTTGAATGCCCATTACTGACCCATTTATATAGGCTGTGCTGAAGTTTAGCATGCCCCCCAGCCCCTGCCCCAGAGGTAACCTTGTATTATTTCCTTACTTTTTGAGACAGTATAACTGTATCCTTATTTGCCTGTGGGAGCTCATGGCCCTCTGGGCCCTTTGCTTCCATTTGTAGGACAACAGTGACCAAATTGTCAGTGTAGTCATCTTATTATCCGACCTCATGTACTTGGTGCAGAAAATTGTCAAATCACCACCAAACTATAATTCTGCACAGCTGCAATGCCCTTCCATGCCACCAGTGTGAAAATGCATTTTGGGCAGGATATGAAAAATGACAGCTGTGAGAAACATGAGGTGGGGTAATAAGAAGGCTCTGTTGAAAATTTGGGGTCAAAAGATTAAAAATTTCCAAAGTTATGAGTGCAAATAGCGACAGTGAAACAAATGGTCATAACTTTGCCATTTGTACAAATTTTGCTCCCACATTTTCAACATAGCTGCTTATGACCCCACCTCATGAACAAGGGCAGAAATATTTCCAAATCCTCCCCAAAAGGTGAATTTACCAAATGACTGCAAAATCACCTTTTGGGTGGGAGATGTGTAATGACAGTCATATTGTTCATGTGGTGGGGTCCCAAAAGGCCATGTTGAAAATTTGGGATCAGAATGTCAAAAAATGGCAAAAAATTATGCACCAAAATTGAAACCCCCATTGAAATATATAGACCTGCATTTACATTAGTTTCTTATATTGCAGTCGCTGGTTCCAGCAGCAAAATGTGTCTTCGATCAGAGAGTGAAACTCAAACATTGGACCTGTTCAAGTATGTAAGGGTGTGTGGGGTGTACTGGGGTGTGGGGTGGTGGGTGCTGAGTGGGAAGTGGGGTTGGGGGCTGATCAGTGTGGGACTTTTTTTTGCCAAACAAAAAGGACAATTTTCCTTCTTTCAGGAACAGACCCTTATTGGGGGTGGCCACTAGACACATAGAAACATAGAAACATAGAATTTGACGGCAGATAAGGACCGCTTGGCCCACCCAGTCTGCCCATTTCCCTACCTACTGGGTAAGCTGCAGATCCTAGTTAACCAGCAGCCTACTTCTGCCTACCCCCACCCCCCAGAATTGCCTTATGACTATCCCATTCATGTTTGAATTCCACCACTGATTTGGACTCCACAACCTCCTCCAGAAGGCCGTTCCATGCATCCACAACCCTCTCTGTGAAAAAATACTTATTTAAATTACCTATGAGCCGCCCCCGCTCTATCTTCAAATTGTGCCCTCTTGTTCTTGCACACCTCTTTTTTTGAAAGATGCTACCCTCTTGGACTTTGTTGATTCCCTTGAGGTACTTGAACATTTCTATCATGTCCCCCCTCTCCATCCTTTCCTCGAGGCTATACATATTAAGCTCCTTAAGTCTCTTTTCATATGTCTTCCGGTGCAGGCCCTGCACCATTTTAGTTGCCCTCCTCTGGACAGCTTCCATCCTGTCTATGTCTTTGCGGAGATTGGGTCTCCAGAACTGCACACAGTACTCCAGATGGGGTCTCACCAGCTGTCTGTACAGAGGGAGAATAACTACTTGTTTTCTACTGGTGATGCCTCTCCCTATGCATCCCAGTATCCCCCCAGCCCTCCTTGCTGCCCTCTCACATTGTTTGCCCATCTTTAGGTCATCTGATATGACTACCCCCAGGTCCCTTTCCATTTTTGTTGTTGTTAGTATCTCACCCCCCATTGTGTACTCTTCCCCTGGGTTTTTGTTTCCCAGGTGCATTACCTTGCACTTCTTAGCATTGGATCTAAGCTGCCATACATTTGACCATTCCTCTAACCTTGCCAAGTCCCTTCTCATCCTTTCCACCCCACCCTGTGCATCAACTCTGTTGCAGATCTTAGTGTCATCTGCAAAGAGACATACTTTTCCTTCTAGTCCTTCTGCAATGTCACTTATAAAGACATTGAAGAGGACCAGTCCTAATACTGAACCCTGCGGTACCCCACTAGTAACCCTCCTTTCTTCTGAGTGGACACCAGAGACATAAAGCAGCATAGGGAAGGTGATCAGACAACAGAGTTGGGCAGAGGGACCACTGGACCACCAATAAAGTACTCTTAACATGAGGATGGTAATTGGAGCATGAGTAAGGGTGGAGGGACCACTGGGCAATAATTTTTGCCTATGGAGAAGGCAATCAGACATCAGGGGAGGGACCATTGGACTGCCAGGGATATTTTTCTCTCCTCCTTCAGTGCACTGGCCCACCATCCCACCATCTCCTCTAGACCTGTCACATGACATCTCGTGGATTATCTTCCCATGCCAGCTTCCACATATCATCTCCCTGCTTGGGACTATGGGCTAGGGGTGGTGAAGCCTCACCCTGTGTCTGCCAGACCAGGTCTCAGCTGAAGGAATGCCACATCATCAGTATGGGTCCTACAGGGAGCCAGCGATCATCTCTGCTGGAGGCTGACTCCTTTTTCCAGCTTTCTTGATCCCTCCCACATGAGCGCTGGCAGCGATGGGTGTGCATGCGCATGCACGGAACCTCACATGGTACGTAGCACTTGCCAGTATCCATCCCTCCCACTTGCTGCTCCTAGCTGCACCACTACCTGTGGGGCCCCAGTTGGCAGTGGAACAGCAAAGCCAGTATCCTTCCCTCCCAGAGGAGAAGAGCCTCCTTCACCTGGCCAGCCCCTGGAGTCCCGTATTTGTTCCCAAATGCCGGTCACTGGTATCTCAAACAGTAACTCAGTCACTGCTCTGATGGGCTGGCCAACTACCAGGGAAATTTTTATTTAATACAGGGAATGCGATTGGACATCGGGGAAGGGTGGAGGGACCACTGGACTAAAAGGGAATAGAAAAAAGAAAAAACATATGGAATGGTGATCGTAGAACAGGGGAGGGGGGGAACTACTAGACTATCAAGGAATATATATTATGTTATTTAGGGGATGGAAATCAATGGGTACTGGTGCAACTAGACACCAGGGAAGTATGACAGTTCAAACCATCATGGACCTTTACTGTTTGAAGTCTTTACAATCCGAACAGTAATAGTTCAAACCGAAAAGAACTGTGAACATTTATTTTCTGATCGATTGATCCTTAACAAAGCAAATGATGGGACTGAGGCCTAAATACAGGTCTCAGCAATTCCTAACCAAGCAGGATTCCTTTATAAATCAACTTTTAAAGGGGAAAAAACAAGATTGCAGAAGCACAAACAGTATTTCTCTGAGCATGAACAGTAAATCCTTAACAATTAACCATTTGAACTGTTTTCATTTACAGTACATGCCTGCCTAGCAGCTGTCACAAAAACCATTATAATTTAAAAATGGTGAGATATCTTCTCACCACACTTTCCAGAGGTACACCCTTGGCACAGACCCCATCATCGCTGAATATTTCATGATAAACATTTCATTCTGTCTGGATTGTAGATGAGGGCAAAAAAATCCCATGTTAACCTGATGGGAATAAAATATTTTTTGTACATTTTGAACCACTCCATATCTCAAAACCTGTACAAGATGCCATCACAAAACTTTCCACATCTTGAGACTGTGGCAGAGTGACCATGTATGCCAAGTATTGGGCTATTTTGCCAAACAATTCCAAAGTTATTAAGTTGTACAATTTTGGATTGAACATAGAAGGCCCAGTATAACCCTAACTATAGGGGTGCAACCACACTCCTCTAATTAAATAAAATGGGATCAAGGACACTCTCCTGCTTCACCCCAACAATGATTTTGTTAGTGAGTGGTCCATCCACTGAGATCTTGACATTGATTGATGTATTAGTTTGTAACATTTCTGTTATATTAATTAATCCTGTATCCATTCCTTTCTGAGAGAGTATCTAATAAAAATTCTTCATTTCATGTGGTTGAAGGTGCTCTTGATGTCTGAAAAATAAAAAAATATAATGTCCCTCCCTTGCTTATGACATATTTTCTTCTGATATGATCTATAATGAAAATGTTGTCCATTGTACTTCTAATTTCTTTTTTGAAACTCATTTTTTATTGCAATTCACATGTACATCAACAGCAATTAAGTTCACCACATGACTAGTCTAGTGTACAAGTTAAGTAATCTTGCTTCTCATGGTCAGAATCCATAAGGTTTCCAGTCTCAATAAAGGCTTTAACTCTGTATACTCCCTGAGAAGGAACTGTCCTGGTTAATTGGCATATAAACAATGAATCCAACAGTAACCGTAAATATACACAATTTATAAACATGTAAGATAAAAACACATAGAACAGGTAAACACAGTATGGGTGGTGAGATTAAGTGCAGAGTTACTAGGGTAGTGAGTGGGGGAGGAAGGAGGGAGGGAGGGAGTGGCCACACTCCCCTCATAGGTCTGGTTACTTGAAAAGCACCTAATATATGTTAAAGTACAGTAAGTTGTGGTGGAAAACAGCTTCCACCAACTCTCTGCATGGGTGGGAGATACTTCTAATTTCCATAAATTCATTTTGTCATATAAAGTATTGTTCTTCTGTATCCATAGTTCAGCTTTGTTAAGAATATACCTACTATTAATCTTTCCCAAGATATACAACAGGTAATAGGTCTATAGCTTATGTTACCATTTTTATGGCTGTGGGCATAGCCCAGCAGATATTTTGCATTCAGAAAAGGGCTGATGTCATTTTTGCTACCAAAAAACATGATAGAGTGTTAAAAATAGACTATTCCACTGAAGCCTCATTACTACATTGCCTGTGTTTGTATACGAAGCTGTAGAAGCACTATTTTCCCTGTAGCTTTAGGAGTTAATTGAGCCCACAGATAGTTAACTCCTTATCTTCTGGCAGTCATCCTGTGTTAGATTACCTGTGGATAGTACAGACATCATAGAAAGCTATTGGAAGTAGAATGGGTTAAATATTTCCTGGAGCTTTCTGCATAACAAATAAGTTCTGCTGTGCCCTCAGCCCCTAGGGACATCTCATTAAGCCATTTGACACCACCATCCTAAAAGCAGTCATTCTGCTATTTTGCAGGACATTCCATAGCAAAGAGTCCCAGTTATGCCTATTTCCAAATAATACAACCACTTCATTTTCCCTGGCAGGCAGTTCTGGGCTACTGTTTATATTCTACCGAGTGTTCATAATCTGTAATTTGTGACTATAGGTGTACAACTGAATGATAGTAACCACATTTGTTTCACTTGCAAATAGGTAGGATTGTGTGTCTAATTTTTGTTTGACTTACTGTAGGTTACACATAGAATCTGATCAGTTCATAACATGCTGTATTGCGATTAAATGAACTGATAAATGGGGGCTTTGATTTCTTTTACAAATTAATTTTCCTGCCTATGAATATACTAAAACTAAACCTTCTCAACAAAATGTTTAAAAATAAGGAGTTTGGCAATAATTTATTCGATACTATTTCTATCCTATAGGCTCCTCACCATCCTCAGTTAACATATAGTTGCAGTAGACTATGAATGCATTGTATTATGTATAAGATAAGGCCTCTTTGAGGTGGCTTACTACCAACTCATATCATGCATTGCTTTAGCTACCAACTGTATAGGTCTTAACTGCTCATTAGGTAAATATGTTGATAGCTCTGCCCTGTTTTAGCTACCAAATGTATAGGCATTAACCCATGCTCATTGTATGTATACTCTATATGATTGCTCACCCACATTTATTCTATGTATGTACTGTATGAATATCTATGTTTTATTCTGATGTGAAGCCTTTGGAAATGAGTCTATGACTCAAAGGGTTGTAATGCCAATTTCCTAAATAAATAAATAAAAATTATATGGTGTAAAGAGCTGCTCCCTGGATAATTACTTGGTTTTGGGGGGGGGGGTGCTGCCACAAGCACAATGGGACTTCATGGATGGGGGAGCATATGGCAGCAAAAGGGGCATGATGGCATTAAAAACTTAATGGTATGGATGTAGAGGCACCATTATTTGAGCATGACCTTGGTAGAGGACTAAGAGTGACTTGGGGGAGGGGAATCATCAGGAATTGAGTGAATCTTGGTATTTTTAGCATAATAGTTTTCTGAAACTTCACCTTTCAATGGGTTGGACTCTGCATCCATCTGTACAGTATGTCACTAAGCCACATGCAGTGGGGTATGGGTAAAAACCAGATCACTAGTCCTGGACATTGGAGAGGACCGGTCCTAATACTGAACCCTGTGGTACCCTACTGCTAACCCCCCTTTTTTCAGAGTGGACTCCATTTACTATTACTCTCTGTGTCCTATTCTCCCGCCAATTCTTTACCCAGGCTGTCATCTTGGGACCCACTCCCAGGCTGGCTAACTTGTATATTAATCTTTTGTGTGGGACTGTGTCAAATGCCTTGCTAAAGTCTAGGTAGGCCATGTCCACAGCCCCTCCCTGATCTACTACTTTGTCACCCAGTCAAAGAAATCTATCAGATTTGTCTGGCATGACCTTCCCGCTATGAATCCATGCTGCCTTGGGTCCTGTGCCCTCTGGCCTCTAAATACGCACAATTCTTTCCTTCAGAAGTGAGTCCATCATTTTCCCTACCACTGAGGTTAAACTAACAGGTCTGTAGTTTCCTGCTTCTGCCTTGCTCCCACTTTGTGAAGGGAATCACATCTGCCCTCCTCCAGTCCTCAGGTACCACCCCATCCTCCCATGATTTGTTAAAGAGGGTAGTCAGTGGTGTCACTAGTTCTATCCTTAGTTCTTTAGAATTCTGGGATGATTCCCATCAGGCCCCATTGCTTTGTCCACCTTCAGTTTTAAGAGCTCTTTCAGAACTCTTTCTTCTGTAAATGGGCTGGTATCAACTTCTGTATCCAGAGTGTTTCTACTGTTTGTTTTAGGTACCTCCCCCTCTTCCTTTGTAAATACTGAGCAAAAATATTTGTTTAGTATCTCTGCCTTTTCCCAGTCACCCTCTGCCCACCCTCCCTCCCCTTTATTAAGCCTCACTATCCCTCCCTTGGTCTTCCTTTGCTCCCTGATGTACCTATAAAAGGTTTTATCCCCCTTCTTAACTGAGTTGGCTATCTTTTGCTGGTTTGGGCCTTTGCTGTTCTGACTGCCTTCCCAGCTTCCTTTTGCTTTAACTGATACAGTTCTCTGTCCTGCTCCTTCTGTGATTCCTTGTACTTCCTGAATGCTTTCTTTTTCTCTTGAACCTTCACTGCCACTTCCTTTGAGAACCATAGTGGTTTCTTACATCGTCCTTGTTTTGTTTATTTGCTTCACACAGGCTCGTTACCTCTGTGATGGCAGTTTTATTATTCCCCATTGTTCTTCCACCCTCCTTCCTGCCCATTTGCTAGTGCATTCCTTAGGCACTCACCCATTTTGGCAAAGTCAGCCCTCCTAAAGTCCAGTACTTTTGTTCTTTGTATGGCTTGACTCTATTGCTGTGTTTATTGTGAACCATACTGTTCGATGGTCGCTAGTTCCCAGATGGCTACCCACTTCTACATCTGTGATCCTCTCTTCATCTCCGTTTGAGAGAACCAGGTCTAAGATTGCTTCCTCTCGAGTGGGGCTCCAATACTAGTTGTCTCAAGGCATGCCCCTGTAGGGCATCTAGAATAACCCACTCTTAGAAGTGGCTGCTGCAACTGCACTCCAGTTAACATCTGGCATATTCAGATCACCCATCAGCAATATCTCCCTTTATCTGCCATTCTAAGTATACTTTCTATCATTTCCTTGTCCATTTCCTCCCCTGAGAGAGGGGGTATACAGCCCTGTGTGGATTGTGGTGCCATTGCCTGCCTCCAAATTGACCCACAGTGCTTCTTCTCCTCCCTGTTTACCCTTTTGTTCTGTTGCTTTGATTTCTTCTCTTATGTAGAGAGTCTCCTCCTCTCTTTACCCTCCTGTCCCTCCTGTAGATAGTGTATCCTGGTATGTTTACATCCCAGTCATGGTTCTGTGTGTACCATGTTTCTGCGACCAGCAAATATCCAGATCTTCCCTCCTCCATCAAGGTCACTAATTCAGGAAGCTTGTTACCCAGACTATGGGCATTGGTACTCATTGCTCTCCATTTTTGATGGCTTTACCTTCTGTAGCGGCAACCCCACTGACCTTTCTACCTTGGTCTTTTTCTCATTTAGTACCCTGTTTTGTAGGGAGGCTGGGATTTTCCTTCTGCTTATCAGTGCCTCCCCCCTTGACTAGTTTAAAGGCTTGCCAATGAAGCATTTAAACCGATTGCCCAAAAGACTTGTTCCCTTCCTGGACAGATGCAGACCATCCTGCCAGTATAGGCTGGTGTCCCTCCAGGTGGAACCCCAGTCCCCAATGAAGCCAAATCCCTGTGCTCCACACCATTTTTTCAACCATTTGTTAAACTGCATGGTGCAAAGTACCCTCGCCTCACTCATGCCACTGACAGGCAGCACCTCTGAGAAGGATACTGTGTGTGCTACTTGTCTTAAGCCCCTCCCCAACTCTACAAAGTCCTTTTGCACTGCTCTAATCTCATGAAGAGCCAAGTCATTTGTCCCTAGGTGGACAATGATGTCCAGCTCAGACTCCCGTGCAACTGTTCTCGTGATCCTAACAATGCGCTTCCTGTCCCTCCAAGCCATGGCACCAGGCAGGCACCTTACTTCAGTTTTCACTGCTTCCCCCAGTTCTATCCCCCTAATAATTGAGTCCCCAACCAGGAGCTGCTTTCTTTCCCTGTGGTGCCCTCTGCCTCCTTCCTGAGGGCCTCCCTTGTGACAGTTGTCTGCACCCTCCTTAATCTCCTCTGCGGGTGCATCCATAGGGGAACTATGCTCCCTCAGAATGGTGTATGGATTGTGGAGTGTAACAACTGACTGGGTGTGCCTCTGTTCCACCACACTTACCCTCCCTGAGCCCACTGTGGTCCAACTGCTGTGCTTTCTTCGCAACCTCTGAGGTAGTAGTGGTGGTGGCTGTGGTGCTCCCTGGATGGGGGAGGTTCCCTTGCCACTGTCCAGTGCGGCCTGAAGATGGGCAACTTCCTCCCTCAGGGAAGATAGTTGTCTGCAAACAGGGCAGCATCTCAGCCTCCAGAAAGACTCCCGGAAGACTGCTGCCCCACAGCCATTACATTGTACTACTCCCCACATAACTGTCTACCTTGTTTAGTTTTTTTTTTTTTTTGTGTGTGTGTGTGTGTGTGTGTGTGATTGGTGCGTTATATAGAAATATATGTATTTATATAATGTGTATGCTTATATTGTCAGTGCAGTGTGCTAGACAGGATATGACAGTGATGTGTACCTTGCCCTCTTGAGGAAATGATGTCAGAACCCCAGGTATAAATGAACTATTTCCAGGGGTGGGTGGGGTGAGGGTGGGAAGGGGTTGGGCCTAAACTGTGCCCTCACGAAACAATCAGCTAAATGCTCTGACCTACCGATGCGATGAGTGCCTTTCTGTCAGCAAGATGCCATACACGACAATTTGTAATACTGCTTCAAACCAATTTGACAGAGAAAATACCCTGCTAATCAAACCGAGAAAAATCCAAACATCCAAGTCAGACACAGGTAAACTTCCCCAGCCCCAAAAGAGCCTGGTGACTTGTGCTCTGAAAACAGGCAGCCCCAAAACACGTCAGCTGTGCAGAAGGGCAGACATAGAAAAACAGTATTTAGCCTATGTGGGTTTAAACTCTTCCTGCACTGAAAACCTTAACACTTGTAACACAAGTAAAGCAAACTCCACCTCCCTCTGTTGATTGAAAGACTGCCTTTTCTGATAATTCTAAGTTGCTTATTTCACCCTTCAGTTAGAAGTATCCTCCACCTGAAGAATATTAACTTTCCTAAGGAATCTGCTTCAAACCAAAGACAATTGTAAATTGTAAGGTTCACCTCCCTCTGTTGTGAGCACTACTCACTTTCTTGCAAATCTTAAGTCCAGTGTTGCAGCTTGCAGCCAGAGGTAGCTTCACCTGAAGACTGAGATCCAGGATCTTCTGCAAAAGTCAGACATATAGCCCGTGGCTCCAGCACAGATTGGAAGAGGGTACTACTTTCATTTCTTCCTAGTACCTAAAATGACAGGCTACCTAAGACCCATTTTTGACCTCAGCATGCTCAATCTGTATGTCAAGTACAAAATAATCTGCATGCTCACCATCCAGGGACTTCTACCCCTGCTCCACAAGGGCCATTGGCAGGATGCTTACCTGCACATCAATGTCTTCCAGGCCTACCGCTGCTTTCTTTAGTTTACATTCCAGGAGAACAGTACCAGTTCAAGGCTCTCCCTTTTAGCCTTTTCTTGGCATCTCTGTTTTTTTCCCAAGTGCCTAGCAGTGGTGGCTGTGTGCCTATGCCACAGAGGGATCTAATTGTGCCTGTAGCTCGATGAGTGGCTTCTGTCAGCCCTATCACAGAGCAGTCCATGGGTGTCCCTCTCCTTCACCCTGGACCTCTTTTCCAGACTTGAAATAACAGTCAACTATCCCAAGTTCCTCCTCTCCCCTTCCAATGCCTACAATTGATTTGGGGCAGTGCTGGATATGGTCCAGGGCAGAACCTTCCTCCCATTGGACAGAGTGGAGACCCTGAAGAAAAAAAAGGCCAGATTAGCAGCCAACTCATGCTGGACCACAGCCCAGTGTGATCATTTGTCTTCTTGGACTGATGGCAGCTGCAATTCCTACAGTTTCTCTAGCCAGACTGCATATGAGGGTGACTCAATGGACTCTTCATGTCCAATGGGATCAGTGGGTGGACAACCTGGATCACAGAATCCTAGTGTCTGTTCATGAAGAAGGATCTTCTTTGGTGGCAGGAGTTGTCTAGTCTCCCTATGAGGGTCCCATTTCAACCCACTGTTCCTACCATCACCCTTACAATGGATGCTTTGTGTTAAGGCTGGGGAGCCAACCTAGGAGACCATCAGACCCAGGGAACATAGTCTCAGCTAGAAGCATCTCTACACATCAGTGTGTTAGAAATGAGGGAAGTGCTGTATGCCCTCCAGGTACTCCAGCCTCTTCTATGTCCAAGGACACTCCTGGTTCAGACTAACTGTCTGTGGTCTGGTACCTGAACAAACAGGGAGGCACTCACTCATCCCCTCTATGATGGGAGGTGATGCGAGTGTGGTACTGGACAGTCCAGCACGACCTCCGCCTGGCTGCTATCCATATGCTGGGCATCGGCAATGTCCTGGCAGACAGTCTCAGCTGTACCTCCATCAGGGCTCTTGAGTGGGAGCTAAATCAAAAGGTGGCCGAAAGCTTATTCAACTTGTGGGGTCAGCCAGAGAGAGAGAGAGAGACCTCTTTGTCTCACCATCCAATGCAAAACTACCCAATTTGTGCTCTCTTGTTCCCAGGTGTGGTGTTTTCTGGTGAGATGCACTGTCTCTTTGCTGGACAGGGAGGTTCTTGTATGCCTTTCCTCCCTTCACAGTGCTTCAGAAGGTTCTCCTGAAGGTACAGGCAGATGGGGCTCACATGAGACTAATAGCCCCTCTTTGGCCTCATCAGATTTGGTTCCCTTTGCTTCTACAGCTGTCGATGGAATCCCCAGTACCTCTGCCTCTCTGCCATGATCTTCTGACTCAGAAACAGTGCAGATTTGTGTATCCAGGCCTCAGATCCCTCCATCTGCATGTGTGGTACCTGTGAACATAGCTGCTTCACACTTTGGAGTTTCCACCCTAGTGGATGAGGTCCTCATAGAGGCCAGAAAGTCTTATAGCAGAATTACTTATGCCATGAAATGGAAAAGATTCTCCATTTAGGCAGACTCCAAGAGTTGGGACCCTTTCTCTTGCCAGGTGCCCTAGATCATGGAGTACCTCTTGCATCTTTCAGATCTTAGCCTCAGCTTTTCTTCTTTGAAGGTCCGCCTGTCTGCCATTTCAGCCTACCACCTCCCCATGGATGGCAAAGTAATAGTTCAATTGGAGATTTCCAAAACCTTCCTGAAAAGAATTTTCCATCTGAAACCACTGATTCATAATCCAGTCCCCCATAGGGATTTGAATTTTGTTTTGGAAAAACTTACTTTGCCTCCTTTTGAACCAGCAGCAAGTTGTGCTATGTACTATTTGTCTTGGAAAGTGTTTTTCTTAGTTGCTATTACTTCAGCTTGAAGAATTTCATAGGTTCATGCTCCAGTGTGTAAGGAGCCTTACTTGATTTTACACAGAGACTGGGTGGCTCTGCGTACAAACCCCAAAGTTTTTGCCTAAAGTAGTTTCTGAGTTTATGTTGAATCAGACAATTCACCTGCTGGTATTCTTCACTAAGTAGTCTAATCAGGGGGAGGTACACTTCTGCACACTATGGATGTGCACAGAATTCTGCATTACTACGCTAACCACACTAAAGATGTTCATAAGTCCAATCAGTTGTTTGTTCCCTTTGTGCCCAAAAGACAGGGCACACAAGTTTCAAAACAGTGCCTATCTAAATGGTTGGCAAACTGCATTGTTTTCTGTTACCACAAGTACAATAATCCTGTTCCGTGGGAAGGGGAAAGGGCACTCAACCAGAGGCTTGGCAGCTTCTGCAGCTAGTTTCAGAAACATCTCAGCCACGGACATTTGTGCGGCTGCAAATCTGCTCTGCAGTGAGCTGTATTTTATTTATTTTTCTTTATTACTATATATATTATGTTATTTTTGCCTGTGCACCCACCTAAGATGCAGAGCAATTGAACACATCACCTGCTGCCACAGGAATAGCTCTGTATTTGCCCCTTTCCCCTTCATTTTATAGCTACTTCTCTTCCATTCCACTTTGTTTTATTTTTATTAACTTCATTCCTCTCACTTAAATTATATGTTATGTGGAATAATGCCCATTGTTATTATATTTTTACAAAAACTGTCAACTGTGCAGATGCATTTATAAAAATTAATTATAATAATTAGACTTTTGAAATCTTATTTGACTTACCATACTCATGCTTGTCTACCCACTTACTCAGTCTCCTACGTGTTTCTGTCCTTGTACTAACTAATTCCCATTGCTTCATAGCAACATAGAAACATAGGAGTTGATGCAGATAAAGACCGCAAGGCCCATCCAGTCTGCCCCTTTCTTTTTCTACCTTACGAATGTGCCATAAGCCTTTGCTCTGTCAATGGCCTATTTATTCATACTTATCTTTATTGCTCCCTTATGCCTATCCCATGCCTGTTTGAAGCCCTGCACTGTATTCATATCCACCACTTCCTGAGGTAGGCCATTCCATGCATCCACCACCCTTTCTGTGTAAAATAACATCCTCACATTACCCCTTAATCAGCCTCCCTCTAATCTCATGCTGTATCCTCTTGTCCTGCTATTTTTCTTATATTGAAACGTTAGACTCTTTCACCTTGTTAATGCCCTTAACGTGTTTGAATGTTTCAATCATATCACCTCTCTCCCTCCTTTGCTCTAGGGTATACATATTAAGTTCAGTTAATCTGTCCTCATATGTTTTCTGATGCAGTCCCTGAACCATTTTGGTTGCCCTTCTCTGGACTGCCTCAATTTGGTTAATGTCCTTGTGCAGGAGTGGCCTCCAGTACTGCATGCAGTACTCCAGATGGGGCCTAACCAGTGTCTTGTTAAGAGGGATTATTACCTCCCTCTTCTGACTTGTGATACTCCTACTAATACACCCCAACATCCCTCTAGCCTTATGTACTGCTTCAGAGGTCTGCTTGGATGATTTCAGGTCATCGGTGATGATGACGCCGAAGTCTCTTTCTTCCCTTGTGACTGCCAGAAACTCCCCTCCCAGCCTATAGGTGACTTCAGGGTTTCTCTTCCCTATGTGCATGATCTTGCACTTCTTTGCATTAAACCCCAGTTGCCACTCTTCTGACCATTTTGCTACTTTAACCAGATCTCTTCTCATTCTGCCCACACCATCTGGCTCATCTAGTCTGTTGCAGATCTTGGTGTCATCTGCAAACAGACAAACCTTACCCTCCAGTCCATCTGCAATGTCACCGATGAAGATATTGAAGAGGACTGGCCCCAGGACTTATCCCTGAGGTAACCCACTTATGACTTGCATCACTTCTGACTGTATACCGTTTACCACCACTCTCTGTTTTCTTCCTGTCAACCAGTTTAACCACACAGTTCATATGGCGGGGTTGTTGATTTTCATATTGTGTGTGCCTGGGGTGAAGCAGCAATAAAAGATAAACTATGCAGTACCCTCAATAATACACCTACCTCAGTTTACTTTTACCTAACACCCATTTTTTGGACTTGTACAGTAAGATCTTCCTTCAAGAGAACAACTTGTAATAAAATGTGTAAGATTTACATTGACATTTGGGTATATGCACTTTTATATCATATTAATTATGTGTGTGTGTACTGTATAGCAATCTCAAAAAAATCAATTAAACACATCGGATGTCTTCCTAAACATGTCTTGACATTGTGTTTATCTTCCACCTTGTCACAACATATAGTGTTTGCAATTAATATACAGTACCTTCATGTATATGATGGCCTAGTCCTGTTGAGTTGATTGCTATAACAGTGCATAAAATAAAATGTGAAACATATATGTAACTGTAATACAGCCGGTGGCATTATTGTTATATCTGCCCTTTCTCAACGTACCGTACTTTGATTCAGTTAATGTATGCAATGGCAATTCATATTTATGTTTAAGGCCATGAAGCACCCTGATCTAGTTAATGCATTTACAGCCATAGTGGCTCTGCCTGAGCTTGTTACAAATGGGCACAATATTACCATTCAGCCAGGTTTCAGGAACTTTCAATCTTTTTAGTAACTTTCAAGAAACATTGAGGCAGTATCTTTGCCCACCAGACTTCGTTCACATGGTATAGTTCTTCAGGCAAGTTGTCAGAACCATGGGGTTTTTTTTTGTTTGTTTTTTGCACCATCTGATATAACTGATAATCTTTGATGTAGCTATATGCTAATGTAACACTTCCATTATTCTAAGTTCTTGTGCATTTGTGGTATTAATTTTATTTTCCAGAGCTTCTTGCAGTGCCCATACCAGTCCTGTGGGCAGAATGACTGCCTTTTTATTAGTGCTCATTTCATCATTACCCACCAAAATCAATGACCAAAATATGTTCCTATATTTACTGGGCTGCATATTGTAGCTCCCCCATAGGCCATTTCTTTATCTTAAGCAGGTTAGAATATTCCTTCCTGACTGCAATATGTGCTTTTCTGTGCTGGAGAAATGCAGATGATACACAGCACCTTCCTAATGTATAGACCAGCTTCCTGATTCTAGCACCTAGAAGTCAAAACATGGGGCCTTTTTTGATTTCAGTATTCATTAAAAATTCCTGTCAAAGCATACAAAGAATTAAATCAAAAGTTAATATTGCCAGATCTAGAGGCATTGCCATTAAATATAATGAACTCCATTTTCAATATTCTCAATATTTCAGCAACTTCCTTCACTTTACTATCATATTTATCCTTTGATAAACTTAAAGCTTAATACATTTTAAAAAGGAAAATACCAGCTGCATTACTTTTTCAAAAATGAACTGCAGCATAGCTTTCATCATCAGTCAGAAACTATTCTGGATAACAATCAAGTTTTGTGTATACCAGGGCCAGCAACCCCCCTTTCTTCCTTCTGGACTGAGCAGTTTTATTCCCCCTTAACATCAAAATGTGTAAGCATGCAATGAATTGAATCAAAGGCTGCTATTGCCAGATCTATAAAGGCATTTACATTAAATATAATGGACTCCATTTTAAAGGGTTATGGATAACAGTCAGGTTTTGTGGATACCATGGCCAACAACCCTCCTTTCTTCCTTTGGGACTGAGCAGTTGTATTTCTCTTAATATCAAAAATATTTAATCATGCAATGAGTTAAAATCAGAGTTAATAGTCCGGTGGTGCTGAGGGTTGAGGAGCTGGCTGCCACGCCTCACACCACACTGGCAACCTGGGTTTGGGAATGGACTCTGGGCACTGGGTGTCAGCAGGGAAAGGAGAGAATTAAGCATCTAGAGGACTGCTTTCCTCTCCTGGGTAGGATTGAGGAGCTTGCCTCACTCTGCAGCAGCCCTGGGAGGAGACCAGGAGCGCTATGGAGCAGAGCTACAATTGGGTGAAGAAAAGAGAGAGAATGGTGTCTAAAGCAACCAGATGACAACCACTTGGACCATCACCATTATGGAGCCCCTGGACAGCTGGGGCTGACCTTAGCAGCACCCAGGGACAATAAAGTAAGCCATAAGGCACTTTCTCTCCATAAGGAGAGAACCTGTCTGACAAAGGGATATGTCAGGTTACCCTGGGACCAGCTGCAAGGAGTTGGCAATGGGGGTTCCTGGAGAGGTGAGCTCAGTCCTTGGCAGCCCAAAGGAGAGGCCACTTAAGATGCAGTGGAGGGAGTAAATAGATAATGCAAAAAAAAATCAAAGTTAACAAAGTTAACAGAATAACAGAGTTGTAAATCCAAAATCAATAGATTCACTGGGGGAGATCATGTCAAACAAATCTGAAAGATTTCTTTTACTGGGTGATGAAGAGATCAGGGTGGAGCAGTGAATGTGGTCTACCGTACCTAGATTTCAGTAAAGCATTTAACACCATTCCTCATGGGACACTTGAAAACAAGCTGGGAAATCTAGGGGGTGGTTCCTAAGATGGTAAGCTGGGTGAGAAATTGGTTGGGAGACAGGAGACAGAGCGTGGTTGTAAACGGTGTTCATTCCAAGGAATGGAGGGTGACAAGTGGGGTGTCACAAGGATCAGTACTGGGACAGGTCCTTTTTAATGTCTTTATTAGTGACATTGTAGAGGGGTTAGAAGGGAAGGTATGCTTCTTTGCAGATGATACTAAAATATGTAATAGGGTAGACACTCTGGGGCATGTGTGGTAAAAATGAAGAGTGATCTAGGAAAGTTACAGGAGTGATCAAGGGTGTGGAAGCTAGCTTTTGATGCAAAGAAGTGCAACATCGTGCATTTGGGGCACATAAACCAAGGGGCAGAGTAAAAAATTGGGGGGGGGGGTAGTATCAACCACCACCAAACAGGAAAGGGACCTGGGAGTAATCATATCTGATGACCCAAAGGTGGCCAGACAGTGTGACAAAGCAGTGGGGTGAGCTAGTGGGATGGCAAGGCATTTAGGGGAGGAGTATTACCAGCAGAAAGAGAGTGATGATCTTACCACTGTATAGATCACTGGTAAGACCTCATCTAGAGTACTGTGTCCAGTTCTGGAGACCACATCTCTAGAAGGACATAAACAGCGTGGAGGCAGTCCAAAGGAGGGCAACCAAAATGGTGGAGGGTTTGCATCACAAGCCCTATGAGGAGAGACTAAAGGACCTCAATATGTACACCTTGGAGGAAAGGGGGTGGAGATGATGGAAACATTCAAATAACTTATGGGTACAAAGAGCAAAGCATTTTTCTGAAAAAAAGATGCTCAAGCACAAGGGGACATGCTATGAAGCTGGGGAGGAGACTCAGGGGAGCTACGATGAAGTACTTCTTCACAGAAAGAGTGGTGAATGCCTGGAATAGCTCCCAGAGGAGGTGCTGGGCAAAAATGGTAACAGGCTTCAAGAATGCATGGGATAGGCATAAGGGAACCTTAGGAGTAGGGAAAGGAGGAATGTTAAGCCAGAGATCAAGTAGGGTCTTCAGTGTTATGGTAGATAGGGAAATAGGCAAACAAGGTGGGTCAAGCAGTCCTTATCTGACATCAATATTTATGTTTCTATATGAATTATGAAGAATCAGGCGTGGTAGGGATGCATACCCTTTAGTGCATGCTGTGGGACCCCTGATGCATGGCTCATGATCACAGGGTTTCCTTCATGCTGTGTATATGCAGTGTGTAGGCATTTTCATCCTTAGTGCATAAGGGACATTAATCTTGTTAGTGATAAAAATGTGAAAGTGTGTGAGAGGCCATTTGGTACCGTGCACTCTTGCTTAAAGTATAACCAGTCTAAATTGGTTCATAGCTATTTGCATATGCATCCCATGATGTTCTACATTACTGAGGAATGAGTAATTTTGCATTTGTTGTGACCCTGCCATTATTAGGCATGAAACTTGGATGAAGGTGCATATGCTGGTGACTGAACTCTAACTTTCATAAGGGTTCACACTACTGATGCTCGGAGTTGGCCAATTCTGATCCAGTTTTCATATTTAGGAACTTCTGAATCATAATCAGATTCCAATTCAAATCCTAAAGATACTTTAGCACTGAAATTGGATTTAAAATCTTAAATCCCTGTGTAAAAGTAGCTTTTAGGATTCAGTTTAGGAATTTGGATGTTCGGACTTCAGTTCTGAACATCCTAATCAGAATACAATGACTCTGATTCCATTTGGCAGCTTCTAAGCAGCCCTAGTTCACATATGCAGATTATATTACTATTGTTAGCTACAAGTTTTTTGTGTATCTCTTGTATTGCCATGTTTGCAGCCCTGACCCTGCGTGACTGGTTTGTTTCTTTCATGTTTAAATCCTCTTACTATCCCTGCATGGATAACAGTTGTATGCTTTCCAAGATTGTATGTGTTGTTCCGATGTACCGTTGAATTAATGTATTCTGTGTTCTCCCAGGTCATCCCTGAAAATAAGCAGGGCTATTGCCTAGTGCACTTACCCAATTGCCAAAAGCTAATAAATAAATCAATAAATATGGCACATACATGGATCTGGGAATGAATACTGTTAGATAAACACTGCCTACCAATTGCTGACTTGTTTCTTTTTAAAGAACTAAGATATATTTATTTATGTTATAGGAACTTCATGCACCACTCACCGTAGTTGCAGATGGACTTTTTTCAAACTTGAGGAAAAGCCTGATCTCCCGAAAACCTACTGTATCATCTCACTTTACTGGTACAGTTATGAAGGTAAGGCTTTTTTGCATCAGTCAGAGTAATGACATTGGGCTTGAGCAACAGTATATTCCTCATAGAAACATAGAAACATAGAATTTGAATGCAGATAAGGACCGCTTGGCCCACCCAATCTGCCCATTTCCCTACCTACTGGATAAGCTGCAGATCCTAGTTAACCAGCAGCCTACTTCTTCCTACCCCCAACCCCCAGAACTGCCTTATGACTATCCCATGCATGCTTGAATTCCACCACTGATTTTGACTCCACAACCTCCTCCGGAAGGCCGTTCCATGCATCCACAACCCTCTCTGTGAAAAAATACTTCCTTAAATTACCTCTGAGCCGCCCCTCTATCTTCAAATTGTGCCCTCTTGTTCTTGCACACCTCTTTTTTTGAAAGATGCTACCCTCTTGGACTTTGTTGATTCCCTTGAGGTACTTGAAAGTTTCTATCATGTCCCCCTCTCCTCCTTTCCTCAAGGCTATACATGTCGCTCCTTAAGTCTCTTCATGCTATCTAATTTTCCAGACCCACCATCATCATTTTAGTTGCCCTCCTCTGGACAGCTTCCATCCTGTCTATGTCTTTGCGGAGATTAGGTCTCCAGAACTGCACACAGTACTCCAGATGGGGTCTCACCAACTGTCTGTACAGAGGATAATAACTTCCTGTTTTCTACTGGTGATGCCCCCTATGCATCCCAGTATCCCCCCAGCCCTCCTTGCTGCCCTCTCACATTGCTTGCCCATCTTTAGGTCATCTGATATGACTAACCCCAGGTCCCTCTCCATTTTTGTTGTTGTTAGTATCTCACCCCCCATTATGTACTCTTCCCCTGGGTTTTTGTTTCCCAAGTGCATTACCTTGCACTTCTTAGCATTGAATCTAAGCTGCCATACATTTGATCATTCCTCTAACCTTGCCAAGTCCCTTCGCATCCTTTCCACCCCACCCTGTGCATCAACTCTGTTGCAGATCTTAGTGTCATCTGCAAAGAGACATACTTTTCCTTCCAGTCCTTCTGCAATGTCGCTTATAAAGACATTAAAGAGGACCTGTCCTAATACTGAACCCTGCGGTACCCCACTAGTAACCCTCCTTTCTTCTGAGTGGACTCCATTTACTATTACTCTCTGTGTCCTATTCTCCAGCCAATTCTTTACCCAGGCTGTCATCTTGGGACCCACACCCAGGCTGGCTAACTTGTATATTAATCTTTTGTGTGGGACTGTGTCAAATGCCTTGCTAAAGTCTAGGTAGGCCATGTCCACAGCCCCTCCCTGATCTACTACTTTGGTCACCCAGTCAAAGAAATCTATCAGATTCTGTCTGGCATGACCTTCCCGCTGTGAATCCATGCTGCCTAGGGTCCTGAGCCCCTCTGGCCTCTAGATACTCGACAATTCTTTCCTTTAGAAGTGATTCCATCATTTTCCCTATCACTGAGGTTAAACTAACAGGTCTATAGTTTCCTGCTTCTGCCTTGCTCCCACTTTGTGAAGGGAATCACATCTGCCCTCCTCCAGTCCTCGGGTACCAACCCATCCTCCATGATTTGTTAAAAGGGTAGTCAGTGGTGTCACTAGTTCTACCCTTAGTTCTTTAGAATTCTGGGATGAACCATCAGGCTCCATTGCTTTGTCCACCTTCAGTTTTAAGAGTTCTTTCAGAACCCTTTCTCTGTAAATGGGCCGTATCAACTTCTGTATCCAGCGTGTTACTACTGTTTGTTTTATGTACCCCTCTTCCTTTGTAAATACTGAGCAAAATATTTGTTTAGTATCTCTGCCTTTTCACAGTCTCCCTCTGCCCACCCTCCCACCCCTTTATTAAGCCTCACTATCCCTCCCTTGGTCTTCCTTCGCTCCCTGATGTACCTATAAAAGGTTTTATCCCCTTCTTAACTGAGTTGGCTATCTTTTCCTCGGTTTGGGCCTTTGCTGTTCTGACTGCCTTCCCAGCTTCCTTTTGCTTTTACCTGGATACAGTTCTCTGTCCTGCTCCTTCTATGTATTCCTTGTACTTCCTGAATGCTTTCTTTTCTCTTGAACCTTCACTGCCACTTCCTTTGAGAACCATAGTGGTTTCTTACATCGCCTTGTTTTGTTTATTTGCTTCACACAAGGCTCGTTACCTCTGTGGATGGCAGTTTTATTATTCCCATTGTTCTTCCACCCTCCTTCCTGCCCATTTGCTAGTGCATTCCTTAGGCACTCACCCATTTTGGCAAGTCAGCCCTCCTAAAGTCCAGTACTTTTGTCTTTGTATGGCTTGACTCTATTGCTGTGTTTATTGTGAACCATACTGTTTGATGGTCGCTAGTTCCCAGATGGCTACCCACTTCTACATCTGTAATCCTCTCTCCATCTCCATTTGAGAGAATCAAGTCTAATATTGTTCCCTTCCTCATCATCATCATCATCACCATCTTTACTTATAGTAGAACAAGTTAGGATGCAATGCAGTACCTTGCAATTTTACTGCACAGTAGTTGATTGGCAATCAAGCCATTCTGTTATACAGTGTTTTGTGACATGTCATTTACTGCAAGTTAATGCATTGCATCCTAGACATCCCCAATGCAAAACAAACCCATCTGGGACAGACGCATATCGAGCACCATGGAATGCATAGAACAAATACAATCTTACGCTTGCAATACATAACACATACAAAACAGTGCAAAAATCAAATATATGTTTATATTTATTGCACAAAAACTGTGTTAATGCTCAGTAGTATTGCTACTGTACTACACAAAAACAAACTGCACAAAGGTTGGAAATAGACTATTAGGGTTGCAAACAGACTGATGAGCAAAGTACATGTCCAGAGTCATGCTATTGTACACAGGTCTGGTGTTTTACACCCATTGTAGATTTGTAAATACAATACTTTTGGGAGCATACCTGAGAGGTTTATATCCAATATAACCTATGCCTTAACTGACACATAATATTGTAGAACTTCCACAAAGCAACGGAACTGGTACAAATTCGAAACTACTGTACACATTGTATAGTTTTAAGTTGCTTTCTTTGAGATTCATACTGTAGTGTCTTCAAAATAGTCAAAACAAGTTATACGTTTGGGACACGTATACTATTTTATGTAGGGTCTTGTTGTAGCTGAGTAAACAAACTCCAGCATAGCCTTGTAGAGCAATACTAGACCTGTAGATTGGTCTTGTGTCACCACAATGGTGGAAGGCATCAGTTTGTGAGCTAGTGGTTAGTTCAGCTAGCAGGTTTCAAAATGTGTTAGACAATGCAATATTTTCAGTGGCCATAAAACTGCAAGGTTCAAAAATCACTTAATTGGCAGGTACCTAGCTGGCTAGTAAGTATCAAAATGTGATAGTAAAACCAACAGTTTTAATAGCCACTGGCTATCTGGCTAACTGATTTATCTCACTCTAGTCATGAGGGTAGGGGGAGGAGTGGGAATAAGGGTTGCTATATAGCAGTGCAGAATACATACAGCTGATAGTAATCAAAAGTAGGGTTACTCAGATAATCCATTTAAAAAAATATAGGATAATAGGTGTTTTTTAGGATATTGGTTCTCAAAATCCAATATCCTAAAAGCACCTCTGATGTCAAATTCAATGTAGGATATTGGAGTATCTGACATCCAATATCTAAACTCTTAGAATCTCCCCCTTCTTATAATAAACAAATTGATGCCTGCTGCCCCCACAAAAGTTTACTTCCCCCCACCCTTCCACAATATATAACAAACCCTCATCCCTGGATCAGAGTAAACAACCTAGCACATCTATAGTGCCCCCATAGTAAAATAATAGTAGAAGTGTAGTGATTGACACAGGCTGTTTCTGGAGCCTGCCACACCTGCCAGTCAAAATCCTACATCCCACCCTTGTATAATATAATCAAGTCACCCATCCCCCCAAAAAGAGCAAAACCCCACAACCAACACACCCACAAACTCCTACCTCCCTCCTTGCCCTCCTCATTATAATAAAACAATAGAAGTGCAGTGACTGATGCAGGGTGTGTCTCTGGAGCCTGCCCCCCTTCCCCAACATAATCTTACATCCCCATCACCCTTGCATAATATAATTAAGTCCCTCATCCTGGATAAGAGAAAAATCCACCACCCAAAACAACAACTACTAACATACTAACATACTATTTGCCTGCAGATTAGGCCTTACGGTCTATCGAGTCTGCTTGAACTTTAGATCCTTAGTTGGATGCCGAGACCCTCCCATCGCTTGAGCTCCAGAAACCCGTATCATCCATCCCCACCCCCCCGGGACAGGCCATCATCTGATACATCCACTTTCTGTGTCTGTCCCATCCTCTCTGAAGCCCTCCACTGTGGATCTCTGAACTAGCTCACCAGGCAGTGCATTCCAAGGGTCCACCACTCTCTCAGTGAAAACCTCCTCCTTTTCCCCCCTCACCCTTCCACCTTTCAACTTCAAACCATGCCCTCTGGTGATACCTCCCTGCTTTAGTCTAAAGATCCTCTCCATGTTTACCCTATTTATTCCCTTGAGGTACTTGAAGACCTCAATCATGTCCCCCCTGTCTCTCCTCTCCTCCAGTGAAATCAGGCAGAGCTCCTTAAGTCTGTCCTCATACGTCAAATCCTCTAGCCCTCGTCTCCCTCCTCCCCACGATAACCACTCCCCAAAAGTGAGTAACTTTGGACTGGGTGAAGAGAGACTTTGTTAAAAACCACATTTGCATCCTGTGTTTTTTTTTTTTTGTAGATTTTGTAAAATTATGAACACATTTCAAAGTGCATGTAAAGTACAAAAATCATTCTATGCCACATCTTAAAAATATTTCTATTTTGAGAAGATTTTGTAAAAAAAATATATATATATACTTGTAGAGGATTACTTTGTGATCATTTTTATTTTTAATTATAACTGATTAGTTATTAGTTTATTTAAGCAGCAAACTACATTGTCTACCTCATAGTATCCCTCCTCATAAACGCTTAACTCCTACCCTCTACCTTTAGATTTTTTAAATGTTACATTAGCTTAAAGTTTTTGTTTGTGTAGAATTTAAAATGGAAAAAGTTTCCATGTAATTTTAGCTATTCATCTCAGCAATTTTTTTACATACATGCACAACCAATTAATCACAATAAAAACCACAAAAGGACCTATTCTCATATGATATCTACAACACCTGTAAGTCTTATATCTCAACTCTAATCCACTTTGTAGTTATCTGAGGGCAAACATTGAGCTAGCTAACTGGGAAGAGATATGTACAGTAAGCATGGTGCTTTATATCTCCAAATGTACAAACTGATCCTCCCTAAATCTGGAGTGTTAAGAGACCCTTGGACATAGAAGATGCATACCAAATTTCACAATACTAAGGTCTGGACCAGACAAGATATATCCATCTGAAAACTGCAATTTGTTTGTAACTTTAAGTTAATTGAAGAGTATTAGTGTGCATGACTATGAATCACAATACAGTGAATAATGTTGTTAGTTACAGCGACTAACTCTTTAGAACAATGGACAGATGACCATTGTACAAGAATAAAAAGGGAAGCAAAACATTTACAAATATGTAAATTACATTGTTTAAATAATTCATTAAAGTATTAAAACTAAACGTTAGTGTCTGCTTGATTTCTTTGACTTGTATATGAACATACTGTATCTTCTTTTCCCCAAATTAAGAATGAAAAGCCTTGAAATTCATTCTGTCTGCCTCATGCAATAATGGTTACATATTACACCACATGTCTCAATGGAAGTTCTGTTCTTTGTTTTTGTCATCTGCTAGCTGACCTCCTATGGTTACATATCTATCCCATTTAAACCTTGCATTTATGAATTTTTCCACAGTAAGTGCACTAAAATGGTGATTTTTAATAAGACACCAGCACAGCCCTAATATACAGTCACTACTGCACCTGTATAATATTATGAAATGCTAAAACAAATAAAAAGCTTTAGGCAACTTCTTAAAAAGATTATGCTTGGTGCATTCTTTAATACTTTTAGTGAGGATATTCCAGCATCTCAGATGAGTGTGTTCATTCATTCATTCATGTCATTTCATTTATTCTTTTTTGTAGACCCCTCCACAATGGAAATCAACAAATTTAGAAATATTTTTGTTCGAAACTGTCATGCTGTTTTTCTACCAGATTTCATCTACTGAAACCAGAGTGTTAATTGATGTCGTAGGCGACCTGCCAAGAGACATGAAAGAGTATCTAATGCAAAACATTTATCCTCGTGTACCTGGTGAGATTACAAGAATAGTTTTATTGTTTAATTGATGATGGAGTTTCCAGGCTGTCATGCTTTATTTGGATATCAATATTTTTGCCTGCTGTCTGTGGCTACGGATTGATAGCTAGGAACACACAATGTCAATGAAAGGCGAAAAATGTTTGGGAATTATCAGGAAGAACAAGTTGATGGAATGGGTAGAGGTGAACAAAATTTCTACTTCCACCAAAGTTGGGGTAATTAATTTAACTCCACATTTTACTGTTGTCTATTCAGGAATTTTTTCAACCAAAGGTTAACTGATTTTTTCTTCCCAACTTGAGGACACTGCTTGGTGGCAAACATTTACTTTTCTTCTGGAGAGGAAGGAAAAAATTACAGGAATGTGGGTTCTTTTTCTTGCAAAAACTTTTTTTTTTTCCTCCATGACTTGAGGACTTTGTTCCAGGTAGAATTTTATCAAATGTTTTAGGTATTCCACAAAATTCTGGGAATTCAAAATAAAAAAAAAACTTTCACCCAAATTCCATTTGTGTGGTGGGGGGAAGGCGGACAATTCCTAGAGCTCTAGAAAACAATTGTGAATACAGTATGTGGAATAAACTCACAGAGCAGGTCAGGTTCCTCCAGACTGGCTCCAACTTGATCATGCATTCACAGCTCAACATACCCATTCTTAAAGAGCTGCTGGTGCCTCTGGGAAAACTTTGGAAAACATATATAGAAATAATTCAGATGGTATTTTAGATATCTTCTATATGCTAGGGTGTATAGGGACTGGAAGGGTGTCACAGGCAGATAGAGAGACAGGTGGTGTTACTGCTGTATAGATCATTGGTGAGACATCACCTAGAGAACTGTGTCCAGTTCTGGAGATACATCTCTGAAAGGACATAGAAAGAATGGAGGCAGTCCAGAGGACAGCAACTAAAATGATGCAGGGTCTTCATCAAAAGACCTGTGAGGAGAGACTAAAGGTCCTCAGTGTGTACACCCTAGAGGAAAGGAGGGAGAGGGTGGATATTATAGAGACTTTCAAATATCTCATGGGTATAAATAAGGTTAAAGATGGAAGCATTTTTCAGAAAAAAAGATGCTCAAGAACAAGGGGACATGCTTTGAAGCTGGAGATGGGGTAGATGTGAGGAAGTACTTCTTCAAAGGAAGAGTGGTTGATGCCTGGAACAGACTCCCAGCAGAGGTGGTGGGGCAAACACAATAATGAGATCCGATAATGCATGGGATAGGAATATGGGAACCTTAGCGGTAACAAAAGTGGGGGTAAAGCCAGAGATCAAGTAGGATCTGCAGTGTTACAGTAGTCACCCTTGATAAAGTGCCATTGAGGGGCACAAAACACTGTTGAGTATTTACATAGAAATATACAAACATAGAAGTTGATGGCAGATAAAGACTGCAAGGTCCATCTAGTCTGCCCAATTTTTCTACTTTATAAATGTGCCATAGGCCTGCACTCTGTCAATGGTCTATCTATTCATACTCATCTGTATTGCTCCCTTATGTCTACCCCATGCCTGTTTGAAGCCCTACACTGTATTCATATCCACACTTCCTGAGGTAGGCCATTCCATGCATCCACCAACCTTTCTGTAAAAAATAACTTCCTCACATTACCCCTTAATTGGTCTCCCTCTAATCTCATGCTGTATCCTCTTGTCCTGCTATTTTTCTTACATTGAAACTTGTTAGACTCTTTCACCTTGCTAATGCCCTTAAGATGTTTGAATGTTTCAATCATATCTCCTCTCTCCCTCATTTGCTCCAGGGTATACATATTGAGCTCCATTAATCTGTCCTCAAATGTTTTCTGATGCAGTCCCTGCACCATTTTGGTTGCCCTTCTCTGGACTGCCTCCATTTTGTTAATGTTCTTGTACAGGTGTGGCCTCCAGTACTGCACACTGTACTCCAGATGGGGCCAAACCAGAGTCTTGTAAAGATGGATCATTACCTCCCTCTTATGACTTGCGATATCCCTACTAATACACCCCAAATCTCTCTAGCCTTACCTACTACTTTAGTGGTCTGCTTGGATGATTTCAGGTCATCTGTGATGATGATGTCAAGTCTCCTTCTTCCCTTATGACTTCCAGCAACTCCCCTCCCAACCTTTGGACCTGGCAGTATAGCCTAGAGGTTAGAGGAATGAGGTGTGAATGAGCTTGGTACATCCAGCAGACCAGACCTGAGTTTGATTCTCACAACCTCCACTTGCATACTGTGTGACTCTAAGCAAGTCACTTAACCACCCAGTGCTCCCAGGTCACCCCTGAAAACAGGCACTTGTGCCTAGTGGGCCTTACCCGGTTACCAAAGACTAAAATAAAAAAAACTGTAGGTGGCTTCTGCATGTTCTCTTCCCTATGTGCATCATCTTGTACTTCTTTGCGTTAAACCCCAGTTGCCACTCTTCTGACAATTTTTCCAGGTTATCTGGGTCTCTTCTCATTCTGCCCACCCCATCTGGATCATCTGCTCTGTTGCAGATCTTGGTGTCATCTGCAAACAGACAAACCTTACCATCCAGACATCTGTAATGTCACTGATGAAGATACTGAAGAGGACTGGCCCTAGGACTGATACCTAAGTTACTCCACTTGTGACTTGCATCTCTTCTGACTGTATACCATTTACCATCACTCTCTGTTTTCTTCCCACCAACCAGCTTGCCACCCAGTTGACCAACTTCTGATCCACCACAAGGCTTCCCAGCTTATTAATCAATCTTCTATGTGAAACAGTATCGAAAGCTTTGCTGAAGTCAATGTAGGCAACATCAACTGCTCCCCCTTGGTCCACCACTCTGGTTACCCAGTTACAGAAATCTATGGAATTAGTTTGTCAGGACCTTCCTGTTGTAAACTCATGCTGTCTTAGATCCTTTGCTCCTATGGATTCCAGGTGTTACACTATCCTTTCTTTAAGGAGTGTCTCCATAATCTTGCCCACTACTGAGGTAAGACTGACTGGTCTGTAGTTCTCTGCCTCCTCCCTGCCACCACTCTTGTGGAGCAGGATAACATAAGCCCTTCTACAGTCTTCTGGGACTTCTCCTGTGCTCAGAGACTCACTAAACAGTTCTGATAATGGCTCTGCTAGTTCCACCCTTAGCTCCTTTAGTACCCAGGGATGTATGCCATCAGGTCCCATTGCCTTGTCCACCCTGAGCTTAGAGAGCTCTTGTAGGACACTTTCTTTTGTGAAGGGGACTAGTGCACACCTCCCTCCCCTCTGTGTCCATGGTGCTGAGCTGTGGGCCCTGCCCTAACTTCTCCTCAGTAAATACTGAGCAGAGGTATCTATTTAGGATAGATGCTTTTCCTTGGTCCTCTCCACACACTCCCCCTTATCCCCTTTGATTATAGCAGTATCCCCTCTGGACTTTCTCCTTTCACTAATGTAGCTATAGAAAGCTTTGTCCCCTTCTTTTACTGTCCGTGCTAGTGTTTTCTTAGTTTGGGCCTTTGCCTGCCTTACTACCTTTCTTGCTTCCCTTAGGGAAGTTTGGTATGCCTCCCTATCTTTGTCCCGCTGTGTTCCCCTTATATTTTCTGAAGGCCAGCCTTTTGGCTCTGACCTTTGCTGCTACTGTTCTTGAGAACCAAAGTGGTTTCCTCCTTCTTTTGCTCTTGCTTTTCTCTCTAACACAATGGGATGTTGCTTCAAGTATTTCATCCTTAATGCTTGCCCACTTTGCCTGTACCTCTTCACCTGTATTTCGTCTTGCCAGGGCTAGCTCAACTCTGTTGGTCATCTTATCAAAGATCGTGCCTCTGAAGTCCCATATTTTTTCCTTGGAATGAGATGATTTAGTTCTAGTGGCCAAATTGAATCATACCATGTGATGGTCACTGGCTTCCAGATGACCTTCTACCTGGAGATCTGTGATCCTTTCCCGTTAGTCAGTACCAGATCTAGGATAGCCCTGTCTCTTGTGGGTTGTTATACCAGTTGTCTGAGGTCCTCCCCCTGCAGAGAATCCACTATGTGTCTAGTTTTGGTGGATGCTCCTGCTGGTATTGACCAATCTGTATCTGGCATGTTGGAGTCTCCCATTATCAGAACCTCCTCTTTAGCTGTAATGTTTTGTATATCTTCTAACAGTAATGTGTCTATGTCCTCCCCCTGGTCTGGAGGCCTGTAGACAACCCCAGTTCATATGGTTGTCCCATTTCCTGGGTAGCAGACTGTGAGAACACTTGGCTATATGCCCAATTTGATTTTATCTGGCATTTGTAAGTAAATAAAATATTTTTACACTTAAATCTTTTTCGGCATTCTTACTGTTTTGGCTTAGTGAGTGTGAGCCATCCTTGTTGGTTACTGGTGTTACAGTAGGTAGGGAAAATGGGCAGACTAGGTGGGCCAAGTGGTCTTTATCTGCCATCAAATTCTATGTTTCTATGTTTCTTGGACTTATGGGGAAAAAATATTTAAGAAGACAGAAGTGGGTGGGGACACAAACCACAAAAAATCACCATTAGAGGTAAAATGACAGAAGGGCTTGCTCCCACCCACGTCTGTCAGGCACTCCAAACTGCCGAAACCTATTTGTCCATGGCTTAGGGATCTTGTATTTTATCCCAGAATATGCTGAAAGAGAAGCAGCATGAAATAGTTTAAGCCTGTGTGCAAGGAGTTGTGGCTGAAGGTGGTACTGCAGCAACTAAGAGAAGACTGCACACTAGCTCCTGGTGCAAGCACAGGTACACTATAAACTGAATAAGGTTCTCACTACACCAGTTTTAGCAGCAGGCACTTTTTTATTGCTTAGCCAGTTTTAGATGTGGGGTGCAAAAGTAAACAACATGGTGGATATAGTGAGAAGCAAATCACCACTACCTCCTTCCAAGTGCCCTCACGCTTCATTTAAGAGCTTCATTAGGGGGCAGACTGGGTGGGTCAAGTGATCCTCTTCTACTGACAGATTCTATGTTTCTATGTTCATCCACACATACACAGAAGATGCAGTGTTACGGGCAGGGGTCTGACTCCACCTCCCCCCAACTTTCTTCGTCCCAAATTTCTTCTTCTGTATGGTGGAACCCATTTTGCGCTCTCTGCAGAGGGGTCTATATCCTAATTTCCTACTCTTTGACATGTGGCTGACCATTTTTCCCCTGATCCTTTTCACTTTGGGCATTTTTCTCATGAATTTGGCTGGTTCACGAATAAATCTTGCTTTGTTGTCGTACAACATAACCAACAACTGTCTCCTGTCTTCCATAATCTGTTCCAGCCATGTCTCATCTTCCTCAAGGAGCTAAGGTTATGCTGGCCTGGTGGCATCAAAGACTGAGGCACTGGAGGTCACACCTCACACCACATTGGCAACCCAGGAACAGACTCCAGTTGCTCAGGGGTCAGCAGGGGTGAGGAAGGATCAAAGATCCTTAGACAGCTCTCCTTTCTTAGGGAGGGGGGACAGCACTGCTCACTGTCGACTGACACCCAGCGGTGGCTGGATGTTGGCACAGGCGAGCAGCCCAGAAGGAGTGGGACCCATATCCAGGGCATGAGGCTGCCTTCATGGAGGTAGAACCCAGCTATTCACCCATTGCATGTTCCTGGGTCCCAGGGAACACATACTTGAATATATTGAGCTGGCAGACTCAATGGTAGCCAGAATGCACCTGCACTGACCCCCAGAATCTGGATGCTGGCTTTCCTTGGGAGGGGAAAAAATTGATGCTCCTCACCCCTAGCCCTGTCATGGGGGGAATAGCTCATGGGGGATTCACTGGAGGGACTGGTGCGGGATGCCAGGCCGGAGCTATGAGCTTCCCCAAGGGAGGAGCCGTAGCCATCTGCCAGCTCCCCGATAAAGTGCAAATAAAAAAATAAAAAAAAGAAGCTAAAGCTATGTTTTTTGTTTGTTTGTTTTATTCTTTGGTAGCTAGGTAAGGTACACTAGGTCCAAAGCCTGTTTTCAATGGGCAGCCTCAGAGCACTGAAGAAGTTAGGTGAATTTCTTAGGGTCGCACAGTATTTAAGTGGAGGTTGTGCGACTCAAATTCAGGACTACTGGATGTACCAAGCTCATTCACAGCTTGTTATTCTAACCTCTAGGCTATACTGCCAGCCCTCTCTAAGAAACTTCCTCCATTCTCTGTTCTTGCTCTCCACACTTTGGTGGGGGGAGCATAGACCTGAGAAAACTGGAGGAGTGATCAAAGGCATGACTGCTGGGTTTCAACGTGAAAAAGTGCAAAATAATGCACTACGGGCACAGAAACCCAGGGGTGGAGCACAAAATGGGATGAGTGAGAAGCTATCTTGGGATAAGCATTATGGGATACTGAAACAAAGAAATATATCCTAGGGGGTAGTTAAACAAACAAACACATGGGCAGACTAGATGGATCAAGTGATCCCCATCTGCCATCACATTCTTATGTTCTTATGATGACCATCAAGCAGGAAAGAGACCTGGGGTAATCATATTGAATGGCCTAAAGTTGGCCAGAAAGTGCAACAAGGCAGTAGGGAGGGCAAGTGGGATGCTGGGGTGCATAGGGAGGAGTATCACCAGCAGAAAGAGGGAGGCAATGTTGCGTACCTCACAACTGTCCCTGATTTTCAGGGGCATCCCTGATTTTGCCTCAGAATTTTACTCTGTCCCTCCTAAAAATTGTGTTTCTGTGACCAAACAGTGGGGGTTGTAAGCACAAAATAATGTCAAACATTAAAGTTACAGACTTGTTCTTCCTTAGAAAATATGTTTTACACTAAGCCCTTTATTCTCCAAGCTTCCTGAGTGGATAACATCAATTTTGAAAATGTGTCGCTGATTTTGATCCTTTGTCCCTGATTTTTTTAAGCCTTATCCCTGATTACAAGTCAGGAGGTTGAGAGGTATGAGTGTTGCCTCGGTATAGATTGCTAGTAAGCCCCATCTAGATTATTGCGTCCAGTTCTGGAGACCACATCTCCAGAAGGATATAGACAGAATGAAGGTGGTCCAAAGGGGGGCAACTAAAATGGTGCAGGGTATGCATCAAAAACCCTATGAGGATAGACTAAAGAACCTCAATATCTATACCCTGGAACAGAGGGGGGAAGAGGGGAGATATGATAGAGACCTTTAAATACCTCACAGGGATAAATCACTTACAGATGGGGAGTATTTTTTTGAAGATAAGGTGCTCAAGAACAAGGGGACATGCTATGAAGCTAGAGGTGGGTAGAGTCAGGAAAGATGTGAGGAAGTACTTGTTCACAGAAAGAGTGGCGGGTTCCTGGAACAGCTGTCCAGTGGACGTGGTGGAGGCAAAAACAGTGGTGCACTTCAAGAATGCATGTGATAAGCACAAAGAAATCATAGTGGAAAGGAAGGGGGGGAAGGACAAAGAGATGTAGGTCAGTAACGGTCTGATGTAATAGTGTAGGTAGTGATAACTGGGCAGACTGGATGGGCCAAGCGGTCCTTATCTGCCATCAAATTCAATGTTTCTTGCTAGAGACCATAACATTGTCCTGTAGTTTGTCTGGAACCAGTGAGGAAGGCTACCCAGTCTCCATATTGGTCTCTTCCACTGTCTGCAATCTTGACCACACCGGGCTGAAGGGGCTCAGCACACCATTTGCATACCCCTTAGGTCTCATAGGAAGTAAGAATAGAAGATTATGCTATGGCTTGAAAAATCCTGAAACCTCATTCACTGGCTGGCACCTTTTACCCGTGGTAAACCCTGGCATTACCAGTAGGAAAAGGTGCCAGTCAGTTGCATATCCAGCGAGAATGAATCCAACCCCAAAAATGAAAACCTTCAAGCTGCCATCTTCTTTTCCCCACTAACCCACTGCCTCCTGTCACAAGCACAGCACCAGCTCCTACACACAACCCACCATCCCCGTTCATCTAAATATGAAGTTTGATGAATCTTGAAATACAAAAACAGTTACTAAATAAAACATGAGGGCTAAAAGTTATGTTAAACCATGGCTGAAAACTGGAGATGTGAAACTGGACATGCACCTATGCACTAGAGAATGCCCAGTATCACAGCACCACTTTTCTGCTATGATTTGTATAAGCTTTAGCCATTATTTTCATTATTAAACACTTTTCCTACTTCAACATTTCAGAACGCACCCACCTTATGCTCAGTCTCTGTTCTGCTCCACTCCTGGTGTCTCCTGTAGCTGTAGTCCTGCTCTCCTTGCAGTACACACACACACACACACACACACACACACATATGAAAAAAAGGTAAAGCAGTATTTGTCACAAACAGTATTTTTTCCACTACCCCAGTTTATGGCACCGTGTCTGTGTGAGCAACACCTTCCTTCAGCATCTAAGACAGCCGTTTTAAGATGTTTTAAAAACAGGATGTCCCTGTTGATGTGGGATTGACAGCTAGAGATTTGTACAAACTTTTCACATCAGGTCAAACATCCCCAACTCTAGCCAATCTCTTTTGGCTGCACTACTGTCTTTGAGGAATTTTCTCTGTCAAGCTTTGACAAAAAAACTTTCATTTTGTCAAATCTGTTCAGACCTGATTGGGAGGCTTTACTTGGGAGGCTTTGCTATGCAGTGCCAGTAACAGCAGCAGCGCAGATGTGTGACTTGTGAGGCAAGCAAGCTGGGATCATTAAATGATCAGTTAGTCAGGAGATAATTACAGGAATCATTTCATTTCAATATGTATATGTGGATGTCACCACTTATATCACCCACCTCCACGGACCCCCAGAACAGCATTCCACCGCTCAACAGACTAAAGGCAAAGCTAGTGACACCCAAAGCAATAAAAGAAAGAGCAAATCCTCATTCCTCATTTCTTACAACTGATGGAGACAATAAAACAGCTAATTTTATAGTTGACACTTTGATGTAACAGTTGTAAAGTTAAATTTCACATGATTTTACAATCATACAGTTACCAGTCACATGATTTTACAGTTCTTAAGTTAATCACTTACTAGTAGAAAAAAAAAGTTTAATTCATTATTTGACAAACTTGTGCACCACACAATAAAATGTTAAAACCCAAACAGCAAACAAATGTGTGGACTATTTTATGTGGCGTAGGAATATTAGCATTATTATTATGTATTTTTTTATTGAAAGAAACATTTCAAATATTTTTTCCCCTCATGCAACAAAAGGACATTGTATAATCACAATAAACCACTCCAGGAAGTGGGTTATGCTGCGACCTTGTGGCTGAACCATGCCAGGCGTGGGCAAATCCCAGCATAAACCCTGTTGTGGTTTATTGCTTAAGTAATTCCCAGTGCTGTGGGCAACATTTTTTCTCTCAGTAACAGAAGTTCTAATGTAATAAGTCTGTATGTGTGGCATTATCTTTCTGAATGGCTGCTACATGTATATCACACACAGTCCCAACACGTCAGTATCTGATTTATTGCTTTATAAATGTTTTTGATATGCAGTGTGCAAGAAATGTACTATACGAGATAAAGTCTAGTTTGTTCACTCTTGATACTCCCCGCAACAAGGTACTACAACATTCTGTTACATGGCTTCTGTGTGATTTGTGTAAGTCAAAATACAAGGTTGAATTTGCCCCTGGGATACTATTGTTAAATTACTACTGTATGCTTGAATACTGACCCCATGTGGAAATTTCAGGAAACTCAAAATCGGAAATCTAGCATTCTTGATTGAAAAACCAAAAGAATGTAAGAACGTATGGACTAGAGAAGGAAGTAGGCCAATTAGTCCATCATGACTGGCAAACAGCCATTGAAATCCACCTTCCTCACAGTTGTATTTGTCGAAGCTTGCCTTACAGAATACAGTGTTCTCATGTCTACCACAGAGCTTGGTAGGTTAATCCACCACCCTCTGTGTGAAGAATATTTCCTTGGATCCTCTTTGAACAGCTCTTCTAAATGCTGCACACTATGGTGTCTAGTGATTTGCCGTCCCTTTTAAATTTAAAATGCAAGATCTGCCTGAGTGAAGAGTATTTTACCAACTTGTGCTTGTTCATTAGATCTCCCCTCTGTCTTCTCTTCTGCAGGGTGTAGAAGCCTATGATTTTCAGATGAGATGGAAGAAAACTGCAAACTACACTATACATTAATACAGCCTCCAAGGGATGTCTCTTAGGGTATAGGAGACTCTGAGCTTGAGACTTGGGTTGAGAGGACAATTAAGTGAAATTGCGCAGTTCTGTCTGCTCAAACCTCAGGAGAGGAGTCTCTTACACTACAAGAGACATCCCTCGGAGGCCCTACTAAGTTATTATAAAATCACTCAAGTTTAGCTAAAGTAATTTGTAATAAATGTAGTTTTTTTTTTTTATTTTATGCTGTCACCCCCGACATTGAAGTGACGCCTCCTAGTGGTCCTGCACGAAAGCACATTGTACACTGGATAAGAGATACAGAGGGTCTGTGTGCTGACTGGCTGAAATCAAGTTAGTGATTTATAATTCAAATAATCTGAAGTTTGTGCTCCATGAAGGAGGAGGAGGTCCGTGTGGACAAATTAGATGGAATTTGCACTTGATGAAGGACAAACCCCACTTTGCAAACATTTTTCCAGCAAACTAGCAATGCAAAATGAAAAAAAAACTAAATTGTTTCCTCCATCCTTGTAACAATAAATCTCTCCCATAGAACAAGTAAGAAAAATAACTCTTCCCCAACCCACTTAGCATTCCTTTTCCCTTCCCCACCACATACCAAGTAATAACCAAATATACCATATAGCCCTTCCTCCAATCCACTCAATACTCAACTCCCCTTCCTCACATGGTCCCCAACCCACTTAGCACCCCAACACCCTGGTTAAAGCACCAGCTTAGGAATTGGGAGATCACAGGTTCAAACTACACTAGAATCAAAATGCACGCTGTGTGACCTTGTGCAAGTCATTTAAAACATAATAATTTAGGTCTGCAGGAATTCTAGCTCCATAATAATATCTCCCACCATGCCCCCCCCCGCATCATAAGCAGGGATAAAGTAAGAATGCCATGCACTTACTCTCTCGCAATGCTCCAGTCCACCCATCTGCAAAAATGGGTAGACACAGGACCCCACTGGAAATGAGATGCTTCATCTCAGCTGGGCTAGCCTGGGTATACAAAATTGTAAAATAAAAATAAAACTGACCTAATAAATGAATCTTAACAGAGGTGGTGCATCATTTTTGTGTGTTGCAGCATTTCTTTTTCACTGCAGTATCCCGAGTTTCAGTAGGATGTAGCAAGTTCTTTACTGACTGCAATTTTTAAGCAACATCAGTAACTTGCCTTGATAAACACTAAGGCAAACTTTTATATTTACAGAGGTGCTAAAGGAACCCTTCCTCACAGCAGTGCAGAATGAACGTTTGAGGTCTGTACCTGCAAGATACTTACCTGCTTCAACAGTAGACAAGCCAGGTAGAGTATTGAAAGAAAACAGTAAGATAACTAACTAGCACTACTTTAACTGAATGCATACGAGAGTGTTCAAAATTCTATCTGCAGTAACAAAATATATGAAACATAAGCAGATATATGTGTAAGAAATTATATTTTCCTAAACTATCCCTGTGCTGTCAAGGACTTTATGGGGGTTCATATGGGTATTCTAGATATCGAGTAACATTGAAGCCTGTCAGGATGAAGCGCGGTGTCACAGTTTCCTGTATGACAAAAGGGATTCACTCCTATGGCAATTGCCTGTATATATAAATCTATCAGACCTTACTTAGGGGATTGCTAACATCTGCATTATCAAATTAAGGGTATTTATTTAATTAGCTAGCACTTCCGATATCTTCCCTTTATTTTACTCCCAGCTCCCTGTCTGCCCTCAGCCACTCCCAACACCATCACCTACCTTCTCTCAGACTCACCCTTGCCTCCATGTTCCTTTCTGGCATACCCCCAGGGTGGGGTTAATGGGGTGAGCCATGCCCCATTGATGGTCTTGCCTGATCCAGAGGTGGGTGCCTAAGTCGGTAGTACGAAGCCTGTAGAGTGAAGGCCTATGTCATTATACCCCAGCTGGGGGGATTCCAACATTCCATGTTGTCCATCTCCTGGGACACCAACCACCTTGAGCCACTAGCACCTGTAAACACAAGAGTGCATCAGGCTGCATCAGTATTCTCCTCCAGCAGACCATAGTAGCACTCAAGACCAGAAAATATACTGCACCAGTTTGAATTCAAGCTAAATTAAAATGTATTGTACTGTGGCAGAAAAAATAAATAGGTCTACAGCAGCATACTACTCCTTTAAACCACCCAGAGCTTCAACTCCTCATGAGTCTTCTGCACACCCCTGAAGTATTTTCTGGTCTTGAGTACTCCTACAGTCTGTTAGAGGAGCATTGTATGTATCGGTCGGGCTGTCCCTGAGTAGCGAGTCTGTTAGTTGATCGCAGCTTCCCCATTTGGAATTTGTCCATCAGTGTTCTCCTTCCCCGACTTCTAGCTCTGCATGCATCGTTACCTTTGGTCTGCCTAGTGGCAGTATCACAGAGGAGGCAGAGAACATTCCCTCCTTGAGGAGGAAGAGAGCACCTTTGGAATGCTCAATCCTCCACTCCTGGCCAGCCTTCTGACAACTCAGGCTCGTTCTTGAAGCCAGGATGCCAGTGTCATGAGCAGCAATGCTACTGCTGCATTAAAAGGCCAGCCACAAAATCAGCCTTTTAAATCCACCTGAGACACCAACCTTAAACTCATACGATGGAGAGCATCATAAGACAGATTTCAGTTACTTGATTTTCATCATTCAAGTATCAGGTTCTTGGTACTAGGGTGATACTTTCATTTTTATCAATTGAAAACAATTCCATGTGCTAATTAGTAGCTGTGTGTGGAGGTAGGTCGACAATTATTCTAAAAATGTAGAACTGTTTGCTTTGAATATATGATAAAGCTAGTACTGCCATGCAGTAGTAATAGTAATGTTATTTGCAAGGCACTCTTCCCTGGAGGCTCAGGGCGCTGTACAGGCATAGACAGGCAAATAAATAGAACAATACAATAAAGAAAAAACAAAGAACAGCTTAAAATTAATACTGCAAGTAAAATAAATAATTTACCATCATTACAGTTAACAAACAGCAGCTGCATCACAGTAAATACTGGAGACTAATTATGAACCCCAAAAGCATGTCTAAACACGTAATGTCTTTAACCCTGTTTTAAAGGCCTACACCAAGAGGGCCTCCATCAGTGCCCTAGGCAGAGTATTCCATATCATAGGGGCAGCAACCTCAAACATATGATCCGCAGAGGATGTCAGCCAGACCCTTGGGACTGAGAAGAGACCCTCCTTGGTGCAACAAATAAGGGGGTCTTAATGCCCTCCTAGCTGTAAATACATCAGATGGGACAAGGTATAGTGCAACCAATATTACATATATAGGCACTGAAACTTTTCCATGAAGGTTAAAAATCTTTAGTCGAAATATTCACAAACCAGAAAAATAGGATCTGACCTGAAACAAACAAGCATTTGTCAATGCCAAATGTTTGCTTCTTGGTATTAGCATTGGAAATGCAGGAGTTAGAGAGATGCAGAATAGGAATGGCAGTGAAGTATTGAAGTTCATGCAAACCCTACCTCTCCATCCAGTAGAAATGGACAGGCACTGGGGTAAGTGTTTGGGTCGTCGCCCATGAGGGCCATGCAATGTCACCTCACCCTATTCTTTAGACACTGACACGTGTTGAGGTGTGCCTTAGGGATTTTGGCTTTACAGTCACCCCATTCCATAAGGACATATGCTGAAATGGGTGCAGCATAGGAGAATGGGGTGAAGTCTGGGCCCGAAGAGTCCAAGGTACACCTTGATACCTGTCAGTGGCTGGGGGGGGGTGGGATGGCATGAGCAGTACAGTCAGCAATCCAAAGGCACACCTCGATGCCTGTCCATCTGTACAGGGTAGGACATTATGATTAGAAACCCTAACACTTCAGGCATTTGTTGGTATTTACAGTACAAATTGTCAACATGGCCTTTTGTGACCCCACCTCACGAAAGCATTTGAGACCTCTTCTCATGAAAAGTGGCAGTGTGATTTAGTCTATGTGTCCTGAACATTGAGTTCCAAGAGCGACAATGCCATTCTGCACCACATGTATGAAAACACAGATCAGGCAAGATGTGAAAAATGAGAGCTGTACCATCCATAGGGAGGTGTGAAAAGATGGCAAAGTCGAAAATCTGTAGTGGGAATATTAAAAATGCTCGCATTTCCGAGTATAAGTGGAAACTGCACAATGCAAGTGCATAACACAGTCATTTTATGGACTTTCATCACAAGATTTTCAATATAGGCTTTTTACGACCTCTGTTCCTTCCTCTGAAGCACATGCACGTGATTTCGGCAACTCATAGAAATGACAAATTGTGCACTATAGAGCGCTTGATTTTTCAGCGGAGATACCAGCAACGTCTTCTTTCTACATGCGGAGCAGAGTTATTATTCTATCTCAGGGTCGTAATCAAAAATATCACTGTTTTGGACACCGCTCATGCCAGAGGTGTGTTCTCGACCACATTGTGCTTCCAGGACGCGGTGAGTTTTACTCGATCCAAGTGGAAGCGTATTCTTTCAAAAATCTTAAAAACCGGCCAAAAGGCTGTAAATTTGCACATGTACGGGCATTCTGGGGTGCATTTACGATAGATGGGTGCCAAGAGGCACACTGCTCATTTTAATCATAAAACGAAGGGGCAAAGCTGACAGTGCCCCTTTAAGCCTGAGTTTCTGTTTTGGTTTTCTCTGCCACTCAGACACAACAACTTTGCACTCTCTCCCAACCACCAAAATCACCACCTACACACACCAACAAGTACTCACACGTGTTTTTTTCCTTTTACCTGTTTTGCTTGTGCTGGGAGTCATATGTTATCTCTTCTCACATCAACCACTCTCCTGGCCCTTAACAGCATCACCCACTACTTGCAACTTCTCACAACCGCTTTGTGTCCTGGGCCTCTTGCAACTTTTCTCTTGCTCATGTGACCACCACCCTCACTCTGTCTAGCATCTACAGTACATGCAACCACCCTGGCAAAAACTACTAAAACAAACCACTTAATACTAAAAAAACTAAAGGGACTTAAAAAAAAAAGAGTTAACCTCAGCTGGGGGTTCAGTGTGCTATCCAGTGCTGGCTGGGTGGGATTATTTCATGAAGATAGGAAGGTTATGTCAATAAAACTATTAGAAAACTACTAAACCATAAATTTAAGATCAGTTTAAGAATACACATTCTTTATTCTACCGAAGGGTCCATTGTACAGTCTAATTGCAATAAAGTACTCAAGGACATGGGTAATTGGTAGTATTTACTCACTTCTTCGGACTCAGCCTTTTGCCACACCACATGAGTTGTGTGTAAATCTTCCAGTAACCCATGTCCTCTTGTGCTTTATTGCTTAATAAACCCAGTGTCGGAGTAGCTAGCTCTGATACCTAAACAGCTACGCAGCATGCTGGAAGACTTACTAATATTACTTACTACATAATACTTACTAAGTCAGTGTCAGTGGCTCAGTAGGTAGCACGCTCGCCTCTGAGGCTGGGAGATCAGAGGGCTGTGGGTTCAGTTCCCACATCTGGCACTTGGGTTAATATCCCAGTACTGACACTGCAGTGCAGCATGAGAGGCGTGCTGCACTTCTGAGGTGCCGTCTTTCGGATGAGACGTTAAACCGAGGTCCCATCTGCCTGGATTGGTGGTAGTTCAGAAGGATGTTAAAGATCCCATGGCACTTATCGAAAAAGAGTAGGGGGAATTTCCCCGGTGTCCTGGCCAAATTTCCCTCATTCACTAAAAATACCACCAACAGCCTAATCTGGTTCAAGGTCAGTTGGCATTCATCTGTATCCCCCTTCCCCGGGTCGTGCCTGAAAATAGGCAGGATTTGTCTAGTGCACTTACCCGGTCAACAAAAGCTAAATAAATAAATAAATAAAAAATACGTATGGTAGTGTTAATAAATAGAAACACTAATATGCTGTAGACCACGCTAAACAATCTAAGCTCATCCATGTAAACACTCTTCTGTAAAAACTCAAATATGCTCATGCTTGTGTTTTTATTCAGGATCACAACTGTAGGCAGTAGTAACTCCCCAAGCATGCCACTCAACTACTCAGAGAATGCAGCATGGGGGAGTGGAGACATGTTGTGCTGCTGAACTAGCCTGGATATCCTAACCAGAACCCCAAGTCAAGCACTGTGGATCCTGTGGGTTGCAGAACATGATGTGCAGGAGGGGTTTCCAATAGAGGTTAGAGGATTTGTGGGGGAGGGTTTGGTGACTGTTTTTATACACATTGTGAAAAGGTGGACAGGCAGAAGGTTAGCTGGTATTGTACACTTCTACACTACAAAGGAACTGGGGAGGGAGTCGCTATGGAGGCTCAAGTGATTCAGCTGCTTGGAGGTGGCTGAGGGACAAGTCCTTGCAACCTAGGGAAGGGTGTAATCAAATACCAAATATTGGCTCAGTAAATCCAATAGTCAGATATTTGGCTGAATACTCACTGCCAGACTATTTGTGGTGTTCTGGTTTTGGCACACACATTTAGGGCACATCTGTATGCATCTGCAGTGCTACTACATAAGTAATAATAATAATAACTTTGTGTTTATTTATAATCAGGAGATGTTGTAGCGAATTGAACCATTAATTTACAATGGCATGCTTGTACGCAGAGATTAATATTTACAGTTACATTTTACTTTTATACAAGTTGAAATTCTATGTAACATATATCCTGTATCCTTTACATAAATTAGTAATCACTCAGACATTTTTCAAAAGTAATTCAGGTCTAACATTTACTATTGTAGACTCTGCTGTGCTTTTCTCTGTGGGGTCATGTGTTTGTCAATTGCAGTTACTTTTCACAGTTTTCTTACTCTTAGGGGTTCTTATTTTGGGAGAAGCATACAACATCAGGCACCCTTTAACAGGAGGAGGAATGAGTATAATACTGAATGATATTAAAATATGGAAAAGATTCTTGCAAGACATTCCCGATCTATATGATGATGAACTGATCTTTCAGGTAAGAAATCATATACAGGTTTCCCACCTCAAAGTTAAAGACTTAAACTTCAGTCTGGCTGTGTTGTTTATGATCTGTTAATATTTGTGCTTAGTTATCATTACCTACACTTCTCCTTACAGCCTCAAAGCTTACACAAAAGGCTACAAACAACCTACCACCTGTCCACCAGAGGCACCCTGGTGGGGGATGTGGCTTTTTTGCTATCTATTTTTCCTCCTTGAGCCATGAGACTGTCTACCAGACTGCTTCTGGCATCCCCTTCAGGTCTCCAGCCGCAGTTTTCTCCAGGAATCCAGTGCTCCTTTGTGGGTCCCGAGGCTACCCCCGTGGCTTACCCCCCCCCCTGCAGTGGGGTGGAGTGGAGCTTCTCCCCCTGAGCTCAACTCTCCTGAACAGGATCCAGTGCCGCATATCCACTGAGCCAACCAGTCTTCCTCACAAGGGACGACCATCAAGCCACTGCATCTGATGCTCGTATTTCCTTGTTCTCCATCCCGTTGTCTATGGCGTGCAATGACGCCCAAGGACCCGAATGCGCATCAATCAATCAATCAATCAATCAATCAATCAAAATCTTTATTTAATCAGGCGAACATCATTGAGCATAGCTCATTTACAAGATGGACCTGAGTGGTCAAGAAGTGCAAGTGTTATTACATTGACAAGGGTATCATAAACAGTAATACAATGACAGGGGTAACAAAAAACAGTAATACAATGACATAAGTGCTAGTATATAACAATATACATATGTACAAGGCATTAACACTTTTAATCTGGGAGACAGTAGGCAGTTGGCACATCAGAGTTAATATGTAGATTATAGGACCTAGCAGGCATTTTGAGGGTGAATCTTGGGACTGGGAACTGGAGTTTTTCAGCATATAGAAACACGAGCAGAAAAGGGGGTGGATAGGGCCGTGAATTAGGCCTTGTGGAAGCAGTTGCAGAGTTCTGGGAATAGGGTGGTGAATAATCTTTTGAAGGATATTAAGGGTGGGAGGTTATTTAGCTTCATGGTTTTTTGGAGTGAGTTCCAAACAATTGCTAGTGAGTAGCTGATAGCAGCCCTCCCAAGCTGGGTGCAGGCATTGGGGACCTTAAGAATGATAATTTTGCTGATCCTTAGGTTGTATGGCCTAGAAGTGATTTGAGTAAAACAGTCCGAGATGTAGGTAGGTAGCTTGCCTGATAAGGCTTTGAAAATCCAAATTGCAGCATTTCTGTTTCTTCTGTGTTGTAATGATGACCAGTTAACTGCCTTATAAAGGGAACAATGGTGGGTGCTGAAGGGAAGGTCAGTAATGAATCTGATGGACCTGTGGTATAGGGTGTCCAGTTTATTTAAAAGGGGGAGTGAACAGTATCCATACAGAAAGTCAGCATAGTCAATGAGGGATAGGAATGAAGCCTGGATTAATCTTTTTTTGGAGTCTCTGTTGAGGTAGTGCTTTATTCTAAAAAATAAACCAAGCCTTTGTCTCAGTTTCTTTAGTAGCTCCTCAATATGTACAGAAAAGTCAAGTTTGTTATCAATCCAGACACCAAGATATTTGAAGTTATCAACGATTCCAGCTTCTTCCAAGTAAGGTGGTTAGTTGTAGGGTGGTAGATGATGGGGTAGTGGCAGAGCAACTTTGTGAGGAAAAGAGCATAGCTTTTGTTTTTTTGGCATTTAGAAGTAGTTTTTATCCAGTAAGTTGTGTTGTAGGATGGAGAATTCAGATTGTAGCAGTTCACAGGCTTTAGACAATGAAGGATTGCTAACATATAGCACAGTATCATCAGCAAACAGATGGATGTTTGATTGAGTGAGGTTAGCATCAATATTATTAATATAGATGGCAAAGAGGATGGGGCCAAGAATAGAGCCTTGCGGTACACCTCTTAGCAGTGGTTTTAAAGTGGATAGGTAGTTTCCATTTTTTACCAGTTGTGATCTGTCTGATAGATAGCACTTGAACCAATTGAGTGAAGGGGAATCCAACCCTATTGAACCAAGGGAGGTGATCAGTGATTCATGATCCACTGTGTCAAATGCTTTGCTCAAATCCAGGAACACAGCACAGGTACTATTCTTCTTATCCATAGCAGTCTGCCAGTCGTTGGTTACTTTGGCTAGGGCTGAAATGGTGCTGTGCCTTGATCTAAATCCTGATTGTGCTGTGTTTAGGAGGTTATTGTTATCCAGGTAGACCCTTAATTGGGAATTTACTAACTTTTCGAGCATCTTGGACAGAACTGATAGGATGGAAATGGGCCTGTAATTATTGAGATCCATGGGATCACCAGATTTGAGTAAAGGAACTACTTGAGCTGTTTTCCAAATGGAGGGAATGGATCCAGTGGTGAGGGAAAGATTGAAGAGATGAGTGAGGGGGCAGATAAGACTTGAGATGCAATCTTGAGGAAGTAGGGGTCCAGGAGTCTGTACCTGCACTTTTGAAGTATCCAAGTTGGAGGAGATCTTCCACTTCTTTCAATGTTATTGGGTTGAAAGAGAAGGTTGATGTAGCCTTTTGGCCCACGTGGATTGAAGATTCAAGGAAGATCTCAGGAGATTTGCAGGTGAAGAGTCAAATGCTAGTCCAGCTGTGGTGAAGTGGTCATTGAAGGTATTTAGAATTTCTTGTTTATCCGTAATTTCTGTGTTATTTAGTAGCAGTTTGCAGGTTAAGGCAGGAGTAGAGTTTTGCCCCAAGATACCCTTTATAGTTCCCCAGAGCCTGGTAGGGTTATTATAGGAGGCATCCAATTCAGCTCTATAATAGGCAGCTTTGGCAGATCTTATTTGTGTTGTACATGAATTTCTTGCTTTTCTGAAATTTAGCCAGTCTCTGGAATCCTTAGTTTTTCTTGCCTTTTTCCACAGTTTATCTCTGGATAGCAAGGCTGTTTTAAGATCAGTGGTGAACCAGGGGCAGGACCTTGCTTTAGTTCTGATATTGGTGAATGGTGCATGAATATTTAGAGCATTAGTGATAATGTCCTTTAAGATCTGGAGAGCTATTTCCACTGAGGTTGTAAGGTAGAAATCTTGCCAATATATTGTGTTACTCAGGTCATGGAGGTAACCTGGTATGTTGAACTTCTTTTTTGACCTTTTGGGGACAAATTCAGCAGGGTTGGATGGTTTGGGTGAATATCTTATGCCAGCTATGGGACAATGGTCACTTACATCATTCGGTAGTACTTGCATGAGTATATAAGTGAGGCTTATTTACCAACATAATATCCAGGAGTGAGCTGTTGCTAGAATTTTTAGGTTAACCCTGGTTGGTCTTTTATTAGCTGTGTAAAGCCATAGGTGTCACAGAAGGTTACCAATGGAGCAGATGCATTAGATAGCCAGTTTAAATTCAAATCACCAAGGATGATGGTATCTTCAGGGCCTAGATTGGTTATTGACCCCAGGTGAGATAGTAATTTGAGGCCTGCTGAGGGGGGCCTATAGCAGCCAATCAATTTAAATGGAGACAAGTTTGGAAGGGATATTTTGATTGATAAACATTCAAATTCCTTTGGTTCGGATGTGATGATGAGGCAGGTAGCAGAGATGGTGTCCTTAATGTATATGGCCACCCCACCACCCCTGGAAGGGTGATCTGCTCTGAAGAGCTGATAGTTGGTAAGGTTTACAACACTGTCTTTGGTCGATGGTCTGAGCCAAGATTCAGAGATGACCAGAAAGTCAGGCAGGGTATGTGTCACCCAGGCCTGTATTACGGAGAATTTTTTTAAAAGGCTGCAGGCATTGATATGTAGGAAGCTTAGGCCATTTATAGAGGATAAATCAGCAGGGGAAAAAATACTTTCAATGGGGCCAGGATTTATTTCAATGGTACCAAAACAGATCAGAAGGTAGAAGATTAATTTGAGGAGGGCACCAAGGGACAAGGGTAGTGAGTGGTCAGAGCGTTTCCTCCTAATCCTGGGTGCCTGCTGTGAGCAGAGTGATGGTCCTGATATATGGATGCAAAATTTTTCATAGCATAATATTTTAATGGACAGGCATAGTGGGTTAATAAAAGCCATGATACAAGTAGGGTGCCAGGGCTGTGCTGAATTGATAGGTGGCCTTATGTGGGATATCCCAGAGGTTACATTACAAGCGTGGTTCGGGATGAATAAGGAATCCGTGGTTGGCCCTTGTGGATGGTAGAGATGGGCAGGTCGTATTAACTGAGTTATTTATCTTGACACTGGGTATAGCATTGATATCATAAAGGGATTGGGTGAGATATAAGGCTCAGGAGCAAAAGGAGCAAAGTAGCATTGTGGAGGTTAGGTATGGGTTAAGGGAGGAAGGGAAGGGATTGGGTGTGGATTAAGAAATGGCGGAGAAAGTGTATAAAGGAATCAACCAAGAGGGGAGGGGGTGTTCAAAAATTTTGCGGCTTTGCCCGTACCTTCTGCCTGCTTCTCCCGCCTCCTGGAACCCTTGGTCGGCTGCACAGGTGCTGCCGACCGTGCATGCCTCGAGCCCTCCGCTTTGATCTCGGAGAGGGCCGCCTTCTACAAGGTGGGGACAGAGAGAAGGGCAGTCAGTAAAGTACCTTTATTGCAGTAATCTGCAACAAGGTGCTAAAACTTGAGATCTGCACAACAATAGACTGGGAGGGTATGGGGGTTAGCCTGCCGCCTAGCCCACACAACAATTCAAAAGACTGTCACACTTAATTTTAACATAGAGAAAACAGCCCATAAACCAGGCACAAAGTAAGAGAAAACAGCACTTTTATGAGAAATTCAAAATAAATTACAGAAAAGCAGAAATCCCAGCCAGAATAGTGCAGCAAACCCCAGTTTAAGTCTATGGGAAGGCACACCAATCGGGCTCAAGGCACAGTCTGCGGTGGCTTTCCGATTGGTTCGCCCGTACCCGATACCTTCTGCCTGCTTCTCGGCCTCCTGGAACCCTTGATGGCTGCACAGGTCACGCCCGACCCGCGGTAGCCTCGGAGCCCCTCCCTGCTTTTGATCTCGAGGGCTGCGCCTTCTTCTGCCTGCTTCTCCCGGCCTCCTGGAACCCTTGGTCGGCTGCACAGGTCTGTGCATGCGTCTGCCCGCACACTGATCCTGGCATCCTGCCACAGTATGAGCCTCATACATCCTATCCATGCTCAGTGATCCCCAGCCATCATCAGGGGCTGCCCAAGCACCGGCAGCAGTCCACCCCCCTCCCCGAAGAAGGAGAGCAGTCCTATGGATGCTCGATCCTTCTCCTCCCCTGCCAACCCCTGATGGCCCTGGCTCATTCCCGAACCCGGGTTGCCAGCGTGGAGTGAGGTGTGGCCTCCAGCGCCTCAACCCTCAGTGCCACTGGGCCGGCCAGATGTGGCTTTTTTGGATGCCCTATGTTATCAGAAGTGGACACAATGCAATCAGTGGACATTACACTTACCTTGGTAGCTAACTACATTAGCAAAGATCAAGCCAGGTAAGTCCCAAGAGGCAGGCAAAATATGCCCATGGATCACTGTGGAACTAAGAAAACAACTGGCAGGGACACTTGCTGTACTCTTAGTCTGTCAAGAAAGGCATGATGCAGAGGACTGGAAAGAGGCCAGTGGGGTGTCCATCCTGAAGAAGGAGGCAAGGACAAACCTAAGAAATTACAGGCAGGACAGCTTGACATCAGTACTGGGCAAGGTACTGGAAGCCATTCAGGGACAGAATAATGGAGATCTTGGTTGAGGGCAAGATGCCTGCCCAATCTCAGCATGGCTTTATGAGGAGAATATTATGCCAAACCAACCAGATCACTTCTTTTTTTTTTTTTTTGACCAGGGAGGTGGACAGAGGCAGGGCTATGAATGCAGTCTTTCTGGTCTTCACCAAGCCTTCAATACTGTGGCACATGACAAACATCTGGTCAAAGTACACCAGTGAAGCATACAAGGAACATATACAAGAGGTGGATTGTTAACTGGCTTATGAGCAGGCAGTTGAGACTAGTGGTGGATAAACACTACTCTCATCAGAGAGATGTACTCAGTGTAATCCCGCAGGGACTAGTTTTGGGACCCCTGCTGTTTAGCATCTTCATTAATGATTTGGAAGCTGGAGTCTCCAGCAAGCTGCTTAAGTTTACTACTTACACTAAGATGACCAGGGTGGTGGACTCCCTTGAGGAGGGGACATGCTTCAGAAGGATCTGAAAGAGCAGAGTGCTGGGTGCTTAGTCTGTCTCCTGGAACCACTGGTTCAGTGTAGCCAAATGCAAGCTGCTAGCCTTGGGGAGGAAAAACAGTGTTAGAACCTAGACACTATGTGGGGCTTCTCTTGCTGCAGTGAAGGAGGAAAAGGACCTGGGGATTATAATGGGCATGAGAGTGAAGAATGACAAGCAGTGTGTAACTGCTGTCAGCAGGGTCAGCAGAATGCTGGGGTGCATCAAAAGTGGGGTGACCAACAGAGCAGGAGACACAATTCTACCACTGTATAAGACTCAGATCAGTCACAAGAAGGCAATTCAGGACCACCAAATTGATCAGGTGTAGGGGGGACAAAAGCTATGAAAAGAGGCCAGAGACCATTAACATGCTGACCCTGTAGAAAAGGAAACTGAAAGGGGGCATGATCTCAGTCTTCCACATACTCATGGGTACTGACAAGATTAAACAAACTGAGATGTTTGACCTTGTGTCCTCCAGCAGGATGCAGGACATGGCATGAAGCTTACAGCTTGTAAATGTAGGAATAACAATAGGAAGCACTATTTTTCCAGAGGGGGTGACCCTGTGGAACAGTCTACCAGTGGAGAAACTAGATATAAAGACAGAACAGGCCTTCAAGGTAAGCCTGTAAAAATGTCTTCTTATCAAGGAAATCAATGGGTACTCCTCATAGAAAAGAAGGTAGGGAATTATTTAAATTAGTACACGTTTGCAAAAAAGACTTTCTATTTCTATCCCTGCTAATGAAGGAGGGGGGAATGATCATGATGAACTCAGAGTCCCTTTGGAACTTAAATTACTATGTTGCTGGGTTACCTCACCAACATAATCACCCAGAGCAACCTCTTATTTGACCTGAACAGAAAAAGAAACATTGAATAACAACCTGCACCAATAATGGATACAAAAGACACATCCACATACAGACATCAAATTTAATTAAAACAGGATAGGAAAAAGTAATATAAGCATTGATGAATGCCAGTAATGTCCTCATACAGGTTTTAATACTTAAATTCTTATGCTAAGTAAGGGCATGGGGCCTTGCTGTCACACACATTAACAGCGCAGCATATGACCTCACAGGCAAAATGCTGCCTGCACAAAAAATGTCAGTCAGAACATCAACTAGTACAGAAATGCCATCCACCAATTCAAACAATAGGGGTGACAGAATAGTGCTCTCTTGTTTCATGTTGGGCTACGCTCCCCACCTTTTGGGATGATTATAATCAACTCCGAGGGGGTGTGGACCTCGGAGGTATGTTGCAACTAAGGAGGGGGAAAACTTTGTTTCTCAGTGAAAGAGAAAAAAAAAAATGTCAGGAGACAGAGAATCAAACCTTGATCTTCGGTCATCCCCACTGCACAATCTAGTGCCTTAGCCACTCTGCCCTGGGAGTGGCTCAACCAGGCCCTAGATATGAAAAATTCGTACCTACCGTGATTCTTGATCTTCTCTTGTATCTTCACCATTCAATTACTTCCTGTAGGTGTAAGCCGGCACACCGTCCGCGGGAGCTTTTTTTTTTTTAAAGTTTGCCTAACGGCACCGGCCCTCGAGAGGACGCTCACTGCGCGAGGGGCGCCGTTAGTAGCGACCGACTCCTCCTCCAACTCAGTTCTGTGAGCCGGAGAGGCAAAAGCGAAAGCAGAAAATATAGATAGCGAGGCAAGATAGCCAAGGATAGCAAAGCAAGGAAGAATGAACAGAAAAGGAATAAGCCGATGGAGGAAGGACAGAGGAGATAAGAGTATCCCTAGCCTAGGGACTGCAGGGCCTCCTTACCTGGGTGACTCTAGGAGGAGAGATAAGGAAGGAAATGAGAAAATAGAAGAAGAAGAGAAGAGAGAGATGGGATGTTGAAGGGACCAGGATGCCCAACGAGCATAGTTAGCTTACAGCCGAAGGCTCGATTAACAGGGAAGCAAGAATCCCCGGAGATAGAGCTGAAGAGAAGGTTCACCAAACCCGCTAGACAGACTCAGGAGGGCATAGTCCTTATCCTCAACATGCCATTGTTGTTGATACCGCCCTCGGGTTCCTGGCCGCGAAAGGCCTAGAATTTGAGGACACCCGAGGAGGGAGAATGAACCCAGGCAGCAGGAGAGTGCTGCTCTGGGACTTAGAAAAAGGAAATGTAAGCCTTTCAGGCATTTTAAGCATAGAAATGGGACTCAGACAGACTGGCCAAAGGCTTGGGCTGGCTAGGATTGGATATGGTCAGCACTGCTCTTCTGTAAAAATTGTCCGGGAGGACACTTAAAAGGAGAAACCAATATACAAACTAGCGAGAAGGGTAGCCTACCCTCTCATTTCCCATCTTGTTTGTTTTCCTTTTTTTTTTTTTTTTTTCCTTTACAAATAAAAATTTTGCAGGCTAGTTGCATGACCCCAATACCAGGACGCCTATAGCAGTCAGAGAGAGTTCCCTCAGCATTTTTTTTTTTTTTTTTAGCAAAAAAGGAAAAAAGGAACAGACGTGCCCGTTCCTCTGCTCTGCAAGGCAAGAATGGGGATTTGGATTTCAGGGCAATATCTGGAACACGGGATTGCAGGATCAAAACTGAATAGCCTGAGCCAGGCCAAAACCCCAGAGGTATCTCGCCAGAAGGATGGCAAGAGATAGTTGTGCAGTCTGATCGCCAAAGCAATCCATGAGATGGCCCATGAATCTTAGAGTAATTTTTCTGGAAAATTAGAACCCCCCAGAAGATTTTTTTTTTTTTTTTTGGAAAAATTAAGCAATTTTCCTACATTTCAGGATTTTTTTTTTTGCAGAGAGAGAGGAAGGAGGCGGGAGGTGGAGAAGCCACAGGAAGAGGCCACTGAGGGGATGGTGGGGTGGTAATGAATGGTGAAGATACAAGAGAAGATCAAGAATTACGGTAGGTGCGTAATTTCATATCTTCCTTGTCAATCTTCACCATTCATTACTCCTGGTGAGTATTAGTCCTCTCTCCGGAGGGGAAGAGGCCATACCCTGAGGGAACAAGACCCCCAGCCTTCTGCTGGTGAAAAACAGAAGGAGAAGACCCTGGCTTATTCAGAAAGCCTAAGTGGGAGAAGAGCTAGGAGGTGCCTCCCGAGGACGAGGAGACAGAGGGAGCCCCTGTAAAAGTCTCCTAGCTCTAGAAGAGAAAAGACGGGTCCCCCAGAAGGCGGAGCGAATCACCCTACGCTGGGCCAGGGATGACAACCTAGAAAGATGAAGCCATGCCGTCCGCCTGATGCAGATCGCTGTCCCCGCAAGCCTGGAAGCCACCTCATTGGCATCATAAGATGCCCTTGCTTGGTGTCTTGCCAGCTCCAGGCCTACCGCGGAGAGGGCAACGGCTTGTCTGGTTTGCTCCGTGTCAGGCATTGATGCCAGCAGCTGGGACATCATCGACCACAAATGCCGGTTGTAGGCAGCGTGGTGAGCCTGATGTGATGCAATAGAGGCACTCGCACGAGAAGAAGAGAACACTCTTCGCCCCCAACGGTCGAACTGGAGAGAGTCCGGATCCGGTGGGCGGTCGTGCGCCAGGCAACGGCGTCCAGAAGGAGTATCCAGGTAAACCAAACCAGAGGTCGGGTTGGGAAGGGAACCTAGAGACTCAGAGGGGGCACAATACCTACGCTGGCAGTCGGCCGGGGCTGGAGAAGAAGCGGCAGGGGACTGCCAGGACCGGATAGACGCCTCCTGGAAGGGGATAGGCCAGGAAGGTACCACCAAATGCTGGGCACTGAATTCACCAAGGAATTCACGCATCTCCTGTTCGGTATTGTCTCTCCAACATAGAAACCAAGATCCCCACCACCTTCGAGAGGAAACGCTGATATTCAGTGAAATCAGCATCGGAGGACAGATGAGCAGGGGGTTCTTCTCCCTCAGAGGAGGGAGACGAGGATGATGGGGAGCTGGAATGTCCAGAGGATTCCTGCGGCGGTGGGGAGAGTCGAAAGACCCGCTCATGCATGTATCTAACATATGAGGGGAAGGCCGCCGCAGAACCTCTGAACTGCTCCCAGGATAACGGACCCGTAGGACCGACATGGCCCGGGAGCGGGGGTGGTGAAGGCAGAGAGATGGGAGAGGGGCACCTCCGAGGAGGCAACTGCTCTCTGCGAGGACTCTGGAATCCGGGGAAAGGAGCCCTAGTAGGAGGGATCCCGGATATCAGACCAGGCCGCAGAACGGAACTCTGGGGAAGCGGAGCCTGGAAGAGCCCTGGGGGAGAAACTCCTCATGATGACACCGGACCGTATGGATCCAGAAGGGCAGTCCGCACAAACGCCGCCGAGGACAACCTAGAACCCTGAGGGAGGAGCGGGCTCTGCACTGCGGCTCCTGGCCACCCCCTGGGTGGCCAAAGAAGGCCGAGCAGCACGCCTGCGCCTCAACCCTCGGACTCGAGAAGGCCCTCCTCCTCGACCCGCAGCGCCCTGTCCCTAGAGGGGGCAACAGCACCCCGGGGGCTAGCTGTCACCGGGCCTCCAGAGAGGGAGCCTCCCTCCATCACCCCACGCCTGCCCCCCGGGACTCTCGGCCACCCCCAGCCGAGGAGCCCTCAGGAGACGACAGTAGGGGGGACAGAGGGAGGGGCCCGCTGCGCCGCCTGGTACCCTTAGCCACCGAGGACCCAGATTCCGAAGAATGGGGGTGCCAGGATGTGTCCGCATCTGAGTCATCGCCCTCCGAGGAGGACAAGACCAGCAGGACCTCAATGCTGGCCACCCCAGGGGTTCCCGAGGCCACGGGGCCGCGAACAGCCCCGGTACCAAGGGAGACGCCGCTCGCCCCCCCCACGCTGGTAGCAGTTAGGCCTAACTCCATACCCCCAGCGGCTCCGGCAGGCCCGGCACCACCCGGAGGAAGGAGAAGGCCCACGGCGCCGCCAGCGGCATCGGGAGGCGAGGCGGCACCGCTGACGGTGCCGCCATGTCCACCGGCGCCACGAACGGCACCGAGGCCCAAAGCGGCACCGCCAACGGTGCTGCCCCGATCACCAGTGCCACGAACAGTGCCAGGATCCAAAGCGGCGCCGCCAATGGCGCCCTTGATCACCGTGCGCCAACGGTGCCGGGATCCAAAACAGCATTGAATGGCGCCGTCATCACCGGCACCGCGAACAGCGCTGGATACGTAAACGGCACCGAGAGGCGGCGCCGAGGGTCCACCCGAGCCAGGCCCAAAAGCCAAGGGCCTCGACACGGGAGCCTGCACCTCCCGAAGAGGTGACTGCCCCGGCGGTGTCAGCGTCCGTGCCCGGGGAGGCTACGACACTCCCCCAACACCGCGGAAGGGGCCTCCTCCTCGGCAAGATAGGACGAGGAGACCCCCTCCTCCTCGGACCGTATAGGCCCAGGAGGGGACCCGGGGGAAGGGCCTAAAGATCTCACCCGAGATTCCCGCGAGCGATGCCGTCCCCCGAAAGTCGGCGGGGCCTTGCCGAGCTTGAACGCGCTGACTTCGAGGACGCGACGGTCCATCGAGAAACAGGCATCGCACGAATCCACATCATGGTTGGGTCCCAGGCAACGAAGACAAACATCATGCCGGTCCGAGACGAAGAAATGCCGGCCACAGGAGCACCGATGCATAGGGGCGCGGCCCGTCTTCGAAAGGCGCTTAGCTCCAGAACCGACATAACGCCAAACCAACGAGACTAAAACACAGTAGGAAACACACCCGCACCGAAGATAGAAAAGAACAGTCTTACCGTATCGGCGTCCGAAAAGCAGAAAACGGAGTCGGTACACTACGTGAAAAGGGAAAAACACTGAATCACGGCGCTGATAGGTGCCGCTCTCGACGGGCGGAGAAACAGAACTGAGTTGGAGGAGGAGTCGGTTACTACTAACGGCCGCCGCTGCATGACGCATGACGCCACTCGAGGGCGGTGCCGTTAGGGCAAACTTAAAAAAAAAGCTCCTGCGGACGAGCATGCCGCTGGCTTACACTCAGGAAGTAATGAATGGTGAAGATTGACAAGGGAAGATCTGCAGACTCTTCATCCCTTCCCTATTCCTCTGTATAGCAACAGGTGTAGTGGTTATTTCCTATCACTATTATACCCCTGTCGATCTGAAATGATTCATGCTTTACACAGCATGGGTGTTCTTGTGCTGTTCTTGTTGCACTATATTCACCTGGTACCCTAAGGAAGTGATGGAAAGAAACTTAATTAACATAATAACTTAACTGATCTGATAGGTCACACACTAGGGGTTGTTAAGACAGAAGGGCAAGTGAAAGGGAAGAAATTAATTGCATCTACTGTATGAAGGAGTGACATTAAACTGTCACAGAAGCTGTCAGGTAGCCACCAGGATCCAGTAGCACACTACCAATACTGCATCTCTTATGGTCACAGTCAGAGGGGGCCATTTCTGCTGGAAAAGAAGGCTCCAGATTCCAAAGACAGGTCCATCTTATGGAAGGAGTTTGGTGCCCTGGTTGAGTTTCAGGTGGGCTTGTTTGCTGCATTGTAGCTCTGGTGTCCTGGTTGGGTGGTGGGTGGATCTGTTTGCCACAGTGGGAGTTGGTGCCCTGGTTGGGTGGTGGGTGGATCTGTTTGCCACAACAGGAAGGAGTTTGGTGTTCCAGTTTGTTGGCATATGGATCTGTTTGCTGCAGTGGGAGTTTGGTGCTTTGGTTGAGTGTTGGATGGATCTGTTTTCTACAGCAGAAGGGAGTTTGATACCTGGGTTGGGTGGTGGGCAGATATTTTTGCTGCAGCAGGAGTTTGGTGCTCTGGTTGGGTGGTGGGTGGATCTGTTTGCCACAACAGGAAGGAGTTTGGTGTTCCAGCTGGTTGGCATGTGGATCTGTTTGCTGCAGTGGGAGTTTGGTGCTTTGGTTGAGTGGTGGATAGCTCTGTTTGCCACAGCAGGAGGGAGTTTGATGCCTGGATTGGGTAGTGGGCAGATATTTTTACTGCAGCAGGAGTTTGGTGCTCTGATTGGGTGGTGGGTGGTTCCGTTTACCACAACAGGAAGGAGTTTTTGTGCACTGGTTGGTTGGCAGGTGAGTCTGTTGCTGCAGTGGGAGTCTGGCACCCTGGTTGGATAGTGGGTGGGTCTGTTTGCTGCAGTGGGAGTTTGGTGCTTTGGCTAAGTGGTGGAAAGATCTGTTTGCCACAGCAGGAGGGAGGTTGGTGCCCTGGTTGTGTGGCAGGTGGGTCTGTTTGGTACAGTGGGAGTTTGGTGCCCTGACTGGATGGTGGGTGGATCTGTTTGCCACATTGGGAGGGAATTTGGTGCCCTGGTTGGGTAGCGGGTTAATCTGTTTGCCACAGCAGGAGGGAGTTTGGTGCCCCAGTTGGGTGGCAGGTAGATCTGTTTGCCACAGCAGGAGGGAGTTTGGTGCCCCAGTTGGGTGGCAGGTGGCTTTGTTTGCTGCAGTGGGACTTTGGTGCCTTGTTTGGGTGGTGAGTGGATCTGCCTGCCACAGCGAGAGTTTGTGCATTGGCTGAGTTGTGGATGGATCTGCTTGCCACAGCAGGAAGGAGTTTTGTGTCCTGGTTGGGCAGCGGGAGGGTCTGTTTGCTGCAGTGAGAGTTTGATGCCCTGGTTTGGTAGCAGGTGGATCTGTTTGCCACAGCGTGTGGGAGTTTGGTGCCCTGGTTGGGTGGTGGGTGGATCTGTTTGCCACAGCATGAGGGAGTTTGGTGCCCTGATTGGGTAGCAGGTGGGTCTGTTTGTCACAGTGGGAGAGGTATGGTGCCCTGGTTTGGTGGTAGGTACTTCTGGTTTCCACAGCTGGAAGGAGTTTGCTGTCCTTGTTGAATGGCATGTGGATCTGTTTGTCACAGTGGGAGGGATTTGGTGTCCTGGTTGGGTGGCAGGTTGGTCTGTTTGCTGCAGTGGGAGTTTGGTGCCCTGACTGGGTGGCAGGTGGGTCTGATTGCTGCAGTGGGAGTTTGTTGCCCTGGCTAGGTGGTAGGTGGATCTGTTTTCTGCAGTGGGAGTTTGGTACCCTGGTTGGTGGGCCAGTGGGTCTGTTTGCTGAAGTGGGAGTTTGGTGCATTGGTTGGGTGATGGATGAGTTTGCTACAGTGAGACAGAGTTTGGTGCACTTGGCAGGTGGTGAGTAGGCTGTTCAACACAGCAAGAGGAATTAGGTGGTCAGTTGGGGCTCAGAAGCTGTCATCTGTATTATGTGTGTCCCCCCCTCTGGAGAGGGATGGGAGATTAGCCACTGAGCCTGCAGGGCACAGGAGCGTGTCCTTCTCTCTGGTGGAGAACATTAGGACAGTAACCAAGCTGTGGCCATATATGTTTGGGTCTACCTCTTAAAGAGGCATGAGAGGATAGACGCTGACCTGCAGTTTTAAGATAGTGATGAAAAACACAGAGGCTACACAAGCAGTGAATCAGCAGTCACTGCTAAGTGTAAATCAGCAATATGAAAACATCAGTAGAAAGTGATGTGGGTGGTTTTAGGATGCCACTGGCTACAGCTGTGTGCAAAACAGTCAAGCTGTGTACATGCAAATACTGTAGGAGATAGGCAAACCCACCATTTATAGGCAGCATAGGTTGTTTTGGAGCTTAGAAGACTATAAGTCCATTTTGCTTGTCATCGCTGACACCCCCAAAAGGATACCACTTGTTGACTGAACCATTTCTGCCGTTGTAGTGAACGGCAAGTTTGACCCTTTCTTTGAAGGGTGTGTGTGAGTGTGTTGCATGCTATATCCCTACATTCTAGGCCCAAGCTATCCCACAACTGTCTATATGTCAGGGCCTTATGCAATAGATACATATCTCACCTCATCCTTCAGTACTCCAATGCGTGCATATCCAAATCTATGTCTGTCTTCATAACTTTTTCCCCTCTGACCTTGCATTATCTGTGTCGCCCTTTTCTGCACCATCTCTATCATTTGTGTTTCAGTTTTTTTGTATGGCAACCAGACTTGTGAACAATACTCCAGATCTGATCCAACCAGTGATACATACAATGGGACAATGACACCTCTGTCCCTACTAGAAATATGTCTATATAGTTTAATATTCTATTGGCTCTTTGGACAATGCTTTTGCAATGTGAGTTAAATTGTAAGTCTCTGGATATAATGACCCATAATCTCTTTCTTCCATAACACTACTCAGGGGATAGCCATTCATGATATATCTCCTTGATACCTCTTCCCCTCCTCTCTTAGACCCTATCATGCCCACTGTCTCACCACCTCCTTCTCTTTCTCTCCCTACTACTCTCTCTTCCTCTCCCCTGGTCATTAACCTCTCAGTTTTGGCACTTATTGTACTGTTTTGCACTGCCTGTCTCCTTTTGATTTGTTTTCCTGTGTTACCTATTCCAATCTGTAATATAATCTGCATAGTACTGTAACTTTCATTATCATTTTTGTCAATGCGATTGTCTCTCCATTCCCAAGTATTGTTATTTTCTCTGATTTGTGCTGCTTTCATGTCCTGCATCACATGTATCTTGTATGTATGTAAACTGTCTTCTCCCGGGTCGTGCCTGAAAATAGGCATTCTTATGCCTAGTGCACTTACCCGGTTACCGAAAGCAAAATAAATAAACAAATAAATAAATAAATATATTTCTTTTGAATTTTTATTGCCAAAATGCATTGCTGTACACTTATCAGGTTTGAAATTAAGTTTGTATTTAGCCACCCATGCCTGAAAAAAATCCAGTGCTTCCTTTTAATTTAACTATGTCCTCAGATGTGTTTATTTCACCACCAATCTGCAATCATCTGCAGATTTTATTAACCATAAGCCATCACATTTATATTGTAATGAAGTGACATACAAATTAAACAAGCATGATCCCAGGACTGATCCCTAAGGGATGCCACTGGTCACCTCAGCCCAATCTGAGTAAATTCCCTGGATGCTCACTCATTGTTTCCTGCCATCTAGCCATGATGTAATCCAGCCTTTAATGTTTTCGTGTATATCCATACCAATTAAAACCTCTATCCATTCGAGATGAGGCAGCTTATCAAATGCTTTAGTGAAATCTAAGAAAATCACATCCACAGAACTTCCCCTATCCAGGGCTCCACTGACCCTGCCATAGAACTCCAACATGTTTATCTGACAGGATCTACCCCTTGTAAAGCCATGCTGTGTTTCATCAATCCTAGTTGTGTCTTGTATGTGTTTGATTATATAGTCCTTTATGATACCCTCTAGGATCTTTCCAATAAAAGACGTTAGGCTTACTGTCCTATAATTTTCTGGCTTCTTTCTGCATCACTTTTTATGTAATGGGATAACTGTTGCTAGCCTCCAGGATTCTGTTGCACTCCTTTATCTAATGATGATTGAAAATTGTGTGCCAGCGGTGGAGCTAATTCAGTAGCTAATTCCTTAATAATTCTGGGATGGAATACATCTACCGTGGGAGATTTATTTAGATCCATTTTACTTATCTACTTTTAACATCAGTTATACTCACTGGGCTTGATGAATCAGTCAAACATTTTCTCCCCAGTTGTGTTTTGTTTTTCACTAAAAACTGAAATCAAATATACATTTTGCAATTGTACCATTTGTTTAATGTCTGTTATTACTAATCCATCCTGATCAGTTAATGACCCAACTTTAGTCTCATTCCCCTTTATGCTGTTAATGTATGAGAAAAAAGATTTATAATTATTCTTGTTTTTTGTTGCTAATCTATTCTCATAGTTGCTCTTAGATTTTTATAAAGCTTTTTCGGCAATTTTCAGAGAACTTCTACTGTGGCTCCATTCACTCTCTGTGTTACTCGCTTTAGCTTTTTTAAAAGCCCTGTTTTTTTTCTTTATCAGACTTTTCACCTGCCTGGTCATCCAAATGGGTATTTTATGCACTCTATTGTACTTCTTTTTCAATGGTATGTTCTTATTTACCACAATAGTCAACTTAGTAATAAGTAACTCCCACATGGCGCCTATTGATTTATCCTGAAATTCAGACGACCAGTTCCATTTCTGCAGGTCTTTTCTCATCTGGTCGAAATCTGCTTTACTTAAATTTAGTACTAATGTTTCTGCTATATTGTTTGCATTTAATTCATGTATCTTGAAAAATGCCATGGAGTGGGCTGTATTCCCTAATGGTACTGTTACATTACAGTCCTTAATGGTGTTCTCCATAATACTTAAAACAAGGTCTAATATACAGTATTATTCCCTCACGTAGGTTTCTGTAATGTACTGATCCAGACTTAATTGCTGGAAAGCTTCAAATACAATTCTTCCATCTTACTTGATGCTGTTACTGTATCCCATTTCACACCCGGGATATTTAGGTCTCCCATTAGTAGTATCCTGTCCACAGGATTCAAGTCCTGAAGTAAATTACAGTATATAGAACTTGATCTTGTGAGTCATTGATGGGAGCCTATAAATTACTCCTAAAATAATCTTTGGGGTCTTTAATAGGGTCAGTGTCCCCAAAATTTGTTCAGTTTGCCCTGCTGTTAAGGAGGAAAGTGTAGTTTCCGGATACCTAACTGACTAGCACCCTAACACACACACATGCATACCTCTGTATCTCCTCAGCTTGCTTGCTTTGCAGTTTGCAAGCAAATATCACTAGCCTTTGCCTCGGTGTGCTTTTCCTGCACACTAAATTTTACATGAATAAATGTCTAAACTGCTCATTTGGATGCTTGTTATGGATGGTGTATTGTAAAACTACTCTTTGGAGAGTCAAGCTGTGGCCCCAATCAGGGAAACAACCTGCTTCTAGAAGTAGAGCTTCAGACTTAAAAGTCCACTGCTCATAGAAATGATGAGGCCTTTTCTGCTGAGTTCTTAACCCAAATGATAGTGCTTCTCTCTCTCTGTCTTGCCATTCTCCTCACAAGGGTGAAGGCAGTGTGCAGTGTGGTCTAGTTGTCAGGCTACCTCCTTGGAAGTGGGAGATCACAGGTTCAAACCTCGGCAAAGTTAAATCATATAGGATTGACATTGGCAATGCACCTTTTTTAATCACATTGTTTTAAATTCCACTCTTTTCTGAACTTTTCTTATTTACAATTGTAACTGGCATTGTGTTTAGTGGGTCTTACCTGCTTACTAAAGAATAAAATAAATAAAAAAAAAATAACTGTGATAACCTCTATTATAATGTGATGCCTATTATTGTGATACAAAAGAGAGTCTGAGAACAGAACCTATGTCCTAACAAGTAGTATAAACTGAGAAAAAGAAAGCAGTGAATGCTTTACAACCCCCACAATTTCTCACATTTATCTTAGGCCAAACAGAAATTCTACAGGTTAAGAACGAATTTGTGTTCCTTTGTGGTGAATGTTCTTTCTGAAGTACTGCATGGACTTTTTACAACTACAGATGGTAAGTTTTGCCTCATATGTTGGACATAAATCAATGAAACTTTGATAACTGTGAAACATCTTAATACATACAGTGTTATGATTAACACTCTGACTGCCAATAGTTTTTGGTCAGAATGTTGCTTCAGCATTAAGACATGACCAGAGGTTGGGTTACCATCTGTCAATCTAACCCTAGAGGGATCGTGAAACATAAGGCATAGCTAAGTGTCTTTTTATGTTGGCTTGCGCGCATGTGCAAGAAGCATCTTGCGACGGTGCGGGTCTTGGGGGCACGGCTGCTGTTGGGCGAATGCAGGGCACGCATCAGTAGGTGCGTCCCTCATTCCCCAATCAACCTGCATGCCACCGCCACACCATGCATACATAATGGGGCGAGCACATCAAAGCAAAGGTCCGCTGCAATTGTCACATGCAGCGGTCCTGTGCTGACGCGGCTCGCCGCTATTATGGCTATGGTCGGCGAGGGGCGGCCGCCTCACCTCTGTCGACATCGGGTGCCAATCCCCTGTCAGCAACCCCCATGTTTGTGTGCAGACGGGAGCCCACTCCTTCAGCATCCCCCTGCAAATGTGGAATGCCGAGGGGTGCCCAATCCCCTCGGCTCGCCCCCGCTTGGTTTGCATGCCGACAGGGGCCCACTCCCATCGGCATCACCCCAACTGTTGAATGCTGAGTGGGGTGCCCAATCCCCTCAACTTGCCTCCCGACTTTGTTTGCCTGCGGGGGTGCCCAATCCCAGCGGCATTACCCCTGCGTGGTGTGCCGGTGAGGTGCCAATCCCATCGCTACTGAACCCCCCCAAAGCTACTTAGGTGGCATGCTGGGAGCTCACCCCAGCTTGCCAAATGCCCTGCAATGGCAAAACTGTCCTCGATGTTTTTTTTTTGTTTACCTAGAAAACAAAAACGCCCTCGTAGTCTAGATCCCCCTCCCCACCCGCACTCCACCCACTGTGCACCCTGTCTCCCTCACCCCTCACCCCATACTTACCTCTGGACTCTGGCGCGACGATCTTCAGTGGACCAGGAACATGTCTGCACTCTTCAAAACCGACCGCTGAACTGAGGAAATGCCGGTAAGCTGTATAATACAACGAATAGGGTTTCAACTTTGTTGCATATCTCAGGCATTTCTTGGAATTTTGGCACCAAATTTTCAACATGGGGTTTTGGGCCCCTCCTCATGAATTCTGTCACTGTCATGGCATTAATCGGCTTCGGAAGGTGATTTCGCAGTCACTGCACGAAATCACCTTTCGGGACCCATTAATGAAATGACAGTGCCAGTGTTCATGAGGTGGCCTCTCAAAAAGCCTATGTTCCAAATTTGTTGGAAAAAATCCAAGAAATGCCTGTTTTACGAGCGTGCATTGAGCAGTTGCTACGCAGGCTTGTAACTTCATGCATTCGCAATAGTTTAACACAGTATTTTCAGCATTGGCATTTTTCTGCACCTCCTTGTGAACAGTACAGCTGTCATTTCCCACATCCTGCCCAAAATGTGTTTCCGCACTACCGGAGCACAATTGCACAGTCACCGTGGGAAATCAGTGTTTGGGCTAGAATATGAAAATGACAGTCACACAGTTCATGAGCAGAGCTCCTAGAATGCCTATGTTGAAAATTTGGAGCTGATACTCCATACAATGACTGTGTTATGAACGTGCGTTGGCAGATTGCATGCATGCTCATACCATTGTGCATTTGTGATATTTTCACTCTGGATTTCCACCATTGCCATTTTTACACACCTCTTGATGAACAGTACAGCTGTCACTTCACATATCCTGCCCAAAATGTTTCTGCACTTCCGGCGCAGAATAGCGTGGTCGCTGTGTGAAATCACTTCTTGGGACACTTTGAGGAAATGACAGTGACACTGTACATGAGCAGAGGTGCTAAAATGCCTATGTTGAAAATTTGGTGCCGAACGCCCACAAACTGCCAGTGCTGCAAGCGTGCCTTGCATATTTGCCACGCACCCTTGCAACTCCCGCAACTTTTGTATATTTGTATGCCACATTTTCAGCACTGCCATTTAATTACACCTCCTTATGAACTGTGCAGCTGTCATTTTTCACATCCTTCCCAGCATGTTTTCCCGCACTGCACTACCAAACACCCACAGGGACACCCTAATGCCTCTCACTCTCTGTAGGGTGGGGGTGGGTTGACATTAGTCCAATACTTGACTGCCACTCCTATGCTGCATCTCTCTAATTCCTGCACTGCCAATGGCAGCAAGACAACATTCGGCATTGACAAATGCTTGTTTCTCCTTGGGTTATATTAGCAAAGGTCTAAGTGGTGTCAGCTAAGTGTGGAGGACAAATGCAGTGACTGAAATCTGACTGAAATGTGTCAGGCTCCAGTGTCAGACTACGAGATGTGACATCCTACAACCAGCACTATGAACTGAACCAGCTGCTGATCTGAGCATTACTCTGCCCTCTTTCCCTGTATGTAGACACCCTCCTGTTTGTTCACTGTGAGCTGCTTTGAGACAATGCATGTCAGTAGTTAAGTCTTTGTGAAAGACTATGAACCTGAGAGGCCCGGCTTGACTGTTCGTGTACTACACTTGTGAGAGGTGCTAACAACATCTTACTTCTCCATCAACTCATGCTTCCCTGAACACACCTTCAGCACTGAAATTCTGACTGCTGGCCTGCAGTCTAATCATGGTGGTTGCAGCACTGTGAGGGGGTGGGACAAGCCACTTCTGAAGCCGCATCCCCAGCTGACGTGACTCAGTGCTGAGGCCAAGTGCAGCAACTGGAGTCTGACCAGAGGATCAGCTCAGAAAAGAATAGGATCGGACTACATAACTTTGACTGTGTGAGTCCCAGACTTGTGAAACTGTGTAGTAGGTTCAGTATTCAGTAGTAATTTGATTTACCAGTAAGTGCTATTTGTTAGAATATGTTTAAGAATTTTAGTTAAATTGCAGATTATTATTATTTAATTAACTGAAATATTTAGGACTTATATATGGCTGTTGAAGGATTCTGTTTGTACTGAATTTATGTGTTTGCTGTGCTGCTGACTGATCATGTCTTGGGTAGAAGTTATATTGAGAGTAATGGAACCTCCAGTGGCACAGCAACACACTTTTCCCAATCTGCCCCAATTATTGTATGTCTCAGATTTATGTTCTGGATAGTAACGGCAAATGGGTGTGATATAGTACAGGATAGTCATTGTTTTTAAATAGAGGGACCTCACTTATTTTTTTATGGACCCTCTTCTTAATGTGTTCCTTTTACAAACTGCTGTTGTCCAGGAATATAAAGGGTAATCTGGGACCTTCAACCAATGTTCAGTCTAAAGCTGATGAATATTTAAAGACAGCACACTCTGTGCTTAAAATTGCTCATTGTAGCATCGTATCAGAACTGCAGGTGGTTGAAACTTGGTTTACTTTTTACAAACCAGATATATTAGCTATCAGCAAAACATGGCTATATCCTAGTATTGCTGACAAAGAAGTTGTTGTGCCAAATTACCTCATTTTTAGAAAGGACAGAATAAACAAAAAGGGGGAGGATGCTGGTTTGTGTCAAAGACACATTATTGGCTAATGAAACTGATGTCCAGCCTACTTTTGATTGTAGCTGTGAATGACTTCTTTTCCAAAATAGTTTTGGTATTTTTCATATTTACAATCCTCCAAGGATAGGGGAAAAGGGATCCACTGATTTTGTAGAACTAGTGGCTGCAACTGAGAAGTCAATTTTAACTTGAACTAGACTGCAAATGCTATTATTACTGTACCTACAAGAATATCCTTTTAGTGACTGGATTACAACAGTTACTTGACAGCCCAACATGTCTAAATTTAAATTTAATAACCACTTAGTAACTGACTGGCATTAACAAAGAATACTAATCATATTATAATGTTTGGGCAGTTAGCAGATGTAATAAGTGACCATCAGCCAGTGTATGTTAGTTGGAAAAATAGGAACAGAAAATAACTCCCTCAAAGATCTTGGAGTTCAGGGACCACTTAAACTTAAACATGACAGGGTTTTTAAATGCCCCCTCAAATATTGACTGGTCTTATTTAAATATAATACCAGACATAAACTGTGCTTAAGATTTTTTGGTAACTGAATTCACTGCTGTTGTGGACACCCATGTCCCTTATATTAGGAGAAGGGTAAGTGGGAGAGATTCACGCTGGATAGATTCTGAATATGATGTAAAAAAGGTTGAACATGTCCCTTTAATTTGAATAGTGCTACATTTTATTTAAAAGCCTTGACCACACAGGAAGTATTAAAACCATGGAAACAAATAAAAATGGATCAGTTGAGTGGATTTGATGGCTTGGCACAAAGACTGTTAGCTTTGGCTATGACAGACATAGCCTATCCTGCAAGCATTATATATAACTTGTCTTTTTACTGGGACACATTCTTGACATATGGAAAGATTCATATGTATTTCCTGTACACAAGTCAAGTTCAACTTCTGAACATAGTAATTATAGGTCTATTGTGATACCTTTGGCTCTGACAAAAATCCAGGACAAAATTATGCATAGTCGATTAATGGAATATATTTAAAAATATAACTTGAGCTCTAAAAATCAACATGGATTCAGGTGGTGGTATGGTATGGAGACTGCCTTGATTAGGTTCACGGACACAGTACATAAAACTATGGATGATGGAAAACCTACTAGTGCTGTGTTCATGGGCCTAACCAAGGAATTTGAACTTGTTGACCATCCATTCCTTATAAATTGTTTCAAACAGCTATGGCTTGGGGATCTTTTGCTAGTCTGGTTCTTAGACTATTTGACTGGGTGATAACAAAGCGTAACATTTGCAAGTTGCACATTTGCTAGGATGTGAGTTCAGTATGAAGTCCTTCAAGGATTCATGCTGGTCCCGATGCTTTTTCATCATTTATTGATCCTTTGTCCAGTATTATTTTAGAGTCTGAGCTTCTGCTGTAGGCAGATAATGCTGTACTTCTTTCCCATGATTCATCTGTGTAAGCATAAGCTCCACTCTAACCTTTGAGTTTGGTAGGCTACAAGAATGACTAAGTTCAAAGAATCCTGTCTTAAATAAAACTAAAACAAAATCAATGCTGTTTGGAACAGCTCCAAAAGTAAAATCTTGTATAGAAGACTTACATCTGTTTGTCAAGGATGGTTTTAAACTATGTTACAGCCTTTAAATATTTGGGGGTATTACCTGACCTCACTTTAAATTATGCTCCACACTTGGATTGGGTTACATCAAGATCCCCTCAAAAATTTGTACTCCATACACACAGAATTCAGGATTATTGTACTGGTAAATCTCATTTGACCATAGCTGCTCAAAATTTGCTCACAGTTTGGAATTATGAGAGCATTGTTACAGACTTAGCAACCTCTTGTACCTTATCAAGAAAATCAGCTTTGTTATCTGAAATGGGTAAATTTGCCTCAGTGGCCGAAAATTGGATGCACCATTGTGAAAAATTAAATTCTCTTACTTGGCGTCCTGTACAACTGAATTTTAAGTTAGTGCTTTTTTGATTTGTTTGTAGAACTCACAATTGTGGAATGCCTGCTTCTGTTTGTTCAGCTAACTGATTACAAACTAAGTGTTACTTCACGCTGTTCAACTTTGCACATGTTAAAAATTCCAGTGCTGCATACTGTAACTGTTCAGTGTACATTAGCTACTGCACTGCAAGTGTTTAGAAGGAACTTTCAAATTATGTCAGAATGATGCCTTCTGCTAAGTTCTTCAAATTTGTCAAGGGATTTTTAAGTATTTTTGATAAGGATTCTTTTTTTGTTTGGTAGTGTGTTTTCGTTGCTACCAGGAGAGGGTGTTTCCATCTGACAGTCTAATGGTACTTGAGTACTGTAATAGGAACTGACCTCTCTCTATAGGTACAACAAAATGAATTTCACAGGATTTTTTCCCAAAATCTTTTGAAGGATAAAGATGGATTCTCACAAAATTACTTGACAAATTCAGTGCTAATACTGTAGTCAATGCTTGCACATGCTATAATTAGATGCATGATTGTGACAGTGTAAACACTAAACTGGGAAACAAGATGTTAACATCTTGTTTGAGGCTAAGGAAATGCAGGGAATGCAACATGAACAGGCAAGGGGGGTGCCTCCCCAAGTGTTGCTAATTAGAGGGATTGCTAAAAGGCAGAGCGAATCCAGCAAGGAGCCAGTTGAGAAACTGGAAAACTGCTGCAGTGAGGAGATACTCCTAGTTAGAGAACCCTGCAAGATGGAGGGTGGAATGTAAAACAGGAACCAGAGCAGAAAACCAAGGAGAAAGGTTAATTTCTGGAGCGTACCTTTGGAGTTAGAAGTTGAAACCTGCTGCTGGAAAAGAGACCCTAACCAGCTGGACCAAAAACAGTGAGTGGAGTGTACTAGTAATTATAGCCTGCAGATAAGGTTAAAAGGGAAAACTGTGTGTTTTATTTGAGATTGTGCATTCAAAACTGCTGGCCCACAAACCATTTATGTTTTGTTTGAGACTTTATATTGAAAAACTGCTGGCCCACATAGGTGGTTCAAAGATTCCTTTTGTCAAGTCAGCCTGAAAGAATTGTTTTGTGTTAACCTATATGTTACCTGACCAGGCTGGAGAAGTTAAATTGCCTGATTATGCTTTTCTGGAGTAATGGCTTACATTTGGAGCAATAAAAGTACATTTTCGTCTGTGAATTTTAAACCCAGCATGTTGCCTCACCATCTACCATAGGTAGCTTGTCACAATGATATATTATCCTGTAGTATGATTTCTATTTGTTGTATGTATCTAATTATGTATTTTTATGTTATATTTTTCCTGTATCCCCCACCCACGGGTCATACCTGGAAATGGGCCTCGGCTCAGTGTGCCTTTCCTGGTTACCAAATGTTTAAATAAATCAATAAATAAATATATGGCAATTTTATACAGTGTTATTGACATGAGATTTATTTATCTCAATTATTAATACAGCTGGTTTTGTATTGTTTTGTATTGTCCTTCTTTTAAGACCTCAGATTGTACTGTACTTGTAAAAGGAATGCAAATTCCAGTGTGCCTACCCGATAACAAAACAAATGAAATGAAATGAAATTAAAAACAAATTAAATTAAATGAAATGGAGTGACTTAATACTATTATCAAACTGAAAGATGAAAAAATTACTTCCCACAGTAGTATTGTTCCTTCTAGGAGATCCCTCAGTATGCTTGACTATAGCAATTATGCCAGCTGGGTTCAGCTGCTCCGGAAGTGGAGTTATGCTAAAGATGCCAAGGAATTAGCCAATCAGGTTGCAGTAAGAGAGTGCTGCCTTTAGGTGCTGCTGTACTCTAGTCAGATTCATTTCATAGCCTGAGGGGCAAAAGGCCACAAACCCTAAACCTATCCTAGAACTATAGAAAAAATGGAATGTACAAGAAAAAGGGAACTTGCCTATAAACGAACTGTATACATCATGATTCACTGTGGAACATTACACATTTTACACATTTCATCGTGCTACAGTAAGAAATTTGGCCTAAGGCAAGGACTGCAGAACTATTCTCAGGCAGGTTGTGTGAGGGGAGGCTGGGCGGGAGGTCAAGCATACTGAGGGATCCCCTGGAAGAAACAATATTACCATGGTAACTATTTTTTTTCTTCTCACCCCATGAATCCCTCAGTATGCTTGACTACAGCAGACTACAACGCAGTGTAGCTGGGAGGAGAGAACAGAACCTACTTTGGAAACAGGTTCTGCAGGACTGCAGTGCTAAAGTTGGCATCTGATCTAGACTGTACATCCAAGCAGTAGTGCTTTGTGAAGGTGTGTACAGTCTTCCAGGTAGCTGCATTGACAATGTCGAGCAAGGGCATGTTTCTTGCTGCTGCCACTGAGGCTACAGTGCTCCTGGTGGAGTGGGCCCTGGGGCCTTGAGGTGGCTGTCTGCCAGCCTTACTGTAACCGAACTTGATGCAGGAGACTATCCAACAAAAGATAGTCCTCTTGGAGGCTGGCTGGCCTTTGCCCACCTTATCATGGGTGAAGAAGAGTTGGGTGTGTGAGGACCTGAACTGCTTGGTGTGCTCCTGGTAGTAGGTCAGTGCCCTTTTTACATCCAGGCTGTGAAGCCTGTGCTCACCAGGAGTGGATTTGTCTCTGAAAAAGACAGGAAGTGTTATAGATTGATTAAGGTGAAACTGAGATACTATCTTGGGAAGAAATTTCCTGTTGGTCCTGAAAACTACTTTATCCCTGGGGGAGGTAATGTAGTTAGGTTCAGTACGAAGAGCTTGCAGCTCTAAAATGCTTTTGGTTGAAGTGATTGCCACTAGGAAAACAGATTTCCAGGTGACATATTTTAAGTCTGCAGTAGCCATGGGCTCTAATGGAGACTCCATCAACTGAGCTATACACAGGTTCAAATCCCAGTGATGGACAGGTTCCCTAAGTGGAGGCTGAAAGTGCAGCAGGCCTTTACATAATTTTTTTAAAAATGGAATAAGAAATTATAGATTTCTCCTCATCAACAGACATGTAGGCCAAAATGGCTGCCAAGTGAACCTTCAGGGATAAGGCGTGAAGGCCTGATGCTTGTAAGTGTACCAAATACTCTAGTATAGAAGACAGGCTAGCCTGCTGACGGTCAATTTGTCTGTCTTTACACCAGAAAGAAAATCTTTTCCATTTGGCTGCATAAGTATGTTTGGTACTTGGTTTATTGGCCAGTCAAAGAATTCTCAGGACTTGCTCTCAATAGTGAGAGTCAGGGAATTCTAGCTCTTCAAGTACCAAGCTTTGAGGTGAAGTGACTCTATGCTGGGGTATGCTAACCCCGTCTGAGGCAGGGTCAGGAGAGTGTGAGTGGGGGGCAGGTGAATGGGCCATTTGACTGAGAGGGTGGGAAGCAGGGTGTGCCATGGCTGCCTCGCCCAGTTTGGAGCCACCAGAATCATGGTTGCTGGCTGGCTTCTGAGTTTTAGCAGGATCCTGAGAATTGGGTGGAATGGAGGGAAACATTCAGGAACCTCCCTGTCCAATCCAGAGAGAGGAAGCAAAGTATCTGAGCCAACCAGCCACACCTCTTTGTTTTCTAAACTGTGAAGTTTTTTCTTATTTTCAATGAACACAATGATCCCCTGGCTTATACACAAGTGCACCAGATGCTAAGGAGCTTGCTAGCAAGCTCCAGTGTAAGAAATACCCTGTAAGAAATGGACAATGAAGGGCCATTGCCTCAAAGTAGCAACTTGAAGGCATGAATGGCCATCAGTCACACTAACTTTATTAAAAACGATAATGAGGACATGAAAAATATAAATCATTTTTTGCATGTGATACAAACAGAAGTACTGGACACAAGATCCTTGACCCTGAAGAAGCCCAGGGTTGGGTGAAACATTGGGCACACCAGGGGATTATTGTGTTCACTGAAAAAAAGAAAATAAAACTTCAAATTTTAGAAAAGGAAGAGGTGTGGTTGGTTGGCTCAAATACTTTGCTTCTTGATTGACATTGTTGGTATTACCAGCCCTGAATAAGAAATGAAAATACTGTTTTAGAAAAGGGTACCCACTCTACACTCATCTGCTTCTCCAGTCTAGAGACAAAGCATATACTAGAACTGAGCCCAGAGTCAGAGGCCTGCAACAGTACAGGGAAATCTGATAGTTGTGTTTGGAGGCAAAGAGATCTATCTCTGGAGTGCCCCACCTCCTCAAGACTGTGGCCAGCATTTGTTTGTTTAGGGTCCACTTGTGGTGGCCCTGACTGATGTGGCTGAGGGAAATTGCCAGCACATTGTCTTTGCCTGTCAAGTAAATGTTAGTCAGTTGCATGTCCAAGGAGTAGGCCAGTGACCAGATCTTCATGGCCTCTCTGCAGACCTTTGTGGATCGTGTATCCTGATTTGTTGATGTAGAACATAGCAGTAGAGAGAGAACTCAAGGAAGCTGGGAAAGCTATTAGGGTGGCAAAGGCCCAGACCAAAGAAAAATTAGCTCAAGAAGTGAAAAGGGGAGACAAAACATTTTATTGATACATTCAAGAAAAAAGAAAGAGCAAAGGAGGAATAACATGGCTGACAACCAAGGAAGGACACCTGGTGAAAAATGACAAAGACAATGCAGAAGTTCTCAATGAATCCTTCTGCTCGGTCTTCACACAGAAAGACACTGGTAATGGTCCAGCACCAGCCAGGACACTTCCCCATACCAGGGGAGCTGACATGTCCCCCTTTACGAAAGAAAGAGTCCTTGAGAAGTTGTCTAAAATAAGTGTGGACAAAGCAATAGGCCCTGACAGAATACACCCAAGAGTTCTAAAAGAACTTGGGGATGACCTTGCCGCCCCACTTGCTGAACTGTTTAACAGTTCACAGGAACAGGGAATAGTACCACAGGACTGGAAAAGGGCCACGGTTGTGCCATTGCACAAGAGTGGTAGCAGGGAGGTAGCAGGAAATTACTGCCCAGTAAGTCTGACCTCAGTAGTGGGTAAAATAATGGAGACATTGCTTAAGGAAAGGATAATGAACTACCTGAAAGCAAGTGGCCAACTTGACCCAAAGCAGCATGGCTTCACATCAGGATGCCCATGCCAAACACATTTGATAGAATTCTTCACCTGGGTTACAAGAGAAGTAGACCGGGGGCAGCAGTGGATGTGGTGTAGCTGGACTTTAGTAATGCTTTTGATACAGTCCCACACAGAAGGCTAGCCAACAAACTGGGGCAAGCTGGCATCAGCCACAAAGTACTTAAATGGATCACAAGCTGGCTGTAAGGCAGAACACAGAGGGTTATGGTAAATGACACCTTGGCCCAAAAGGGAAGGTGTCAAGTGGTGTGCTGCAGGGGTCAGTACTAGGTCCCATCCTTTTCAACATATTCATCAGTGACATCACTGAAGAACTGGGAGGGAAAGTCTGCCTCTTTGCAGATAATACAAAGCTTTGCAACAGGGTGGACACACAGGAAGGGATCACAGAAATGGAGGCAGATCTCAGGATGCTAGAGGAATGGTCCAGAAACTGGCAGTTGAGATTCAATGCCAAAAAGTTTAAAGTAATGCACTTGGGTAAAAGGAACACATGCATGAATTGTGTCCTGGAGGGGCAGCTACTAGAAGAAACAAAGCTGAAATGAGATCTTGGTGTCATGATCTCAAATGACTTAAGGGTAGGAAAGCAATGTGAAAAAGAGGCACTAAAGGCAAGCAGCATCCCCAGATGTATTGGTAGGGATATTACCAGTAGGAAGCATGATGTAATCCTCCTGCTGTACAGGTCTCCGGTGAGATCTTACTTGGAGTCCTGTGCACAGGTCTGGAGACCTCACCTAAAAAAGGACATAGACCATCCGGAAACCATGCAGAGACATGTCACCAAAATGGTGTAGGGTCTGCACCACAAAATATATGAAGCTAGGCTCAGCCAGCTAAATTTATTCTTCCTTGAGCAGAGGAGGAACAGAGGAGACATGATTGAAATATTTAAATTTGTTAAAGGGATCAACACAGTACAATCCAGGAACCTCTTCTGGGAAAACAGAGCTGCACATACTAGAGGACATAACATGCACCTGGTGGGAGGTAAATTCAAAACAAATATTAGGAAATACATTTTCACGGAGATGGTGGTGGACCCTTGGAACAGCCTACCACTGGAGGTAGTGGCAGCCAAGATGGTCAGTGAATTCAAACAGGCATGGGATAGACAGTATAGTCACCTTAGCAAGACAAATTGATAGTCAGGGGTAGAAAACCCAGGCAGACTACATGGACCACACGGTCTCCTTCTGACAGAAAATTCTTATGTTATGGTGTTGTCTATCCTGACTTGGACAGATTGACCCTTGAGCTAGGGAGGAAAGACTTTGATAGCCAGAAACAAGGCTCTGAATTCAGGAAATTTATGTAACACCTGGACTCTTTGAGAGTCCACACCCCGCTTATGGACTGGTCTGCCAAGTGTGCACCCCACCCTAGGAGGGAAGCATTTGTAGTGAGCACTCTGGAGGGTTCCCCTTGCTGGAAAGGAATTCCTTCCCGGAGGTTGTCCCTGTACTTCCACCAGTCCAGGGCTTGTATGACAGTCCTTGTGACTGGAATAAATTTTGATAGGGGTCCCTCATTTGAGACCAATGGGCTCTAAAATAGTACTGGATATCCTTCATCTGGAACCTGGCCCTTGGCACTACAACTGTAGTAGATGACATGTGGCCTAGAACTCTGAGGAAGTACCTGGCTAGCCTTGGTTGGCTCAGGACAAATGAGTGTGCCAGGGTCTGGAGGTTTTCCACCCTGTCCAGAAGCAGCAGAGCTTTGTCTTCCTATGTGTCCAGCTCTGCTCCGATAAACTACAGGAGCTAAATTGGCTCAAATTGGGACTTCTCTGTATTGATCAGGAACCCCAGGGACTCCAGGGTGTGCTGTGTGATGCTGAGAGCCTCTGACCTTTTGGGAAGACTTGTCCATTTTCAACCAGTCATTCATTTAGGGGAAGATAGAGACTTCCTGTCTTCTGAGATGGGCTGCCACCACTGCCAGGCACTTTGTGAAAATTCAGGGAGCTGAAGATGAAGGACAGAGCTGCAAACTGGTAGTGGCCAGAGAGAAGCCTGGATCTGAGATATTTTCTGTGAGAGGTCCTGATTGGAATGTGAAAATAGGCATCTCTTAGGTCTAGGGAGACTAGCCTGTCTCCCTGGTATAAAGAGGGGATCACCACCGACAGGGTGACCATTCTGAATTCAGGATTGAATAGGTGCTTGTTTAGAAACCTGAGATCCAGAAATGGTCACCAGTCCCTGTTTTTCTTTTTGGGTGAGAAAGTATCTGGAATGGAGGCCTTTTCCCCATTGGAAGAGAGGGACTCTTTCCACTGCATTTGCCGCCAGGAGAGACTTTACCTCTAATTCTAGCAGAAATTTATCTGTGATGGTTAGGGGTTTTACACTCCTGTGGCCCTGCTGAGCGGGATCATTTTTGAACTACAGGGTAAGTCCTCAATCCACCACTTCCAGCACCCACTTGCCTGTGTTGACATGGTGACATTAGTGAAGATAGTGGGTCAGCCTTCCTCCTCCTGACAGAGGGGAGATGACCTGGGCCTTCCAGTCAGGAGTTCTGTTTTGGTTGAGTTTCTGTTGAAGGTGTGGGATCGGCACTTTTCTGAGCCCTTGTACCTTTTCCCTTAAAGAATCCTGTCATCTGACAGTAATCCAAGGGCATGGGCATTGGCATAGGGTAGAAGGCCCTGGGATAGTAACCCCTACCTTTCTCCCTCTTTGGGGTCTGTAGGAGGTACAGCGGAGGGTTTCTCTTTAGTTGCATTGCTCTGATAGGTGGTTTTGTATTCCTTCACCTTTTCGTGTATGTCTCTGATTTGTCTCCAAAAAGATAACTGTTCTCGTAAGGGAAATCTAGAACTTTAGTTTGGTTGTCCTTGGAAAGATTGGTAGTCCTCAACCAGGCAAACCATCTGAGAGAGATGGCTTGAGCTATAGCCCTAGATGCCGTGTCATTGGCATCTACAGCCATATGGGACTGATATTCTGTGGCTTCTAAGGCAGTTTTAACAGTTTCTGTCAGTCCCTGAGCAACTTTGTCTGGGGCTTGCTAGCTGATAGCCAGGGTAGAGGTTCAGAGAGCCTTGTGGTACTGAGCTGTGTATGCCATGTAGGTACTGAGGTGAAGCAGCAGTGAGGCTGTGGTGTAAGATTTCTTACCCATAGTATCCAGTTCTTTGGATTCTTTTTCTGGAGGCTTGGAAGAAAGAGGCACATTTGCTGTGTCACAAGTCAACTACTACTTTATAGTATGGATATATGTAAATGTATTCAGCATTAGATTTATCTACAGTAGCTGGTACTCTTTCTCTGTTTTCCTATCCACCCCTGGTATGGAGGTAGGATTCTGGAGAAGTTTGAAAGTAGCCCTGTGAAGGGACTTATGAACTGGAAGGAGCAGTTTTTTTAGGAGGAGGGAGACCCATCATATCCAAAATATCTGCCTCCTCATCCTCCTCAGTGGACTCTTGAATAGAAAGTTCAAGAGTGTCCACCATGTGCTGGATAAAGGAAAAATGAGAGGAAAAGTCCTCCTGGACATGGGAAAGAGAACCAAATTATTTGTCAGGCATTTTATCAGGTTCTAAAGATTCACTTTACTCTTCGTCATCACCCCTCTCAAAGAAAATGTCCTGGCTAAGACCAGGGTCAGAGTGAATAGGTGTAGCAGGACCAGCTGTTGCACCCAGAAAAGAGCTGACAGCCTGAATTGTTTGATATAGTTGCCAAACCTTTGCCATTTCCTCTGCAGAGTGTATATCTTGTAGTGACGCTCCTTTTGCTTTTTGGGGGCAGTGATAGCCCTGAATCAGCAATCTGCTGTGAATATCTTTTTTGTTTGGCTTGGTTATTATTATTTTTATCAGACTAATTTTCTGTGGGGTCTTTGGAGGACCTGTCTTCAGACATTTGATGAGAGGAGGACCCCTCTTCCGAATTTTTAAAAGAGGGGGAGGCAGACTGTGAAGCCATAATTTCCAGGCTGATTTCTTACTGTTTTTGAGCAATTTAAAATATGAAGCTCACAGACAGAAAAAGGACTAACTTGCCCCAAATACTTAAATGAGGATTGTGGCAGTCTGCCTTGCCCACTATTTAAAAAGCTTTAACAATTTGGAAGAACAAAAGGACCAGTCTTGTTTGGGTCTATCTGACCTGCCAGTTTGTCAGAAGACCTAGAAAGGATTGTTCCCAAAGAAAATGTTCAAAAGGCTCCAAGCACTGTGGAACTGTGGAAAAACATCTCTTACCTGAGGAAAAATAAGAAATGTGGTTGAAAACACGGACACCTGTTTAAAAATAGGTATCCATGGAAAAAATAGTGTTAAAATATAAAATCTGCAGAAATTTTATCTCAGAAGTGTTATTTTTTAGTTAGAAAAAATGCATTAACGTGGACAAAAGAAGAGACTCCGCAGTTCCTGGGAACTAAGGAACCATAGAAAATGCACCAAAAGCACTAAAAACTTACTAAAACACTCTAAAAGCAGCACTGAATAAAAGTAACAGCTAATAGAATGAAAATAAACTACTTCAAGGGAAGGTTTGAAGAGAGCTCCAAGGCAGGCCTGTCCAGTCAGCAGAGAAATGAATCTGACTGGAAGTACAGCAGCACCTACAGGCAGCACTTTCTTACTTCAACCTGACTAGTTAATTCCCTGGCATCATTAGCATAACTCCACCTCTGGGGCAGCTGAACCCAGCTGGCATAACTGCCCTAGTCAAGCATATTGAGGTATTCCTGGGGGTGAGAAGTAGGCTTTATTGACTGCAACTACTTCTGCTCTGTATTTACAAGGGAAGACAGATGTCCTTCACCGTGGCAGCTGTAAGAAGGATTCCTGAGATGAGGCATCAAGTATTTATCAGTGAAGAGGTTTGGAAAGGACTAATAACCATAAAGATAAATAAGACCCTAGGGCCAGATGGGATGTATCAGAGAGTGATTCAGGATCTGGCAATGGAACTTACTGAACCCCTGGTAGGGCTATTCAATAGCTCAGTTCAGACAGTGATAGTTTCAAAAGACTGGAGAGTAGTGGACATTGTTCTGCTCCATAAAGGGGGCACAAGGAGCAACTGGGTAATAACAGATCTGTCAGTCTTACCTCTACTGTGGGTAAATTGATGGAGACAATAGTCAAAGAGGACCTCATGAACTACCTGGAGAGCAATGTATTTCAGGATAGTAAACAGCACAGGCTTGTGGCAGGGAGGTCTTGCTCCTCCATGAGTTTACTCTACTTTGATGTTAGCAAGGCTTTTGACTCGATGCCTTAGAGAAGGTTGTTAAAGAAGCTAGAGGATCTTGGTGCAGCAAAGGACACAGGTGAGAAATGTGTCTTAAGGGAAACAGCAGAGTGTTGTGGTTTACGGAGTCAAATCAGAAGAGGAGGCAGTCACCAGTGGGGTGACGCAAGGATCAGTCCTGGGTCCAGTCCTTTCCAATATGTTTGTCAGTGACATGGGACAAGGAATCCTGGGCAAGATGTACTGTATAACGACAAAAAGGACAAGGGTTCAGGTGATACAAGGAGATGCAGAGGGAAGAGGATACATAGAGGTCCCAGCACAAACAGAGGGAGGTAGGGAAGGCAATGAAGGATGCTAAGGCACAAACTGAAGAAAGGATAGCTAGCTAGGTGGGCAAGCAATGTGAGAAGGCAGTAAGGAAGGCTGGGGGGATACTGGGATGCATAGGGAGAGGCATCAAAAGTAGAAAACAGGAAGTTGTTATCCTTCTGTACAGACAGTTGGTGAGACCCCATCTGGAGTACTGTGTGCAGTTCTGGAGACCCCATCTCCACAAAGACATAGACAGAGTGGAGGCTGTCCAGAGGAAGGCAACCAAAATGGTGCAGGGTCTGCACCAGAAGACATAAGAAGAAAGACTAAAGGAGCTTAATATGTACACCTTTGAGGAAAGAAGGGAGAGAGGGGACATGATAGAAACTTTCAAGTACCTCAAGGGAATCAACAAAATCCAAGAGGGTAGCATCTTTCAGAAAAAGAGTTATGCAAGAACAAGGGGGCACAATTTGAAGATAGAAGGGGGACGGCTCAAAGGTAATGTGGAGGAAGTATTTTTCATGTAGAGGGTTGTGGATGCATGGAACAGCCTCCCTGAGGAGGTTGTGGAGTCAAGAACAGTGGGGGAATTCAAGAATGCATGAGACAGATATAAGGCAGTCCTAGTGGGGAGGGTAGGAGGTAGTAAGCTGTTGGTTAACTAGGATCTGCTGCTTATCTGTTAGGTAGGAAAATGTGCAGACTAGGTGGGCCAAATGGTCCTTATCTGCCATCAAATTCTATGTCTCTAGCGGAGTAACAAAGGGTGCAAGGCCCTTTTTAGGTATACTGTATAAGTGAAAAAAGAAAGACAAGGGGAGGAATTGTGAGGCTAAGGGGTGAGAGGGAGGCTGTGCACAAGATGATTAGTAAAAAGCAGATATCCTGAATAAGTACAGTACAAGTCACATTAAACTGTTCCATCAACTCACTGGTGTAGCAATTCTTTTTGTGATTCTACTGCAGTCGCAACTTGAATTGTTGAAGCTTTTAATTCTTTTCCAACCATTCTTCACTGCCTATTCAACTCACTTGTACCTGTTTAGTGATATGGCAGTAGCTGTTTTGCAGTGTTTATGCAATGCATTTTCATGGCATTGTTTATAAATATCACAGCATTCCTTAAGAGCGTTGTTTATAAATATCACAGCATTCCTTAAGAGTTATTTAGTCTGCCTTCTGAAATTAAACTCATAAGCACTCAGCTGAAAACAAAGCTTATAGTCCTAACAGCTAGTTGCAAACCAATACTAAGCTTTTACTAATTCATTGAATTAAACACTGCACAGATTAGGAAACTCATTGAACAATGCTACACCAGTGAGTTGAGGGAACAGTTTAATGTGACTTGTACTGTACTTCTTTTCTGTCTTCACTGTGGATGTGGATGAGAATGGATCACATATAGGTTACAGAACCACTAGAAGGAGGAAACAATTACTTGTCACAGCAATCGTGTTTCTTCCAGGGGATCACTCAGTATGCTTAACTAATGTAGTCAGCTTCCTGTGTTGAACTGCCTCAGAGAAGAATGGAATGTATGGAACTCTCAATGGCTCATGCCAATTTCAAACTATTGCATTCTGAAATGTGTCAGTGGCTCAGCAGGTTGCATACTCTCCTCTGAGGTCAGAAGGCTGTGGGTTCTAGCCCTACACCTAGTACTTGGGTTAAATTCCAATGCTGACACTGTAGTGCAGCATGAGGGGGGTGCTGCACTCCTGAGGTGCCATCTTTTGGAGGAAACATTAAACTGAGGTCCCGTCTGCCTGTTCTGTTGGTTGTTCAGGTGGATGTTAAAGATCCCATGGCACTTCTCAAAAAGAGTAGGGGAGATTTTTATTGAAACACAAACAAAGTAAATACAAGATCAATAAAAGAAGAACATAAAAAAAAAAGAATACATCCAGAAATAAAGTAAAAATAGAAAAAAAAATTAGCGAAGCACAGGAACTAACTAGACTGAGAAATTATCCCAACTCCCCTCATTTACATTTAATGAAATAAGTGACCCTCTCCACCAATTCAACACCTGTTGTGATGAATACAATGAGCAATCCATGTTATATACATTCCCAAGTTCATTTGAAACTAAAATACTAAGACAGTCCTAGGACATCCCCTTTTGAAGCAATACCCATTGGCAACCGGCTTGCCACACATAAAACCTAACATGGCAAAAGAAAACCATTAACATATCAGGATGATAAAATACCAGACCTGTTCCATATTTCCCCAAGACCAAAATGTCATAGGTTAGATATCGAAGCCAATCCATTTTCCATTTAAGGGCTAGGAAATCCCACAAGGCAGTGACATAGGAGCAGTGTAACAAAAAATGCTCCATGGTCTCAGTCAATGCCCACACACTCCATGCAAGTGCAATTTCTTTCTTCCATACTTTTATGTTTCACATTCCCTCTTAAATTCAATCTACAATAAACAGTGAGCCAAAGAATCTCCAACATTTTATGAGGGATCCTACGAAGGGTGAGTTGCTTGAGTATAAGGTAATTATCAACTAATGGGTAATTTTTAAAACTAGGTTCCAAAGTATATACCCTGGTCATAATTTCCTGATATAATTTCTTCGCAGTATTCAGTTTGATAGCATCTTTCATAACTCCCCATTTGTACAACTTCTGAGCAGCCAGTTTAAAATAAAGGGGAATATGAATATGGGATTCAGTTTAGGTGCCATATGAAGCCATGCTATAAGATATTTAGCTAAGGATTTCCAAATCCAGGCATTGTGGACAGACTCAGAAATAGAAAAAGTACCATTAACAGAATGTTTAAAAAATAGCACATGTAGGAAGACCACGGGTTCTACCATGTCTAGGCCTCCATCTTTCATCTCTAAATAAGTGTAGCACCATTTAATTAAATTTAATTTATTACCCCACTACATCTGAAAACATAAACTCTACAGTCTAGTCTCTAAATGAGCAGGTAAGGGGTAGAGTGCAGCCACATATTGTAACAATGGTAAAATAATTTTTTTTCAAAATCACAATCCATTTGAGTTTTGAAAACATCCACTGCTTCCATCTGTGTACTTTTAGTTCAGCTTTATGTAAAGCCAGCTCCCAGTTATCATCAGGCAGGTTTTGAGATCCAGAAATTATCCCTAAAATTTCCAAAGGGGAATGAAAGATAGCCACTCCCTTCACAAGGGAGGGGGAAGCCATCCCCGAACTTATAAAAAGCCCCTTACTGTTGGCCATGTTAAGTTTGGCATTGGATATGGACTGATAATTTAAAATCTTCTACAAAAAAAAATACAATCTGCTCTGAATATGAAAAAAATGCACAAATGTCATCTGCATAAGCCTGGACGCATAAAGCTTGTGGGAGTCCAAGCCACAGCAACCCTTCCCATTTCAGTGGCATAGCAATGGAATGAAGCAGTGGATCTAATGAAAAAATATACAAAAGGGGGCTCAAAGGGCACCTCTGTTGAACCCCCATATGAATATCAAAGCTCTTTCCACTAAAGCCTTTCAACAAGGGGCGAATAGAAAAAAAGGAATACAATAATTGAAGCTGTTTGATAAAAATCAGGAGTATCTTGTAAGCCTTCAAAACTAAAAAAGGTATGGATGATAGACCCTATCAAATGCTTTTTCCTGGTCAGCGGCAACCACGCAGTCGAAGAGACCTGAAATATTGCAATGGTCTATTACATCTCTAAGGGTCATTAACACATGCTGAATTTTTCTGTCCGGAAACCCACAATATTGATATGGGGAGATCACTAAAGAAGCATAAGCTCATAATCGGGCATTCAGAACATGTGCTAGGATTTTATAATCAGTGTTTAAGAGAACGATTGGTCTCCAATTACTAATCTGAGATCTATCCCTTTTTTTAAAAAGGTAGACCAATAATCCTTCAGAAAAGGAGGGGTGTATGGTGTCAGTAGTGAACCAATGTGTATATGCAGTCAGCAATCCTTCTGCAATTTGTTGACAAAAGGTTTTATAAAACAAGTGTGGAATACCTTCCAAACCAGGTGCAGTGTCATTTTTAAGAGCCATAATGGCCTGTATTATTTCAGGTTTAGTAATGGGGCTTTGTAATTTGAGTAGTTCAGATGGAAAATCAGGGACCAAAACTGACCGTAAAAAATCTATAATGTCCTGTTATTGAATAGGTGCTTGTGGCCTAAGTGTCTCATAATGATGTCGAATTACTGCTTCCAAACCCTCAGGTGAACTCACCCTTCGACCATCCGAGGAAATCAAAAAATCCACAGTCATGTTTTCTTTAATAGTTTTACAGGCCTCAAAGGGGTCCTCTATGGGAGTGGTGGTAACCCTATTATATAAGAGTGTCTGAATTATCTGTGCTCTGTTGTACTGAAACACATTCATAGCATTCTTAATAGTTGCAATCTGAGAGGAATAGTCAAATGTAGTAAGATTAGCAAGGGAGTACAATTTTTGCAACTGCCATCTAAGAGACAAGTACTTCAAAAAATTATTGTTTCCAAGTGTTTTGCCATACTTCATGAACCAAGCCTTAATATCATGTTTAGCGTCAATCCACCATTCTCCTTTATCTGGGTATAAAATATCCACTGATAATCTGGCTGTAAGCAAAGCCCCCATATCTTGAAGGACCATGGGATTTTTTAAAACTGAGGTATTAAGTTTCCACCTACCACTCAAAGAGGACCTACCCACTACTTGATCCAAGAACAGGGACAGCAATAGATGGTCTGAAAATTCAACTGGGGTGATAGACAGTGATCCTCGAGGCACATTTGGGGAAATAAAAACATAATCGATGGTGGAGGTATAAGTATTCTGCATATAAGTAAATTTAGGGCCTTTTGTGTGAAATAAGTGACAGTCAGTTAGGTTAGCAGTGGTAACTAGCTGAGCTAATGCATTGGAATCACAATATATCTTCTTGCCCTCATCCCGTTTCTGTTTTTTATCTGTTACGAGACTACAATTAAAATTCCCACATAAGAACACCTTATAATTAGTGACCAAAAAAGGCTGGATAGATTTCATATGGCTCACTTTTTCCGCTTATACTCATGAATTATAAATAGAAATAAATCTACAATCCATATTTTTCCAGAGGCCATCTAAAATCAACACCCTACCTGGAATTAAGTCTATTAACTTATGTAATGTAAAATTATAAGAATGAAAAAGTATCCCCACCCCATCAGCAGAGTATAGGCCAAAGGACCAATAAGAGGGACCCAAAACCCATTCCCTTTTAAACATCCTAACATGATCTTCAGTATACATCCAGGTTTCCTGAAGTAAGCAAACATCTGAAGAAATATCATGCAAATACTGGAAGACAGTTCGTCTCTTGGCAGGATTTAATAGACTATGCACATTACTAGAACCTATAGTGCACTGAGCCATTAAGCAAAAAAGATGTTTAAGACAATAGATGTAACTATTTTTTTCCTTTTTTCTTCTTTTTCTCTTTATATTCTCCTTCAACCAGAGCATGTGAGCCCTGCTCTGTAACAGATTTTTGAGAGTCCGAATTGCCTACTTCCATTTCTGAATCACCCCAAGAGGTAAACAGAGCTGAGTAGGAGCTCTTGGTTTCTATCGGGGTGGGAAGGTCAGAAGAAACAGATTTAACAAACCTGGAAGATCTCCTGCGAGGAAAAGGATCCTGCACAGGCAAGCCAGGACCCTCGGCAGGTGTACTAGAGGGGTCATTATAATAAACTGGGGTCAAAATCTCAGAAGCAATGGAGTGATTCAAGGTGCCATGTGGCAAACCAGATTGTATTGAAGATTCATCAGAAATAATTATGGGGTCATCCACCTGGGCCTTCAGGGACGGGGAAGGGTGGTCTGGGGGGATCCCGAGGGGGAGATGGGGGTCCTGAGGGGGGTTGTGGAGCAACTGAATCAGCATTAGCAGTATCTTGTGCCTGCTGGATGAGCAGTTTGGGACTAATGCAAGATGCTTTGTTCTGTGCAGCCCAGGGACATTCCCCAAAGATATGGCCATATTCTTCACACAGATCACAGCGGGTGTGATTTGCACATTGCATGGTAATGTGGCCAACCTCTCCACAATTACTACATCGAGGCTTGTCACAAGTACTGGAGAGATGCGTTCGAGAGCCACACTTATAGCAGACCATGGCTGACCTGCATAAAAGCACACCCTGTGATCTCTACCTAGCAAAAGATAATTGGGGATGTGTTCGATACCAGTGTCATTTTGTCATAGTCTAACTTTATACTTCCAACCCCCAGACCAGAAAAGTTCACTATCAAGTATAGTTTCAGGATCACTCAGCACCTCACACTTTTATGAAATCCAATAGGTAATATCTTCAACATGGACTCTCTCATTGCAAAACATGACTGTGACATATTTCACAAGAGGTTTAGTCAGAGGTATTATAACAAAGGGAGTCCATGTTGGAGAGAATTTGATTTGCCCATATCTTTCCCAGAACAAATCCAAAGCATAAGCCGTGCGAAAACTAACATCAAAATTGTCCTCTCAAGAGATGTTTATAAAGGCATAAACCTCCCTTGGAGAGAAATGTAAAGAGTCTTTTAAAAGTACTTTCCCTACATGATATCTATCAGGCCTGTCCTGTAACCCCCTTATAGCGAAAACGAACAACGTTCCACCGTGGTGTTGCTTCCTGTTTAGTTTTAGAAAAAAATTCTGATAATAAAGGTGTAGAATCAGAAGGCTTGTTATTGTCCTGTAGCTGAGAAGGTTTATTATCAGGAATCTTAGAAGGCACCAAAGGCGGGAAAGATTTATAGAATCAGTAGTATCAGTCTCTATAGGTGGGCATGTGATGGGAACCACAGGAGAAGGCACAACAGATGCTGTTTTGGCAGGAGGCAGTGAACTACCCTGGGAAGAACGTTCATTCTCTTTAGGTTTCCATTCTGGAGAAGCTTGAGTAATTGGAAAGTCCCATGAGGAATCAGGAACCCAGATTTCTGCAGGAGACTGCTTCCACCCCACACCCGATAGGGCCATCTGAGGTGACCACGGATCATTAGGCAGAGAAATTACCAAATGGTCAGCAGATTGTGCTGCAGCCATTGTTGTAGCTGAAGAGACCACACTGTTCCTATGAGCCAGGAGTGCAGCGCCCCATTTCTCTTGCACCTCAAGTTTTTTCCCCTTGCTTTAAACCAGCTCCATGAAAAGTAAAGGGGGTAAGACCTGTCTGATTATTGCTCTGGGTTTGATAAACCACCCCCGGCTCAGTACCCACAACCTGAGGCTGTTTGAAAACTAATCCTGCAGTTTTCGACAGGGTTACAGTTGTAGAAGCCATGACAAGGGCTATAGTATGTAGTGAGTCAAGTCATGAGCTCCACTTGCCTGAAACAGCAGAAGCCGCTCCAAATTGCGTGGGGGAAACAGAGTCAAAATCTTCAGGCTTTCAGCACACACCATGAATGGTGTTGGAACTGCCAGCCTGTTTTAATGCAGTAAGAGGAGGAACCTTATCAGACTCACCTGGCCCCAGCGGGGTGTTGTCAGGAGGTTCAGCATCATCAAGCAGTTTGACAGGCGAGCATTGGGGATGACAGGAGCATTTTCAGGTTTTAACAGAGTGAGTTGTGCAACTAGGTGATCATGCTCAAGTTTATGGCATTTCTCCTCAAAACAGACTAAAGCCAGAATTTCCTGCTGTTTCTACATCCAGATTGCAGGCTAAATCCTTCTCCCTTTCAGTAATTATGCTGGAACTCAAATCCTCTGTTGAAACATAAACATCAGCGATGTCCTCATCAGAAGTATTAGCGATAGGTACAAAATCAGCTTTCTCAGCCTATGGCAAGCTCAGAACAGTAGAGGAGGCCAGCTCTCCCGGCTTCAAAAACTTCTGCACACTCCAGTGCTCCAGCCAAAGTGGCCATCCTGCAGATGGATGCCAGGTCCCCCTACTGACAGAGTAGAGGAATGTCTCCAGTGTCCTGGCCAAATGTCCCCCCATTCACTAAAAATACCACCAACAGCTTAATCTGGTTCAATTTCAGTTGGTTACCATCTGTAACCCCCCACCCCCACACGGTCATCCCTGAAAAAGGGACTTCTAGCCTCAGTGGGCCTACCTGGTCAACAAAATTCAATAAATAAAGAAATGCTCAGATTCATTATGATGTATAACAGGGTGAGAACACCCTAACTAGCTAAAGCTACTTAAACACGATTCACATCACAATGAACCCTAAAAGAATGGTCCCTGTAAGAAGGGACAATAGTTAAACAAACTGGTTTAAAAAATCTTTAACTATTAACCAGAACAAATATTAGGACATATGGTGACCAGCAGAGATGCAAAATAAAAGATCCCTTTTTCCTGGTCTGGAAGGGAAGGCAGGGTGGGAGCTTAAGCATACTGCATGATTCCCTGGAAGAAACAAGATTACCGTGGTAAGTAATTTTTTCTTCAACCCCCAGGAATCACTCAGTATGCTTAACTAATGCAGACTACCAATCAGTACCTTTGGAGGTAGGGTACAGAACCTATTTGGGGAAAAGGTTCTGCAGAACTGCTGTGCCACACCTGGCATCACTTCTGGACTGCATGTCCAAGCAGTAGTGTTTGGTGAATGTGTGAACAGTTTTCCACATAGCTGCCTTGCAATTCTTAGTAGGGGTATGTCCCTTGCTACAGCACCTGAAGCAGCTGTACCCCTGGCAGAATATGTCTTGAGGCCCAGGGGGACTTCTTACCAACTTTGCTATACTGAACTGAATGCAGGCCACTATCCAGCGTGCAATGGTTCTTCTAGAGGTTGGTTTACCTTTACTCACTTCCTCATAGGCAAGGCCCCGATTTTTCTGAGGCACTTCAGAGCAAAGTTCTGCAGAGGGTTCCCATTTGCCACAGAACTTCTGTGTGGTGGTTGGTTATTTCTGCAACAATTCTGTGGCAGAAAGCTGTCATACTGATTGCCTTATTGTTAGACTTTGTTTTTCTTTATATTTGACAGTTTCTTAGTAGAGTCCAGTGTTCATAATATTCACCCTTATGTCACTTTCTTTAAGACGGCCTTTAGGATTTAACTTCCTATGTTTCAGGAAAACAATAAATTTATTTGGGATAAAAGCAGTAAGGCTAAACCAGACTACCTTCCTGTGATGTGCTTTTATTATAGAAATTGAGAGCGGCATGAGAGGGAAACTGAAGTTTGATCACACGCAGGAAATGTATTCAGACGCTAATAAATCCTTTTCACAACTGTGTAGGTGTCTTCTTTGCTTTTTTTCTCTTGTAAAATTAAGGATGTCCGATTCACTGCACACCACTTTCACACCTCTTCATGAGTCATCACATCTCGTGCATGCCACATAATATTAATTCTGCATTGCCTAGAACACCAGACAAGCCTTACACAGCAATAGCATGGAATGGTTTTTGCTGGAATTAGAGGTGTGTGAAAAAAACACTTTTCCTGGCAGAATGTAAGTGAAAGTCAGACTTTTGCTTCCGCAAAAGTTTGGAAATCCATTTCTGAACTTTCATGGAAATTCCACCTGCCCCACATCACTGCTCAATGTTGGATGTATAAACAAAATTTACAAAATAATTCCCTGGTGGCTAGTGGTCCCTCCCCCCTACCTGATTACTGGCTGCACTAAGGTGCCTAAGGAGTCTAGTGCCCCCCTGCCAGTCTCTGATCACTGCTGATGTAATATAAATTAATTCCTTGGTGGCATTTGTTCCTCCCATCTAATCACCTACCACATATTTAAAAAAATATTTCTGGAATCCCTGGTGGCTAGCAGTCCCTTCCCCCACCTGAAGCTCTGAAACATCAGCGAAGGTTGCACAATTTCAGAACAAACAACTTTTGTGCACCTCTAGCATTTGACACATATGCAAACACCCAAAAAGGAACCATTTTCTTATGTTTCATACATATTTTATTATATACATTTATTTTTACATCACAGTGTTGTTCAGTTGGTTCATTTAGCAGGATTGCACATCAGGATAGATAGATAGATAGACAGATACATCTATTAGATACATACAGCAACAACTCCCAGCATCAACATGCAATGCTTTTAACTGGAATTTGACACACAGACCCTGCCTCCAACCCCACAAAAAAGTAACAATTTTATTCATGTTTCATAACAGGAGGGCATTATCATTAAATTAAAAATGTTCAGCTAAACCCATCTCTGAGCTGCTGGGCTTAGCCCTGGAGGGCATTGCTCTTATTAAAATATTCACTTCCAGTGGGGCTTAGCTCAACCCAGGTTCCCTGCTGGGATGTCATTTTCTTTTGTAAATTTATTTAGTAATGATGCTCTCCTGTACCGAATTATTTTTTATTTATTTAGTTTTTGATGACTGGGTGGGTGCACTAGCCATAACAATGACTATTTTCAGGCATGACCTGGGAGGGTACATAACAGAAACAATCAGATAACAGGTTACAATATATGAATTCACAAGATTCAAATGTAGGAATACAAAACAGGCTGGAGGTTAAGTAACACGCATAGTAAAATATGTAACAAAGACAAAATAAAAATAGACAGAGTAAAAATTACAAGAAAGCAAGTAACATTTAGGTTAGGTCATAAGTGCTAACATTACCATGGAAAATAACAATGTCCCACTGGGAAGAGTGTAATTTTTCACTCCTATTAAAATGTGAACTTGGAATGCAATCAGCAAATGCTGCAACACAAAATAATTTGGGGGTCTTTCCCAGATTATATCCTTGCAGCTTCCCCTAAATTGATAAAAACTTAGATTCCCATGTAATTATATGCTGGGGTGCATTTTAGTGCTTCCCAACATTTAAAACTGGCATGAATCCAGATTGTACACTGACAGAGCTTAGTGCTGAGTTTATTAGACCAAATACAGGTCACCGCAAATACCATGTATAATATTATGGAAAAAAAACAAAGAGCTTCACTTTTCAATTTACTGTTGTAATTGGGTGAAAACTTTAGTATGCCAACTATAGTTCAGATTTTTTTTCTTTTTTTTATAAGGAGTTCTCTCGGTTTTAATATTGATTCATGATGGTTTTAAATGTTGTGAGCCTGTGACAGTTTTTAATTGTAAATCAGGAGCACCAGTTTGAAGATGGGATTTAACTGAAGCACCTGTGGCTTTCCTGGTCTGCCAGTAGCAACTCTAATCATCACTTGTCTGGGTGATGAGCAGCAGCCTTGTCTGAACTTGGAATCAACTACCTCTGTTGCTCTCCAGAGCTCGGCCCAACTATTTAAGGCGTACAAAAGATCAGGACCAGATAAGAGCTTATGTATGAAAATGAAAATATCCCTGATCTGATCCTCATCTTTTTATTTGCCACAAATAGCAGAACTGAACCCTGGAGAGCCAAGGAGGGGCTTACATGGAGGCAAATGATTCCAGATTGAGGCAAGACAGCTGCACATTACCCATGCAAGTGATGACTAGAATTGTTATTCGCAGACATAGAAACATAGACTTTGACAGCAGATAAGGACCACTTGGCCCACCCAGTCTTCCCATTTCCCTACCTACTGGATAAGCTGCAGATTCTAGTTAACCAACAGCCTATTTCCTGCAACCCCCCACTATAATTGCCTTATGTCTGTCCCATGCATGTTTGAATTCCTCCACTGTTTTAGACCCCACAACTTCTCCAGGAAGACAGTTCCATGCGTCCACCACTCTCTCCGTGAAAAAGAATTTCCTCACATTACCCCTGAGCCGTCCCCCCTCTAACTTTAAATTGTGCCCTTGTTCTTACACATCTCTTTTCTGAAAGATGCTACCTCCTGACTTTGTTGATTCCTTGAGGTACTTAAAAGTTTCTATCATGTCCCCCATCCCTCCTTTCATCAAGGGTATACATATTAAGCTCTCTCAGTCTCTTCATATGGTTTCTGATGTAGACCCTGCACCATTTTAGTTGTCTTCCTCTGGACTGATTCCATCCTGTCTATGTCCTTGCGTAGATGAGGTCTCCAAAACTGCATGCAGTACTCCAGATGGGGTATCACCAACTGTCTGTATAGAGGAATAACCACTTCTCTTTTTCTACTTGTGATGCCCCTCCCTATGCATCCCAGTATCCCCCTGGCTTTCCCTACTGACTTCTCACATTGCATACCCACCTTTAGGTCATCTGATATGACTACACCCAGATCCCTTTCCATTATTGTTGTTGTTAGTACCTCCCCTGCTATTGTGTACTCTTCTCCTGGATTTTTATTTCCCAGGTGCACTACTTTGCACTTTGCATTGAATCTAAGTTGCCATATGTCTGACCATTCCTCCAACCTTGCCAAGTCCCTTCTCATCCTTTCTAACCCCCCTTGTGTATCAACTCTGTTACAGATCTTTGTGTCATCCACAAAGAGGCATACCTTTCCTTCCAGACCCTCTGCAATGTCACCTATAAAGACGTTAAAGAGGACTGGACGCAGTACTGAGTCCTGAGGTACTTCACTAGTAACCCCAGTGTCCACAATAACAATTCAACCCCCTACCCCATCTGCATGCTTGTTCATAATGTCAGGGTTGACCACCAATTTTTACATAACCATAAATGCAGGCAATCATTCCTGCTGGGAGCTGGTCTCTACCCAGAAGAGTATTATTATTATTACTATTATTGTTGTTGTTGTTAAACTATGTTTACAATATTTAAAAGGGGACAAGTTTTTTGTTTTAATTTTCTGCCTGTAGCGGTTTGAGCCCCACAGAGTCATGGAGGCTTTAAGTAAAATTTAAATCCCTTTTAGTTCCCACTAATAGCTAATACTGGGACGGAGCCACAGATGTCCATGGAGGGGCTTACATCAGGGTTTTACATTCAAGAAAGTACTCTGCAGGAAAGGGCTCACAGATCCATTCAGCAGAATTACAGATACTACTTACACAAAGAAGCATTTACATAAACTGTGACAACGTAGCCAAGATTTTGATAAAAAAAAATGATGTACCTCAGAGTTCATGTTAATACTGCATGTCCGAAAATCACAGATTATACTGTCCATTTGTTTTTAACTCCTAAGTAGCATCATACCTACAGGGGGCATGTTTTTTTTCAAGAAATTCTGACAAGCTTTAAACTAACATGCTGTTTTACATTACCAGCATTGGTGGTTTGGGTATTTATTTTGCTTGTGCTGCAAAGGAAGGCTTTGATAAAGTTAGGGATAGAAGTGGGTGGGAAATTGAAAAGTGCGGGGCAGTGGTGGCAGAGGGTCAGTAAAAAAATATTCCCTTTCTTGGTGATTATTAATTATTTTTTTATTGGTTGGTGAAGTGGCAAAGCCATCTGTCCCAGAGTGAGAGCAACCGTGACTCCTTACTTGTCCTTCTGGATCCCCCCATTTCACGTTTGGTGTTGATATTGCTATTTTATTCACTAGATACATTTTTGTTAAGCAGTCAGATGTTGTACTTCAGCTGGCAACCCCAGCCATAAGCCGTCAGCTGGATCAGCAAAAAAGGGCACAGAACAATGGATGATTCACTTCCTTGACATTTATTTCAATGATAAAAACATGGAAAAATACAAAATGTGCAAACCCTCCCTCTCTCCTGCTGGAGACATGCTGGAGATGTTTTCCAGCTGTATTGTCAACTAAATGTATTGATGTATCCAATCTGCATGGTTTAAAATAGACAAAAACAGAAGGATCTGGCACCAGGATGCAGTACAGTCATGTACAACTTTATTATGTACAGAATGCAAAACAGTATCTGGCAGTGTAGAAGAAAAAACACACAGCAGGATTTGATGTGGGGGGTGCTGCACTGTCAGATACTGTTTTGCCAGATCCTTCTGTTTTTGTCTATTTTACATGAACCATATTGCACACACACCATGCATCACTACATTCAGTTGGCAATGCAGCTGGAAAATGGATATAAAGTTAGCTTTTAAAATACATTATTCCTGATCAGAACAGTTCTCTGATGTATTTAGCAGTGGGCTGGGCAGTGAATTCTGACACTGTTCTGACACTGTTATGTAGACCCACACCTCCACAACTATGGATGTAATTGACAAGTCATCACTTCAACAATAAATAACAGAGTAAATGGTTTTGTAATCATGCCAGCCAGAAAAACTAAACACTCAATCAATAATAGTTTCCAGTTCTTGCCGAGGCACTGTCCTGTATCCAAATAATAGCAGAGCTGAATGAGCTAGACTAGCTGTCAATTGGATTTGTCACCTACAGGGGTACTGCTCTGCCAACTCCCAATTCAACCACTATTTCAACGGAGCAATCTGCTTTCAACATTTCTGGTAGGCAAAACTAATATTTTTTTTTTAACTATTTAGACATGTGGCACTTTCCCCAGCAAAATACAATGTTGCTAGACAGGACACAACAAGAAAAAAAAAGTTGGATTTTACCTGCATTCCAGTACCTGTGAAGGCAGGAGTTTTTTTAATGTCTGCTGCTGTGGGCTAATTTGCAATACCATGGAAGTTCCGTGGCCGTCCATGACATCCATGGCAGTTCCGCAGCCAATGGTGATTTCCAGGGGTGAGGTGCAATTTCATGGGTGAGGCACAGTTCCATGATTTTCCACGGATAGTTCTGTGGCCATGGAACCATGGAAAACATGGAGCCTTGTCCATAGGTGAGGAACAACTGGGTAACCTCTGGCCTGTAGAACTTGGTCCTGTCAAAGTAATGACTGAGTGCCCTGTTGACTTCCAGGCAATGCAGTCTCCACTCACCTGAGCTGGAGTTGGCAGTGAAAAAGACTGTCAATGTGATGGACTGATTAAAATGAAAATCTGAGACCACTTTAGTCAGGAATGTTCTGTTAGTCCTGAGCAACACCTTATCCCGTGGAAAGAAATATAGTTCAGGTCTATGCACAGGGCCCAAAGCTCACCTACTCACCTAGCCAAAGTAATGACTACTAGTAAGACAGCTTTCCAAGTCACAAACATTAGATCTGCAGTTGCCATAGGCTCAAAGTGGAGTTCCATTAGCCTGGTAATACAAATGTTCAGGTCCCAAGCAGGAACTTGCTCTCTCAAAGGGGGAAGAATGTGAAGGACACCTTTAAAAAACTTCCTGAAGACAGGGTGAGAACCCAGAGACCTGTCTTTACCATCCAAAATGTATGCAGAGACTGCAGCCAGGTGTACCTTCAAAATAGAAAGGCTAAGGCCAAGTGAATTTAAATGGGTTAGGTAGTCCAAAAGGACAGACAACCCAGCACTAGCAGAGTGGATACCAGTGTGGCCACACAAGATAGAAATCCTCTTCCACGGGGGGGGGCATGGCTAAGCCTTTGACCAAGATGGCAGCACAGCTGCTCTGCTCCCTTCCTGTGGATCCTATCTTATCGCATCCTGCTGTTGGAGGAATTCCTTTTCTTTCTGACTGCACAATCTGTGAAAAGGGACATACCTGCTACACCGTGCTGTCCTTATTTTCTTCATCTTTGGAGATCACAGAGCCTGCTGGAGCTCCTTCTGGATCTGCGGCCTATGGGATGGCCTCCTCCTCCCTCGCCTTACCGGAATCTACAAAAATGTAAGAAATGTTTCACCAACTGCTGGCACAGATGACCCAAATGACTTTAGCCCTTAATAACAACACTCAGACTCTGCATGCTATTGAGACGTGCTTATTCCACACAGAGCGCCAGCTTAAGTCCCATGACTCAGCTCTGCAGGACCTGACTGCAACTACCCGAGAACAGGCCCACCTTATCCACTATCTCCAGGATAAGGTGGATGATTTAGAAAACTGCAGTCAGCAAAACAACTTACAGTTTCTGGGATTCCCAGAGGGAGCTGAATACCAAAATACCATTGGCTTCCTTCAGGACACTTTAGTGCACCTCCTGGGACTACCACCTGCAACCACTCTGCACATTGAGCAGGCCCATCGCATGCTAGCTCCAACACCTAAAACTAGAGAGCACCCGAGCCCTATCTTGGCCCGATTTCTTGATTTCAGGTAAAAGGAACAGATTGCAGCGGTGGCGAGAGAGAAAGGCCCTCTCACTTGCCGGAGAATTCTACATGCCAACTGCATTACATTTTCTCTATGTTATCCGGTCACTATGTGGGTGGTTTTTAATGGGTCGCCCCTCTCCTTCTCCACTCCGGACAGCCTCCTGGATTTTTTGAGATAGGAATTCCCTAAGGACTTTCAGAATCCAGAACTCTTAGTTTCCTCCGGTATGTCTCCGGACCCCTCCAGCTGTCGAGAATCCTCGCCTAGGCCTGCGTTGTCTTCCTCTAACCTACAAATATATAGGATTGATGCCTCTCTACCTCACTGCGGCAAGAGGCACCATTCACCGCATCACCATGAATGGAGGTAACCCCCTACTGCCCGACAGATTGAAGCTGCAGGCCCGGGACCTGAGGAAGCAGACCTACATCAATTTCACTCCCCAAACAAATTCGCTCTGCTTCTTAACCTCCAGGAGGACATTTCACCAGCAGTAGATCAACCAGTTCCTGAGGTGCTGATGACTGTGAGCAGATCCTGGGCTGAAGTTGCCGCACCGACCTCCCAGCACGATTTGACATCTGACCAGGCCCCGACACTGATTAATCCTACTCGCCCACTAGCGCAAGACCAGGAGGCTTCAATTGGCTCATCTCCACCTCGGACTACAGTGGCTCCTTCCTGACCAGACGGCGACATGAGGGCGTAACCACTCCTTATCCCTGCCCCCATGGGGACCGGCCCTGGAACTCAGCTATGGACCGCAAGTCTGTGTTTTTCCTTTCTTCGTGTGTTTCTCTTTCCTAGCCTAGTGCAGTGTCCCCTGACTGGAAATATTGCTGGTATGTGAACTGCTACTAAGGGGCACTCTGCCTCGCAGATTAGGGTTATCAGGTGCTGAATATCAATCCCTCCCTAATGTCTGAATAGAGACTGTTATAATGTTGTGCATTCCATGCTCTCCAGCCCCTCGCCATTACCACGTTTAACTCAGGGCTATGGCAGCTTACTGCAGAATCCCAGGTGATACATATTGTTTTCATCATATGCCTTGCCCTTGGCTAACCCTCTTACTGGGCCAGCACCTATTTCTGCATGGTGCTCATTGATGGGAAGGTGCTTAACCTCCCCCCTCCCCACCAGCAGCTTTTTGCACCTCCTGCAGCTGGTTTCTGGTGCCTGTACGCCGCAGGCTGCGGAATAAGTGCTGCTCCCACACTGGCCCGATCTATTTCTCCATTTTTTCTGTCCTCATCATCAATGATATCCCTCTCTCCCCATTATGTCCCTTCCCTGGTGTTGCTGCCTAAGCTCAGATCTTTGGAGCTGCATTTCATTGCAGACCTGACATGGTATTGCTCTCATTAGACACTCGTGCTACCCTAAATCTGTACAGCTTCATGGCTTGGCTTAAAGGCATTTCTCACTTCCTCCCCATGGCTGACATATCCCACAGGGGGAATGGGTGATTTTGCTGAACTTTGTGCACTAGTGGATGAGCTGTAAACTTTTCACTTTTTGCTCTCCACCATTACCCACCCCACGAGATGTCAGTGGCTGTCCCTGGCAGCGTGCATGCTGGCCTTACTGCACTCCTCCGATCATAGGAATAATGCTGTTTGTAAAAGTTATTGTATATAGTTCTGTTGTGTATCGGGCCTGTTGTCTGATTGCTTACTGTGTTTATTGTATACTCTGGGTGCCCATCAAAGCTTGCTCCCTTTAGATACTGTTCAGTTTGGTTATGGTCTGCTGCAGGGTGACCTCCGGCTCACTCTCAAAACTTGGGTCACTACCCCTCAGCCTCTTCGTTTACTTTTTCTATGCTCACTACCAGCACCTCCCTCTTTTTCTGGGACCATGGGTGATCTCCACGCCTACACCTGGAATGTGTGGGTCTTGAATACCCCAGTTAAACGTAAACAGGTGCTATCTCACATGAAGAGGCTGAGGGCCTTATTTGCCTTCCTTCAAGAAACTAAACTCATGACATAAGACCACGCTCTCCTAGTCAGAGACTGGGTGGGACAGGTTTTTGCCTCATCCCTGTCCTCTAAAAAGAGGGGTGTGGCTATACTTCTACATAAATCTCTCACCTGGTCCCCCATACAGGCTAGAATGTATCCTAATGGTAGATGGGTGCTAGCTCTCATGAATACCCCTGAAGGCCCCCTACTCCTAGGCTGTGTTTATGCCCCAAATGAGGACGATCCCTCTTACTTTCACATGCTTGCCCAGGAACTGAGTTCTCTTGCCCCCTCCTCCATCCCTACCATAATTGGAGGGGACTTTAACCTACTGTTAGTGCCTCAGATGGATCGTAGTGCCCTCACTCCCACACAACACCCTAAAGGACATCAAGCGCTACTACATTTGATAGCCGAAATAGGATTAACTGACATTTGGAGGGTCCTCAACCCCTGGGAGAGAGATTACTCCTTTACCTCATCAGTACATGGATTGCATAGCCAACTGGATTTTTGGCTTGTCTCCAAGGAGGTATCTCATATGGCAGTAAGCTCTGAGACTCTACCTAAAGTGATTTCGGACCATGCTCCGGTGCATTTGCATGTCCTTTGGGATTCTCTCCCTACAAAGTAAAATCTCTGGAAATTAGACTCCCTTTTCCTCAAGGACCCAGAATTTATTAAATGGGCTAACTCGGAGACTGCCCTTTTCCTAGCGGAGAACCCTCCTCTAGACACCTCTCTGGGTATTACGTGGGAGGCTTTCAAAGTCACCTTGCAGGGTGCTATAATGGGGTTTGCCTCTAGGCGCCTCAAGCAGTGAGAACAATGTCTGGCCTCATTGGAGGCAAAACTTAAGACCCTAGAGGCTCAGGCTAAGCAGACCTCTCACCTCCCACCTGACTCTCCTGTCCATAAAGAAATGCTCTCAGTTCGTATGACTATCAATGAATTGCTGGCACATAAGGCTGAGGTTGCCTTACTGAAATTGTGACATCTCTACTGGGAGGGCGGGGAAAAAGGTGGAAAACTCCTGGCTTATCGGCTGCATAAACAGCAGACAGAATGGCACATTTTGGAGCTGAGGGACCAGGCAGGCCACATTTGCACTGTCACACAGGCCATTAATGACATTATGAAGCAATTCTACTGTGACCTTTACTCCTCTACTAGAACTCAGGAGGCTAACTCCATAGAACCCTTCTGGCCTCACTCCATTTACCTAGTCTTCTCCCTCCCCAGATTCAGAATCTTGACCTCCCAATTACACTGACCGAAGTCGCATCGGCCATCAAGACCTTACATCCAGGGAAGACCCCAGGTGGTGACAGTTTTCTGGTTGAACTCTGGCAGGCTCTCGCTCCCCAGATCACTCCTCTCCTCTCCCAGGTCTACAATGAAGCTGTCAGTACTGGTACTTTTCCCCCCACTTTCCATGAGGCTATTATCATGGTATTTCCCAAAAAAGGTAAGGACCCTACTCTGCCCTCTAATTACCGCTCTATATCTCTTATTAACATGGACAGCAAAATCTTTGCTAAAATTCTCACTACCAGACTTAGTCCCCTCCTCCCTTCTCTGATTCATCCCTCGAAGGTTGGTTTTGTACCGGGGCAACTCAGTAGGGATCATATTAGGTTCTTGATTAATATTATTTACCAGGCTAATTCTTCCCCTAATCCTGCAGCTGCTATTGCAGTCGATTTTGAAAAAGCTTTTGACTCCCTGGAGTGGAACTATCTCGAAAAGGTGCTGTACTATTTTGACTTTGGAGTTCTTTTTCAGAACTGGGTCAGGGTGATGTATCACCAACCTATGGCCAGAATTCGAACCAACATGGTAGTATCTACACCCTTCCAGCTTGGCAGGGATACCCGCCAATGATGCCCCCTGTCCCCCCTTTTATTTATCCTAGCTGTAGAGCCCTTAGCTGCCATGATTAGACAGCACCCAGACATGCAGAGAATCTTCTTTGGGTCTCAGACCTATACCACGCTCATGCATGCAGACAATCTATTAGTCCCTGTGGCTGACGCCGCAATAGCTCTTCCTGCGCTTCTTAATTTGCTAGTACAGTTTGTGGAGCTTTCTGGTCTGAAGATGAATAAATCCAAGACTGAATTGCTCCCTCTCAACCCTCAGTGCACCCCAAGTACAGTGCCCCCTTTGGGGCTTAAATGGGCCCCAAATGATCTAGTATATCTTGGTATACATGTTTCCCAGGACCTGTCAACTATTTGGGATCTCAATATGAAATCTTTACTCAAAAAAACCTAAAAACCAAATTGGACAGGTGGAGATTGCTTCACCTTACTCTGCCTGGGAAAATTGCTGCTCTTAAAATAATTTCGACTCCCAAATTACTTCATCATCTTTCTCATATTCCCTTAGCACCCCCCCCCCCCCAGCAAAGTGGTTCTGCTACATAGACACTGTGGTGGGAAATTTTCTGTGGGAATCCAAAAAACCCCGATACAGTAGAGGTAAACTGCAGTCCCACTGGAGGGTGGGGGGCTGGAACCTTCCCTGGATTGAAGGCTATACATGGGCATATTCTGTGGCGCAATTGTTAAAGTGGTTTTCCAACTTGACTCCTGAGTCTCCGCAATGGCTGCATATGGAGCAATCGCTCGCACAGGCCCATACTCTCCCCATGTTAATATACAATCCCCTTCCTAAATCCTTGCAGTCTCACTCCACCATAGGGCCGCAGTACGAATTTGGACAAAAGTCCACACTAGGCTCAAGGCCAATCTCAGATCGCCCCTCTACACACCTATATTCAATAATAAATACATAGATACATAGATAGTGTCGGCAGATAAGGGCCTATGGCCCACCCAGTCTGCCCATTTAAGTTTGTAAGTTCAGTTTATGTTTTCCAGGAAGTCTGCTGCCCCTTACCCCTGACCTCCAGAATTCCTTTATGTCTATCCCATGCATTCTTAAATCCCGTGATTGTTTCAGCCCCCACCACTTCCTCTGGTAGGGTGTTCCACTTGTCCACCACCCGTTCTGTGAAGAAATTCTTCCTCACGTTTCCTCTGAATCGTCCTCCCTCCAACTTCATCCCATGCCCTCTAGTCCTGGAACATCTTTTTCGCTTAAAAATAGTGCATTCCTGCACCCTGTTCCTCCCTGTAAGATACTTGTATGTCTCTATCATATCCCCTCTCTCCCTCCTCTCCTCCAGGGAGTACATGTTCAGTGCCTTCAAATACATAAGGGTAGAGTGCAAACCACTTAACTGGCCTCACTGGGAGTGTATATCGTACAGTAAAGCACAGTCCCACAGGAAATGGAAATTTTAAATATTTCTCTTGCTGCCACTCTTGATGTGTCAGTAGATATGAACGTGTACTCTATTACAGAGTGTCAAATATGGTGGCGCTTAACAAATTCAGTTTCGTAGACAGTGTTTCTTAAATTTCAAAATTTCTTCTTTATTTAAATATTGGCAAGCCTCAACGTTTCACCAAGTGTCTTGGCTTTATCAAGAGATGCCCTTTTGTATAAATACAAATAAATACAATTAGAAATCTGTCCACAACCACCAAAAAAAAAATATAAATATGTTCAAATATACATAATCATATGTTGTATAAACACTGATGCCACTTACTTCATCCAAAGTAGCAGTGTGTATAGTTCTTTCCTTTTAATTTTAATGTTTATTTACGATCCTAAAAAAGAAGTGACACTAATGTTATCACCCATCCTAACACCTTTAAAATATTTTAATAGGAAAAAACCAAAAGGATCCAAAATGCCAAAAAAACATATAATTATACATCAAAATTCCATTTATCCTGTTAGATATTCATCAATACCTGCATATCTGGATTTTATTTTATCTCTTGCTTTCTGTTGCTTCCTGTGTCCTCATTTATTCTCTATTTCAGTGAATGTTTCTCCATGTCATGTTTGTACCTAAGACACAAACAAAAATTCTTACTACAGTGGAGCCCTGTTACAAGCACTCCCTAATTGCCAAGCAAAAATGTTCTTATAACCAGGATGTTCTTATAAGAGGGCTTAATTGAAAACAGTGAAAATCCATGTAAAATCTATGCTTAACATGATTAAATTGGGTTCATACTAGTTTTTAGATAAACGCATTATTAAAAGTAGTAGAACATAACTTTTTCAAAGAGCTCTTGCTCAAACAATTAGTGTAATGTTCTAAAATACATTCAGTGTCTCACTTAACTGTGAAGGAATATGCACTGTCTTCCTTATGTGGCATCTTTCACACATCCATTTACTAGTTAAGTGACTGTTAATGAGGAGACTAGGTGATGATTCAGCCCAGGCTTAGCACACTCAGAGGTGATAATGACCATCTACCACTACCTCTGGGGAAAAAAAATGTTCTTATAAACGGGCTGATTGTTCTTATAAACGGGCTTTGCTGCCATTGAAACCAATGGACAAAAATCAGGACATCCAAACAATGTTCTTATAAACGGGATGTTCTTATAGCCGATGTTCTTATAAGTGGCTTCACTGTATTTCATTTTATACAATCCATATATCTATCATAATTAGAACTATTTACACTGAGCCTGTCACATATTCCTTCCAGAAAACATTAACATGTATTCTGTTTCAAAATACCATTATAATATATCTAGACTATAAGGTACAAAAAGTTTATTCAAGCATCTTTTAAATTCCTGATACAAGTCCATTCATATTCTCTGTAATATTCATAAAAGCAGATACTTGCCTCACAATACATATTTCTGAAAACAACTTCTGAACATAAAAGCCAAAATACATCAAGGCAGTCTAAAGCCAACCTCTGAATACAAAAAGCCAAAATACATCAAAGCAATTAAGACGCTTGTTAGACCTTATTGGTTGTACCAATGATCCATCAAAAAATGCTAACCTAATGTTCCTTCTCATTTCTCAGAAAAGACATGTGGTCCATTCTTGAAAAACTGCATGAATTTTCTCATATCTGCGCGGCATTTTATAATCAAGAGAATTGTAACTCTCATAGGTTTATATCTAAACCATGTTGTTACACCCGCTTTTCTTATCCCACCTAGCTCTCTAAGCTCATGAAAATTCCGACCTAAATATCATATCTCATTTTCTCACGCGAAATACTAAAAATCCTTTTTGTTTTGTGTTTTTCTCACTATCCCTATCTTTAGCCTTGAAAGCGTGATCATAGTCACATCACAGGCTTGCTTTAATTCCATTTCGCTGGTGAGAAACTCATTTCTTTCTAAATGTTTAATTGAGTAACTTATCTCATCTCCCTTAAATCATTACTACCTATATGTTCCATTAGTTAAGGACCCTCATTTCAAAAATCTCTTACAAAACATAGCTGTAACTGTCTATTCATCTCAATTCCCCTCGGGTCCTTCAATGTTTCACAACCTATATCCCAACAAGTTTACCATTAATCTTTTTTATAGAATGAAGGTTGTTTTTCTCACTGAATGAATTAAATCTTTTTATAGCTAAGCTCTTATCTCTTTACAAGTCACCCTCTCGTGACTCACGTATAGCTATGAACTGAGTGAATGTACGGCTTTTAAATATCCCTTGCTTCTAAAAACCTCCAAAGGTCCCGAGCTACAAGTCAGATAGATTAAACATTTTTAAATGTCCCTCATTTGTAAAAAAACCCTCCAAAGGTCCTGACCTGGATGTCGCAGATCCTCTCACCACGCTGAACGCGGAAAATTCAGTTCTTTGTGTTTTTCGCCGTCGCTTCCTCTGGCCTTAAAAAGCACTCTCATAGTGACATCAGACTTCAAGCTTAAAGGCACCAGGTCTATAGACATCTAATGTCTTAGGAAATCATTTATTTCATGACTTCTTTTTTAAACCTTCACTGCATTTATGATCCCATTAAATCAGTAGAGATTATTTGAGGTCTCTTATAGTCGCAGTCTGTTAATGCCTTAGCATCTCAATTACATAGATGTCCTTCAGTGTCCGAATCACTCGTCCAAGTTGTCTCACCATTAATTTCTATATAGGGCAGTGACTTGGTATTTATCTTATATAAGCTATGCCCCCCATTAGGTTTATTACTGTTTTACTATTGATTTTATTACAGTTTACATACCATCCTAAATCAAACAAACAGTGTACTTGTTATATGTGATAGTCTCCTATTTTATCCTATATTTCACTGAACCGGACTTCGTTTAAATCAAGAAGTTCGTCTATGGTGTGGAATTTATGATCCTCTTGTGTCTTAATTGCTATGATATCCCTAGCTAATTAGAGTTTTCACACACATGCCTCAAAACTTATATGCCACCCCAAATTAGATGAATTGTACACTTTTTTTCTTTAAAAGTCTCTCATTTTGTCCTAAATTTGGCTGGACCATACTCAGTTTTTTACTATCAGTTTTGTTACAGTTTACGTGCCATTCCAAACTAAATAGATAGTACACTTTTTTATATATGATATAATGATCCTCTATTTTATCCTATGTTCAACTGAACCACACTTAGTTTAAATCAAGAAATTTGTCTATGAAGTAGAATTTATGATCCTCTTGTATCTCATTCGCTCTGGTGTCCCTGGCTGGTAAGAGTTTCCACACATGGCTCAACGCTCATATGCCTTCCCAGATTTGGTGAGATGTACACTTTTTATTTTTAAAAGTCCCTCATTTTATCCTAAATTCAGCTAAACCACACTCAATTTTGATCATGTAATTCATATATAATATGGAATGTACATTTCTCATTTGTCTCAATCACTTTGATGTCCTTAGCTTGTGAATATCTCCATAAGCATTATGATTAGAATTTATGCATCACCTTTAAAGTTCCCTTATACATACATTCTTTAGCAAAAAGCAGTAATTACTCACTATACTACAATATATTATCACATCTCTTTTATTTTTATATTCTTCACACCAGAATTTCTTAACGCATTACAATAACTTAATTCCAACCCAAAATGGCACTCCCGTTGTTCTGCATCTCAATTAATCTCATGTCCTTCAAAATAGAGTGCTTTCATCATGAACTTGTCACAAATCCCTTCTCCTTAAATATTATTATTCATCCGATCTCACCTACGAGTGCCAAGGTATAAAATTTGCAACCAATGTCATGGATTGGAGTGGGTTGACGTTACGCCCCTTTTCGGAGTTGGCTGAAACGAAGGGCCTGGGGAAAAAGGATTTCTGGAGATATTTACAAATGCGTAGTTCACCGATGGCTTACTTTAAAACACACTCCAACAATTTAGCTTCCCCCTCAGAAACTCTCCTCTTGGCTTAAACTTTCCAGGGGCCAAGCCAGTAATGTATACACTGTCTTATGTGAGAGCATTCCCTCCCAGACTGAATAGTCTAAACAAAAGTGGGAGAAGGTGCTAAAAATTAAACTTGAAGCTGCTCAATGGGCCATCTGCTGGAAGCAGGTGCACCGGAGCTATCCAGATGCCTGTAGTAAACTTATACAAAATAAGCTGTTGCATCACTGGTACAGGACTCCGGATATTCTACATAAAGCTAAGCTTCTGGATAATAACCTATGCTGGAGATGCCAAGCCCAAGTTGGTGACCTGTAGCATATTATTTGGACAGGCCCACTACTTGCCCCTTTCTGGAAAGCTGTTTGCCAATTGGCAACCCGAACCCTGACCCAGGCAGTGCAGCTGGATCCCTTAGTGTGGATTTTGGGACTACTCCCCCAAAACATTGACCTCAAGAGCCCACAACTTTGCTGGATAGATCTGCTGGGTACTTCAGCTAAGTGCCTTATCTTATCTCAGTGGAAGACCACCGATGTCCCCTCCCTTGTTGAACTTCAACACGCTCTTGCACAGCTAGCCTCTCTCGACCGTATGACACACGTCACACATGAAGCTCTGGTAGCCTATACAGCCTGCTGGGCCCCCTTCCTTGCCTACTTAAAACCCAAAACTGGGATAGGATGAGCACCGAGATACTTACTGTGTTGGACTCACTCATATATTTTCCTGGAGCCAAGCCCCCACCGCATGATCTCCCTAACCAACCTAGCAGTATATATTTTATCTGTATTTTGGCCAATTCTCCTCGAGATTTCCAACCACATGAGATAGGCACCCAGCTGTGTTTATTGTACTGTTTTTTATTCTACTGTATTCTATCTTATTGTTTTTTTTTGTTTGTTTTTTTTTTGGACTTCACTGTTGTTAACTGCTTTGTAATTTGTACTACTTTGCATCTGTGTGGCCACAGAACTAAGGGACTCCCTTTACTCCCTATCTCTCCTTAGTCCCTCGCCCTTGTACCTATCTTTCATTACTCATTACAATATCCATTAAGGCGTTATGGACTTTTTCTTTGTAATGTTCCTTCTCTGACCTATACTGCTGTGATTTATGATGTGTTATGTGTTGGTGTATGTAAATGTATATGTTTAATGAAAATTATTAGCTGAAAAAGAAAACCTCTTCCACGTGGAAACATATGTTTTCCTGGTTGAGGGTTTCTGAGAACCCCTAAGGACATTCAGAACCTCTTCAGAGAGGTGTAGACTAGCAAACTCTAAACCCTCAAGAACCAAGTCTTCAGGCAGAAAGACTTGAGGCTGGGGTATAGTATCCTGCTCTGCGAGGATGCTGGCAGATTGTACCTCTGAGGGAGGTGAATTGACTGTGCCACTGATAGGGCTAATAAAAGGGATTACCAGGGTTGTCTTGCCCAATCCAGTGCTACCAGGATCATTGTTGCTGGTTGTGCCCTGAGTTTTATCAGGACCCTGAGCAAGAAAGGAAAGGGAGGAAAGGCATAGAGAAATCTGCCTGACCAATCCAATGTCAGAGCATCCACTGGCACAGTTCCTTTGTCTGGAGGTCTGCAGCAGAACTGTGGTAGCTGGTGGTTGCTTGTGGAGGTGAAGAGATCTATCTCCGGTGTGCTCCACCTTCTGAACACTGATCATAGCACTTGTGTGTTTATGGACCACTTGTAGTGGTTCTGACTGATTCTGCTGAGGGACTCTGCCAGAATGTTGTCCTTTCCTGGAAGGTGGATGGCAGACAGGGATTCCTGCAGGGAGTAGGCCAGGTTCCAGACCTTCATGGCCTCTGTGCACAGTAAGGTTGACCTGGTGCCTCCCTGTTTGTTGATGTATTACATGGTGGTCATGTTGTCTGTTCTGACCTGCACCACCTTGCCCTTTAGCTGAGGTGCAAACGACTGAACAGCCAGGTAAACTGCCCTGAGCTCTAACAGAATGTTGTGCAGGAGTGATTCCTGGGGGAACCACGTACCACTGGCCATGAGGTCAAGCATGTGTGCCCCCATCCCAACAGGGAGGCATCTGTAGTGAACACCACTGAAGGGGTCTCCTTTTGAAAGGGACTTCTTTCTCTGAGATTCTCTCTGTCTAACCAGCATTGTAGGGCCTGTATGAGGGTTCCGGAGACAGGCACTAATCTGGCCAAAGGATTCCTCTTGTGAGACCAGTGAGCCCTTAAGTGGAACTGGATGTCTCTTATCTGGAACCTTGAGCCTGGCACCACAGCTGTGGTTGCTGCCATGTGATGTAACAGTTGTAGAAAGTGTCTTGCTGGCCTGGGTCTATTTAGTTTGAAAGATCCTCCCAGCTCCTGTATACTGTTTACCCTGTCCTGAGGGAGGAATGCCCTTCCTTGCAGGGTGTCCAACTCTGCGCCTATGAATTCCAGGACCTGTACAAGTTCCCTTTGTGACTTATGGGCATTTATCAGGAATCCCAGAGACTCAGAAGTGTTCTGAACAAGAACCAGGGAGTCTCGGGTGTGCTGAGGGGACTGTCCTATGACTAACCAGTGATCCAGGTAAGGAAATAATGTGACCCCTTGCCTTCTCAGATGAGCCAGCACTACAGCTAGGCACTTGGTGAATGCCCTGGGGGGCTGAGGTCAGGCCAAAGGGCATGGCAAAAAACTGGTAGTGACTTGAGGACAGTCTGAACATGAAGTACTTTCTTTGGCTGGGTCAGATTAGTATGTGAAAATAGGTATCCTTGAGATCCAGGGATCCTAGTCAATCCCCCTGCTGGAGAGTCGGCATTATCCTGAACTTGGGCTTTGTCACATGCTTGTTCGGGAGTCTGAGATCTACTACAGGCCACCAGTTCCCATGCTTCTTTTGAATGAGGAAGTATCTGGAGTAGAGACCCTTGCCCCTCTGTGACAGAGGGACAGGCTCCACTGCTCTGTTGAGTAGAAGGTTGTCAACTTCTGATTCCAGAAGCACACTTTCTGGTGGGGTTACCGGAGAGAAAATTCTGCCTCTTAGCCTGGGAAGTGTTTTAAAACTTAGGGATAAGTCCTGGCTCACTACCTCCAAGACCCACTTGTCTGTGGTGATGTTTTGCTAAGCTTGGAGGAAGTGAGCCAGTCTGCCACCTACTGGCAGGGGAGGTGACCTGTACAAGTCCGTCAGGGGTTCTGTTTTGCTTGGGTTTTAGCCTGGGGGGCTGACTCGGACCATCTCATAGCCCTTCTGCCCCTACCTCTGAAGTACCCTTTGGTCTGCTGGTAGTCAGGCAGTGCCTGTGCCTGGAAGTTCAACTTTCAACTTTATTGGATATCAAATTGAGATAATATTATCTCTTTTGCAATTGTATCCAAACATTTAACATACGAAGACAAAATTGCAGACTTACATACAACATTTCAGTGAAGAAAGGCCTGGAGTAGGACCCCCTACCCCTGCATCCTCTGGTCTTGGACCTATAGGAGGTAGAAACATAATTTGACAGCAGATAAAGAGTGCTTGGCCCACTCAGTCTGCCCATTCCCCTACCTAATGGATAAGCTGCAGATCCTAGCTAACCAACAGCCTACTTCCTTCTACCCCCCACTAGAATTGCCTCATGTCTATCCCATGCATTCTTGAATTCCCCCACTGTGTTTTATTCCATGACCTCCTCAGGAAGGCCATTCCATGCATCCATAACTCTCCCTGTGAAAAAATACTTCCTCACATTACCTCTGAGCCGTCCCCCCTCTATCTTCAAATTATGCTCCCTTGTTCTTGCACATCTCTTTTTCTGAAAGATGCTACCCTCTTGGACTTTGTTGATTCCCCTGAGGTACTTGAAAGTTTCTATCATGTCCCCCCTCTCCCTCCTTACCTCGAGGGTATGAGGTGGAAGGTCTGTCCCTAGCAACATTACTCCTATAGGTAGACTTGTACTCTTCCACTTTTTTCATATAGGCCTCTGTTTTGTCCCCAAAAAGAGAGTTATTCTCACAGGGGAAATCCATGGCCTTGGTTTGAATATCCTGAGAAAGGTTTGTGACCCTAAGCCAGGCAAACCTTTTCATAGAAACCTTGCAGGCAATTAGCCAGGCAGCAATGTCATTGGCATCCACTGCAATATGGAACTGATATTTTGTGGCATCCAAGGCTATTCTGGAGGTCTCAGCCAGATTCACTGCCACCTCCCAATGAATCTTGTCTGCTATGGCTAGCACCATAGTCCAAGGGGCTTTTTGGACACTGGGCTGCATAGGCCATATAATTAGCCTGCCTGACAAGAAAGGAAGCTGCCAGGTATCCTTTCTTACCCATGGCATCAGTCTTCCTGGAGACCTTGTCTGGGGGATGGGAGGCCAAAGAACCTTAACCTTATCACATGCAGAAACATAGAATCTGATGGCAGGTAAGGACCACTTGGCCCACCTAGTCTGCCCATTTCCCCCCCTAACGGATAAGCTGCAGATCCTAGTTAACCAACAGCCTACTTCCTTCTATCCCCCACTAGAATTGCCTTATGTCTTTCCCATGCATTCTTGAATTCCCCCACTGTTTTTGACTCTATGACTTCCTCAGAAAGGCTGTTCCATGCATCTACAACCCTCTCTGTGAAGAAATACTTCCTCACATTAACTCTGAGCCATCCCCCCTCTAACTTTAAATTGTGCCCCCTTGTTCTTGCACATCTCTTTTTCTGAAAGATGCTTCCCTCTTGGACTTTATTGATTCCTTTGAGGTATTTGAAAGTTTCATGTCCCCCCTCTCCCTTCTGCAGCCTGTACTACCCCTCATGGTTAGGATGTGTAAATAAGAAGTCAGCATTAGATCTGTCCAACTGATACTTTTTGTCCACCTATCTGTCCACCCCTGCAACTGAAGTGGAGGTTTTCAGAATTTTTAACACTGCTTCCTAAGGGATTTATGCATAGGCAATAAAAGTCTTTGGGTGGGGGCGAGCCCCATCATGTCCAGGAAGTCAGCTGTCTCTTTACCCTCAACCGACTCTTGAATAGAGAGGTTGAGCGTACAGTATCAACCATTTGTCTCACAAAAGAATTGTGAGACGAATAATCCTCTGGGCCCTGGGAAGGGGAATCTAGTTCCTACTCAGCAGAGACTCCAGGCTCAATGAGTTCCCCTTCCTCTTTCTCCTCATCCTCCTCTGGGTACTCATATAAGAATGCTGGTAATGTGTGGGGGAGCTGAAGTAGGAACTGGAAGAACCGGGGGAACCAGTGGTGGAACCAGGGGACTGACAGCATGGAGGGCCTGTAATATCTGCAGGGCCTTGGCAATGTTCTCAGCCAAGGGCACTGTCAGTCTGTTCACTGGGAGCTCCTTTGGTATTTCAGGAAGAAGTGCAGCAGCATACTTTTCCTTAAGCTTTCTTTTAGCAGGAACCAGCTCTGTAGCTGGTTCCACTGGCCTCTTAGACTTAGATGAATCAAGCTTCTCGGTGGCTTCTGGGTCCACCTGGTCTTTATTTGTATCTTTTTTAGAGGAGGAGGCCTCTCCCATGGGCTATGAAAGGGAGGAAATTTGTACCCAAAGTGAAAGGTGGTGGGATAATAACCTGGCCCCCTTGATCTCCAAATGTAAAGGAACCTTGGAGAAATGGCACAAACTAAATCTGTCAATGGCAGGTACAGTAGGATAGCTGCCTTCAAAATGTCTGTGGCCCCGAAATTGTTTTATTCATTCTCTCACATCCCTCTTATACTACCCCACCACTGGCTGTAGAAAATAGATAAAATGATAGGATTCTATCTCTGGGGCTTAAATAGACCTCGATACAGTCGGAATACTCTTAGAGCTCATTGGTCTCAAGGTGGCTGGGGATTGCCATGGCTGGAAGGTTATAAAATTGCATACCAATGCTCTCAGACCTTGAGATGGTTTCAATCTGCATCACAGACATGCCCACAGTGGGTAGAAATAGAGCAGAATACTGCCAATACCTCTATCCTGGTGTCTCTTCTGGGTTCAGGACATGCCACATATCCCAAATCTCATCCTGTGCTACACTCCTCCCATACCTACTGGAAGGCACTGCAGCAGAAATTAGGCCTGTTTATTATTCCCTTCTCACTCACCCACATTTGGAAAAACCCAGACATCATTATTGATAATCACCCAGTGCTGTGGCTGACCTGGAAGGAAACGGGCATGTTATTTGTGGGGGATCTATTGAACTGTGAAACTCAAACTACTGAATCTTTTGCAAATCTCTGTAAAAGACGGTCTCTACCTAAATCAGACCTATGGAGATACTTCCAGATCAGAGCGGTACTCAAACCTACCCTTAGCAAATTTCATGCTGGAGACCCCCCCCACCCTGCTTCTCAGCAAATGGCTGGGTGTCTCTAGCGGCACGGCAGGACTGATATATGTTTCACTCAGAGATACCCTTCCTCATTCATCTCCTAACTCAAAAGCCAAATGGGAGAAAATGTTGAAAGTCCAAATCCCGGATAACCATTGGGGACAGTGCTGGTGCACTGGACACCTGGGCCCAGATATTCAAACTGCGCTCAAAAGTAGCGCAACAGCAGGAGCAAGCACAAACCAGTTGCGCAAATGCGCAACAGGTGCGATATTCAAATATGGAGCAGAGCAAATTGCGCAAGCAACCAACGTCTGAATATTGCACATACTGCGCCATTGCGCAACCAGGAAGGAGAAGCTAAGCCAAAATGTTGCGTTATGGAGCAACCAGGGAGCTCAGCTGAGCATTCCAGAGCTGCCATAGCGCAAGCACAGCCCCCCCCCAGAGCAATGGAACTGCACATCCAGGAGGCAGGCTGGGCCCACCGCCAGCCATGCCACACATGGGCACAGGAACACACTGCAGAACCCACACCACACCTGCACACCCCAAGCACAGCATCACTGGGGGTGGGACGGATGATCCACGTGCCCATGGGGACAAGCCAACAAAGCATAGCAGAGCCATGACACCCCAGCACAACCACTGGCAGGCGGAGAGTGCCACACACAGGGGGTTGACAACCACAGTGCACATCAGCCCCCCGTACGCACAGCACACCCTGCACTGTGACCCCAAGACACCACCCATGTGCAGTGACTGGCACTGCAGGAAACCATGCAGTCCCCCCAGCACTCGTCAGCCCCGTGCAACACAGAAGCCTACAAGCCAGACACACCCTGTGCACCCAGCAGTGGGTGGCAGCAGATGGCAAGACCAACCGAAAGTCACTGCCATGCTGGAGATACCTCCCATGCACACACATGCACACACACACACACATACCCAGGACCATACCAGCCCAGATGGCATGTACACCCCTGCAACTGGGCACCCATAGGCAGCTGCAAATCACAGACCAACACATTATTCGTATAAACATATAAAAATGTATTAAACAACAACAAACAGTATAGAAACAAATCCAACTATTTACAAGGGGGGATGGGTACAAGGTTGGGTTGGTCAAGGGGTAGGGATTACAAACTTGGAGAGGGAAGACAGGGTGGTAGGGATGGGAGAAGTGGGAAGGGTGGAGAAATCATGGCCCAGCTGGTTGCCCGTCTTCCTGCTGGTGTCCTGCAGGTCTGTGCCACCTCCTCTGCACACCATGACGGTGAATAAAGTGCAGGATATCAGCGTTCTGCCCCACAAGTTGGCGGATGGCCCTGACATCCCTCTCCATCCTCTGCAGCATCTCGAGGCCTAGGAAAATGGGAACACAGTCAATGGCTGTGACTGACCACAACCCTGAACACCACCCAACCTGCAAGCCATATAGCCCATGTCCCGCACCTGTGATGGCATACACCCACCCACAGTGAACATGCATATGGCATCACAAACAGGCGGCACCAGCTATGCGCACCACCGCCCACACACACCGCCCACGCCAATCACAGTACAAACTAGGCTGGCAAGTGACGGCAACGTGGTGCGATGCCAGTTACACAGCTATGTGCCCAGTGCATGCCTGGACCACCAATGACGATACACAGACGTGCTGTGATACTGCACAGTGATGCATGTCACCTGTGTCGCGCCTACATACATGGATACATAGACAGTGTCGGCAGATAAGGCCTATGGCCCACCCAGTCTGCCCATTTGAGCTTGTAAGTTCACTCTGTTTTCCTATAAGTCTGTTGCACCTTACCCTGACCTCCAGAATTCCTTTATGTCTATTCCGCATGTATTCTAAATCCTGGACCAAGTCAGCCACCACCACTTCCTCTGGCAGGGTGTTCCACTTGTCCACCACCCGTTCTGTGAAGAAATTCTTTCTCATGTTTCCTCTGAATCATCCCCTCCAACTTCATCCCATGCCCTCTAGTCCTGGAACATCTTTTACGCTTAAAATAGTGTTTTCCTGCACTCTGTTCCCTCTGAAGATACTTGTATGTCCCCATCATATCCCCCTCCTCCTCTCCTCCAGGGAGTACATGTTCAGTTCCTTCAACCTGTCTTCATAGGACTTGTGATGCAATCCATGCACCATCCGTGTTGCCCTCCTCTGAACCTTCTCTACCCAGTCCATGTCCATACGTAGGTATGGTCTCCAGAACTGTACACTGTACTCCAGGTGGGGCCTCACTAGTGTCTTGTATAGTGGAATTATGACCTCCCCTTTCCTGCATGGTTGTGTTGTGCATGGCTGGTGGTCTTGCCCCCCCCAGCATGCAATAGCATCCATGAAGTAATGATACTCACACTCCTCCAGCAGCTGGGTCTGCCGCTGCTGCTGCTGCTGCTGGGGCACAACACCCACCAGCACCGGGGCCCTGGCACGGCCCACCTCACCCTCGCCCTGCGTCCTCAGATTCCGGCCTGTGGGAGACATATGTTGAGACAAACATCAGTGTGACTCAAAAGCAGAGTGCCCCCTGCCCCAGTGAGAGTGCCTGCCCACACAGCCATAACCATCCATCGCACAGCTGCACTCACTGACACAGCCAACCGTGTCCGAGCCGGCACCTATGCACAGCCACCCAAGCACACACACACCCCTACAGAAAATATAGGTGCATAGATGGTACACTCACCTGGCCTAGGCACTACGCCCCACCTGGCAAGTGACCGCAGCCGCGACAAAAGTTCTGGCTCCCTCCGGCGGAGATCACTGTACCGGTGCCGGCACTGCTCAGCAGACCGGCCCCGTCCAGTGATCTGCACCAGTCAGTGGCCACTTGCTGCCACAGCTGAGTCCTCGGCACTGGTGAGGGGTGCCTCACCATACAGGCCATCATAGTGTGGTTCTCAACTAGGGCCACCAGGTTGGCCACTTCAATCTGGCTCCAGGACACCGCCTCCTCCTAGCCATGGCACCAACTTTACAGCAGGCAATATGGCGCCCCCGCTGCACAGAATCCCACGTGGAGTTGTTGCACACAGACCACCACAGGCTCCAATCATGCTGTTCAACAGCGCCGCTTCCACATGGCGCTGTCACCAGACAGCGCAATAGGGACGTACACATGGCATGCCAACAGCGCCAGGGGTCAGAGGGCATACACAAGGTCACGGCAATGACGCAAGGCTTACACAGCGCCATTGGATCGATAGCATCCTGCACGACCGCATGCCGCGCACCAGTGCCACAGTGGACTATCGCGCAGTAGTGCCACAGCGCCATATAGTGCCCAGTGCTGTAGCGCCACTGGCACAATGGTGGCCATGGTCTGAATCGCCTATCGCGCTCAGCAGGTCTGCAGCGCGATAGACGCATGCATAAGCTGTCTGGGCATGCGCAATGCAGTGTGGCACACAGCCACAAACCTGCGCCATTGGCTCAGCCGGACCTTCCGTATTGCGCAAAGCGCAAATACGCGATATTCAGCCGACATATGCAAATCATGATCAGCTATCTCAAACGCGCAGTGGCGCGATTAGCATGTTATTAAAGTTACGCCACACCATTTGCATGTGTTGCGCTATAAAAATGCTACAGTGGCTTGTGCTGGCCAGATTTGGTTACTGCAGGTGAGAGGTGAGTTACATGCTGTGTGATGCTCAGGACAATGCTCATGGGCGGAGGATGATAAAGGCTGAGGGGCTGAGCATGAAAGGGCACTTAGAAAGGGACAAGAGGCACCCTTTCTATCAGTATTTGCCATGCAGAGAGGAAATGTGGGGGGCTTCCGCCCCCCCCGGGCCAGCAGCTATGCTCATGGGGAAATGCTGTCGACTGCACAGTGACAGGTGTCCACTTCCACCTATACAGATCACCATGACTGACCAGAGCCAAGCTGAGGGTGTGGACGGCGGGCGTAGGAGGAGGCCGAACTTCACCGCGGCAGAGACGGAAGCCCTCTTCCAGGCCTACCTAGAGGATGAGCCACTAGTGAGTGGATGGAGGGGACGTGCAGCTGCATGGGAGGGGGTAGCTCGGGCTGTCAACCTGCACGGAAGCCACCAGCGCTCCATGCAGGAATGCAAGAAGAAGATGGGGACTGACCGCAGGAGGCTGAAGGAGAAGGTGGCAGCCTTCAGGGCGGCACGTGCTGGCACTGGTGGGGGCCCACCAGTGGTGTTGCAGCTGACCCCTACAGAGGAGACACTGGTCGCGGCCATGCAGCCGAGTGCCATTGCGGGCGTACCAGGCGGAGCATTCCAGACAGGTGGAAGCCCATCACTGCACGGTATGACATGGTGGTGTTGTTGGGGGGGGCTGTTGTTCACATGCACTCACATGTACTCTCTTTCTGTTACAGATCCTGTTCGTCTTCAGGAGACGGTGGTGGTGGTGGGTCCAGACAGTGATGCAGACCTGCTGGACGTGGAGGAGGGACCATCCACCTCCGCCACCAGCCTGCAGGCACTGCAGCAACATGCACGCTGGGCCAACAACTCCGGTGTCAGTGATACGGGTGCAGGGGGTGCACAGCCTGTGTCACAGCAGTCTGGCATGCAGGTATGCCAGCATGCTGTGCCTATGGCAGTGGCACGCACCTGCACCATTGATGATAGCAGGTCTGCAATGGGCAGTGATAGGTGTGTGTCCCATGACGGACACATGGCAGGCCAGCACGTGCCCCTGGGCCTTCCTGGTTCACACCTGTGTACCAGCATGCTGGCACAGTCCCAGGCTGTGCCTGTCAGCACCAGTGGGGCAGCACCGGTGGCTGCGCAGGTGTCTGGCACTGTTGTCAGCACGGAGGTGGAACAGGTGGACCTGGGGGCTCAGCACTTGGAGGGGCAGCAGCAGCAGTCACACACCAGGTCTGGGGGTACAGTGTCAAGCAGTGGCACATGTCCACCGCCCTTTGATCTGCCCATACCTGGTCCTGGTAAACAGCGCCCACCCTCAAGGGGTGCTGTGCACTAGGACCGTCCACACCCTGGGGGTCACGATGCCATTGGGGCACAGTACCCATTGGACGCGCACACCCGCCTGCTGCAGGACTCAGTACAGCTGCAGGGGTGGGTTGCAAGGTCCGTGGAGGCACTGTCTGTGTCTGTGGAGCGGCATAGCAGGGAGTGTGTACGGGACCGAGCCGAGCTGGTCCTTATGCGGACGGATGTGACCGCTGCCATTGACAGGCTGACCCAGGCAGTGGTCTCTGTCATGGATGCATTGGCCACACTGTCAGGTGCCCCTGTACCACACACCCCACACAATGCGCTCTCCACTCCCCGTTCCCGGCGTCGTGTGACACCAGGCCTGTCGACATCGGGTTCTGCTGTGGGCATCCCGAGCACCCCTGGTGCAAGTTTGTTTGGTAGGATGCAGACCCCTGTGCGGGCAAGGTCACTGCCAAGCAGTGGACCCCTGGTGGTGCACCAGCGCCACCCGATGTGGCCCCTGCTCAGCCTGCCAGTGCTGCTGGGCCACGGCGGGGCTGCCCACGCATCCGTGGTGGCCGTGGGACAGTGCTACCTGACTGAGCTGTCTCCCAGTGCAGGCCCTGTCTGGTGCTGCCCTGTGTGCAATGTGTGTCATGGTGGGCAGTGCACTGCTGGGTGCTCTGCTCACCACGCTGACACACGGACCACCTGCACACTCTCCCAACTGCTGTCCACAGGTGCGTGTGCATGATGATGCCTGCATTGCACTGTACACCAAGGTGCAGGTGCCCAGGTCCTGACACACGACGTGGACAGTCCAGGTGGTGGGTGGTTGCGGTGCTGTGTGTTGGCAATGTCATTTCCGCAGTGCTGTGCTGCTGCCCATGCACGCTGCCTGGTGTGTGTGTGTCCATATGAGTGCTCACCCTCTGATGGTGTGTTGGTATGCCTGGAACCTTCAACTCCCTGACCTTCATGCACGGTGTGTTCCCCTGTGTGCCTGTGGTTTGCGCATGGACAGTGTTGCCTGCACATGTCCCTTGACTTACCTGTGTTGGGCGTGTGCTCTTCTGCAATGGTGTCCCAGTGCAGCTGGGCCTGTCGGGTCAGTCGGGGGTCCCTCCATCCTAGGGGGGGCTGCTCATCACTAACATCACCGGCGCCACTGGCGTCCCCATCGCTGTCCCCCTCTTGGACCTGTATGGCTATCCCATGGTCTTTGGCCATGTTGTGCAGGATGCAACAGGCCAGGAATATCCCACAGGCCTTTTGGGGGCTGTACTGTAGGGCTCCGCCGGAGGTGTCCAGGCATCAGAAGCGTGCCTTGAGCATCCCAAACACCCGCTCTGTGATGTTACGTGTTGCGGCATGTGCCTCATTGAAGCATAGCTGCGCTGGGGTCGTGGGGTGCCGGTACGGTGTGAGCAGCCAGGGACGGAGTGGGTATCCGCAGTCACCTGTGTGGAGATAGTGGAGATCAGTGTCATGTCAGGTCCATATTGCCCATATCCTTGTGTGCCACTACCATGGCACCTGTGTCATTCCCACCCTTGCCCAGAGTTTGCATTCCATACCTGTGTACTCACCCACTAGATGACCCGTGGGGATGTCCCCACTCTCGAATCGATGGCACAGTGCAGACTGGTGCCATATGAAGGCATCATGTGCCCGCCAGGGTGTGTGGCACAGACATTGATAATGCGCCCAGTGGCATCACACACCACCTGGCAGTTGACACTGGAAAACCCTTTCGTTCTGCATGCCTGGCCGCCAGGGCCAGGTTGCGTATGGTCGGCCACATGGGTGCAGTCTATGGCCCCTAGCACGCTAGGCATACGTGATACCCCGTGGAACTCCTGCATGTTTGTTGTACGGTCTGCCGCGGTGCTGGGGAAATGGATGTACTCCGCAGCATAAGGCAACAGTGCGCTGAGGAATTGGGTGAGGATGCGTGACGTGGCCGACTGTGTAATGCCTGTGGTGTCCCCTGTTGGCCTCTGGAAGGTGCCCGTGGCGAGCAGGCACATGCAGGCTGTCACCTTGGTCTCCACGGACAGAGCGTGACCGCCGTGGAGGGTGCCTGCATCACATCACTGCACAGCTCGCAGAGCCGCCTCAGTATTGCCCTGTTCAGGCGGCACCGCCCACAATCTCGACGCCTGTGTACAGCTCAAGCTGATGCAGGCACGACACCGCCTGTCAGGGCATACACCGACGGGCCCCCTCCGCCGCCACGCCCCTGCAGCATGGTGTCTCACTCCCTCATTACAGCTTCCATGTGGAAGCTGGCACTGTCCATCTCCTGGCTTCTGCCCCCCGGCTGCTGTTCCTGTGTTACCCCCGCTGCCCCCACTGCTGCTTCCACTGCACCGGCACCCCACTGGCCTCTCTGTCCTCCTGGATCCACTGTCTCTCTGCCCTTCCAGCTCCTGTCTCTCTCTGTCTCTCTCCCCAGTTTGCGGCCTGCTAGGGTTCTTGCACCGCTTCCTTGAGCCTTTTATTTTGGCTCAATTCCGCTACTGCTAACGTCCGGTTGAGCTACTCTTGCGCATTGGCGCAGCAGTTCGATTATCGATTGCGCACTTTATGCATGGACCCGCCTTCTCGGCTATGCGAGATGCCTTCATTTTTATTGCGCCTGTTGTTCAGCATGTTTTTGGTGGCACAACTGGCCCCTTCTGAATATCGCAGAATGGCGCATTTTTGGAGTAGCGCATGCGCAACCCTTTTGAATATCTGGGCCGTAGTGTATAAGGATACTTGTAGCCAACTAATTCATAACAAAATACTTCACTCATGGTACCGAACTCCAGAGGTCCTTAAAAAGGCCAATGTACTACAACATGACAAATGCTGGAGATGTCACAGTCCTGGTGGTAATCTATATCACATTTTCTAGCAATGTCCGCTGATAACTCCACTATGGGTAGCTATAACTTTAGCAGCCACTAAGATTCTTCACATTGTCATTCCTTTAAATGCCCCCTTGTTATTGCTGGGTATGCAATCAGAAGCCCCCTCTCTTTTATACCAGCAATTCTGCTGGCTAATGCTACTAAGCCTGAAAGTAAAATGTAACATCCTGAGGAATAGGAGAACCCAAAACATACCTACCCTGGGGGACATCTTCTCCTCCCTTACTCAGTTACATGAGCTAGACAGAGGGTCACACAATACTTTAGGCCAGAAGGCTAGATTTCAGAAATCCTGAGCACTATAAATGGCCTATCTAGTGGCCAGAGCTGGTGTCGGCTGAATGGTCCTTTGGGAACTTGTGAGTTTTTCCATTGAATGACGTACTGCTGGATCAATTTTATGTCTCCTTATTCTGATCTTACACAACACCCTTGATACCTATGCTAATCTAATGTTTAGGACAGTATGATGTTAGCTTTAGATTAGATTGTGTGTAACAGAGCCAGATAATAGTATACCCTTTCCCTTTGTTTTGAGTTTTCCAGGTTTTTTTTATTAATAAAGTATGCTGTTTTTTTTTGGTTTTTGTTCTTTATGCTATGTGCAGCTGTATAAAGGTAGATATAACTCCTTGGGATAATGACAGTGCAGTTTAGATGTACTGTGTTCACTTTGTGTTAACTTTTTTCACCTTAGGCACTCACCACTGAGGAGACCATTGGGAGGTATGACTTTCTGTTCAATGAAGCCATGGCACACAGCAGCAGCAGTACCTCCTACTTGGTCCCTTGTTGCCATTATAGGATGTTGGTATGTACCAAAGTAATTTTCTGTTCCATAGCCCTGTGTAAAAGTCATAGGTATGTACATTTCATGCTAAATGTTATAATCAACTTATGATAGACACCGATTGACAATATTAGACCCTAGACAGATTTTGTTTTGCTCAAACTGCCTATCTTGTTTCTGATCAGTTTCTACGAGGTATCACTCCTCCCAGTGTGAACATTATTAGCTGCAAAGGAAACCAGTACATGTAGCGTATGTGATACCCTCACAAGTATATGAAGATGCACATGTAAGTAAATGCATACGAATGTCTGTATTTCATTCTGTTCTATTTTGGAAATAATTTAATAAAACATTTAGCTGAAAGGGAGGAAAGAGTAGACATTTCTTCAAGCTTTTTGGCCTGTTTTTTCAATGTCTTAGAACAAAAAGTTTCACAAATGTCACAATTTACAAAGATGTGATCAGGTCCCAGACAAGTAATGCACAAATCGTGCCTATCAGCCATGACCACTATTTGTCCACAACCAATACAATTTTTAATACAAGTATTTGTCAATGCCGAATGTTTGCTTGCCGGCATTATCAGTGGAAGTGCAGTAGTTAGACAGATGCAGTATAGGAATGGCAGTGATGTATTGAACTGACACCAACTCCACCCCCACCCTGCAGAGATGGACAAGCATTGAGGTGTGCCTTTGGGTCGTCACCCATAATGGTCACAACATTTCACCTCAATCTACCCTGCAGACACTGACAAGTGTTGAGGTATGCCTTGGGGTGTTTAGGCTTTACACTCACCTCATTCCATAAGGAAATACGATGAAATGGGTGCAGTATAAGAGAATGGTGTGAAATCTGGGGCCAAAGAGTCCAAGGTGCATCTCGATGCCTGTCACTGGCTGCGGGGAGTGGGGTGGAATGGCATGAGCATTACTGTCGACAGTCCCAAGTTACACTCCTGACGCCTGTCAGTCCCTATAGGGTACAGAGGATGCCTGTCAGACCCTACAGGGTAGGGTGTTATGATCAGAAACCCTAAGGCCCTGGGCATGTCTTGGTATTTTTACTCTAAGTTTTCAACATGAGTTTTTTGTGACCCCACCCCATGAACAGTGATCCTATCAGTTGGTTAGCCAAAAGGTGATTTTCCACAGTGACTGCACCATTAATGCCACAGGTGTGAAAACACATTTCCAACACAACGTGAAAAATTACAGCTATACTGTAAAAAAATGGTAATGTTGAAAATTTGGAGTGAAAATATAAAAGAAAATGGTGAAGTCATGAGCTTGCATAGAAACTGTGCAACGCACACCTGTAATGCAATTATTTTTTTTTTTTCACCAAATATTCAATATAGGCATTTTGGGACTTCCACTCATGAACAGTGTTACTGTGATTTTCTTAATCTGTCCTGAATACTGATTTCCCACAGCGACTGCGTTATTCTGCGCTGGAAGTGCGAAAACACATTTTGGCCAGGATGTGAAAAATGACAGCCGTCCTGTTCATAAGAATGTGTGGGAAAATACCAATTTTGAAAATCTGGAGTGAAAATATTACAAATGTGTGAAGTTAGGAGGGTGCATAGAAACCGCACAATGCATGCTCGTAACAGTCATTTTATGGACTTTTGTGACCAAATTTTCAACATGGGCATTTTAGGACCTCTGCTCATGAACAGTGTCACTATGATTTTCTTACTCTCTCCCGAACACTGATTTTCCACAGTGACCATGCTATTCTGCCCGGAAGTGCAAAAACACATTTTGGCCAGGATGTGAAAAATGACAGCTGTATTGTTTATATTGAGGTGTGAAAAAATGCCAATGTTGAAAATCTGGAGTGAAAATATTACAAATTCATGAATTTGCAAGTGTGCGTGGAAACGGTGCAATGCACGCTTGTAACACAGTCATTTTGGGGAATTTTGTCATCAAATTTGCAACACAGGCTTTTTGAGAGCCCACCTCAAGAACAATGACACTGTCATTTCATTAATCTGTCCTGAAAGGCGATTCCACGCAGTGACTGTGAAATCACCTTTTGGGACTTAATAACCAAATGATAGTTGCTGAATTCGTGAGATGGGGTCCCAAGAACCCCATGTTGAAAAATTGGTGCAAAAATTCGAACAAATGACTGAGATATGCCTCAAAGTTGAAAAAACCCTATTTATGCCATTATACAGCTTACCGGCATATCTTCAGTTTGCGGTCGGCTTTGAAGAGCGCAGACGTGTACCCATTCCACCGAAGATCATCGCGTCAGCCTCTGGAGGTAAGTATGGGGTAAGGGGGGATGTTTGGGGGTGGGGTATGCAGAGGGTGGGCACAAGTTGTGGGAGGGGGCAAGAGCGTCAACGAGGGACCGTTTTCTTTTGTTACAGGTTTTGTATTTTACATGGACGACGTGGGACTTTTGCCACATTGGGGTGGGCTCTCAGCATGGCACCTGGAAGTTTTGTGGGAGCAGTGGAGCCAGCAGGGGATTGGGCACCCCCGTTGGCCATACAGTGTGGGGGGGGACACATGAGTATGCTGGACTTCTGCCACGCTGAGGTGGGTTCCCAGCACAGCAGCTGGAAGTTTGTTTTTTTGTGGAGGGGGACACTGGAGCCAATGGGGATTGGGCACACCCATCAGACATGCAGTTTGTTGGGGGGAGTGTGCATGAGTTGAGGTGGATTGGGCACCCCCTCAGCACACAACAAAGAGGGGTGCACACATACACCCACTACTACAATCAGCGGTGGTGACATGGTGGCAATTTACATACTGCTGACAGCAGGGCAGTATGCAAATTGCCTACACTTTACCACCGCTGAGTGTAGCAGTCATTTGCTTTCAACTGTGCACCATTGCAATCTGAACTGCTGTCATAGGATTCTACCATACCACAGCAACAGTGGTTATGGAGACATCCCCAACAGCAACAACCACATTGCCGGTGTCGACGATACTGCAGTGTCAGGGATGTTTCCTTGTTTTCCATCGGAGCTGCAGCCACTGAGTCTCTAGGACTCTAACTCTGAGTCAGAGTTGGACCAGGGGGAATGAAACACTCTGCGAGGCAATCCCATGGCTGTGCAGAGACCATCACAGTGACATGTAGATTTTGGCCAAATCCTGTAGCTGTGATGGTCTTTGCCGTTGGGGAGTTACTGTGGCGATGATATACGCTGTCATAGGCAGCTGGGGCATTCATTGGTATGGTGCGGCCATGCCTGCAAAAATGCTGAGGGTATTGGAAGTGGGGTTGCCACACCTATGAAAACTCGTATGGTGGCACTATGTTTCTTGCACATGCATGCATGCAAACATAATAAAACCAGTTGGTCCTGTCTTTTTCTTTTTATGAGGTGTCTCTGACATTAGTGACAGGCACAGCAAAGCTATAAAAGAAGAAATTGGTCTGTTCCCAAACCGCAATCTAATCATTTTAAACTGTAACAAAAAACAATCAGTTCCCACACAGAATTTAAACTGCAGAACTGATGGGAACTCTTGGTTCATGACAGGAAAGGAACTGAGTGAAAACTTTAAAGTTATATAACATATCACTATGGGTTCAAGGAAGGAACCCGGATGCTAATAAGTAAAAATAAAAGAATGAAGTGACAAAAGCACTACAGAAATTGTGGTTCCCCGAGGTTCCTTGGAACCATGAAATACCACTAAAAAACTATAAAAATCCATCAAAACTCACTAACTCTACCTGAATAGAGGCAGCAATCATAATTAAATAAAATAATGCCAACTAATCATGATAAAATAATAATCTCTAAGGGAAAGTTGAGGAGATGGCTCCGAGGCCTCCAACTAGGCAGGCGGAGAAATTAATCTGCGTGTAACCCCTAGGCGGCACTATCTCGAAGGTTACTAATCCTACCTGTATATCTAAGCACAGGTTGAGTGGCATGGATTCAGTATTAAGGTGCCTCCACAAAAGTAATGGAATTGGGGCTGTCTGTCTATCGTGCTATAGCCCTCTGGAAGCTATAACTACCCACCAACCCTCCTAGTGGCTCTGTTCCTATGACAGCAATTAACACACAGACAGTATATAGCAGTAATGATATGCACACACCCATCACACTTACCACCAGGGATGGACTTTCCATAACTTCCCTGGAGGCCCCCTGTAAAATAAGTTTAATAAAGCAATTGTACACTTTCAGTACTGTAACCCAACTAATCATATGCATACTAGCCAGGTTTAACATGAAAAAGAAAATTTGGTTTATTTAGGGGTTGTGAACAAAGCGAGGATGTGAATTTAGTCAAACAATTAGCATTCTGATTTAAATTATTTTTTCTGGCATGCACTTTAAGTCCCAAATATACAGTTCAACAACACTGGGTACCCAGGGTGGAAAGTGGCTAGCCAGAGGCATTGCCGGGGGGGGGATGGCCAGCATTGCAGCAGATGTTGGGGCCCTTGATGGAAAGAAAGGCAGTTAGTATGCAAAACAAGAAGATGATTATAATCCAAGCTGGTTGGCCCAGTCTCTTGAAAACCCAGAAAGTAAATAAATTCAGATGGTGCCACAGATCATTTAAATACCCACTGCAGGGAGCTACCATGATTGTACTCATGCTACCATATATGTGCAGAAAGGCAGGCAATATGGAGATCTTGTGGTGTTCACTGATGAGCATGGGGAAGCAGGGCCAACACGACGTACCTCCTCTTCATGACCTTTCCCTCCAGGTGACTGCAACCTGTGAGTTGTTGTGAAGGGGCTGGATCCCCAAAGCTGATCTCTCGCTGAAACAGTCCCTGGTGCAGGGCAATTGGTCTGGGCCAAATTGGCAAAGGCCCAGGCAGGATGAGCAAAATGACAAAGTTAATTTGTTTCTTGCTGGTGAAACCTCCAGCTGGCATAACAGGTTGGATCATAGGCAAACTGGTCTCGACCCACGAGAAACATTCAGCACATTCAAATAAAGCAGCACTAACTTTGTAGAGTTCATATACAGTCCGGTTGCTATTAAAGTAGATTCACTTAGCAAACCTCTTGATCCAAGATTCGTCTCACCCACTAGCTGGGCCGATCGCTTCACAGGAGCAAATCTTTGGTCCAAAATGCAAATGGTACTGATAAACTTCTTTCTGCCGCAGTTCCAGACTTAAATCAGAACATAACCAACTTCTGCTATCCTGCAGTCCCAGACAGGAGAAACATGGCAGGGAGGCAAGTTGGGCCTCTTCCCGCCGATTCCCCTATGCTCCGTTCAGGGGGCATCTGCTTGAAAGTTCTAGCTGATCACACTTCAACCTCTAACTGATCCACTGTCTTTTGCAGTGCTGGGGATTTCTCTTGGATTCCAGCATTCAGGTTGGCTGGAGAAGCTGTCAGTCACAGTTAGGGCTCTCCCTCCAGGTTAGTTTTCATGACAACCTAAAAACTACAAAAATAGTTTTCTTCCCACAAGACTCTTGGGCCAGGATCCATTTTAGGCCCCCAGTCTGATAGGTCCAATTACTGGAAGTCCCCAGTTTACATTCCAAAGGCACAAGCTGCAAAGAAAGCAGGTTAAACAGGTTAAGCAGGTTAAACAAACTTCTCTATTTCAAATATAACAACATGAAAACAGTAAATAAGCAGTTTCCACACAGGCTCCCTCTGCACAAATATCGACTGCAGAATGGAGCAAATCAAAGTAAATCAGTGGCTGGCTGGTAGCAAGCCCTAAATCACTTGGACCCATCTCAAACCATTCACTACACACATATCAGCTAGTCTCTAAAAGAGACAGGCATGGAGGATCAGCATGTCCCTCTCTCATAAAGGAACAGGATTTAACTGAGACAGGACACCAGCCTGGCAGTGGGCATTGAAGATCCCAGGAAAACAGCAAAGTAAACCCCAATTGTGTACCATAAATGTTCATTTCTGATGCATCGGAGAAAATTAAGCTAGCTATAACAGCAGTATTACTATAATCTTTACACTTTACAATGAATACTGTATAAACATATTGCTTTTCAAGAAACCTGTTCAAGTAGCTAAGCACATTGTTTGTACAACTCTTGTTTGCATTACCTCCTGTACACTAACCCACATGGCTGACCCTATCAGCTAAACTTGGGCTTCATGGGGAAAGGGCATTAGCATATTGACTGGAGGGCTTTACTATCAACTTGAAAGTTGCAGTGTAACCTACTTTTGGAAGAGAATTCTCAGAAATGTAAACCCTATTATGAACAACATTCATGGGAAGATCTACAGGCCTTCCTGGGGAAATCATAACTAAGGTGCACTACATGCTTTGTGGCTCTTCAAGACTTTCTGGGAGGAGCAGGCACAGGCTCAGTCCTTTCAAGTGTGGCACTTAGGTTGATCGGTCCCAGCTCATTGTTCAACAATAAGTTAGCGTCTGATGAAAAGGGTGCCTATGCACTGGCGACTTGCTCAGAAGTAGAAGGAACACTTTCATTAGCTTGTTCTGTGGATTCTGATTCAGCACAAACACTTGCATTAACTTGCTCTGAAATTCCAGGTTCGTCATCAGGAGGAAATTCCATGGAATTTAAATCACACAATACATTACTGAGACTGTCAGAATCATCATTTTCATTAGTATCATTGTCCATCATAATATCAAAGTTACCAGTTTCACACATTTCAGTTTAATCTGGTATGTCACCAGTGGTGCTCTCGTGGTCAGGATTTGCCTCTTGATTTTCAGTTAGTTCCACAAGACACAAGGAGTCTGCTATATCAGAAGCCACACTTTGCACCTCACTATCAGAGGGCACAGGAGTTGTGGAGAGGACTGAAGGATTAGGTGGTCCTGAGGGTCCAGCCTCATCTCCCATATTGTGCAGGGGGGGGGTTCTTGAAACAACTGGCTCAGTTCATAAGACAGATAATAGGTGACCCCACACTCACTGTCATCAGATTCAGACTTGCAGTCAGTTTCAATGACAGCATGACTGGTAGAAGGCTTTGTATTCTGAACAGCAGGAGAAGAATTTAACTGTCTCTTTTAGGCAGCAGCTTGGTCACAGGCCTGGGTGGGGCAGTATCTTGGGGTGCAGAAACAATGATGATTTGCCCAGCTGGTAACAAATGATTTCTGTGCATTGACTTTATAGCTCATGGGTCATTCTCTGGAAGCACTTTTGTAACACTCCCCAATAATCCCACTGACCTGAGCTGCCCTGGTGGGACCAGGGGCTCAGCAGTACCTCCCTGAGGGGCTGGGCCTGTATCCTTACCAGTAGTTTTTCTGGTGCCTTAGTGCCTCCACCTGTGGCCCCTGCATTGCCTCCTTTGGTTATGTTGGAACAAAGGCCTACAATATCACTTTTTATAATGATGCACTTGGATTCACCTCAGGCCTTTCCCAAACATTATTTCATAAATTACCGAAAATAATACATATTCACATGTGATATTATCCTATGCTCTCCAGATTCAAAAATGACAGTGAAAAACACTGTTGCCACACTTTGGATTATATAAGAGATAAATATATTTTATTCACATATGTACAAGTCCTAAATATTCATAATTAGCATAAGTATCAAGCATAATAAAAGTAATGTAAACATGAACTGTAATGTAAACAAAACAGATTTTAGAAAATCAAGTAAGTCATATAAAACAAATAAAACAAATTTCAGCAATAAGCAATGTAAATAAATAAGCAATATTCAGCATAATGAATGACAATTTATACTATTTATTTAGCATACTTATAAATAGCTTGACCTTTTCCTTTTACTATGAGAACTTGCAACTCATTATACTAGTGTTTCAGATTACCTTGATATGATATTAAACTTTATAGTAAGTAAAAGGTATTTTCTTTAGATTTAAATTTTAGCTTGACCATAAACCCAAGGTTTAGAGTTAAATGCCCTAAGTTATCACCCCAGATAGCCAAATAAGTACTAAAAATAGGATAAAGGAATACTTATGTTTTAGTTATCTGTAGATGTGGTCTTATACTTTTTAGCTTTCAAAGTCTTGGTGAGAACTTTTGGTTTTGGATGACAAATGTCCTTGGTGGTGAGTTTGGCTGTAGTCTGCTGTCTTTTTCCCTTGAACCTGGAACTGTAGAGCATTTTGACACCAATAAAGCAATGCAGGCTGGATCCTTCTTGCTTGACGTCAAAAATCATCAAAAGTCACTTCAGGATTTAGTGGGAAAAATCAGACAAGATTTTAGAAGTTCAGCACATTCTGTAGAAAGATCTCTCCCTGTGGACAGCAATGTTGCTTTGGGTAACTGGACTCTGTGACTGTTTTCTGTTTCAGTTCATTTCTGCTTTTGAACCTGCAACTCTGGGCTCACTGCTATTTCACAGCACTGCAAGCTTGCTGGCTGGTAAATTCCAAAGTCAGTCTCTTGTTCAGGCTTTTAACAGAAATTCCAAAACATTACTTTTAGTCCAAATTCTCAGTATGCAAAACATAGGCCTTGCTTGATCCAATACTGGAAGAAAGTCCTTTCTGTAGCAGTCAGTTGCAGCAGTTGGTTTAGCACCCCCTTGTGGTGGCAGTGTCAAGCTCAAATAATGTTCCAAGCAAGTGTGGTTTCAGGCTTTTGGTACAAGTCCAAGTTCATCCAAAATTGTCAGGACAGCCAACACAGGTCTTCACACAACAAAGAATTAAGCAATTCTGGGCTGGCTTTGCCAGCATCCCATTTATGTCCCACTTACTGGATGACATCACCATCAAGTTACGATTGGTCTGAGCACTCTTTGAGGGTGTTACTGTTAGCCCCTCCTGAGCCATTTTTTTCCCAATATGACCTCATCCTGAAAAACTATTTTTGATATAAAACAACTTTTCTTTCTTGCATCTACATGCACCTTTGTAATATATAAGACTCACATTTTTAGATGCAACTAAAGGAGAGGATTCATTTGAGACCAAACATGATGGTGTCAATTCTAATATAAAATCTATAATTTATAACATTGTAAAACTTTTTCCTTTATAGATATCTAAAAAGTATTTGCAGATTTCAGAAGTACATTTTTCCCTGTTTAAAATGATGTTACTTTGGCATAGCTGCTATAATTAGGAACTGTATAAATTTATCAAACGTCTTTATGACAGGGATTTCCTTTGTTCTTTTCTTAAAGACATCAATCACTGTCAGAAATGCTAATTCACTATTAACTTTTAGATGGTTGTTCGCTCTATAGCAACAAATTACAGATTTAATATTCATCTTGTTAAACTTCCTAAGATGTGAGCTATCACAGGATACTAGATTTGTCTAGTTTTCTAATAAGAAAATTATATTAAATAAATTATATTCATAACTTTTGAATGCTTCATTCTGCAACTATAAAACTTGGTAAGCTTATTTATCATACTATTGTCCTATAACTGTCCAATTTTCATAGCAGCTTGCATCTTTAAACTATGAATAGAACTTTTTATTTCTATACAGGGTAATGGGACGTTCAAAGTCTAAGACTTTTTTTGTTGCTACCAGTCGCATGATCTCTTATCTTGATCATAGCCATGGATACATAGCTCCATCTAAGGCTTTTCCTATAAATGTACCTATAACTCTGTCATGCAAAGCTTGAACATCACAGAGAAGGTCCTGGAATGTGGCAGGCTCCCTTAGAAAAACATTGCACTACATGCTTAGCCTGGAATGTGTCCACTTATATCATGGCTTAAAAAACAAAATAGAGTTTCATCTCTATTCCCTTAGACCTCCTCTAGCATATGGCAAAGTGCTGTTTATGGAACACAAATATTTTCCTTTAAAGTATTAAAGCAAGATACCTTGTCTTAAGATTTAAATAAGTGACAATTTTTATTTTCTCATAGGAATTTATGCAAACAATACTCTTAACCAGAAGTAAGTCCCATATAAAAATCAGATAAAATAATAATTAAAAATCAGTTCTTGAAGATAAAAATAAAATATTTTTTCCATAAAGGCTTTTGTCCCTACATTCCCCCCTTTTGAATTAAAATGCACCCCAAAAAGCATTTGCAATTCAAAACAATATTCCTACTATATATGGGTATATAGGTTTAAGCATTGCAGGGAAAACAAAACATAAAAGACAACATTGCATCATCGTGCATTAACTTATGACATCATCAGTACCTTCCATCAAAGAAGCTTCATATTATCTGTGCCTATAATCCACCTGCTGGGGGAATAGTAGGTCTTCAAGAACTCCTTGACATCACCTCCCAGACTGTAAATCATAATGAGGCTGTCATCCTAGGTGATCTTAACCTCAATTGGTTAGGGTCAGCTCAAATATCCTTGCAATCACTCACGCTTAGTTATAATTTTCACCAGTTGATCTCTGAAGCAACTAGAGCCACGTCATCCCATCAAACGGTACACTCAGACTGGGTGATGGTAACCGTATGGAACATGTGTCAAAAGCAGGAATCCTTGCAGATGCACTAACAGACCACTCACCCACTTTTTGTATCCTATCTATGGTTGTGCCTCCATCTCCTCCATCAAGACTAATCACGTTTACAAATCTAGTTCATATTGACCAGGATGCATTTCTCTATGATGTCTCCAATATCAACTGGGCAGGTATCTATCAAACAAAGGATGTGGAGGTTGCTCTACAGATATTCATAAATGAATTGCTTACCATTCAATATAAACATGCCCCCAAGACTACTAGGAGGGTCAGAGGAAAACAGACGAGGTGGCTGCATAAAGACCTCCTTGCTAATCTGCGCCAGAGGGACAAGCTTTGGATTCGCTACAAACAAACTGGCCTACAGTCAGATCTTATTGTCTATCGTGAACTAAGGAACAGATGTAAGAGACAAGTTAGAGTTGCTAAAAGCAAATACTGCAAGGACCTTCTACAAAGCTCAGCCTGCGACCAGAGGAAATTTTGGGCCCATGTCAAAACATTTCTCTGTACCTCACAGTCGGTCACTCCTGATGAAATGATCATAAATGGGGCACATTGTAATGACCCTAGGACCATCTCAAACAGTTTTAACAATCTTTTCTCTGATCTTTCATACTATACCTTGGCTTTACAACCTAGTGGATCGCACTCCAATCTACCTACCACACTACCATCAGACAACCATACTGCCCTATCGTATGATGCTCCTCCAGTGCCACCATTCTATTTCAAGGCTATATCAAGAGCGGAAGTTCTGAAATTACTGAGATCCATATCTGCCAATACCAGCTCTGGTTCTGATTCACTTGAACCTCGTCTTCTTAAGCTGGCTGCTCCACTCATTGCCTCTCCGATTGCCAGAATCTACACTTTATCCCTTATCCATAGCACTGTGCCAGACCTATGGAAATCTGCAAGAGTAATGCCTGTCTTTAAAAAAAGGTGACCCAAAGGACGTGGCCAATTACAGACCTATAGCAATTCTCTCTGTCCTTAACAAGATCCTAGAGAAAATAGTTGCATCACAGACCATTGACTACCTTACACGCTACAATCTCCTCTCAGACACTCAGCATGGTTTCAGAAAAGGTCATAGCACCACCACGGCTCTTCTTCAACTAACTACTGATATTCTGTCCAACATGGACTCTGGAAAACTCACAGGTGCCATCTTCATTGACCTCACTAAGGCTTTTGACCTTGTTGACCATCCCCTGCTTTTCTCCACTCTCCATAAATTCCATGTCTCTACCCCTGTTGTGGACTGGTTCTGTAGCTACCTGTCAAACAGGTCACAAGCTGTCAAATTTAACTCCTCCCTGTCCAACATGTCTACTATCAACCTTGGGGTCCCCCAGGGCTCTATCCTTGGGCCTCTTCTGTTCTCAATTTTTATCAACAATGCAGCTGAGGTCCTGGAATCCTGCTCAGCTATTCTCTATGCTGATGACCTGATCATCTACACTAGTTCTTCTAGTATTGCCTGCATAAACACATCACTTACTTCAGACTTCAATAAGGTCTTAGACTGGCTACTAGACCGTAAGCTTATACTAAATGAAAAGAAAATGAAAGCCATGCTCCTAGGTTCTACACCGAAGATTAAGACCTGTTCTAGTTTGCTGGAGGTTCTTCACCCAGGAGGATTTCCACTTGAAAATGTTACTTCCTTCAAGTACCTTGGGATCCTCCTGGACAAGTCCCTGGATTTTAATCTTCACATTCAGTCCTTGTGCAAAGCTGTAAACTCGAAACTAGGAGTAGCTTACAAAACGAGTTACATGCTTACACCCTCAGCCAAATTAGCAATTGCCCGAGGTATTCTGCTCCCAACTCTTACCTATGGTGCCTCTATTCTCACCTCTGCCCATAAAACCTCCCTACTAAAAACGGGACGTAACTTATAAGAATATATGCCGATTTGCCTCTTCGTCACCTCGACTCAAACATCACTGCCTTCTTTATAAGGATCTGAATTGGCTCTCACCCTCTGCCAGTAGACAATACTACCTTGGATCACTAATGGACTCGATCATCCGGGAAAAAAACCCGTCCCAGCTGGCGGCGTTGCTGGTCCCTCAACCATCCTCCCATGGCCTGCGATCAGCTGACAAATCCTTGCTCTATGTTCCGAGATGTCGGACGACTAAAGGCACAGGGGCCTTCCAATTCTCTGCTCCCAGGCTATGGAATGCTCTTCCACCAACCTCCAGCTGTCTCAGTCTCACTTTGATTTTAAAAGTGAATATCAGCTGCTATCTATCCTTAGCTGATGCTTGTACATGCTTTGACCCAACCTGAAGCTCCTGAGACTTACTAGTAATGTCATCCCTGCTCTAATCCAGCTCCAAGACTGTCTCCTCTTCCCCTTCCCATATTTTTCCTTCTCTTTGTAAATAACTTCTTGACTACTAGCTCTCTTCCTTCTTGAACCTTGTTGCTGACCATCCACTGCTGTTTTGCTAGTTACCAACCCTGACCTTCCTTCTGTCAGTCTTTCTTGCTATATTTGAACATTCCTCACATTTCTCTCTATATAACCTTACTATCTTATTAACCCTTTCACTCCACAGGTCGGGTCCATGGTTTCTGCACTTATTATATATCTTACTGCCATTATCTGTATAATGCTTGCCATTATTTTTTGTTGTTTCTACCCATTGTATTTTTGTAGCGTTGCTGTACTGTTCCTCTATTTGTACTATTGTACCCATGTTGCTGTTGTTCAACTGTTCTCCTTTTGTTGTACTCTCCCGGGTCATGTCTGAAAATAGTCATTTTATGGCTAGTGCACCTACCCGGTTAACAAAAAATAAATAAATAAATAAATAAACGTGACATCATAGGATGTGGCATCATAGATGTGACATCACTAGATGACATCAGTGGAGACACACTATTTTCATAGATGTGTGTACAGTACTACATGAACTAACATGATTAAACATGATTACAACTATGTACACTTTCAACATAGCACATTTCAATACAACAAATTCTCTTTATTACCTTTAAAAATCAGCATTACAACTGACATTTTAGCTAGACTCTAATTCCTGATCATCACTCATAGATTCATTTAGAACATTATCCCATGTTTTACTGCCTTCACAATATTGCCTCAACTGATTAATATGAACCCATTTAGGTATTACCTCTCCAGTGCTTTGATGCTTTAGTTCAATTTGGTAGGCTACAGGTGAGATTTTATTAGTGATCACAAAGGGTCCATGTCAACTTGGAAGAAACTTTTTGACCATGGCCATATCTCTACTGTAGTTAAAGTAAAACACTTTATCACCAATTTGATACTCTTTTGGACTAGTTTTCCTGCCATAATATGACTTAGAAGCTTCAGCACTTTTCTCTAAGTTTCTATGAGCAAATGCAAATGTTTCTCACAAATGCTGTTTTAATTGGGTAACATATTCATGTGCGGTGGTGGCACGTACTGAATTTACATTTCCTGTGGTATACAGGAGATGTAAAAGTAACACCATCTGTCTTCCTGTCATCATTTCAAAAGGAGGAACACCTGTAGACTTATTAGGAGTAGTCCGTATGGCCATTAATACCAGTGGTAACTTTATATCCCAATCTTTTCCTGAAGAACTGATATATTGCGTCAGTATATACACAATTGTTTGATTAGTGCATTCCACCGGTCCAGATGACTGTGGATGGTGGGACACTACTCCTAGAATTTTCCACACATTCTCTATTACCTCTCTTGTGAAATGAGGACCTCTATCAGGCTCTACTCTTAATGGTAATCCCTATCGATTAAACACATGGTTTATTAGTAAGAAAGCAGTGCTTTTGGCAGTGTTATTTGGAGCAGGTATACACTGACCCATTTTGTGAACAGACAAGTAACTGTCAAAACGTACTGGTTACACCTTGAAGATCTGGTGACAGAACCAATCCAGTCAATCTGGATGTCTGACCAAGGCATACATAGATACATAGACAGTGTCGGCAGGTGAGGGCCTATGGCCCACCCAGTCTGCCCATTTGAGCTTGTAAGTTCAGTTTATGTTTTCCTAGAAGTCTGTTGCCCCTTACCCCTGACATCCAGAATTCCTTTATGTCTATCCCATGCATTCTTAAATCCTGTGATTGTTTCAGCCACCACCACTTCCTCTGGCAGGGTGTTCCACTTGTCCACCACCCATCTTGTGAAGAAATTCTTCCTCCGCTTCTCTGAATCGTCCCCCCTCCAACTTCATCCCATGCCCTCTAGTCCTGGAACATCTTTTTCGATTAAAAATGGTGTATTCCTGCACCCTGTTCCTCCCTGTAAGATACTTGTATGTCTCTCTCATATCCCCTTTCTCCCTCCTCTCCTCCAGGGAGTACATGTTCAGTTCCTTCAACCTGTCCTCATAGGACTTGTGATGCAATCCATGCACCATCTTTGTTGCCCTCCTCTGAACCTTCGCTACCCTGTCTATGTCCTTTCATAGGTAAGGTCTCCAGAACTGTACACTGTACTCCAGGTGGGACCTCACTAGTGTCTGGAATAGTGGAATTATGACCTCCCTTTTCCTGCTGGTGATACCCCTGTCTATGCATCCCAGCATCCTAGTTGCTTTACCTGCTGCCTTGTCACACTGTTTCCCTACCTTGAGGTCATCAGAGATGATAACCCCAAGATCCCTTTCCTGCTTGGTGCATGCTATATTCTCACCCCCCAACTGATATATTGTGCCAGGGTTTTTGTGCCCCATATGCATTATCTTGCACTTCTTTGTATTGAATTTCAACTGCCAAATCCTGACCATTCTTCAAGTTTCTGCAGGTCCCTTCTCATTCTGTCTACACCCTCTGGTGTGTCTACTCTGTTACAGAGCTTTGTGTCATCAGCGAACAGTGAAAATCTGCCTTCTAGGTCCTGCGCAATGTCACTGATGAAGATGTTGAATAGGACCAGTCCCAGCACTGATCCCTGTGGTACCCCACTGGTCACTCTTCCCTCTATGGAGTGACAGCCATTTACCACCACCCTCTGTGTCCTGCCACCCAGCCAGTTACTTACCCACCACATTACTGTCCTGCCCACACCCATATTCCCCAGTTTGTGTAATAGTCTTTTGTGTGGCACAGTGTCAGAAGCCTTGCTGAAGTCCAGATAGGCCATGTCCACTGCCCTCCCTGATCCACCTCCCTAGTCACCCAGTCAAAAAATTCAAAGAGGTTGGTCTGACATGACCTCCCCCTGGTGAAACCATGCTGCCTTGGGTCCTGTAGTCCATTGACAACCAGATGTTCCACCAACTCTCCTTCAGTAGTGCTTCATGATCTTCCTCACTACCGAGGTGAGGCTGACTGGTCTGTAGTTCCGCTTCCTCTTTGTTCCCACTTTTGTATAAAGGGACTACATCTGCTGTCCTCCAGTCTTTGGGTACCTCCCCTGTTTCCAGTGATCGGCTAAACAGGATAGCCAGAGGTTCAGCCACCACATCTCTTAGTTCTTTAAGGACCCTGGGGTGCACCCCATCTGGCCCCATTGCTTTATTAACTCTTATTACTTCCATTTCCTTCAGGGCCCTTTCTTGTGTAAAGGGACTTGTGTCCATTTCTGCACCATTCTCACCCCTTGTACTCCCTTCAGACCCATTACCCTCCTCTTCCTCAGTAAAGATTGAGCAGAAATACCTGTTCAATATGTCAGCTTTACTGTTGTCATCCTCCACGTGGCCCCCATCCTCACCCTTTAGTCTCACTATCCCTCCCTTTGCTTTTCTTTTTTCACTTATGTATCTGTAAAAGGTTTTGTCCCCTCTACCCACTGATTTTGCAATGTGTTCTGTCTGAGCCTTGGTTTCCCTTACTGACCTCCCTGCCTCCCTTTGCTTCTCCTGGTACTTCTCCCTATCCCCTTCTGCCTGTGTCTTTTTGTATTGCCAAAATGCAATCTTTTTGGCTTTCACTTTCTTTGCTACCTCTTTGGAAAACCATAATGGTCTCCTCTTCCTTTTCCTCTTGCTAACCTGCTTAATGCATAATTCCATTGCTCTTGTAATCCCTATTTTAAATACTGCCCACTATTCCTCAACCCCTGATCCCTGCCCCATTCCCTTAAAGCCTCTTTCAAGTATCTCCCCATTTTCCCAAAGTCTCCCCACCTAAAATTCAGGATATGTGTTTTTGTGTGGTTTGGTTCTGCTCTTTCTGTGATTTCAAACCACAATGACTGGTGGTCACTGTTAACCAGGTGCTCCCCCACTGTTACCCCCATCACACTGTCCCTGTTTGTGAGCACAAGGTCTAGTATTGCCTTCTGCTGAGTTGGTTCCATGACCAGTTGCTTGAGGAAGGCACCCTGAAGGGAGTCCAGGATAAATCTGCTCCTAGTTGATGCTGCTGCTGGGATGCTCCAGTCTATGTCTGGAATATTGAAGTCTCCATTCAGTACTACCTCCCCCTTGTCTGCCATCCTTTGGATGGCTAGCATCATCTACTTATCTGTTTCTTCCTCCCGGGCTGGTGGTCTATAGACCACACTTGTGCAGATGGCTGGCCCCATTTTCCTTTCCAGCTTAACCCACAGTATCTCTCCCCCATTTTGTTCCTCCTGGATCTCTGTGGCCCTTATGTAATTTTTCACATACAGTGCCACTCCTCCTCCCTTCCTGCCTGCCCTGTCTCTTCTGAATATGTTGTAGCCAGGTATGGCCATCTCCCAGTCATGGTTATCATTACACCAGGTTTCAGTGATGGCCGCAATGTCCAGGTCTGACTGCCCCATGACAGCATCCAGATCTTCCATCTTTTTGCTAAGGCTCCTGGCATTTGCACACATGGCTCCATGATTTGACCTCCCTAGACAGTTTCACTGTTCTACTCCAGCCCCTTCCGTGGTTGTCCTTTATCACTGGTTCTCCTTGCTGCCTGCCCTTCTGCTGATTTTTGCCCCTTTTCTGCCTATCCACCTCTTGGGCACTAATCTCCATCTTTTGCACACTGCTTTGTAGAGATAGCCACTCCTCTGGTTCACTGGTTCCACTGCTAGCTGTGGGGGGTGAGCAAGTAGCTACCCTCCTTGCTGGCCTGCCACCCCTTTGCTAGTTTAAATGCTTGTCAATGTAGCATTTAAACTTATCATTGAGTGCTTGGATTCCCCTTCAGGATGGATGCAGGCCATCAGGCTTGAACAAACCTCCATCCCTTCAGGTGGGTCCCCAGTCACCAATGAATCCAAACCCTTCCTCACAGCACCAGTTCTTCAACCATGAGTTAAAGTTCCTGGTGCATGCACCCTATGCTCCCCTTGCCTCTCTGGTAGTACTTCTGAGAAAGTGACAGAAGTAGCTACTTGCTTGAGACCTCCCAATTTCCTAAACTCTTCCTGAACTTCCTTTGGCTCCCCATTTGCCAGGTCATTAGTACCTAGGTGGATAATGACATCCAGCTCACCCTCCGTCTTGCCTTCCCAGTGATCCCCAGGATCTTCCTTCCATCCCTCCATGCCGTGGCACCTGGTAGGCCTCACCTCCCTGTCCTCCCTCCTGTGTTCCTAGCTGGATCCCTCTTATGATGGAGTCCCCCACCAGGATTCACTTCCTTCTCCTCTGGGGTCCACTGCTTTCCCACTGATGTCACCTCCTTGGCTAACCTCCACATCCTTTCCTTCCACTTCTTTGGGTACCTCTGTTTGGTTGTCCACATTTGCCAGTGTGGCATATGAGTTCTTGAGTGGAATAGGATCTGGGATGTGCCTCTGCCTGACCGCTCAAACCCTACCTGAGCCCACTGTCATCCAAGTGCTCCTCGTTCTCGGCATCCTTTGAAGCAGTTGCATTGGACTGGGTGGTCTCTGGATAGGGGTGATGGTACTCCTGACCTAGTTTACTTCCGCTCTGAATCTGGCTACCTCATCCCACAGTCCAGAAAGATGTGTGCAGATAGGGAAGCACCTCAGTGGCCAGAAGGTCTGCCTGAATATGGCTGCCCCACAACCACTGCATTGCACCACTCCCCACATTATACTGCAATTATATTATTTCACTACCTGTCTGCTACTGAAGCTCTCCTAGTTCCTTTTTTATTAATTTACTGTCCTAAAAATCCTGCCACTGATCCTCAGATGCTTTTCTTTTTAAAAAAAGGAAAATAAACCAATAAATAAATAAATGAGTCAAAACACTTGTCGTACTGAGGGTGGGCTTCTTCCCCCTTATGCCCCTCCTACTTCACACCCCTTACTATACCCTGTGTTTAGTTCCTGTCCATCAAGCTTAACAGGGCATATAATTAAGAGTTGGGGGAAAGTGAGGGGGGGGCTATAATTTGCAGCAATTAAAGACAGCAAAGAAATACACCACCACTATGTTTTAAATTTTCAACAGCCCAAAGACAATTCTAAGTAAAGACAACAAAGAAAGTACAGAGTCACTAAAAGCCCACAATCTAAGTTTTAAAGAAAAATAGCAATTACCAGTTACTGTAAAGCACTGAATTGAATATGTTTCCTTCCCCTTCTGGCTTCTTCTGAGAAAATAAAACTCACTTGCTACCACAACTCTGACTAAGCCCCACCTCCAGTTATCACGTAGCTGAGGTCAGAGGCCAGAGAATTAACACCCCTCATCCAAACTACAGGGCAAGTCAGACAAGCCAAGACTAAATTTGCAGCAATCAAAGACATAGAAACATAGAATCATAGAATTTGACGGCAGATAAGGACTGCTTAGCCCACCCAGTCTGCCCATTTCCCTACCTACTGGATAACTGCAGATCCTAGTTAACCAGCAGCCTACTTCTTCCTACCCCCAACCCCTAGAATTGCCTTATGACTGTCCCATGCATGCTTGAATTCCACCACTGTTTTTGACTCCACAACCTCCTCCAGAAGGCTGTTCCATGCATCCACAACCCTCTCTGTGAAAAAATACTTCCTTAAATTACCTCTGAGCCGCCCCCTCTATCTTCAAATTGTGCCCCCTTGTTCTTGCACACCTCTTTTTTGAAAGATGCTACCCTCTTGGACTTTGTTGAGTCCCTTGAGGTACTTGAAAGTTTCTATCATGTCCCCCCTCTCCCTCCTTTCCTTGAGGCTATACATATTAAGCTCCTTAAGTCTCTCTTCATATGTGTTCCTGTGCAGACCCTGCACCATTTTAGTTGCCCTCCTCTGGACAGCTTCCATTCTGTTTATGTCTTTGCGGAGACTGGGTCTCCAGAACTGCACGAAGTACTCCAGATGGGGTCTCACCAGCTGTCTGTACAGAGGGATAATAACTTCCTGTTTTCTACTGGTGATACCTCTCCTTATGCATCCCAGTATCCCCCCAGCCCTCCTTGCTGCCCTCTCACATTGCTTGCCCACCTTTAGGTCATCTGATATGACTACCCCCAGGTCCCTTTCCATTTTTGTTGTTGTTAGTATCTCACCCCCCATTGTGTACTCTTCCCCTGGGTTTTTGTTTCCCAGGTGCATTACCTTCTTAGCATTGAATCTAAGCTGCCATACATTTGACCATTCCTCTAACCTTGCCAAGTTCCATCTCATCCTTTCCACTCCACCTTGTGCATCAACTCTGTTGCAGATCTTTGTGTCATCTGCAAAGAGACATACTTTTCCTTCCAGTCCCTCTGCAATGTCGCTTATAAAGACATTGAAGATGACCGGTCCTAATACTGAACCCTGCGGCACCCCACTAGTAACCCCCCTTTCTTCAGAGTGGACTCCTTTTACTATTACTCTCTGTGTCCTGTTCTCCAGCCAATTCTTTACCCAGGCTGTCATCTTGGGACCTACTCCCAGGCTGGCTAACTTGTATATTAATCTTTTGTGTGGGACTGAGTCAAATGCCTTGTTAAAGTCTTGGTAGACCATGTCCACAGCCCCTCCCTGATCTACTACTTTGGTCACCCAGTCAAAGAAATCTATCAGATTCATCTGGCATGACCTTCCCACTGTGAATCCATGCTGCCTTGGGTCCTGTGCCCCACTGGCCTCTAGATACTTGACAATTCTTTCCTTCAGAAGTGATTCCATCATTTTCCCCATCACTGAGGTTAAACTAACATTGGTCTGTAGTTTCCTGCTTCTGCCTTGCTCCCACTTTTGTGAAGGGGAATCACATCTGCCCTCCTCCAGTCCTCGGGTACCACCCCATCCTCCCATGCTTTGTTAAAGAGGGTAGTCAGTGGTGTCACTAGTTCTACCCTTAGTTCTTTTATAATTCTGGGATGAATCCCATCAGGCCCCATTGTTTTGTCCACCTTCAGTTTTAAGAGTTCTTTCATAACCCTTTCTTCTGTAAATGGGCTGGTATCAACTTCTGTATCCAGAGTGTTTCTACTGTTTGTTTTAGGTACCTCCCCCTCTTCCTTTGTAAATACTGAGCAAAAATATTTGTTTAGTATCTCTGCCTTTTCACAGTCACCCTCTGCCCACCCTCCATCCCCTTTATTAAGCCTCACTATCCCTCCCTTGGTCTTCCTTCACTCCCTGATATACCTATAAAAGGTTTTATCCCCCTTCTTAACTGAGTTGGCAATCTTTTCCTCGGTTTGGACCTTTGCTGTTCTGACTGCCTTCCCAGCTTCCTTTTGCTTTAACTGATACGGTTCTCTGCCTTGCTCCTTCTGTGATTCCTTGTACTTCCTGAATGCTTTCTTTTTCTCTTGAACCTTCACTGCCACTTCCTTGGAGAACAATAATGGTTTCTTATATCATTTTGTTTTGTTTATTTGCTTCACACAAAGGCTTGTTACCTCTGTGATGGCAGTTTTTATTATTCCCCATTGTTCTTCCACCCCTCCTTCCTGCCCATTTGCTAGTGCATTCCTTAGGCACTCACCCATTTTGGCAAAGTCAGCCCTCCTAAAGTCCAGTACTTTTGCCTTTCTATGGCTTGACTCTATTGCTGTGTTTATTGTGAACCATACTGTTCGATGGTCGCTAGTTCCCAGATGGCTACCCACTTCTTCATCTGTGATCCTCTCTCCATCTCCATTTGAGAGAACCAGGTCTAAGATTGCTCCCTGTCAAGTGGGCTCCAATACTAGTTGTCTAAGGCATGCCCCCTGTAGGGCATCTAGAATAACCCCACTCTTTGAAGTGGCTGCTGCAACTGCACTCCAGTTAACATCTGGCATCTTCAGATCACCCATCAGCAATATCTCCCCTTTTTCTGCCATTCTAAGTATACTTTCTATCATTTCTTTATCCATTTCCTCCCCCTGAGAAGGGGGTCTGTATACAACCCCTGTGTAGATTGTGGTGCCATTGACTGTCTCCAAATTTACCCACAGTGCTTCTTCTCCACCCAGTTAACCCTTTTGTTCTGTTGCTTTGATTCCTTCCCTTATGTAAATAGCTACTCCTCCTCCTCTTTTACCCTCCTTGTCCTTCCTGTAGATAGTGTATCCTGGTATGTTTACATCCCAGTCATGGTTTTGTGTGTACCATGTTTCTGTGACTGCCACAATATCCAGATGTTCCTCCTCCATCAAGGCCACTAATTCAGGAAGCTTGTTACCCAGACTATGGGCATTGGTACTTATTGCTCTCCATTTTTTTGATGGCTTTACCTTCTGTTGCAGCATCCCCCACTGACCTTTCTACCTCGGTCTTTTTCTCATTTAGTATTCTGTTTTGTAGGGAGAGGCTGGGATTTTCCTGCTGCTTATCAGTGCCTCTCCCCTTGACTAGTTTAAAAGCTTGCCAATGAAGCATTTAAACTGATTGCTCAAAAGACTTGTTCCCTTCCTGGACAGATGCAGACCATCCTGCCAGTATAGGCTGGTGTCCCTCCAGGTGGACCCCCAGTCCGCAGTGAAGCCAAACCCCTGTGCTCCACACCATTTTTTCAACCATTCATTAAACTGCATGGTGCAAAGTACCCCTCACCTCACCCATGCCATTGGCAGGCAGCACCTCTGAGAAGGATACTGTGTGTGCTACTTGTCTTAGGCCCCTCCCCAACTCTACAAAGTCCTCCTGCACTGCTCTAATCTCATGATGAGCCAAGTCATTTGTCCCTAGGTGGACAATGACATCCAGCTCAGACTCCTGTGCAGCTGTTCTCGTGATCCTGAGGATGCACTTCCTGTCCCTCCAAGCCATGGCACCAGGCAGGCACCTCACTTCAGTTTTCCTGCACCCCCAGTTCTCCCCAATAATTGAGGTTCCCCACCAGGAGCTGCTTCCTTTCCCTATGGTGTCCTCTGCCTCCTTCCTGTGGGCCTCCCTTGTGACAGTTGTCCTCAGCCTCCTTGGTCTCCTCTGCGGCTGCATCCATAGGGGAGCTATGCTCCCCCAGAATGGTGTATGGATTGTGGAGTGGAACAACTGACTGGACGTCCTTCTGTTGCACCATCCTCACCATCCCTGAGCCCACTATGGTCCAACTGCTGTGCTTTCTTCGCAACCACTGAGGTAGTGGTGGTGGCTCTGGTGATCCCTGGATGAGGGAGGTTCCCTTCCTACTGTCCAGTGTGGCCTGAAGAAGGGCAACTTCCTTCCTCAGGGCAGAGAGTTGTCTGCAAATAGGGCAGCATCTCAGCCTCCAGAAAGACTCCTGGAAGACTGCTGCCCCACAGCCATTACATTGCACTACTCCCCACATGTTTATCTACTTTTTTGCGTGTTTGTGTGTGTGTGTGTGTGTGTGTGTGTGTGTGATTGGTTTGTTAAATAGAAATATATATATATTATACAATGTGTATGCTTATATTGTCAGTGCAGTGTGCTAGAGAGGATATGACAGTGATATGCACCTTGCACTCTTGAGGAAATGATGTCAGAACTCCAGGTATAAAGGAACTATTTCCAGCAAAGAAATACACCACTACTACATTTTAAATTTTCAACAGCCCAAAAACAATTCTAAGTAAAGACAACAAAGAAAGTACAGTGTTACTAAAAGCCCACAATCTAAGTTTAAAAGAAAAATAGCAATCACCAGTTACTATAAAGCACTGAATTGAATATGTTTCCTTCCCCTTCTGGCTTCTGAGAAAATAAAACTCACTTGCTACCTCAATTCTGACCAAGCCCCACCTCCAGTTATCATGTAGCTGAGATCAGAGGCCAGACAGTTAACACCCCTCACCCAAACTACAGGGCAAGTCAGACAAGCCAAGACTAAATTTGCAGCAATTAAAGACAGCAAAGAAATACATCACCACTACATTTTAAATTTTCAACAGCCCAAAAACAATTCTAAGTAAAGACAACAAAGAAAGTACAGTGTCATTAAAAGCCCACAATCTAAGTTTGAAAGAAAAATAGCAATTACCAGTTACTGAATTGAATATGTTTCCTTCCCCTTCTGGCTTCTGCCTTTTGACTGTAGTGGTGCTCTATGTCTGGGAGTGGCTGGCTGGAACTTGCAACAGGTTATACACTCTTGTACATACCCTGCAACATCATCATACACATAGAGTCAGTAGGCTATCTCTTTCAAGGTTTCATAAGTTCTTTGATTTCCCCTATGTGCTCCTGATGTTTCATCATAGGCATGTTGTAACATAATCAGGGCCCCTACTTTTCTGCAGCACAGTGGGACCAAGTTCTGCGGCAAGACTACCATTTGCCACAGAACTTCTGCGATGGTGGTTTGTAATTTCTGCGGACGTTCTGCGGCACTAACAAACTACCACATCACAGTATCAGCTTGTCATCCTGACTTCAGTTTCATGGCAGTGGTTATAGTAGTCAGGATGGTGGAAAGCACAGTAACACTAGTTCAAAAAATAACAGACTTATGAAAATAATTTTATGCCTAAAAAGGCAAAACAAGTGGCTCTCCCTTAAGGTCCTAGCCTGTTGCATAAATGACATATGCAGAGGGGATCTTATGTGATAAATAAGGTATTTCTATGTGCATGCTATCTATCCCATTAATGAGGTTTCCACTGTCTATCACTTATATATTTGTATGTGCTTTCTACACCACTCATGAGGTTCCTACTGTGTATCACTTATATATTTATATGCAATCAGTAACATACATACAAATATGCATGAATGTGTGTGTGTGTGGTGAGAGAGACAGAGATACTGTAAGCATGTGTGTGTGTGTATGTGTATATATATATATATTATTTTTTTTTTTTATTCCCATGAACTTGCATCCTCATTCATACAGGTCCCATTGGAAATGGAATAGAGGAGTTATTGCAAAACTCATTTTTCATGTCAACCTGCTTTCCCTGACACACTGCGTAACACCATCAGACCATGACATGCATGTGAACCAATTGTGAAATACAGCTCTCCGGACCATCACAATGTGTGTTCACCATGTGACAGAACACTGCACCATACCTTCCCAGTCTCTGAGCAGTGATGTGTTCCACCAATCCTTGTGCTGCCCAGCCAGCTCCCAGAGCTAATCTCTGAACCCGAGTTGCTGGCATGGAAACACAGCATGCTACCCTCTGGCCCAACAGCTGTCCCTGCACACAACATTTCTCAATAACTTTTAGGTGATTCTATCAACCAATGACAATATGTAATCAATAACCCTGGCAAAAATGCGTACAGTGCAATTATTTATTTAACAGGTCTATTCTTTCAACAGGTCTACACATTATTATATTTCACTTTTCTGGGCATAATTACTTTATTTTTCTTAAATATTTAGACAGTTAAATTCATTTTACCAGTTATTCATTTCAGATAGCATTTCTATACCTTAAAGGCACAAATAGGTTTGTACAAAGTGAGGTATGGACTTAACAGGTCTGTGCTATTGATAAGGTTTTGTTTAAGTTGGCCCTAGTGCAACAATGTAAGACTGAAAATTGTATTAGGCTGTAGTGCAGGTTGAGCAAATATCACCATGCATAATGTGCTGTGCTACCGTCTCTGGCAGTGGGAGCTGTGGTAGATAAGTGACTGTTCATTCCTGTTGCAGAATGCAGCAATTTCATTAGCTAATGTATGATGTTATAGCAATGATAGCATCATATTTGAACATATAGGGGGATTTGGGATATAAAAAGAAGAGGGGAATGGAACCAGATTCTATGTATAAACAGAAATATTAATAAAACATCACCAAGAAGAGCGAATTCTGCGGCACCGCAGAAGTTCTGCAGTAGATTGCAAGTTCTGCACAAAATTCTGCGGCCGCAGAATTCTAGGGGCCTTGAACATAATTCCCCTGCTGCCTAAAGGAACCACCCATTGGACCACATTGGGGTTTTTACCTGTCCTTTCCAAGAGATCATTCCTTAATTGGAATTTGTCCTTTTGGTTATACATGGCTCTCAGGTCCCAGCTGTCCAGCAGGTCATTGTCAGAAATCATTCTTTTAGTGGGATCCTTAATGAAACAATAAAAGTTTCTTACTACTTCACCCTCTTGTTGCATTTTTACTAAATCAAAGTCAGGTATTTCACTATACAAGTGTAGAACCTTATTTTCTGTTCTTGCTGCTTTTGTCTGCAGGTAACCACATCCACCTTAGCCTGGACTGGAGGGACAAAGTTCCATTCTTCTCCACTTAAAGCACCTTCCCTAGCCAGAGCATCTGCTAGGTCATTTCCAATTTTGTCTGGTCCCTGAATTTTGGAATGTCCTTTTACCTTTTTCCAATAAACAACCAACTGATGTTCCTGAACCAACTGATCTATGGCTAAGATAAGGTCTGCATGCATCACCTTACTGCCTCTTGAATTGATCATACCTTTCACCTTCCACCCTGGTAAATATGTAAGGAAGTCATGCCTAAGATAATCAGAGTCAGTACAAATTACAATGTCTTGTAACTTATGTTGTACTGTAGTCTGCACTGCTATATAGGTGGCTGCCAATTCTGCATATTGGTTAGACTTAGGACCGAGCTTGTACTTGATAGGAGTACATAGCACATTACCCTGCCATACTACTCCTAAACCAGAACATCGATCTTCACCTTGCCGGAATGAACAACCATCAACATAGGCTCTAGGCAAATTTTCACACACATTTTCATCATAGTGGTGGTGCCTGTTATGTTGGTACACCATATCCAACTCAGGAAATTGGTCAGGGTCTTGTACTAGAAGTTCATCTACAGTACAGTTATGCATCTCCAGGTCTGCTAACCCTTGATCTACTGTATTCCTTTTGTTCTTTGCATACCTAACCTCTAGGGGTGGGCCCTGGAGTGCTAAGGTCCAGGCCACAATTCTGCTGCTAGACACATTACCATCCTTAAGCTTTTGGCTCCCCAGAAGGGTAAGGGGTTGGTGACCAGTCTCTACAACAATTTTTTTTTACCACAAATGTAAGTTTTGAACTGTTGTACTGCCCATACAGTGGAAAACAATGCCTTTTCTTAATCCGAAAACCTTTTCTCAGCATCACTCAAGGTTTTACTTGCATAAGCAAAAACACATTTGTCTGAATCATGTTTCTGATATAACAATGCACTGATGCTGCTACTAGTATGTCCTACCTCTAGAGAAAAATCCTTATCCATTTGTGGATAAGCAAGACATGGTGCTCGACTCAGACTATCTTTTAGAGCTTGCATGGCTGTCTCTTGCTCTCCCCCCACACCCAGGGTTCTGACTTTTTCAGCAGCCTGGTGAGAGGATTGGCAATTTCTGCATAGTTCTGGATAAACTGTCTTGAGTAGTTACAGATCCCTAGAAAACTGCGTAACTCTTTTAAAGTCTTAGTTGGATCAATTTTTTGGATGGCCTCAACTTTGGCATGCTGAGGAAGAAGCCCATCAAGACCAACCTCATGCCCAAGATAATTTACCCTATCTCTGAACCATTGCTCCTTTGGTAAGGACAACTTGGCACCAGAGGCTTTGAGCTGGTTTAACACATAGGTGACCTCAGCTAGGTGCTCCTCAAAAGTGTTGCTTTTGATTAGTACATCATCCACATAAACCAGATTTCCTCTGCTCTCTGCATCAGGCATGGCCTTGTGCAGAAAGATATTGAAATCCGCTGGTGAATTTAAGTACCCAAAAGGACACCTATTCCATGTGTACTGTCTCCTTCCAAAGGTAAAAGTCAGTTTATATTGATCTTTTGGGTCTACTTTTAATGTCCAGAATCCATTTGCTATATCTAGCATAGTGAAATATTTGGCACCTTGAACTTTGGCCAAACTTTGGTCCAAATATGTCATGGGCTAGCGAGATAAAGACACCTGTTGGTTTAACTTTCTATAGTCAATAGTGAGTCTCCACTTTCCTGTGGGTTTTAGTACAGGCCAAATGGGAGAATTATAAATAGAGTTTACCTGTCTTATAATTCCTCACTCCATTATGGTATCCAGTATCTCTTGTATATGTTCATAAGATGCTAGTGGTATTCTGTACTGGCGTACATAAACTGGACTTTTACTAGGGTCGGTAGGTACCCTGGTAACATGGAGGTCAGTTACCCCACAATCATGAGCATTTTTTGCAAACATGTCCTTAAACTGAAGGAACATTTCACAACTTTTTTCTTTTTCTACTTCTGTTTCACAATTACAGTTTTGTATAGCTTGCTCAATTTGTTCTTTTAAATCTGGGAAAGGTAAATTGTTACCTATTTCGACCTCATCTTCTATTATCTCAGAAATATTTTCAGCATCACTCACATGAACCTCTTTAAATAGTTTTGTTTCATTAACCATAGTGGACAGTACAAGGTAATCATTTTCAACTTTACATGCCTGGATTTCTTCCTTATCTACTGGGCAAATCTCTTGTAAAGCAATTAAACCATTTGGTATGGACCTTATTTCTTCATCTGTGTCATCCTGAACAATGTCTTGTGGTAACTCCTCAATAATTGGAACAGTTAACTCCAAATCATAAAAGGATTCTGCTATCACTACCCCTAACTCACAATTAGCTGCTATAGTGATAGGCTCTACTGTTGGGTTATGTACCAAGAGATGCATTACTTTGCTGCTCATGTCCAAGCAAGGTATGGAGTGAATTTTTAAACCCATTTTACTAAGTTGCTTGTCAAGCACAAAGAGTGCAGTCTTGTCAGGCATTTCTTGGCCTTTCTTTACATTGACCCTAAGAGAGAAATCCTTGACATTACTTGGAATTCTTGTAGTGAACTCATTTACCACCTGGCACACTTCAGGAATAGTTTGTCCAGACCTCAAGGCATGTGGTGTCACTTTTATTGGGTAAGGGTCCCCCCTTATTCGTGACCAAAGAACATCATTGGCTAGGTCAACATACATACCCAGTCATACAAGGATGTCTAACCCCAGGTACATGGGAGATTTTAGGCCTTGTACTACCTTTACAGGGTGTTATATTTTCTTTTGCTCTATTTGGAGTTTCAAAGCACAGATACCTATGCTTTTCACACTAGTGGTCTGATACAGGACAGTTTCCAACCACGCCTGTTTTACTTACACATGTTAAATTAGGCCTCTGCCTTTTTAACATCTTGTAAAACAGTTCACTAATTAAACAGTGCTCATAACCTAAGCATAACACAGAATCCACTATATGCAAATTCTCTGCTTTGATGGGCACCTTTAACATGCCTTCCGCTGACCTTATATATCGCAGAGTAATGATTCGTAACTTAGTGGCTGTGTTTCATTTCCACCATACCCAGAGGGTGTTGGGTACTCTGAATTCAATGTCTCTGTGTTAACTGCAGGGTATGCTTCTGAGACAGCAGGGTCCACTTACTTGATGAAGAAAGTGAGGCCTCTTGCATTAATCTCAGACTTTAACACATAATGCTTTGACAGACAAACCACGTGAGCTTTGCTTCTCCATAGAGCCAAATTTTCAGGATCACCTAGTACAGACACATCAGATACATTAGAACATACAAAATTCAGTTTAATTGTTGCATCCCTTTTCTCAAGGTAACATGATTCTGATTGTTTAGCAACCTTAAGACTCTTCCTAAATGGAATGAGCCGGTTTACCTGTGCCCACAGGATTCCATGGAAATAGTCAATGATAGGCTGAAATCTTTTTAGGAGGTCATTTCCAATCAAGAAATCATCCCCAGTTCTATCAGTGATATACACTGGGTGGTTGACTTCCATCTTGCCAAACCTCAATTTTAGCCACACTTTACGTAGGGTCTGTTGAGCTCCCCCCATAATCTACTACTTGTAAGCCATCCGAGAGGGTTCTTAACACCCTTGAGTCACGTACTGCAGCAACCAGTTTGTCATAAAAGCTTCTGGACCTCAAGGTAACTTCCGCTCCAGAGTCAACTAAAGCTTCATGACTTAGGCTGTTTTCCATGTTGATGTCAAAGTAAAACCTATCTGCCCCCAACGGTAGAATTTGCTTTTCTTTACTCCTGGCAACATGGCAGGTTTACTGTGACACTCTACACTGCCTGCAGCAGTAACTCAGGATACCCCTAGGGTAAGGTCAGGTTTTGCATTAACACTCTCATTTTCCAGTTTCATAGCAGTTTTATTACCATTGTCAACAATTGCAATTTCATTAACCTGGGCAGCATTAGGAAGGACACAAGGCTCTAGTCACTGGTCATTATTATTGGTTCCACTGTCGCTTGAGGTTGCAAATGGGTTCTGCACAGGTGTAGGAAACCCAGAAGGCAGAGGAGGAGGGGGATCCAAATGCTGGAGCAGCAATTTTAAGTCTCCCATCTCCTCCTTTATTCCCAGTATTTCCTTCATGACTGGGGAACCAGGTAGAGGTTTGTCTTGGAACCTGTAACCATCTTGCCCATTGTTATAGTTTTGACACCCCCTATAGGCACCTCTACCACCCCTACAGTCATTGTTGTATCCTCTGAAGTATCCTCTCCCATACCCTTGGCTGCGTCCTCTACCAGGAACATAACATCGATAAGAGGGTTCTTGGTTTTGGGCGCAACCAGACCAGTCACAGTTAGTGGGTACCTCAAAGTCCCTTAGTCTGCAGGCCTGCTATTTACCTTTGGGGCCCTTACACACTCACACAAGTTCCAAGAAAACAAAGATAAACTGGTGTAGATGACGGTTCCCTCCTGACCCTCCTGGCAAAGAAAACAATGGTCTCCCCTGAGCTGCAGCTAGGGGTACTCACAGTGCCTGGAGAGGGTGATGACCCCTGCAGTCCACAGCATATCATCTCCCACAAAATGGGTGGCATAGTTCTTCACCTGCCTGGCCTTTCCAGCTTCACCCACAGGCCTTTGTATATGGCTTTCACCAGGCAGGCCTGTTCGTCCTTCTCTCCACGGTTCCTCTGATCTTTGCAATGAGTAGGGGGGTCACAGCAGTTCAACTCCTCTGGTACCTTTTTAGTTTCCCCTGCTTCTCCCCTGGCAGGAAGATCTGTCCCTGATGCAGCAGCCTCCCAGACACCCCAGGCTGGAGGTTGCAGTACATTTAGGCCAAACAGTCTGCCCCAGTACTTTTGAGCAACCAACCTGAGGGGCCCTCCTGCACAGCCCCAGTTGCTGTCTGGCTCCTTCCTGTTCCTTATGACTGAAAGGGGGGAGAGAGGGGGTGGAGAGGGATTCAGCCCCAGATCCTTTGCCAGGCAAAACCACTAAAACAGCCCTCTGATTTCCTTTGAGGGACTGCGAGTCCCTTTCCTCCTGCTCCTCCACCCTGCTCTCCTCTCTCTCTCTCTCTCTCTCTCACCAGCCCTGCCTTTCTCCACCCCATTCTTCTTCCTGCCATGGGGGAAGGGTAGCCAAAGCCTCCCATGCCTGCAGGCAGTCTTCCTCCTCTCTTGCTTTTTGGAGGGGGGGTAGAGCTGCCTTTTCTCTTTGTAGAAATCCAAAACAAGTAGCATGCACTTATCTAGTTAGACACCTGGTTCATAACTAACACCAACAATAATGACAATCACAGCTAGGCTTGCATCAGGTCCAGCCACATCAATGGACCAGGCGCGAGTACCTCCAGGACAGCAGAAGCCCCCGCCCATCTTACATATGTACTGGGCTGGGAGGCTCACATGCCCCCCTGGAAGGAAACTTGGCATCCCGACAAGCCCCTCTGGGAAACCCATGACCAACAATAGGCACTTTACTGACTCGTCCCGTGGTCCCTAACTAGTACCAGCAACCATCGGATCCCCAAATGAGCTTGGATAGGTCGGATCATGGTAGCATACTATATGTGGGTAAGAGGGGGTGGGCACCTACATGCCTCCACTACCCCCCTAGAGCAACACACTGGATGATGGAGAACTGGCACCACAAGCTGGAGGAGAACATCAAGGGGCAGATTTGCGGGCTCCCCTAGGGATTTATACGTGAGCTTCAAGGTGGGCTGGGGGGGCTGGCCATATCTGCAGGGCAAGGCATCAGCAGGCACCAGGACTGGGGCAGGGGGCATGGTCAGTCCAGCAAGGCCATGGTCCATCATACCCCCTTCAGGCAATCCCTGTACTTCAACACTGTCAGGGATTGGGTACGGAACCTGGGCAGAGTCTGTAATGGCAGGTGACTCTGTATCTCATGGAGGCAGGCACACCAGGGGGCCCCCTACCTCCCCAAAACCCACTCCAGGTGAGGCTCAGATGCCAGGACCAGAGGCAGGGCCTCAGGGACAAAGGGCGGGGCCTCAGCGTCCAGGTAGGTCAGGGGTTCCAAGTGGCTGGAACTGGTGAAGGGGGCAGGGGTCCTGCAGGACCCTCCCCAGCAGAGGAGGGAACCATTGTGCCCCATTCCCCACTGCAGACAAAAGGAGTCCCCCTCCTCCCCATCGCTTGCCTCACTGGAGGAGTCCCAGGGCCCCATGGAGGGCTGTCGATTGTCCAAAACAGGGCCCACAGTGAAGTGTCCCTGGGTGGGAGAAAAAACCCGTCCCCACCACTTATGTGCCCCACAGGTAACGGGGCACCTAGCCATTGGCAGGTTGGACTCTGAGGCTGGGGTAGGCACGATCTCCCCTATGGGGAGCAGGTGATTTTGATGTACCGTTTTCTCGAGCCCCCAGCCATGCTTCTGCTTAGTATGGTATACCGGCAGGTCAGTCAGTTTCTCCACCACTAGATAACCATCTGGGGCCCACCGGTCCTGGATCTTGTGCTTACTCTGGAACCCCAGGTTTTGCAACAAGACCCTGTCCCCCACCTCCAAGTCCTGGCTGCGCACTCTGGCATCATACCTCCTCTTATTCCTCTGATAGCTCCGAGCTGCTGCCTTGGAGGTGAGTTTGTATGCTGCACAGAGCTGTTCCAGTAGGTCACTGGTGTACTCCAGGTATGATTTATGGGAGGTCCCATCAGCAGATACCCTGAAACAGATGTCCACCTGCAGCTGGGCTTCGTGACCAAACATGAGGTAGAAGGGGGAGCACTGGGTGGCATTGTGCAGTTGTAGGCATGCACCAGTTGTCCCACCCGCTGACTCCAATTAGTCTTGTTGGTGGGGTCCAAGGTGCCCAACATGTTTAGCAGCATTTGGTTGAACAGCTTAGGCTGGAGGTCCCCTTGGGGGTGATAAGGGGTGGTGTGGGACTTCTGTATGCCATAACATGCCAGAAACTCCCTCACCAAATGGCTCTCAAAATCCTGGCCCTGGTTGGAATGGACCTGTTTAGGGAGACCATAGTGTTGGACATACTGCTTCAGGACCTTAACCACAGTGCTTGCCTTTTGGTCCCTGGTGGGGAAAGCCTGACAATACTAGGTGTAGTGGTCCATGATGCCCAGTATGTTGGCCGCGTTCTTCCGGTCTGGTTCCAAGGACAGGAAGTCCATGCACACCAACTCCAGGGGCCTACTAGTTTGGATGTTGACCAGGGGTGTAGCTCATCGTGGCAAGGTCTTCCGTTGGATGCATTGCAAGCAGCACTTGCAGTTGCCCTCCACGTCTGCCTTCATCTGTGGCCAATAGAACCTGGCCTGGCAGGCGTCCAAGGTGCAGTCATAGCCTAGGTGCCCCTTATCATCATGCAGTGACTTGAGGACCACTTCCTGGTAGACCCCGGGCAACACCAGCTGCTGTCTCGAACGGTCCAAGGAATCTCAGTCCTGCACTGTCCGCAGTACCAACCCATCCTGCAGCACCAACTTGTCCCACTCCTTAACCAGCCCCCAAGCCTCAGGGTGGGTGCTCCGCACCTGCCGGGGTGACCCCCCCCCTTGGAGAGGGCCCGAAGCAGATCTCAGATACCAGAGTCCACCCTTTGTTCCCGCTGCAAATCGGCCTTACTAGGCTGTGGCAAGGCCAAAAAGGTCCAGGCCAGCGAAATTCAGATAAGCCAGAGGGATTGTTTCAGGTGGAGCTCCCAGCACTTCTATGCTCTGGGTGGGACAGTCGGTGGTGTTGCCAGGGGGCCCGGCCTGGGAGCAGAGCACTTGCACCAGAGCCGGCTTGACCTGGACTGGAGGGTCTGGGGTGTCAGGGTGTGGACGGCGAGACAAGGCATCCGCGTCAGCACTGGCCCACCCACTCCAATATTCCAGGCTGAAGTTATACGTAAAGAGGGCTGACAACCACCTATGTCCTACAGCGTTCAACTTAGCTGTGGTGGTGACATAGGTCAGAGGGTTGTTGTCCATGCGTACAGTGAACGCTATCCCATACAGGTATTCATGGAACTTCTCCATGACTGCCCAGTTTAGTGCCAAGAACTCCAGCTTATGCACCGGGTAGTTCTTCTCAGAGGAGGTCAGACCCTGGCTAGCGAATGCCATGGGGCGGAAACCCTCAGGATACTCCTGGTACAGGACCACCCCCAGCCGTTAAGACTGGCATCGGTATGCAGGATGTAGGGCTTATGCAGGTCTGCAAAAGAAAGGACTGGAGCCTCCCCCAATCACCGGGCGATCTCCCGGAAAGCCTCCTCATACTCTGGCATCCAACAGGATCCAAAAGGTTCCCCAATGCGCATGTAGTCCTGGCAAGGGGCCTGACCCTTCCTCTGGTTCATCGGTGGATAACCCTGCATCAGGTCATTCAGATGATGCTCTACCAGGGAGTAATCCTTCACGAATCACCAATAATACCTGCAAAACCCCAAGAAATACTGTAGGGTGCGCAAGTGGGTGGGCCGTGGACACAATTTGTGGGCCTCTACTCCAGCTGGGTCGGTCTGTACCCGCTTTTCCAAGACAATATGCCAAACATACTTAACCTGTGGGTAGCAGAACTGGCATTTGTCAATGGAGACCTTCAGGCCGAACTCCTTCAGTCGGTCCAGGACCTTCATCAACCAGGTCTCGTGTTCTTCCAGGGTCTGCCCAAAAATGATAAGGTCATCCAGATAGACTATGACCTCCAGCAGGTTCATGTCTCCCACAGCCCTTTCCATCAAATGTTGAAAGGTGGCCGGGGCCCCTGATATGCCTTGGGGCATATGCTCAAACTGGTAAAATCCCAGTGGTCACATGAAAGTAGTCTTTTCCTTGTCTTCCTCAGCCATGGTATCTGGTAGTACCAGCTCCGAAGGCCCAGCATGCAAAACTAAACTACTTGATCCCAGATAGGCTGTCCAGTGCATCCTCCACTCTGGGCACCATGTACTAGTCTGGGATAGTTTGTTTGTTTAGCGAGCGGTAGTCGATGCACATTCTCACCACTCCGCTCTTTTTTCTAGCCACCACAATGGGGGAAGCATACTGGCTGCAGGACTCACTGACTCAGGCGCCCTTAGCTCCATTAGGTGTTTCCTCACTCCTCCACATCCCCAGGGGCTAACCTCCATGACCGCTCTCTGAACGGGCGGTCATCCCTCAGCCAGACATGGTGCTCTTCCCCGGTGACACATCCCACGTCCCACTCATGCAAAGAGAAGACCCGCTGGCTCTTCCCCAACTTCTGGCTCATGCTCCATTTATAGGCATCAGAGATTGGTGAGCTTCCTAAATTAAACAAGGACGGGTCTATCTCTTCCCTGGGATCTTCACCAGGGGTGACAGACATGGCCCCGTCACTCTGAAAGATGGACGCCAACACACAACCCCTCTGGATGATCACCGGTTTTCTTGACTCATTCCAGACCCCAACCATAACATGCCGGGCCGAGGGAATGGCTGGGGCAGGCAGCACCCCCCTCTGGACTAAGAGCCCAGGTGGCAGACTGCCCAGGGGAGGGGCATCGAGCATGAGCATCTCCCCCAAGGGGGATCGGTCAAACTGGGCAATTCCTACCACCTGGCACTCAGCCCCTGGTGGAAAGTCTGTCTCCCCCCTTCCAATCTCTGAACCACCCCGACCCCACCTCCGTCGACCCCTGTGGGATCACCGGTCATTTCAAGCCCCAACTGCTTCATGGTGGCAGTAATCAGTGGGCTTGCGAGCTCACCTCTGCCACTCCAGTTATGACACATCTGGGCCAAATGCTCAAACCTGTTAGCATTGGTCCCAGTAAGCACCGGGATGTCTGACATGCTCTTTGGCTCTGGACAGACCAATGCTAGGATCTCTATGGAGGGTGGGGCTTCCCCTCCCTTGGTTGGGAAGGAGTTACTAACCACACAATACCCATCGTAAGGGTAATCCATGCTACCAATACCCCACAGGGACAATCTGGACAGAGGTTGGAGGGGGAGGTGGATGAGATGCTGGTTATAAAATGGCCGTTGGATGATGGTGACCTGGGATCCACTGTCCAGCAGTGCTGAACAGGCCACCCCTTCCACCAGAACCTCTGTGTCAGCCCGAGGCTGATTGAGCCATAACGCGTCCCGGTTGGTAGGTATATGGAGGTCAGTCAGAGGGTGGAGCAAGAGCCATCTTAGAGGGGTGAGGTTGCTCCCTTACTGGCCCCATTGGAGTTTTTCCTGGTCCAGGTGCCTCTCAGCTACCAGCTGGGGGTTCACCTCCCTGTGGCAACTCCACCTGGTATGGCCATCTTGCCCACACCTGAAGCAAATCCACCCACCCTGGGGCCTTAGGAACCCTCAAGGGCTGGACCGAGGAGCTGTATAGCTCGGGGGTGGCCACTGAATGTCAGGTGCCTCCTTGTCTGGGAGAAAGAGGAACTCCATGGCCAGCTTCATTGCCCATACCAGGTCCTTCATGCCCTGGACCTCCTGCAACACCACCCCTAGATCTGGCGACCTGACCAATTCAGTCTGGGCCGACTCCTTGGGCTGAAGTGCAGTGCTAGTGGTGGCAAGTGACCCCTGCAGGGCCCCCACTTCCTGCTGCACCTCCTCTCCCTTGACCTCATCCAGTAGCTGCTTGGAAGGAGGAGGGTCACTGCCCCAGTCCCTCAGCCTGAGGGGGCCAACCACAGTCAGGGGAATGCACTGCTCCCCTCAGTATCTGCTCCAACCTCATCTGTGCCACACCTGCATGAGGTGGTGCCCTGCTTCCACCAGTTTGCACACCACAGTCTCAACTCGAGTGATGTACTGGGACAGTTTCTCACCCACTTTCTGAGTGGTGCCCCACAACTGGCTCAGCACTGCCTCTCTCTTTTTGACCACCCCAGAGGTGCTCTGCAGAATGTCCAAATAGTCTTGGGGTGTGCATTGGGGTTGGCTGGCCCAGAGGGACTGGATCATATCTAGCACCAAACCACTGAGGCTCTCCAAGACCTGCTTGCACTTCTCCTCCTCCAGGCACCCCCAGACCTGGACCATTTGGCCAGCCTGGCTGCTCCAGGAGTGGAAATCATCTTCCCTTTTGGGCGTGGGGAGGGCACTTGAGAAAGTGCATAACCTCTTATACTGCTGGTGGGCTACCCCAGGTAGGGGATCAAGCAGCCTGGCAGCCCTATCAGAGGCAACACCCTGCCTGGGAGCAGAGACTGGATATCATGCAGGGTTTTCCCCTCCTCCTTGAGCCACTTCCCCAGATGAGTTACAAAACTGTCCTGTTCCTTGGGTGGGGGGTCTGAGGGGCCTGGCATCCTGAGGGGCAGGCCACTGGCTGAGCCTTTCTTTAACAGGGTCCAGGTCTCTCTGGACCCCCCGGGGGTGACCTTGAGGGCACCTCCATGGACCCAAAATCCTGCCCAGCCTCCAGAGTGATATCCCTCCACCCCCGGACTCGGTCGGTCATCACCCTCTGGACCTTCAACCCCCCGCAGTCAGACAAGACCCCCTCTAAAAAGTCTAATATGTACTCCTTCCATCGACCCATGGCCACATTATGGATGAGTAGCATCTTATGGAAGTCTAGCCCCTCAAAGTTGCACCAGTCCTCTACGTCCAGGAATGCCATCTCCCTGGTCCCAGTTCAAACTATCACCCAACTACAGAAGTTAAGGAATACTAAAGGGGTACAACTGAATGTGATGTAGGGAAGTCAACCACAGTTGCGTTTAGGCAGTGACAGGGTTGTCAATTCAGTGAATGAATCTTAGCGGTGCCTCCATTTGTAACACCCCCCGATAATCCAACTCACCTGAACTGCCCCGGCGGGAACGGGGGCTCAGCAGTATCTCCCTGAGGGGCCGGGCTTGAATCCTTACCAGCAGTTTCTGTGATGCCTTAGTGCCTCCACCTGGGGCTCCTGCATCACCTCCTGTGGGTAGAACAGGTTAGAACGTTTCCCCAGGATAAGTAATGGTCTTCCCTCTAACAACTGCCCGTGATGACCCCCCAGATCCACAATCACTCCCCACAATGGTTTTACACACACAACAGGTGAAACAGATGAACAATAAATATCCAGTTTATTACTACAAGCTAATACAAAGGAGGTTGGGGCTACTCTTCCAAAACCTCCTGGTTACCAAACATTCACTTATCCCCACTTTCCCCCTTTCCCCTGGGTGCACCAGACCAGTCACAGTTAGTGGGTAACTCATGGTCCCTTAGTCTGCAGGCCTGCTGTTTACCATTGGGGCCCTTACAGACTTGCACAAATTCCAAGAAAACAAAGATAAACTGGTGTAGAGGATGGTTCACCTCCTGACCCTCTTGGCAAAGAAAACAATGGTCTCCCCTGAGCTGCAGCTAGGGGTACTCACAGTGCCCAGAGAGGGCGATGACCCCTGCAGTCCACAGCACATCATCTCCCATGAAATGGGTGGTATAGTTCTTCACCTGCCTGGCCTTTCCAGCTTCACCTGCAGGCCTTTGTATATGACTTTCACCAGGCAGGCCTGTTCGTCCTTCTCTCCACGGTTCCTCTGATCTTTGCAATGGGGGAGGGGGGTCACAGCAGTTCAACTCCCCCTGGTACCTTTTTAGTTTCCCCGGCTTCTCCCCTGGAAGGAAGATCTGTCCAAGATACCCCAGGCTGGAGGTCGCAGTACCTTCAGGCCAAACAGTCTGCCCCAGTACTTTTGAGCAACCAACCTGAGGGGCCCTCCTGCACAGCCCCAGTTGCTGTCTGCTCCTTCCTGTTCCTTATGATTGAAAGGGGGGAGAGAGGGGGTGGAGAGGGATGTAGCTCCAGATCCTTTGCCAGGCAAAGCCACCAAAACAGCCTTCTGGTTTCCTTTGGAGGGCCTGCGATTCCCTTTCCTCCTGCTCCTTCACCCTGCTCTCCTCTCTGTCTCACCAGCCCTGCCTTTCTCCACCCCTTTCTTCTTCCTGCCATGGGGAAGGGGTAGCCAAAGCCTCCCATGTCTGCAGACACTCTTCCTCCTCTCTTGCTTTTTGGAGGGGGGAGGGGTAGAGCTGCCTTTCCTCTTTGTAGGAACCCAAAACAAGTAGCATGCACTTTTCTAGCTAGACATCTGGTTCCTAGCTAGCACCAACAATAATCACAGTCATAGCTACGCTTGCATCAGGTCCAGTCACATCAATGGACCAGGCGTGTGTACCCCCAGGACAGTTGAAGTCCCCGCTCTCCTTACGTAAGCGCTGGGCTGGGGGGGCTTACACTTTGTATACTGGCAGTTCCTCCAGCTTGCTGACAACAATTTATGGGGTGTGATGCCGCCTGTCGGCTATCTTGTGTTTTCCATGCAATCCCAAATTTCTTAACAAGACTCGATCTCCAGATTGTAGCTGTTGGGCCTTAACACATTTGTCGTGCCTTTCTTTATTTGCTAAGTTTCTCTTGGCAGCCATGGTGCATGCTAACTGATAAGCATGGTTAAGCTGAGCTTTGAGTTTTTGTACATACTGGAGATAGCTGTCTGCCTTGACTCCATCAGGGCGTACTCCAAAACAGATATCTACTGGCAACCTGGCTTCTCAACCAAACATCAAGTGGTAGGGTGAAAATCCAGTTGCATCATTGCGAGTGCAGTTCTAGGTGTGAATTAACGTACTTATTTGCTGACTCCATCTCAGCTTATATCTGGGATTAAGTGTGCCCAGCATGTCTATCAATGCTTGATTAAATCTTTCAGTCTGTGGCTCACCCTGAGGGTAAGGGGTAGTTATGGATTTTCACATCCTCGGAGTGAGAGCATCTCTTTAATCAGATGGCTTTCAAAGTCTCTCCCCTGATCAGAATGAATTCTCTGGGGCACCTGGTAGTGGACAAAGAACTTTTCTATCAGTACCTTGGCTACAGTGGATGCCTTTTGGTCCTTGGTTGGATAGGCCTCAGCATAGTGAGTAAAATGGTCAGTCACTACCAGCTCATTACCAGTGTTCTTTTGGTCTTGTTCTAAACACAAAAAGTCAATGCATACAACTTTCATGGGTGCACTGGTGGAGATGTTAACCAGGGGTGCAGCCCTCTGAGGCTGTGCTTTTCTCTGAAGGCAAGAGCTACAAGTTTTGATGTGAGCCTCAATGTCAACACCCATTTTAGGCCAGTAGAAATGGGCACAGGCTAAGTCTGAAGTTCTGTCACAACTCAGATGTCCCATCTGGTTATGGAGGGCACATAAAACCACATGTGTGAAGGCAATGGGAAATACTAGCTGTTGTTTGACAACTTGACCTTGTCTACTCATGGTCTGTCTGTAAAGCAGTTTGTTATGCAACTTTAACCTGGGTCTCTCTCGAAACAGCAAAGCAGTTCTTTGGCCTGGGGAACAAAGTTTGGACCTGTTTTTTCCATCATTTATGGCATCTAACACAGGTTTAATCATAGGATCTTGGGATTGGGCCCACTGAATATGTCGGGAGTAAGGTGAGGTAGAGTACTGAGATCCAATGTTGCAAGATTGCAGTAGACCTGCAGGAACACAGGTGTCAGGAGGGCCCAAGCAATTGACCAGGCAATCAACTCTTTCAAAGGACAGGTGTTCATCTTTATCAAACTTTTGGCAAGAGCTTTCACAGATTGTTTGAACATTCTCACCCACTCAGATTTGGATTCAGGTCTTCTAGAGAGGGCGTCAGCGTCAATGTGATTCAAGCCTGGGTGGTACTGTACTGAATAGTCATAGGTTGAAAGTGCGGATAACCAACGGTGCCCAGTGGCATCTAACTTGGCCGAGGTCTGAACGTATGTGAGGGTGTTGTTGTCAGTTTTCACCAGAATCTTTGCACCATAAAGGTATTCATGAAACTGATCTACTATGGCCCATTTTAACACAAGAAATTCAAGAATGTGTACTCGGTAATTCTTTTCGGTGGGGGGTCAGGCTCCTGCTGGCAAATGCCTCTGAGCATAGTCTTTCCTCATACTCCTAGTAATGTACAGCTCCAAGTCCCTTTAAAGGAGAAAATTCATGTATATTTATGATTTGGATATGTCTGATGTATTTATTATACATTACATCAAGTACTGTACATATGTCAATAAGAGATCAGCCATTTCTTCTGTTACAACACATATCTAGAGTTTGAGGCTCTGACACAAGGTAGTAAAATGTCTAGCAAGCCTCCATTTACATGCAAATGAGTCACTTGTAATACAGCCTCTCCCTTTCCTTGATGTCACTGCAGCAACAGTGCAGGACAAAACATAAGGGTATCAATGCTGTCTATCCTGATTTTAGTTTAAGTTTACAATGGGTTAAGACAGTTCTGTCATGCAACTCACAAAGGGAGTGGTACTTGTAGCCTTAATACTGCATGTGTAGAGCAAATAATACATCTAATAGTAAAAAAAAAAGCTGTTCCTGTGTACTGCTCATTTCTCTCTGTGAGACAGTTGTAACATGTTATGGAAAGCAGTAGACTGAATCAGCTAATCAACCAATCAACCAACCAATCAATCAATCGAGCAGTCAATCAGTCACTCTGTAGTGAATCAGGTGAACACCCTTGAGAGGATTCATTTACAATACAGGCTTGAGCAGTTTCCCAAAGGATCACACAAGACTGAATTCCTCCTTTGCACAACTTATACACTCCCCTTTCAGCAGGCTGAAAGTGGAGAGCTAGATCACTTACTTTATAAAGTGTATTGTTTTACATTTCAAATACTCCTTACATCTGGGTTCTGACTGGAAATAACAAGACACAGAATGCATATGACATGGGAGGAATGAGCTAAGCAAATATAGAGTACTACAAACATTGAGACTGGTTAGTTTCTTTACCTACAACAGCTGAGCTGTAGCATCTGATTTGTGAGGGACATCCTACTTCAAATGCTGGCTTTACAAAGGGGGGGCTGCCACAGCTTGTTTTCAGTACCTTTAAAGTGAAGTGCTATAGCTCTCACATCACTGCTAATGATTTATACTGGGGGCACTATTAAAGTCATGGATCTGAGGAGCCATCACAGTTCTCAAGGAGGTTAGGGGAACTTGTTAACGGTTAGAGAGTAAGGGATTTTAGTAAGATTTGAACCAGAGTTTCCCAGTTCTAGTGCCTGTGCTTTAACCACTAGATTATCCTTCTTCCATATGCTGCAGCTGATGTCCTGGTAACCTATTCCTTGTTATTGCTGAACTATGTATTGCCTTACATCAGCCATCCAATCACTGACTGCCTAGTTACAAAGGGAAAGGGGCATTTTTGCAAGATTGTGTCTCACTGCTGGTGTCAATCAAAACAGAGAATGATAACACACACAGAACATAATACAACAGCTATATAATACCACTTAAGACTCTTGTTATACCCAGAGTAATTTATTGAGTAAACTGTTTTTGCTAACAGAAACATTAACACAACACATACAGGCACTTCCTTATAGGCATACTGTATATATATGTCAAATCAGTGCTGAATCACACTCATATGGTACTAGTCCCTATTACGCCTACACTTCAGGATGTGCACAACACTTAGAGTTCCCCCATTACTCAAGTGGGGGACCAAACATTTTGTGTTCTGTTTACTGGTGGAACAGCATTTAGTGCAGCACCATTATCTGTTGTTCTGATGACATCATCCTCCAGCAGCATTGATGGTAAAATGGAGGACAAACACATTGATAACTTCTGGGGGCTATATATTTTTATTTATAATCTAGATTTGGACAGCAATAGGACTGCTGGCAACTAGAGGTGGAACACAACAGTTATACACAAGGAGTTGGGAAAATATGGGTGTGAAACTATGGGAGACTTCACCTTTAAGCTGGCATCAGTGTGTAACATGTAAGGCTTGGTTGGATCAGCGTAAGCAAGTACAGGGGCATGGGTGAGTTGGTGAATGATATCATAAAAGGCCACATCACACTCTTTAGTACACCTCGTCCTGAAAAGTTCATTTGTTTTGAAATTGACTTTTTCCTCCTTTTTTACAGCACTCTTTTTGTATCTTCGGTTTGTTGGTGAGTACCCTTGAGTTAGATTTAGCAAAGGGCAGATGACTTTGAAATAATCTTTTGCAAATCAACAATAGTAGCCTCAGAACCCCAAGAATCTTTGCAGTTCCTTAAGATGGTCAAAGCTTCCACTTTGCTTGGATCTGTTTGAATTCCCTCAGAGGACACAATGTGGCCTACATATTTCACAGATTGCTGAAAGAATTGGCATTTATCGATAGACAGTTTTAAGCCAAAGTCCTCCAGCCAGTCCAGAATCTTAAATAAGCAGATCTCATGTTTTTCGAGGTTCTTTCCAAACACAGTGGCATCATCCAAGTAAACAAGCATTCAACTAAATTCACGTCTCCAACAGCTAGCTCCATCAACCTCTGAAAAGTGGCAGGTGCTCCCGAAATGCTCTGAGGCATGCGTATGAATTCCCGAAGGGCAGATGGATGCAGTTTTCTCTCTATCTTCAGGTGCCATTGGGATTTGGCAATACCCGCTCCTGAGGTCTAGAACTGAAAACCACTGGCTCCCATTGAGGCAATCAAGGGCATCCTGGATGTGTGGCATGGCATATTGGTTTGGCATGGTTCTTCAATTCAGTGACCAGTAGTCCACACACATTCTCACCGAGCCATTCTTCTTTTGAACACCATAATAGGAGAAGCATATGGGCTACGAGATTCTTGTATAATTCCATCTGATAGCATCTCCTGGAAGTGGCATCGAACATTGTCAATGTCTGCGAATACCAGTCAGCGAGATCTTTCACGGAATGGCCTCTCACTGTGAAATCTGATGTAATGCTCTGCACCAGTGACACTGACATCCCATTCTCTTAAGGAAAATACCTTGCTCTGCTGGACCAGTTTTTGGCTGACTTTGGCTCTCCACTCTTCAGGAATGGGGGATTTCCCAAAGTCGAACAAATCAGGAGTAACTGCTTCATCCTCTTTAGTTCATCACTTGCTAGGCAGCACAGCAGTATCTGCATAGTACACAGTAGCCAGAGTACAGCCTCAGTTGACTCTAATGTTCCGGTCAGACATGTTTTGAATTTGCACCACCACCCACCAAGCATAGGCGTGAGCTCGGGCAGGCAGGATGCTAGGCTTAACTAGTAGTCCATCTGGCAGTTTCCCCTCAGCTGGGGCATTCAGCATAAGAATATTATTCTTGACATCTTTCTTGATTCGTACTTCACTACTAACAGTGCATTGAGCATTCGGTGGCAATACAAGTGGTGCTGGATCTTTTTTCCCCACATTGCCTACCGCCTCATCCTTATCTGTCTCCTTGTCTTGCATCTGTAAGTCATAAGCTCTGTGCACCATAGCAGGGATGTGCAAGGCCTGTCCAGTCTTCCTCGCTTGCTTTTCCTGGAAAAGTTGAGCTACTCTGCCGAACATGTGGGCATTAGTGCCGATTAACAGAGGGATACCATTATACATTCCAGTAGGTGGGCATACCAGGGCCAAGGTCTCAACTGGTTCATCTACACCAGCAACAGTGGTAGGAAAGGATAGACACAGCCGTACATAACCCAGGTATGGATAAGATTGGTCGCTTAACCCTCACACATGAAGTTCTTCAAGGGGCAAGAGCGGGAGGTCAGATAAGTGTTGGTTGTATCAGTCTTTGAACACAATAGTGACCTGTGAACCACTGTCCAGCACAGCTCAGGTTAAAATGCCATTAACAGGCACAGTGGTCTCCATGGAGGGACCCAGCATCTCAGACCAATCTGGAGGTGCAGGCTTAGTGGGCTGATCCACAGTAGTTTTGGAGGAAAAGGATTTTCATGATGGTCCTTATTGTGGCTTTATATTGCTTTGTCAGACCAGGTTGAGTAGCTTGGCAGTGATCTTCTGGAGCATGGCAAACGCATCTGGTGTGCCCATCTTCTCTGCACTGATTGCAAAATATCCTAGCTCTGGGGTCAGCAGGATGGGTCGTGTCTTCAAAAGGTTTGTAGTTGTCGGAGGGTGGAGCCCTACTATCTTCCTTTGGCTTAGGTTCGGGCTCAGCTCTCCCATAGCCTCTCCAAGGGGCAGAAGGTCAGGTGGCATAAATGAGGTCTCTCACCATAGCTTGCAATTCCCTCATTTGTTCTACCATATTAGGGTTAGCTCAAGACCCAGCATCAAGGGCATTGGCCCCAGTACAGACAGGTGGCATCTCGCAGATAGGTTCAGTCTTGGTGGGGCAAAGGCCATGAGTCTAAGCCTGTTCAGCCACAGCCTGCATGCTGGCCTTCAGTTCTTTCAATTCTTTCAAATTGTCCTCTTTTTTCAGTAGGTCTACCTGGGGTCGGGGCAGTTCATGCAACCTCAGCATAGGGTCCCATCCATCATCCTCATTCTCCACCTCCCAGATTTCTTTCATTAACCAACAGTATTCAGAAGGGTTGGTTTTGTGATCTTGAAATTTTAACTTCAGTATGAACACATTTAAATAGCAGGCAGATTTAAGGATGTGTTCCAATCTTGCATGACTCAGTTAACTAGCGGAGATGCCCTCCTGTCAGTGCACCCTTTGCAAGATCTGTTCTATGCAGATCACAAAAGCAGACAGTCACTCATTTTTCCACTGTTTGGTAGACTTAAACTTCCACATCAAGTCCCCTCCTGATTTAGAACTATCAAATACCCCTTCTTAAGCAGATAAGTACTCAGCAGCAGAGGCCTCTAGGTTGGTGGACTGGAGGAACCAGATGGCTTCCAGTGCAGGGCACCTTAAACTCTCCATAAGCCTTTTGCTTTTTTCCCCTTCAGAACATTGCCACTCTTGGACCAGGGGGGGTGGCATAGTCCATCAAGGTTTCCAAGTTGTCTTCTCCTGCAGGAACAGGGACAGCACCAGAAAACATCCTGAGTCTGTGAAAAGAGTCCAGGTGCACCGAGAGTACCACAGTGGGAGAAGCTGCAATGGGTGATACCCTGTGCAAGGGCAAAGAGGCCGGAGAAGAATGTGTGGGAGTGACCTCCTCAGAGTCCTTCAAAGCCTTCCAAAAGTCCTTAACAGTCTGCCCTTCCACAGCTAACAGCCTTGATAACTTCTTTCTAAATCCTTCTACCTTTGGGAACCCCTAGAGAAAGATGGGCCACTGCGTATGTGAATGACTCTACACCTCATCTGGGATCCCTCAGGCATAATAACAGGGGATACGGTCACAGGGTCTATAGGGAGTTTACATGAAATGAGGGCCATTAGAATCTGTTCAAATGGGTCTAAGTCCTGCCCTCACACTGAAACCTTCCCCAGACACTTAACCTGTCCCACAGGACTGGAGGACAGCACCTGTAGTGCCATTACACAAGAGTGGACCAAGGGACAAACCTGGTAATTATTGTCCAGTAAGTCTCACCTCCGTAGTGTGCAAACTCATGGAAACGATACTAAAGGAAAGACTGATGTTGTACCTGGAGGACAACAGCCTCCAGGATGTGAGGCAGCATAGATTCATTTTGGGGAAGTCTTGTCAAAGCAACCTGATACGGTATTATGACTGGGGGACAGGTGAGCTGGATAAGGGTCATGCGGTGGATGTTCTTTATTTGGACTTCAGCAAGATCTTCAATTCGGTGCCTCATGGGTGGCTTGAGGGGAAGTTAACTGGAGTAGGGGTAAAAATTACAAACTGGATTACAAGCTGGCTGAGTGGGAGGCTGCAGTGGGTGGTGGTGGGAGGGGAGCTCACAACTCCAAGGCCGGTGATGAGTGGGGTGCCACAGTGCTCTCTGATGGGACCAGTATTATTTGGGCTTTCATATCAGACATTGCGCACAGGGTGGTGAGCAAGGTAAGTCTGTTCACAGATGACACCAAAATGGGAGCAGTGGTGGATGGAGGGGAAGGATAGAAGCAGCTACAGGGGGACCTAAGCAAGCTAGAGGAGTGGTCAAAGAGGTGGCAGCTGGGGTTCAATGCAAAGAAGTGTAAGGTTATGCACTTCGGGGTGAAGAACCCAAGGAGAGAATACTGGCTGGGAGGGATTAAGCTGGGGATCACTGAGGAGGAGAAGGACCTAGGAGTAATGGTAACAGGGACCATGAACAACACTGCCCAGTGCAGGAGAGCGCAGCAGAAGCAAACAAAATGTTGGGGGTGCATAGTGAGGGTTTTTTCATCCAGGTGAAGAGAGGTGATCTTGCCAATCTACTGATAGCTGGTAAGGCCGCACTTGGAGTATTGTGTGCAGTTTTGGAGGCCATACCTGAAGCATGATATCACGCTACTGGAGGGGGTGCAGAGGAGGGCAATGAAAATGATATGGGGAATGGAGGGAAGAGACTATGAGAGCAGGCTGGGAGACCTGAATATGTACACCCTGGAGGATAGAAGAGACAGGGGGGACATGATAGAGACATTCAAGTATCTGAGGAGAATCAATAAGGATGGGGCAGATGGAGTCTTTAAGCTAAGGAGGACAGGGACACTGGGGGTATGGGCTAAGAATAAAGGGGAAGATTTAAGAGGAAATGAGGAGACACTATTTCAAAATGCACTACCAGAATGGGTGGTATAATGTAAATATGTGAACAGATTTAAAGGGCATGGGACAGGGGAGAGTGAGGGTGGGGGCAGCAGTGGGATGACAAAGGGGAGGGGGTTGGAGCAACTGTGAATTGGGGTGCTAGCTGCACACTCGAGTAGACTTAGATAGACTGGGTGGTCTGTTTCTGCTGGCACATTCATATGTTTGCATGCACAGTTTCCTCTATAGTGGCATTAGTGATCCCCATGGGAATGTCTAGTAACAATAGAGCATTGTGTGCATCAACCCCTTTGGCCTCTCTCCATCCCCTCATGCAGTGCATGACCAGCTTATGGGGAGAAATCTTCCACTTGGGTGTAGTGAGCCTCACCATCTCAAAATTTTCTCCAAATTCACAACTGAGTGAAATTATATCTTTAGACCACTAGGGGGCACTAATCCCAGCTGTGCCTCCAAGATGTAACCCCCAGGCATTGCTATCATGAAGGTTACTACCCCTTCCTGTATGTCTAAGCACAGGTTGAGGGACCTAGATTCAGTATTAAGGTGCCTCCACCCAGAGCAATGGTAATAGGAGTGTCTGTCTATCCTGCTATAGCCCTCTCGGAAACTATAACTACCCACAAACCCTCCTAGTGACTCTGTACCTATAACAGTGGTTAACACACAGACAGTATATAGCAGTAATGATATGCACACACCCACTAGGGATGGACCTTCCGCAACTTCCCTGGAGATCCCCTGTAAAATAAGGTTAACAAGGAAATTGCACACTTTCAGTACTGAAACCCAACTAATCACATACATAATAGTAAGATGAAATGTGAAAAAGACAATTTGGTCTATTTAGGGGTTGTGAACAAGGAAGGGGTGTGAATTTAGTAAAATCATTGTCATTCTGATTTAAATCTGTTTTTTCTAGCATGCACTTTAAGTCCCAAATATACAGTTCAACAACACTGGGTACCCACGGTGGAAAGCGGCTAGCCAGAGGTGTTGCCTGGGGGGGCGGCGTTGCAGCTGATGTTGGGGCCCTTAATGGAAAGAAAGGCAATTATTATGCAAAACAGAAAACAAACACATGAAAGTGAGCACTCGGACCAAAAATTAAACGCCACACATAATGTGGTTTAGGAGCAAGGAACCTGCAGCACTACTACCCCAGCGCTTCATGTCCTCTCCGGGACACTTCATCAGGAAGTGGGGTTCTGATCCTTGAGATTGCTTTTTTATTTAGGATATTTTAAAGTAACAGTGCTTTTTTATAAATAATTCATAGACTAAGCATGAAAAAAAATGTAAGTCATACCATACACCTTATGTCATTACAAAAACAGGAAAATAGTAAAGTGATATGTATTTAAAAAAAACAGACTTTGAACAGAGCAATAAGAGGCCCACAGATGGGAGGTCACACATAATGCAAAAGGTCAAGAACTTAGATTTGGGTACTACACAAAATTTGCACAGAATTTTATATGAAATAAAAAAATGGAAAGATATAATCTGGGTCAAATTAAAGATCCAAATTTACAATAATTCACCTATTTTAATATTTCAGTTGGATACAAGCCACATGAATGGGCCCTTCTGGGAATAAGAAGGGAACAAAGATAAGTACCGTACATTTTACCACTCACCAAAAATTCGGTGAGAGGAACACAAAACTTTGTGAATTTTACATTTCAATAGAAAAAGATCAAAAAATGAGAGGGGACCTAACAAGGGAAAGTCCAAAAACAATCAAAGCCTAAAGATGTGGATACAGACAAAAAATAGAAATAAAAAAAAAAATACTAAAAAAAAATTATTAGATGTACAAATTTATTTTAACACATACAAAAAAGTGTTACACTTGAAACATTGTAATTTATAAGAATGAGATGATATCCAAACATTTATTAAGGCCCAAAGGAGACATGGACCTAAGAGTATAGATCCATCTAGATTCCTTCGGGAGCAATTTATTCAATCTATCCCCACCTCTTATAATGGGACGCACATGTGCAAGACCCAGAAAGGAGAAACAATCTGGTTTTCCATTGTGACAAGAAACAAAGTGAACACCAATAGGTGTATCAGTTTCTGGTTTTAAAATCTCATGAATGTGTTCCTGCATTCTTTCCTTAAGGGATCTTTTAGTGCATCCCACATACAACATGGGACAGGAATATTGAATAACATAAACCACATAGCAAGTTGTGTATGAAATAAATTCCCGAATCTGGGCACCAATATTGCCTGAGTTTTGGAGACCATTAGAGGGCCTAAAGTTGGGAGACTTAGCTCCTCAGGGTAAGTTAATATCATATGAGTGGGCGTGTATTAAATTCCCAGAACTAAAAGGACACTACTTCAAGTTTCGACAAGTCTCTGAGTCAATCAAAGCCCATTTTTATAAAAAGGCAGCCTGGGCAGAAAATAGAGTTGAGCTAGTAGATTTACTTAAGATAGCTGACCAGCCCCATTCTATCTCTAGAATTTATGGTGCATTGCAACGGCTTTATGACAACCTTCCGAATGGTGTTAGTCATTATTGGATACATAGATTAGGACTAGCAGAGGATAGGGACACATGGAAGCGCATATGGCTTAATACACTTAGAAATATTAGACAAGATAGATACAGGCTTCAGCAATTCTACATTATATACAACATGTATTATACCCCTACAAAACTACATAGAATGGGCAGGTTAGCACAATCCACATGTACCAGATGTGGGGAGGAAGGTAGTGATATATATCATGTACTGTGGGGTTGTGCTAAGATTCAGCCCTTCTGGAGGGCAATTTGTGTCTCTCTATTACGAACCGTAGACCTGGATGTTTTCTTTACACCCAAAATCTGTTTGTTGAATAATTTTTATAATGGTATGACCAAACAGCAGAAACTGTACATGGCCATAATATCAGCTACTGCAAAAGCTGTTATCCTGAGACACTGGAAGGATACCTATACCCTGTCTGTGGTAGAATGGTACAAAGAAGTCACGCTTGCACTACAGGTAGAATCCCACATAGCCAGGATGAGCAACAGGGCCCAGGGTTATTATTCCCAGTGGGGCCTTCTAGATACAGCCCTGATATCATGGCTCTCTGGGAGTCACCTATAGGAGACATCCCTTCTTCATGAATGTTTGTTTGAGTTCATTGGCGTGTGAATACTGTTCTAAATAATGGGTGAGGGGTGGGGGGTTCTTGGAGTAGAGGTTAGTTATTTTTCATACGCATGATCATACCAACAGTATAGGCTGGTTAGCAGTACATATAGTGCATTTATGATTATCCTGTAAATCTTTACCAGCTTAATGTTTGTTCATGGCACATGTAACGGATATGCCAATAAAGTAAAATGAGAAAAAAAAAAAATTCCCAAATCTGCACTTTTTTGTTGGAGGCTGGATGGACAAACAAGCTTCCCTGAATGCAATAACAGCACACATTACAACTTCTGCAACAAAAACTCCCCACGTGGGGGGGGGGGGGTGGTGGTTAACCAATTTTTTTTTTTTTTAGTATGCAAAAAAACAAGATGATTATTTGTAATCCGAGCCAGTTGGTTCAGTCTCTTGAAAACCCAGAAAGTAAATAAAATCAGATGGTACCACAGATGATTTAAATACCCATTGCAAGGAGCTACCCTGATTATACTCATGCTACCAGATATGTGCAAGAAGGCAGGCAATATGGAGACCTCATGGTGTTCACCAATGAGCATTAGGAAGCAGGGCCAACACGATGCAGCTCCTCTTCATGGCCATTCCCTTCAGGTGGCTGCAACCTGCAAGTTGTTGTTGCACAGGGGCTGGATCCCAAAAGCCAGTCTCTCACTGAAACAGTCTCTGGTGCAGGGCAATTGGTCTGGGCCAAATTGGCAAAGTTCATTTGCTTCTTGCTAGTGAAACCTCCAGCTGGCATAACAGGTTTGGTCATAGGCAAGCAGGTCTTGACCCACGAGAAACATTCAGCACATTCAAATAAAGCAGCACTAACTTTGTACAGTTTGGATATAGTCCTGTTCCTATTGTAGTAGAGTTACTGAGCAAACCTCTCGATCCAAGATTGGTCTCACATACTAGCTGGGCTGATCGCTTCACAGGAGAAAATCTTTGGGGCAGAATGCAAGTGGTACTGATAAAATTCTTTCTTCTTTCTGCTGCAGTTCCAGGCTTAAATCGGAATACATCCAACTTCTGCTATTAGGCAATCCCAATCAGGAGAAATGTAGCAGGGTGACAAGTTGGGCCTCTTCCCACCAATTCCCCTACACTCTATTCTGGGAGCAGCAACTGGGAGCAGCAACTTGAAAGCTCGAGCTGTCCACAATTCAACCTCCAACTCTACCTGATCCACTGTCTCTTATAGTACTGGGGATTTTCCTTGGATTCCAGCATTCAGGCAGGCTGGGGAAGCTATCCGACACAGTTAGGGCTCCCCCTCCAGGTTAGTTTTGGTATCAACCTAAAAACTACAAAAACTACAATTTTCCTTCCCATGAGACACTTGGGCCAGAATCCATTTTAGGCTCCCAGAGTCTGATAGGTCCAATTACTGGAAGTCCCGGACCTAACATGGTGGCTTCCATTCTAAAGGCATAAGCTGTAAGGAAAGCAGGTTAAACAAACTTCTCTATTTCAAATATAACAACATGTAAACAGTAAATAAGCAGTTTCTACACAAGTTCCCTCAGCACAAATATTGACTGCAGAATGGAGTAAATCAGAGCAGTTGCTGGCTGGTCGCAAGCCCTAAAATCACTCTGAACCATCTCAAACCATTCACTACATATAGGATAAAGTATGGGTCGAGGTGTGTAACGAGATTTACTCGCCCTCGGTGTTTATGTAGCATCCCACAACTCGGGTGTGTGTAAAATCAAGTTTTACACACACCCCGACCTATATTTTATTTTATATAATTGTTGGCTTTCTCTTTTTTCCATCAGCAATTATATAAAATAAAAAAGGCGAGCGGGTTTGCGGTTCCGGAAGTAAAAGCGCTCTCTGTTTCCCCATCCCATCCCCTTCAAATACCTGAGGAGGCAGTCCCGCAGCTGTTTTTAAGCTCAACATATCCGACTCTCTTCTCTGCCATAACAACGCGCTCACTTCCGCTGTTGCCATCCCTAAAAAGCAGAGCAGAGTTTGAGCAAGCTGTCTCTTGTAGAGAGAAACAAATGCATATGTTTGCCATTATAAATGCTCCTTTATAACGGCAAATTACACCACAGTTTCCTTATGGAAAAAAGAGGAAGCCATTAATTATACACATATCAGCTAGTCTCTTAAAGGGAAAGGCATGGAGGCTCAGCATAGCACTCTCACATAAAGGAACAGGATTAAACTGAGACAGGACACCAGTCTGGCAGTGGACATTGAAGAGCCATGGAAGACAACAAGGTAAACACCAATTCCTGGGGGGGGGGGTATGTGAGCATTTCAGAACACAGCAGTTACTATCAGCAGTAGTTTGAAATTGGTACAAGCCAATGAGTATTCCATCATTTATATACATTCCATTCTCCTATGAGGCAGTTTAACACAGGAGGCTGACTACATTAGCTAAGCATACTGAGTGATTCCTAGGGTTTGAAGGAAGTAGACACATGTCCATTTGAAGAAGAAAGAGTCCTGAAGGGACTTGTGAATCTCAGAGTGGACAAGGCTATAGGGGAAGGAAGAGGTACAGCCAAGGGTTCTGAAAGAGCTCAGAGAGTACTGGCTGCCTCTGACAACCTTGTTCAATAACTCACTAGACACAGAGATGGTACCAGAGGACTGGAGAAAGGCAGATGTAGTCCAACTCCATAAGAGACCCAGCAGGAAAGAGGCTGGCAGTTACAGGCCAGCCAGTTTGACATCAGTAGAGGAGAAACTAATGGAGCCACTTCTAAAGGAAAGACCGGTAGATTACCTTGGATCTGGCAGGTTACAGGACCTAAGTCAACATGAATCCACAGGAAGGACAACATGTCAAACAAACCTGATAGATTTTCTTGACTGGGTGACCACAAAAAATAAATCAGGGGGAGTGGTGAATGGCCTACTTAAACAACAACAGTTCTTTCAACACCATGTCATGTAGGAAGCTCATAAAAAACTGAGAAGCTTGAGAGTGGGAACCAAGGTTGTACATTGGGTACACAATTGGCTGACAGATAGGAAACAGAGGGTGGTGGTTAACAACGCTCATTCAGGGGGAAGGAGAGTGACCAGTGGGGTTCCTCAGGGCTCAGTACTGGGTCCAGTCCTCTTTAATGTCCTTATTTGCAACATTGAGGCAGTTCAACACAGGAGGCTGACTACATTAGCTAAGCATACTGAGTGATTCCTAGGGTTTGAAGGAAGTAGACACATGTCCATTTGAAGAAGAGAGTCCTGAAGGGAATTGTGAATCTGAAAGTGGACAAGGCTATAAGGAAGGATGGGGTGCAGTCAAGGGTTCTGAAAGAGCTCAGAGAGGTACTGGCTGCACCTCTGACAACTTTGTTCAATAACTCACTAGACACCGAGATGGCACCAGAGGACTGGAGAAAGGCAGATGTAGTCCCACTCCATAAGAGAGGCAGCAGGAAAGAGGCTGGCAGATACAGGCCAGACAGTTTGACATCAGTAGCGGAGAAACTAATGGAGCCACTTCTAAAGGAAAGACTGGTAGATTACCTTGGATTTGGCAGGTAACAGGACCTAGGTCAACATGAATCCACAGGAAGGACAACATGTCAAACAAACCTGATAGATTTTTTTGACTGGGTGACCACAAAAATAAATTGGGGGGATTGGTGAATGTGGCTTACTTAAACAACAGCAGTTCTTTCAACACCATGCCATGTAGGAAGCTCATAAAAAAACAATAACTGAGAAGCTTGAGAGTGGGAACCAAGGTTGTACATTGGGTACATAATTGGCTGACAGGAAACAGAGGGTGGTGGTTAACAACGCTCATTCAGGGGGAAGGAGAGTGACTAGTGGGGTTCCTCAGGACTCAATAGTGGGTCCAGTCCTCTTTAATGTCCTTATTTGCAACATTACAGAAGAACTGGAAATGAGGGTGTGCCTCTTTGCAGATGACACCAAGATCTGCAATAGGGTGGACACGCGGTGGGGGGGGGATAAACAGAGACCTGAAAAAGTTCAAAGAATGGTCAAGGGTATGGCAGCTGGGTTTCAATGCAAAACATTTCAAAATGATGCACCTTGGATGCTGAAACACAGAAGCAGCATACAAACTGAAGATGGGTATTGATTGTTACTGAACAGGAATATGACCTAGGGGTAATAATAACAGATGACCTTAAGGTGGCAAACCAATGCAACAAAGCAGTAGATAAAGGCAGTGGGATGCTGGGGTGCATATGGAGGGGTATCACCAGCAAAACAAGGGAGGTGGTGTTGCCACTGTATCATCCATTGGTGAGACCACACCTGGAGTACTGTGTCCAGGTCTGGAGACCACACCTCAGAAAGGACATAGGCAGAGTAGAGGGCATCCAAAGAAGAGCAACAAAAATGGTGTAGGGGCTGCACCAAATGTTCTATGAGGAGAGAGACTGAGGGATTTAAACATGTATGCACTGGAAGAGAGGAGGGAAGGGGACATGATAGAAACCTTTAAATACCTCATGAGGGTTAATAAGGTACAGGAAGGGAGAGTTTTCAGTTAAAATAAGGTGTTTGAGAACTAGGGGGCGTGTAATAAAGCTGGAGGGGGAAGTTTAGGAGGGATGTGAGGAAGCATTTCTTCACTGAGAGGGTAGTGGATGCCTGGAATGATCTTCCAGCTGGGATGGTAGCGGTAAAAACAGTGGTGTGTTTCAGCATGCATGTGATAGGTATAAAGGAAAACAGGTATCAAACAAGGGGGATGGAGGGGGCCAGGGACCAGGTAGGGTCTGCGGTGGCAGAAAAGGCAGGGAAGAGGGGGGCCAGACTAGGTGGGAATGCACTCCATAAATGCCAAGAAATGCTTATGTTTCTTTGTTTCTTCACAGACAACACTGAGCTCTGTGGCAGGGTAGACAATTGCGTAGGGGGTGTTAAAGAGATGCAGAGAGACTTGCCAAGGCTAGAGAGCTGGTCACAGGTTTGGCAATTGAAATTCAATGCCAAAAAGTGCAAGATGATGTACACGGGAAACCAGAACCCCTGGACAGAGTATTGGATTGTGGGGGGTAAGGTTGGGCACAAACTCTTAGGGAAAAGACCTAGGGGTCATCATCAGTGACTGCCTAAAACAATCACGCAGTGTAACAATACCTACAGTAAGACAAACATGATACTAGGATGTATAGGAAGGGATGCTGACAGCAGAAGGAAGGAAGTAATAGTACCTCTCTATAACTCTTTGGTGAGGCCCCACCTGAAGCATTGTGCCTTGTTCTGGAGTCCTCACCTAAGGAAAGATAAGGATATGCTGAAGACAGTGCAACATAGGGAAACCAAAATGATTCAGGGCCAAGAAGGCAGATCTTATGAGGATCGGTTCAAGGCAGTGAATATGTACTCACTGGAGGCCAGACAAGAGAAGGGAGATATGACAGAGACCTTCAAGTTCCCAAAAGGAATGAACAAGGTAAATGGTCAGGAACTATTTAGCATAAGTAGTGGATCAATAACACCAGGGCACAAATGGAAACTGAGGGGGAAGGGGCTCAAGAGGAAAGTAAGACAGTTTTAATTTACAGAAAGGGCGGTGGATATGTGCAACAATCTGCCAGCTGATGTGGTGGACACCAAAACTATCAATGGTTTCAAACATGGCTGGGACAGAGTGAAGGGCTTAGTGGTTTCTAAGGGTGTTAGTGGTGGGGCAGGTAGCATGGGATGGATAGTGTGGGTAAGAACAATGTATGGACCATAGGTCTCAGGTTTGTTAAAGTTTTATGGGTAGACTGATTGGACCAAAGATCTTCTGCAATCCTTGCCTATGTTTCTGTGTAGCTTGGAACAGAACCCTGTCAAGAAACAAAAACACTGCACACACTACATTGATCTGCATTATATCTCAGAAACTGAGAATGTTCTTGCGGGATGGAATAAAGTGCTGAGAGACCAGTAACACATAAAGAAATTCCCCAGTGCTCCACATGAAAACCGCTTCATCAGGAGGGCTGAGAATTACCACAGGTTTTCAATGCATATACAAGTCCCTTACAAAACATTTATAAAATTATATGACCACATGACAACAATATGTACTTATTAGTTCAATATATGTATTAGTTACAGTATGTGTTTCATTATGTACCTATGGAAGATTAAGCATGGCAGATCCTTCCTATAACTTGCTTAATATAGTCCAATAATGATTTAACACAAACACCAACAAATATAACAAAAAAATACATTAGAGAATGAATGATAGACTTAACACTGAGGGATGGGGGGTTTGAAAAAACAGGGAAAGGCTCAGAAACAATTAAAAAAATGGTTTCCTTTAAAATCTCTCATCCAGTTTTTAACGTATTTAGAAAGACTATCAATAAAACGGGGTTTATTAAGGGGATATGATTTAGTTCTTGAGAAATAAACAATTGCAAAGTGTTTGAACAGCTCCACTCAAAAATATATCTCAGTAATATATAAATAATGCCCTTAGTTTAAAAAAAATATGGTGATGAGGTAAATAAAAGAAGTGAAGAAATAACTGGAGAGGCAGCAAAAGAAAATCAGATTAGGGAATGTGGGAAAGCAGAAAAAATGCAGAGGAAAAGGGGAATAAGAAAGAGGAGGGAAAAATAAGAAAAAAGGTGGATATCAGAGTAATTTAGAGAAAATAATAACATAATATCATCTTTTTAAGCAGGAATGTGAAACTTGGTCCACAAAGGAGTTCCTAAAAATAAAGAAAAATAATAAAATATGGGCACAAAATAATTAAACATAACAGCAATACACATTCTGTACCTATACCTATATGGAATGCAAGTTCAGCATTGCTCCAAAAATCATACACGAGTGTGTAGATTCACCAAGGCTCATTTTGTATCAATATATTTAGCTGATCACCAGAACCTGATGGAGGAGGCAAGAGCTAAACGGACAGATTGAACATAATCAAATTATTTAGCCTGGATAAAAGATGAGTGAGAGGGGATATGATCATGGTGTCCCAAATTCTCTACCCACCCTTTTTTTACAATTTTACACAAGCCAGCCCAGCTGAGACACAACATTTAATTTCCACTGGAGTCCTGCTTATTTACAGTAGGGGGAATGGGAGCACTGAGAGGTTAAGTTACTTGCCCAAAGGTCACATGGTGAGTATTTTAAATTGGCACTAGTGGGGTTTGAACCTCCCAGTTCACAAGCAGTGCTCTACCTAAACCACACTGCTTTGGGATTTTTAAGGGGATAGACATGGTGGAGTATATACAGATGTTTGAGCTGGTGAATCCAAGCAGAACTAGAAAACATGAACTCAAACTAGGGGAAGTATAAGGGAAAGCATCAGAAAGCATTATTTCACACTAATTTACAGATTTTGAAAAAATAAATAAATACAAAAAATATACTTTCGTTTATAATCTCTAAATTAAAATTCACAATCTAAACAGGAGTGGTGCTGGCTGGGGGGGTGAGGGTACTGCCAAAACAACCACATAACTTACAACTACGGCAGCCTTAGTTTGACATAAATGCTTAACTCAAAACAAAACACTAAGAAGGTGGAGGAACTATTTTATTAAAAATAAGACAAAGATTTAACTTTTTTTCTGCTTAATACAATTATTTTTACTTTTCATCAACATCTAAAATTTAAATAGGCATTTAATAAGCACAATACGCCACTCCAGGGTGTGTGTTAGACACTTTAACACATGTCTAGGAGGCTGGACGCATCTCACTACACCTCCTAGCCATGTGTTAAAGTGTCTAACACACACCCTGTCATGTCTTATTGCTTACTCAAGCTCCATATCTGCATAGTCAGATGGCAGTAGGATTATTTTTGTGAATGGGTTTCTGGCAGACAGAGAGGGGGGAGGCAAAACTTGCCCAATTATTGCATTGTGCAAAGCATGGGCAGGAGCTGTCTATGGCACCAGCATTGTTTATTGCATTTGTTTTTGTTACCAGGTAAATGCACTAGGCAAACACATGCCTATTTTCAGGAACCACCTGAGAGAATTACATAACAGTACAAAAGGTCAAATACATAATGAAGAACAACAACACAAGATGGACAGTGAGCAGAAAAAAAAAGAGAAATTGCTACAGTTAATTAGGGTAGATCACACAATCAAAAACTCTGTTGCACTACAATATAAGGATGGTACAAGATGAGACAGACACTAGGGAATATTGCAAACCAAGGTATATAATATAGCGCTAACAACCTAGGCAGATGGTGCAAAGCCACAGGTCATGAACAAATAACACAGTAAACATTAACAGGTACAGTGCACTGGTAGAAAAATTAAATGTTATCAGCACAGCATAATAGTGCAAGGAGTAAAATATTCTCTAGAATCGATTCTGTTTATAGAAATCAGACTTTTATTAATTCGATACCATTCCTCCTCTGATTAAGGCATAAGAGCAGAATGGTTCTCGGTGTTGGATCTTCACAGTGGATATTACCAGATTATGATGGCTCTGGAGGACTGTGAGAAGACAGCCTTCATCTGTCCTTTGGGGTTCTACGAATTCCTGAGAATGCCACAGGGAATATCGGGCGCCCCAGCCACCTTCCAGTGAGTGATGGAACAAGCAGTGGGAGACATGAAGTTACTAGAATGCCTGGTGTACTTGGACGATGTCATTGTGTTTGTTAGCTCCCTAGAGGAACATGAGAGTCGACTGTTCAAAGTACTAGACCGACTGGAAGATTTCAGCCTCAAGCTGTCCATTGACAAGTGCCAGTTTTTCCAAACATCTGTGAAGTATGTGGGGCACATAGTGTCTACAGAGGGGATAGAGACTGATCCTAGTAAAATTGAAGCCTTGACTACTTGGCCCCAGCCCCACAATTTGAAAGAACTACAATGTTTCCTGGGATTCTGTGGCTACTACCACCAGTTCATAAAGGACTATTCCAAAGTGATTCTGCCACTCTTGAATCTTACCCAGAATTACCCTCTTACCAATTGGAAATACAAAAAAGGGTCTGTCAAAGAACCAAACAAAGCATATTTCCACCCAGGTGAACTTTTCAGGCCCCGTTGTACACCTAACTGTGAAGCAGCTTTCCACGAAGTCATATACAAGCTCACCCATGCCCCCATCCTCGCTTATGCTGATCCCACCAAACTCTATGTGCTGTATACTGACGCCAGTCTGCAGGGTCTAGGAGCTGTACTGTATCAAGACCATGAGGATGGTTTGAGACCAGTGGCATTCACCAGTAGGAGCTTGACCCTGTCAGAGCGAAACTACCTTGTGCACAAGCTGGAGCTCCTTGTGTTAAAATGGGCCATTGTCGACCAGTTTCATGATTACCTCTATGGGGCAAAAATATTGGTGAGGACTGACAATAATCCATTGACCTATGTACAGACTTCAGCTAAGTTAGATGCCATGGGGTAGCGGTGGCTTTCTGCAGTGTCAACATATGATTATGCTGTTGAATACAGACCAGGCCTGAATCATATTAATGCTGACGCCCTATCTCGGAGGCCCATTTCCAAGAGTGACTGGGTCAGGCTGTCTGAACTTGACATCTGAGCATTGTGCCAAAAGTTTGATAAAAATGAACAGATGTCTATGGAAACAGCAGACTGCTTGGTAGATTGCTTGGGCCGCTATGACACCTGCATAGCGGCTGTGTACTACCACTTTTCTGCTCTAGATATTAGTGCACTACCGCAGTTTGACAATGACAGCATTCAGTGGGCTAAATCCTGAGATCCTATGATTCAGCCAGCAATTGACACCCTTCATGCAGGAAAAGATGTGTCCAAGTTGCGTTCCTCTGATCTGTGAACCGCTTTATTGTTTAAAGAAGGCCCCAGGTAGAAGCTGCTTAATCAGTTGTTGTATAGAGAGACTGTAGTTTGGGGTGGCCAAATAGACAAGCAACAATTGGTCCTGCCTACAGCCTTCAAAGATTTGGTACTGAGGTCCCTCCACAATCATATGGGCCACCTTGGTATTGACTGGACCTTTGACCTAGTACAATCTCAATTCTACTGGTCCAAGATGGGGGACGATGTTGAGCACCATGTAAGGACTTGTAGTCACTGCCTGCAGAGAAAAGCCCTGCCTCAGAGGGCTGCCCCCCTTGTCAACATTACTACCAGCACCCCAATGGAACTAGTCTGCATAGACTTCTTGAGTTTAGAGCCTGATCAGCGAAACATTGGCAATGGGTTAGTGGTTATAGACCATTTCACACAGTATGCACAATCTTTTCCCAACAAAGATCAAAAAGCATCTACCGTGGCCAAGGTGCTAGTGGAAAATTTCTTTGTCCACTATGGTGCAACCCCAACGAATTCTCTCTGATCAAGGCCAGGACTTTGAGAGTTGGCTAATCAAAGAAATGCTCTCTCTATGAGAGGTGCGAAAGTCAAGAACCACCCCTTATCACCCGCAGTGGTATCCTCAACCAGAACTCTTTAACCGCACCCTACTAGACATGCTAGGCACCCTCCACCCAAAAGATAAGCATAAATTGAGCCAGCAGATTAGCACCTTGGTACACGCATACAATTGCACAAAGAATGATGCTACTGTGTTCTCTCCCTACGTCTCATGTTCAGAAGAGAGGCCCAGTTGCCTGTTGATGTCTATTTTGGGGTTTCTCCCAATGAGGTCCGAGCTGAAGATTACCTGCAATTTGTACAAAAACTGAAAGCTCAATTGAACCATGCCTATCAACTGGCCCAGACAATGGCCACCAAAAGAAATCTAGCCAACAAAGAGAGACATGATAGAAAAGTAAAGGCTCAAGAGCTTAGGCCTGGAGACCGTGTGTTGTTGCGAAATTCAGGATTGCATGGTAAACACAAAATTGCTGATCGATGGCACCATCTTCCCCATGTTATAGTTGGAAAGTTGGATGATTTGCCAGTGTACGAAGTGCACCCAGAGAATAACTCCAAAGCTGTCAAGACCATGCACCATAACCACTTGCTACCTATTGGTCAAGTTATAATTGAGTCTGAACCCACCGAGATTGATCCCCCTGGACCAGTGACTCGTGCTGCTGCAAGAAAGAAACAGAGTCAGCTTGCCAAATGGTTGCCGATTTAAGACTTCCCCCGCAGCAGACCCAGAATGATAGTTACTGCTAGTCTAACTCAGATGACAGTGAGTATGATAATGCCTATTACCCCTCATATGAACTGAGTCAGTTGTTTTGTGGAAATCCTATGTTGAATTATGGGGATGAAGCTGGGTCTTCTGGACTGCCTAATGCCCCGGCATCATCCTTGGAGCCAATGCTCCCTGAAGGTGAAGTGCAAAGTATCACGTCTGAGGAGGCTGTCTTTGTGTATCATGGAACTGTGTGATTTGCCAAGTTTTCCTAGACAGGGAAGGGTGTAACCCCCCTACAAATGGGGGTTCCCAAAAAGTCTTCCTTGAGCTTACCTAAATGCTCACTGCCAGGCTGGTGTCCTGCATTTTAGTATTTAAATGTGATTACCAGAGCCTGTGTTTCCTCTGTGTACTGTCTCTTTAAAAGCTGCCTGATTGCAGCTTAAGTAATCTGAGAGAGAGCTCTCTTGAAAGATGTAACTATTTACTGAAAACCATTTAGAGTGTAGTTTGTCTAACCTGCTTTCTTTGTAGCAAGGACTGTTTTGTTTGTCTCCACTATCTTGGTCCTGGACTGCAAATTGGACCAAACAGTACTGGTGGGACCTAAAATGTAGCCAGACTACAGGAGCTGTCTGAATTCAAAATCTGTAGGAACGTTATTTTGGAGTATTTTTTGCACCTTTTTTTGCAACTGAAGGGGGAGCTCTTGCTTTGACTGACAGCCAAATCAGACAACCAAATCTTTTGGATCTTGGGGAAGTCCTGGGCTGCTTGCAGTTTTCAGTTAGTTTAAGTGAACTGAGAGTAGCTGAAGTGATTCTAAGCAGCAGTCCTGAGTGGATTCACATGAGAAAACTGTGCATGGGCTGAGTTTGGCTTGCATGTCTGCCTACTGCTCCTGAGAGGGAGAGAAGAGAATTATTTTGGACTAAATCCAAGATTGTGTGACTAAAGTAAGCTACTGATGTGGGCCAGGCTCAACCTGAAGAAGACCTAAGATTTTGCTGAATGCGATCGGCCAGTCAGGAGTTCCAGCGACCCCTAAGCTCCCCGTATGTGCAGAGACTGCGATTGTGACCGGGGAGCACTTTGCCTGGTACAGTAGAATTCCCATACATGTAAATTTGCTATGAGCTGCTAGTGGGTTGTGAGTTAGTTACTCACGGTGTGAACTGTGTTCTGCTTGCTAGAAGCTGTATCCAGCCCAAAACAGACTGAATCCGACTTTGTCTCCATGCGGCCTGGGCCCAGCCAGACTACCCACTGCACAGAGAAGCCATCGACGAGAGACCTGCCTGGGGATCAGCCCCCTGTTCCACGCTTGAACAGGAACGATGCCTCTGTGACTCATGTGGGCCCTGCTTCTCCTGGCATTCCAGATCAACCACCTGCAGTCTTGATTTTCGTCCAGCCTGTGTCCAGTCTTGGGTATCATGAGTGAATACCAGGGTAACTCCTTGCAACAACAGCTTAATCTGAGTGTGTCATCTGATTGTCTTGTTGTTTCATTTCCTTTACGAACTGAGCCCTCTGGCTCCAGATTACAAATATTGTGTACTGTGCATGTTGTGGTTTCCATCACAGGGCCCCAACCAGCTGCAACCCTGGGCAATGGTCCTGGCTAGCCCATCTCTTCTCCACTTGGGTACCCAGAGGTGGACTGTGTGGGGGGACTCAAAGCACATGCATAACTGCTTGATTGATATAACCTTTAAGCTAAGTAACCTGATTTTTCCCCTTCCTTGTTCAAGTCCCCTTAATAAATCAGATCTAACTTTTTCTGCATATAATCTGACTGTGGTTCCAGTTTGTGCTCAAAGTACTGTACAGTTGCTATTTGCTGTGCATAACCTTGTTTTACAGGGGGGTTCCCAGGGTCAAGCCAGAGGAACCAGCCCTGGTGGTAAGTGCAAACAGTGTGGGTACTTGGGTAGTGAACCAGGGGTATTGTGAAAGTGATTATTGTACAGTGTTCAGGCCACTAGAGGGGAAAGAGGGGGGTTACAGTGTCCCAGAGGGCTGTGTGCAGGTTAGCTTGACCACTACCAATGCTGACCCCCGGGTGGAAGCACCCATTTCAGAACTCAGGCCTCTTAACCTGCTACTAGCCAAGCAGGCAGGGGTAGTAGCCCTTGGAATAGCATCACCTAGGGGTTACATAAGTACCCTACATTTTACCACTCACCGAAAATTCAGTGAAAGGAACACAAAACTTTGTGAATTTTAAATTTCAATAAATAAAGACCAAAAAACAGAGGTGACCTAACCAGGGAAAGTCCAAAAACAATCAAAGCCTAAAGATGTGGATACAGGCAAAAAATAGAATAAAAAAAAAAAAAATTATTAGATATACATTTTTTTTAAAACATAAACAGAAAAGTGTTATACTTGAAACATTGTAATTTATAAGACTGGGATGATATCCAAACATTCATTAAGGTCCCAAGGAAACATGAACCTAAGAGTATAGATCCGTCTAGATTCCTTCTGGAGCAATTTATTCAGTCTATCCCCAATCTTATAGTGAGACGCTCATGTTGAATACCCAGAAAGGAGGAACTATCTGGTTTTCCATTGTGACAAGAAACAAAGTGAACACCAATAGGTGTATCAGGTTCTGGTTTTAAAATCTCATGAATGTGTTCCTGCATTCTTTCCTTACGGGATCTTTTAGTGCATCCCACATACAACATGGGATAGGAACATTGAATAAAATAAAGTACATAGCAAGTTGTGTATGAAATAAATTTCCGAATCTACACTTTTTTGTTGAAATCTGGATGGACAAACGAGCTTCCCTGAATGCAATAACAGGACACATTACATCTTCCACAAAAAAACTCCCCACGGGGAGGGGGGGTGGTAACAATTTTATTTTTTAGTATGCAGAACAAGATGATTATTATTTGTAATCCAAGCCAGTTGGCTCAGTCTCTTGAAAACCCAGAAAGTAAATAAAATCAGATGGTACTACAGATGATTTAAATACCCATTGCAGGGAGCTACCCTGATTGTACTCACGCTACCAGATATGTGCAGGAAGGCAGGCGCTATGGAGATGGCATGGTGTTCACCAATGAGCATGGGAAAGAAGGGCCAACATGGCACAACTCCTCTTCATGGCCTTTCCCATCAGATGGCTGCACCTGCAAGTTGTTGTTGTGCAGGGGCTGGATCCCCAAAGCCAGTCTCTTGCCAAAACAGTCTTTGGTGCAGGGCAATTGGTATGGGCCAAATTGGTAAAGGCCCAGGCAGGATGAACAAAATGGCAAAGTTCATTTGTTTCTTGCCGGTGAAACCTCCAGCTGGCATAACAGGTTTGGTCATAGGCAAGCAGGTCTTGACCCACGAGAAACATTCAGCACATTCAAATAAAGCAGCACTAACTTTGTACAGTTTGGATACAGTCCAGTTGCAACTGTAGTAGAGTCACTGAGCAAACCTCTTGATCCAAGATTGGTCTCACACACTAGCTGGGCCGATCGCTTCACAGGAGCAAATCTTTGGTCCAGAATGCAAGTGGTACTGATAAACTTCTTTCTTCTTTCTGCCGCAGTTCCAGGCTTAAATTGGAACACATCCAAATTCTCCTATTAGGCAATCCCAATCAGGAGAAACATGGCAGGGAGACAAGTTGGGCCTCTTCTTGCCAATTCCCCTATGCTCCACTCCAGGAGCAGCTATTTGAAAGCTTGAGCTGTCCACAGTTTAACCTCCAACTCTAACTGATCCACTGTCTCTTATAGTACTGGGGATTTACTTTGGATTCCAGCATTCAGGTTGGCTGGGGGAAGCTGTCCGTCACAGTTAGAGCTCCCCCTCCAGGTTAGTTTTAGTACCAACCTAAAAACTACAAAAAATAGTTTTCCTTCCCATAAGACACTTGGGCCAGGATCCATTTTAGGCCCCCAGAGTCTGATTGGTCCAATTACTGGAAGTTCTGGACCTAACATGGTGGCTTCCATTCCAAAAGCATAAGCTGTAAGGAAAGCAGGTTAAACAAACTTCTCTATTTCAAATATAACAACATGTAAACAGTAAATAAGCAGTTTCCACTGGCCCGATGGTGCTGAGGGTTGAGGCACTGGACACCACACCTCGTGCCATGCCAGTGACCTGTGTTCGGGAACAGGCATGGGTTGCCGTTGGTCGGCAGGGAGGAGATGGATTGAGCATCCAATGGACTGTTCTCCATCTCCGGGGAGGGGGGAATCGGGTGGCCGGTGCTTGCCTGACCCCTAGTGGAGGCTGGGGGTCAGTGGCATGTAGCTGCAAGTTAGGGGAGGCAGGACTTGGCAGACACTTGACTGGGGCATGCACGGGAGCATGCGTGGACCCAGTCGCTGGCGTCATTGCACGCCATGTCCCACAAGGGAAGAAAAAGTGGAAAAAAAGAGAGCCCGGCAGAATGACGTTGTGCCCTGCAGCGCCATCCCCAAGAAGGCACCTCCCTGGCATGGATCCGTTGGGGTGGGTTGAGTTGCTCCCCACCACCCTGCTGTGAAGGGTAAGTCACGGGGTGCATAAGGGAGGGGGTCTTATCTTCGGGGATGGCGCTGGGGGGACAACTGATAGCAGGCAGACAGAGCTCTGGAGGAAAAAAAAAATAAGCAGTTTCCACACAAGCTCCCTCTGCACAAATATTGACTGCAGAATGGAGCAAATCAGAGGAGTTGCTGGCCGGTCGCAAGCCCTAAAATCACACTGACTCATCTCAAACCATTCACTACACACATATCAGCTAGTCTCTTAATGGGGCAGGCGTGGAGGCTCAGCATATCACTCTCACATAAAGGAACAGGATTAAACTGAGACAGGACACCAGCCAGGCAGTGGGCATTGAAGAGCCCAGGAAGACAACAAGGTAAAACCCCAATTTTGTGGGGGAGGGTTATGTGAGCATTTCAGAACACAGCAGTTACTAGGGGCAGCAGTTTGAAATTGGTACAAGCCAGTGAGAGTTCCATCATTTATATACATTCCATTCTCCTATGAGGCAGTTCAACACAGGAGGCTGACTACATTAGCTAAGCATACTGAGTGATTCCTAGGGTTTGAAGGAAGTAGACACATGTCCATTTGAAGAAGAAAGAGTCCTGAAGGGACTTGTGAATCTCAGAGTGGACAAGGCTATGGGGAAGGAAGGGGTACAGCCAAGGGTTCTGAAAGAGCTCAGAGAGGTACTGGCTGCACCTCTGACAACCTTGTTCAATAACTCACTAGACACAGAGATGGTACCAGAGGACTGGAGAAAGGCAGATGTAGTCCCACTCCATAAGAGACCCAGCAGGAAAGAGGCTGGCAGTTACAGGCCAGCCAGTTTGACATCAGTAGTGGAGAAACTAATGGAGCCATTTCTAAAGGAAAGACCGGTAGATTACCTTGGATCTGGCAGGTTACAGGACCTAAGTCAACATGAATCCACAGGAAGGACAACATGTCAAACAAACCTGATAGATTTTCTTGACTGGGTGACCACAAAAATAAATCAGGGGGGAGTGGTGAATGTGGCCTACTTAAACAACAGCAGTTCTTTCAACACCATGTCATGTAGGAAGCTCATAAAAAAAAACTGAGAAGCTTGAGAGTGGGAACCAAGGTTGTACATTGGGTACACAATTGGCTGACAGATAGGAAACAGAGGGTGGTGGTTAACAATGCTCATTCAGGGGGAAGGAGAGTGACCAGTGGGGTTCCTCAGGGCTCAGTACTGGGTCCAGTCCTCTTTAATGTCCTTATTTGCAACATTGTAGAAGAACTAGAAATGAGGGTGTGCCTCTTTGCAGATTACACCAAGAGCTACAATAGGGTGGACACACGGTGGGGGGGGGGAGGGTAATAAACAGAGACCTGAAAAAGTTCAAAGAATGGTTAAGGGTGTGGCAGCTGGATTTCAACGCAAAACATTTCAAAATTATGTTCCCTGGATTCTGAAACCCAGAAGCAGCATACAAAATGGAGATAGGTATTGATTGTCACTGAACGGGAATATGACCTAGAGGTAATCATAACAGATGACCTTCAGGTGGCAAACTAATGCAACAAAGCAGTAGATATAGGCAGTTTGATGCTGGGGGTGCCTATGGAGGGGTATCACCAACAGAACGAGGGAGGTGGTGTTGCCACTGTATCATCCATTGGTGAGATCACACCTGGAGTACTGTGTCCAGGTCTGGAGACCACACCTCAGAAAGGACATAGGCAGAGTAGAGGGCATCCAAGGAAGAGCAACAAAAATGGTGCAGAGGCTGCACCAAATGTCCTATGAGGAGAGAGAGAGAGAGACTGAGGGATCTAAACATGTACATACTAGAAGAGAGGGGGGAGGGTGACATGATAGAAACCTTTAAATATCTCATGGGGGTAAATAAGGTACAGGAAGGGAAAGTTTTCAGAAAAGAAGGTGTATGAGAACTATAGGGCATGTAATAAAGCTGGAGGGGGAAGTTTAGGAGGGTTGTGAGGAAGTATTGTTTCACGGAGAGGGTAGTGGATGCCTGGAATGATCTTCCAGCTGGGATGGTAGGGGTAAAACCAGTGGTGTGTTTCAGCATGCATGTGATAGGTATAAAGGAAAACAGGTATCAAACAAGGGGGATGGAGGTGGCCAAGGACCAGGTAGGGTCTGCAGTGGCAGAAAAGGCAGGGAAGAGGGCGCCAGACTAGGTGGGAAAGCACTCCTTAAATGCCAACAAATTTTTTTTATTCTTCGTAGGCAACACTGAGCTCTGTGGAAGGGTAGATAGCATGGGAGGGGGTGTTAAAGAGATGCAGAGAGACCTACCAAGGCTAGAGAGCTGGTCAGAGGTTTGGCAATTGAAATCCAATGCCAAAAAGTGCAAGGTGATCTACACAGGAAACCAGAACCCCAGGACAGAGTACCGGATTGGGGGGGGGCAAGGTTTGGCACGTCCTCTTAGTAAAAAGACCTAGGGGTCATCATCAGTGACTGCCTAATACAATCACACAGTGTTGCTATACCTACAGTAAGACAAACATGATGCTAGGATGCATAGGAAGGGGTACTGACAGCAGAAGGAAGGAGGTAATAGTACCTCTCTATAGCTCTCTGGTGAGGCCCCACCTGAAGCATTGTGCCTTGTTCTGGAGTCCTCACCTAAGGAAAGATAAGGATATGCTGAAGACAGTGCAACATAGGGTGACCAAAATGATTCAGGGCCAGCAAGGCAGATCTTATGAGGTTCGGCTCACGGCACTGAACATGTACTCGCTGGAGGCCAGACAAGAGAAGGGAGATATGACAGAGACCTTCAAGTTCCCAAAAGGAATGAACAAGGTAAAATGTCAGGAACTATTTAGCATAAGTAGTAGATCAATAACACCAGGGCACAACTGGAAACTGAGGGGGAAGGGGCTCAAGAGGAAAGTAAGACAGTTTTAATCTACAGAAAGGATGGTGGAGCTGTGCAACAATCTGCCCGTTGAAGTGGTGGACACCAAAACTATCAATGGTTTCAAACATGGCTGGGGCAGAGTGAAGGGCTTAGTGGTTTCTAAGGGTGTTAGTGGTGGGGCAGGTAGCATGGGATGGATAGTGTGGGTAAGAACAATGTATGGACCATAGGTCTCAGGTTTGTTAAAGTTTTATGGGTAGACTGATTGGACCAATGGTCTTCTTCTTCTGCAATCCTTGCCTATGTTTCTGTGTAGCTTGGAACAGAACCCCGGTGAAGAAACAAAAGCACTGCACACGCTACATTGATCTACATTATATCTCAGAAACTAAGAATGTTCTTGCGGGATGGAAAAAAGTGCTGAGAGACCAGTAACACATCAAGAAATTCCCCAGTGCTTCACATGTAAGCTGTTTCATCAGGAGGGCTGGGAATTACCACAGGTTTTCAATGCATTTACAGGTGCCTTACAAAACATTTATAAAATTATGTGACCACATGACAACAATATGTATAGTGCTTATTAATTCAATATATGTATTAGTTACAGTATGTGTTTCATTCTGCATCTATTTTATAGTCGGGGCCCTATCAGTGGAAGATTAAGCATGGCAGGTCCTTCCTATAACTTACTTAATATAGTCCAATAGTGATTTAATACAAACACCAACAAATATCATAAAAAAGACATTAGAGAATGAATGACAGACTTAACACTGAAGGATGGGGGATTTGAAAAAACAGGGAAAGACTCAGAAACAATAACAAAATGGTTTCCTTTAAAATCCCTCATCTAGTTTTAACTGTATTTAGAAAGATTATCAATGAGACAGGGTTTATTTAGGGGAGATGATTTAGTTCTTGAGAAATCAACAATTGCAAAAGTGTTTGAACAGTACTACTCAAAAATATATCTCAGTAATATATAAATAATGCCCTTAGTTTAAATAAAATATGGTGATGGGGTAAATAAAAGAAGTGAAGAAATAAATGGACAGGCAGCAAAAGAAAATCAGATTAGGGAATGTGGGAAAGCAGAAAAAAGGCAGAGGAAAAGGGGAATAAGAAAGAGGTGGGAAAATGAGGAAAAAGGAGAAAAACAATGGATATCAGTTAGAGTAATTTAGAGAAAATAATAACATAATATCATCTTTTTAAACAGGAATGTGAAACTTGGTCCACATTGGAGTTCCTAAAGATAAAGAAAAATAATGAAATATGGGCACAAAATAATTTAACATAGCAGCATTACACATACTGGCCCAGATATTCAAAAGGGTTGCGCCATGTGCAACAGGGTTGTGCATGCGCAAGTCCAGAAATGCACCATTCTGCGATATTCAGCAGGAGGCAGTTACGCCACCTGACAACAGGTTGCATAAAAGAAGAAATGCAAATGAATGCATGCTCAACAGGAGGAGGAACCATGCATAACTTTCTCGCCAACCCGATATTCAGTTGGGTTGTGCAGAGTTGATGCATCGCCAACCCAACCTGCGCCTGCACAACCTTGAGCTAAAAAGGATCAAGTTGAGGGCCACCCACAGGTGAGCTGCTGCTATTGCAGGGCGCAACACAGCAGTTGCCACCCTGGCTGCTCCCCAACTGGTCCCTGTGCCCCCACCAGCTCAATCGCCGGGCAGAGCGTAAAACAACCCCGCCCACATCTTCACAAAGGCCGATCATGGGGCACAAGTGGCAATACGCCCACACATATCTCCGGCCCGATCATGGCATAACCTGTATCAACCCCCCACATCTCCCGGCTCGATCGCCGGGCATAACCTGCATGAACCCCCCAGTGCCCGATCGCGGCAGAATGTAAAAAGCCCCCAACCCGAATATCTCCCTGGTGGTCCAGTGGACCGTAATGCCCGATCGTGGGCAGAATGTCAAGTTACAACCCTCCAAACATCTCCCTGGTGTCTAGTGTCCCCACCCACCACAAGCCCCTCCACCCCTCCCCGGCGGCGGTGGACGGCAGCATTACCGCCTGCTGCCCGCCCGTCAACTGACTGTCGGTAGGGCTGCATGCCCAGTGGTGCAGAGCTACAGCCAATGGGTGTGCGAACCATACCGTACATGACAGTCAGATTTGTGAATGATGTGGCACTGGGGGGTTCATACAGGTTATGCCAGCGATCGGGCTTCAGGAGATGTTGGGGGGTTGATAACTATATCGTGATGGGGCTTGGAGATATATTATTGTTGTGGGGGCATGTTACTGTATGCCCGCGATCGGGCTGGAGCTGTGTGTGGGGGATGTGTATACACTGATGCTGCCTCGCACCGGGCTGCAGGGTGCGTAGATCCCCGACAGCTGCTGCCTGGCAGGGCAGCCAGGTGCAAGTCCTCAGGGAACAGCGCACCTACATGCTAATGGCATGCAAATGGGGCCATAAATAGATGCAAATGGCCCCCCCTGTGTCTTGCATAAATTATGGCCCCATTTGCATGTCACCTTTTGAATATCGGAAATTTGCGCATTGCGCAATGGTACTAGTGCCACCACAAGTTTAATGCTCAATTCTGGCAACTTGCGGTGCCAAGTTCCACTGCACAGCTGTGGCTGGGGGTGATATTCAAGGAGTTGCTCAATAGAGCAACTCCTTTGAATATCGCCCCGGCCACACCCCTGCGTAACTATTTTGAGCAGTGCAGGGGCTTGCACCTCAGAATGGCACAGTTTGAATAGCTGGGCCTTTGTACCTATACCTGTATGGAATGTAAATTCAATATTGATCAAAAAATCTCACACGAGTGTGTAGATTCACCAAGGCTCATTTTGTATCAATATATTTAGCCAATCACCAGAACCTGATGGAGGAGGCAAGAGCTAAAAGGACAGATTGAACATAATCAAATTATTTAGTCTGGATAAAAGATGGGTGAGAGGGGATATGATCATGGTATCCCAAATGCTCTGCTCACCCTTTTTTTTACAATTTTACACAAGCCAGCCCAGCTGAGACACAACATCTAATTTCCACTGGAGTCCTGCTTATTTACAGCTAGTGGTATGGGAGCACTGAGGGGTTAAGTTACTTGCCGAATGTCACACAGTGAGTATTTTAAATTGGCACTAGTAGGGGTTGAACCTCCCAGTTCACAAGCAGTGCTCTAACTAAACCACACTGCTTTTGGGATTTTTAAGGGGTAGATGTGGTGGAGTATACACAGATGTTTGAGCTGGTGAATCTAAGCAGAACTAGAAAACATGAACTCAAACTAGGTGGAAGTATAAGGGAAAGCACCAGAAAGCATTATTTCACACAGACAGAGCTTAATATGTGGCATAGTTTACCTGATAAGGTTATAGAAGCTAGCACTGTTCAGGCTTTTAAAGTAGGACTAGACAGATTTCTGAGGGAGAATGACATTGAGGGTTACACAGCATGAGCAGAGCAAGCATTCAAGCTGTTAAGCTTGGATGTGTGTCCGTATTCAAGTTGGGTAAAGTCAGTGCCATTTTTGTGAATGTATATCTTCCTCACTTCCAATTACATCTCCCAGTATAAAGGCAGTTCTTGAAACACTAAAAGAAATAATAATAATAAAGCTACAAACATCTTACCCAGGTCTAATGATAATAATAGCAGCAGATTTTAATGTTTGTACAGGAGAATTATTGGAGGAAAGAACAAATTATAGAAATCTAGATGATGACATGGGAGTTCCATTAAGGAAATCATTGGACAAGAAAGTTAACAAAAAAGGGGAACTACTTATTGAAGTTTTGAATATACTGATTATGCGAATCCTAAACAGGAGATGTAATGGGGATAAAATGGGGAGATTAACCCATAACCATTATTATGGAAGGAGTACCTTGGATTATGTCTTGGTGGATGTTTTCTCATACAATAACATATTGAATCTGAAAGTGATAGATAATTGGGACAGATACCATAGACCCATTGAATTAATAATTAAAGTAAAGGGAGTTAAGAAGGAGAATCTAGAATGTCCAGAGTTGATATAAAATAATTTGATGATATATAATAGAAAAAGAATAAAGTGGACTTCATATAATATTCAGAAACTTCAGAATCTATTAGATGATCCAAAGATGTTAACTAAGAAAAGTCACTTTCAGGAAAACACCCATCAAGACAAGATAAAGGAGAATCAGAAAGAAATACAACAGCTATATATAGAATTAGAAGATCATCTCTATAAAGAACTAAAAAAAGTCAATCAGAAATTAAAACCAGATATCTGTACAACGCAAAATGGTTTGATGATGAGTGTAACCATATGTGTAAAACTATAAACCAACTAGGGAAAAGGGTTACAAGGTGTAATGAAGTAAATGACAGATTAGCACTAAAAATGGTTAAGGAGGAATATAAAATGCTTACAAGAAAGAAGAAATATGGATTTGCCAAAAAAATATGGTTTAAACTACAGGGTGCAATAGCTTGTAAAGATAATATTTCCTTTTGGCATCTAGTTGCCTATGGCACAGGCAAGATGAGATTTAATCTTGAAGCAGTTATCCCATCAGAAGCATGGGAGCAACACTTCAGAAACATTTTTGATAAAACACCAGCATTTTTAGAAAATCGGGAAGTGAAGCCAAATATTAATACAGAAAAAAATGAAACATGAGGTAAGGAATCTCTTTATCTCTAAAGAAGAAATAATCTTAGCCATTAAAGCACAAAAAAAAAAGCACCTGGGGTGGATGGAATTAGTGCAGAAATGTTTCAAGTAAACCCAGAATGGTGGGCTAAGGTTTTGTTACCCCTTTTTGAAAACAAAATCCAAACTAATAAAATACCTGACAGATGGAATATAGGGGTAATAGTTCCCCTCCATATAAAGGGGCCAGTAACAATACCAGAAAACTATAGACCAATAACTTTATTGAATATAAGTGCAAAATTATTTCCCAGAATACTTCTTTCTAGAATGCAAACTTGGATAGCAGAAGAAAAAATACTATCCAGGAATCAGGCTGGGTTTGGTAAAGGGAGGTCAACTATTGAACAAATGTTCATCCTTCGCTATATCAAGAAAAAATATGTGGTTAGAAAAAAAGAGAAAATCTTTATGGCTTTTCTTGGTTTAAAAGCCACATTTGATTCAATTAATAACAAATTTTGTGGGGAATTCTTAAGAAAGGGATTAATAAAGACCTTCTAGAAATTATAAAAACTTTGCATTCTAATAATAAAGTAATAGTAAGGTATAGTAAACAAGGTGAAGTGATGGGTCAAATAAAAGTAGAAGCTGGAGTTAAACAAGGTTGTTTACTAGCTCTGACCTTGTTTAATTTATATATAGATACAGTATATTAGTGGATGAGTTAGAAGAGATGGATACATTCCCTTCAAATATAAATAAACGGAAAGTAAAAATTCTGTTATTTGCAGATGATGCTGTGTTTATATCTCAGACCCCGTTGGGCTTAAAAAGAGCATTGATTAAAGTGAAGGAAACCCTCTCAAACCTCAAACTTCAATTAAATATAGAAAAAAACTAAAATAATGGTACATGGTGAGGGAAGGAGAAATGTTAAAGAATGGAAAATAGGGTCAGATACTATTGAAGAAATTAAAAAGTTCCAATATCTGGGTGTTATAATAAATAGAAATTTGAGTTGGAACTCACATGTAAAGAAAGCAATAAATAGAGCTACAAAGACAATGTCAGGAGTTACAAGATTTGCAAACACAATTGCAAATAATTCTTTTGTAGCACAGAAAAGATGTTATGAAGCTAAAATAAATGCACAAATGTTATACGGTGCAGAAGTATGGGGCCCTAGTACTAATCTCGAATCTATACAGATAATGCAAAATGAATATCTAAAGAAATTACTTGGGGTCCCTAGGTCTACCCTAAATGCAGCTGTAAGGGCAGAAACAGGAATTTTGCCAATCTTGACAGTAATAAAAAAAAAGGAGTATAAATTTCCTAAAAAAAATAATGGAAGCACCCAATGTTAGTTTACTTCACCATTTTTGGGTAGAGGAAAAAACTGGAACAATTGAAAAAACTGATGACCACTTAATTAAGAAAGGGTGGTTTAAAATATTAAGTGATGAACTTAACAAGAATGGAATATTGTATAATTACATGTATATTGAACTCTGTGACCCCAACAAATTTAGATATATAGCTATTCAGGGACTTGAAGATACTGGTAAACAACGAGACATGAGTAGTATAAGGGACTCATGGCAGTATACAACATATAAGAAAATAAAACATACATTTAATGAAGAGAAATATTTAAGGGTATGTGAGAATGCGAAACAAAGAAAAGCTATAACAAAATTAAGAATAGGACTTTTATCAAACAGGGGAATTTTAATCCAAGGTAATCCTGTTTACCTATGTATTTGCAAGGATATGACAAATCTTGTAACTAGACATGTTATGTTGGAATGTCCAGCCTTTGAGAGAGAAAGAAAGCAGTTCCTATCCTCAAGGTTAAATAGACTAAAACAAATGGAAATTAATAAGAAATTGGAAAGGATTCTTGATCCAACTGAAATAGTAGATATTTTTGTACTAGCTAGTTTTGCACAAAGAGTACTGTGTAAGTTGAAAGATTTAGTAAAAGTATAAGTGAAGAGGGGAATTCTATGTCTTACAAGTATGTATTTTTGATGACTGTAATTGAGGAACTTAACAAAATATGTATTTTAATTATATTTATGAATATTGTGTGTAACAAACATTGTTTTATACATGCTGTCAATAAACATTAACCAACCAACCAACCAGTGCCATGTGGCAGCTGGGAGTGGACAAGATGGACTCTGGGTCCCTTCTGTCATTGCAATACTGTTACTATGTTTCTTTCACAGTTCACATTCACTTTGTTGCTTAATCATAAATGCAATATTCTGCTTTCACCCTTATTTGATCTTTTTTCTATTTAGACATCCTACTTCAGCTGAGGAAGGCTTTTTTCTATTACTGCAACCTAAGTGAAGAGTGTGCTTTAGGACCAACTCTACTGCTGTCTGTGTAAGTTATTAAATCAGACTGATATTATAAAATATATTATAAATAATCATGTCATTTTAGCCAATTGGTATAATTTGTTTCTAAACAATCCAGGTACTCATATGTGTACATACAGAAACAGAGGCACACCTGCACTCTTTAGGAGTGTTGCCTCACATATTCTGTAGGGAGAAAGGACTGCAAACAAAAGGAGAAACAAGCTTTTTAAAGAGCTGGCGACACATTCAGGAGAAATTTAACAAAACGTAATATTTAGACATAGTCCAACTTGTATTTCCCATTAGTGCTGTATTCTTCCTCCTCATTATTTATTAATGAGGTCATTTGTATAAAACAAAATCTTTGCTTCTGAAAAGTTTGTCTATTACTGCTGCTTTCTCCCTACCTGAAGTCATAGAGTACTGCTTGTGACATCACAGTTACTCCGATGGCAGCAAATTGTAATGTCACCACAGAAGACTATGACTTGAAGTAGGGAGTAAACTATAGAGACAGATGGACTATAAAGGAACTCTAAGTGATAAAGATCATATATTCATGCAAATGTCCTTAGTAATAAATAATGGGGAGGAGAAATATATAAAATATAAATAGAATGCAGGGAGAATTGTACCTAATTACGATTTTTTAAGTTTTCTTTGAGGCGTCAGTAGCTCTTTAAGTACTGTACTGTATAGTATGGGGGGAGAGAGAGAAAGAGAGAGAGAGATGAGAAAGAGAAAGTAGGACCTCTTGAGTTTAAGCAAGGGGAAATAAATAAGAACTAGGGCTATGATAACTAAGGGTAATAAATATAAGAAGATGTTTCATGTTAGCACTTCCAAAATTCTGAAGTGTAAAGTTTGGTTGGTACAGTCACAGTTCATTTCCCATGCATGGGGTTTCTCTAATTTTCTGCAAAGTAAATCGTATAAATTTGAAAGAAATCTAAGTTCACAGTTCAGAATTCCACACATAGTTTTGAAATTGCTTCATTCACTAACTGTCCACAGTTTGTGACACACCCTCATCATGCTATTGCCATAACAATCAGATTTTTTTACAGCTGAAACCTGGCTTCCATAATGTTAAACTTGTTTTTTTCTTTATTAAAATTATAATTAAATACCACGATACCAGTGCCCCAGTAGGCCAGCGGGACCTTGTCTTAAGCTGGAGGGTGGGAGGTTTAAGAGGGGAGGATAGGAAGCCCTTCTTCAGGAGACGATGGTGGCCAATTTGAATGTGCTACCTGAAGAGGAGATCTCATTGAAGACTGTGGGCAGCTTCAAGAGAGGCTGTGATAGACATAAGGAGAAGGTAAGGGTTATGAGTGGACAGATGGAAAGGATGGGAGGAGTGGGGAGGGGGAGGGTCAGTAGTTTAAACTTTGGACCCAGCAGTACGAGCAGACTAGGCATACCAAATGGCCTTATTCTGCTGGCTTCTTTGTATGTTAGTATATTCATATGTAACATAGAACCTCAGAATATTAAAAAATGTTTGCATGAGAGACCCTCCTTTGGTGAATGAGAGTGTCAGAAATGTTTATAGGTAAACAATCCTGACTGGCTAAAAATTATGTCATGATTTATAATAAACATAAAAGATGCATCAATTGTAGATATAACACATAAGAGACAGTTTTCTACATTTCAAGGTGCTAAGAGTTTTTCAGTTAGGAAATTATATATTCTTTCTTTTCTATATTTTTGTTGTTTGCAGTAAATATCATGAACTTTTAGAGCCTGTGAAAAGTACCTGATTGATAGCATTTAGAACTGAAGTGCTCTGTTTATCTGAATGACAAATATAGTGAGAGTGGCTGCAATGCAAGCTCATTCACCCTGTCCCACGAAAGTGATCACAAGGGAATCACAGCTCATACATGAGAGGGCAGTTTAGACTCTGTGACCAGCATTTTCTTATGCTGGTGGTGTGATTTAACGCAACTGCATTTAGTATGGATGGTTAGGTGGCCTTACAGTGCTAGGCATTCATTTGCAGTTGTACAAAGTTGCGTGAAAAGACTTGTAGTTTGCAACAAAAATGGCATGTGTCAGAAAATGACATGCATCATTCTTCAAACACAAGTTGCTGCACATTATGTCTACTGTCACAAAAGCTCAGGCCACTCTAAAAATGGAGTACATATGTTTTTACACAATCAAGCAGACACTAACCGCTTTGCCACCGCTGGGCTAGCATTTGATACTTTGCCCATAAGCAAACTACTAAACTTACAAAATAATGACTCATCTTGGCCTCGTACCAATTCCTCCACCTGCTGGGGTAGTTTTAGCTTCTCGCCCATCACACTCAAGCAGGTAAAAGATCTTCTAATTTCACTAGGTATTAAAAAAAGTGCAGGGGCTGACCAAATTGACCCCTCTTTCCTAAAATTAGGCTACTACTAATTATCCCCGCCAATCATGCACCTATTTAATATGTCCCTCTCCAAAGGGGCACTCCCACCTATGTGGAAAATAGCCCATGTCATCCCACTACTCATATCTGGGGATCCGAGCAACCCAAACAACCATAGACTAATTTCCCTATTACCTGCTCTGTCAAAATGATTAGAAAAACTTGTCCAGAAGCAAATGATTTGATACATTTTATTGGACCAACATAGATGTTACACAAAAAAGAACAAAGTGCTGTAGCTTTTGGACCAACCAGGTCTTTCTCCAGAAGCTTTAAGTCTTCTGAAGAAGGAGCTGGTTGGTCCGAAAGCTAGAGCAATTTGTTCTTTTTTGTGTAACATCAACAGTATGTTGGTCCAATAAAAGATATCAAATCATTTGCTTCTGGATCTGTTCTTACAAGGACCAATACGGCAACTACATTAATAGTTACAAAAACTGGTAAACTCTCTATTAAGAGAATTCCTGGAAACTCATAATCTATTAAATCCCCTATAGTCAGGTTTTAGGTCTAATCACAGCATGGTCTCTGCGTTATCCAAGGTCACTAATGACTGGCAAACTGCCCTCGATGCTAAAAAATCATGCAGCTTCTCTATTACTTGACCTAAGCAAAACGTTCAATATGGTGAATCACGAGCTATTACTGACCTTACTGCAAAACATTGGGTTAGACAAAGCTGCCCTCAAATGGCTTTCCTGTTATCTGATTGGTATGCAGCAACAGGCGAACGCACAGGGTGACCTCTCACCTCTCAAAATACTACAGAGAGGGGTTCCCCAAGGTTCCATCTTAGGTCCCTTAATATTCACAGTTTATATCAATAACATCGACCACAATATCAGCACTGCCAGTGTTCACCTTTTTGCATACGATACTCTACTGTATACTGCTCGGCCCACCATTAAATCTGACTGCATGGAACTACAGAAATCATTTAATATACTACAGAAAAATCTGCTGCAACTGAAACTTCAACTCAATGCCCAAAAAACAAAACCATGTTTATTTCCCCAACCACTAAAACAGCCACTGCTAGAGCACAACCTGCCAACACCAATATAACAACTATGATGGGCGAAACCATGGAAAAAGTGGACAAATTCAAATATCTTGGCTTTTGCTTTGATTGCAAGCTTTCTTATACCTCCCATCAAAGAATTCATTAAAATGTTAAAGCAAAGGTTGGGACTATTTTTCATATCAAACCGTTGCTCACCCACTAAGCATAGATAAGTCTAGTCCAAACAACATTCCTGCCACTCATCGACCACACAGACTTTCTTTATAGTCAGTGCCCCAAGAATATTTTTGCAAAGCTGGATGTACTATATCACAAAAACATAGAATTTAATTGCAGATAAGGACCGCTTGGCCCACCTAGTCTGCCCATTTCCCTACCTAACGGATAAGCTGCAGATCCTAGTTAACCAACAGCCTACTTCCTCCTACCCCCCCCTAGAATTGCCTTATGTCTGTCCCATGCATTCTTGAATTTCCCCACTGTTTTTGACTCTACGACCTCCTCAGGAAGACTGTTCCATGTATCCACAACCCTCTCTGTGAAGAAATACTTCCTCACATTACCTCTGAGCCGTCCCCCCTCTATCTTCAAATTGTGCCAACTTGTTTTTGCACATCTCTTTTTCTGAAAGATGCTACAGTACCCTCTTGGACTTTTTTGATTCCCTCGACGTATTTGAAAGTTTTTATCATGTCCCCCCTCTCCCTCCTTTCCTCGAGGCTATACATCTTTAGTTCTTTTAGTCTTTCTTCATATGTCTTCTGATGCAGACCCTGCATCACTTCTGATGCAGACCCTGCATCATTTTGGTTGCCCTCCTCTGGACAGCCTCCACTCTGTCTATGTCTTTGAGGAGATGGGGTCTCCAGAACTGTACACAGTACTCCAGATGTGGTCTTACCAACTGTCTGTACAGAGAGCCAACAACTTCCTGTTTTCTACTGGTGATGCCTCTCCCTGTGCATCCCAGTAACCCCCAGCCCTCCTTACTGCCTTCTCACATTGCTGGCCCACTTTTAGGTCATCTGATATGACTACCTCCAGGTCCCTTTCCAATTTTGTTGTTGTCAGTATCTCACCCCACATTGTGTACTCTTTTCCTGGGTTTTTGTTTTCCAGGTACATTACTTTGCACTTCTTTGCATTGAATCTAAGCTGCCATACATTTGACCATTCCTCCAACCTTGCCAAGTCCCTTTTCATCTTTTCCACTCCACCTTGTGTATCAACCCCGTTGCAGATCTTTGTGTCATCTGCAAAGAGACATACTTTCCCTTCCAGTCCCTCTGCAATGTCTCTTATAAAGACATTGAAAAGGACCGGCCCCAGTACTGAACCCTGCGATACCCCACTAGTAACCCTCCTTTCTTCACTGTGGACTCCATTTACTATTACCCGCTGAGTCCTGTTGTCCAACCCATCCAACCAGTGTCCCTAAAGTTTGCAATGGACTCTCCATTCAAAACATACCACTGTTAGCTCTATACCCAACTTGGCTGGACTTCATTAACAACCAGAAGGTGGCAAAATGCCTCTTTCTGGACCTTTAAAGCCCTTACCAATAAACTACCTCTTTGCATCTTTAGCCTCTTCAAGTTTACCCCCTGCACATGCTCTCTTACACATACATTCTGCTTAATACCCCTAGGGTCAGATCCCGTTTTGGCACCTCAGCTATTAGTCATGCTTTACCAGTGATGTGGAATTCCTTGCAAGATACCTTAAAACTGACTCATCTTGTTAGTTTATCTTCCTGCAAAATGCTCCTAAAACCCCTATTGAAAGAAAATTGCAAGTGCTAGCACTTGACCCTACCATTAAGAGTTTGCATGGATCTTATGCCCTGCACTTACCCGTCGACTCCCCCTTCCCCTGATTGTAACTCCCATTTTCCCCTCTTCTCGTATTCCCATTCCCATCACCCCTTACCTTCTGCACTTCCTCCGTCACTCTTCTTGCTCTCCTACTTTAGCCCTACCTCTACCCCTTACCCCACCACTTCCATCCCTCTTACCTCCCTACCCTACTACCTAATTGTGCATCTATTCTTTTTTAACAATTTTAGCCATTTTCTTCTGTGTAGCTGAATTGTATATTCTGTACTTACCCACCCTGTACTGTATACACTTTAATATTTGTCTACACCTTGTATTGTCCCTCCAGGACCACCTTATAAATGAGGCCTTTTCTCACTATGTAACTGAAATTATATATTCTGGATAACATCATCCTATACTGAATAAACTTCTGTCCATGTAACTACCTTGTATTGTTCCTCCAGGACCACCTTGTAAAGGAGTATCCCAATTATGAACTTCTATTGTGCAGGCGAATCATCTATTCTGTATTACCCTCCTTGTACTGTATATAGAGGATAATGTATGGTCTTTGGTTAATAACCACACTGTAAAAACTTTGAGAGGTTGCCATGACATCATTGTAAACCTCGAGAGTGCAGCTCGAGAGGTTTTCAGATGTCATGGAAACCTCAAGAAGTGTTTTCAGAGCGGTTGTTAACCAAAGACCATACATTCTATTTTATAGTGTATGGGCTACCAGGATTGTGTAATTGCAGATTAAATTACTTTACTGAACACTGATTGTTGTGTGCATTCTGTTTTGTTATACCATTGATATGACATACTCAAGAAGGGTTAACAACAAAGTGATGTCATAACAATGGCATAACAAGGTTGTAATCTGCTTGATTCCAGTTAATAATAAGGGCTGCCCATACATTATAAACATTTTTGTCTTTATATATACCTTGCATTGTCCATCCAGGACCACCTTGCAAATGAGCATCTCAATGGTGAATTTCCTGGTAAAAAATAAATTTTCTTTGATTTGACAATAAAACAGCCAGTAATGCACCTGTGCATCAGCATCCACCTGATCTGAAAGCCTGGTCTGTGCATTTTCAGTCCTTGGCCTCACCAATGAAATGCCATCAAGAGTGTCCGTTAATGTCAGCTGTGAAGGAGGGGTGTGATGTGTACACTTGCCTATATCAACTAGACTAAGAGCACTACAGTTCATTTCAGACTGTCAACGAACAACCATCAGATAATGACAGCTTTCTGCTGTTCCTGACATAGACTGTATATAAACTGAATTAGACATAATTAAACATTTCCATACTCCGTTGCTCATTCACAAAGTCATCCAGGACACCAGGGAATACCGAATTCTCAGCACCACTCATTGAGCTATTCTTTGTACTCTAAAGGATACAGTGTGACAAAACCAGCTTTTAAAAAGTCTCATAGAAACACAGACCATGTCAGCAGAAACAGACCGTTGGTCCATCCAGTCTGCCCTTTTAAACCCCATTCTACCATGAGGCCTATAGTCTAGATGGGAGTTTTGCCTTTGACCTAACCCCTTCCCCAACTGCTACCCACCAAGTAACTACTAAGCCTTAGACTCTGTTCCAGCCATGACTAAACACATTCATTGTTTTTGCACACACCACCTCTACTGGTAGGCTGTTACATGACTCAGTCATTCTCTCTGTAAAATAAAACTTTTTCATGTCCCCATTGAATCCTACCCCCTAGCTTCCACTCATGTCCCTGAGTTTTTGCCTCTCCATTCCTGCTAAATATTTCCTTGCAGTCTATCTTGTTCATTCCTTTCAGGAACTTGAGGGCCTCTATCATATCTCCCTTCTCCCTTCTGGCCTCCAGCAAGTACGTGTTCAGAGCTGTAAGTTGTAGAACCTGCCCCGATGGCTCTGCTTCATTCTCGTTACCCTATGCTGCACTATCTACAACCTGTCTTTCTCTTTCCTTGGGGGGGACTTGAGAGCTAGGAACAGTACTACAGATGGGGCCTCAATTACCTCTTTCCTTCTGCTGTTGAAACCCCATTTTAACACACTCCAACATTCTGCTTGCCTTGCTATATTTATTTTATTTAAAATTTTGATAACTGGGTGAGCCCACTGAGACCAGAGGTCCCTTTTTCAGGGGTGACCCGGGATTAGTTACATAAAAAAAAAAACATACTTTACACATTGGACAGCATACAGTGGTTGCAATAGTTATGTACATTTGAATGACAGTAATTACAAAGGACAGTATAAGTTACACCTGTGGTACGATATAATGGGGTAGCATTAGACACGGTAGATACTATCGTAAAAATGAGCATGGAGTACCATGGTCATGGGTAAGACCTGCGTAGAAGGGGATGATATGCGGGGGCTAACGATTGCAGCCACAGAGACTGAGTCCCAGGAGGTAAACTTTGAGGCCCAGCTTGAAGCTTTGGAGAGATGGCTTGGTGACAGAGGTACAGGGCCGAGTATTTAAAGGAACGCCTGCCAGATCTGGTGCGGACCCGAGGGATGGCCAGGGGACAGCCAGCAGAGGACCTCGTGTCACGGCCATGTGCTATAGGGTTGAGAAGACCCCACAAGTGAGGAGAGGGCCTTCGGTGGAGAATATGTAGGTCAGGCAGGTGGAGGAGTAGGCCAGTTTGTGCCTTAAGGAGGGCCAATGGAGGTCGGCAAGGACCTCACAGTGATGTCTCCTAGGGGGGGTCATTGTTTGCAAGCATGCTACTCAATGGTAAAGCACAGAGAGAGTACATAGATCTCCTTCCCGAAGGGACTAGAGAAGGGGGGCCCTGTAGAGTAGGATGGGGAGAAGAGTGCAATTGACAATAGCTCGCCGAGCCTCATCAGTGAGTGAGTGTCCCAGGCGGTAGAGAAGCCCAATCCTCTGGTGGATGGTTTTAGTTAAAGTGTCAATATGAGGTTTGTAGAACAACTTCTGGTAAAGGAGGATTCCAAGGTAATTGATCTTGCCAAGGATCTCGACTCTCTTCCCCTGGGCTGTTTGGAGTTTGAGCAGGTTGGATCTGATGGCCCCTAGATGCCTGGTTCCAAACAGGACTGCTTTAGTCTTTTTCTCATTCAAGACTAGAAGGTTGGAGGCGAACCAGGCTTCAAGTTCTGAGAGGCTAGCTTGCAGGTTAGCAGCTATGACACTAGGTTGAGGGTCACTGCAGTAGACAACGGTGTCATCAGCATAGAGGATTAGATTACACGGCCCACAACCCCTTTCAATGTCATTGACAAAGAGGGAGCAATGCCTTGTTGCATTGGCTGGATTGTTTTAAGAAGTTGCTTATGATAGCTTTCAGGTCCCTTTCCTCAGACATAATGCCCAGCTTAACTCCTTCTATCCAAAATTCCGTTCTGGGGTTCTTGTTCCCTATGAGTATTAGTTTGCACTTTTTGGTGTTCAATTTCAACTGTGCCGTAAAGTGAGGGAAATGTCACATTGTGTCAGAATGTTTGGAAATAGGATACGGTGGTGTAGCTAGAAAAATTTTAAATTTGTAAGCCAGAATCCTTTGTAACCACTTTGCCCCTCCCCCCAATTGTAGCCATGCCCATATTTGCTACCCAATTATAAGAGAACATAAATATGGCAATACTTAGTTTTATACATTTATCATTATAAATCAAACAGAGCACAATTAATCATATTATCATACCAGCAGGGGTGGATATCAGACTGCAACCAAAATCAATGATCAGGGCTCAGAATGCTGCCCCCTCTTCAATCAACTTGTAAGCCAAGGCTTGCTTGGAGTATGCATTGTGGTGCAGGATGGCACCAGGTCAGTTTGCCAAAAGCAAACACAGCATGGGCAAAAATCATGTGGCAAGGTCCCATAATCTAAGCATGGTCTGAAACCACACTAGATTACCTATACCAACTCCAGGACCGTGCATGTGTTTATGCCTGCGTGGTTTTTGACAATCGAATGTGCTGTCAGCAAATTGACTGGTTACCATTTCAAATAACACAAGTTGTGTCCAAAATAGGGGCTTGTATGTCCATCAATACTTAAAAAAGAAAATGAAATGTGCATCAAAATTCAAGCTTTCTCATTGGCCAGTTCCTGTGTGCTAATGTGTCTGAAGCACAGGGAAAAGGTCCAGTAATGCCATTGTTCACTTATTCTGGTAAATCTACCATTTAGAATGTTGGTAAAATAAAACTCTGCCATCTTGTTTTTGCCAACTGCGAGTGTAATTTCAGCCAACATTTTTGATTGCGTGCAAAATACCAAACTGCTCCCCTAGAAAGCTTGAATTTGGATGTCCATTTCATTATTATCTACCAGAGTCAGATCTAGAGAACTGTAGAAAATTAGCCCAGAGAACAAAAAAGAAGCAGACACAGACCTTCCGTTACCTGCTAAGAGCCGTCACCTCAGCCACATGCCCACTCGCTGTCCTTAACAAGCGAACTGCCCGTTACTCTGTACTTCCTTCCCACACCCCCTTTACTTAGATTTCATTTTGATTTTTAAAACTGCTTTCCTCTTACCATTTTCATTAGGTCCTTGTGAGATGCTGCCCACATTTTCACCTCACATAATGCAGTAGTGCCATCTCCCGCTTTACTTTGGCACTGTTGTTTCACCTGCGCAGCCACTGTGTTCACCCACCTGCTGCCTACTAATTTACAGATTTTAAATAAATAAATAAATACAAAAAAATATACTTTCATTTATAATCTCTATATTAAAATTCACAATCTAAACAGAAGTGGTGCTGGCTGGGAGGGGAGCGAAGGTACTGCCAAAACAACTACATAACTAACAACTACAGCAGCCTTAGTTGGACATAAGTGCTTAACTCAAAACAAAACACTAAGAAGGTGGAGGAACTATTGTATTTAAAATAAGACAAAGATTTAACTTTTTTACTACTTAATACAATTATGTTTACTTTTCATCAACATCTATAAATTTAGATAGCCATTTCATACGTGCAATAAGCCATTCCAGGGTGTGTGTTAGGCACTTTAACACATGGCTAGGAGGCTGGACGCAGCTCACTACACCCCCTAGCTATGTGTTAAAGTGTCTAACACACACCCTGTCATGTCTTATTGCTTACTCAAGCTCCATATCTGCACAGTCAGATAGCAGTAGGATTATTTTTGTGAAAGGGTTCCTGGCAGACAGAGAGGGGGGAGGCAAAACTTGCCCAATTATTGCATTGTGCAAAGCATGGGCAGGAGCTGTCTATGGCAACAGCATTGTTTATTGCATTTGTTTTTGTTACCAGGTAAGTGCACTAGGCAAACACATGCCTATTTTTTTATTCTGTGCTCCAACATCTATTGGTTATTTAAGCTTGACAGAAAAAATACAACGTAGGTAACAAAAAGAATAGAGAATATGTCAAACATGGATTATGGGTCCAGACTTAAATCACTTGAACTGTACTCTCTAGAATATAGAATACTAAGAGGGGATCTGATTTATACTTACAGTGCCTACCAAAATGAATATTTGTTAAACACAATTGGGTTAGAAAATAATATTATACATTATGGAACAAGATCTCATCATTTTTTAAACTTAAAATTTCCTTTTGTAAAACAAAGAAATGCTCTAAATTTTTTACTCAGAGAATCCCTCCAATTTGGAATTCATTACCCTTAGAATTTATCAATATTAAAAACATTCAACAGTTTAAGACAAGACTTGACTATTATATGGGTGATAGGAAATGTTCCTTCTGCCACTGACCATGGCAGCGAGTTCATTTACGGGCATCTGCTCTCTGAACTTGTACACATCTATGAATCTATGAATCAATTTTCCAGACCCACCTGGGAGAATTACATAACAGTACAAAAGGTCACATACATAATGAATAACAACAATACAAGATGGACAGTGACCAGAAAAAAAAGAGAAATTGCTACAGTTAATTAGGGTAGATCACACAATCAAAAACTGTGTTGCACTACAATGTAAGGATGGTACAAGACAATACAGATACTAGGGTATATTGCAAAACAAGGTACATAATATAGCGCTAACAACCTAGGCAGATGGTGCAAAGCCACCGGTCATGAAAAAATAACGCAATAAACATTAACAGGCACAGTCCACTGGCAGAAAAATGAAACATTATCAGCACAGCATAATAGAGCAAGAAGTAAAATATTGTGTAGAATCCATTCTGTTTATAAAAATCAGACTTTTATTAATTCAATACCATTCCTCCTCCAATTAAGGCATAGGAGAAGAATCGGAGACAAAATTGGAATTTGCAATTCTGCACCTTCTAAAACCTAATAATTCTACAAAAAGAAAACCTCCTCCTACCCAGTACTGTGAGAAAGCCCTCCCCAGATCCCCACCCTTGCCTCTCTACTTACCTTTAAGTGCGACTGCTGGACTGGCTGGGGTCCATGAAGGCTCAGGCAGCAGAGAAAGAGGCAGCAGAAAGTTGAATCTTGTTCAACTCCAAATGTCCAGAATTATATTCAAATCCACACTGGATGATTGACTGCCCCCCACCCACCAAGCAATCTTCCATCCACTCTAGTAAAGTATAATAAGCAGCAGCATCCCAGGCCCCCACTTGGCAAAGTCAAGAAGTAATATACTTCAACCCACGCATACCCCGACCCTGAGAGAGGACCTGTGCCATTCCCCTGATCCTGCAGCTGGTTGAGCTATCATGCCAGTTATTTAGCGAGCTTATCAGTTTAATGTATGATGTGGTCAGTAAAACTTAAGAAACCATGACCACTAGAACCAAAACAGTCCAACTCCCTCCAGTCAGTTGGTACCCACTGCCTGCCCTGCCTAATCACTACGTGGTGACGTATGGTATCTATCTTCTATGACTGTCTCATCCCAATATCACCTTGAAGCTCAGGTCATCTAGTGACCTGAGGTGGTGGCTGACCTAAACAATGCCCTGGGGTTAGCCACTGACAGACATCATATTAAGGGCATTTGGTCTGTCATTAGTCTTTGTGGATCATAACTTACTGGACATTTGGACAAGACACTATTTGGCCCTGCGGCAGTCATTGCCTGATCACAGTGTCTCCAGTCTCAACCTGCCTGAGTCTCCAGGGACCCCAGCAAGCCCAGAAGCAGTCATGAAATTCAAGCAAGGGGACAGGAGAGGGAGAGGGCTCTTACTGGTTGAGGGGAAGTCTTAGGATGCAGAATCAGGAATTGGATTCTGATTCTGCATTCAACAAGGGATTTTCAGAATTCAGATTTTCGGCCTTCAATATCAAAATATAAAATTCAAAAAACTAGCTCAGAATCTAAAGGAATTCAGTTCTGTCAGATGGATTCCAAGCAATCCTGCTCAAATAGGTGATGGTCTAGCGCTAAACACTAACATATGACAAGGAGGAGACATCCTACAGAGGCAAGCCATCCAGAGACTTGAAGACAAATTTGACTCACATAGACATGCTATAAAAGGTTGTAATTCACAAGTTTTACCTCACAACTGTGATTACAGGTTTTCATATGGTACACTGTGAATTGTAATGTGGCTATCGATGAAATATAAGAGCTAACCATGTACTAAATTACATTTCCTTAACTGACCTCCTGTTTTGTACTTTGTAAAGAATACTGACAAAATATATTTGTAGGATTACATCAAGTATTCCATGGCTGAGTATGTCCATAATGACTAAGAAATGTTATTGTTTACATGAAAGTGTGATTTTTTTCTATTTTATTTCTGTTAGGTTATCACCAAAGCCAATGGCTCTGATCAGGATCCTTTTGACTATTATAATGTACGCAATGTACCTTTCCATCAAGTCAGAGCCCTGGTATGCCAAACCCCGTGGTGTCTTTAAGAGTGCCGTTGTACTGTACCGTTCATTCACAGTTTTCATTCCTCTCATGTACTCAGAAATAAAACAGCATGCTTACTAAACTTCACTAAGAAGAAAACACATACAGGAAAGATCATTACACCTTTTCAAGAGAGTATGTATAGAACTGCATTTTAATTGAGTAAAAAACAAAAATAAGGTGCTGCGTCAGCGTGTAATCTGAAAACCAAACAAAATGGTAATATTAAATGCATGCTGAATATAGAGAAATAATCAATGTTTCAACCATAAGTCTTCAGAAATTATCTTAAAGAGAAAAAAGCAAAGTTAGTTTTTGAAAGATGTTGTGGATTAAGCATTTTGAATGAGTGTTGTATTTGTCATTAATGGAACTGCGATACTTGGAGGAAGTAATAAAGCCTTTCCTTCCCTCCTCCCCCACTCCAGTTCTATAGCACCTCTCTACTTTACCCTCCTTCCTGCCCCTACCCTATTTTACTTAGCTCTGCACACCGTTATCCCAACACCACCCTGACAAGGTCCTACAGAGGCTGCAATTGGTACTGCTCATGGTGGCTATCCACTCTTGTTGCTATGGGAATCTTTTATGTTTTTAGCCTTGTAATGAACCAGTTTACTTATATAAATTACTTGTATAAATGTTATGCCTGTAACCTAAATAATTGTAAAGAAATGCATGTTCTGTATTGTCTGAACTGTCTTCAAGATGTGAAACCTTTGTAAAAGAGTTCATACTCAAAGGTTGTTTCTGAATATACAAATAAATAAATAAATAAATAAAATTTCATGTTAACCAAGTTGATGCTTCTAGTCAATTTGTAATATCCAAAATAGTTGAGAAACTTACAACTGACGATGTATATACACCACAATCACACACTAGCACTTTTTCTGTTTTGTATTAGAAAAGCCTACTCCACTGATTTGGTGCTGGCAAAGCTGGTTCATTTAGTTGAAAATTAGTAACCAAGACCAGCCTGTCAGCATAGCAGTAGGACTACTGCTGATGATGCTGGCTACGTGGGATTGAGAATTGGGTGATCGAGGTCCAGCCGGGTGGGGAGGAGGATCAAGCATCCAGGTGTACACTCCCCTCCTCCTGGGGTGAGAGGGAGCTGTGTCCCATAGCACTACTGCCACCTGTAGACATATAGGTGGCAGACCGTTCAGGACATAGGGAGGGAGGGACACCATGCTGCATATCATGCAAGCATGCTGAGGCATGCCCGTGTTGGGCATTTCATTCCAAACCCCAGTGTCCCTGCGGGATCTAGAGTCACCAGAAACAAAGAAATGGGGGACAGTAAGTTATGATAACCCACCTCTGTCAGTAACTCCATGAAGTCTGTTATATCCACATTGAAAAGGCAGGTATATCTGCTGTGCTGGTGTGGAAGGGGTGCAAAAACTGAATAATTTAAAAAAAATGAAAAAACTGTTAACTGGAAAGGATACTCTGAGATGAGGCTCAGTTTCAGGTGTATCTCAGGGGAGGTAAAGGAAACGGGGAACAACAGCAAAACAAATCAGGGCAAAGTACATTAAGCAAATTCAAATATTACTAAGTAGACTATAGTACAATTCACATTAAACTGCTTTGCCAATGAGTTGCTTTAACATTTCTGACTGAGTTGCCTAAGTGTCGCTAGAGCCAGTACAAAGCCCGGCACAAACTGGTTCTAGGTGATAAAACTCAGTTTTGCATTGCATTGTGACTGGACTGCAGATATATTCCCACCGAATTGTAAAAACATTTTATAAACATTGCTGTAAGCTGGTTAAGCATGGAAAAACAATGCAGTATGCATTGCCAGTGCACTGTCAACTGTGAAAAACAATACTTAACCAACTCATTAATTAGACAGTTTAATGTGACTTATAATGTATGTACATACAGTATGGCAAATGGCACTAATTACGTGATACACATATGGTAATAATATAAAGTATGATATATATGTAAGTTATGACCCTTCAGGTGAAAATTCCATCTTACAAGCTAAGAGGCCTGAATACTGATTTATGTGGTGCAGATATTATTAGCCATGGTAACCAGTACAAATAAGAGGTTAGTGCCAGGAAGGGGGGGGGTAGGGGTAACATAAGCAACAGGGGAAAGTATCTTTTAACTTTAGTAGGTATTTAAAATGCTGTTTGTATTTCTACTCGATGTACTCTGTTTTATAAAAAATCTAATAAACATTTTAAAGCAAAAAAAAAAAACAACTTTAGCAGGTATTTGCCTAATTTCAAAATTGTTTTATATGGTGCTGTCTAGAAATTATTTAGAATGTGCATTATACTTATTTTTATTGATTTTATTATAAGAAGTTAATAAGCAGAATTCTAATTTTTTTTTAAAGAAAAGTTAATCAGCCAGTTGAACTACTTCTAATTGATCATATACTTGCTGTTTATTTATATGCATTTTGTAACAGTAATAGTTATATATGTAAGATGGTTGTTACTAAGGTTAATGCTATTTAAATTTTATTGATGAAAAAAGGAAGGGGTGAAAAGATCTGAGAGATAGGCAGGTGGAGTAGAGGGGAAAGGGAGCAGGAAGTTTATCATAGATGGCAGAAAGTCAAAGAAATCAGTTTGTCCAGTAGCAGTCTAGCAGACAGGAACCAAATAGTTACAACAGTCAGAGGAGTGCACGGAATAAGTGGAAGGTGGGAGATGGATAGGATAGGGTGTAGATAGGGGCTGAAGGATGTGAACCAGAATTTGGAAAGAAAGGAGGTGCAGTACTATAACTATAAATGCTGGGAGTCTAGAGCAAGGTGCTAGAGGCATTCATAAAGGAGACAGTGATGAGGAGGGCAACAAAGAAGGCCACTCAGAGCAAAGATGGTACCACTGGTAACTCAGTACTAAAACAAAACAAACAACCACACACTCACCACACTGCACTGGAAAAGATGCCAAGAACTCATTTGCTGATGCTCCAAAAGTGGATTTCTTTCCAGTGTTAAAGTGCAATATACAAATGGGAGTGCTGGGAGAGAACAGGCACTAACTCAACATTTTTTGAGGATTTGCTTTGTCAAGAAACTGATGGCGCTCTCCTCTTATTTTTTTTTTTATGTCTGTATGCATGTATGTTATATGTTTTAATAAAATTAGTTAGTTCAAATATTTCACCAGGAAACATATACAGTACTGCTTACACAGCTTGTTTCCAGATGTGTCCTGGGGATGAGGGGTAATGAAGATAGTACAAGAGGAGCAAAAAACATGCAAGTAAGTAACAGTATTGCAAATATTACACAAACAGAAGTCCTATACACCAACTTAGTGCATCAAAGAAGCATAATTGTAAATATTGTAAGGCAAATAAGAACAATGGGCTGGATATTCAAACTGCGCCCAAAAAGTGTGCAATAGCAGGAGAAAGCAAAAGTCCATTGTGCCCATGCGCAATAGATGCGATATTAAAAAATGGAGCAAGCCAAATTGCGCAAACAGCCAACATCTGAATATCACACAACTTGCGCCATAGCGCAACTAGGAAGGGGAAGCTGAGCAGATATGATGTGCTATAGTGCAACAAGGCCAGCCCAGCTGAGTAGCCCAGAGGCACCACAGCACAAGCAGGGAGCCCCCCAGCAGCAGAGCAATGGAACTGCACAACCAGGGAGGTAGGGGCCCACCACCCATGCCACAGATGGGCACAGGAACACACTGCAGAACTGACAATGCACCCCCACACCCCAAGCACAGCACAACTGGAGGAGGGATGGAATATCCACCGGCCCATGGGGACAACCAAACAAAGCACAGCTGGGCCATGTTGCCCCAGCACATCCACCGGCAAGTTGAGACTGCCACACAAGGGGGGCAGACCACCCCATGGTACAGCAGCCCCCCCTGTGCACAGCACACCCTGCACCGTGACCCCAAGACACCCCCCATGAGCAGTGACCATCACTGCAGGAATCCCCATGCACCCCCCCCACTGTCACACTGCAACCCTGTGTACCACAGAACCATACAAGCCAGACCCACCATGAGCACCCAGCAGTGGGTGGCAGCACACAGCAATCCAACAACAGCAGACACAGTGCCAACATGCACAATCCCCCTGAGGCACAGCTGAGAGACCGAACATGTGTCGCTACAAGAGGTACCCCACACGGGAAAGGGAGTGACCCTGACACCACCGCCATTGATACAGCACCCTGCACAGTAGACAAAAGTGTCACAGAGTGACCCACCACAAGCCACAGCAGCCAGCACAGACACCCACAGTGCTATGTGGAAGCATGCAGTACACCAGATGCAACACAGTGCAGGGGCAAACACACACCCATACCCTTGGGGACACCAACACAGGGACGCAGTAGTGTGGCAACCAAGCCCCCAGTATGGGCCCATGTAAACTGTGCACACACAGTCTGCAGTCCACCATGGCACAGGGGGTGACACCCACCCTGTGCATGAACCGTGGCCCTGTAAACCACCAGCATATGCCTGGATCACAAGTCACAGACAGTGGCGCACAGACCCTGCAACACACACAAGACACAGCATGGAGGTGGGACAGCAACTGTGGAGGCCTCAGTGTCACCCGAGGCAAACATGCACCCCACCAGTGACAGGAGGCAACCCAGCATTGTGACGGTCACAGTGGATGACCTGCAGGGACAGCCATCACTGACAAGGCAGCAGACCTTGCAGGCCACAGACATGCAAGGGTGTCAGCTGCACAGACCAAGGACAGTTTGACAGGGGGTACAATGGACACAGAGCAGGCACCATGGACTACTGCACACAGTAATGCAATGCACAGAGAACAACACACACCACAGATACCGACTGATTGCCACTCCCACACCAGAGACACCTCCCCACGCACACACACACACATACCAATGACTGAACCACCCCAGATGCCATGCACACCACTGCAACTGAGCACCTATAGCCAGCTGCAAATCAGAGACCACCACAGTATTCATATCAAAATATCTGTATTCAAAATATATAACAACACAACATCAACAACAACAACAAAAACAACAACAACTATATACATGTATATACAGAAATGGGGTGGAGGGACAGGAACAAGGTGGGGGTGGGTAAGGGGCAGGGGTGAACAATTGGGAGAGGAAGGCGAGGTGTGAGGGTCAGTCAAAGGGGGTGAGGTTCAGCTCCATCAGTGGCGTTCAGCCTGCTCCACTGCTGCCTGGAGCCGTTCACAGGGACGACTTCTCCTCCTCACCCCATGCTGATGGATGTCCTGTAGTAGTGCAAGGCATTCCGCAGCAACACGAACAAGCTCCCGGATGTACTGCTCTATCCTGATGAGTATCCACACACCTAGGACAAGGGATCAGAGTCAATGGGTGTGACTGTCCATCCCCCTGCAGCCCACCCATCATGCATGGCATACAGCCATGTGCCCCGCTCCTGTGATGGTGTGCACCCACCCACAGTGACCGTGTGCACAAGACATGCCCATCCAGGCAGCAACAGCCATGTGTACCACTGCACACACACACCGCCCATGTCCAGCACAGCACAACCAATGCTGTACAGTAACATGGCCATGCGGTGGGCAGGCAGTGCCACAGCCATGTGCCCAGTGCACACATGGACCACCATTGATGCACACCCAAACATGCAGTGCCACTGGACAGTGCTGACTGTCACATGTCACGTGCATGGCAGTGGCGTTCATGGATGGTGACCATGCCCTGCTCCCCACCCTGTCACACAGCATGCAATAGTAATCATGGTGTCAAGGCACTCACCCTCATCAGGTTGACGCTGGCGTTGGGGTTGTTCCCCGACACGCTCACGGTCATCTTCCACCACCCTCCGATGCTGCTCCATGGCCCTCCTCCGCTCTGCCATGCCTGTGGGAAACAAAAGGTGAGAAACACATCAGTATCAACCCAAAGCATATTACCCCTGCCCCAATGTGTGTGCCCACCCATCCAGCCAGACCCATCCATCCCATACCCTGTAAACACTGCCACAGCCAACCCTAGACCATCCCTCCCCTATGTGCTGGACACATAAGACAGTTTTACCCATATGGATCATACAGGTGTGTACACGTATCACCCACCTGGACAAGGCACCATGCCCCTCCTGGCGCGCGACCACAGACATGCCAGTCGCTCCAGCTCCCTCCATCACAGGTCACCATACAGGTGCCTGTGCTGCTCAGCTGACCTCCTGTGGCCAGTGGCCACCTCCAGGTCATTGGCCACCTCTAGCCAGACCTGGGTCCTGGCCCTGTCCAGTGGCACTTCTGCAAAGAGTGGGCTATAGTGTGGCTCCACAATGGCCACAAGGTTAGCCAGCTCGAGGGCACTCCATTGGGGGGCTCTCCTGCATGCCATCTCCAGTGCTATAATGGGCAATATGGTGCTCCACAGAGCAGCAACTCCACGTGGAATTGCTGCACAATACATCACCGCCATTCCCTATCACGCTGTTGGTACAGCGCCACCATTCCCTATCGCGCTATCACCGAACAGCGTGATAGAGCTGCAAACATGCCATACATACAGTGCCAAGGGGGCAAAGGTCGGGCACAGGGTCATGGGTCTCTGGCGCAAGGCCACGCACAGCGCCATTGGCCGTCTATGCATCTAGCATGATTGGTCGCCTGTGTGCCATTGCCACAGTGAACTATTGCGCAGTTGTGCCACAGCGCCATGTAGTGACCATCGCGGTAGTGCCACTGGCACAATGATGGCCATGCCCTGAATTGCCTACTGCACAGAGCACATCATCAGCGCGGCAGACGCCTGCATAAGCTACCTGGGCATGCGCAGTGCGGTGTACTACACAGTCACAGAACTGCACCATTGGCTCAGCACGTTCATTCCTAGTGCACAAAGCGCAACAGCGTGATATTCAGCCGTCATAGGCAAATCATCCGATCAGCCATTCAATGGCGCAGCAGCGCGATTTGCATCTCATTAAAGTTGCTCCACACCTGATTTGCATGGATTGCGCCATAAAACTGCGACACTGTTCTGCAGTGGCCATATTCGGTTACTGCAGTTTATAGGTGAGTTGCATGCTGTGTGGTGTTCTGGACTGTGGTCTCAGGGACTTGCTTTGTACTGCACAGTAACAGGTCACCACTGTCACCCATACAGACTGAAAAATGACCGAGCCAGGACTGGGCGAGGAGGATGATGGTGGGCGGAAGAGGAGGCCCAATTTTACCAAGGCTGAGATGGATACACTCTTCGAGGCCTACATCGATCAGGAGCCACTGCTCAATGAACGGTGGAGCACCCCTCAGGCCCGTGCTGCTGCATGGGAGGGGGTGGCATATGCCGTCAATCTGCACGGCAGCCACCAGCGCTCTGTGCAGGAGTGTAAGAAGAAGATGGGTATCAACAGGAGGAGGGTGAAGGAGAAGGTGGCTGACATCAGGGCGGCACATGCTGCAACAGGTGAGGGCCAGCCGGAGGTGGTGCAGCTGACTCTGGCAGAGGACAGGCTTGCTGCAAGCATGCAGCGCAGTGCCATTGAGGGCGTTCCAGGAGGTGGCTTCCAGACAGGTGGTAGCCCATCACTGCATGGTACATCATGGTCTGGGGGGAAGGTATATCACATGCACTAACATGTCCTTACTTTCTTTTACAGATCCTGCACATCTGCAGGGGTCAGTGGTGGAGGGTCTGTCCACTGTGGACAGCCATCTGGAGTTGGAAGAGAGACCATCCACCTCCGCAGGTAGCCAGCGTGCATTGCAATAGTGGTACCGCCTGCCTGTCAACACTGATGTCGTTGAGACAGGTGTGGGGGAGGCCCCTTCCTGTGTCTCAGCGGTCTGGCATCCAAGCATGCCAGCATGCTTTGGCTGTGGCTGTGGCACAGACCTGCACCATTGATGATGCAATGACCATTATGGGCAGTGACATGTGTGTGTCATGGAATGGACACACAGCAGGCCAGCACACACCCATGGACCTGGCTGTTTACGATGTGTGTGCCAGCATGTCAGCACAGTCCCAGACTGCGCCTGTCATCACCGGTGGGACAGCAGCGGTGGCTGGTCAGGTCAGTGGCACTGTTGCAGCCACAGCAGTGGAACAGCTGATCCCTTGGGCACAGCAGGCAGAGGGGCAGCAGCAGCAGTCACCCACCGGGACTGGGGGTACAGGGCTCAGCGGTGGCATCTGTGCACTGCCTGTGGACTTGCCCATACCTGGCCCTGGTGAGCAGTGCCCACCCTCAAGGGGTGCTGAACATCAGACCCTTCCATACCCTGAGGTACAGGTTGCCGAGGTGGCAGACGACCTCTTTGACGAGCGCACCCGCCTGCTGCAGGTATCAGTACAGCAGCAAATGCAGCTTGCAACGTCCGTGGAGGCACTGTGTGTGGCCCTGGAGTGGGTCATGGAGCAACACAGCAGGGACACCGAAAGGATCCTGTCATGGATTGACCATTTGCGGGAGGATGCGACCACTGCCATTGACAGGCTACCACAGGCATTGGTTGCTGTCGTGGCCACAATGGACACACAGTCAGGTGCCCATGTGTCACCCACACCGCGCAGTTCGCTATCCACTCCCCATTCCCGGCATCATGCAACACCCACCCTGTCGACGCCGGGTTCAGCTGTGGGCATCCCGAGCACTCCTGGTGCAGGTTTGTTCAGTGCGCTGCAGACACCTGTGCGGGCACGGTTGCGTTCGCACAGTGGAACCCCTGGTGGATCATCAGTGCCACCCCATGAGGCCCGTGCTCAGCCTGCCAGTGCCACTGGGTCTTGGCGGGGCTGCCCACGCATCTGAGGCGGACGTGGCACTGTGCCGCATGATTGACCTGTCTCCCAGTGCGGGCCCTGTCTGGTGCTGCCCTGTGTGCATTGTGTGTTTTGGTGGGCAGTGCACTGCTGGGTGCCCAGCCCTACACGCAGACACACGGTCTACCTGCACACCCTCCTGACTGCTGTCCATGGATGTGTGTGCATGATGATGCCTGCATTGCACTGTACACCAAAGTGCGATGGTGCCCAGCATCTGACACATGCACATAGACAGTCAGTGGACATGGTGGCCTGTTGACATGTGTGTTGCTAGTGTCTGTGTTCCGGCTCTGTTGTGCACCTGACCCCTGTGCACTGTGTGCCTATTGTGTGTGTGTGTGTCCGTCAATGTGGCATGTTACTGTTCACCCCTCTCTGGTTGTATGTGTGTGCTTCTGTGCCCTGCCACTTCACTTGCCATCATGCACCCCTGGTGTGTTTCCATGTGTGTACGTGGGTTGTGCCCTAGCCACTGGTGGTTGCACATGGCCCCATGACTTACCTGTGTTGGCTGAAGTGCTCCTCTGTGATGGTATCCCAGTGCAGCTGGGCCAGCTGGATCAGTCAGGGGTCCCGTTATCCAAGGGGGGGCTGCCCATCCCCATCATCACCGGTGTCACCGTTGTCCCCATCGCTGTCCCCCTCTTCGACCTGTACAGCTATCCCACAGTCTTTGGCCATGTTGTGCAGGATACAACAGGCCAGGAATATCGCACAGGCTTTTGAGGGGCTATACTGTAGGGCACCGCCGTAGGTGTCTAGGCAATGGAAACGTGCCTTCAGCATCCCAAACACCCACTCAATGATGTTGTGTGTGGTGGCATGTGCCTCATTGAAGCATTGCTGTGATGGGGTCATGGGCCGCCGGTAGGGTGTGAGCAGCCAGGAACGGAGTGGGTATCCACTGTCACCTGTGTGGAAATAGTGGAGGTTAGTGTCTTGTTCAGGCTCAGACTGCCCCTAACCCTGTGTGCCACACCCATGGCACCTGTGGCTTACCCCCCTTGCCCACGATTTGTCAGTTCTACATGCATACTCACCCACTAGATGTCCTGTGGGGATGTCCCCACTCTCAAATCGATGGCACAGTGCCAACTGGTACCATATGAATGAATCAGGTGCTCCCCCAGGGTGCATGGCACAGACATTGATGATGCGCCCACTGGCATCACACACCACCTGTCAGTTGACACTGGCATATCCCTTCCGATTCATATAGGTGACCCCATCGGGGCCAGGTGGTGTGCAAATGGCCACATGGGTGCAGTCTATCGCCCCTAGCATGCCAGGCATACGTGCTACCCTGTGGAACTCCTGTATCTTTGCTGTGCGCTCCGCCGTGGTGCTGGGGAAATGGATGTACTCCACAGCATGTGGCAGCAGTGTGCTGAGGAATTGGGTGAGGATGCATGACGTGGCTGACTGTGTTATGCCTGTGGTGTCCCCTGTTGGTCTCTGAAAGGTACCCGTGGTGAGCAAGCACATGCAGGCTGTTTCCTTTGTCTCCACTGACAGAGCATGACTCCGTCATGTGGGTGCCTGCATCACATCACTGCACAGCTCACAGAGCCGCCTCAGTATTGCCCTGTTCAGGTGGTACCAGCCCACTATCTCAACATCTGAGTACAGCTCAAAGCTGGTGCGGGCTCGGTACTGCCTGTTGGGGGCGTAACGCTGATGGGCCCTTCCATGGCCACGTCCCCCTGCAGCATGCCTTCTCACCCCCCTCATTACGGCTTCCATATGGAAGGTGGCACTGTCCATGTCCCTGGCTTGTGTTCCCACCCCAGCTGTTGTTTCTTTGTTACCCCTTCTGTCCTGACTGCTACCGCCCCTGCACCGGTTACACCTACAGGCCTCTGCACTCTGTGGCCCCACACACCTTCCCTTGCCCCTATTCTGTGTTGTGGTTTCCCTGGCCTGCCCTCTTTGTCCCTCTTGCTCTGTCTCTCTCCCTGCCTCATGTGGCTTTCCTGTAGCGTTCTTGTACCTCTTCCTTGCTCCTTTTTATTTTGACTCATTTCCGCTATGGCGCAACTTCCACCTGCTCCACTGTTGTGCATTGCGTAAGTCTTTGAACATCGCACTGCGCACTTTATGCATGGTTCCACCCCCTTCGGTTGCACATGCCTTCATTAGCATTGCGCTGTTGCTCAGCATGTTTTCAGTGGTGCAACTGCCTCCTGTTGAATATCGCAGAATGGCGCATTTTCTGATTTGCGCTGGTGCAACCCTATTGTGCATTGTGCAACCCTTTTGAATATCCGGCCCAATGTTTATAGATAGTAGAATAAAAATTAAGTATTAATAGGCAATGGAACTTCTCATTTAAGTATAATTGGGGGCTGAGGGGAGCAAAATGACTGAGGAAATACTAGTAGAGTGAATGTAAGAGGGAGATAGTCATGGACAGTTGCAAGTGGGAGTAGAAAAGTCATGAAGATAAGATCTAAAGGAAAAAGCAGAAGAGGCACAGTGGACTGACAGAGGAAGGGAGGACCAGAGTTTAGGAAAACAGGATGAGAAAGCAGATTGACAAACAGTAGATTTCCTAGAAGGAATAGAGAGGGAATGGGAAATATTATTGCAGAGAGGGTAAGAGGAAGAAAGTGGAGAGGATAGCAGAGATGGAAGATATGAGGACAAGGAAACAAAGCAGAATTTGGATATAAAGGAAACATAGTTAGAAAGGCACCTGGCATCAACTGTGGGAAATTAAAGAACAAAGCAGAGAAAGCAATGATGTATACAAGGGGGACAGTCTAGGCAAAATGACAAAAAGAGTGAAAAAGGGGTCCAGTCTGACAAGGGAAGATTTGTGAGCTCCACTGTAGACTAAATTACCATAGGCAAAACAGGGAGATTCACCTTTAAAACAGTCTCTTGGTGGGCAGGAACATGATACTCACATTTTTCCTGTACAACATAGAAACACAGAATTTGGCAGCAGATAAGGACCGCTTGGCCCGCCTAGTCTGCCCATTTCCCTACCTAACTGACAAGCTGCAGATCCTAGTTAACCAACAGTCTACTTCCTCCTACCCCTCACTAGAATTGCCTTATGTCTGTCCCATGCATTCTTGAATTCCCCCACTGTTTTTGACTATACGACCTCCTCAGAAAGGCTGTTCCATGTATCCACAACCATCTCTGTGAAGAAATACTTCTTCACATTACCTCTGAGCAGTTCCCCCTTTATCTTCAAATTGTGTCTACTTGCTTTTGCACATCTCTTTTTCTGAAAGATGCTAGCCTCTTGGACTTTGTTGATTCCCTTGAGGTTTTTGAAAGTTTCTATCATGTCCTCCCTCTCCCTCCTTTCCTCGAGGCTATACATCTTTAGTTTCTTTAGTCTTTCTTCATATGTCTTCTGATGCAAACCCTGCATCATTTTGGTTGCCTTCCTATGGACAGCCTCCACCCTGTCTATGTCCTTGTGGAGATGGGGTCTCCAGAACTGTACACAGTACTCCAGATGTGGTCTTACCAACTGTCTATACAGAGGGCAAACAACTTCCTGTTTTCTACTGGTGATGCCTCTCCTTATGCATCCCAGTATCCCCCAGCCCTCCTTACTGCCTTCTCACATTGCTGGCCCACCTTTAGATCATCTGATATGACTACCCCCGGGTTCCTTTCTATTTTTGGTGTTGTCAGTATCTCCCCCATTGCGTATTTTTCCTGGGTTTTTGTTTCCCAGGTGCATTACTTTGCACTTCTTTGCATTGACTCTAAGCTGCCATACATTTGACCATTCCTCTAACCTTGCCAAGTCCCTTTTCATCCTTTCCACCCCACCTTGTGTATCAACCCTGTTGCAGACCTTTGTGTCATCTGCAAAGAGACATACTTTCCCTTCCAGTCCCTCTGCAATGTCACTTATAAAGACATTAAAAAGGACTGTCCCCAGTACTGAACCCTGTGGTACCCCACTAGTAACCCCCCTTTCTTCACTGTGGACTCCATTTACTATTACCCACTGTGTCCTGTTGTCCAACCAGAGTTTTCCCAGGCTACCACCCTGGGACCCACTCCCAGGCTGGCTAATTTGTTTATTAATCTTTTGTGTGGGACTGTGTCAAATGCCTTACTAAAGTCGAGGTAGGCCATGTCCACAGCCCCTCCCTGGTCTACTGCTTTGGTCACCCAGTCAAAGAAATCAATTAGATTTGTCTGACATGACCTTCCCGCTGTGAATCCATGCTGTCTTGGGTCCTGTTCCCCACTGGCCTCTAGGTACTCATCAATTCTTTCCTTCAGAAGTGATTCCATCATTTTCCCTACCACTGAGGTCAAACTGACAGGTCTATAGTTTCCTGCCTCTGTCTTGCTCCCACTTTTGTGAAGGGGAATCACATCTACCCTCCTCCATTCCTCAGGTACCACACCATCCTCCCATGATTTATTAAACAGGGTAGTCAGTGGTGTTACTAGTTCTTCCCTTAGTTCTTTTAGAATTCTGGGTTGGATCCCATCAGGCTCCATTGCTTTATCCACCTTCAGTTTTAAGAGTTCTTTCGGAACCCTTTCTTCTGTGAAAGGACTAATATCAACCCCCTATCCAGAGTGCTTCTATTGACCTGTGCTACAATTAGTGCTCCAAGCTAGGGGTGAAGCTTGCATCAAGAAATCAAGATGACTGTCCTACCAGACCCTGAGGTAGTTAAATAAGGACACATCCTCAAAATGTTAGCACTATCAAGGTATGAAACAAAGGGAGGGAGTTAAGTCTGGTAAGCATCTATCATGTGCCAAAAGTCATAAAAACTGCATTTTTTTCTAATTTTTGGGGGCATTGAGGGAATGTTAGTTAAACTGGAACCAGCACTGGATGTTGTCAAAATCCATCTGTATCTGGAAAGTACGGTCATGGGAAGAGGAGCCAGTTGCAAAAAGTACTGTATCATCAGCGTTCATATGGATGGACACAGAAACAGGCAGACGGGAGGTCATTCAAGGGTACCCTGTCAAAACTCCGTGATGAAAAATGGCACAGGCAAAAACCATGCTGTGCAGTCCATGCAATCTAGCATAGTCCAAAACTGCGCTAGCATGTATAAACAAACTCTAAGACCATGCACGTGTTCATGCCCACATGGTCTTTGACCTCGCCTATGTGCGGTTGGGGTTTTGACCAGATTCCTTATTCAAGAATATGGAACTAGGGCCAAGGACAGACCCTTGAGGGGTGCCTGAACAGGTAAGTAATGAAGAGGATATGGAGCTTTCTATCCAGATAGCTTGAAACCTTCTCTCAAGGTAAGAATGAAAACAACTGACTGCAGAGACAGAAAGACCCACTGTTATAAGTTGTCTAGAAGGAGGAGCTGTGCCACAGTGTCAAGAGCTTTAGCCATATCAACAAATATGGTGGAGGTGATCAGTCCCTGATCCATACCTGACAGGATGGAGACAGTAAACTAGAAGAGGGAGGTGGAAATGGAGTGTGATTTCCTAAACCCAGACTGGAAAAGGGTGAAGAAGAAAGAGGAGTCAAAGAAGGAGGAGAGCTGAGAAAGTGAAAGGTGTTCCTGTAGCTTAGTCATGGAGGGTAGGAGAGAGACCGGATGGTAGTTACCAGGAGAAGAATGATCACCACTTTTAGGGAGAGGAATGACAATAGCTTGCTTTGAGGCTTCTGGGATAGTGACAGAGGAAAAAGAGAGATTCTGTAGTAGGGTAACAGGCAGTGTGATGACAGAAGCTGAGAAAAGCAGAAGTGTAGGATTAAGGCCATCAGGGCTACCACCCTTGCAAGGATTAAGGGTAAGCAGGGCCTTAAGGAAAGCAGAGGAAGTGGTAGAAGAGAAGGAAAAAGATAAAAGAGGGGAGGCAGAATGAGGGAAAATGAGGGGGAGAGGGAGGATGGTATGAGAGAGAGAGCAGAAGTCATGTAGTATGAGTTAAAGGAAGAGGTAACAGCAGAAGGGTCAGAGATGAGGGAGTCACTAACCTTGAGAACAGGGGAGGGAGACTGAGTTGGATGGGATAAAAGAGACTGGGTATCCTTCCAGAACTTGGAAAGGTGATTAATGTTATTCTGGAATGTGGATGCAAAATACTCAGACTTCATAAGTCTGATGGTTTTGATATAGGCATTGCAAAGATGCTGATAATTGGCTAAAGAAGACAGGGAGCCAGTGATCTTATATGATAACTAAGCAGTGTCTCTAGTAGAAAGGCAAGCTAACAGCTCAGCTGTTATCCAGGGAAGGTGAGAGACCCTTACTGTGGTTTTCCTCAGGGGTGCATGATGATCCCATGCAGTCATAAATTTGGTAAGAAGGGCAAAATTAATATTAGTGGCTGCAGAGATAGGGGACTAATCAGGTGCTCTTAAGTTAGCTAGGAGGGAGGACAAGTCCAGTGACTTAAAGGACCTGACATAGATGAATTTAGGAGTGCCTTAGGATGATGTATCTTGCTCACAGAGTAAACCATATGATGATCACTGAGCGCTTCAGGAATTATTCTTGCATCCACAATACAGTGAGGATGAGATGAGAGGACCCAGTCTACTAAGGAATACTTTAAAGATTTACAGTTTAGACATGTGGGGTCAGAAATTGAGTCAATTGGAGGGATTTAACTTTTTGGGAAAATGAATTTAACTTACGGGAGAGCCAATTTGTATTAAAGTCACTGAGGATAAGCAGCTCATCACTAGAAGAATTAGAACAGACAGAGGAAAGATGCTCAGTAACTAAAGCTGGGGATACACCAGAGCAACAGTAGATTCCAGCAATAAACATGAAAACAGAGAAGGGAAATGAGAGCATAAGGAGGAGCAACTCATAGGAAGCGGGGAAAGAAACAGCAAGCACAGACACAGATGGATGCAGGTGGCTACTGGTATGTGACCAAAAGGACCTGATATAGATGAATTTATGGGGTCCTTAGGATGACGTATCTTGCACATACAGTAAACAATATGATGGTCACTGAGGGCTTCAGGAAGAATTTCTGCACATATAGTACAGTATGGTGGGCATGAGATGAGACAACCCAGTCAAATTTAGACATGTGGGTCAGAAATCAATTGAGTCAGTTGGAGGGCTTTTATACTTTGGGAACATTTTATTTTAATTGGGGAGAACAAATTTATATTAAAGACACTGAGGATAAGCAACACACCTCTAGAAGAGTTAGAACCGATAAAGAAAAGAAGTTCAGTAATGAAAGCAGGGGACACGCAAGGGCAAGAGTAGACTCCATCAATAAAGATGGGAACAGAGAATGAAAGTAAAACTTAAGGAGGAGCAGCTCAGAGAAAGAGGGGGAAGAGACAGGCAAGCACAGTCACAAACTGAATGCAGGTGGATAGGTAGACAGCAACTTCACTGCACATTTTTGTGCAATTCTGCCTGGCTAAAGTGTAGCCAGGGATAATCAGAGTAGAGTCCTGGACCTTTGAAGAGATCCAGGATTCACAACCAACAAGTACATTTGGCTGTAGGCTAAGCATGATAGGCTGTAGTTGGTCAGTATTTGGGAGTAGGTTTCAGATGTTTAAATGGGCAACTCTCAGATCTTTGGGAAGCTGAAATGGTGGAGTTATGGTGGGACCAGGGTTAAGTATGATGTCACCTGCTACCAATAGCAACAAGGAGACAAGGAGCTTTAAAGGACCAATATGCTGACTGGATGAGTGGGGCAGGTGGGACGGGGATAAGGGAAGATATGGGAAGAAAAGGGTCAAAAACACTAGAGATAGATTAAAAATGGAGCAAAGGGGCAGGAAGGATCTGACACCTAGGATGCCAGGGGGAATAGCAAAGAGAAGGAAGAAAGGAAGAGGGGAGATTATGGGATGAGAAGGGGTAAGGCTGACAAAGGGAGGGTGTGGGGGAAAGAAATGTAGATGGTGGAAGAGAGAAGAAAGGAAAAGGGGTGTGTGAAAGAAGCTAGAGGAGTTGACAGCATTGTGTAGATAAAGTGAATAAATATTATAACAATCTATGTAATAAGTAAAAGGAAAACTAAAACGTAATGATAAAGAACAGCTAAACAGAAAGGGCGAGGAAACATCAGTGGGCCTTATCAGCAAATGAATTACAGAGAAAGTACAAAACAAAGTAATGAAATTACAAGGGAGTAGGCCTGACCCAGATAGAAAACAGAGATAAGGCTAACTAGAAACTCCAGTGTAAAACAGACCTGTAATCAGAGTAAGGAGGTTAGGGTAATGCTAACCATACCCAGATGGGGAGGTAAGGGTGGCCAGTCAAAACAACTCAGTAAAAACAGCTAGGTCACATATGGCGACCAAAGATTGCTCCCTCCCAAGGTGCATGCCCCTTGAGTTGGTATAAGATATAGGTAGGAGATGCGGGGGACAAAGCCCCCACACCCCAAAAAACACTGGCTGTATTTGACCGAGCTGTTTTGTATTAGCTGTTTTTGGTGGTCACTGTTTTTACTTAGCTGTTTCACGTGGCGCTGAAGGTAACAGGGGAGCAGACTTGATAGACGAGATTGTTATGGGATGATTTCCTGACCCAAAAAGTGAGCAGGCAATGCAATAAATAAAGTGATTAAGGGGGAATCGTTTCACCAAACATGAGACAAAATAAATAAAAACATAAAACTAAAATGTGGAGGCTAAAAAAGCAGGAAGCTAGAGTATGCAATTTTAAAAATACACTACTATATCTATAGCAGATGGTTGGAAAATGACACAGTAGTGTATAGTGAAATGAAACATAGAAACATAGACTTTGATGGCAGATAAGGACCACTTGGCCCACCCAGTCTGCCCATTTCCCTACCTATTAGATAAGCTGCAGATTCTAGTTAACCAACAGCCTACTTCCTGCAACCCCCCACTAAAATTGCCTTATGTCTGTCCTCATCCATGTTTGAATTCCCCCACTGTTTTAGACCCCACAACCTCCCCAGGAAGGTGGTTCCATGTGTCCACTACTCTCTCTGTGAAAAATAATTCCCTCACATTACCCCTGAGTTGTCCCCCTCTATCTTTAAATTGTGCCCCCTTGTTCTTGCACATCTCTTTTTCTGAAAGATCCTACCCTCCTGGACTTTGTTGATTCCCTTGAGGTGCTTGAAATTTCTATAATGTCCCACCTGTCCCTCCTTTCATCAAGGGTATACATATTAAGCTCTCTCAGTCTCTCTTCATATGGTTTCTGATGCAGACCCTTCACCATTTTAGTTGCCCTCCTCTGGACTGCTTCCATCCTGTCTATGTCCTTGTGTAGATGGGGTCTCCAAAACTGCATGCAGTACTCCAGATGGGGTCTCACCAACTGGCTGTACAGAGGGATAACCACTTCCCTTTTTCTACTTGTGATGCCCCTCCCTATGCATCCCAGTATCCTCCCAGCTCTCCTTACAGACTTTTCACATTGCTTACCCACCTTTAGGTCATCTGATATGATTATCCCCAGGTACCTTTCCATTATTGTTGTTGTTAGTACCTCCCCTGCCATTGTGTACTCTTCTCCTGGGTTTTTGTTTCCCAGGTGCATTACTTTGCACTTCTTTGCATTGAATCTAAGTTGCCATACATCTGACTTTTCCTCCAAGTATTCCTCCTTTGCCAAGTCCCTTCTCATCCTTTCTACCCCCCTTGTGTATCAACTCTGTTACAGATCTTTGTGTCATCTGCAAAGAGGCATACCTTTCCTTCCAGACCCTCTGCAATGTCACCTATAAAGATGTTAAAGAGGACTGGACCCAGTACTGAGCCCTGAGGTACTCCTCTAGCAACTCCCCTTTCTTCGGAATGAGTTCCATTTACTATTACCTTCTGTGTCCTGTTGTTCAGCCAGTTTGCTACCCATGCTACCACCCTGGGACCCACTCCCAGTCTGGCTAACTTGATTATTAATCTTTTGTATGGTACTGTGTCAAATGCCTTGCTAAAGTCTAGGTAGGCCATATCTGCAGCCCCTCCCTGGTCTATTACTTTGGTCACCCAGTCAAAGAAATCAATTAGATTTGTCTGACATGACCTTCCCACTGTGAATCCATGCTGCTTTGGGTCATGTGCCCTGCTGGCCTCTAGGTACTCAACAATTATTTCTTTCAGAAGTGATTCCATCATTTTCCTACCACTGAGGTCAAACTAACAGGTCTGTAGTTTCCTGCTTCTGCCTTGCTCCCACTTTTGTGAAGGGAATCACATCTGCCTCCTCCAGTCCTCAGGTATCACCCCATCCTCCCATGATTTGTTAAAAGTGTGGTCAGTGGTGTCACTAGGTCCCCCTTAGTTCTTTTAGGATTCTGGGATGAATCCCGACAGCCCCATTGCTTTGTCCACTTTGAGTTTTAGGAGTTCTTTCAGGACTATTTCTTCTGTAAATGAACTGGTGTCAACCCCCCTACCCAGAGTGCTTCTATTGTTTGGTTTAGGTAACTCCTCCTCTTCTTCTTTTGTGAATACTGAGCAAAAGTATTCATTCAGAATCTCTGCCTTTCACTGTCTCCTCTGCCCACCTCCTCTCCTTTATTAATCTTCACTATCCTCCCTTAACCTTTTATGCTCCCTAATGTACCTATAAAAGGTTTTATCCCCCTTCTTAACTGAGTTGGCTATCTTTTTCTTGGTTTGGGCCTTTGCTATTCTGACTGCCTTCCCCACTTCTTTCTGCTTTAATTGATACAGTTCCCTATTGTGCTCCTTCTGTGATTCCTTATACTTTTTGATTGCAGCCTTTTACTTCTTAACCTTCCCTGCCACCCCTTTTGAGAACCATAGTGGTTTTTCACTCCGTTTTGTTTTCTTTATTTGTTTCACACAAAGGCTTGTTGCCTCCATGATGGCAGTTTTGATTTTTCTCCATTGTTCTTCCACCCCTCCTTCCTGCCCATTTGTTAGTGCATTCCTTAGGCACTCACTCATTTTGTCAAAGTCAGCCCTTCTAAAGTCCAATATCCTTGTTTTTGTATGGCTTGTCTCCATGGTTGTACTTATTGTGAACCACACTGTGTGGTGGTAACTTGCTCCTAGATGGCTACTGACTTCTAAATCTGTGATCCTCTCTCCATTTGAGAGTATCAGGTCTAATATTGGTCCCTCCCAAGTGGGTTCCAACACTAGCTGTCTAAGGCATACCCCCTGTAGGGCATCGAGAATGACCCTGCTCTTGGATGTGGCTGCAGTAAGTTATGTATGGAATTCCATGCCTGGAATATGCTTATAGTGTATGGTGGAATGCTGTCATGCATGGAATTCCATGTCTAGAATATACTTGTTGTACTGCAGCAGTGACATCATTATGTTGTTCTGCTGCAGAAGTGATGTCACTACTGCAGCAGAACAACTTGGAATGCTGCCACATAGTTGCTTTCCTCTATCCAATTAGGCTGGAAGTTGTTTTTTAAACTTCAACTTGCAGAAACATCTGCAGCACACTGTGTCAGTTAAAAAAAAGAAAATGTAAAAATTTCTATTCTCTATTGTCTTCACTAGCTGTTTTTGTGGGATTTTCTATGCTGTGACTGCCCATACACTATACAAGATTGTGTATGAGAGGTCATGCACAAACAAGGATATTCTTGTATCTCGAGGTTCCCTTGATAACAGAGCACCTCTCAAGCTGCGCTCTTGAGGCCATCTGTTATCAAGGAAACTTCTTGATACAAGAATATCCTTGTTGTCTATAACTGCTCATACACAATCATCTATGTTCTGCTGCAGTACTGACATCATTATTTTGTTCTGCTGCAGAAGTGATGTCACTACTGCAGCAGAGCACCTTGGAATGCTGCCACATAGCTGCTTTCCTACATCCAATTCGGTGGTAGAACAGCATTCTAAAACCTCGAGAGACTTCACAAATCAGTTTCATTGTGAAAGAAATAAAATCACAATGCACACATTTCACATAATACTATACACTATAAAAAATGCAGGATGAGCAACTTTATGCATAACCAGTGTGTTCTGCCACCTCAGGGTTCGAGGTCAAAGGGAATTGGAACCCCTCTGTGGCAAAACACACTGGTTTTGCATATAGTAGTTGCCCATCCAGTATTCTCTATGTAATACCCTCACAGACAAGAAAGTTAAGGAACTGCAAGCAATATTTGGTAACAGAAGAAAAATTATTCAGGTAACTGAAAAATTGAAGAACACACTAAACAAGCAGTATTAAGGACAATAGGCCTAGCTAACAGCAGAATAAACAGCAAAAGAAGAAGGTAAGACAACATGTACTTAACAGTTTTACAGTAACAAAACAATGGGAAGATGTATGTAAAGAGCTTCACAGTAAGGGTGCAGTGTCTCCTACCTATTTGACTTCCACAGTGTGACGCCCTTTAGTTACAGCCCTTCAGCTACAGACTGCAGAGTGGAGAACTGCCTGAAAACACACAGGCAAAATAATTAATACAAACCTTGCCCCCAAAAATCCAGCCTCCCAACTGGGAGTCACAGACAGTCAATAGCCACAGATGTTAGGGGCAGGAAAAACATAGAAACATTGAATCTGCATCCAGATAAGGACCGCTTGGCCCACCTTGTCAGCAGATTTTTCCCTGCCTGTAGTATCACCAGAGATCCTACTGAATCTCCAGCTCATTTACCCCCCCTTCTCTTCCCTTTCCCAAAGATTTCCTTCTGCCTATCCCATGCATTCTTGAACCCAACCACTGTTTTTGTCCACTCCACCACCACTGGAAGACTGTTTCAGGGATCCACCACTCTTTCTGTGAAGAAGTAGTTCCTCACATGCATCTCTCCTGAATCTACCCCCCCCCAGCTTCTTATCATACTTTCTTGTCCTTAACCACCATTTTGTTTTCTGAAAAATACTTCCCTCTTGTACCTTGTTTACCCCATAAGGTATTTAAAGCAGTAGTCTGAGAGCCACAGCCGTGGTTCTCTGATGAACCCGACCTGCCAGGCTGCCACCCGTAGTCCAGGTCTGAAGCCACCAGCCCCTCACAGAAACACAGGCAGTCTGAGAGCCACAGCCATGGTTCTCTGACGAACCCGACCTGCCAGACTGCCACCTGCAGCCCAGGTCTGAAGCCACCAGCCTCTCACAGAAACGCAGGTAGTCTGAGACCCACAGCTGTGGTTCTCTGACAAATCTGCCCTACCAGACTGCCACCCACAGTCCTGGTCTGAATCCACCAGCCCCTCACAGAAATGCAGGTACGGACTTGCCCTCAGGGATTGATTACCTCCAGGAAGGGAGCCCTAGCTGCTAATTTTTGTTTTCTTTACATGAGGACAGTTGTCTCTGGGTTTAAATCCAGAGTCTTTTACTGCTGTGGAGCACTGGCTGCAGTCAGCCCCAGAAGCACTCCGATTGGCTCCATATAGCTCTGCACTGTTAATGTTTGATTATATTGTGCTAGATTATGTTTTCTGTTAAAACTGTCGTGTTTGTATTTTATAGCTGAAGTTTTCTGATTTAATGTAAATGCCTGTATTGTGTTCCTCATAAGACTAGTAGCGATCTCAGCTCAGGCCTTGGAAACCCCCTTCACCTTTTTATGCTAGTATTGTGTTTTAAATAGCCGTGTTATTGCTCACTCAGACTTGAAGGCACCTTGCCTAAGATCTTGGTCTGCAACACCCCCATTTAAGCCAGTCTGCATTCCTTTATTTTTAGATCCACGCAGCCCCACCCCTCTGACTTTCTTATTTAATTCTCCTATGCCTTCTCCTTCCAGGTAGTTTGAGAGCCACAGCTGTGGTTCTCTGATGAACCTGACCTGCCAGACTGCCACCTGCAGTCCAGGTTTGAAGCCACCAGATCCTCACAGAAATGCAGGTACGGACTTGCCCTCAGGGACTGATTACCTATAGGAAGGGAGCCCTAGCTGCCAATTATTTTTGCCCCACCACCCCCCCGGTCCTGATTAAATACACATAAACCCCACCCCGGCTTTCTAGCTCACTCCTCTGTACCTCCCCCCATCCTTATTCCACTATGTGTGTCAAATCGTGGATCCTGTTCTGGTCCTTCTCCTATCTCATATCGCATACCCAATATATGCTACCTCAAGCCTTTATTACTGTGGATACTAATCTGATCTGCTCTGTAACTAGTTCCTGTCCCTGCATGGATATATGCCTTTTCAACTCCCCAATTCTTCAGCACTATTTTCATATTACCTTTAACGCTGGTACATGAAATGAATTACCACCTCAGCTTATGACTTCCGCCAATATCATAGAGGTGTCACCTCTACAGATAGCAGTCAGAGTACTCATCTCTGCCACCCTTAGTGGGAAGGGCAAAAAATGTTGGGGCGTGCCTCCCCCCAGGATGATGGCCCACAATGACGTGAAGGGGTTACCAGTATGAAGCTTACTATTGCCAGTCTAAGAAAACTTTTACTCCTTCTTCTCCTGTGCTCAGGAAATGTGGAGCTCAATCTGGGGCCACCAGCTGCAAACACATCGCCCCCTGACCTTGCCACACTGAAAGGCATGAGTTTCCTCCACATTAGTGTATGCAGTCTGTTAAAAAAGTTCTCCATGATCCAGGCCTGGATCCTCCATACTCGACCAGACATCCTAGTGGTTTCAGAAACCTGGCTTAGACTGGCCACCTCTGATAGGGAAGTCAATATCCCTAACTATTTACTATTTAGAGCAGACAGACACTCCAGGGGTGGAGGGATTGCCATCTATCTCAAGGATAGGTATATGGCATCCTGTCTGAGTGCTTTATCTGTTGCAAATGCTTATGAATGTCTATCTCTTCAAGTCACCATCTCGCACACTTCAACATTATGTATCATAGGGTGCTATAGACCTCCTTCTGCCGATCTACAATTGTTACCTCATCTGAGTAATATCATCGAACAACAATCCTCAGAAATAATTATTCTTGGGGATCTTAATTTAGACTGACTATCTAAAACTGTCGCTCCTCTCGTAGCTTTCTGTGACACCCATGGATTATCACAACTCATTGTTGAACCAACACGAGTAAATAAAAAGAACGTGGATAACAGCTCCCTGCTAGATGTTATCCTAGTGAATAAACCACATCTCTTCTGCTTTGCCGGCACCTTCTTCAGTGATATCAGTGATCACTCATTTATTGCTTGCATAAAATCAAGCAACAAACCTACTACTTCGCCAAAGTTTGCTGCCAAGAGATCTAGAAGGAACTTTGATCTCACTGTCTACATAAACAAACTGAAACACTCCTTGTATTGGCAAGAGTTCTATTTGGCAAAAAACATGCAATCAGCATTTGACATATTCAGCAAAATTATCCTAGATGCCCTAAATAAATATGCCTCTATAGTTAAGGTGCGAATAGCAAAAAATGCACGTAGATGGTTCACACCATTATTAAAATCTGCATTGACTGAAAGAGATAACCTATGGAAAAAAGGACGCAAAACCCAGTCTGCTGCAGACTGGTGCACGTTCAAAAGGGCACAAAACTCATGTACTAGAATGGTTAGAGATACAAAAGCTGCATACTATCATTCTGAATTTCTTTCTGCCTCCAAAAATTCTACAAAATTTTGGATAACTGTCAAGGACTTGTCTGGTCACACGTCCGGTGGCTCACTACCTGATGAAATCTCCATAAACAATAACACCATTAGTGACAGACTGGAAGTTCTGGATGCCTTCAATAATCACTTTGCGACTGCAAGCTTAGCCTTCGACAATTCCCCTGTGAATTTGATATGCTCTCAGATGGATAATCAAGGTGCAGATCCTAGAGCCACTGAATCAGTCTTCTTCTTGCGTTCTACTACTCTGAAAGAAGTTCAAGTCCTACTGCTAAAACTGGGTGTAAAAAAAAGTGCTGGTGCGGATACCCTCAACCCATATTTCTTGAAGGTGGCCATCCATGTGTTAGCCGTGCCCATAACCCATTTATTTAACCTATAATTAACTCAAGGATCCATTCCTTCAATATGGAAAACAGCGCACATCATACCCCTGTTCAAGTCCGGAAATACCTGTGATCTAAATAATTACAGACCAATTTCGATTCTCCCGGTCTTGTCAAAATTACTTGAAAAAGTCGTAAGTAACCAGCTGAGGCAGTATCTAGAAGCTAATAACCTGCTTAATCCAGTCCAATCAGGGTTTAGAGCTAAACATAGCACCATCACAGCACTTGCCAAAGTGACTAATGACTGGCAAAGAGAGATAGACAACAGGAATTACACCTGCGTCATATTCTTGGGCCTGAGCAAGGCCTTCTACACTGTTGACCATTCTCTGCTACTCTCTTCCCTGACCTCACTAGGTGCTGACCCATTATCTTTACAGTGGTTCAACAACTACCTCTTTGATCATTTCCAGCAAGTGAAAGCGGAAGGAGATCTCTCAACTCTCAAACCTCTCCTAAGAGGTGTTCCCCAGGGTTCTATCTTAGGACCGATCTTATTTGCAATATACATCAACAATATTGATGAAAGCATAACTAAGGCCAACATTCATCTGTTTGCAGATGACACAGTTCTTTACATAAGCCACCCATCATTACAATCTGCATGTAATGACCTTCAACCTGAGTTCAATCTGTTGCAACACCAACTCCTAAACAAAAAACTATTACTTAACGCCAAGTAAACAAAAGCAAAGCTCTTTTCTCCCTCTGCCCAAATGGTAAATTCAGCCCTATCAGATTCTGTGCCGCAGATTACTACAATTCTTGGCGAGAAGTTGGAATTTGTCCCTAAATTCAAATACCTGGGACTATGGCTGGACCATAGGCTCTCCTTTATAGAGCACGTTGAAGAATTGCTCAAAAAATTACAGCAGAGACTTGGCCTGTTCTTTAGGATAGCCCGCTTCTTAACTAGAGATGCCAAACTACAGCTGGTACAATCAAGCTTTCTATCCTTGATAGAGTATGCTGACATCCTCTACAGTCACTGTCCCATTTCCTACCTCACCAAACTTGACACATTATATCATAGAGCTTTGAGGTTCATCACAGGCCTGCCTTATTCCACTCACCACTGCTCCTATATCAATCAGTGGGGTGGAGCTCTTCAATTCAGGCATGATAAAAATGCAGCCTTATGGACCTTGAGAGCCATCTCCAAAACTGCCCAATACATTACAGACTGCCTCCTATAAAACCAATAGGCAATTACACCCTGAGAAGTTGCAAATCTCCCTACTGATGGTTCCAATGTTAACTCTCGCTTGGCAGGGCTGCTATAAGCTTACACTTTCCTTGTGGAATAAATTGCAAAAAACTGAAACTGAGGTCACCCATCAGCATCTCATCCTTCAAGCTCTTATATTCACGTCTCAGAAATGATCAGTGCAATTGTTTCCCATGACCATGAATTGTCATCATGCTAACCTGTACCATTTAACCATGAACGAATTACTTCTAGTGCTTGTCTCCTCCTTGGCCCTGGTCTGTCATCATGCTTTCATGTAACACCTTGATGCCTCTGTCCTCCCTTTGATACTGGTCTATCTTTCCATTTTCTCCTGCCTTCTTTTCACAACTCTATACTGCACTCATCCAAAATCCACACGCAATCATACTATAAAAGTCCTAACTCCCCTTTCCCTCTCCCCATAGGCCCCCACTGCCGCATCAGTTCTACTGACCTATCCTTGGGACTTCACTTCTCACAGTGTTTATCCTTCGCTTACATATCACATACCCCTCCTGGTGCCCCATCTGCCATTAGTTGGTGGTTCTCCAAGCCATTTTCATGGCTAGTACTAGTGACTGCCCCTGGTAAATGAACTAACTGGTACTTCTATACAGAGAACATGGTTTATATACAGCTGCATGGTTCAATGGTGGACCTGCCCCCTTGTATTTGAACCCTCCTTTGTTATGGCTTGCCTTGTCTTCCTTTTATCATTTGGCTCCCCTATTACTGCACCATTGTGTTTGTGTTTATATACTTATTTACATGCATTTATATGTTTTTATGATGGATGTTACCCGACTCTGTTCTAACCAGGTCCATCTTGTAAAAGAGCTCTGCTCAAAGATGTTCACCTGGATAAATAAAGATTTTGATTGATTGATTGATTGATTAAAGGTCTCTAACATATTCCCCATCTTTCTCCTCTCTTCCATGGTGTACATATTTAGGTCCTTTAATCTTTACTCACAGGGTTTCTGATGCATACCCTGTACCATTTTAGTTGCCCTCCTCTGGACTGCTTCCACTGTATGTCCTTTATGGGGTGTGGTCTCCAGAACTGGACACTGTACTCTAGGTGGGGTCTTACCAGCAACCTACCTATACAGAGACAACATTACCTCCCTCTTTCTGCTGTTGATGCCTCTCCCTATGAACCCCAGCATCCCACTTGTCCTCCCAACTGCTTTGTTGCACTGCCTGGCTACCTTTAAGTAATCCAATATGATCACCCCCCTCCTGGTCTCGTTCCTGCTTGGTGGTCATCAGTACTGCCCCCTCATTTAGTACTCCATTCTTGGATTTCTGTGCCCTAAGTGCATTATTTTGCAGGTGCTGGCCTTTAACTTTTGAATTGTTTATTTGTTTGACTGTAGCTCCACTTCTACCTTGGAGGTAGGGTGATTGCTGTTATTCCATATCTCTGAAAATACTGTATCCTGCTCAAAGCACATACATCTGACAAAGAGCAACAAGTTAGGATAGCAAGAGTGATATCAGTCCCCAGTTAAATTTCAATGGGGTTTCTTCAGGGATCCATCCGTGGTCTTCTGCTATTCACTGTTTTCTTAATCAACACAACCTCTATGGGTAGAATAAAAATATATTATGTCCATGCAGATGGCAAAGTCTTGTATTGTTCAGCATAAACTGCTATGATTTTATGGGCCACATTACAGTTGGAATTTAATAACATAAGCCAGGCAGGATAGCAACAAATTATTACTCAGTATCAGCAAAATAAAACGTTGTGTTGTTTGGTCAGAAAACTCAGTTGGATAAGGTATGTGGATTAAGCATTAGAACTAATGATACAACTGAACAGGAATCAGCTGCTGTCATTTAAGAGCTGCTGACACCTCTGGAAAAACATTTGAGAACATAGCATTTAGATGCAATTCAGTTTGTATCTCATACACTTTTTGCACTGTCCTGTCCTTTGTCCTTCCTTAATAAGGATATTTGTGAGTAAACAGGACTTTGGTCCCATAGACTTTATCTGCCACTGCTGCTTATTCCCTTTGTTTATGACATCACAGCTGCATACTTGGCAGCAGAGTGTGATGTCATGCAGGGAAGATTGTTTGGTGGGGAATGAGCAGTAAGAGAAGTCTAAGGTTCAATGACCAAGGTTTCATGGTGTTATTACTAATAATAAAGAACAAGGGATGACTAATGCTGAAAATATTTCAGTTATAGTTTTCCTAAATATTTTATTTTTCAATGTTCTCATAGAGGTGTCAGCTGCTCTTTAAATATGATGGGGCTTTGGGTTGACAGGTGCTAACCATTCACTAACATATATCTCATATGGTGAAAAAAAAATTTAGGGGAATCATTACCTATACAGAAGAAATTAAGTGTAATAGGCCTGGCTGCCTGAACTGCAAAATCTCCCAGTACGGGCACTCAGTTCGGGTCTCCATTTGTTCTACTTTTAATAAGATTAGACCTGTGTTATACCAGAATGGGCAACACTATTTGTTATATGTGGTTCACAGCTTAGTGCTTGTGTTATATAGTGTATCTACATAATTGTAGGTTTGGATACAGAGGCCAAACCAGTAAGTAGAGTGATGCTTCCAAGGTATAATTGTATGAATGAATAGTGCTTAGGTACTTAGGCATGGACATGAGTAAGTCAGTGAGTATAGTACATGATGAGCTGACAGCAAGATAGTGCTGATACTGGAACAGATGAGTTATTCGGTTTGTGTTGATGGTTTGGCTTTTCTCTGTATCCCACCATAGGAAGGATGACTAGTTGATTAGGATGTGACACCCCCCAAAAGAAATATGATATCCACGATTATCTCCTCCATCTCCAGAGAGTATGGCCGGCAGCACACAGGAGAGGAAAAAAACCCTTAGGGGGAAACCTCTGAGGACCCATGGCTGCCACCCTGCCCATCCTTCTGGGCATACTAAAGGAGCATAATCCTAATGAATTAAATTATTGGCTAGTCCAAGTTGCAGACTACATATGATCCAGCGGAACAGTTCATAGAAAGGTCAGGAACAGGACTTCCAAGTCTTGCGTGAGCGAAGCAGATGTATGAACACGTGAAGCATCCGGGTAGATGTGCACGGAGGTGAGCATTGGTAGAACACGTCTAACAGTTTCATGATAGGGCTAAATGAGGAACTTCATAGACAAATATAGAGTACAAATATATCCAGGCTCTGACACTGGCAGGCACGATGAAATAGAAGTGGTCCAACCTTCAGGCTTCTGCTGATACAAGGCTTATGAATTTCATGGCATGGTAGAAAGGCTGGAGATGAAGCTAATGACTGACGAACCCAGGTCAGGTAATAAGGCGAAGAGAGTAGAATTTATGCTTAAGTCATGATATAGAAGGCATACGGCAGTAGAGTTGAGCAGAAATCCTGGCAGGATTTGAGGGTTAGTAATTCCGAAGCAATAGTGCGAGGTTGGAAGCATCCGAGGAAGTATAATGTGGTGAGCCCAATAGGTGAGGATGTGCGGCTGGACCACGTAGGTAGGAGATGAGGTAGTAAGTAGCAAGTAAATGGACCAGGTTGGTCAACAAATAAGTAGTAGAATGTGGCAGCTAGTCCCACAGCTAAGATGCACAGCTAGACCCTTGTTGGTCAGCTGGTGAGGCAAGTAGAGTGGTGGCTAGCTCCATGTGGCTTGTTAGCACAGCCAGACCTTCGTAGGTCTGCTGGTAAGTGAGTAGAGTGGCAACTAGCCCTCAAGGCTAGTATACATAGTTGATCCCCATGTAGGTTGGCTGATGAGTCAGTGTAGGAGGTTGAGAATGGCAGTCAAGCCCATAAGGGTTAGCAGGTGCAGCGGAGCCCACGTAAATCAGCTGGAATTAGCATGGAAGAATTGTGAGAGCACACAGTATATCCAGGGCAACTTCTATGAGAAATGATCAATTCCACAGGCGAGCATATGTGATCTGCATAGGTCGAGTTGTACTTGTTGAGTAATTTTAGCATATGAGGAATCCTTTCCGAGGAGGAGGAGTTTGAACGAAAGACAGTGATCTGAAAGAAGAATATGGTCTTAGAGTCGATGCCAAGTTAGGGTAGAAAAGTCCAGTATGAGGTAGAAGTATACAACCTCCGGGCGCAGACAGGGCGAGGCAGGCTGAGAGAATTATGATCCTCCTAATCCGATGTGGGGCAAGGCAGACATAGTGTATGAACAGTCGAACCTCCAGGCCTTGAAGGAAAAGCAGGTACGAGGTAGAAGTATACAAACCTCCAGGCCCAGAAGGTGTGGCAGGCTGAGAAGTATGAACCTCCCAGACCAATGCGAGGCTAGGCAGGCATTGCGTATGTATAGTCAAATCTCCTGGCCTTAAAGGCTGAGTAGGTACAAGGTAGAAGTATGTGAACCTCCAGGCCAAGACTGGGCATGGCAGGCTGACAGGAAACTTGAACCTCCAGGCCCGATGCTGGGTGAGGCAGGCATAGTGTACGAATAGTCGAACCTCCAGGCCACGAGGCGGAGAGGCAGGTGGAGTAAGAGCAACCTCGCAAGCTGAATAAGCACTGATGATCTGATCCAAAAGGAGGTTTGATTATGAGGACCTTGCAAGTCAGAATATATATAGATGGCAGAATTAGGCAGCCAGAGAAGAGCAGGAGACAGGAATGGGATGAATAGTGCGAGCAACTGGTAACGAGTTATAAACAAGGGACCTACGTAGGTCAGTTATAGTAGAGCCATTGGATTTGTACGAATGCAGAAGAAGTAGAAATAGCACTATGATACAAGATGAGAATGGAATTAGCAGGTAATTAGTCTGACCCTCCGAACAGTTGTGGCGATAGGTGACCAAGCAGCAATATAGAAGACTATAATGTGCAGCACATCCTTATTTATGAAACATAACAAGTCTTCAGTAGGAGGCCCCATATAGTTAGTGATAGGAAATGTTACTAGCAACTGAGTTCATCAATTTTATCATTTGAGTATCCAGAGTTAGCTGCAACAGTATGAGAAGCATCAGGAAACATAGCAGAGTCAAAATGACTGAAGTCAGAGCGCTAAGCAGTTCATGGCAGTTGAAAGGCATGGGACAGCTTTAAATTAAATGCTGTCTTCGAGCCAACATCAGACATATGGTAGTGGAGGTAGAGAGAGTGTGCAAATTGAGATGAATATCATAGCATTGAGCTCCAATTTATGTCCCATCTTCAGGTAGTCAAATAGAAAGGATAACGAGTATAGGCTGGCAGGTAGCTGAACCAGCAAAATCCTAGAGCGAGTCATGAATGTTAAGGTAGATTCAGCAATTACTGAAAATGTTGGCAACTGTAATCGCATAATGCTTGAAACAAACTTGGAGGTGCTAAGGTATCTGGTCGAGTGTGATTAGGCAGGAAGTGCAAGCGACGGGCGATGCTGTAATTTGTGCATGAAAGGACCTTGCACCTAGCAATAAGTAGTATTGTATGTTTGGAAGGCATGCTATTCTGGCGCTTGCACCTGAACCTGATAAACGAGGCGAAGAGGCTCAGGTATACTGGCTATGAGGTAGAAATATCTGTAATGCTACCTTTTAGGTCCTGTACAAGAATGTACGACATGGTTCGCTGCCCAGTGAGCATGTTGCAGGTTATGAGAAAACAGGCTGAGGAAGGTACTAAGGCGCAGTAGCAATAGCACTGAAGTGAGCATGAATGGTGCTGAGTGGAGACTGTATGCAGAGGATGCAGCAGCTGGAAGAGAAGGCAGCAGCATGGAGCAGCTAGGTAAATCCAAGGGGGTGTCCAGTGTAATCCAGATGGCAGTGAGGCAGGGCGAACGCTCTCTGAATGGAGCGCTGAAGAAGGGAGGCGGCAGCAGGCGAGCTGGAGCTGCAACAGACAAACTAAGACATGGCCAGCAGAGAGAGAGAGACCCAAAAGAGACAAAAAAAATACCAAAACAAACGCAGAACAGCACAGGAGGGACGGAGCGGGGGGGCAAAACACAGAAGGAGCAGCAAGCAGACAGAATGGGGAAAGCGGAGGGCAAGAACAAACATGAAGCAGGGAAATGAAAAGGGGGGGCAGCCATGCCACCGGAAAGCGAGTGCGTCTTGCTCTAAGCAGAGCAGCAAGGTTCTGCTGCTTAAGTAAGATATGGGGAGGAGCTCTTCCCCCATATAACTACAGGCAGAGCCTTTCAATTGAAGTTGAGATGTGTTCCGTGAAGTCCACCTGTGCATGAGTGACTCCAAAGGTAAGTACCACGAGATGAGGAGGATGACAGCAGCTGGAGTATCCACAGGGAGTCTGAAGGTCCACAGGAGAATCTGACAGTAAGGGAGAAGAGTAGGCAGCAGCAAAGGTAAGACCACTCCAGTGGTGGCAAGAAAGGTAGAGTTAGGTTGGATTGACCACCGTGAATTACCAGCTGTGCACAGTAAATGCTACTTAGCAAGCAGCTACATCCCTCTCTGGGGTAAGGCTGAACGCAAACATTGTTATTGATGTGATGGTACAAGTACAGTATTAGCAAGCAGCTCTCTTCTTATCTGAAGTAAGGCTACATATACTGTAATTGGAGTCATTGTATAAGTAAGGTACATGGAGCAGCAACCTCCCTATCTGGGGTAGAGTTGTATACACAGTACCATTAATGGAGTCACAGTATAAGAAAGGTACTAGTGAGCAACTACCTCCCTGTTTGGGTAGGATTTCATCCAGTATACTGTTACTGGAGTCATAGTATGACTCAGGCAGAGTATTAGAAAGCAGCTACCCCCAATCTGGGGTAAGGTTGCATTTACTGTTATTGGTGTCATGATATGAGTATGGAATTAGCAAGCAGCTGTCTCCCTATCTGGGATAAGGCTATGTATTTTGTTGTTGGAGATACTGTGCAGCAGAGTAATAGAACAGGAAACTACATCTCCATCAAGGGCAGAGCTGGTATAATAACAGTAAAGGGTTAGCAACACCTGTACATAACTACTGTACCTAAATTACACACAAACATGCAGGCAGAACACCACTGGGGGGAATAGGTGAAGTGCAGAAGCAGTGAGGTAGCTGTGACCCGTAGGTTGGTCTAGATCTATGGCCAGTTCCTCAATTGTATGAAGTTGCCAGTGTTAGGAGCTGAACTCAAGGCTACCAGGGCAGGAATCCACTACCTGAGAGCCAGGACCAGCAAACAACAATGGGGGCTACAGACTTCATTGCTACAGAGGAACCAAAGGATAAATTAGGGGCAAATGAGCCATAGTATGGAGGGAAGGAAGAATAAGATGGCGTGGCATGCCAGCAGTACAGGATGTACCCACCTCTAACAGATTTCAGCCACTGTTGCAGGAGGGAACCCTGGATTCCTACTGGGAAGGGGCAGGGGAACCAGCACTCCAGAAAACAGGGCTCTGGCTGCTGTACAAGAGAAAGAGAAGGTTGGGAACCAGAAAAGGACCGTGCCAATAGGGTTCTCCAGTGACAGGGGTGCAGGTGGGATGGTGCTTTTCCATACTAGAAGTAACGAAGGAGGTCCACTGTTTCCACTATGGCAATGGTGAACACCCACAGAAGGAAGATGCTGGAACTCACCAGGAAAAATGGGGGAGATCAGATAGGATAGTGCACATATGCACAAATGATCTGACCAGGAGCAGTATAGAGGAGGTCAGGGAGTGATTCTATATCCTAGACAGAACTCTTAGAAACAGGGCAGTTGTGATGACCTCCTCTAAGGTCCTACTGTAGCCACTCTTCAGTCACAGGGAACAGCAGCAGGCGCAGCTAAATGCATGGCTGAAGGGCTACTGTCAGTGAAGGGTTTTCAGTTTTTAGAAGTCTGGGGTCACACCTGGTGGGGATGGAATCTGTTGAAGAGGGATGGCCTACACCCCAAAGGGGAGGGCACCAGGATGCTGGGTAGTAGGTGTGCACACCTACCAGGGACTTTAAACTAGGAGAAGGGGAGGCAGCATAGTTGAGGATAGGCAAAACCATATAACTGATGGGGCCAGGAGGACCGCTCCCCAGAACTAGTGCTGGCAGGCAGAACAAGCCCAGGGGGTGGAGGATGATATAATGGAGCAAATAGAACTGAAACATAAAATACCACTTGGCCCACCTAGTCTGCCCATTTTCCCTACCTACTGTAATACCGCAGACCCTACTTGATCTCCGGCTATATCACCCCCTTTTCTAACCACTAAGGTTCTCTTATGCCTATCCCATGCGTTTTTCAATTCCATTACAGTTTTTGCCCATACCACCTCCACTGGGAGGCTGTTCCATGAATCCACCACCCTTTAAGTAAAAAAGTACTTTCTCACATATCCCGAGTCTACCCCCTACAGTTTTATAACATGACCACTTGTTCTTAAACATCTTTTTCTCTGAAAAATGCTTCCCTCCTGAACCTTATTTATACCATTGAGGTATATGAAGGTCTCTATCATATCCCCCCTCTCCCGTCTTCCCACCAGGGTGTATATATTGAGGTCCTTTAGTCTCACCTCATAGGGCTTTTAGTGCAGACCCTGCACCATTTTAGTTGCCCTCCTCTGGACCACCTCTAAGCCTCTACTCTAGTCTATATCCTTCCAGAGAAGTGGCCTCCAGAACTGGACACAGTACTCTAGATGAGGTCTCACCAATGATTTGTACAGTGGTATCACCACCTCCTTCTTTCTGCTAGTGATACCCCTCCCTATGCACCCCAGCATACCACTGGCTTTCCCCACTGCCTTGTCATACTGCTTGCCCAGTTTTAGGTCATCACCCCCCATCATCTACTCCGCCCCTGGGTTTCTGTGCCCCAAGTGCACGATTTTGCACTTTACTGCATTGAATATTAGTTGCCACACTCTTGTCCACTCCTCAAGCTTACTTAGATCACTACTCATTTTCTCCAGCCCCCCCCACCCGGAGTATCAACCCTGTTGCAGAACTATGTGTCATCTGCAAAGAGGCATACCTTCCCTTACAATCCCCCTGCAATGCTGTTAATAAAGACATTAAGGAGGACTGGCCCCAAGGGGCATGCCTTAGACAATTAGTATTGGAACCCACTCAAGAGGGAGCAATCTTAGACCTGGTTCTCTCAAATGGAGATGGAGAGAGGATCACAGAGTAGAAGTGGGTAGCCATCTGGGAACTAGCGACCATCGAACAGTATGGTTCACAATAAACACAGCAATAGAGTCAAGCCATACAAAGGCAAAAGTACTGGACTTTAGGAGGGCTGACTTTGCCAAAATGGGTGAGTGCATAAGGAATACACTAGCAAATGGGCAGGAAGGAGGGGTGGAAGAACAATGGGGAATAATAAAAACTGCCATCACAGAGGTAACAAGCCTTTGTGTGAAGCAAATAAACAAAACAAAATGATGTAAGAAACCATTATGGTTCTCAAAGGAAGTGGCAGTGAAGGTTCAAGAGAAAAAGAAAGCATTCGGGAAGTACAAGGAATCACAGAAGGAGCAGGACAGAGAACTGTATCAGTTAAAGCAAAAGGAAGCTGGGAAGGCAGTCAGAACAGCAAAGGCCCAAACCGAGGAAAAGATAGCCAACTCAGCTAAGAAGGGGGATAAAACCTTCTATAGGTACTTCAGGGAGCGAAGGAAGACCAAGGGAGGGATAGTGAGGCTTAATAAAGGGAAGGGAGGGTGGCAGAGGGTGACTATGAAAAGGCCGAGATACTAAACAAATATTTTTGCTCAGTATTTACAAATGAAGAGGGGGAGGTACCTAAAACAAACAATAGAAACACTCTAGATACAGAAGTTGATACCAGCCCATTTACAGAAGAAAGGGTTCTGAAAGAACTCTTAAAACTGAAGGTGGACAAAGCAATGGGGCCTGATGGGATTCATCCCAGAATTCTAAAAGAACTAAGGGTAGAACTAGTGACACCACTGAATACCCTCTTTAACAAATCATGGGAGGATGGGGTGGTACCCAATGACTGGAGGAGGGCAGATGTGATTCCCCTTCACAAAAGTGGGAGCAAGGCAGAAGCAGGAAACTACAGACCTGTTAGTTTAACCTCAGTGATAGGGAAAATGATGGAATCACTTCTGAAGGAAAGAATTGTCAAGTATCTAGAGGCCAGAGGGGCACAGGACCCAAGGCAGCATGGATTCACAGCGGGAGGGTCATGCCAGACAAATATGATAGATTTCTTTGACTGGGTGACTAAAGTAGTAGATCAGGGAGGGGCTGTGGACATGGTCTACCTAGACTTTAGCAAGGCATTTGACACAGTCCCACACAAAAGATTAATATACAAGTTAGCCAGCCTGGGAGTGGGTCCCAAGATGACATCCTGGGTAAAGAATTGGCTGGAGAATAGGACACAGAGAGTAATAGTAAATGGAGTTCACTCTGAAGAAAGGAGGGTTACCAGTGGGGTACCACATGGTTCAGTATTAGGACCGGTCCTCTTCACTGTCTTTAATGACATTGCAGAGGGACTGGAAGGAAAGTGATGTCTCTTTGCAGATGACACAAAGATCTGCAACAGAGTTGATGCACAGGGTGGGGTGGAAAGGATGAGAAGGGACTTGGCAAAGTTAGAGGAATGGTCAAATGTATGGCAGCTTAGATTCAATGCTAAGAAGTGCAAGGTAATGCACCTGGGAAACAAATACCCAGGGGAAGAGTACACAATGGGGGGTGAGATACTAGCAATAACAAAAATGGAAAGGGACCTGGGGGTAGTCATATCAGATGACCTAAAGGTGGGCAAGCAATGTGAGAGGGTAGCAAGGAGGGCTTGGGGATATTGGGATGCACAGGGAGAGACATCACCAGTAGAAAACAGGAAGTTATTATCCCTTTGTACAGACAGCTGGTGAGACCCCATCTGGAGTACTGCGTGCAGTTCTGGAGACCCAATCTCCGCAAAGACATAGACAGGATGGAAGCTGTCCAGAGGAGGGCAACTAAAATGGTGCAGGGTCTGCACAGGAAGACATATGAAGAGAGACTAAAGAAGTTTAATATGTATAGCGTCGAGGAAAGGAGGGAGAAGGGGGACATGATAGAAACTTTCAAGTACCTCAAGGGAATCAACAAAGTCCAAGAGGGTAGCATCTTTCAAAAAAAGAGGTGTGCAAGAACAAAAGGGCACAATTTGAAGATAGAGGGGGCGGTTCAGAGGTAATTTAAGGAAGTATTTTTTCACAGAGAGGGATGTGGATGCATGGAACGGCTTCTGGAGGAGGTTAGGAGTCAAAACAGTGGTGGAATTCAAGCATGCATGGGACAGTCATAAGGCAATTCTAGGGGATGGGGGTAGGAAGAAGTAGGCTGCTGGTTAACTAGGATCTGTAGTTTATCCATTAAGTAGGGAAATGGGCAGACTGGGTGGGCCAAGCGGTCCTTGTCTGCAGTCAAATTCTGCGTTTCTATCAAATATGATTAGCCCCAGGTCCCTTTCCTCTTTGGTGGTAGTCAGTACCGCACCCCCCATCATCTACTCCATCCCTGGGTTTCTGTGCCCCAAGTGCATGATTTTGCACTTTACTGCATTGAATATTAGTTGCCACACTCTTGACCACTCCTCAAGCTTACATAGATCTCTCCTCATTTTCTCCAGCCCCCCCACCCGGAGTATCAACACTGTTGCAGAACTATGTGTCATCTGCAAAGAGGTATACCTTCCCTTACAATCCCTCCGCAATGCTGTTAATAAAGACATTAAGGAGGACTGGCCCCAGTTCAGATCCCTGTGGCACCCCACTGGTCACCCACCCCTCCTTGGAGTGAACTGCATTTACCACCGTCCTCTGTCACCTATCCCTCAACCAATTTCTTACCCATTTTACCACCTTAGTACCTACTTCCAGGCTGCTCATCTTGTGTACGAGCCTCCTATGTGGAATGCGTTAAAGCCCTTACTGAAATCGAGGAAGGCCACATCCACTGCTCCACCCTGATCTAATTCCCTAGTCACCCAGTCAAAGAAATCTATCAGATTTGTTTGACAAGACCTCCCCCAAGTCAATCCATGCTGCGTCGGATCCTGTAAGCCACCAGATTCGAGATATTCCACAGCCTTTTCTTTCAGCAGTGATTCCATTAATTTTCCCACCACCGAAGTTAGGCTGACTGGCCTGTAGTTGCCAGCCTCCTCCCTGCTCCCACTTTTGTGAAATGGGACTACATCTGCCTTCCTCCAGTCCTCTGGAACCACTTCTGTCTCCAGCAAGTGGTCGAATAGAACTGTCAGTGGTACTGCCAGCACCTCTCTAAGCTCCCTTAATATCCTTGGCTGTATCCTGTCCAGCCCCATTGCCGTGTCCACTTTTAGTTTTGTGAGTTCCTTCAGGACTCTCTTCATAAATGAAGAGAGTGTCCACCTCCCTTCCATTGATGCTCCTGTCACTTATCTGTGGTCCTTCTCCTTCCCCTTCTTCTGTGAATACTGAGAAAAATATTGATTTAAGAAGTTTGCTTTATCCTGATCTCCATCTACACACTCCCTTCCTTCCCTCCTTAGTCTTACAGTTCCCCGTCAGTCTTTCTTCTTTTGCTTACGTACATAAGGAGCCCAACATGTACACGCTGGAAGACAGAAGGGTAAGAGGGGACATGATAGATACCTTTAAGTACTTGAAAGGCATAAACAAAGTCAGAGAGAGAGGATTGTTCCGCTTAAAGGGGGGGAAGGGTCACAAGGGCTCACAGTCTGAAGTTGGAAGGGGGAAGGATTAGGAGGGAGATGAGGAGGCACTACTTTACAGACAGAAATTCTGCTGCCATCCCTCCTATCAGCCCCCCCTTTTTCCTTCTTGCCTACTCTCCTTACTCCTCTGCCTTCTTTCCTATCCCTCTTTTTTTTACCATTCTGCTTTCCTGCTTTCTGGTACCTCTTGGGTTTTCCCTTCCTTTGGGTTCTATCTACTCTCCATTTCCACTTGTGAGGGAGAAGGGCAGTTTGATTCTCCCTGCTTCTTTCCACCACCTACCTTGGCTAGTTTAAATGCTTGCCAATGAAGCATTTAAACTGTTCACTGAGACCCTTGATCCCCTTCCTGGATGGATGCAGGCTATCTCCCTTGCATAGGCCTATATCCCTCTTGGTGGGACCCCAGTCCCCAATGAAGTTAAACCCCTCACCTCTCTGCACCACTCCTTCAGCCATGTGTTGAAGCTCCTGGTGTGGAGAACCCTGCCGTCCCCTTTGTCATAGACTGGCAACACCTCAGAAAAGGCCACTGTGCATAGTACTTGCCTAAGACCCCTTTTCAACACCCTGAATACCTCCTGCACTACCCCAACCTCATCCCTAGCCAGGTCATTTGTCCCCAAGTGGCAATGACATCTAGCTCTCCCTCCCACCCTGCTGCCCCAGCGATCCTTAGGATTTGATTTCTATCCCTCTGAGCCATGGTGCTAGGTAGGCACCTAACCTCCTTCTTGCACTCCCTTTCTGTCCCCAAATCTACCCTTCTAACAATGGAGTCCACCACCAGGAGTTGCTTCACCCTCCTCTGGGGTCCTCTGCCCCCCACCTTGGGGTCTCCACCACGAAGGACCCCCACATCCTCCTTGGTCACTACTGCAAGTGCCTTCATGGGACAGTCCTGCCCTGCAAGTGCAGCATAGGAGTTTTGGTTTGGTACCATCTGGGGGTTGTGGCTCTCACCCACCACCCTCACCCTCCCCAAGCCCACTGTGGTGCAGCCTCACCTTCTTCTTGACAGCCTCTGAGGCAGCATTGGCTGACCAGGTGGTCCCTGGGTGGGGGAGGAGATTGAGGCCCACCAAATCATAGCCAACTCAGCCTGGAGTCGAGTAACCTCTGCCCTCAGCCCAGAGAGGTGCATGCAGATGGGACAGTGCCACAGTCTCCAGAAAGTTTCCTGGAAAACTGCCACCACACAGCCATTCCACTGCACTCTCAGCATATCTAATTTCTACCCTGCCTGTTTTTGTTTACCTACTATTAGACCCTTTCTTATCTCTGCCCTAGATAGGGTGTTTCCCCTATCCCCAGAACTCTGCTTACTTTAAATACTTTTAGTACCCCTACCCTAGATAGGGTGCTTGGCATAATCCTGACTTTTTTTTCCTATCTTTAAACCCTCTTTTACCCTTTGCCCCACATAGAGTGTTAACACCAAGTCCCAGATGTTATTAATGACCTTTACACTCCTCCCTCCTTGTGGTTTGTAAGCTACAACAGTAGATTAGCAAGAATTTTACCCCTGTTAGGTATGACATCCTGGTTCCTTGCTTCCACCCTCTGCTTACCTCAGTCCTTTCATGTTTCCCAGTGTCCCTTCTGGGATGCAGATTGCTTGGCTACTGGCCACCTCATTGCTCTGACTCAAGTGGGCAGACTCCGCTGTGATGTCTTTTTTACCTTGGTCCTTCATGCAGGGGTCCACAGTATGGAGGACCGCTTGATGGTCTCTCCCTTCTGAAGTATCAGGAGGAGCTCTATAAGGAAAGGAGCTGGCCCACTGGTGCAGTCTATGGCTACTGCTCAAGATGTCAGCTACCAAGGTTAGGGAGTGAGCTTGGGTCATCAGGGGCCAGATGGTGGAAAGGGGATTGTGCATCCCAGAGGATGTTCTCCTCCTCTGGGGCAGGACAGTTTCATTCACCACTGCAATCCTGCCACATGGATGACCACAGCTGGTGATATAGTTGGAGTGCCAAGTAAGAGATGGGACATTGTGGTCATCTGTGTGCAGACATGCTTCACATGTGCATCCCTGATGGCACTGCACACAACATCCCAAGGGAGAGGGTGAACAAGGAAAATGAACCCAGCACCCAAGACAATGGACCCCGGTACATCCAGGCCTGCACCTCCAAAATGAAGCCTCCTGATGATACATCACAGCTTTATGGTAAATCCTCCATCCTGTCCCCACCTGAGAATAAATCCATGGTTACATGGAGGAAGGTATCCACAGGAAGGGGCTGCAGGGGGATGGGTGTGCCTTGAGACCTTCTGATGGAGATGAGAGCTGGTGATACAAAGGGGTCATAAAAAGAATGTTAAAAAAATAATAATTAAAAGGAAAGAATTGAAGGGGAATAGAGGAAGGACATATACAGGGGGCAGTGGAGCACAGTAGGGATAGGAGGATGCAAGTAAACATAAGGAGTCAAGGACACTTCTTGGAGGGAATCCAGACTTCAGATGCGACCCAACAGGTATGGAAAGTGAGGTATGCTAATGCCAGGAACCTGGGAAACAAAATCTGTGATCTCCAGGCAATATTGGCTGGGCAAAGTTGGACATGTTGGCTGTGACTGACACATAAGGAACTCAGCCTAATGAGTGGTAACTGCTGATACCAGAGTACACAGTGTTCAGGCAACATAAGCAACAAGCATTTGTCAATGCCAAATGTTGGCTTGCTGGCATTGGCATTGGTAGTTCAGGAGTTAGAGAGATGGATAATAAGAATGGCAGTGGAGTATTGAACTGATGCCAGCCCCAACCCCACTCTGCAGAGACTGACAGCATTGAGAGTGTGCCTTTGGGTTGTCAGCCATAACACTCAAGATGTTTCACCTCACTCTATCCTGCAGACACTGACAGGTGTCGAGGTGTGTCTTGGAGTATTCAGGCCCTATACTCACCCCATTCTATAAGGAAATAGGCTGAGATGGGTGTAGTATATGTAGTATATGAGAATGGGGTGAATGTTGAGGCTGAAGGCACACCTCAATGTCTGTCACCGGCTGCAGAGTGGGGGTGGAATGGCATGAGCATTGTGGCCGACAATCCCAAGTCACACCCCAACACCTGTCAGTCTCTGCAGAGTAGGGCATTATGGTTGGAAACCCTAATGCCTTGGCTGTTTGTTGGTATTTTCACTCCAAATTTTCAAAATGGGCTTTTTTGTGACCCCATCTCATGAACAGTGGCACTATCATTTCATTACTCAATCTCAAAAGGTGGTTTTGCACAGTGACTGTGCCATTTGGAGCCACAGGTGTGAAAACACATTTCTGGCAGGATGTGAAAAATGACAGCTGTAGTGTTCATGAGGTGCTGTGAAAAAATGGCAATGTTTAAAATCTGAAGTAAAAATATGAAAAATTGGTGAAGTTACGAACATGCATCGAAACTGGTCAATACATACCTGTGACACAATCAAGTTTGGAATTTTTGCACCAAATTTTCAACGTGGGCATTTCTGAACCTCTCTGCATGAACAGTGGCACTGTGATTTTGTTAATCAGTCCTGAAAGGTGATTCCGAGCAGTGACCACGAAATCACCTTTTAGGACTGAGAAACTAAGTGACAGTGACATGTTCATGAGGTGGGGTCTCAAGAACCCATGTTGAAAATGTGGGGCCAAAATTCAAAAAAATGGCTGCAACATCATCCTAAGTTGAAACCCACCCAATGCCTCCCATTATAAAGCTTACCGTCATTTCTTCAGTTCGTAGTTCGGCTTTGAAGAGTGCAGATGTGTCCTGGTTCACAGAAGATTGTGGCTCCTGACCACCAGAAGGTAAGTATGGGTGAGGGGGGGTGCGGGGAGGTGGGTACACAGAGGGAGGGTAGGGATGGGAGAGAGGACGAGGGAGACAATGGTGGATCATTTTCTTGTTTGCAGGGGGTATAAAAGACCACGAAGGAAGGTTTTCTTCATTTGCAGGTTACATACAAAAAAAAAAATTAGGCACACTTGGGGTGGGCTCCCAGTGTGCCACAATTCGGGGGGGATGCCGAAGAGGGGATTGGGCACCCTGATGTTGACAAGGCATATAGACGGGTTGTGGGGGGCATGCATCCGACACCGGGAGTGGGTATCCCAGTTTCAGAAAGGAAAGGGGAAACTGTTTAACCAGGAAAGACACATTAAGAGGGCGGATGCCGACACAGGGATTGAGCACCCCGATTTCAAATTTTTGGGATTGTGTGGCGAACGGCAGAAGCCACCATGTTATGATGTGCCACATAATGTGGGGGGGGGACAAGCTGACACGGGGATTGGGCACTCTGATGTCAGCAGGAGCCGCCATATTTATTGAAATTTTTCACCAGGAAAGGCACGAAAGGCATGTCATCTGCCGCTGCAATAACGAGCCTGTCTCTGATTGCAGCAGCAGATTCATTTCAACTCTTTGGCTCTCTCTGAAACTGCTGTCATCGACAGCATGCTCACTGATTGGGGGCTGAGGGACGCTCCCACTAAATCATCATCTGCATTGGCCAACACCCACACCTCTGAAATGTGCTACTACCATAAGATGTTGCTTGCACGTGCACACAAGCCAACATAAAAAACGGAAGGAAGTGGAGTGGCATTACACATGAAGTGGGGTATTCTTGCCTCAATATCCAGAAAGTATGCAGGGCTAAAAGTACTGAGACAGTATACATAGAGGTAATTACAGGGGAAGAGAGGGTGATTAGTATCAAAGTGGTGTATTGTTCTCCTGCACAGAAGGAAGAGACAGAGAATGAGTTGAAAGATGAGATAAACAGGATGGTTGAACTTGGGGAGTTACTAATATTGGAAGATTTCAATCAGTTGGATGTAGAATGGAGCACCCCAATGGTTTTGAGCAGAATGAGCCAGGCCCTGGTGGAAAGGATGCAGGAGGCATTTTCTGATCCAGAGGGCCATGACTTTCACTAATGAAGGGGTCATATTAAATGGATCCATGACACTGGTTCGACAAAAAATATGTCGACCAACATCACAATGATGGATTTATATCAACCACAAGTTGCGGTCGGCATAAATCTATCAAGTACACTGTCTTTTATTGAGGGGGCTTTCCCCCCCAAGCTCCCATGAGGTGGGCTCTGCCCCCCCCACACCCACCATACTTTAAGATTATCAGCTCCAGGTCAGAATTGTTTTGGGGTGTGGTGCAATACCCGGTCAAAACAGTGCAGGGGTCTGACAGGTACATTACAGTAGCAACAGTGATTTGCCGCTGTAATGTCGTTCACTGTGCAATTGTTGCCATTCAGATGGTAAACCATATTAAATGACTCTCTCTTGTTGGAGCTCAAAATGTGTTGTTTTTGGTGTGCGTGCCCACTAGACCCTACCCCAAAATTCCCAATTACAGCAAAGACTGATTGCTCAAGTGGAATATAAAAACTTCAAGAAAAAAAAGGACAGAAAGCAAGGGGGTTGGGTGGGGAACTGGCTCTGTCTCTATTGCTAAGAGACCTACCGGAGAGACTATTGGAGTTGTAGTTGCCCAAGTAGTTAGGGGGACTACAGGTCAGAACTCTGTCAGTTCCATGTGAATATTTTTAACTCTGAACTCTATAGAGTGGCGTTTTTAGCTGCAATGCCAGCAAGCTTTTATCTTGTAATATTTTAAGGTGGGAGGTGCAGGGTGGCAGTGGGATGACAAATGGGAGAGGGGTAGGGCAGCTGCAAACTAGGGGTGCTAGCTTCACACTCGAGTAGACTTAGATAGACCGGGTGGTCTGTTTCTGCTGGCACATTCGTATGTTCATATGTTCATATGTAACATTTTAAATTTGTACAATTCCTGGCTTAGGTATGGGAGCTAGACCTGGTTACTTCTGGGTAACACACTTCAAAAACACAGCCCCTAGTGAGCAGAGCTGAATGCATGCAGACACAATGTGCGCAGAAACAAGATCGTGTTCTACACATGTCTGCCAGTGTCAGCAAGGCTGATGGGACAGCGGGGTTGGAAAGTCTCACTCTCCTCAGATTTGGCATAGCAAGTTAGAGAAAGAATCCCTACAACTTGTAGTTAAGGCTGTGAATTCTCTATAACAATCTAACCTGCTAAATAATAGGTATAGTAATTAAGATAGCTACCATCAGGTTAAGAAGCAGCAAGGTCTATACAACAGTAGTGAAGTAGGACACTACTAAGACATACTGTTCTTTTGTTTTTGTTGGATGGTTACAAGTAAACCACCTGTGTACTAAACCATCATGAATAAACTTATTACCATTGTTACACTGTTTCCCTGGATCTGTAGATCTATCATGAACACAGAAATGGGGGTTGTAACCCTAGCAACTGGAGAAATAGGGACTGTGTGCATTATATTCAGTAATTAGGAACTAGTGATCATAACATAATATCTTTGTGTTTGACCTCACACAAAAATAAGTACATTGGCAAAACTGTTCTAAGAAATTTTGCCAAAGCGCAGCACAATAACAGTAGGGAAAACCTAGATACCAATGAATGGGAAAAAATATATGAGTGGCTTAACAGTGGAGGAATGCTGGAAACTCATAAAAAAAAACAAAATATGTAAACTGGAAAACAAATATATTACATTAAGAAATAAATATAATAACAAAGGGAAATATCTATATAGTTAAACAAAATTAAGAAGCAAATTAAAACAAACTCTGGCTAGCGCAGATAGGGCTGCAGCTGACGAATTTGGGGTAAAAATATTGTAAATTTGCTTTGTAATATTTTTACACTAGATTTTCAACATAGCACTGTTATGACCATGCCTCACAGAGAAGGGCAGAAAAAATGTGCAACTTCTGGGCTAAATGTGATTTTACGCAAGGATTGGGACATCAACTTTCAGGACACAGAAACACATTTTGGGCAAGAGTTGAAAAATGACATCTGTCACATTTATGAGATGCTGTAAAGAAAGAGCTTAGTTGAAAAGTTGGGTAAAAATATTGAATATTACCAAAGTTACGAGCCGGCGTTTGCAAAATTCAACATAGCCTCATAGTTTTGTTTTAATATTTTTACACCAAATTTAAAACGTAGCTTTCTTGTGACCCCACCTCATGAATAAGGTCAGAGAAAATGTTCAGCTCCTGTCCTAGAGCTGATTTCATGCAGGGACAGCAAAATCACCTTTCAGGATTTAAAAAAAATGTGGCCAGGATTTGAAAAATGACAGCTGTCACATTCATGAGGTGATGTAAGATACAGCTATGTTGTAAATTTGGGTTAAAAATATTAAAAATGACCAATGTTACAAGACTGCATTCACAAAATTCATCAAAGGCTCATAACTTTATTGTTTTTTAATATTGTTAAACCAAATTTTCAACATAGCCTTCTTGTGACCTCACCTCTTGAACAAGGGCAAAGAAAAGTTTCAGCTCCTGCCCAAAAGGTGATTTTGGGCAGGAACTGCAAAATCACCTTTTGGGATGAAAAAAAAAAACATTTTGGCCATGATTTGAAAAATGACAGCTGTCACATTTATGAGGTGCTGTGAAGATATGGCTATGTCATAAATTTGGTGTTGAAATATTAAAAATTACCAACGTTGTGAGCCAACATTTGCAAAATTCAATGTAGGCTCATAACTTTATTATTTTTTAATATTTTTATACCAAATTTTCAACATAGCCTTCTTATGAGCCCACCTCATGAACGAGGGCAGAGAAAAGTCTCAACTCCTGCCCAAAAGGTAATTTTGTGCAGGGACCATGAAATCATCTTTTGGGATGTAAAAAAAAAATTATTTTGGCCAGGATTAAAAAATAACATGTCACACACATGAGGTGCTGTAAAGATATAGCTATGTTGTGAATTAAGGGGAAAAAATATTGGAAGTTACCAAAGATACAAGCCTGCATTCATATGATTCAATATAGGTTCATAACTTTGTTGTTTTTTTAATTTTTTTTTTACTCCAAATTTTCAACACAGCCTTCTTATGACCCCATCTAAGGAACAAGGCAGAGAAAGATTTCAACTCCTGGTCAAATGGTGATGTCACACAGGGTCTGCAAAATCAACTTGTGGAACAGATCTACCTAATAACAATGCTATTATTCATGAGGTAGGGTCCCAAGGAAGGCGTGTTGACCCTTTGGGTCAAAAATATGCAAAAATGCCCTAGTTATGCCGCTAAGTTGAAAATCCCATTGAATTGTATTAAAGCACATACCAGTTTCTTCAGTTTGTGGTCTGCCTTTGAAGAGTGAAGACATGTCCGCAGTCCAGAGAGGATTATGGCATTAAACCCCTGATGGGTAAGTAAGGTCTTGGGGAGGTGTATGGAGGTGGTGCTCAGTGGGAGGGTTGGGTGGGGGCAGTTACAGCCTCAAAAGACATTGTTGGATAGTTTTCTTTTGCAGAGTTCTAAAAAAGAAGAAAACATCATGGCGGATTCCTCATCATGACACTGAATTGAGGCACCCCAGTGTCACTCTTATGGGGGGTGCTGGGAGGTAGGGTCGGGTGGGGATATCAAAATATATATATATATAAACACAAGAAATAACCACTCATGGGTAGTAGTGGGGAGTCGTTAAAACATCGGGGGCATCCTGATCGTGACACTGGGGGACTGGGTATCACCGGTGTCACTCTTTTTTTTTTTTAATTATCATTTTTATTCAAAGAAGCACTCATTATATCCATTACATGTACTAGAGCACATCAAAAAATGGTAAAACTATAATGAATTATGTCAAACATTAAACACCTGGTCTAATACATACATGTGGTTAGAAAGAAGGGATGAATCATATACAAAAGTGACTGTAACATATGTGAACAGTCAAACTGATATAGAACAGATACTTCCACAAAATTAAAGTAGACTACTTATTAAATATAAAAGACACCCAAGCTATTAAATATCTTTCTCAAATTCCCTCCCCCCAGCTCCCTCTCCATGACAACCAGAACCCCTCCTCAACTGCCCTGTGGAACAAAATCAGGGTCAACACGAGTCATGTAACAAATCCACTTTTGCCTACGTTGAGTAAACTGAGACTGTTTATCATGAATTGTTGCAGTTAGACCCTCCATAGTGTGTGTATATATATATGTATGTATATATATATATATATATATATATATATATATATATATCCATTACCACTTGTTGACATTCCAATATGGTAGGAGGATGAGGTGACATCCACTTGTGAGTGATGGCCTTTTTTGGCTGCTAACAAATAAACTAGCAGCAACATCTTATGCCAAGGTGGATGGTGTGGTAGAAGAACTGAAAGAAGAACCAGGCTAGTTGAGAGTATGATTGGTTCTCCCAAGCATTGTTCCAATTCACTCCCCTCCCCCAGGACTGCCAGAATGGTGACAGTCGTGGGCACAGCCAAAGGAGGTAACCATGATCAACTGGGTTATGGCCACAGCCCCACCAACATGCTCCATATGAGGGAGGCATGAATTTGGCCAGTAGCTCAGAGGTTCGAAAGTAACAGTATCAACATTTCCAAGCAAACTTCCTTCATATGTTGGAGAGAGAGTAAGCTTGACTGCCGGGAGAGCGAACTTCATCCAGGACTCAGATGCAGTCTCCAGACCTAATTCCTTATTCCATTGTTCAAGTATAGTTTGTGTGGAGTCCCAAAAGGTATCCTGGAGTATGCAATATAAATGCCCTATAAGATGATTACATGGTTTGCCTTCTAAAACATCCAGCAAAAGTTGTAACAATGGAGGGGCAGGATCTGGAAGCTTAGTATGGTGTTTTTGTTTATGGTATATGTGTGTCCTAACCTGTAAAAATCTATAATGTTCTCTGCCTGTTATATCATAAATTTGTTGAAGCTGCTCAAATGAGATCACCCCTGTTTTGTCAAGGAATTAAAAATAAAATACAAAATCCCTGATGTCTCCAACATTTAAAGATTAGGTCCATTTGTGTTTGTAAAAAGTCCCACTGTTAATAATAGTTTGCAATAATAAAAAACACTTTAAAAGTGTTCATGGTGTTTAAAATAGAACCAAACCCGCAGAACATTACCTGTAAATTTAGAGAAGTTCCCCAAGGGTGGGGGGCAGTCCCACTGGGCAAAAAGGATAAGATCTAAACCATGCACGTCATTGAATGTGCAGGCAAACATTTTCCATAGAGAATGGTATGATGGTAGCATCCAAAGAAATATCATTTTAAGGACTGCCTCCTCTGGCATACTGTTCTAAATTTGGGAGATTAACTCCCCCCATGCTGTAGAGAGCTGAAGAGGTTAAAGACGGATATGGGGACATTGACCTCATCAGATGAAACCTGTTATTATCCTTAAAAAAACAGGTCAAATATGTTCTTGACAGAAAAAAATGGGACATTTTGGAATAAATATAATAATCTGGGAAGTATGTTTATTCGATCAGTCCCAATCCTCTAATTAAAAGGAAGAGAGAGTCTATTCCAGCTCGCCAGATCCTCTTGAAGTTTCAAAGTCATAGGTTCAAAATTAACCAGTTCAACATTTTGAGAATCCTTTGGTATAAAGATTCCTAGGTATTTTATGAGGGTACAGGACCTTTGCCGTGGGTAATCGCATCCGAGAACTGTTGATGGTTTGAAATTTAAAGTCAATACCCCCATTTTGGCAATATTCAGCTTTAAATCTGCCAAACCATCAAATATTCTCAAGGTTTCCCAGATTGCCAGAACCGATGTCTCCGGAGAAAGCATGGTGAGCATGATATCATTTGCAAATAAGGAGACCTGATAGTCTGCTTGGCCCATTGTAACTCCCTCAATATTTGGATGCTGCCTTAAGGCAGCAGCCAGAGGTTCCAGAAAAAGGGCAAAGAGGAATGGGGAAAGGGGACAACCTTGGCATGTTCTCCTAGCTAATTCAGCCAGGGAGGAAAGACCCCCATTAACCCGAACGTAAGCCTCCTGGTGAGAGCATACATTTCTTAGCCATTTTAAAAAGGGGTCAGGGAAATGAAAGAACCACAAAGTATCCCATAAAATGGGCCAGGAAACCCTGTCAAATGCTTTCTCAGCATCAAGGCTGAGAAGGGCAGCTTGGATATGTCTGGTTTGGATATATTCAGCTATATGGAGGGTGTGGCAAATATTATCAGTGTTGTTTAAATTTCAATATCACCAAGTGCAAGGTGTTGCATCTTGGTCGGGGAAACCCTAAACACAGGTATACCCTGGGAGGGGAGGTGCTGGAAGCCTCAACAGGGGAAAAAGACCTAGGGGTCATGGTGGATACATGTATGAATAACACTGAGCAGTGCAGGAGAGCAGCTAGCAAGGCAAACAGGATGTTGGGATGCATCGCAAGAGGGATCACCTCTAGGAGCAAGAAGTGATCCTGCCGCTGTACAATGGACTGGTTAGACCACACCTTGAGTACTGTGTACAGTACTGGAGACCACACTTGAAGAGGGACACAGCCCCTGGAGAAGGTACAGAGGAGGGCAACAAAGATGATACGAGGCTAGGGATTTGACTTACGAAGACAGACTTGAGGAGCTCTGCCTGTTTTCATTGGAGGAGAGGAGAGACAGGGGGGACATGATTGAGGTCTTCAAGTACCTCAAGGGAATAAATAGGGTAAACATGGAGGGGATCTTTAGACTAAAGCAGGGAGGCATCACCAGAGGGCATGGTTTGAAGTTGGAAGGTGGAAGGGTGAGGGGGGAAAGAGGAGGAGGTTTTTCACTGAGAGGGTGGTGGACCCTTGGAATGCTCTGCCTGGTGAGCTGGTTCAGAGATCCACAGTGGAGAGCTTTAAGAGAGGGTGGGACAGACACAGAAAGTGGATGTATCAGATGATGGCCTGTCCCGGGGGGGTGGGGATGGATGATAGGGGTTTCTGGAGCACAAGGGATGGGAGGGTCTCGGCACCCAACTAAGGATCTAGGTTCGAGCAGACTTGATAGACCATAAGGCCTAATCTGCTGGCAAATAGTATGTTAGTATGTTAGTATGTTTCTTCGTTTAATGAAGCCCTGTTTGATCCAAGTGTAAAATGGAGGGTAATATATTGTCAAGCCTCATTGCCCAGACTTGCCATAAACAACTTACAATCGACATTTAGGTTGGAAACAGGTCAGTATGAAGCCGGTTCAGTACTATCTTTTCCAGGCTTTGACAAGGGAACTGTTACCGCATAGGCCCAAGAGGGTGGTGGTGACTTACCCTCCATGACCTTGCAGAATGCTCTCAACATGGGTGGGAGAAGTATGTCTAAAAATATTCTAAACCACTCCTCCAGAAATCCATCTGGGCTTGGGCACTTCTGGATTTTGGCCTCTTTAAGTCACTGGAGAACCTCCTCAGCCCCTATGGGCATCTCAAGATGAGCCCGCTGGAGCTCTGTGAGTCTAGGCAAATTTAATTGCAACAGGAAATGGTGTCTCTCTTATTCTGTAGTTGGAAGACCACACTTATATAACTCCTGGTAATATTTTGCAAATATCAAGTGGAACTCCTCATTATGGTGTTGTAATTGTTTTGTTTCTGGGTGTTTAAGTTTTACAATAGTGGCTGATTTTTTCTGCATTCCAAGTCTACGTGCCAGCAACCCTCTTGCCCCCACCCCTTCATAATTAGCTTGTTTTAAATAGTGTAACGTTTGATAAACAAAGTAATAGAAGTGCATACAAGGATGATGGTGCACTGAACAAAAAAGCACAGAAGTAAAACAGCCTCTGAGAAAGGAACAAGAAGGTCCGAAATGCGTCTGGCTGGAATGTGCATTTTTTTGTATGTGCTCTTTTTTCGTTAAACTATGAACTTTATTTGAAATTTTAGTGTGGCGTCCCTCTTATGGAGTTGATGTATGCCTGAACCCGCTGTTTCACTAACGTTTGATAAACCCTCTCCTCCATTAATTTCTGGATTTCCTTTTGAGTTTCTCTAATTTTAAGCTGAAGCTTCCTATCCCCCTCCCGATATAGAGAATGGTAGACCTGAAGCTGGTAATACAGGTCTTTAAGTTTTGCCTCCTGTTGTTGCTTCTTCTTTGCCGCATGCACTATAATATCCCCTCTAATCACAGCCTTATTAGTGTCTCACAATATAGTAGCCAGAACCCCAGAAGAGGCATTTTCCCTTAAAATCTGTGAAATGCATTCTTTAAGGAACTCAGTAAACTGGGGGTCTCTCAATAAGGTGGTATTGAATCTCCACAAAGAACTGCGGCCAGGCTTCCCGATATCCAGTTTCAGAAGAAACGGATGATGGTCTGACAACATTCTAGGACCAATTGTAATATCCCAAACCAATAAATAGTGATCACAAGTAACAAACCAAATAATCAAGCCTTGAATAATTATTACAGTATGTCTACCAGAATAATTTGTAAAGGTCTTTTGCCTGGGGAACATCTTGTGCCACACGTCAACTATTCAAGTTGATCAAGCTGCCGGCACAAATACATAATGGCATTTGAAGCCCTATGTGGGGAAGGATGTGAAGAATCAAGATCAGCTGAAAATGTCATATTCAGATCTTCTCCTAGTATAAACCCACCCTGAAGGTATTCCAGAATCTTGCTCAGAAAATACCGAACCACCGGAAACTGTGGATTGCGGTGGGACACAGGCATTTACTAAGGTAACCTCCTGAGCATATAGGGTACCCTGCAAAATAATATATCCCCCTTGGGGATCATGGTAACTTTTTTGACTTCAAATTGAGTTGTGGTAGGGATAATGATTCCCAGCCCCCGCTTTTTACCACTGTGATGTGAGGATGCATAAACTTCATATCTCTGAATCCACCTTAGTTTGGAATGCTCTAGATCTGACATGTGGGTCTCCGGGATGAAATATAGATCAGCTTTATTATTTTGTAAATATTGCATGAATTGGGATCTTTTAATTGATTTTTTCAAACTATTAATGCTCTCTGAAAATATATTTACAGGATTAACATAAAACATGACACCACCCAATGAACTGACTACTGCCACAGAGGGAGCAAACCCCCCCCCAACAGAACCAGAAAACTCATCAGGCAAATCAGTCCAAGGAATGAGCAGATATTCCCCATTCAGCTGTAATGAGGGACCTGATGCAGCAAGCTGGACTCAAGAAGAAAGTCTCCTCCCAGAAGGATTTCCCTAACCCTCCAAGGCTTTCCCCCTCTATTGTCTGACAATAAAGTTACAAGTTTTAAATCTTTGTTTGCATGTGCTTCATTATTTTATGCAAATATGAAGAAAAAAATGTTTACTCATCATAGTGACCGTCATTAACCCCTCCACCCCACAATGAACAAGGCTCAAAAAGCTGTGAGCCAGCCCCTGAACATTTAAAAGTTAAATAACAACCCTTCCCAACCCATAACTTTGTACAATAAGACTTCGAAAGAGTAGTAGGTTGATGAACAACTGCACCTACTGAGCCCCAAACCCAGGTTTCTTCCCTTAGAATCTATGTCCGGGTAGGAAATGTGAACTACATATAATGGATACAAGACCTCCTGCGGGATACCGAAATCCCATTTTAAGAAAAAGTGTGTTACCCAAAGCAGTATAAGTCCTAAATATGGTGACGCCATGTTCCAACCACCAAACCTACGCATGACCCCCCCCATTCATCCCATGTGAAGATGGTACTGGAAGACACATCCCCTATTCAGAGCCTACTGGTATATGGTATCTGTAGTAACATTATTCCCCTTTCTTATAGAACTTGATATTACTTTTTGGTAAAGGTGGGTCAAAAGTGTTAACCAGGACTTATGTTCCTTTTTGGTCTTCCCTAATCAAGGAATCTAAACTGTCTGTTCAGTTCCTTTGGATCCCCCAGTAGGGTACCTTTGATCCCCAGCATAGTACCTTTCCCAGTGTCACTCTTATGCTTGTGGGGAGGGTGGGTGGTGGATGCTAAGAGGAGGGTTGGGTGGGAATATCAAATTTAAAAAAAAAGAAATGGCAGTCATGGCACACTCTACCATGTGCAAGATGGCCACTGAACTCTACTGTGCATGCGTGATCTACAGCGCATGCACCATAGACTGCAGTGGCCATCTTGCACATGGCAGAGTGTGCCATAATGACATTTCTTTTTTTAAAATTAGAGCTATTCCCCCCACCTGACCCTCCCTCTCAGCACCCACCCCCCCAAAACATAAGAGTGTCACCGGGGGTGCCCAATTCACTAGTGGCATGATCAGGATGCCCCTAATGTTTTTTGAGAATGAAAAAATAGTACAGTGCAAGTGGAGTGCTCCACCTCCATGGACGTGGAGGCAACTATGGGGCAGCTCCATCATGTTGTTCATTCACAAAGAATGCGAGGAATGCGGAGTCCTTTTCTCAAAGCAAGAGGTCTGCAGGGCTCTGCCCACTGCAGCCCTAAAAAGAGACATACATATGCAAATTTTAAAAAAGACCCTTCTGAAGTAACAAAATCTAAGTATACATCAGAACAAAGAAATGTATAAATTCTAAATAGGAGGGAAAGAAAAAAGTAGAGATCAAGGTCACTCAAACAAAGGACAATCAGAAATCCTTCTATTCTTATGTTAACAATAATAAGAAGGGAAACAGAACTGTGAGACCCTTGGTGGACAAAAAAAATATTATACAAGACCCAAATGTAATAGCTAATTCACTTAATAACTATTTCTGTTCAATCTATAGTGACTAGAATAAAAGCAAGGTAATAAATCAGACTGTCTTAGGTGAATCACACAGTTTTTCTGAAGAAGAACTTTTGTTAACCTTAAAGTCCATCAAACAAATATATGTCACCTGGTCCAGATGATATACATTCTGGCCCAGATATTCAAAGGATATGCGCCAGGTGCAACTGAGTTGCACTGGCACATCTCCAGACTTGCTCCCCAGAGCCATATTCAAACCCAGGAAATGGACCACACAACTCTAGATGCACTGAGGCACATCTATAATGTATGTGGCACATCTCAAGGGAGTGTGCCCATGAATATGTGATACATCCTGATATTCAGCCTGGAATGTGCAGCACAATTGCTGGCACATCCCAGAGATGTGCCTCATACATGGGCACAAAGTTGAGTCTGTAAAAAATGGCTCAACTGGTAGCTACCCAAAGGTGGACTGCTATATCACAGGGCACAACACAGCAGTCACCTGCTGTGGGTGGCTACCCCCACCAGAACACTGTACACAAGCACCCACCCCATGCCCTGATAGTCCAGGGTCCACCCCTGCCAACCCTGAGTTTGATCACTGCAGCATGCAAGACGTAAAGTCCCTGGTGGGCTAGGGCTCCCCCTCCCTGCTATGTACCCAATCCCCATAATAATAATATTACAGTATCCCTGGAAGTCTAGTGGGTCCTCCCTCCCCATCCTATACCCCAATCACCAGAATAATGTACGATAATTATCCCTGGTGGTCCAGTGGTTCACCCACACCCACTCAGGACCCATCCCACCCTGCACCCCCCGGTCATCAGTGGGCAGAACAGCCCACCCCCACATCTCCACAGCTGCCCGACGAATGACAGGTACAGTAACACTAGCAACCCTATTGGTCGAAAATGTTGACCAATGGGCTTGCAGTGTGTACTGTCCCATTCAGTCACAACATTGTGAATAAAAGCATTCATTATTATTCTGGTGATCGGGTTATGGGATGGGGAGGAGGGAACCATTAGACTACCAGATACTGTAACATTGTCATTATGGGGATCGGGTATGCAGCTGGAGGGGGGAACCCTAGCCCACCAGGGATTTCAATTCCTGCATACTACATGGACTGGACATGGGGGTGGAAAGGGGGGGCACTAGACTGCCAGGGATATTTTAATTTACAGTTGAATGGGGATCGAGCACCAGGCCGGAAGGGGGGTACTACTGGAATGACACTGACCACACCACATTCTGTGCAGGGTGCCAGGTGCACTTCAACAGCTGACCCTGCACAACTCATGCAAATGGGGCCCTAATGACATGTAAATGGCCCCATTGCACCTTGCATGCATAATGGCCCCATTTGCATATTTAAGTCTGAATATCTGGAAATTGCACCCAGCGCATCTCCATGGACGTTAAGAAGGGGGATAAAACCTTTTATAGGTACATCAGGCAGCAAAGGAAGACCAAGGAGGGATAGTGAGGATTAATAAAGGGAGGGAGGGTGGGCAGAGGGTGACTGAAAAGGCAGAGATACTAAACAAATATTTTTGCTCAGTATTTACAAATGAAGAGGGGAGGTACCTAAAACTAACAGTAGAAACACTCTGGATACAGAAGTTGATACCAGCCCATTTACAGAAGAAAGGGTTATGAAAGAACTCTTAAAACTGAAGGTGGACAAAGCAATGGGGCCTGATGGGATTCATCCCAGAATTTAAAGAACTAAGGTAGAACTAGTGACACCACTGACTACCCTCTTAACAAATCATGGGAGGATGGGGTGGTACCCGAGGACTGAGGAGGGCAGATGTGATTCTTCACAAAAGTGGGAGCAAGGCAGAAGCAGAAAACTACAGACCTGTTAGTTTAACCTCAGTGATAGGGAAAATGATGGAATCACTTCTGAAGGAAAGAATTGTCGAGTATCTAGAGGTCAGAGGGCACAGGACCCAAGGCAGCATGGATTCACAGCAAGAAGGTCATGCCAGACGAATCTGATAGATTTCTTTGACTGGGTGACCAAAGTAGTAGATCAGGAGAGGCTGTGACATGGTCTACTTAGACTTTAGCAAGGCATTTGACTCAGTCCCACACAAAAGATTAATATACAAGTTAGCCAGCCTGGGTGGGTCCCAAGATGACAGCCTGGGTAAAGAATTGGCTGAGAACAGGACACAGAGAGTAATAGTAAAAGAGTCCACTCTGAAGAAAGGAGGGTTACTAGTGGGTTACCGCAGGGTTCAGTATTAGGACGGGTCCTCTTCAATGTCTTATGTTTACATTGCAGAGGGACTAGAAGGAAAAGTATGTCTCTTGCAGATGACACAAAGATCTACAACAGAGTTGATGCACAGGGTGGGGTGGAAAGGATGAGAAGGGACTTGGCAAAGTTAGAGGAATGGTCAAATGTATGGCAGCTTAGATTCAATGCTAAGAAGTGCATGGTAATGCACCTGGGAAACAAAACCCAGGGAAGAGTACACAATGGGGGCTGATACTAACAACAACAGAAATGGAAAGGGACCTGGGGGTAGCATATCAGATGACCTAAAGGTGGGCAAGCAATGTGAGAGGGCATCAAGGAGGGCTGGGGGGATACTAGGATGCATAGAGAGAGGCATCACCAGTAGAAAACAGGAAGTTGTTATCCCTCTGTACAGACAGCTGGTGAGATCCCATCTGGAGTACTGCGTGCAATTCTGGAGACCCAATCTCTGCAAAGACATAGACAGGATGGAAGCTGCCCAGAGGAGGGCAACTAAAATGGTGCAGGGTCTGCACCGGAAGACATATGAAGACAGACTTAAGACACTTAATATGTATAGCCTCGAGGAAAGGAGGGAGAGGGGAGACATGATAGAAACTTTTAAGTACCTCAAGGGAATCAACAAAGTCCAAGAGGGTAGCATCTTTCAAAAAAAGAGGTGTGCAAGAACAAGGGGCACAATTTGAAGATAGAGGGGGGGCAGCTCAGAGGTAATTTAAGAATGTATTTTTTCACAGAGAGGGTTGTGGATGCATGGAACGGCCTTCCGGAGGAGGTTGTGGAGTCAAAAACAGTGGTGGAATTCAAGCATGCATGGGACAGTCATAAGGCAATTCTAGGGGGTGGGAGTAGGAAGAAGTAGGCTGCTGGTTAACTAGGGTCTGCAGCTTATCCAGTAGGTAGGGAAATGGGCAGACTGGGTGGGCCAAGCGGTCCTTATCTGCTGTCAAATGCTATGTTTCTATGTTTCTTGCACATTCCCATTCCAGGTATTCAGACCTGTCTGGGGGGATGTGCCAGCACATTGTATTTGTGCTGCCCACATTTTTTGATATATTCAAAAGAGATGCATTATTGCACATCTCTTCTGAATATATCCCTTTGTTGCTCTGGCACATCTTAGTTGCACTGGGCAACCACTTGCACCATTGCCTTGTGCAATTCTGAATATTGGGCCCTCTATGTTTATTAATGAACTTGCACCAGCTTTATGTTACCCACTGATATTCTGTATAATAAATCCTTGGAACTGAGTGAAGTCCCATGTGACTGGAAGAAGGCTATTATTACTCCAATTTACAAAAAAGGAAGTAGGACATACGCGGGAAATTACAGGCCCATTAGTTTAACATCACTCATTAGAAAAACTATGGACAAATTGTTCAAAAAGCGATCTGACAGTGAGACAATACCTAAAGGGTTACATGAAACAATGCAGCATGATTTTACCCTGGGGAGATCATGACTTACTATCTTTTCATGAAAAGGTTAGCACGAGCCTGGACAATGGCATTCCAGTGGTTGTTTTTTTTCCTGGACTTTGGAAATGCCTTTGATACATTCCCACATTTTGAACTAGTGGAAACATTGAAAAATATGGAGTACAGCTTAAGTCTGGTGAAATGAGTCAAAGCTTGGCTGGTGGATAGAACTCAGCAGGTAAAGATTAGTGGCCACTATCTTGATGAAAGACTGGTTAGTAGTGTTGTTCCCCAGAGATTGGTTTTGGGTCCAACACTGTTTGGACTATTCATAGGGGATATGCACCATAACCTGGAAAATAATATATTAAAATTCACTGATGTGGCAAAGATTGGTGGGGAACTAGATACTGTGGCTAAATATCAATCCCTAGCAAATGACTTGAAGCACACTGAAACATGAGCGGTTAATAATTAGATGCAGTTCAACGCCGATAAATGTAATGTGCTTCAACTATTTTTATTTTATGTCACTTATGTATTTATCGATAACTAGGATTACATACACCTTTGAACCAGCAGTTATTTTACAAAGGTTCCGCATCAACAACATTCAGACATTAGGAAATTATACATGTAAATACAAGAAGAAAGAACACAATTCAGTGAGATTGCAAATAGTATATCATGCAAGGCACAAACTTGAAATACAAAAAATCAAAAGGTAAGAATACCATCCATGAAGTGAACTTTGTCAACTTAAGAGCTATCTGAGGAGAAGAATTACAAGCAAGGGAAACAGAGAGGAGAGGTAAAGGAGAGACAAAACTGAGATAGACATGGGTTGAAATAGGAAGTAGCATTTCCCATAGGGTTAAGGAGAGATCTAGGAAGAGACAACCCAATGAATACTTATAAACATAATAATATCCTGTTAAGGACAGCAAAGAATGAACAAGATCTAGGAATTATTAATAATGACAACCTGTCCCCTGTAAATCACTGCAGAAAAATCATTCTTACAGCAAATAGGCTATTAGGAGCAATTAACCTTTTGGAGCCTAACAAATAAATATATTGTTTCTTCTAGAACAGAGATATCTGTGTAGGCTCCAGATGGTTAAAAAAAATATTTTGTACCCAGAAATGAGCAATGTATTATCCCACTTTATTAGTCATGTGTGAGATCACACTTAGATAATGGATTGTCTTTCTGGTCCCCACACTTGAAGGGAGGATATACATCTGATGGAAGGTATTCAGGTGGGTAACCAAATTAACTCCAAGACCAAGAAACAAAACATATATGGTGAGACTGTCTGAACTTGATATGTTTAGTTTGGAGGAGAGAAGACTTAGGGGTGATATCTTGTTACTATTCAAAATATTGAATAACCCAGATCTTATGGTTCAGTTTGGTAATTAATTTAGGGACAGAATGGCAAACCTCAGGTCATATAATAAGCAGCTCACAATACCTAGGGCAAATACCAACAAATGAGATAACCTTTCTGTTCAGGCACCAAAAGTGTGGAAAATGCTACCGTGAGAATTAGTGGAAATGACTTCTTTTAATAAATCAAAAAATAATTAAATAAGTACCTGTTGTCAGCAGTAAACAGGAGATGATATACCCATGTGGAGTGGGACACAGTCTTGATGGGTTACAACTGCCTACTTCTGTTTCAGAAAATGGAGTAAGCAAGTAAACCAAGAAAATCTAGTCCAGAAAAACAGGAACAATGTAGGGGAGGTAATGGTGAGGGAACCTTTGGATTCAAGTAGTCACAGGACAGTTGGGCTGAGGTCAAGCTCAAAGCAGATAGTGTTTACTTTAGCTAGAACTAATGTCCTGAACATTAGAAAGCTACATTTTGGGAGGAAGAGGGAGGTGTTGGGCTATAAACTACAGAAAGAGGAGGAGGCAGTAGGAGTAGCCAGAAAATGGAATCCAAATAAAAAAGGGGTACTGGAGGCAACAGATATCTGTGCAACAATGGTGGGGATGGGTAGGAGGGGAAAGAAACCACTATAGTTCTCAAACAGCACTGTGGAGGCAATAAAGGAAACAAAATCTGGTCAGATCCACCACAGCTGCGTAATGAAGTTAGTGAAGTTGTGTGGAATTGTTAAGGAGGCATGGAGAAACTGAGAAGGTGTGAAAAAATGGTAATGTTGAAAAAATGGAGTGAAAATGTAAAACAATTGATGACGTCATGAGCTTGCATAGAAACTGCGCAACACACAGCCGTAATGCAATTATTTTGAGGATTTGTTACACCAGATTTTCAACACAGACATTTTGGGACCTCTGCTCGGAGTTGGGATCCCAGCATGCCACCTAGGTGATTTGTGGGGGGTGGGCAACTGGAGTCAACAGGGATTGGGCACCCCATCAGCAAAGATGCTGAGGGGGATTGGGCTGTCTCTCAGCAGACAGATTATTGGACGTGACCATTATGCTGACGGGGATTGGGCTTCCTTATCAGCAAATGAACTGGGGAGGGAGCATGCCTACAGGGGTACTGGGCACACCCAATGTCAGCTTTCTGGGGACTAGAGGCAGACATTGACAGTGACAGCCGCCGCCATGTTTATTGAAAAGTTACACCAGGCAAGGCATGCCCTGCAATGAGGGGGTGCTCCCTCATTACAGTGGCAAAATTCTTTCAACTTGGTGGCAAGCTTTTGCACTGTTGTCATAGACAGCATGGTCATTTATTGTTGCCACAGAGACAAGCCCCACAGAGCAGTGGGGGCATTGGCCGCAACACAACAACACATCCACAAACTGCTACTCCTGCAAGCTGTCACATGTTTCTTGCACATGCGCACAAGCAAACATAAAAAGCATGCCTAAAATACAACATGGCATGATCAGGCTATGCAGTCCTGTAACTGCCAGAGGTTGGCAGCTCTACCAAGAACTTTTGTTTGGGTCTGCTGCCAAGTGTGTAAAATTAATAACACTGCAGGAACGTGTGTGTGTGTGTGTGTGTGTGTCAGGGAAGGAAGGACTCTGCAGGCAGCTGAGTCTTTCCAGTGCACAAATCTTCGACTGTGATGGTTAATTTCACTGTTGCAGTATATGCTAGCACAACAGAAAACACATGGGGAAACAAGCATTTGTCAATGGCTAATGTTTGCTTGCATTGGAAATGCAGGAGTTAGATAGATGCAGAATAGGAATGGCAGTGAAACATTGAACTTCACACCAACCCCACCTCCACCCTGCAGAGACAGACAGGCATTGGGGTATGTGTTTGGGTTGTCGTCCATAACGTTCATGCCATTTCACCTCACCCTATCCTGCAGACACCGACAAGTGTTGAGGCGTGCCTTGGGGTGTTCGGCTTTACAGTCACCCCACTCCATAAGGATATACACTGCAATGGGTGCAATATAGGAGAATGGGGTGAACTCTGGGGCCGAGGAATCCAAGGCACACCTCAATGCCTGTCACTGGCTGCAGGGTGGGGGTGGAATGGCATGAGCATTACAATCAGCAATCCAAAGGCACACCCCTGATGCCTGTCAGTCTGTACAGGATGGGATGTTATGGTTAGAAACTCCTAACGCTCCTAGCATTTGTTGGTATTTGCACTATAGATTTTCAACATGGCCTTTTTGTGACCCCCACCTGATGAAAGCACTGGGGACCTCTGCTCATGAACAGTGGCACTGTGATTTTGTTAATCTGTCCTGAATGTTGCTTTCCAACAGCAACTGTGCCATTCTGTGCCAGATGTGCAAAACTATAGTTCAGGCAGGATGTGAAAAATGACAGCTGCACCATTCATAAGGAGTTGTGACGAGATGGCAATGTTGGAAATCTGGAGTGAAAATATTACAAATTCTTAAAGTTATGAGCATGCGTGTAAACTGTGCAATGCACGCTCATAACACAGTCATTTTTTTTAATTCTTTCACCAAATTTTCAACATAGGCATTCTGGGATCTCTGCTCATGAATAGTGTCACTGTGATTTTCTTAATCTGACCCAAATATTGATTTCACAAAACGACTGTGCCCATTGTGCTCCAGATGTGCAAAACCACATTTTGGGCAGGATGTGAAAAATGACATCTGTACTGTTCATAAGGAGGTGTGCAAAAATGGCAATGTTGAATATCTGGAGTAAAAATATTAAAAATTGTCAAAGCTACAAGTGTGCATGGAAACTGCGTAATGCACGCTCATAACAGTCATTTTGTGGAATTTCTCAACAGATTTTCAACATAGGCATTTTGGGACATCCACTCATGAACAGTGCCACTGTGATTTTCTTAATCTGTCCCAGACATTGACTTCCCACAGCAGCCATGTGATCATGCGGCAGATGTGCAAAAGTGCATTTTTGGCAGGATGTAGAAAATTACAGCTGTACTGTTCATAAGTAGGTGTGAAAAAATGGCAATGTTGAAAATCTGTAGTAAAAATATTAAAAATTCTCAAAGTTACCAGCATATGTGGAAACTGCACAATGCAAGCTCATAACACATTCATTTTTTGGAATTTTTTCACCAAATTTGCAGTGTAGGCTTTTTGAGTGCCTGCCTCATGAACAGTGGCACTGTTGTTTTGTTAATTGGTCCTGAAAGGTGACTCATTGCAGCGACCGCGAAATCACCTTTTGGGACTGAATAACGAGATGACAGTAATTGAAATCATGACGTGGGGTCTCAAGAACCCCATGTTGAAAATTTGGTGTCACAATTCACAAAAATGGCTGACATATGCACCAAAGTTGAAAAAAAATATTTATGCCATTATACAGTTTACCAGCATTTCTTCAGTTCGTGGTCGGCTTTGAAGAGTGCAGATGTGTTCCCAGTCCACCGAAGATCATCGCGCCAGGCTCTGGAGGTAAGTATGGAGTGAGGGGGGTGTAGGGAGGTGAGGTGTGTAGAGGGTGGTTGCGTGTTGGGGGAAGGTGAAAGAGACTCAACGAGAGACCGTTTTCTTTTTTTACAGTTCTAAAAAAAAGAAAGACAATGGGGGACTTTTGGCATGCTATGGTGGGCTCCCAGTGTGCCACCTGGAAGTTTGTTGGGCAGTCATGGAGTTGACTGGGATTGGGCACCCTGTCAGTCATACATTGTGTGGGGGGAGCACATTAGCATGCTGGGGTGAGCTCCCAGTGTGCTACCTGGGTGCTTGTTGGGAGGGTCTGGAGCAGATTGGGATTGGGTACCCCCGTCGCCCATACATTGTGTTTGGGGGTGGGTGCATCAGCCGAGGGGGATTGGGCATCCCCTTGGCACACAACAAATTGGAGGAGGGGAGTAACATGCCAACTGGGATTGGGCTACCCCATCGGCAAATGAACTGAGGGGCATGCCAACAGGGGGATTGGGCACCCCTAATGTCAGCTTTTCTGGGGACTGTAAGAGGTGGACAGCGACAGCTGCTGCCATGTTTATTGAAAGGAGACACCAGGCAAGGCAAGCTCTGCAGTGAGGGGGTGCTGCCCTCACTGCAGCAGCTAAATCTTTTCAAGTTGGTGGCACTCTTGCTGAACTAGTGTCTGCAGCAGTGTGCCACCACATTAGGGAAAGAGGACCAAGCCTCTAAATGCAGTGGGGGCATTGGCCGCCTCAGTGCCACACCTCCATAACCCTCCACTTCTCTCCTAAGCTGTCACATTTTTTTTGTGTGCATGCATGCAGACAAACATAAAAAAACAGCAGTACAGTAAGCAACCCAACACTCTATCCTGAAAATTATAATTTCTCCATGTCCATGTTTTATGCTTCTATAGTCTGTTATCTGCTTTCAAAGCTTAGCAGTAATTGTGGGCATTGACACACAGAGGTCACTAATCTGTGCAAAAGGTTATACACCTTAGGTTGTACCTTGACTTTAAACCTCCAGGTAGTTTTTTTTGTCGTCACAGGGTAACGCCCTTCCCGCCACTGAGTTCAAGTCTGTTTACTCATAAGTGTTCAGATATGCTTCACTCACACTGAAGTTTAATAATAATGTTTGTAGTTTGTTTGTAGATTTAATTTCTGTGACCTACACAGTGTTCTGATATGCTCCACTCACACAACAGAGCTTTCTTGCTACTATAGCATCCTCTTTAACCTAATCACTTATCCTGTCTACCACCTCCCCCTACCCTTTTCCTATTTCCTTATACTTAATGCATTATTTTACTTTTACAACTGTTCATTAATGTTCTCCTCCCATTTGTAATAACGCTGTACATTTATGTTAATGGCTCTGTATCGTATGTATTAGTCCCCATACTTAGTTGTATGTTACTTTATCCAGGACCATCTTGCAAATGAGCTTGCTCAAGGATGTTTCTTGCATGGTTAAATAAAGTTTTTTGATTGATTGATTGATATTTAATTTGGGTCATACTACCAATTGCATTCTAGATTTCCTTTCTGTGACATAAGCAGTGTTCAGATATGTGGAGGCTTAAACTCACAGATCAACCCCAGCTCAGGTTACTTAATAAATAAAAATCCACAATAATGTTTAATATTTTCTCAATTTAATGGTCAAAACAAACACTACATGCCCCCACATGTCCAGTGAAAGATCATTGTGGACAGCATTTCCTGTAATGTTTGCTGTGACCATTACATGGAGAAAATATAAATCTAATAAAGACCTTGAATTACATGGAGAAAATATCTGGTAAACATTAGTATGGATTACTTTAAATCTCCAGGTACTGTTTTTTTTGTTACAGGGCACCCCCCACTGAGTGCAGGTCTGTTTACTCATTCGTGTTCAGATATACTTCACTCATACTGAGGTTTAATAATGTTCATACTGTGCTTGTAGATTTCATTTCTGTGACCTTCAGTGTTCAGATACTGTATGCTTCACTTACATAACTAAGTAATACATTATTTTGTATAAAGCTTCTTTTCCTACAGACTCCATCCTCTTCCTCTGCCCATGACATTATCACACTCTATATATTAAACTTCAAAGCACAAAACCTGTTCATATGATAACATCCCTAAGCCTTCATTCACTGCACATAATAATGGTAAATGGCAGGTGCCAGGATCTATAGAAAAACTGCCAGACTTTTTGTCTGAGGTGCAAATGACTTTAAATTCCTTTCCCTGTAATTCGCATTGGGTGAACCTTGCATGCCAGTGTCAAATCCACTTTCCATGCAAAGGATATCAACTTAAGCAAGGCCTTTTGTGTTTAGTGCCTGTACAGTGTTACAGTGTTGGCTGTATCACAGCCAACATTTGCCTCTGAGGTTGCTGGAGATAAGCAATCTTAAATTACTGCTAAGAATCAGACCCATATAGTCTGGATCTATGGACTGAAAGCGACTGGCTAATAGTTAACTAGCTCACTGCATTACTGCTACTGATATATCACAACCGAAATATTTCCTTGTTACATGGATCGACTCAAAATAAGTGACTACCAACTTCTTCACAAATCAGATTAGTTATATGATGTCCTTTATAGGACTAACATTTCCATTTCTGTACCAACTTCTGTAAGTTTTTTTTTTCTTTTAGGAAAGATAAAAATGATGAGGCATCTCTCATGTTCCTGTGTGTGTGTGTGTGTGTGTGTGTGTGTGTGTGTGTGTGTGTGTGTGTATGTGTGTGTGTAGTATCTGGTTACTTTATTGATGTCTCCTATGGAGGGACTGAAAATGTGCAGGACAGTTTTTTTTAGCAAATTCAGAGAAATCACAAACACACCAGTCTTGGACATTGGGTGGAGTTTCCCTTTAACTTCTCTTAAGCAAGAGGCAAGCCAGATAAAACACTATGGAGGAGATTTTAATTTGTCAAAAAAAGGCTATTTAAAGAGATTCTTGTTAATGGCATAATCTTCCCATCAGTGTTAGTGCTAGACATACTGTAGCTATCTTGGCTTGAGGAAGGGTGAATATGGTCAGGACCCCTTAGAAATTGAGATGCATATTCTATCTTCTGGTCCAAAGACTATCTCACTGGTTGGCTGCAACAAGTCAAAATCAATTCCTCCCTCTCCTCCAAGCAACCAGTCCTAACAGGTGTCCTTTAAAGGTCTATTCTAGGGCCACTACTTTTCACACTTTTCCTAAATTCCCTCCCACAGTCCTTCAGCAGAAAGCTCTTACTCTATGCAGATGATGCAATAGTTTTCTGGAAACACCCCAATCCTAACTCCCTCCAAAGTGCCCTACAAGGCTTTTTTAGAGAATTAGAATCCTGGTTCACTGACCATCGCTTAATACTAAACTACAACAAAATGAAATCTATGATCTTTGCCCACTGACAAAGCCCATACAGTAATGCTCCTCTAACCATCTCAAACTCACAGGGCATCCTCATTGAACAGGTCTCAAACTTCAAATATCTAGGAGTCATGCTGGACACATCCCTCACCTACCGCAAACACACTAAACACCTTTCCTCCTCTGTTAACACCCAAATAGGGATTCTATACAGACATAAGAACTGCCTATCCCCCCCAGGTTTTACGTCTTGCTGTAACCTGCTCAGTCCTTTCATTGGTATAATTAATATGCTTCATTGGCAAGCTTTTAAACTTGTCAAGGGGGGAGGCACTGATAAGCAGCAGGAAAATCCCAGCCTCCCCCTACAAAACAGGGTATTAAATGAGGAAAAAGACCAAGGTAGAAAGGTCAGTGGGGGATGCTGCTACAGAAGGTAAAGCCAACAAAAAATGGAGAGCAATGAGTACCAATGCCCATAGTCTGGGTAACAAGCTTCCTGAATTAGTGGCCTTGATGAAGGAGGAACATCTGGATATTGTGGCAGCCACAGAAACATGGTACACACAGAACCATGACTGGGACATAAACATACCAGGATACACTATCTACAGGAGGGACAGGGAGGGTAAAAGAGGAGGAGGAGTGGCTCTCTACATAAGAGAAGGAATCAAAGCAACAGAGCAAAAGGGTAAACAGGGAGGAGAAAAAGCACTGTGGGTCAATTTGGAGGCAGGCAATGGCACCACAATCACACAGGGTTGTATACAGCCCTCCTCAGGGGAGGAAATGGACAAGGAAATGATAGAAAGTATACTTAGAATGGCAGATAAAGGGAGATATTGCTGATGGGTGATCTGAATATGCCAGATGTTAACTGGATTGCAGTTGCAGCAGCCACTTCTAAGAGTGGGGTTATTCTAGATGCCCTACAGGGGGCATACCTTAGACAACTAGTATTGGAACCCACTCGAGAGGGAGCAATCTTAGACCTGGTCCTCTCAAATGGAGATGGAGAGAGGATCACAGATGTAGAAGTGGGTAGCCATCTTGGAAATAGTGACCATCGAACAGTATAGTTCATAATAAACACAGCAATAGAGTCAAGCCATACAAAGGCAAAAGTACTGGACTTCAGGAGGGCTGACTTTGCCAAAATGGGTGAGTGCATAAGGAATGCACAAGCAAATGGGCAGGAAGGAGGGGTGGAAGAACAATGGGGTATAATAAAAACTGCCATCACAGAGGTAACACGCCTTTGTGTGAAGCAAATAAACAAAACAAAACGATGTAAGAAACCACTATGGTTCTCCAAGGAGATGGCAGTGAAGGTTCAAGAGAAAAAGAGAGCATTCAGAAAGTACAAGGAATCACAGAAGGAGCAGGACAGAGAATTGTATTAGTTAAAGCAAAAGGAAGCTGGGAAGGCAGTCAGAACAGCAAAGGCCCGAACTGAGGAAAAGATAGCCAATTCAGTTAAGAAGGGGGATAAAACCTTTTATGTACATCAGGGAGTGAAGGAAGACTAAGGGAGGGATAGTGAGGCTTAATAAAGGGCGGGGTGGGTAGAGGGTGACTGTGAAAAGGCAGAGATACTAAACAAATATTTTTGCTCAGTATTTACAAGTGAAGAGGGGGAGGTACCTAAAACAAACAATAGAAACAATCTGGATACAGAAGTTGATACCAGCCCATTTACAGAAGAAAGGGTTCTGAAAGAACTCTTAAAACTGAAGGTGGACAAAGCAATGGGGCCTGATGGGATTCATCCCAGAATTCTAAAAGAACTAAGGGCAGAACTAGTGACACCACTGACTACCCTCTTTAACAAATCATGGGAGGATGGGGTGGTACCTGAGGACTGGAGAAGGGCCGATGTGATTCCCCTTCACAAAAGTGGGAGCAAGGCAGAAGTGGGAAACTACAGACCTGTTAGTTTAACCTCAGTGATAGGGAAAATGATGGAATCACTTCTGTAGGAAAGAATTGTTGAGTGCCTAGAGGCCAGAGGAGCACAGGGCCCAAGGCAGCACGGATTCACAGCAGGAAGGTCATGCCAGATGAATCTAATAGATTTCTCTGACTGGGTGACCAAAGTAGTAGATCAGGGAGGGGCTGTGGACATGGTCTACCTAGACTTTAGCAAGGCATTTGACTCAGTCCCACACAAAAGATTAATATGCAAATTAGCTAGCCTGGGAGTGGGTCCCAAGATGATAGCCTGGGTAAAAAATTGGTTGGAAAATAGGACACAGAGGGTAATAGTAAATGGAGTCCACTCTGAAGAAAGGGGGGTTACTAGTGGGGTGCCGCAGGGTTCAGTATTAGGACCGGTCCTCTTTAATGTCTTTGTAAGCAACATTGCAGAGGGACTGGAAGGAAAAGTATGTCTCTTTGCAGATGACATAAAGATCTGCAACAGAGTTGATGCAGAAGGTGGGGTGGAAAGGATGAGAAGGGACTTGGCAAGGTTAGAGGAATGGTCAAATGTATGGCAGCTTAGATTTAATGCTAAGAAGTGCAAGGTAATGCACCTGGGAAAAAAAACCCAGGGAAAGAGTACACAATGAGGGGTGAGATACTAACAACAACTAAAATGGAAAGGGACCTGGGGGTAGTCATATCAGATGACTTAAAGGTGGGCAAGCAATGTGAGAGGGCAGTAAGGAGGGTTGGGGGATACTGGGATGCAAAGAGAGCATCACCAGTAGAAAACAGGAAGTTGTTATCCTCTGTACAGACAGCTGGTGAGACCCCATCTGAGTACTGTGTGCAGTTCTGGAGACCCAATCTCTGCAAGGACATAGACAAGATGGAAGCTGTCCAGAGGAGGCACTAAAATGGTGCAGGGTCTGCACAGGAAGACATATGAAGAGAGACTAAAGGAGCTTAATATGTATAGCCTCGAGGAAAGGAGGGAGAGGGGGATGTGATAGAAATGTTCAAGTACCTCAATGGAATCAACAAAGTCCAAGAGGGTAGCATCTTTCAAAAAGAGGTGTGCAAGAACAAGGGGCCAATTTAAAGATGGGGGTGGCCTAGAGGTAATGTAATGTGCTATTTTTCACAGAGAGGGTTGTGGATGCATGGAACGGCCTTCCTGAGGAGGTTATGGAGTCAAAAACAGTGATTGAATTCAAGCATGCATGGGACAGCCATAAGGCAATTCTAGGGTGTGGGGGTAGAAAGAAGTAGGCTGCTGGTTAACTAGGATCTGCAGCTTATCCATTAGGTAGGGAAATGGGCAGACTGGGTGGGCCAAGCGGTCCCTGTCTGCCATCAAATTCTATGTTTCTATGTTTCTATGACTATGGTATTGTAAGTTATGGCACTGCAGACCAAACAGCCCTATACTACATTAGCCTAGCTCTCAACAAAGCCTGCCGACTGGTCACAGGCTGTGACAGATTAACCCACACGTGTGAGCTCTACAAGCTTGCAGACTGGCTGACCTTCGAAAGGAGACTGAAGTACCACACACCTCCAAGCCAAAAAAATACTTATGAATCTTATTCCCAAGGGCCTCCACCTCCTCATCCAGCCAGCCACTCACAGGAGGACCCTAGATGCCTTGCAAGCACCTCCCTCCTAGTCTCTCATGGTAGGACCTCAATAGGGCAAAGGTCTTTCTGTTATCATGCTCCCTTTTGGCTTAACAACCTTCCAGCCTCCATTTCCCTGGCCCCTAGTCTTGGCCAATTTAAAACTGGTATCAAGAGCCTCCTTCTTGACTCAGAGGCCTGTGGCTGTTACCAACATTCCTCTTGTCCAAATATAATAAATGACTAGCTTATCCCCTGATTACATCCTCAGATCCTACAATCTAGCTGCATATAAACCTCAACTCAGGGTTCTGTAAATGACCCTCCAAATCTGTAACCTATCTTGTCTCACTACAATGACCCAGGGTCCTATAAGATCCTAGTGGTGGTAACCAACCAATGTTAATACACTATACTATGTGATCTACTGTATGTATAAAATGTTTAATGTAATGTGCGTGCTTTTGTACTGACAAGGAGCCTTTGCAAAGGAGTCTACGACTCAAAGGATTGTAATTCCGATTCTCATTAAATAAATAAATATGCAGCAAATAAGTTAAGATGGACTAACTTACCCTAAAACTGTTGAGTCTCCCTATATTTCCTAACTGAAGTGATATAGGTATACTGTACTTTTTTCCTTTGGGTTTTCATGCTGGCATTTGCAATGGCCCCTTCAAATTAATGATACTGCCTGTGTCAGTAACTGTTCTTTTACTGTTATTTGAATAAACTCTCACCCTTGATAGATTTTTTTCATGTATTTCAGCATTTTTGTCCCCCTTCCATTCATGTGGTATGAAGCACAGCGCCTAATTTTATACACAGACTGTCCTGTACTACACATTGTTTTCAGTAATTGACACACTACAATATATGGCAAGATGCTAAAAATATTTGTTTTGACATTGGATGCCTAACTGAAGTGAAAAAAATATTTTTTATTTCTTTTTATAGTTACTTTTTGGCCAACTGCTTGGTGCTTTCTCTTTTTATACTTTGAATACAGCATTTTTCTGTATTGTAAAGACACTGTTTTAGGATAAGAAGTTCAGACAATATGGATATTCATAAGTGACAAAGTGAGGTGATAATTTAGTACATCATTATTGAAAGGGGAACATTAAGCTCTTTACAGTGAACACCAGACTTAGTTTTATATCACATTATGATGCAGGCAATGCAAGATGCACTTTCTGTATCTTCTTTGTCAAAAACCTCAATGTTCCCCTCTTAGGCTGTTCTTGCAACCTAGGAAAAGTAGAAATGATGAGGTATCTCCTCCCTATTCCTGGATGCAAGTTTCCTCTTCCCTGGGAACACCTGCCTGCCTTAGTGGGTGGCACCTGCTTGCCCTCCCCCCTAAATCTGTCCATTTTGGTGTCCTGGTCATGCCCCTAGACAAAGTCCAGCCTCCTTTGATGTCTTGCAGAGAGTGAACATGAGCCAGAGGAAAAATAGTGCTCTGTATACCCCATACACACACAGGCAGTGTAGTAATGCAGTTTCAGTGTAGGACACTATTTTTAACATTCTGTCATGTTGTTTGGAAGGTAATTATGCAGGGAGTCCTTTTCTCAAAGCAATACGTCTGCAGGCTCCACCTACTGCAGCCGGAAAAACAAAAAACATTAATTAGGTGTAAAAGGAGTCAAAGGAAGACAGACACCAACATCTGTGGAAGGGTGGACAACATGGAGGAGATATAAACAAAGAAGGAAGGTGGTCCTAAATGGAGAACCCTCAGGGTTATTAATGGTACTCTAACTTCCAAGTTTATAAAACTTTAGAATTGATTGAGTATCAATAACTTGGTTTTAAGCCAGTCAAAAAAACAAAAAACCAAAAAAATGTTGTTCAGAGTGTTACCCAGGATAAAAAAACAAATTCCCTTCTAACTTTAAGGTGTCAACCATGGATGGTGCACTCCTTGTGGAAGTGATTGCATTTAAGTACTTGTCCCTTGCAGTGATTTTAATTCCCTCTTTGTAATATGCACTTCATATGTACCAAGTCACTGCTAAAACATGTTCTAGGCTTGGCACTTTTGACTCAAAAGACTTATATGGCTACACCCACTTCCCTTTCTGCTCTAGCTGTCCCCCCTCTCCTCCCCTCCTCACTGGATTCTACCCTCACATCTTGGTATACCCAATGCTGCACTTTTCACCCTCTTGACACCGTTCCTACATTCCTTCTCCCCCCTACCCTCTTCCCTCTTCCCTCTCCCTATGACACTGGCACTTCTTATCTGTTGTCTGTTTTCTCTGACAAATGCCGCTGGCTGCCTTGTTACAATGCTACCCTTGAACTGTATTTAACTGTATTAATCTGTACTTTGTTTACAATGTCCACTTTGTTGTAATGCCTGTCTTGACGTTCCCCATAATTTGTATTTCTCTGACATGGAACCTTTGTAAAAGAGCCATGGCTCAAAGGTATTTGTAATCCTAGACTTGATAAATAAATAAATAAATAAAAATGTATTACCTGTTTTACACTATGGTACTATTGTAACTCATCTGTCTTGTGCCTCAACTTTAACTGAAAAGTCTTCAATGTTAATTAAAACAGGGTAATGTGCATTGCAGGAATCATGCGGGGCCCATCACTGTAAACATTTTGTCTCAGCTAAATTGGCTGCCAGTTGATCAGAATTTTAAAGTTACTCTACTGTAGTTTGGTTACAAGATTATTAAAAATAGTACTCAAATTGTAGAAAAGCTTGTCCTATATAGTAACACATTTGATTCAGTATTCCCCCAAAAAGATGCTTTGAAGACACCTTTGATCCATACTATTTCAGGACAACATATCTTGAATATAGTGCTTCTTCTGTGTGTAATGCACTACCCCACAGCATTGTTTGCTTAGCATAAAATCTTTGTCTGCTGCTGTTTTTTTTCTATTACATAAATCAATGTGCTTGTGCATGTTTTATATGACATACTGGGAAGTGTTGTCTCATTGCTGATAAGATTTAATTTGTATATTGTATCTGTACCTACGACTTTTTATTGACCCCAGGTCAGTTCTGATACAGAAATGTTCGTTCGAGTATGTTTACCCACAGCTACCAACATAAATGAAATGGGATGTGGTTATAAGTGGGGTGTCTGAGGGATTTATTGTAGGACCAGTTCACTTTAAGATATTTATTTGTACTATGTTGGGGGGGGGGTATACAGTTTTGCAGATGACACCAAGATCTGTGGAAGAGTTAGCACTGAGGAAGAGACAAGGGAGTAGAGCAGAAAAAGGGCTTGAACATGTGTGAGACTGACATTGTAGGCACTGGCAAGCACCACGAGCAACAGCAGGCAAGCAGGGAACTCTACTGGTCCACTGAAGTAAGGTGCGGTACCTGTATACCTGAGCTGCCAAAGGAGGGCTGTAGTTTGGAAACTCCTGGAGACAATAGTGATAAATATTAGGCAAAGTCTTTTTAAATTTCACTTCAGGACTTAATGCCCATATTGATCTATGCCCCTATTTGAAAAAACGCTGAGGTAGTTAGATATTTAGCATCGGTATATAAAGTGTAATTGATATTAAACTTGATGTGTTCTATATTCCCTGCTGTAAGATTTTTGTTTCATAGTCTCTTTGCTCCTCTATGTCCCATATTTATTGATAAATTAACCAAGCATACACTTTGTATCAATTGAACCTATATTAATTAACAAGTTGTGTAGAATTTTCTTTCCTTTTGTCTCTGTCTCTTCTCATCTAGTCTCTCCCTCCTTCTTTTTTCTTTTTACCCCTTTCCCCTCCATTTCTTCTTTCCTGTATCATGTTTCATGTTCTAAGATTGTCTGCCTATCCTTGACTCCATTGTATATTGTTACTTATGTTTCTTACTTTTCCATCTCTTCTCCCCATCTCAATGTTTATTCTTTTATCCTATACGTTTTATTTTCTTTACCTGTTTTATCTTGTTGATGTACAGTATCATATTAGGCAAAGCCTTTTTAAATTTCACTTTTTATGGTGCCCTTATGTCACATTAGGATGCTTTTAAGATTTATGTGAAAGTTATGATTTTATTTGATGTTTCTATGTAAGGGTTTGATTTGTTACCACTCCCTTATTTTAGGGAGTGGCAGTTGTTTGAAGTGTTTAATCACATGGTGTAGTTCATCCAATATATGTTTGGCAGTTGATGATGTTCCTTAGCCTTCGATAAATAATTTTTTATCCGAAACATGTCAGATAGGACGTAGTTCCTGGAAGCTCATTAAAATGGATTATATTCACTGCTGACTTCAATGTCTTTGGTGTCCCACTAAGGAGGTTGTGTGTGTTGGAAACTTTTTTTTTGTCTGTAGCTCACAGAATTTGATGGCAGATAAGGACTGCTTGGTCCATCCAATCTGCCCATTTCTCCTTACCTACACTATTACAACAAACTGTGCCTGATCTACAACTCTTTCTCCCTTCCCCTTCCTTTTCATTGATTCCTTTGTGCTTATCCCATGCAATTTTGAGCCGCACCATTATTTTTCCCCCACCACCTCTGCTGGAAGGCTGTTCCTTGAATCCACCACTCTTTCTGTGAAGAAGTACTTCCTCACATCTCTCCTGAATCTACACCCCTCCAGTTTCACAGCATGTCCCCTTGTTCTTGAGCATCTTTTCTTCTGAAAAATACTCCCCTCCTGTTCCTTATGTAGCACTGTGAGGTATTTAAAGGTCTCTATCATAAGTACTTTCTCACATCTCTCCTGAATCATTTACACCCCTCCAGCTTCACAGCATGTCCCTTTGTTCTTGAACACCTTTTCTTCTTAAAAATACTCCCCTCCTGTACCTTATTTAACCCTGTGATGTATTTAAAGATCAAATGCCAATGTCTTACAGATGTTCAATAAACACAGGAATTCAAGTCCCTGTGTCGTGATTAGTGTTTCCTGAAAATATAATTCTGTTTGGTTTTGTGGTTTTATTTAAATTAGTGTCTGTGCTCTGCAGTAACTGAAAACTGGAGATGTTTCTGTCCCAATTAGTGAGTGATGACATAATTCCTGCCCAGCCTGTTGCTGCAGCAATGAAGTCCTTAATTGCCTGTAGAAACTGGTGCTCTTCCCAGTCAGAGTAATCTGTAGGGCTAATGGTCTTTACTTCAAGTGTGCTATTAACCCACCTGGTTTGTGTTTAGATAGAGTAGGTTACAATCTATCATTCTGTTCTCATAAAGAGTTGGTCATTTGTGTTTCAGTGGGTAACTGAAGTGATATAAATGAATGTTTGTGAAAACTATCCTGTCTCTATCACAGCTGAGTTCTGTCACATCAAAACTCTGCATTGTTTTCTGGCTATATAAATCTAGGGTTGTTTTATGGATATAAAATAAGTCTAAAGTTTAAGCCATAGAAGTAGTGTGTCCTTGATGTAGCCTCCATACATATGTTCATGTGAGAACAATATTGTTGTTATGTCAGATTGACAACTAGGTGTCTGCCGCACTTTGCTATTTCAGGAACATGTACTGTATGAATTCACAAAATTCAGTTCTCTGAGGTATTCTGTGTGGACATACATCATGTATGTGTGTAACTAGACATACTATATGTTACCCTGATGCCCCTGTTTCTTGCCCCTCAATTGAGGTGGCTGCACCCTGCTTCCCTCTGCAACCACCCCACAAGCAGGACAAATGTCACCTGTTGCCCCCTGTTTCAGTCTCTACAGACAGGATTGCTGTGCTCTGCTAAGCCAGAGAGTCCCAGGGGCTGTGTCTCCACAGTTGGAGCTGCTGCACCATGCTGCCCCAGGTCACCAAAGGTGAGGTTTTTGCTGCACCCTGCACTGCCCCAAATGGGCAGGGCAGCTACAACACATGCACCTTGTCTCAGTCAGGACTGCAGTACCCTGATGTCCCACTGTGTCCTGCCCTACGGTCAGAACTTGTACACCAGGCTGTTCTCTACCCCCTGCCACCACTGTGCCCTGCTGCATCATAGAGCCTCTTGATTCCACAGTTAGGGTTGTTGCTCCATGCTGCTCCCTGCCACCAGATTTAGATCCTTTGGTACGCTACTCACGCTGCTCAACAAAAAAAACAAACACTTTCATCTTTTGTTATAGGGTGGGGACAGAGGGTAGCAGAGTGCAGCAGCCCTTCCTGTGGAGGCATGGGGCTCTAGGGCACAGCAGGCTACAGCAGCCTTGAATGTGTCAACATGGTTGCAGGGTGCAGCAGCCTTGGATGTTGTGGCAGAGACAGAGGACAGCATAGTGCAGATGCCACAACCATGTGGCAAGAAGAAGGGTGGCATCAGGGTACAGCAGCCCAGACTGTGAGACAGTGTCTCTGCCCATTTGGGGGCAGTGGAAGTGGGTAGAAGGGGGCAGCAAAAGTCCCACCTTTGGTGGCCTTGACCAGCATGGTGCAGCAGACCCAACTGTGGAGGCAGAGTCCCTGGGACTCTAGGGCTTAGTGGAGCACAGTAGTCCTGTCTGTGGAACAGGGGGCATTAGGTGGCATTGGCCCTGACTGGAAGGGGGAGCAGTGGGAAGCAGAGTGCAGTAGCCTCAATTTAGGGGCAAGAGACGGGGCATCAGGATGACATATAGTATGTCTAGTTACACACATATGTGATGTATTTACACACAGAATCCCTTAGAGAACTGAATTTTGTGAATTCACACAGTACATGTTACAGAAATATCAAAGTGTTGCAGACACCTGGTTGTCAATAGTGGTGGGTAAAGTGGGCTTAATCCGCTCCGCAAAGCGATTCACGGAGCAAAGGCAGATTCGCGGATTGCTCCACAACATGAAGTGGAGTACTTCACGTTATAATGAGGAACGCAAAGTCCATTAGCAACAATGACTTCGCATTACTCTGCCTCCCCAGGCCACTACTTTGCCAATTTGAAAGCGAAGTGCATTGCTGGCAGTGCACTTTGCCTCACTTCGCCTTGTTTTTGAGCTCCAAAGGCAACTTTTGCAGTGATTCATGGGATTTAAGGTCACATGGGCTCTATATTGATCTGCACAGCCTCAGTTCGGGGTAGTATGAGTAGGAAAGAGTAGGAGACAGCGTGTTCTGATAGCTGCCTGTAATAGGAATCTTGTAAAAGCTGTTCAAAAAGTGTTTTTGCTTTTTTTGGGGATCCAACTTTAGTTTGTCGATTGTAGGAAACCCTTCTGTGCTCATATCATCGAGCGTTTTTGTTTGTGTGTGGATTTTGAATGTTAATTTACAATATTGAGTGTGTGTGGTAAAAGATAGTGAAAGTGTGCTTTGGGGGAAGGGTGTATCTGTGGTGTAGGTACATTTAAGTTGGAGAAATAGTGATTTCTTTTTTTTGGTTATATTTTTGTTATATAACTGACTGTGTTAATGTGCACACAGTGATATTGTCAGTTATAAGAGAAATTGTCTTGCTGTTTGTTGTGTGGATGTGGTGTAGCAGTTCATAAGTTCAGGTTGTTTACATTACCAATTTACAATACGTAATGTGGCATAGTACTGAAGTTTTGCATTTGCTACGCATTCCTCATTCAGCATTGTACACAAACTGTTCTGTGTGTGAGTGTGTGTGCAGTGTTGTGTGCATCAAATAATGCACCTTTCATTGTGACACAGACTAGTGTAATTGCAACTAAGTGCAGCAGTGTGAACCTGCTATCCACTGCAGCTGCCTGATTTTGTACTGTGATCGTGGTATCTGTTCATAGTTTTGCTGCTTGTAGTGCTGTAAAAATCAGCACTGTCTGTATTCAGTGCTTCCCCACACCCCCACATTCCAAAAGGTATTTTTTACCAGACTGGATTGTTTTTGTGACCTCATCAGCACCACTGGTTACTGAAGTTGTTTTAATTCCATGACAGTCTTAGAGTAATCTCTTTTCTGTTGCTGAAGCCACAGTTGTTTATTTGGCTTCACATCCAGCCAGCGTTCCACCAATCAGAAAGTGAATGTATCAAGATCTGAATTTGGTAATAATATTTGTGATTGATTCCCCCAAAATGCCTGCAAAGAGATGTGCAAGCAAAGCTGTTTCTCGCCACTACAATGTTGGCAGTAAGATGGTCTCTGGGCATGGTAGTAGTACGCAGACGCAGAAGTGCAATGCTGATGTGAGGAAAGGTATTTCTCCTGCAATGTGTTTTACAGCCCAATCAGTAGCTTCACTCATAGTTGGAGGAGATGATGTTTTCCCAGCCAGTGGTGTTAGTGTAACTGGTGTTAGTGGTGGAAGTAGTAGTATTGTTGCGTTAAGTTCTAATTCCAACCAGTGTACCATTTCCAAAACTATTGAGTGTGAAGCAGTGCAAGTGAGTGGCAGCGTAGATGATGTCATACTTCCCAGTAACATCCCAGTAACTGAACCTGAGGATTCTGATGATCATGTCAACGATAGCATACAATGTGATATTCCGACCACCGTGGCACTTAACATCATGCATTTTCCATGCAGTGATTCACAGTGTGGTGAAAAAATATCAGATGATGGTGGTGTAGATGCTGATGATGAATGTGATTATGATGATGATGTTGCTGTTGCTGTTGTTGCAACATGCAGTCCACATGCTAGCATCCAAGCAGAAGATGTGGATGTGTGTGATGTTGATGAATATGATGATGTAATTGACCCCAGTTGGGAACCAGAGAAAAATAAATTAAAAGTGGATGTGTCTGAGTCTGTTTGCAGGAATACCCCCGGTAAAAACTTGTGATCTACCACTTTTAGTTGATGATGATGATGACCTAGTAATCAATATGATAGGTAGTCTTGGTGGTCAGTTGCAGTCCAGGTGTGCAGTGCCAGAAACATCACATGCCCCCCACTTCAGTGCTTAAAATAACAGACTTAAATAAGCCACATCATCATGGATATGTTAAAAGCAAAGCATCACACTCCCTTGTTTGGGATTTTTTTGTTCAAGATGCAAATGATGATCCAGTTGCAATCTGCCAGGTTTGCCATGTGCGTGTGAGATGAGGTATAAAGGGGAGCCATCTGGGGACAGGAGGACAGCATATGCATCTTAAGAATAGGCACTTGGCTCTGTGGACCCAGCACAAGCTGGCAGCTAATACCAGACTGGGGCATTCACCCTCATCTCCGGCAACCATAGCCAGCATGTTATCCCCTTCCATGACTGTTAAGCCCAGTAGGAAATTAAACATGTGCAGTAGTGCAGTAATAAGAGCAGAGGATTACTACAGGCATCGGAGGTGGAGGACCATGACTTTGAAATGTTGTCCAGTGCTAGTGAGAGTAGCAGTTTTTGTGGTGGTGGTGGTGAATGCAGTATGTCTAGTGCAAATGGTACATCAACCCTGGTTGGCAAATCTGGCAAAATAACATCATTTCTGAGTTTGTCATCATCATCTGTGCAACCGTCTATTAACAAATGTCCATACTCCATGCTCTGCCAACGCCATTCATCACAGAGCACAACCATTTGTGATCAACAACACACCACGTGTAAAACGTTTAAGTTAGCCCATATTACAGAGTGTTTTTGCGCATAAGCTGAAGTACCCCCCCCCGAATCATACAATGTCACATGAACTCAATGCTGCTGTAGCAGAAATGCTGGCAATTGATCTTTTGCCCTTCTCCTTTGTGGAGAATTCTGGGTTCTAGAGGTTTGCGCCATGTGCCTGTCCAAAATGGAAATTCCCATCCAGGACATACCTTTCTACCCGTGCTGTCCCTGAATTGTTCCGCACTGTGACGGACTCAGTAAGACATGCCCTTCAATATTCCTCCACTCCATTCATCCATTTAAGTATGGATATGTGGACAAGTGGCAAAAGAGTGGGGAGTTCATATCTGTGTATAACTACACACTGAGCGCAGGTGCCGGGGGTTGTTTATGATGTTGGTGGTGTGAACAATCAGTGCAGTAAGGTGGATTGTCACGGAAGCAATCTTCCTGGAATTCGACAGCATGCAACGATTGCTATGCACAATGTGACCTGTTCACACACTGTTGAGAACATGTTGGACATGGTACTGACTGAAATTGACAGATGGCTAAACTCTCTGACCCTGAGAGCTGGGTTCATAGCAAGTGACAATGGGTCAAATGTGGTGAAATGCATCACTAATGGTGTTTTTTTTCGTGTTCCATGCATGGCCCACTGTTTAAATCTTGTGGTTCAGGAGTTTCTGCAGCACCCTGATATAAAGGAAATGCTGACCATTGCATGACGTATCTGCTCTCACTTTTCAAGATCTGGAAAGGCCCGTAACCAACTGCAACAGTAGCAGATACAAAACAGCCTGCCTCAGCACCACTTGAAGCTGAAAGTTGTCACCCGATAGAACTCCATGTTATACATGGCAGAGAGGTTGTGTGAACAATACAAAGCCATCTCAGAATGTCTTGTTATGCACACTAGCCATGACAGCTCCGGGGCCTCTATGTCTATGATGACTGAACAGTGGCACCTCATGGACTCTGTAATAACAATTTTGTGGCCTTTTGAACATGCCACACAGGCAGTGAGTGGTGAGTCTGCCTCTATTAGCCAATCAGTTCCACTGCTGTGGTTGCTGAGGCAGACATTGGTGAATGTGCAGCATAGCCTTGATGTTGCCAGAGACAGTGGTAGCAGTATGTTGCTGCAACATATGCTGACAGTATTCAACCAGAATCGTCACGTTGTGAGCATTCAGCGTAGTGACAACTTTGCCATAGCAACAATGCTGGACCCACGATACAAATGTGGAATTGCATCAGTACTGGAGGAGGGCCTGAACAAGTAAAAAATATCAGTGGTCAACTGGTGCGCTTGGTTCATGGGGCACAGAAGTCACGTGCCAAGGTCAGCAAACCTCAGCAGCATAATCCAGCTGAAGGTGTACCTGGAGGACCTTCAAGAATATCCTGCAAGGGGAAGGGGACTGTAGTTCCAGGTGGTCTGTCATCCAAAGTGGCTGGTGTCAACCCGCTTTGGGAGGCTTTGACCCAAGTGAGTATTTGTGAAATAAATGAATCGGGAGAACAGAATGATGCATCAACAATTAGACTTAGTGCGACACAGAGAATGGTTGAGTCTTATTTGTCTAAAAACAGGCATCTGACAATAAGTGAAGATCCTCTTTTGTACTGGAGTAGAAAGGTCAGTGAATGGCCAGAGCTGACTGCAGTGGCACTGAAGTACCTCACATGCCCACCCTCCAGTGTAAGTGTTGTGAGGGTATTCAGCTCAGCAGGTGCAATAGTCAGGGATCGTCGGACAATCTGTCTCCTGCAAAGTTAATTTGCTAACATTCATTAAAATGAATGAGAGGCACATACCAGCACAGACTGCAACCTCGGTATTCATACCCTGGCCTAGTCATGGTGGTCTTGCTGATGTGGAAATGGAGCATCCTGGTGGCACTAGCAGTGGCTGCCTGAAATGGCCCACCACTGACGTAGATGATGACACAATTGAGAAAGAATTTCCGAGCGGTCAGACTTCAGACATCGATGACTGTGAGGGCAGTTTTCTTTATGAGGATGATGATGTGGTTAATGTTAGCAGGCTTTAACTGAAGTATTTAAAAGGTGGTGTGCCCCCCAGACCACCACCACAGGGAGTGATGTTATCCACTGCCACCACGAGTCTGTCTCCCCCCCCGGACCACCACCACCGGAACTGATGTTATCCAAGTCTACCACCATGAGTCTGCTCCCCACAGACCACCACCACTGGGACTGATGTTATCCAAGTCTGCCACCATGAGTCTGTCTGCCCCCCACAGACCACTAACACCGGGACTGATGGTATCCAAGTCTGCCACCATGAGTCTGTCTGCCCCCCATGGACCACCACCACCAGGACTGATGTTATCTAAGTCTGCCACCATGAGTCTGTCTGCCCCCCCATGGACCAAAACCATGGGGACTGATGTTATCCAAGTCTGCTACCATGAGACAAACCTGCAAATATGCGTCCCCCTACCCAAAAAAAAAAATACTTACCTTCATGTGCTTGACAGTTATCCATTGCAAATTTCGACGCAAAAAGTTCTAATCGAGCACTAGAATGTGCACACCAACAGTATCTGTGACCTGTGATACAGAACAATACCATGAGTACATGTCCATGTCAACCCCCCTCACCTACAAAATACAGAAATATGTATCTATATATATCAACTAACCAAGGCTGCAATTAGTGTACAGAGAAAGGGCACCCTTCCATCCAATTGAGATGATCACATTGCATTTCCTCGAATCGCAGCACACATTGGACCAGCAACAGTTCGCTCACGGTCATCATTTTATTCTGGGGCACTGTAAGCATGAGTGACTTCGCAATAAATTCTGGGGTACTTTGCATGTGCTGAAACAATCCCATTTCACTGTGTTACCACTTGTCAATTTTCTGCAGACAAGGAGGATGCAGTTTGGGCCTTCAGAAAAAATCTGGGGACTCTATGCCACTTTTGTGTGCATGACTGAGTGCACCATTAATTCTGGAGGACTTTGCATGTGCTAAAACAGTCTCATTTCACTTTGTCACCACTTGTCAATTTTCTGAACACAAGGAGGATGCATTTTGAGCCTGCAGAAAAAATCTGGGACTCTGTGCTACCACTGCGCGCGTGACTGAGTGCATCATTCATTCTGGGGGACTTTGCATGTGCTGAAACAGTCTCATTTCACTTTGTTACCACTTGTCAATTTTCTGCACACAAGGGGGATGCATTTTGGGCCAGCAGAAAAAATCTGGAGACTCTGTGCCACTTTTGTGCACATAACTGAGTGTGTCATTAATTCTGGGGGACTTCGTATGAGCTGAAACAATCCCATTTCACTTTGTTATCACTTGTCAATTTTCTGCACACAAGAAGGATGCATTTTGGGCCTACAGAAAAAATCTGGGGACTCTGTGCCACTTTTGTGTGCATGACTGACTGTGCCATTAATTCTGGAGGACTTTGAATGTGCTGAAACAATCCCATTTCACTTCGTTACCACTTGTAAATTTTCTGCACACAAGGAGGATGCATTTTGTGCCTGCAGAAAAAATCTGGGGACTCTATGCCGCTTTTGTGTGCATGACTGAGTGCACCATTAATTCTGGAGGACTTTGCATATGCTGAAACAGTCTCATTTCACTTTGTCACCACTTGTCAATTTTTTGAACACAAGGAGGATGCATTTTGGGCCTGCAGAAAAAATCTGGGACTCTGTGCCACCACTGCGCGCGTGACTGAGTGTATCATTCATTCTGGGGGACTTTGCATGTGCTGAAACAGTCTCATTTCACTTTGTTACCACTTGTCAATTTTCTGCACACAAGGAGGATGCATTTTGGGCCTGCAGAAAAAATTTGGGGACTCTGTGCCACTTTTGTGCACATGACTGAGTGCACCATTAATTCTGGGGGACTTTCTATGTGCTGAAACAATCCCATTTCACTTCGTTACCACTTGTAAATTTTCTGCACACATGGAGGATGCATTTTGTGCCTACAGAAAAAATCTGGGGAACTGTGCCACTTTTGTGTGTTCTGTGATTGTTGCTGAGAGCTCATGATGTCATACTGACATTTTTACAATTAAGGCAGCATCACAAGAATGTCGTCACAGTTCTGAACTGTACTTTTTTATGCTACTTTACATTGCCACAGCCACCACTACTTACCTCCGAGTCGTGACTTGAATGATATGATTCTTTTCACAATTTATGTCTGCTTTACTTACTTGACTATATTTTTTCATGTAAGAAAAAAAATGAGCATGTCTTCCAATATTGCTCGGACCAACTTTGTATTTATTTGCAGCTGCTTTTCAAGAACTATTGTTCTGTGGTGTCATAAAACACTGCCTGATGCATAACTGTTAATTAACAACAGAAGTGATATATAACAACTACTTGATGTGATGGAGAAAAGCAGAGGAAGACAATGACAAAGACCTAGTCAGCACCAATTTAAAAGGAATGCTCCTTTCATTATTTCACACATGAAAAAAAGTAGTACAGCAGACTCAACTACTGGAAATTCTCATATCATTCCAGTCAGTCAGGATGTACGTAAAGGAAGTTGTAACATAGCATTAAAAAGTATAGATCAGAGTTATCAACAGATTGTAGCGCTGCTGCTTTACAGACATTCACCACATTACATAGTTATGGTGATGCACATAAAGTAATATGTGGGGGCATTACTACCACTGGAATATTTCTTGCTCCACAGAGTGCAATATATTTCTGTGAAAACCACCCATAATTTCATTACAGTGAGTCACGTGACGGAGGAATTCCCGTTCTGAAAATCTGCCCACAAAGGTTCACTTTGTGGTGAAATGTGGGATGTTTCCACTAACAATGCTCTTCTTAGTGGAAATGTGGCCACACATTTCACCACAAACTGACCATCATAACATAAAGAAACATTCAGAAACCTGCCAGACAATCGGATCTTCACTGTAGGGAGCACACACATGCGCTCTCCCTGCCATCACGTCCTAACATTGCTGAGAAGGGAGGCAGAATGTGGGCAGATTTTCAAAATCGGAATTCTTCCATCACGTGACACACAGTAATGAAATTATGGGTGTTTTTTAGAAAAATGTATTGCACTATGTAGTGAAAGAAAGATTTCCCTTGAAGGGAACATGTATGTGATTAAACAATAACAAACAAAAACACACAAAAAGTACAACACAGTAGTGGGTGGGGTCAGGGGTTGGGGTGGATGTGGGGGGGCAGAAATCAATCTCCTCACTTACTATGGCAGTGGGATGCTGTGGTGGTCCAGCAAGGCAGGTGCAGCATTGAAAGTACTTGTCGCTGCTGCGTTTCCACTCTGTTAACCTGCTGCTCCAAAGCACTGAACTACTCATTATTTTCCTCAAGCGCTGCCCACACCAGGCTAGTGTCAGACTGGGTTACAGGAACTGTAGTGGGGTCCACTGCAGCGGGGAATCCAGATAATGGGGCTGGTGGTGGACAGGGTGGTGCTGGTGGCTGTGGTGGCGGTGGTGGTGGTGATGGTGGAGGATCAGCTGCTGTAGTAGCCCTCCTCCTCCTGCTGTGGTGGTGACTGCTGTGAGGCACATCTCCCACCCCAGCAGTACCCTCGACCACTGCCACAGAAGGGCCAGCAGGTGAATGCCTGGCCACTTCCATGGCAGCCTGCCACTCTGCCCTGTGGTGGTTCAGCATGTGGGTGCACTGGTCACCAGTCCCCAAATGTGTCCCAGGGGGCCATGGTGTACCAGCACACCCACACACATGGCACTTCACCACTGTGCTGTCTCCTCCCACACAATTAAAAATCTCCCATACTGGGGAGCTACGGGGTGGGGACCAGACACAGTCCTCACATGTTGGGCACAAGTCCCACCACCACCTACAATTTCCGGGGCCACTTCCTGTGGCTGTGGAGGTGGAGGGGGTGTTATTGGAGCCCCAATAGCTGATACTAGTGGTGGTGGTGATAGTGGTGGTAGTGGCAGAGAAGGTGGACGCACAGCAGCCACCGGTGGCACTGGTGCTGCTGCTCCTCCTGTTGCTTCAACGGGGGAAGCAACACCGGCCAGGAGTCTGGAGCAGTCCAACATCACACGACCACCCCGCCCCCCCCATGGGTCCACATTCCTTCCCTCATACTGCACCCATGTGCCAGTGACTCGGCTTCTCCTATGTGACCCTCCATCCTCCTGAAGTCCAGGGGATGACACACACACACACAGACAGTGGACACACACACACGCACACACGCACTCAGTCATACACACAAAACAAGGCAAAACTTATACAAAAAATTCACTAACAAAAAAAACACTAATACAATACAAAAACTAAATAAAATTGCTTTTAAAAAAGCTGTTTTGTTCTGGGTTCTGGCACTGAAAAGCAACTAAAGACAAGCAAGCTCCTTTCCTCTTACAACTGCTTTCTCCCTCTACAAATGCAAAGGAGAAAGTGAAACTGCTTCTCTGATTCACTTCCTGCCTGCCTGGCTAAAGCATGTGACTTAAAGTACTGCAAGCCATGTGATGTGCCTATTTTCTTCTCACTTTGCCTTACTTCGCGTTAAGGCATAATGGCAACGTGAAGTGGTAATAATAATAACGCAAAGTGAGCACTTTACAGGGTCCGCTTCGCATTGTATTCTGTGGACTCAAAGTGCCCACTTCACGTCCACTTCGCGGGCGGATTAATAATTTGCTGCATCTCTAGTTGTCAATCTGACATAACAACAATATTTTTCTCACATGAACATATGTATGGAGGCTACATCAAGGACACACTATTTCTATGGCTTAACCTTTAGATTTATGTTATGTCCATTTAACAACCCTGGGTTTATATAGCCAAAACACAATGCAGAGTTTATATGTGACAGAACTCAGCTGTGATACAGACAGGATAGTTCTCACAAACATTCATTTATTCAGTTACCCACTGAAAGACAAATGACCAACTCTTTATGAGAACAGAATGATAGATTGTATCATAATCTATCTAAACACAAACCAGGTGGGTTAGTAGCACACTTGGAGTAAATACAATTAGCCCAACAGATTACTCTGACTGGGAAGTGCACCAGCTGCTACTGACAATTAAGGACTTCATTGCTGCAGCAACAGGCTGGGCAGGAATGATGTCATCACTCTCTAATTGGGACAGAAAATTCTTCACTGTTTTCAGTTACTGCTGAGCACATATACAGATGCTGATTTATTTATTTATTTTTTTATTTAATATGTTTTATTACTTAGCAAAATCGTAACATTGTTTAGACAAAACAAAAAATTGACAATATGATCAAGAGTAACATCATAGATACTGGTAGGATAGGAAGGAAGAGAGAGAACTAAGGAAAATCAATAAACTGGTTAAATGTACATTCCAGAGAATTGAGTTTAACAACTTGAACAACCCCCCCCCCAACATCCCCTGCCTCCCCCTCTCGCTGTGGTGTATACTAATGTCAATTCACATGGCTATGCTAATGTTCAAAATAAAGGACATGAAAGGTCACGTGTAAAAAAAGGGAGAGGCAACCTTATAAGAGGGTATGCCTCCCCTTTAAGATAATGTGAGAGGGAGCAATTCAAAGGAGACGGTGGAGTAGAGAGACCTGCAACCCAACTTGTGTACAGATGTCAATTCAGATAAAGGGCATATAACATTCCCTATTTCTTCATAAAGGAGGACTGGCGGTGGTTCACTTGTGCTATTAATTGTTCAACACGGAGTGCAAAAGACATTTCATGCAGCCACTCCGCATATGATATTGGAGTCTGATCCTTCCAATGTCTAAGTACCAGTTTTTTAACCGCCATTGATATTAGAGCCAGGTGATATCTTCTTTCCTTTATTTGGATCTCGGAATAATCCCCAAAAATATAAGTCTCTGGAGAAAAAAGGCCACGCAACCCCAACACCGGATCTAGAGTTGATTCTATTTGTTTCCATAAGGAAGATACTGTATCGCATGACCATAAAATATGTAAAAGTGTGCCTTCCTTCTTATTACATCTGAAGCATGTTGCAGAAGGTATACGTTTCATTTGTACCAGTTTGATAGGGGTATAGTAAAGGTTATTTAAGATACAGTATTGTGTTATCCTGTATCGATCTTGAGTGTGATATGTGTATAAGTCTCTCCAGATACGTTGCCAGTTGATGTCTTTGCTCGGGAAAAGGCATTGCCAAATTTTGGAGCCAGCGGCCAATGGGGTTTTTGGAAATGTATGAAGCAAACCATACAATTTTGAAATACCATGCAGTTTGTTAACCAGTATAGAGATTTGGTTGAAGAATTCGGCAAATTGAGAGGTTTTGGTTTTACACCCAAACGTTTTAAGAGGTGTTTAAGCTGGGTAACTTTAAAAGTTACCAATGCCAGCCAACCAAACTTTGATAAGATTTCTTCTGTAGTCAAAATATGATCTTGCAAATAAAAATCAGCAACCTTACATTCGGAGGGAACTGGTAACCATCTTCTGGTTATGGAGGAATTACCTATTTGGAGATTTGGGTTGGCACAGATAGATTGGGAGAGGTCTAAAATTGGGGAAACCTTGAGATGCCTGAAAAGCTGGGAGAGAACCCTAAGGGAAGTGCCAATCAAGAGGGACTGAAAAGTTTTGGGTATATTTCTTTTTAATATATAAAAAAGAGATGCTGGAGCTATATTATGAGTCCTAAACAGTTCTAATTCTGCTTGCAACCATAATGAGCTATATCCGTGGTGGGTAAGGGAGTCAGGTAAAGATAGCCATTTCCCACATTTATGTAGATGCGAGGCCCAATAATATAGTAGAAAATTGGGGAGACGGACCCACCAAGATCCTTAAACTTTGATAGTTGTAATAGGATTTTCTGGCTATTTTATCACGCCATATGAACAAGTTGATTCCTGAGTGAATGCGTTGAAAGTAAGATATTGGTAACCAGATGTCCAGCATGTTCAGGGGATAGAACAATCTGGGCAGAACATTCATCTTAATGGTGTTAATTCTGCCCCAGAACGATAGTGGGAGTTTGTTCCATCTTGCTAAATCTTGTTGAATGTTATGCCATAAATCCTCTAGATTAAGCTTCCGCGATAAAGTTGAGTTCAGGGTAATATAGATCCCTAAGTATTTAATGGAGCGTGGAGTCCATTTCATGCCGAACTGGGTAAAGTTTGAGCTATGTGTAACATGATTAAGAGGGAAGATTTTGGTTTTATTGATGTTGAGTTTTTAATTCGAATGTTTACTAAAGTTGTCAATTATTGCCAGGGTTTCTTTTAGGGAAGAGACTGGGTTTGAGAGATGAAGGAGTATGTCGTCAGCATAGACTGAAATTTTGGAGGTGTTGTTAGCTATGGGGATGCCGGCAATTGAAGCGGATGAGTTTAAACGCCTGAGAAGGAGTTCTAGGTACAAATTAAATAGAAAGGGGGAAGTGTACAGCCTTGTCGTGTTCCTGAGGTAAGGGGAAAAGCATCAGATAAAATTCCGTTGCAGTATATTCTGGCTCTAGGAGAAAAATACAAGGCTTGAATCCATTTTATGAATAAATTAGGGAAACCCATGGTTTGTAATGTTGTCCAAAGGAAAGTCCAATCTACCCTATCAAACACTTTTTTCTGCATCTAGCGAGATTAGGGCCATTGGGACTGGGGACAATTTTGCTGTATTGATGATGTAATGAAGTTTGCGATGATGATCTGCCGGGGTTCTACTGGCAACAAAGCCTATTTGTTCAGAGCTAAGCAGAGAGGTCCAGACTTGCTCCACCCTCTTAGCTAATATTTTGGCTAAGATTTTAATGTCACAGTTTAATAAGGAGATGGGACGATAACTTGCTGGAGAATGTGCTGGTTTGCCTGGTTTAAGGAGGAGTACAGATGCTGATTTAAATAAAACCACAAAACCAAACAGAATGATATTTTCAGGAAACACTAATCATGAAACAGGGACTTGAATTCCTGTGTTTATTGTAAATCTGTAAGACATTGGCATTTGATCTTTAAAGGTCTCTGTCATAGCTTTTTTCTCCCTCATCTGTTCCAGGGTGTACATATTGAGGTCATTTAGTCTCTCCTTATAGGGATATTTATCCAGACCCTGCACCATTTTAGTTGGCCCTCTCTGGACTGCCTCCACTCTGCCTATGTCCTTCTGAAGATGTGGTCTCCAGAACTAGACACAATAATCTATGTGGGGGGAATTACCAGCGAACACCACCTCCCTCTTTCTGCTGGTGATACCCCTGCCTATACATCCCAGCATTCCACTTTACCTCCCTACTGCCTTGTCACTATACCTGGTCACTTTTGGGTCATCTGATACGATTATCCTCCAGGTTTCTTTCCTGATTGGTGGTCATCAATACTACTCCACCCATTTTGTACTCTGCCCCAGGGTTTCTGTGCCCGAAGTGCATTATTTTGCACTCTTCGCGTTGAAACCCAGCTGCCATACCATTGATCCCTTCTCCAGTTTTTTTCAGGTCTCTGCTCATCCTTTACACACACACACACACACACACACACATATATATATATACACACACACATATACACACACCCGGAGTGTTCACCCTATTGCAGATTTTGGTGTCATCCGCAAAGAGGTAGACCTTCCCTTCCAGCTCCTCTGAAAAGTTACTTATAAAAATATTAAAGAGGAAGTCCAAGTAGACCACGTCCACTGCCCCACCCTGAGCAGATTTGTTTGGCACAACTTCCCCTCCATAAAGACATGCTGCCTCAGGTCCTGCAGTCCATTGGATTCCAGGTATAAGTACAAGTACTAAGATCTTAATTGTTCAGCAAAAAGCTGTTACAATATACTAAGTTTACTAACATGTCTGATTTATATAGTAAAACAAATATTAAGAATACATTCCAAAATCAAAATGCCTATCTGTTTACAAACTCATTCCTGAATAATAAAAGAATTTCAAGATATTGCACAAATCCTTAGGCCTACACACTTGTTTAGTTTATTCCTTATAAAGATATAGTTAACAGGAACTAAGCTACTTTCTCTAGTATAATTTTCTCATGACAAGTAAAGAGAAATTCTATGATCCTGTCTGGGGGAGGCTGAGGCCACTTAACAGTTCACCCAACCATTTTCTTCTACTTTGATCAAAAAGAGGACACAGTAAGACAACGTGTTTTAAGTCATCGTCAAGTGATTTACCACACTTACAGTATAGGGACAAAACATTATACCTTTTATGTCTATATAGAATAAACTGAGCATTATAGCTTTCTGTTCTAAATCTGGAATACATCTTCTAGATTTGGGGCAAGTTAGATGTAGTAAATAGGGCTCAAGACCACGGGTACTTTCAAAGTAGTTGTAGTCGCTGTGTAGTTTCAACTGAGCCAACCTGGAGAATGTTTGGTTTATGTCTAAATCCCATAATCTGGGCTTGACTGTAAAAACAATCTCCTCCCGAGGTCTTACATAGATATTATGTAATATGTGTCTCAGACTCAAGGGGAAAATAATGTTCTTAGCTAACTGCATGAATGGATGTATGTAGCCCAATTTTGCCATCCTGATTTCTTCCTCAAGACACTTTCTAGGAAACCGGTGATCTTGCAATAAAAAGATTTTAAGAAGAAACACGATGTTTCTCTCCTTTATTAATGAGATCAGAGAATGCTGATCAAGTTCTAGTTTAAGGATACAATTTGGGGTCCCAGGAGGTAACATGAAAATAAAACTATGTAATTTATTGAGTATAATTTCTAATGAATTAGTGTTAGTAAAATCCCACACTTCTCCTGCATATATTATGCTAGTTTTTATTTTAGCATTTAGGACCTTCAGAATCTCTTTAATCGAGGTCTTCCCCATTTTAGCATGGAATATTTTGAATACATTTGCTACCAAAGTCATTTTGTTTTGTGTATATTTTATATGCTTATTCCAATTTAAATTATGGGAAAAACGAACTCCCAGATAGTCATAAGTATTTACTACCTCTATTTTGTTACCATCCATTACAAATTTCAATTCCTGTCTGGATTTACTTCCAAAAATTAGGATTTGTGTTTTGTTCAAATTTATCTTTAATTTTCTGTCTGTAGAGAGGGTCTCGCATAGTTTCAATTTCCTCTGCAGGCCCAGTGCAGAAGTGGACAACAAAACCAAATCGTCTGCATATGCCAAGCTATCAGTTCTATGCTCATTGACTTTGGGCACATCAAAATCCAGATTTTTAATTTTGAGTAAAATAGGATTTATGTAAATATTGAAAAGAGTAGAGGCTAAAATGCAGCCCTGGATTCCAGGTGCTCAAGATTCGTTCATTTATTATTGTTTCCATCAATTTCCCTACTTCAGAAGTCAGGCTGACAGGCCTATAATTTCCCGCCTCCACCTTGCTACCACTTTTGTGAGGTGGGGCCACGTCTGCCAGTCTCCAGTGAACTGTTAAACAAGTTTGTCAGGGGTGTAACTAGCACCTCCCTGAGTTGCTTAAGTACTCTTGTATGCACCCCATCTGGCCCCATGGTTATGCCCACCCTCAGATTAGCAAGTGCCTTCCTGACCCTCTCCTCTGAGAAGGGACTGGTGTTCACTTCCCTCCCCTCCAAGCTCTTGGTGTGTAATTGTGGTCCCTCCCCTTCCCCCTTAACTGTGAATACTTAGCAGAAATATTTGTTTAAGATGTTTGCCTTTTCTTGGTCCTCCTCAGTGCAGTTCCCTCCCTCCTTCTTAACCATGCAGTCCCTCCTTTGGTCTTCCTTTTCTCACTGATATATCTGAAAAAAGTATTATCCTCCTTCAGTACTGATGGGGTTATTCTTTCTTCAGCTTGTGCTTATGCCCTTCTTACTGCCTTGCCTGCATCCCTCCATTTCCCCAGATACACATCTCTGTCCTCCTCTCCCTGGGTCTCCTCATACTTTCTGAATGACATTATTTTTGTCATTGGCTTTTCTGCCATTCCCCCGAGATCCATAATGGTCTCCTCCTCATTCTGCTTTTCCTTATTTGCCTGGTGTACAGGTTTGTTGCTTTTATATACTCTCTTTTAATCTGGCTATTTGCCCTGCACCCCACCCCCTGACATCTCCCCCCACCAGGTCGTCTCAGAGGCACTCCTCCATCTTTGTGAAGTCAGCCCTTCTGAAATCCAGGACCCTCACCATTGTGCAATTGGATTCTGCTGTTGTTCTTACATTAAAGAGAATTCATACCTTTCCTTATGAAATTATTGTAAAGGTTACTATGAGGATCCAGTATGTAAATTGCTGGGTTATATTTACAAAAGGTTTTCAGTAAGACAGAAAAATACATTTTAAGTAGGGATGTGGAGGCATCCATTTTGTAGATGGAAAGGATGATGTGATGATGTCATTGCCACACCAGTGTTAACAGTGTGCAGTGCACAGGTGAGAACGGTTTGATTGTGCTTTCAGGGATTGTTATATTCTGAAGAACATCCAGGATTTTATGTTTGGCAGATTCCAAGAAAATAATTCAGTGCTTCTCTTCATGATTGAACAGGATCCCTGTCTGTAGGAGCAGTTTGTTTTAACTTGCTTAACTGCATACTGTTACAGCTAGTAAGACAGTGCCATCATCATAGCACCCTTTCTGTCCATAAAATGGATGCCTCCACATTACAATTTTAAATGTGTTTTTCTGTCTTACTGAAAACATTTTCTAAATATAGCCCAGCAATTTACATACTGGATACTCGTAGTAAACGTTACAATAATTTCATAAGGAAACATATGGATTCCCTTTAAACCATACTGTGCGATGGTCATTGGTACCCTGATGGTTTCCCATGCTGATGTCCACTACACTGTCCCCATTTGTAAGTACCAGGTCCAGTATTGCCCCACCTTGTGTGGGTTCACTGACCAGCTGCCTGAGGAATGCCCCTTGCAGGGAGTCCAAGATGTCTCCACTTCTAGCTGATGCTGCAGCAAGTACACTCCACTCCAAATCAGACAGATTAAAGTCCCCCACCAGCGCCACCTCCCCCTTCTTTGCCATTTTGCCAATGTTTTCCAATATTTCATTATGTAAGTCTTCTCCTTGTGCCAGAGGCCTGTATACCACTCCAGTCTGAAAGATGGCTCCATTTCCTGACTTAAGGCTGACCCACAACACCTCGAACCCTCCCCTGATTTCCCTGTATTTCTTTCACTTTGATGTTTTCCCTAACATAAAGCACCACCCCGTCACCTTTCTTTCCTACCCTGTCTCTTATAAATATTGTGTGCCCAGGTATGACCATTTCCAAGTCATGGCTGTTCGTATACCATGTTTCAGTGATGGCCACATTATCCAGGCCTGCCTCCACCATAGTAGCCTCCAGGTCTGGTATCCTATTACCCAGACCTCTAGCATTGGCACACATGGCTGTTCAAATTTTGTTGCTCCCATTCTTGTCCCTTCTTATGTTCTCTAGCTGTTTCCCTTCCTCTCCTTTTCATATTGCCTGCTTCTCTTCCCCCCTCCCCCCATGCTGATCCCTTGCACCCTTGGTTGTCCTTAATTTTGGTCTGAATAATTTCTCTCAGAAATTCTCTACCCTCCATCTCAGCCTGTGGGGGAGACATTTTCTGCCATCCCTTTGCCTTCCACCATCTCCCTTGGCTAGCTTAAATGTCCATCAAAGTAACATTTAAACTGTCCACTAAGGACTGCCATTTCCCTTCTGGATGGATGTAGGCCATCCCTCTGGTACAAGTTCTGAGCCCTCCAGGTGAATCCCCAGTCCTCAATGTAGCCATACCCCTCTGGATGGAGGGACCACTCATGCGATGACTCACCCACATAGCTGAGAGCTTCCACCACCTGGTTGGAGGTGCTGGCTACATGGATGGCCAGGAGATCAGTGTCCAGGCTGAGCACAACAGTCCAGATGCAGAGAGCCTCCCTGCACAGAGGAAGGGAGTGCATCCCACCCTGTTTGTTGAGGTATTACATGGTTGTGGTGTTGTTCATCTGGATCTGAATGACCTGAACCTGAATCTGCAGAGCAAAAGCTGTCAGCACCAGCCAAACTGCCTGAAGTGCCAGCAGGTTGATATGACATCAAGACTCCTCAGTGGTCCAGAGTCCCATGGACTCTGTGGTCCCCCAGGTGGGCATCCCAGGCCATTAGGGAGACATCAGTCATCAGGATGATCATTGGCTCTGGGTGGACAAATGGGATCCCTTCCTGTAGCTGTTTCAGGACAAACCATCACTGGATGGTGTCCCACATCAGCTGGATCACAGCGACTGGCTGGTCAAAGTGGACCTTGTGCTGAGGCAATTGGAGGACAAGCTCCCATTACACAGAGCACACTGTCCACTGGGCCCAATGGACCATGCTGGTGCATGCCACCATGTATCCCAGGAGGCATAGGAAGTCCAAAGCAGGGCACAACTTCCCAACATGAAATGATTGGGCAGAGGAGGAGAGAGCCCCCTCCCAGTCCACCAGAAGCCAAGCCCTGGCTCTTGCAAGAGTTGAGCTCTGCCCTGATGAAGTGAATCACCTGCAAGGGCATGAATTCTAGCTTGGCCTCATTGACTAGGAGGCCAATGGACATGCAGATCTGGAGGGCCAGATCCCTGGACCACTCCACCTCCAGCCTGGAGGGACTTGCTATTAGTCAATCATTTAGGTAGGAGTATACATGGACTCCTCAGTGCCTCAGGTAAGCTGCCACCACTGCAATGCATTTGGTGAAGACCCTGGGAGCCAAGCCCAAAGGGCATGGCCTGGAACTTGTAGAGGAACCCATCTTCACAGAACCGGAGGAACCGGCGGTGGGTCAGACAGAGTGGGATGTGGAAGAACATGTTCTGAAGATCCAGAGAGTGAAATCACATATTCTGCTCCAGAGATGGTATGATATGAGACAGAATGACCAACCTGAAAGTTGACAGCTGAAGAAATTTGTTCAGGTCTTACAGATCTAAGATGGAGCACCAGCCCCACATCCATTTTGGCACCTGGAAGTACCTAGAGACAAATCCTGGGTATACTGGAGGGTCTGAGACAGGAGCCATGACCTCCTTGAGGAGGAACTGGGCAATGTCTTCCCAAAGGGCTGACAGTATGTCAGCTGACACCATGTCCTCCAATGGGGCATGGGCTCGGCAAGGTGGGTAAGCCTCAAATTCCAGAGGCAGACCCTGACCAACTACTTTGAGGACCCACCTGTCCATGGTAACAGTGGACCAAGCAGAAAGGAAGTGGTGGAGTCTGCCCCATGGGAGGACCCAGGAAGTTCAGGACAGGCTTGGAGGAGGCACCACATCCCATCACTGGGCAGGCTTGAAGGCTGAGGATGAACCAGCTGAGGAGACAGCAAGACCACAACCTCTTGGTTTCCAGATGAGTGAAGAAACTGACTGGCTGAGGATGCCAAGCCTGGGCCTGCTGCCCAGCTGGAGGCTGGGATGGCTTGGCCACAGGAGAGGAGAGGGACCATAAGGTTTTTTTTCCACTTTGAGCCTTAGATCCTTTGGGATCCTTCTAGACAGCGATCACTGAGTCCATGGTGGCACTAGACTTCTCAATGCGAGTAAGGTAACCTTGGCCCAAACAAGTCAGTGCCCAAGAAGGGGACATCCGCCAACTTGTGCTGGGTATCTGCCATGAAGGTTGACATCCTCAGCCAAGCCCTGTGGTGCATGGCCACCACAGCAGCTACAGACCTGGCACAGAAGTCGCTGATGTCCATGGCCATCTGCAGCTGCTGCTTAGCCACTACTCAACCTTGGTCTCAGACCTGCTTGACCATGGTTTGCAAGTCCACCGGGAGATGAAGAAATGCTTCATCAAAGGTTCCCAGGAGGGAGTGAGCAAAGTTGGCCATTAAAAGGGCCGAACTTGCTTGCCAAAGGCTGAGGGAGGAGGCTGCATAGACCTTCTTGGACATATGATCCAATTTCTTGGAAATCCTTTTTAGGAGGTTTATCCATGTCCCCAACATTATCTGTATGCCGAAAGACCAAGTCAGCCACTAGACCTTTGGTCAATGGGTGTTCAGTGAAACCCAATAGGGAACTGGTAGGGACAACATACTTGCAGGCTATTCAGGCCAATGGTGCAGAGCAGGAAGCAGGGTGCTGCTAAAGTTCCAGAGTGGAGCAAAGAATGGCCACAGTAACCAGGAATACCTTCCCAGGGGAGTCACTCCAGTAGAGAATCCCGGTCAGGGGGTATTTAGCCCTTTTCTGAACGGGCTCCATCTGAAGATCCATAGACTCCAAGATTAAATGGAGCAGGCCCATGAAGGAAGTAGGACAGTGCTCCATCGACAATTCCTCTATTAACTCAACATCCAGTGGAAGGGATTGTATGGAGGAGATCTCAAACTGTAAGGACTCATTGAATAAAGGTCGACCACCTGAATCTCCATTGACCCTATGGGGTCTGCTGGGAGTTAAGGTGACCAACAGCAGATGGGGAAGCCCAGAAGCACTGCAGGCAACCATAGGAGGGGGGCCCTCCTGCAGCTGTTTAGGCAGTGGCTTCACCAGGATAGGTGGGGAGGCCGATGCAGGCCAAGCCGGGTCCAGCCAAGCTGGGGTAGGCTTGGACCTCAGTAGTGGGAGCCATGTGATAGCCAGGGTGGAGGCCAGAATTGGCTTAACCCCGGTGATCATTAGCTGGTGCAACATAAGCTCTTCATAGTGCCAATGCATCTTGTGGCAGTGCCTCTCCTTGTCTGAGAAGGAAGAAGAGGAGGAGGAGTGGCAATGCTGCTTGTCAGAATGTCAAGAGCAGGATCATCAATACTGATGGATGTGGGCTGCTCGACTCAGGACTTTGGGATCGGGAGCGTAACCGCGACCATTGGGGCCATCAGCATCAGCGGGTCTCGGAGACAGCTGGTAAAAGCAGAGGATCCTCTGGATTCACTGGATCCTGAGGTGGAGGGAGCGGATCAGCAGGCTGGTCAGACCCTTCCTGGGAGGTAATAGGTGGGACCAGAGTCCTAGAGAGGGATGTATCAGCCTCATCTGGTGGCAACAGGTTGACTGGCTTGAGAAAAAATCCCAACAGGTTGGTCAACGGGCCTCTCAATGAACTGGCTCAACAGGGAGACTGTGGGCCAAAGGATAGACAATAGTTGAAACCTTTATAGAAGCACAAGAATCAGAGGCCCAAGAGCACTCACAATCCAAAGATCTACGCCAAGACTTTTTTTTAGTCTTTTGTTTTTAGATTTAATGCTCAAAGATGGGCCCTGCCCAAGGGTGGAAATGGATTGGCACAAATCACAAAATCCCTTGAGAAGATGGCACCTAAAGGAAGTGACACAAAGGCCAAAGCCAAAGAGTCATGCTCCAGGGCCAGAGCCACAGCCTCTTCAAACCCTGCAAGCTGTTCAGCTGATTCTGCAGCCACGGAGACCACCTGACTGGTGTTTTTTGATTTAACAGGAGGATCCCATTCATCAGGGTGCCCCAGCAGAAGCTGAGCATGCTGGTCTTCCAATATTGTAGGATGCAAGGTACGACACAGGCCAGACACCTGAAGATCATGTTCATGACCTAGGCAGTAGATGCACATAGAGTGCAGATCCATCCGGGACATCTTCTGCTCACATGCACATTTTTTGAATCCAGTTGCTGACTTCGAGTCGTCCATCATAGATGAGGTGAAGGAATCACCTGAAGACAAATAAGTTTGTAATGCGAAAGTTTTTGAAACAAAGGACCTACTCATCGCAGAGAGCAGTAAGGAGGGAACCTTCTTCTTCCAGTGGAAAGGAAGATCTGACATCATGGGGTGGTGCCAAGGGAGTTATCACCCCAGTGGGAGGAAAGAGCCAGCTTAAAGACTTTCCAGCAGACCTTAAAGTGGAAAGGAGACTGCCAGAAATGTGAATAGTCTATCATATCCATGTTCCTAGAAATCTTGTTAAACCCTGATAGTATCAGGGTTTTAGCATGGTTTTCAACATAGTTTAAAAAATAAACAAGGTTACCTGACCAGTGTGAACTGGAGTCCATACTGTGTTTGCCATGCTTCAGCTGTTATTGGTCCTCCAAGGAGCCAGAATGCACAGCTCCTCAATACCAGCACTCCTCTCTTGGCTCGCATAAGGCCGTACCCTCCTACTACTGGTGACCTTCCTCCTCCCATCCCTCCACAATTCCCCAAATCCAGCAGTTGTGGGGTTTTTTTTCAGTTTTTTTTATTTCTTGTCTGAAGCCTACCAAGTTCTTCAAAGCTTCAAAGCTCTGTTTCTATTATCTGGCTGATCCTGCTCTGTCCGCGCCCCGCAGTCTAGCATTAGTGGGCACAGCCATGTTTAAACAACAGTTGCATTGCAATGCCCACTTGCATGCTGGGACTCTCATGGTGCTGTCAGCCAATTCTGCAATGCACTGTTGGATAGCTGGCGAGATGCGATGCAACACAGATCAGAAACCATGTTTATCTGCCATGGGTTTGTCGCCACTGTGGATGGGATTCGTAACTGGGTTCAAACATGCTACGCCAAGTGTGGCCACACAAGCACAGTACATTTTAAAATGTTTTTAAAAACATTACCACTGAACTGTGTTCAGTGTGGCCAGGGCCTGTTTGTCCCAATGCACTAGTACCCTAGACCTGGCCGAGGGGTATTGGCAAATCCTACTAACTCCTGAATCCCAGGCAAAAATGGCCTTTATTGCTCCATTTGGTCTGTATCAGTTTATCATGCTCCCCTTTGAGTTGCATGGTGTCCCAGCCACATTTCAGAGAATAATGGATTTTCTCTGTTCCTATGGGTTATATGGAGCAGCGTACCAGGACAATGTTGTCATATCGTTCTGATTGGACACTTACCTGTGAGATTTGTCTGCAGTACTTCAGTTGCTCGGAGGGGGGAGATCTCATGCCAATGGCATGAAATGTGCCTAGGGTGACAGGAAACTAAATACCTGAGATGCGTGGTTGGGAATGGCCATATACATCTAGTTGTGGATAAGGTAAAAGCCTTTGTCGACTGCTGTGTACCAACCACCAAAAAGCAAATTAGTTCCTTCCTTTGCTTAGCAGGGTATTATCATTTGTTCATTCCAGAGTTTTCAACTCTTGCTGCCCCACTGACTGATCTGAATAAAGAGACTGCCCCAAATAAGGTTCAGTAGTCCTCAAAGCATCAGAAGGCCTTCTAAACTAGCAGAAGTACAGTATATTGTGTAAGGCACCTGTCATACAAAGCTGAGATTTCAACCATCCATTCATTTTGCACACAGATAAGTCAGAAGTAGGGTTGGGGGCTGTCTTGTTACAAGAATTTGATGATGGGCTTCACCCCATCCTCTATTTTTCCAGAAAATTGTTTCCCAGGAAATAATAGTATGCTACACTACAGAAATAGTGTCTGGCAGTGAAGTGGGGAGTAGTGGCCCTGCGCTACTTTCTGTTGGGAATATGCTCCACCCTGATCACTGACCACACACCCCTCAAATGGCAGCATTCCTTGTGGGACTCTAATTCCTAGTCTCCCAGTAGTACCTGGCTCTGGAGCTGTCCTCATTCCATGTGTGTTACAGGGTGGATTCCCTGCATAATAATGCTGACTTTTTTCCTCACAGGAGGGCAGCTGGATGGTAACCAGTGCCGAGCTTGCCATGGGCACAGCTCTGAGGGGCAGGGTATGTGAAGTAGTCTATACAACCTTCACCTGGGACCTGCTTTCCACTAAGATACTAACAGGAAAACAGGGTGATTTCAGTCCCAGCCCTGCTGATTTCTGACCTGGCTTTTTAAAGGCTTTATGCACTGGCTGATGCAAGCTTTGAAATTCATGAGTGGGAAGGCCACAAATAAGCCTCACCTTGAAGGCATAAAGAGGAAACCAAACAGAGCATGAATGAGGAGGAATTGGGAGTCTGAGGAAGAGAGCAGATCTTCTGTAAACTGGATAGCTGAATCAAGCTAAAATGTATTGTGTTTTGTATTTGCTCTGCCAAAGTAAGCTCCTTTGAACCTTGTTTGGTGCTGATTTAAAGCAACTTTTTGTTTTATTGAACTTTGTTTGCCTGGAGATCTTTTTCTAAAGGGTTATTCCCTCCTAAATCTTGGCTTCCTACAATATTGTCACACATAAAAACATAGATGATGATGGCAGATAAAGACCGATGGTCCATCCAGTCTGTCCATGTTACCCTATTATACCCCAGGATCTGTTGTCTCTACAGGATCTAAGTTTAAACTATTCACCCTTTTTTATCCTTGTCCCCACCCCTCTACTTCCTGCTGGGTAGCTGATATCCCTTTGACTCTATCCCAGCCATGACTGAAGCCATTTATGGTTTTGGCACCCACCACCTCTACCAGCAGACAATTTCATAGCTCAAACACTCGTTCTTCACATCCTTTTTAAACCTTCCCCCCATTAATCTCCACTCAGGACACCTTGTCCTATCTTCTCTGTTCCTGGTGGATAGCTCCTCACAGCCCTCCTTGTTAATTCCTTTAGTAACTTGAAGGTTTGCAGTGAATACAAGTTCACTGCCTTTAGCCGATCCTCATAGGATCTGCTCCCCTAGCCCTGAATCAACCTGGTCATCCTACACTGTACCTTCTCTAGCCATTCCCTGTCCTTTTTTCGGTGGAGACTCCAGAACTGGGCACTCTACTCCAGGTGTGGCCACATCAGTGACCCATACAGTGGTAACAGTACCTCTTGCCTTCTACTTTCGAACCCTCTCCAGATGCACCCAGGCATCCTGTTAGCCTTGCTGAAGGCCTTGTTACATTGGCTGGTTTGTTTAGAAGAGTGGTACAGTCAGAATTTGCAAAATCATATGTTGTGCAAAGTGTTTTAATTTGTGTGTGTAGTCCAATTGCGTCCTTCCCGCTGGCCTCTGTCTGCTATTAAGAGTTTTTTTTCTAAATTAGCTTGCTAGTTTTACAGAATTTGATGGCCACTAGAGATCTCCATCTCAGCAAGGTTTGTTGCTCTTCTTGTTCCTACAGTGCCTCCTGTCCCATGTGACAGTGATGTATCTGGGAACATAGATTCAGCAAGTACTGATTTAGAGTCAATTTAGTACCTCAGAACTGTGATATTAAGTACGTTTACGTATCCAGTGAGCACTAATGGCTACATTTACAGTTTAACAAATACATGAGAGCTAGTTGAGTGGGTTATTCTGTAAGAAAACAGCTCATCTTTACTAATTCTAGCATTGATGATCTAGGGTGATTTGTGTGCTTTTTATGGCTGTGTGTAATTTGATGAAATGAAAAGTTTTAAAAGCAAACATTTACTCCTGCTGGCTAGATCTGACACACACATGGAAAATAAAAATACTGAATTAGAGCTATTCATTCGAGGCCAGAACATCAGGCCCCTACCTCTAAAACTTGCTGAATCAGTGGTCGCAGACGTATCACTATCACATGGGACAGGATGCACTGTAGGAAAAAGAAGAGTAATAAACCTTGCAGAGATGGAAATCCCCAGGGGCCATAAAACTACCATATAACTAGCAAGCTAATTTAGAAAAAAAAACTCTAACTAGCAAACAAAGGGAAGGACACACCAGGACTACTCACACAAATCAAAACACTCTGCACAATATATGCATTTGCAAATTTTGACTGTACTACTCTTTTAAGAGCGCACTAATGATGACTCCTAAGTCACTTTCCTCTGATGCTATGTCCAGCTTGATTTTTTTTGCTTGTTTGTTTGTTTGTTTACCAGGAGGTGGTCTGGGCATAGCCCATTTTCAGCCATGCCTGACATGAAACAGTACAATACAATACAATAAATAACTTTCAATATATTACAACACCTTTACAAACACTGACACTTACTAACAAAACTAAATGATTTAAATAACAAACATATAAAATTATTCTCATTGTTTGCTTCAGTAACCAAACCTGCAAACTCATTTAAAATAGATTGTCCAAACTTTGAGAATGCCTTCTTGCAATAGAAACATAGAAACATAGACTTTGACAGCAGATAAGGAGTGCTTGGCCCGCCTAGTCTGCCCATTTCCCTACCTGCTAGATAAGCTGCAAATCCGAGTTAACCAACAGGCTTCTTCCCCCTACCCCCTCTAGAATTGCCTTATGTCTGTCCCATGCATTCTTGAATTCCTCTACTCTCATGTCTAGTTTGTGCGTGTGTTTGGGTGGGGGGAGTAAAAATAGAGACATTACACCATTTCTAATTTTTCAACACATTGTCAATGGCTTAAGTGCATCTGAAAGTGATTTTGGTTCCAATTTTGTTGCCACTCTGTAAGCAAAGTTAGCTGGATAGAATTTAATGTTAAGCAAAGGGGCAAGACATCCAGTTTTTGATATAATATACAGTGATGTGTCCGATAGGGAGCATTAAGGGCAAATCAACAAATATTATTAAAGCTTAACTACCCCCCACCCCCCACCCCCGTCCAATATTGTGTTCTGGGATTTTGTTTCCCAAGTGCATAACTTGGCACTTTTTGGAAATGAATTTCAGCTACCAGACTTTGAACCAATTTTACAGCATTTGTTGGTCTGTCTGCAAGTTCCTTATCCCCTTCACACTGCCAACTCTACCACAAAGTTTACTGTCATCTGTGAATTCCCCCTTCCATGTCACTGATGAACATATTTATGAGGACTTGGCCCAAAATAAATCCCTGTGGTGTTCCCTTAGTGACATCTTTTTCCACCGATCTGACCCATTCACCAAAACTCTCTATTGCCTCCCCTCCAACCAACTCCCTACCCACATTACTATTTCTTCAACTGTTCCCAGGTCCTCCATCTTCTTCAGCAACCTTCGATGTGGCACCAAGTCAAATGCCTTGTGGAAGTTGAAGTTGAGTAAACCTACTGTGTGGCCCTTATCAAAATACTTTGGTTTCCCAGTCAAAGAATACTATCAGAATAATCTGACAAGACCTCCCTATCCCAGATTTGTTCTCCTTCTATTCTGAAGTTTATTTTCCTCCAGGTATTCCACTTAATCTTATCTGACTAGTGTCCATCAGTTTCCCTACCATGGAAGTAAGGCTGATTGGGCTGTAGTTTCCCATAAACTCTCATTTACCACCCAACAAGCCAGGAGCTCAAGAGTGTTCACAATAATGAGGCAGAGACTAACACAGAAGAACCTTGACAGAGGTCTTTGTAATCAACATTTTGAAAAATGACAAAAGGGCATGTAGAATTAATTTCAGAAGCACCAGCACTGAGAAAACATGTATGTGCTCAATATTACTTAAAATGTATTTTACCAAAATTATTTGTGGCAAACTGTCCCATAGTAGAAAGACTGAACAGAGAGATAGGGGGGTCTATTCTCAATTGTAATGGGTGGTGATGCAAAATGGGGACATACTATCACCTCGTTGTACTGCCACCAACTTGCAGTATGCACAGATGCAGTTCATAGCCAGCGGCTGCTCTCTCAGCATAAGGAGCAGTTGGAACACTTACCCAGAATTCCTGGCTGCTGTATGTAAATCAGCATTTGTACTGCTGTACCGCTACTGAAATAGTGGTCGACTAATAGAAAGCTCTCAGCTGGAAGCAACAACAAACTCCACCTGAGGGAAGCGCAAGTAGAAGATTTAAATTCTCCCATGCTCTTGCCAGCAGGTCTGCCTACTGAAGCACAACAGTGAAACTCGCAGCGGCATAGTCGCATCCAGGTTCCATCTCATCAGTAGCTTCTACTTTCATCTCCAGCTTCTGCTGCAGAAGTTTCCTGGGCAGTCCAGCATTTGAGAAGGGTGGGTATTGTCCTGCAGCCAGTGGCTCACTCCCCTCTCCCTCACAGCAACAGGGAGCCAGGATGCACAGACCACAAGCAGGGGTTTTTACTGCAAGCAGTGGGGACTCCACAGAGCTGTTCTGAGCCAAAGGGCAGAACAACTAAGCTACTAACCAGATTCCTTCTTATCTTGCAGGAGTACAAGCTATACGTCATCTGTTCAACAGCTACCTGATTGTTTTCAGCAGCATACAGGAACAGTAGAATATGCCCACCCACCCTACCCAGGGTGGTCTTGCTTTATAGGCATGTAGCGCTGCCCTCAAAACCTGATAGAAGATAGTAAGGTACAAAAAAAAACCTCACTGATCTGCTTTCTTTTTTGTCATAGAAACATAGAAACATAGAAGTTGATGGCAGATAAGGACCGCAAGGCCCATCCAGTCTGCCCATTTCTTTTTCTACCTTATAAATGTGCCATCGGCCTTTGCTCTGTCAGTGGTCTATTTATTCATACTCATCTGTATTGCTCCCTTATGCCTATCCCATGCCTGTTTGAAGCCCTGCACTGTATTCATAGCCACCACTTCCTGAGGTAGGCCGTTCCATGCATCCACCACCCTTTCTGTGAAAAAGAATTCTCACATTCTCTTAATCGGCCACCCCTAATCTCATGCTGTGTCCTCTTGCCCTGCTATTTTCTTATATTTAAACATGTTAGACTCTTCACCTTGTTAATGCCCATAAGGTGTTTGAATGCCTCGATCATATCACCTCTCTCCTCCTTTGCTCAAGGGTATAAATATTGAGCTCTGTTAATCTGTCCTCATATGTCTTCTGATGCAGTCCTGCACCATTTTGGTTGCCCTTTCTGGACTGCCTCAATTTGGTTAATGTCCTTTGAAGGTGTGGCTCTAATATTGCACGCAGTACCCAGGTGGGGCCTAACCAGTGTCTTGTAAAGAGGGATTATTACCTCCTCTTACGACTTGTGATACCCTACTAATACACCCTAACACCCCCTAGCCTTACCTACTGCTTTAGAGGTCTGCTTGGATGATTTCAGGTCATCAGTGATGATAATGCCCAAGTCTCTTTCTTCCTTTGTGACTGCTAGCAACTCCCCTCCCAGCCTATAGGTGGCTTCAGGGTTTCTCTTCCCTATGTGCATGATTTTGCACTTCTTTGCATTAAATCCCAGTTGCCACTCTTCTGACCATTTTGCTAGTTTATCCAGATCTCTTCTCATTTTGTCCACCCCATCTGGATCATCTACTCTGTTGCAGATCTTGGTGTCATCTGCAAACAGACAAGCCTTACCCTCTAGTCCATCTGCAAGGTCACTAATGAAGATGTTGAAGAGGACTGGCCCCAGGACTGATCCCTGAGGTACCCTACTTGTGACTTGCATCTCTTCTGACTGTATACCATTTACCACCATTCTCTGTTTTCTGCCCATCAACCAGTTTGCCACCCAATTGACCAACTTCTGACCCACACTTGCCTACCCAGCTTATTTATCAATCTTCTATGTGGAACAGTGTCAAAGCTTTGCTGAAGTCAAGGTAGGCAACATCAACTGCTCCCCCTGGTCCACCACTCTGGTTACCCTGTCAAAGAAATCTATGAGATTAGTTTGACAGGACCTTCCTTTTGTAAACCCATGCTGTCTTGGATCCTGTGCCCCTATGGATTCCAGGTGTTGCACTATCCTTTCCTTAAGGAGTGCCTCCATAATCTTGCCCACTACAGAGGTAAGACTGACTGGTCTGTAGTTCCCCGCCTCTTCCCTGCTACCACTCTTGTGGAGTGGGATCACATGAGCCCTTCTCCAGTCTTCTGGGACCTCTCCTGTGCTCAGAGACTCACTAAACAGTTCTGCTAATGGATCTGCTAGTTCCACCTTTAGCTCCTTAAGCACCCTGGGATGTATGCCATCAGGTCCCATTGCCTTATCCATCCTGATCTTAGCAAGCTCTTGTAGGACCCTTTCTTTTGTGAAGGGAGTAGTGCTCACCTCTCTCCCCCGTGTCCATGATGCTGAGCTGTGGGCCCTGCCCTACCTTCTCTTCAGTAAATACTGAGCAAAAGTATCTATTTAGGATAGATGCCTTTACAGGGTCCTCCTCCTCACATGCTCCCTTTTCTCCATTAAACTTAGCAATACCCCCTCTGGACTTTCTCCTTTCACTAATGTATCTATAGAAAGTCTTGTCACCTTCTTTTACTGTTCGTGCTAGTGTTTCCTCAGTTTGGGACTTTACCCGCCTTCCCTGCTTCCCTTAGGGCAGTTTGGTATGCCTCCCTATCTTCATCCCGCTATGTTCCCTTATATTTCCTGAAGGCCAGCCTTTTGGCTCTGACCTTTTCTGCTACTGTATTTGAGAACCAAAGTGGTTTCCTTCTTCTTTTGCACTTTCTTTTCTGTCTAACACAATGGGATGTTGCTTCAGGTATTGCATCCTTAATGCTTGCCCACTTTGCCTGTACCCCTCACCTGTGTTTCTTTGCCAGGGCTAGCTTAACTTGTTGGCCATCTTATCAAAGTCAGCTCCTCTGAAGTCCCATATTTTTGCCTTGAATGGGATGGTTTAGATGTAGTAGCCAAATTGAACCATACCATGTGATGGTCACTGCCCCCAGGTGACCTTCTACCTGAAGATCTGTGATCCCTTCCTTGTTAGTCAGTACTAGATCTAGGATAGCCCTGTCTCTTGTGAGTTGCCAGTACCAGTTGTTTGAGGCCCTCCTGCAGGGAATCCACTATGTGTCTAGTTCTGGCAGATGTTCCTGCTGGCATTGACCAATCTGTATCCGCATGTTGAAGTCTCCCATTACCAGAACCTCCCTTTAGCTGTCATGTTTTGTATATCTTCTAACAGTAATGTGTCTATGTCCTCCCTCTGGTCTGGGGCCTGTAGACAACCCCAGTTATTATGGCTGTCCCATTTCCTGTTTCCAGGGTGACCCACAGTTCTTTTGGCTCCTTATGTGTATTCTGAATTTCTGTAGCTTTGATATTTTCATTGACATACAGGCCACTCCTCCCTTTTGCACCTCGGTCTCTTCTGAACAATACATAGCCAGGTACTGAAGTCTCCCAAGTGTGGTTACTGGTAAACCACATCTCACTAATTGCTACTATGTCCAGTTTAGCCTCTGACATTATTGCCTGCAGGTCTGGGATCTTATTTCCCAGGCTGTGAGCATTTGTGTACATGATTTTCCATTGGCCAGATTTTGGTGTGTTAGTTGTTGGGCGAGGTTTGGCATTACCCCTGTGCATCGTATGGGGATACAAACCTTTTTTCTTACCTGGTGATGCAAATGAACTGCAAACATGCTGAATCCCTGTTTGACCACTAGCTGAGGGGAGAGGGGTGTTCTTCCCATTCGACGTATGGGGTGCTGCACCCCTCTCCCCATTTGCTAGTTTAAATATTCTGCAAAGATGTCAAACTTCTGCCCCAATGCACTGACTCTCTCCTTAGTCAGATGCAGTCCATCAAATTTAAAGAACTTTCGTTCCCAGAACTGTTGCCAGTTCCCTACAAATCTGTGTCCTTTTTCCTGGCACCAGCCCTTGAGGCACGTGTTTAGCTCCCCTATCTCCCCTTCTCTGACCTTCCGTCCATCTGTTCCCCTCTCCCAGACTGGCAGGATCTCAGAGAAGGAGGTGCCAGATGAAATAGATGATAGTTTGTCACCCAGCCTGGTCAGGTGTTCCTTGGTCTCCACAACTGACCGGCTGGCGAGATCATTAGTCCCTATGTGTACTAGGACATCAATGTTTTCTCCTGCTTTGTGAACAATTTTAGCAATGTGGTCAGTGTCTCTCCATGCTGATGTACCTGGGAGACATCTGACCATTACCCCTGGCTGAAGATGGGTATCAACTCCCCGAATCATGGAGTCTCCTATGATCAGAAGTTTTTTGGATTTCCTTTTTGCTTTTTTTGTTTTGGTTCCTGATTGGGGTGAGTTTTGTTGTGCTAGCTCCTGTGCTGCAGTGTCCTGCTCTGCAGTGTCTTCTGCCTCTTTGTTTGATTTCAGAGATAGAGGCAAATACCTGTTTGTAGTGTTTATATGGTTTTTGGAGGTATTATGTTGGAGAGCAAAGAGTGATGGGGCACCCAATTTGCCCCTCCTAACCACCTGCCAACCTCCTGGACCAACTACCCTCTCGGTTGAGGTTTTCTGTTGGATGCTGGGGAAATGGCGGTGGTTCTTATAATGTATTTCCTCTTGAATATGAAATTTGAGGCGGCAATCTCTGCCCATGCTGCCTGGAGCTGAGCCCTAAGATCTCCAAAGGCCCAGCATGTAGGACAGTGTCCTAAATCCTGTAAGACTGTCCTTCTGAAAATTGTTCCACAGTACCTGCAGTTAATGATATCCATTCCAGATAAGTTGCTGGGTTTATAACCTAGTCAGAGTAATTAGAAGGAAAAAAGGAAAAATGCAAGTAATGGTTTGATTGTGTTTGTTTAACTTGTTATAACAAGTTAAATTACTAGTGCCCCTGTAAATGAGCTCACCTTGTGGAGGCCCCACTGATCCACCCTTCCTGCTCTGCCACAGGAAATGTCACAACTGTGGTACCCTATAAAAGGAGTGTAGTGTGGGTGGTTGGGGATGGGGGTGGGTGGCTGGGCCCTTCCCGCTGAAAAAGAAGAACCACGGATGAAAGAACAAGGAGGTAAGAGCAGAAACAATCAGTCAACAACAAATGCAGTAACCCTGAAAGCTTATCATAATGTTAGATAAAACTGTAAAACCTGTAAAGCTCCACCTGTAATAATTTCAGAGAAGATATATGCTGTAAGAAACACTTTGCTACAGAGAAAAATAAAGCAATGAAATGTTAGCAACAAACAGTAGCAATCCCTGTGAGTAAAAAATAAAAACACCACCACACAGTAAATCTGTTTAGCCAAAATAAGTCTTAATCCTTTTCCCTTGCTCTGGTAAGTTTCTCTACTCTGCCTTTCAAGCAGTCTTAGAAGGAAAGAGCTCAGGTGAAGCTAGGTGCCTTGGCCAGCAAACCAAGTCTTCTGCCAAGAAACAGGAATCAGCACTACCTCTCAACTAGAACAAACAAAAAAATGGACCTTGTCAGTTGTGAAAACTGCAGTGCACTGTACAATAGGATCTACAAATGGCAACCAGGACCCTGCCATGTGTGCTGTGCCATAGCAGATATTGCAGCCCAACTACAGGATGCTTGGACTATAATATACGACCTCCAATATGGGAAACTCTATAGCACACCTCCTCAACCCCCCACCACCAGTACCAGCATGTCAGCGAGGGATCAGGACTCAAGGCAGGGCCTCAAGACTGGCAGATGGTAAGGAAAAAGAGGCATCATAGGAGGCCCAGGTAGGAAGCCACAAACCAGGAGCACTTCCCGGCCATCCAAACTGAAAACAGGTTCGCTTTACTGCTACCAACCACAGGCAAAGTAATACAAGGTAAAGAAATCAAACCACCAAAAACGGCTAACACAACAATTAAAACCAATACAAACTACGATAAAAACAAAAATACTAATACTCAAAATATAACCAACAATACCAAAACCAAATGCAATAACAACAAAAATACTAAAACTCAGAATAAAAATGACACAAATATAAACAAAAGCAAAATTCTCATAATCGGAGATTCCATGATCCGAGGAGTGGAACACCACCGAACACAAAATGTTAAATGTGGCATTGTGGCAAAGTGTCTGCCAGAAGCCTCTGCATGTAGGGACGCTAACCGCATAAAGATAATTGTGCAGGAATCATGGGATGTTACACATATAACAATACACCTTGGTACCAATGACTTGGCAAATCACACAGTTCAGGAGGCCAAGAAACACTCTGAGGACCTGGCCAACAAACTTTCTTCCTTTCTTTCCAAATTAGCCTTCTCGGAAGTGCTGCCAGTGCAGGAGAAAGGAAAAAGCACAAAGCAAGTCAGAAAGATTGAAGTAGATGAATTCAACTCATGGCTGTGTGATTGGTGCCAAGACAAGGGATACCACTACTTAGGGAACTGGAACAACTTATGGCCTCTTTAAAGAGCAGGTGTTCACTTGTCAGTGACGTTTTTTGGTTGGTTCGGTATTCAAGCTTAATAAAGATCAGTATTCAAATGCTTTTAAAGATATTTCTTTTCCTCTCTGTTTACGGTGTTGCATTCTTTGTTTGTAGCTGTTTGCTGATTATGTCAGTAGTGCCAGTCATGGAAGTTAGGACTGTTAGTTTAACCTCAATGATAGGGAAAATGATGGAATCACTTCTGAAGGAAAGAATTGTTGAGTATCTAGAGGCCAGAGGAGCACAGGACCCTAGGCAGCATGGATTCACAGCGGGAAGGTCATGCCAGACAAATCTGATAGATTTCTTTGACTGGGTGACCAAAGTAGTAGATCAGGGAGGGGCTGTGGACATGGCCTACCTAGACTTTAGCAAGGCATTTGACACAGTCCCACACAAAAGATTAATATACAAGTTAGCCAGCCTGGGAGTGGGTCCCAAGATGACAGCCTGGGTAAAGAATTGGCTGGAGAATAGGACACAGAGAGTAATAGTAAATGGAGTCTGCTCAGAAGAAAGGAGGGTTACTAGTGGGGTACCGCAGGGTTCAGTATTAGGACCGGTCGTCTTCAATGTCTTTATAAGCGACATTGCAGAGGGACTGGAAGGAAAAGTATGTCTCTTTGCAGATGACACAAAGATCTGCAACAGAGTTGATGCACAGGGTGGGGTGGAAAGGATGAGAAGGACTTGGCAAGGTTAGAGGAATGGTCAAATGTATGACAGCTTAGATTCAATGCTAAGAAGTGCAAGGTAATGCACCTGGAAACAAAACCCAGGGAAGAGTACACAATGGGGGCGAGATACTAACAACAACAAAATGGAAAGGGACCTGGGGTAGTCATATCAGATGACCTAAAGGTGGGCAAGCAATGTTAGAGGGCAGCAAGGAGGGTTGGGGATACTGGGATGCATAGGGAGAGGCATCACCAGTAGAAAACAGGAAGTTATTATCCCTCTGTCCAGACAGCTGGTGAGACCCCATCTGGAGTTCTGTGTGCAGTTCTGGAGACCCAGTCTCCACAAAGACATTTACAGGATGGAAGCTGTCCAGAGGAGGGCAACTAAAATGGTGCAGGGTCTGCACCGGAAGACATATGAAGAGAGACGAAAGGAGCTTAATATGTATAGCCTCGAGGAAAGGAGGAAGAGGGGGGACATGATAGAAACATTCAAGTACCTCAAGGGAATCAACAAAGTCCAAGAGGGTAGCATCTTTCAAAAAAAGAGGTGTGCAAGAACAAGAGGGCACAATTTGAAGATGGGGAGCGGCTCAGAGGTAATTTGAGGAAGTATTTTTTCACAGAGAGGATTGTGGATGCATGGAACGGCCTTCCGGAGGAGGTTGTGGAGTCAAAATCAGTGGTGGAATTCAAGCATGCATGGGACAGTCATAAGGCAATTCTAGGGGGTTGGGGTAGGAAGAAGTAGGCTGCTGGTTAACTAGGATCTGCAGCTTATCCAGTAGGTAGGGAACTGGGCAGACTGGGTGGGCCAAGCGGTCCTTATCTGCCATCAAATTCTATGTTTCTATGTAAATATGACAAGTTGCACCTAAACAGAGAAGGTGTGCGAGCACTTGGACAAAAATTCAATGTCTATACTGGTAGTTTAAAATAAATAAAAGGGAGTGTGATGCAGCACACACACCTGCCATCAGTGGGTTAGTCATCACTCCCCAAAACGCCAAATGTGCGCATACATCCCCAGAAAACAAATCAGAGCCAAAATCCACCTGAACCAGCACTCTCCATAATCTCTCAGCCAGAAAGAGCAAACTGGAGCAGTCCAGGAAGAGGGTACAACCTCACGTCAAAGAGGATGTACATTCCTGGAAGGCAATAGTTGCAAATACTAGGAGTCTAACTAACAAACTTCCCAAACTCACAGCCATCCTGGAAACAGAAAGATTGGACTGGGTGGCTGTAATAGAAACATGGTTCATGGAAAATCACTTATGGGATATGTTCATTCCCAGTTACAATCTGTTCAGGAAAGATAGGCAGGGCAAGAAAAGAGGGGGGGCATATGATCTACCAATATTTGTACAGTATTCTGAAACACTGGTGGTAAACATTATAAAGAAAGATAACACTGTTGTTTGGATTTTATTATAACCTTTGGGAACTTTGCCAGAAATTATTTTACTGTTTATGCCAAATGTCACTTTAGTTAGTTAGTTATTCGGAAAAAACCTTTGAGCACAAGCTCTTTTACAAAGGTTACACGTCATGGATTGCAAAACAAATTACAGTAGGAGAAAGCATAGGTACATTACAATGAACAATACAGCTTGGATTCAGAACTTACAGAATAACTCAAAAACATAGGTACAAGTTAAATAACAAGAAAAAACACTTCATGAGGGTGGGGGGGGAATAGCAGCCACAAAGTGCCTTGTCAGTAGTTCAGAGAGACAGGGATAGCTGGCAGAGGGATGAAGAAGGGAGGTACGAGAGAGAGAGAGGTAAGTACTGTGGTGGAGGTGAGAGGGTAGGGAAAAGGGACGATAAGGTATAGGGAGAAGTTGTGGGGTGAGAGGAGGCTGAGCAGAGACGACATGCTAGAGTAAAATGGTGGGGTGTGAGGGGGCATGGTCAGGCAGCCAGCATTAGTAGTGACTGTTTTGGAAACTCATGGGACTGTGAATTGGAGGAGTGGGGGTGGCAGGTGCCGAAGGAGCAAGTCATGAGATGGGACAGAGGGAGGGGTAACTGAGGCCTGCCTAGTGCTTGCTGGGGGGCAGAGAGAGCAGGTTGGCTGGACTCAGGGGCAAGTGCACTTAAAGAGTGTTATTAAGTGCTGTTTGAGGTCAGTTTTGAATTGTGCCAATTGGCGGCCAAGAGGTTCCCAGGAAGTTCATTCATCCATAGGGGGGCCCAGTAGGCAAATGCACATTGCCCAAGTGAGGTGCGACAGAAGGGGATCACCAAAGCCCCTCTAGTCCTCCCTCTGGTGACCTGTAACGAGTTGGCTGCCTTGATCAAATTGCCTACACAAGGTGGTGTTTTACCCAATAGAGCCTTCTTCCTTAGGATGCAAGTCTGGAATTTGACCCTGTTTCTTAATGACAGCCAATTTGCACATTCATACAGAGTACAGGTGTGAGTGCCATGCTCAGCATCCAGGGTGAGTCTGCAGTCTTTGTTGAGCGCAGTCTGAACCCTCTTGAGCGCTGTATCCATTGCCGCCCCATAGACCACCAGTCCATAGTCAATAGTAGATACAACTGAGCTGTGGACTGAGAGATGGACGGCCCCCGGGGAGAGGTATTGCCTGTGCCTGTACAGGACACTAATCTTGGTACTGACTGTCTTGACCAGAGAGTCAATATGGTGCGCAAACATGAAGGTATCATCTATTATGACCCCCGGATACTTGAACAAGTGAACTTGTTCCAGCGGCTCACTGTATGAGTTGGAGATGATGAGGGGTGGTGGTGCTTATTTTTGTTGTGGGGGCTGGACATAAGCAAGGATTTGGTCTTCTTGTAGTTTAGTAGCAACCTATGACTATTGAACCAGTCCTCAAGTTTGGAGAAGGAGTTCTGCAGCTCAGATTGTAGGGCAGTCTGAGACATAATGCTGCTCAGGAGCACAGCATCATCTGCATACAGTATGAGTTTGGTGTCACAAGCTGTGGGACGTTATTTAAGAAGAGGATGACGAGTAGGGGCCCCAGTGTCGATCCCTGGAGTACCCCTAATGATACCTCTCTTGCACTGGATACTGTTTGCCCAATTTTGACACATTGATTTCTCCGTATCAGGTAGTCTTGGAACCAGCAAAGGGCATTGGGCGCCACACCCATGTTTCGAAGTTGGGTCAGCAGCAGGGGGTGGGCAACTGTATCGAAGGCTTTGGTGAGCTCAATAAAGACAGACCCCACCAGCTTACCTTCATCCAGGGCCTTAGGTGCATAGTTTGTGTAGTCCAGCAGGGCAGCGGTGGTACTGTGATTTTGTCTGAAGCCATGCTGGTTGGGGCATAGCAGATTATACTTATTGAGGTAGTCGACAAGTTGACCCACCACAATCTTTTCCAGTGTCTTGGACGGGGGGGAGAGGATCAAGATGGTCTGTAGTTGGCTACCAGAGACTTGTCACCTCCTTTATGCACTGGCGTAACTAGGGCCTGCTTCCAAACTGCCAGGAATTGGGCCAGGGCCAGGGACTTATTGTACAGTGTGGAAAATGGGCACTATAAGAACATCCAGATTGAGGGATAGAAGTTTCCTGTCTATCCTGTCACTGCCCAGTCTGGTCATGGATAGATTAGTTTAACTATCTTGTTTTTTTTTTCTTTATCAGTTACATATTACATAACTGATATAAAAATATTACAAAACTAATGTGCAATGTTAGATTAGCTATCAGTTACACATTACATAACTGATATAAAATGTTACAAAGTTAATGTGTAATGCTAGATGTGTAACAGGTCACCATAGATGGCTATCTACTACCCCCAGTTTTTGGGCCCCTGATAAGATGGAGGGATCTGGGTCAGTACCTGTTATGGGGATTTGTTACCCACTACTGATAATAAGTTATGTGGTACCTCCAACCAGGAAAAGATTAAGTGGGCTAGGTAATAAGCAAGTGCTACCCCCTGGGAAACCACCCCATCCAACTAGGGTCCCTACTAGTCAGCCAACTTGACTCCTACACAGTGTAATCAATTGTCTGGTAAAAAATAGACTTGAAATGCACAAATAATATGCTTACACAAACAATATACTCACAGGCTGCAGGTGTAAAACAAATAGCAATGGAGTTTACTGGGGTTCAGTAACAATATTCTTGGGGAAGGAAAGTGTTAAAACCAAAATTGACAATATGTTGTAGTAAACGGTTAAATTCAAATAAAGATTGGGACTCACCGAACTCCAAAGTTCACAAATTATTTTATTCTTGATAAAACACACTACGGTCTCACTGGGTGGCATTTCATGGCCCACATGCCACTTTGTCAGGTCAGTTTTACAGAATGTCAAAGTAACCCAAGTCTTCATAAATCATCCAATGTGGTATATCCCTATAAAAATGACAAATAAAGCAGAACAGAAGGTAAAACCCTCCTTCTCATTTTAACTGCCTAATTCATGTCCAATGTGCTGCAGTAACCATCACAGCCAGTGATGGAAATTTGCATAGGTCACTTGGGGGAATTCAACTGTATCCTGTGATATGGGTGATGAGCGACTCAGTTTGAGTGCCTGTGTAAATAGTGAGTGTGAGGAAACAGTGAGCGGGAATGATAGAGAATGTAAAAGACGGCTAGGGGCTGAATAGCGAGGGAGAGCCAGCAAGAGAATGTTGCAAGAGCTTGCTTGTGATGGTTAACTCCAGATAGCCATCTGGTGTGGTGGTTAAGGTCACGGTCTATGATGGTGGTAGACCTGGGTTCGGGACTAGCATGGGATTTATTTTTGTTATTGTTGCATTGTTACAATTATTCATTATTATTTATCTCCAACTTTGTTTCCCCCCCTGCCCACAGGTTGCCCCCCCAACGTTATCTCCTGCAGACTACTAATCCATAGAGTGGCCCCTCCAGTGTTTACCTCTTCCTCTATTGTCCACCCCCGGAGTTGGTTATTTATATATAGGAGAGGGTTGCAGGGGCTTGCCCCTCATAAAGTGAGTTTAGATCACCCCTCGTATTTCTAGTGTTGCGCCATTGCTTTTTGTTTAGGTCACTGTAATGCTAATCACCAATTTTGTGTTTGGTGATTTGCACATGTTCTTTCGTGAGTTGCAATTTAATCTTCATGCTTATCACACGGAACTGAACCCACCACCTTTCATGTAGGACTGAACACACCTGACAGGTGTTGGGGACACATTTCTTCATGATATGCTGCATTTTAACATGTTATGTCTTTTGATGGTCTCCACCCCCCACTCCCAACCCCCACCACTGAATCACTCTCATAGCCCCCAGCCAACTTCCCTGGCTACATATACTTCAAGAATGAAATAATTTGAGAACTTTGGATATAGTTATGTGAGCCGCAAACTTTTTTTTTGAATTTCTGGAGACTGTCGCTATGGGCTTCCCAGGACTAAGTGACTGGCTTCTTTATTGAGCAAGACTTCATCCTGGATTTTAGTTTGCAGTTTTGAAGGAAAAGATTAAGACAACAAACAACAATAATAATAAGTGGTTACCTTCCCTTTGGCACAGCCCTGCCAACCGGCTCAGTGCTCTGCCCAACAATACTGTAGGGCCCCTACCCTACTCCCAACTGGTGCCAGTTAGCAATTTCTCCTGGTCCTAGACAGCACTGGTGAATATTAGATTAGGGTTGTCAGAACCCACTGAAGATCTGGGTTCTAGCCGCAGTCTAGAACTTTTGAAAAAGTTCTAAGGTTCTAATCTTTTTTAGAACTTTTCAGAACTTGAGCCCTACTTTTTTTTTAATTGTGCTGCCAGTACTGAAGAAAATAGTGAAATACTTGTCATGAAATTGAGAACAAAAAGAAATAAAATCAGTTCAATATAAGGGGAGAGAGAGATGATCATGATTGCCTTTGATATGACCATAGCTAGGTTTATCTGTGGTTTCTTCTGTTTACTAAAGCCAGCAACCTCCTAGTGGTAACAGAGCCACCCACCCACCCATACATTGAAAATTTTCCTGCTGCAGCTGTGTTAGACTTCCTGAGTTAGAAAGCAAACAAACAATAAATAGTACATTTGTTTGCTCAGTTATATCCTCATCATCATGAAGTATAAAAAATATTAACTGACATTAGTTAACCTCAGCTACTTGCTGCTGTCACTTTTAAATAAGTAACTTGAAAGTTGCTATGAACTTTGCATAACAAAGTCAAGGTACTGCAGCCACAGCACATGGAACTGGTGTTCTTATTATGTTGATAAGTGCAGTCATCCAAGACATTGAAATAAAAAAAAGACACATTAATAATTCTTGTTAGCAAATTGCAATAATATATACAACTTTCTATGATAATGCATCAGCTACTATATAAGTAAATTGGACATTTCACATCTAAACAAAACAGTGATTTCCTCACCACATAATACCGCAAGGATATATAATGTAGCTGCAGCAGTTGGCATGTGAAGTTTAAGGGACAGTGTCAACCCCCGTAGGCCTCAGATTGTCCCTATTTAAAAAAAAAACACACTCTGTGATTGGTCACATTCTGTGAAGATTGCTGATCTAGCTGGTTGTTTAATTCTAATTCTGTTTTTCTTTGTAAACGTAAAAAGCAGAATGCGCCTGTCCCATACTGGTGTTACCATGGTGTTACCATCACCACCAAGTTTGTTTGCAGTGTTGCACTCCTTGATCAACCTTCCCTGCATCTTTCCTGGTTGGGAATACCCCATACACAGTCTAGCCACTCATGATGCAGTGGGAGGAGCAGAGACATAGTATCATGAGTGGCTGCAATTTTGGTGTGTTTTTATATAGTTCAGAGGTATGCAATTAGAGTTGATCAAGGTAGGATGTCAAACAAACTTAGCAAGATTGGATACAATTTAATTACTCCACTACCATACACCTAAAGCAGGAGTGCAATGAAATTTGGCAAAAAAAATGTGACCTATATACTTTTATTACTATCAAAGATTTCTTACATTTTCCAGTTTTATTTGGTAGTAACATTTTCCAGTTCCAATGTTTCAATTTAGATTTTTCTCAAAGAAAAAAGGTGGCCATCGCAATTGGCTTGGAAATAGCATTGTAAACCTGGCAAGGGTTAGGATCAAGAGAATAAGAAAAGTCATGGTGCACACTGTATAGCAAAAGATGGTGTCAGGACCTAGTAAGGTAGATTTGACAGGAATGTTAATATTTTTATTAATCACAGTAGAATCTTGCTCTTTTAGGAAAACATTTTTCATTGCACTACTGCTGTAAGTTGTATTAAAAAGGGAAGCAAATAAAACAGCTGGCGACATCAATGAATTTTGCAGAAGGTAAGCAATCCAAAAATATAGATTTTCAACTAGCAATAATATGATACAAACAGGTTGGACAGTGTCCCTTTCATGCCATTGGTCCTGTTCCCACTGATGTTAACATTTCCTGTAAAAAAATGATGACTCTGAGGCTTATCTACAAAACAGTGTGCCATTACACAGAAATGGTGAAAGTGTTTAGTTGATATGGTCCATGGTAGTAGAATGACAGACACTACACTTCATCAAATTCTGTTATTTATAGTTTCCTTTCTGTAACGCTCCACATTGTTAATGAGTAATCATAACAGCTGGGTATAGTGTACCCCTTCCAGGGGAATGGCACAGCCCAAGCTTTAGAATGTTGGGCACATGAAGATTCCAAGCAGCAGCAACAGCTCTCCAGTTTAGCTGTGCCATTTGGAGGGGACAGAGTTACTTTTATCTTCTTTCAAGATTTTCAAGTTTTAGGATTTCAAGACTTCTTTTGGGGCTGCAAGTCTACGAAGCAGGTTGGGGCTGCCTGTTTCAGGGAGCACCCCTAAATTAAAATCATGCCTGTTAAGCTGCAGCTTTCAAATTGACTCACCTGCCTTTTTTCTCATTCCTTGTGTGGACTGGGAGCCACTTCTGCCTTGTTAGGGTATTTTTAATGGTCTCCATTTGAAAAAAAAAGAAAAAAGGTGCCACAGCTACAGTAGGTACAAATTTTGTTTCTGGGAATGTAGGGTCTCTGTGGGGGTCCTTCAGCTCTGGCATTAGTCCCCCCCCCCAGTCTCACGTTCTGTGTTTAGTGTATTTCTGCAGCTATTGTGTGATTTTTGTGTTCCACAGCAGTTTTTTGGTGTTTTTTTCTCCACAGATATCTGTTTTTCTGTTTGCATGACCACCATAAGGGCTGGGCGCGTGCTCCTCCTTTAGGCCATTTTCCTGCCTTTGTTTTAAGGGCATGGCCATGGTGCACATGTTTGCGCAGTGCAAGGCACATTTGCACAGCACATTAACATATTAATTACATTGCGCTATTGCACTTGTGCACTTACTGGTGCATGCACACCCACACTAGCATGCTTATGTCTTGCACACACCCGCTAGTGAGTGTGCACGGCAATTTAGCATTTTTTGGCATGCTAATTACAGTACACAGCTCAGTGGAAATTTTTTTAGCCCAGTAAGCTATAGGGCTAATTAGTATTGTTCAATCTTGTTGTACCTGGATTTTTCTGTTGTAACTTTCATTCCTGGCACCATGGCTTATCGGAGACCATTAATTATGAAATGATGTAAAACCTACAAAAGGGTGATGAGGCCCTCCTTCACTGGTTCCTATTGCCCTCATTTTGTTGCTCGGCATAATATTTCTCTCACGATTCCCCCCAGCCGGTCCTCCGAGCTGGGGAGAGGCACCTGGTTCTTCTATGAGCAGTGGCAAAGCAGAATTGTGTAAATCATTTTTTTTTGCTCCTGAGCACACATTTGGGCCCCAATATTCTGCAGGACATCCCAGCAGATACACCTGACCCCAAACTGGGCCTCTCAGGTCAGGGGGGCCCATATAGGCATGTCCAGGTGTGTCGCAACAAGAAAAGGCTGCAGATTCAGATGTGCAGGCAGACCCTGACCCTGACTTCTTAGAAGGCCAGGATGAGGATTTGGGGAATCTTGGGGAAGCTCCTTGATATAAACAAAGTGCTCTCTGATGAGGAGAATGTCCCCTCTGAGGAGGAGAAAAAGGAAGAAAGTGGACAGAGCCCAAGTCAAGGATACCAATTCCCCCCATTTGACAATAAGTCATTGTCCCTTTTGATAGCTGAGGCTTGTAGATAATAATAATAATAATAATAATGATAACATTTATTTATAAGGTGCCTCATCCAAAACCAAGGTGCCTCACATTTTAAAACACCAATAATATTAAAAACATAACATATACCATAAAATCATACACATATCACAAAATAAACAGCAAACTCAATTGATAAAAGCCTGAAGCCACAGATAAGTCTTTAAAGCCTGCTTGAATGACTCCAGAGTTGAGCATTCCCGAATCTGACTAGGTAAAGAATTCCAAAGGGTAGGCACAGCGAACTCAAAAGCTCTTGCGCCAGAAGATTTTAAACATACCCTTGAAACCTCTAGCAACCCCTCACCTGATGAGTGGACTGATCGACCGGGCTGGTAGGGAATCAGGAGCTCTTTCAGGTAGTCCAGGCCTAGTCCACATAGGGCTTTAAAAGTCAGCAAGCCGACTTTATAGGTGATCCGAAACTGAACTGACAGCCAGTGCAGTTCGCGCAGCACCGGTGAAATATGACAAGATCGCAAAGACCCCATCAAAAGTCAGGCTGCAGCATTTTGCACCAGCTGCAAGCGGTGGATTTCTACTCCGGGAAGCCCTAGGGAAAGGGAGTTGCAATAATCTAAGCGAGAGGAAACAAAGGCATGGATCAATGTCGGAAGGTCATCGGACAGAACAAGGTGCCTAATCTTGGCAATATTCCTAAAATGGTAAAAGGAAGTTTTGATGACTGCTGACACCTGTGAATGCAAGGTCAGCCCTTCATCAAAAATTACCCCCAGGTTATGCACCCATTCAGAGGTCGGAATTGAGGCACCACCCAGAAAAATTCCCAAGGGCGCACCCTCCCCCAACCCCCCTATCCGATGACCTGGATCCACAACCAACACCTCAGTTTTGTCTGGGTTCAACTTTAGCTAACTGGAATCCATCCAGTCTTGGATTTCTTTCAGACAGTTGTTAAAGACCGATACAGCTCCATTCTGGTCAGGCGCAAAAGATAGGTAGAGCTGAGTATCATCAGTATAGCAGTGAAACCTCAGCCCATACCTTCTTACAATGTCTCCGAGGGGCAGCATATACACCGCGAACAACATGGGTGAGAGGACCAAACTCTGAGGGACTCCAAATGACAGAGAAGAAGGGTCCGAGGAATAAACTCCCGACACCACTCTGAGTTCTACCCATGAGGAAAGATGAAAGCCACCTGAGGACTGTTCTCGACAGTCCACAGTTGAACCTCAGATGACCCAACAACACCTCATGGTCCACGGTGCCAAAAGCTGAAGAGAGATCTAGAAGGACCAAGATGGAACAGTTCTTCTGATCGCTAGCCATCAGGAGATCATTGAGCACCCGAACCAGTGCTGTTTCAGTACTATGTCTCTTATGAAAACCAGACTGGAGTGGTTCATAGATGTCATGGATGGTCAAATGGTCTTCCAGTTGTGCAGTCACAACTTTCTCAATAACCTTCCCTATAAAAGGAAGGTTACAGACAGGTCTGTAATTGGCATGGCAGTCTGGGTTGAGGGAAGCTTTCTTCAACAGAGGTGTCACCACCGCCTCTTTCAGAAAGCTAGGAAACTGTCCAGACTCCAAGGAGCACCAGATAATCCATGCCAGGACTGGACTGATAACCTCAATATCTCCCAAAATTAGGGAGGTAGGTCCAGGATCCAACCTATAACACATGGGGTGCACACTCTGGATGATCCGCATGACATCCATGAACTCCGGATGGCCAAAGGTACTCCAAGACCACCGAGGTGTGGTAACCTCACACTGATCAATAACAGCACCCATAAAGTGTGCTGGCTGGAGTCCTGCCCTGATGTCGGCCACCTTATTTGCAAAGAATTGAGTAATTTCATCACACTCTAATTGCAAAAAAGTTCTCCGCACTTGAAGACAGGCTGGGTTGCACAGTCTGTCCACAGTATGGAAAAGGTGAGCTGGTCGATTCTGAGTAACTGCAATCTCCCAGCTTAAGGAGGAACTGTCGGTGGAGATGGTGGATGTCAATCCAGTTCTGTCTGTGTTCTTCTCTGCTCCAAAATGTTTCCCAGGTTTTATTCACTGTGACCAAACTATTGAGTAAGAATGAGCAGGTGTGGATGAGAGAAAAAATCTTCCCAAACCAAAAACACGGAATTTCTCTTTTTTAGGGACAAGGTCTCACAGGTGGAAAGCTCCTGCTCCGGTGGACAAGGCCATTTATAATTCAGTAAAACACACCACCCATCCTATTGAAGACTCTCTGGCCCTACTGGATTCTCATGACATGCAGGTGGATACCGCATGCAGGAGGGCTTTCACCTCTAATGGCATTAACATTCGTACATTTTATGCTTCATTTATTGCCGCCAGAGCCTTAAATACCTGTGACACTACTCTGGCAAGTTTCATTCCGCCTGATTCAGAAGGTGTGAGCATTTTACAATTGGTGGCCATGGCCTCCACTTTTCTTGGTGATTCTACAGTGGAGAATTTGCACTTGTCAGCCTGTTAGACCGGAAACATTGCTTTGGCCATGAGAGGCGTGTGGCTCAGACATTGGTCCATTGATTAAACTTCAAAAGTGAAACTGTTTAACCTTCCTTTTGAGGGAGGCTTATTGTTTGATTCCAGCCTTGATTCTATCTTGAAGGATCTTCAGGACAAGAAGGGCCACCTCCCAGTGCCTAAACAACAACGTAAGACCACAGTAGCCCAAAGGGGTCAAGGCGATGCCCAGTGCAGGCAGTTCTGAGAGGGGTTTCGTCCCTTTTGGAACTTTGGTAACCAGAGAAATAGAGGAGCCTACTCAGGTAACAAAGGTTATAGTAACAGAGGTACCGTGGAGGGGGACCAGCACAAAAGCCTGGTGCCTCGCAATGAAGGTATGCATGCACATCCCTGCCCCCCCTTTCCTTGGTAGAAGACTTCAGGAAGTCTTCTCAAGATGGGCCCAGTCAACATCAGATGCCTGAGTTCTGGAAATCCTTCACTTAGGCAATGCCATAGAATTGTTAACAGTTCCTTGAAGGGGATGCTTTTCTACCATCCCCAGTTTCGAAGCACGTGGCAAAATGCCAGGTGGTTTCAGAGACTCAAACCTACCTCATTCAAATAAGGGCCATTATACTGGTCCCACCAAGTGAGCAAGGTCAAGGGTTCTATTTGATCTATTTCATAGTTCCGAAGAAGTCAGTGGGTTTCAGACCCATTCTGGATCTGAAGCATGAACAAGTTCATCCACCACAAAATGTTCAAGATGGAGCCCCTTAGGTCGATAGCCTGGGCCTTTCAGCCAGGGGACATCTTATCCTCAATAGATCTGAAGGATGCTTACCTTCACATCCAAATCCGTCAGTCCCACCAGAAGTATCTCAGGTTCTCGATATGGGGCCAATATTTTTGGTACAGGGCACTTCAGTTTGGCCTTGTAACAGCTCCTCGAGTTTTCTTGAAGGTGTTGATAGTCCTGGTAGCTCAGCTTCAGCAGGAAGGGCATCATATCTGCCCTTATCTGGACAACTTGTTCATTTGTGTACCGATGTTGCCTCTGGCAAAGTGGTCGGTGCTCAGGACTCTGAAGATTCTGGAGTCACATGGCTGAGTGGTGAACTGGGAGAAGAACTCTCTTGAGCCATCTCAGACCTTGGAACATCTGGAGGCAGTCTTCAACATGAAACTAGGGAGGGTTTTTCTGTCACCTTCCTGGAAAAAGACCTTATTGTTGAAGGTCCAGTGGCTGAGTAATCAGTCATTGGCCTCTTCCCACAGTCTGCTGTGAATTCTAGGCCTCATGGTGGCAGTAATAGACTTAGTCCCATAGGCTTGCATCCATATGCAGCCTCTTGAGAGGGGTTTGCTGATGACCTGGGAGCTGTCATTGGAGAATTATCAGGCCAGGATTTCCCTCACCCCTCAGCTTTGTCACTTCCTGAGTTGGTGGGTGAATGTGCAGAATCTCAGCAAGGGGGTTTTGCTGGAACTTCCCCAGAGTTAATTCACACAATACATTCCAGTCTGCATGGGTGGGGGAGCAGTCTTGAACCAACTTTCTACTCAGGGAATATGGTAAGTACAGGAACAGCACCTTCCCATAAATGATCTGGAGATGCGGTAAAAGTGAGGTCAGATAATGCAATCACAGTGGTGTACATAAACAACCAAGGAGGCACAAAAAGCAGGGAGATGCCTGGAGAGGCCTCCAAACTCCTGAGGTGGGCGGAGGAGGATCTTCTCTCTCCATCAGAAGTACATCTGGCACAGGAGTTGAACATTCAGACAGACTGGCCAAGTCACAAAAATGTTCACCACAGAGAGTGGCAGTTAGACCCGGAGGTGTTCAAACTCCTGAGCAACCAGTTCAGTTGACAGCAGATAGATCTGTTCACATCAAGCTGCAATACTCAGATCCAAGGGTTCTTCAGTAATTTTTGGTGTACACAGCCAAAAGCAGTGGATGCTTTGACTCAAGAATGGTCCTTCAGCAGGGCGTATGCCTTTCCTCCACTGCCTCTTCTTCCAAAGTTCTTACAAAAAATAAGACACTCAAGAGGAAACTTTCTCCTAATAGCTCCAGAGTAGATGAGAAGACCGTGGTTCTCTGATCTATTGAACCTAGCTCAGCAAGTACCTTTCTGCCTTCCAGTCAGAAGAGACCTTCTGTTACAAGGTCCCATTTGCCACCCAAATCCAGGAGTAATGCAACTCACAGTCTGGCTCCTGAAAGGAGGAGGCTCCTAAAATTAGGTTTCTCCAAGAAAGTATTTGAAACCTTGATGGCTGCCAGAAAGACTTCTATGTCTGCAGCTTACACTCAGATATGGACCATCTTTTCATCTTGGGCCAGAGAGAAGGATTTTAAGCCTTCAAAGGCCTCAATTCCACAGATTTGGGATTTTTTTACAGGAAGGCATGGAAAAAGGGTTGGTACTGAATATGCTGAGAGGCCAAGTATCCACTCTCATAGCATCCTTGGGTTTCTCCCTAGCAACTAATAGAGAGGTTATTCATTTTTTACACACAGTTAGCAGGAGTCATCCAGTGTTCTGATCCCTGGTCCCTACATGGAATTTTAATCTGGTTCTGAATATGCTCTGTAAGGAGCCTTTTGAATCCCTAGCATCCATATTGCTGGATGTGTTGTCCTACAGGACATGTTTCTTGGTGGCTATGTGTTCAGACAGGAGAACTGGTGAACTCCAGGCCTTGTCTCACAAGAAGCCATACCTTATTATGCATAAAGATAAGGTGGTGCTCTGAACAGTTCCATCTTTCATTCCCAAGGTGCCCACGGCCTTCTATTTGAACCAGGAAATATGCCTTCCATCCTTCTGTCTGCAACCTTCTCACCCTAAGGAGAAGGAAATGCACAAGCTGGATTTGCGACAGGCTGTTAGGATCTACCTTAAATGGACAGCTGAGTTCCAAAAGTCAGACAGTCTGTTTGTTCTTTTTGGAGCAGCCAAATAGGGTCACAAAGCCTCTAAGGCCACCCTACTTAGGTGAGTGCGAGCCTACATCACCAAGGTCTCTGTTACAGAAAAGAAGAGGCCTCCTGCTCTCATCAAGGCTCACTCCACCAGGGCTATGGCAACCTTCTGGGCAGAGAGAGGTGAAGCCTCAGTTTTAGAGCTATGTAAGGCAGCTACGTGGTCTTCCATCCACATGTTCATGAAACATTACAAATTGGATGTTTAGAGTTCTGGTGACACAGCTTTTGGTCACAGAGTGCTACAGGCAGCAGTTGGCAAGAAATTCTTAGTACTTGCCTCTGGAATATGGGATAATATTCTCCTCCCTCCAGGTTTATCTGGGTACTGCTTCTTTGAACTCAGTTGTTATGACTACTCATTGACAATGTGGAGCGCTGCAGAAAGAAGAAATTTCTTCATACTCACTGTCATTTCCTTTTTTATTAGCTCCAACATTGTCAATGGGGCCAACCCAGGAGCCTCGCTTCTGCAGAAGAATCTTATCTGGTAGGCTAGGATGGATGTTCTGTTTGATAAAATCCCCTACTTTCAGACAGCTCTCTATTCTGCTGTGCTATATATATATGTATGTATATATATATATATATATATATATATATATAAAACAAAAAGTTTTTCAATCAGTCTGCAACTGCAGGTTGACAGGTTTCATTATATCTTTAAGGTGTTTGTTCCTTGTTGCAGGTAGTCTCACTGAATGCAGTGTTGCCTGGAAGTTTATTTTATTTTATTTAGTTTTGTTGACCGGGTAAGTGCACTTGACAAATCCTGCCTACTTTCAGGCACGACCCAGGGGAAGGGGATACAGATGAATGCCAACTGACCTTGAACCAGATGAAGCTGTCAGTGGTATTTTTAGTGAATGAGGGAAATTTGGTCAGGACACTGGGGAAATTCCCCTACTCATGCTTCCTGTGAGCAGGGGGGACCCTTTTTCCTGCAGGACCAAGATGGCTGCCATCCTGGACCCTGGAGGAGGTGGAGATGACTGCATTGATGTCAGTAGGGGGAAACCTATGGCCAAGGAAATGGCCAGTCCAGATCTGCAGTCGGAAAGGATGGAGGTGGAAGCGGTACAGGGGTCTGAATTACCTCAGTTAGTGCAAAGTATGGAAATGCAGCATTTGGTTGAAACCTTGTTACACTCAGATGAAGAAGGAAATACTCCTACAGAATTTTTTTCAACAGAGGATCTTACAGCTAACCCAACAAATGAGGTATAGGCCACAAGTTCTAAGGATACAGTTGAAAATGCTGAACAGACTTTATGTTTATTTCTACAAAAGGAGGAATTGAGGCACACTCAGGAAAAAGCCAAGTTGCAAGCTAAACTTGAGGAAGTAACACGTTTGGCTTTAAGCACAAATACAAAGGAGAAGCCAGTCAGGGAACCCTCTGATGCAGCAAACTCAAAGGCCCAGCTGGAGCAGGGTGAGTCAGCCACAGTTGTCAATCATTCCTCTACTGTCCTTGAAAAAGTAAAAGGGGAGAATCAGCCAGCTGGCAGTTTAAACGTAACAGTCTCAAACATGTGCCACAGCCAAGCCCCTTAGATGAATGAACTGGGATTAGTAAGGTTGCCGAGATGCCTATCACTCAGAATAACATTAAAACTGTTGACACCACCCTTAAGTCGGGGCATTTGACGCTGTCAAAAACCTCGGGGTTTGTGGCCTTACCTGATGGTCAAGCAGCTGTCAGATTTCAGACAAACAACTTGGAAACACAAGCTACGGCAACGCATTTTTCTTTTACTAACGTAAACAAGTTCAGCCAAAAAGAAATGCAGAAAGATAAAAGGCTAGCACAAACCTTATCACACAGACATTTAAATATGAAACCTTTACAACTGTATCAGTACCGACTCTCAAGACAGCTGAATTGCAAGATACAACCTGGACTCCGGGTGGAGCACTGTCCCAGTCAGGTTGGAAACAAAACCCTGCAGGGATTTGGGTACCAGATCCGGTGGGACGGTAATTTATCATTCACTCCTTCTTCATTGACTTGGACTCCAGGACATGGTTTCAGAAGTTACTCTTAAAAACCAAGAGATGCCAGATTCAAAACAAACAGATGTTGTTGAGGCAGCCATTGAAGTACATTCTCCAACAGGGGGAACTGACACTGCTAGACAGGTTGAAGAAATCCCAATAACTAGTGCGGATCCTGAGATTGAGCACAATTTGGATGAATCTGCTAATAAACAACCTCTGCTTTCAGAACTGTTTGCAAATATAAAAAAAGAAGCAGCTCCTAGGAGGAACATGGTGAGAATTCGGTATAAAGGGGACATGGAGGACAGACCAGACAGGCATTTTGTAGTAAAAACATTATTGAAAGACTCTTTAAGGTTTTCCCCCCGAGAGGTGTTTGCCTTCATAAACATTTCAGGGGAGGACAATTTCAACATAAGTTTTCGATCTGCTCACTTTTTAGATCTCTTTTGGGAAAGGTATGGGTAAAATACTCCCCTATCTGGTCTCCTTTTGTGGTTATCCCACTTTCTAAACCGTTGGTCAAATTCATTACGGTAATGTTTCGTAATGAGGGTGTGCATGTAGCAAATATAACATATTGGTTTTCCCAGCATTGTGAAATATTAAGTGACCCTGAGGCTATTTTGGATACTGAACTCTTTTGGACTGGGGGTTGGCGATATCAGGTTAAACTGCAAAATACAGATTCAGGCATAGTCCATATTCCTAACTCATTTATGTTAGGTAGAGACAAGGGGGGTGCTTTTATGCGGGGCAATCCAGAGCCTGCTACAAATGTGGTTCCCGTACTCATATATCAAGCACATGTGATAAACCTAGATGTGGAAATTGTGAGGAGGTGGGACACATTTCCTTTCAGTGACATCACACACTAAATGTGATTTGTGTGACGATGTAGGACATGCATTTAAGGATTGTCCCTGGGCTGCTAAAAATGCAGCTTGCAATGTCAGTCCTGATCTCCTAATTCAACAAGCCAAGATATAGCTGAGGTATCTGCACAACCACTACAAAAAGAATCGGAGAAAGAGCCTTGTTCTGAAAGAAGTTTGGGCCAGTTTGCAATTCAGGCTTTAACCACCCAGACTACCATCCCTATCCCTCCCCTCCCCATCCCTCATAAATTAGAACAACAGGAGTTTCAGTTGGAATGCTTGATTCCAGTGTGTTATAGCGAACCAGCTCAGGATAATGTTCTTGAAGCTTCATCCCCACCTCAGAGGCATAGATCCTCAAGAAATCAAAGGTCACTTTGTATTCCCCTCTCCACTACTCTTCCTTTGGATGTTGTGTCATCCAAAAATTCTTCAGAGGATGTACAGTCCAAAATCCCTTTTGCAGCGCTAGCCCCAGAATGGAGGGACTCAGATATGGACCAAGAGGAAGGGAACAGTAATACTAGGGACCAAGACATGGAGACTCTAAAAGGGTTTGCAGGGTACAAAGGGAAAAAAAAGAAGGAAAAAAAGTTGATCACCAAGAAGGTCTAAAAACGTTTTCATCTGCTGATGCTTAAAATTGGATCAATAAATGTACACAGATTGTTAAACTCAGGGAAAAGCCAGACTGTGTTTGATTACTTGCATATGCTTAATTTGGAAATCTGTTTTTTACAAGAAACTTGGATTTTTTCTACTCATAATATACAAAACTATCAGAGTGAATGGTTTTGGGAACCATCTTATTGGTCCTTCGGACAGGATACTGCAGACGGGGTGGGGATTGTATTTAACTCTTTTTCTTTTCATCTTCTAAAATTGGCGGATATCCTTCTAGGAAAAGCCTTGCTATTGGATGGGACATGGAAAAATAAGCATTGTAGGTTAATTAATATTTACAGCCCACAGACTAAAGCAGGAAGAGTAGCACTGCTGGTGGCAGTCAAACCTTACCTAATGACCACTCAGAATATAATTTTTTGTGGCGATTTTAATTGTGAAATTCCATCTAATGTTAAAACTAGAAAGCCTATGGCTAAAATGTATTGTGATTCCAATGCTCTGATAGATTTAATATCCTCAGCTAACTTGATTGACTGCAGTAAATTCAAGGAACGGGGTCCAAACTTTACATTTAGGAAGGGGAATTTAAAGTCCACTATAGACTATGTACTGGTGTCTAAGGCTTTATCTAGAATTAAAATGGTAAATTGTCCAGTGGAATTTTCAGATCATGCTTTATTAATAGTACAGATATACAATATCCCTGAATGTACATTTTCTGTTACCAGATGGAAATTGAATATTAAAGCCCTGGACAATCTAGGGGTCCAACAAAGAATAAGAGCCATTATTAAGGCAAGATGTTCTGTTTGTTTTTTATATATGAATATAGGCCAATGGTGGCTGGACTCAAAAAAAGATTTCCAAGACTGGTTAAAAAAATATGGGAAACATAAGGTGAATGATGATTTTTTAAAGTATTTCTCCCTGCGACAACAATTATATAAACTGTACACTTGGGCTAATACTTCAAAAATTCATTATTCTGAACAAATCAAGAAAATTAAATCGGAAATGTTAGTCTATCAATATGATGGAGCTAAAACCATGAAAGTATTATTTCAGAATGGGATAAAAAAAACATCAGGCGATCTTTTTCAGGCATGTAAAACTATGAGAGAAAATACAGAAATGACAGTTCTGTTTGATTCTCAGGGGGTGGTGCAAAGTTCAGTTTATGACCTTTTTTCTATCATAAAAGATTATTGGGGAGCATTATTGCCAGATAGTTATCCCACAGTTCAGGATATTGGGGCTTACCTAAATTATATTCAAATTCCTTCTATACCTTCTGAGCTCCTACACAATGTCACGAGTATTGATTCTTCGGAAATAAAAATAGCAATTCAGAAAATGACATCAGGGAAATCCCCAGGGCTGGGTGGTTTGCCCATTGAATTTTATAAAATATTTGAAGTGGAATTATCTGATTGTTTAGCAGTAGTTTTTGGCTATTTTTTCAAAATGAACAGAATCCCCCCAGCTTTTTTAGATGGTATTCTAATATATCTTTATAAATCAGGTGACAGACAGCACATTTCTAATTGGAGGCCTATTACCATACTTAATTTGGATTATAACATTTTTACGCACATTTTAAACAATAGGTTGAAGCTTTTTGCTGATCAGGTTATATCTCCAGCTCAATATTGTAGTTTACCCTCACGGAAAATACAATCAGCCCTAATGACAGTGAGAGATGTTACTGAACATCTTTCTCTTTCAGGTAAATTTGGCACTTTAATAACAATAGACCAAGAAAAGGCATTTGATCCTGTTTTCCATATATATTTGTTTTCAGTTCTGAAATATTATGGAATTCCAGAGTACTTCATCCGATTAATTAAATTAATTTATAGATCTACAACAGTTTACCCAATTATACAAAATCAAATTATTTATAAGTTTAAAACCCAGCTTGGGGTGCATCAGGGCTGTCCCCTGAGTCCTCTTCTTTATGTCTTTTCTTTGGATCCTTTTTTAAGATTTATAACAGATAAACCTAAATGGAAAGGTATTCAGAGACTAGGCTTGCAACCAGCTATAAATGCTCAAGCTTTTGCGGATGATCTCTGCCTGTTTTTTTCAGAAATTTCACAATTTCAGAAATTTTCAAACATTATGTAGGATTTTACTAAAGTATCCAACTCTAAAATGAATATAGCAAAAAGTCAATGGTTATATATTGGGGTAGGATTCCCAGAGGCTCAAATAGTACAGGGTTTACGTATATCCTCTTAACCATTAAAAATATTGGGTATTACTTTTGGACCCCAGAATATGGCCTTATTTAATTGTGAAAAATCATTATTAAAAGTTGAAACCAAAGTTTCCCTCTGGAAATCATGGAGTATGTCGAAAATTAAACGTATACAGATAATAAAAAAATTCCTGGTTCCACTTTTACTTTATGTAGCTATGTTATATCCCCCAACAAAGCAGTTAGAGGTAAGATTAAATGGTGTTTTCTTTCAAATGCTTTGGGAAAACCATTTAAACCCTATTAGGAGGTGTTTTACTTGACTCCCCCCAAAAAAGGGGGGATTAGGTATGTTAGATCCTATTTTTTTTCACACCCTTTTCTTATCACAAGCAGTTAAATGTGGTTTAGGATCATCATCATCACCACAAAGGTCATGGTGTAGATTAAGTTTAGACAGATATTTTAGGGTATGGGGGGCGGTGGCCCCAAGATTAGGGTCTTTTGTACATGTTCCTGATTTTTTTAGATCAGCTGTTTCCAAATTATATATTTGGAACCTCACAAAAAAAGTGATTCAGGTTCAATCTGGGAAGCAACTGTATAAAACTGTTTTAGATAAAATCTACCCAGTAGAGCCGAGTTTTTAATTTTGTACCCCGGACTGTAATAAATATATTTTGGCTCAATTAGTAAACCCCAGAATCCCGACTCAGTTGTGGGAACACTTGTGATTATCAGTTTATGGTAGAACCCAGGTAAGGGGGAACGCTAAGCATAAAGCTGCCGAGGAACGGAATTGTCTCTATCTGGATTGTATAAATGTGGAAGAAATCATGGAGCATCATTTATTTTTTTGTTCCTATGCTACACAATTATGGGGCTATTTGGCCAAAGTATGGAATATACCTTGGCTTGTTAATTTAAATTATGAGATATGTGTTATAGGCAAGTATTCCTTTTTGGGCTCCAGCTTCCACTCAGAAACTCTTGCTATTTTTGTTTTAGTTGTTTAAAATTTTATCTATGGCAGGCAAGATGTAGTTGGGTACTTCGTCAGAACAGAATGTCTTACGAGATGGTTAGGATCTTTATCTGTGATGCTATGGGTCAAGTATATGTTACTGATACTACACAGGCAATGGATAGGCAAGTCCAACAATGGCGGAAAGGTTTTTCATTTTTTATAAAATATAACTAAGGTGTTTAGAATAAATTTGGTTAAAATTATTTATTTATTTTTTTCTACTTTGTTTAAATGGGGATTTTAGGGTAAGAGCAAACACTAATGGTGAAATGTTATAAGGTGTATTATGGAAAGTTTTTTTAGTTTTTCAAGGAATTTGTTTCTTATTTTATTTACCCTTCTCAAGGTATGACTTATATTTTTTTTTCTTTCTGTATTATAATTGTTTAATTATGTTTCCTTGCTCTGTTTCAAAAGTTGTTTATTTGGATGTATTTACAAAGTTTTTCTTCTTAATAAAACTACCCCTACTCTTTTCGATAAGTGCCATGGGATCTTTAACATCCACCTGAACTACCACCAATCCAGGCAGATGGGACCTCGGTTTAACTTCTCATCCAAAAGATGGCACCTTAGAAGTGCAGCACCCCTCTCATGCTGCACTACAGTGTCAGTACTGGGATATTAACTCAAGTGCCAGATGTGGGAACTGAACCCACAGCCCTCTGATCTCCTGGTCTCAGAGGCGAGTGTGCTACCTACTGAGCCACTGACACTGCTCAATGTGTGGTCAGACTCAGTTTCCCAGATCTGTGACTGGTGTGAAGCATGCCTTGCTGCCTGATTCTCCTTTCCTACATGGAGGACCTAATTGTCCAAACCTTATGTCCAGTGGAGAGCATTGTCTTCCTCGATGTCTGCTAATAAGGTAAGACAGCATTTATTTACAGTACTAAGGGTTGTTGCATACAAGTAATTGGTTATAATATACACTAGACAAATATGTAGCTACTATGGCACTATGAGGTCAGTAGTGACTAGGGACTTGACACTGCTTGGAATCCTCATGTGTCCAACATTCTAAAGCTTGGGCTGTGACATTTCCCTGGTAGGAGGCACTATATCAATTTGTTCTGATTACTCATTGACAATGTTGGAGCTAAAAGAAAAGGAAATTACTGTAAGTATGAAGACATTTCTTCTTTTTTTCCCAGACCCACATAGTATTTACCAACCATCATCTGAGTTGTCACCATCATCATTCACAACATCATCAATTACTTCATCTGGATCAGCTGGTATACTGTACTTCTGTAGGGATATGAAAATCTTGCCTTATTAACTTTAATAAATGTTATCTGTGATTCATAGCTCAGTGCTTATGTTACATACTGTAGCTCAATGATGTAGGTTGTGCTTGGATACAGAGGCCAGACCAGTAAGTAAGACAAAGCTTGCAAGGTATTAGTAGTATGAAATGATTAGTGCTTACGTACTTCAGCATAGACATGAGCAAGTCAGTGATTATAGTACATGTGAGCTGGATAGTATATGCAAGGTGCTTAGATATCTGAACTGATGAGTAACTTGTTATGACTTGATATTGCAGTCTTTCTCTGTAGCCCACCATAGGAAGGATGCTTAGTCCAGAAGTATGAGACCCCCCTGATGGGATAAGAGTGCCAGAGAAGGAGGAGGAGTCAGGGGAGGATGGAGGATGAGTGCAAGTCACTCTAAGCAGAGCAGTGGTTTGCCTGCTGGCTTAAATAGGATGTGGAGGGGGCTCTTCTCACACATAACCACAGGCATGCACCTTTCAATTATGTGTAGTTCATAGCTCAGTGCTTATGTTACATACTGTAGCTCAATGATGTAGGTTGTGCTTGGATACAGAGACCAGACCAGTAAGTAAGACAATGCTTGCAAGGTATTAGTAGCATGAAATGATTAGTGCTTAGGTACTTCCGCATAGACATGAGCAAGTCAGTGATTATAGTACATGTGAGCTGGATAGTATGTGCAAGGTGCTTAGATGCTTGAACTGATGAGTAACTTGTTATGACTTGATATTGTGGCCTTTCTCTGTATCCCACCAAAGGAAGGATGCTTAGTTCAGTAGTATGAGACCCCCAAAAGAAATAATGATATCATACAATCATACTGTATCTGACTGTAGGAACAATGTTTAGTCAAGTAGGATGAGACCCCCCCCAAAAGAAATGATTAGCAGTACGATTATCTCCTCCAACTCCAGAGAGTGTGACCAGTAGCACACAGGAGAGGAAAAAAACCCTTGGGGGGAAACCTCTGAGGACCCATGGCTACTGACCTGCCCATCCTTCTGGGCATACTAAAGGAGAGTAATCCTAAGTAACAATTTTAAGTGAATTGGCTAATCCAAAATCCAAAGTTGTAGATTCTGATCCAGAGAAATGGAAAATTGAAGAAAGTACTGAATTGTAAAGTGTCGGGTGAACATAGCAGCATCCTTCAAGTAAACTCCTAGTCCAAGAATCCACGTCCAGGGCAGAATGATAGTTGATTTGAATCCAAGGTCAATCATAAGTTGAAGCATTGAAGTGTCATTGGTGAAGCGCCCCAGCAGGTGAGGACGTCTTTTCCAAATAGAACCAGTAACCAAAGACTAAGTGTCTATGTCCAGAGTAGGAAGACAGCTGGTTCATTTTCCACTTGGCAAGCAGTGCAAATGAAGGCCTTGATGATAAAGCACAAGAACTGGTGCATGCTGCATGACCTGGAAAGGGCGAAGCAGTAGGAACCTCTGATCCGGAGTGGGTTATCAGGTAGGCGAAGCAGGTACAGATCTTAGTGCAGACAGGTAGATATAAGTTAGATGAACCTCCAGATCCTGAGGGGCAAAGTAGGTTGTAAAATAGGTGAGTCAGTTTTGATGAACCTCTAGGCTCTGTAAGGGTGAAGCAGGTAATAAGAGCAGGTAGTGTAAATAAGTGGACCTGTATGTAGGTCAGTAGTAGTAGTAATGAAATCTACATGATGCACAGTAGCAGAGGAGTAGTAAAGCATAGATCATGCACAGTATACGTCGAGGAGCAGGAGAAAATGGTAATAGCACAGGAATCGAAGAGCTTCATCTGGTGATCCAAATAGTGGCATAGCGAAGTAGATATCCATGTTTTGAAAGCCAGAATGGTACAGTAGCTAGAATTGAGTTGGTGAGAATACTCTGATGAGTCCTTAATAGTCGAGTTTATGAGTCATAAATGGTGATAACTGAAGAAGCTGAGTCGAAAGAAGTAGCATTGTCACAGGGTCCAAGAAGCCTTAGAGCACAAATCATGAGATTGAAGGTCTTCTGGATAAGCTCAACTAAGTGTCCTGGCAGGAGTGTAGTAGTAGTAATTCATATGACTGAAGTGGCAAGGCAGAAGCATCCAAAGAATAGATGATGAATGGCTAAACAATCCAGATGTGAGTCCATGGTAAAAGGAGCTCCTAAGGCTGGCAGACATGGCGGCAGGTAGGTGTATAGTAAAATATGCGAACCTCCAGGCCCCGAGCTGGGTGAGGCAGGTGTAGAGTAGAAGTAGGTAAACCCCCAGGCCCGATGGGTGAGACAGGTCATAGAAGCAGGGGAATATGGTGTAGTAATAAATTCAAGGGACCTCCAGGCCCACAGGGGTGCAGGTCTTTCGAAGTGTGATGTGGTGAACCTCCAGCCCCATGGGGCAAGGCAGGTTGTAGAGCAGTGGTAGGTAGAGTGCTAGTAACGTCTAACTGCATGCAATGCAGAAATAGCAGCGATGTAGTAAGGAATAGATTGTAAATGGTATTGTAAATGGTAACGTAATTTGAGCCAATTCCATGCAGCGTAGAATATATTTTGAGGCATCCTTATGAGAGCAGTTGAAGGGTGCTGTAGACTGTCATTTCTTGATGATCAAGGATGGTAAAGTATGCAACGAAAATACCTGGGTGAATGAGCTGGCAACTAGACCAGAGGTAATAAGCATCCCAAAAACTGTAGTAGATCTATGTCTTAAGCTTAAGCTATGATATGGAAGGCATTATGAAACAGTAGTAGTAACTCTGAAGGAGTTGAAGCAGTATAGCAAGAGGCATCCTAGGAAATTGAGGTGAATGTCTGATGTAATCCAGAAGTAAATCCAATAGAAAGAAGAAGCATATCCTTGACAAATGGAAGTAAGTGTGAGCACAAGGTGAGGGCTGCAAGGTCCAGGATCTGAGTAGTATGACTGAAGGTGAGGAATAACTGGAGGAGCATCCAGTCCTGAGAAGTTGGAGATGAGTAAGTGACATGAAAGGAAGGTGTCTGGCAGACAGAGATCCAATGAAATGCCCAAAAGAGGAACTAGTAGAAATAGCAGGTGGAGGCACAGTAACCAGCTAGACCTCCATGCGGGTGGATGAGTGGCTGGACCTTCATGTAGGCAGCTAGAGAAGGGAGTAGAGAGTGGCAGTCAGGCACCATGAAAGCTAGCAAGCTGTGAAACCCTCACACAGGGCAGCAGAGCAGTTAAGCATGCCATGTAAGGCCCCCACATGACCAGCGGTATGGTCAGACCCCACGTAGGCAGGTGGAATGGAGAGCAAGTCAAGCTAGATCCCAAGTAGACCAGCATGACCAGGGGTGCCACCACGGAGGGCCGCCTGGCATAGCAGACATTCCAGAGGCTGAAGCTGAGGACAGCCGAAGCATGCAACAATGAGTGCATGGGCAAGAGTTGACCTGCATGGTCAGTAAGCAGAGTAGTAATAGGTGGACCTACATGGAGGTTCGCATGACACAGTAACAATAGGAAGTGAGCTGAGTAAAAAGAGTAGCGGCATAGATAGGGAGCAAGGGAGCATTTTTTAGGCAAATGAGGAAGGGCAGAATGCAGCAGCAGCAATGGAGAGCTGAGGCACTGATAATTACAGCAGGGGCATCCAAATAATAGAGGTGCGCCCCATGCTTCGAAGTCCCAGAATGAGTAACTATATACTGCACCAGAACAGTAGGCTAAGCATGAAAACAGGCCATGAAGAAACTTCACAGCATACCCCTCAAGTGTCCCTGATCTTCATGGGACATCCCGTAGTATGCCCAAAGTGACTCAGTCCCTCCTAAAAGTTGTGGCTCCATGGTGAAACACTGGGAATAGGAAGCACATAAACATCAAATATTAAGGTAACAACATGCATGTCCACAGAAATTGCATTTGCACTAAGCCCCATAGTCCACCAGTGTTGAAGGTGGAGAACTGAAATCCGAAAGATTTTTTCCTGAACGGGACCATCATTCCCGGATGGTTTGTAAGCCACGTTCCCTATTGAGGAGGGTGAGAAGTATGTCTCACAGTCATGCATACCACCCATCGTGGTATGCATGACTCCAGAGAAGCATCCCCAGATAGAACTAGCACCAGAACTAGCACCAGCTGATGGTGAACACAGGAGCAGGGCAACTGATAGTCAGTGCTGTGCAGCAGACCATGGTTGGAGGAAACGCAAGTCTGTCAAATGCAATGATTCCCCACATTATCATGGCATTTAGTCTAGTTTCCATGTGGGTGTCTTGGGAGATAAGGTTCATGTCAGAAGGAATTACTGTATGGCTCCGGAAGTGGCAATTACGCTGCCAACAGCTGAGTTCTGCTGAGAAAACTAATTCCCTGCTCCAACTGAAAGCCTCCTTGCTAATGGATCACTGTGTAGAAGACTGCTGCTTGCAACTCTGTAATATGGAGGTCGGTGGATTGCCAGAAGGAAGCCAGGAAGTGCAAGTGGCAGTGTGATGCCGCGGCCCAGTGGGGATATCCTGTGGCAGAGCGAGGGAGAGAGGCAGAGCCATGCATGGAGCAGCTAGGAAGCCAAAGAACTGGCTGGTGCAACACCAAAAGAATGTAGAAGGAGCCCAGGGGAAGGAATCCAGGATGGTAAATGGCAGCTAGGAATGAGCGGCTGCTCCTCGGATGTTGGACTGTTGAAGCAGACAAAGGAGGATCCCGGGACAAGGTCAACACTGGCGATGTATGGAGCTGTGGCGGACTAATTGTGGCACGGCTGGCAGAGAAAGCCCAAAAGAAAGAAAAAGCAGAACAGCACAAACTGGGGCAACACAGCCAGAAAAAAAGGAGGGCTAAGCACAGCAATGGGGAGGGGGGGCTGAACAAAACAAGACAAGGTGGGGGGGGACCAGGCACACTGCTGAAAATTGAGTGCAACTCACTCTAAGCAGAGTGGTGGTTTGCATGCTGGCTTAAATAGGATGTGGGGGAAGAGCTCTTCTCCCACATAACCACAGTCATGCACCTTGCAATTAACGTATGCACATTTTCTGGCAGCAATCGATTTCTGTTGTCCATCACAATATTGCCAGCTGTACTAAACATGCATTCTGAAGAGACACTTGCTGCGGGACAACCAAGATATTTAAAGGCTTCATCATACAGCATGGACCACATTAACTTTTTCGCTCTCCAGTACTCAACAGGGCATGCATCAACAGGAATAAGTGCGTTTTTCAATTTATTGATTTTGTTTTGCAAGAAATGTCACAAGTACAATCCACAGATGGATACAGGGCTGTATCAAGACTGTCAATTGGTGGGGGAGGGGTTGGGGTATGCAAAAAGATCATGTCAGTCCCTCATCAGTGTGCTCTGTTTCTCTTTTTAATTGAGATGGAAACTTTCGGCGGGGGGTTCAACCCTCAACCCTTCGCCCCTCAGTATATCTCTGGATGGATAACATAATGGCAATTAACAAAAACAAAGCCTTACTTACAAAGGGTTATTGCAGGACACCACCCCAAGAGTTACATCATGGGAGAATAACACACTTGTTAGTATATCGTATAGATCATTCGCTTGCATGCAAACCATGAAAATCTGTAGGGATTATTCTTCAAGTATAAATCAAGGGTAATCTGTGAAGTGGGCACATGAGGAAGGGCGCCATCTGTTACGGTGACACCTTCCTCGTGCAACCCACTCACGGCAACCAACGGGTAGGGCGACTGGATGAGGGGGTGGGTGAACTAGGTGACAGGATGTCGCTATATGTACGGGCACGAGGGGATGGTGTGGGGGGTGCAGCCCCACCACAGAAAGTAGTAAAAATATGTCCTGGCTCTGTTGTGCTGGTGCGCCAGGGTTGTCAGAGTGCCAAAAATGTGTTCGTCACTCTGACTGAGCGATAATGGTGATCGCCTTTAGGCGTTCGCCGTTATCACATAGACCCTAAATCAAGAGATATTCCAATTTTACCATAATGATATCACATCTACATAATCCCTAATGAGAACACTCATGAATAAGTTGTAAAAATATTTCCTCCCTGGACAACCGCATAGACATTAATCTGCCTACAACATTTATCATGCCGGGGGAAAATGTCTCTGATGTCAGATACGGGACATTTAATTAATATTTAAGGAAAACGGTAACTAACATACTAAAATACAAAACTATTTAAGTGGAAAAAGCTAACTGTGCTGAGGATACAACAATATGGATTAATGCCTGACTTACAGTAAGTCCATTCTTGGTGTGATAAATGGTACATCAATAAACTATAACTAAAATGTCATCTTCCCCTCGAGAAGCGAGAGATAAGAGCAGTTATAGAAAGTACTGCAACATAGTGGTGAAAAAATGCCATTTTGCAAGAGTCCATGCATCAACACACATTTAACACAAATTCAGATTAATTTTAAGCTTTGCTCACTATCTTCCTGTAATGTCCCCTTCAAACAATCAGGCAGCCAAATGGGCACAGTTGAAACTAGTTAAATTTGAAAAACTGGCAGTTCAACTCCCCTTTTTATTCCTCATCCAGCGATGACTCCCCTTCCTCTCTTTGCTCCATTTCAGCTTCAGTTTTATGTACCAGCTCATTGGGGTCCTTAGAGTCATTAAAAATATACATTTGGCCATTCCAGGATATTCTTAGTTTGGCTGGGAGCAAAAGTTGATGTGGGAGTTTTATCTATCGCAGACTGCTACACACCCCATCAAATGATTTCCTCCATTGGCAGGTGCTGTATGACATGTCAGGGTGCTGGAACATATCCAACTCCCCATATTGTAGCTTGCATAGTCTTTTAGCTATATTTAATGCACAATTGTGATCCCCCACTCCAGTAAGTAGTATAAGGAAGGTTTGAGTGGTGTTTGGAGTGGTGGCTGCCCACCTCAGCATGATTCTGTAGGCTTTTTCTATGGAGAAGAGAGTATCCTGGTCGGATAGTTGCAAGATTTTGGGCAACAATGATGTGGCAAATTCAAGGCAGTCCTCCATCTAGGCCATCTCTGGTAAGCCAACAATTCACAGATTTCTCTCATGTCTGATTTTTAACAGTCTCTAGCCTTTGCCTTAAAAGAGTTTTTGTTTAATAATTTTAGTGGTTGTATCTGTATTTTTCAGCACCCAAGTTGGTGCTTTAGCCTCTGTCTGATCAATGGAGTCCATTCTGGTTTCCAGTGCCAACACCTGAGGAGTTAAGGCATCAAATTTGTGATGCAAGTCCTGGACTGTCTATACCAACTGTCCCAGGGTAGTGTTAACTGTGGCTAGTGCTACCTCATCTCTGATTGAGCAACTCGAGGTCAGTGTGCCTGTATGCTGTTTAGGCCTACCAGCAGCCTTAATGCTCCTAGGGGTGAAAAAATCTAAAGGGATTGTCGCAGCACCTTTAGTGTTTCCCATTTTCCGTCTTGTATTTTGTCCACCTACTGTAGATATTTATAATCAATAAAAGTTGCCTCAAAAGGTTTTTAGATTATAATTTGACAAATTCTGTCAGAAGCTCAAAGTGAGAGCTTCTTTCCTGATTGGCTGCTCAGCAGAACCCCAAATAAGTGATTCTTGCAGGTAATTGTCTACCATGACGGACCAAAAATGCTCAGAAGAAGAAGAATCAATGTAACTTGATATTGCAGCAATTTACAAAACATTTTGCCACAGATTTAGCTTGTTACTAGCGGTGGAACTGGGAGTTGTGGAAGAACTACTGCTCACTTTTCGTGATTTTTCCTGTCCTATATCTCTTCATGAAGATGTGTGGCAGGGGCAACAGGTCAGGAAGCATAGGCTTTCCAGGAACAGTTATAAAATTCATAAACAGAACTTGATTAGTATCATGAAAACAATAAAATAAAAAATAATAACATTTGTACAGGATGACTTTTAACACAAGCTGTCCAAGCAAAACTCCTTATTAGTGCATCTCCAAATCCAAAACTAAAACTGAAAAGCCAAAAACATTGCTATTGTAGCCCTGGTGCCATGTGTCAATGGGCTACTCCCCCTTGCCAACTGTCCCTGATACTTGGCAAGGAGCCTGGGTCCTGCTGCGGTGTCAATTGGGGGTTTGTTCCCAGAAACATTGAAAATAGCACAGTGCCTCCACCAGGAATAAAGTATCAGTGGGCCAGATATCTGCTTGGCACAGCCCCATGGGATACTGTGCCTACTCACCTCCCCAAACAACCACTCTGCACTCTGTGTCCCCAAATACCTTGCTCCACCATAAACCATATAGTTCAGTAATAAGGGCATGTAATGAAGTTCACCACCACATCAGTTTCAGCAAACAGATGTACAGCTTTATTCAGGGGTTAAGGACTGGGGAAGGGGATACCTGGACATAGGGTAGCGGTGAAAGCAAAAGATAAGGTTAATGCAATATGCAGTTTCAACATGTGGGCCTGCAGGCCAAGCCCTCCCCACTGGTCCCAGTGTCCCAGTACAGTCCCTAGGAGTACCCACTAGATGCAGGCCTGATCGGTGCTATGAGTTGGCTGGCTGTCGGGGCCCTTTAATCTTTTAGAAAACTTGCAGAATGAAATAACAATTCCCCTTTCCCTCCCAGGAGCCAGGTCCTGGGTACTCACAGTTTTATAGATCTCAGCACCAGGGGACATGGAACTCCTTTAGTTAGTGCAGCAATAAACACAGTCTGGCCAGGATCCCTCTGTCTGGATGGAACTTGCTCGAGGATCTTGCAGCTGGTCACCTTGATTGTAGTTCTGGCTGCTTGTCACCTTTAGCCACTTCTGGCCCATTGCAGAACACTGTGGCAGGACAACATCAGCCCCAGAAGGCCCAGACCCGGGAGTGGCTCCATAGCCTGGCTCCCAACCATGGATTGCAGTTGCCCTAGCACCCCGTAAGAGCCGGTGGCCTTCTGACACAGTAAGTCCCACTTGGAAGGGGTTAGCAAGTTCCCTTCCTGGCTCTGGCTGAGGACTCCCAAGCAGTGGGGGTTCTCCTGCAGAAACATAGAAGTTGATGACAGGTAAGGACCGCAAGACCCATCCAGTCTGCCCATAATTCCTATACTGAGCTCTCTGACAAAGAAAAGTTCTTGGGCAGCTTCTCCACTAAAGTACAGTGCCAATTAGTAGGGATGCTAGCCTCAGATTCAACAGCGCAAGTGCAATTTAGCAGGAGGGGCTCCGAAATAACAACCCCCTGCACACCAGTCCACTCTTTTCCAATATAACAGTGCCCACCTTTTCTTTGGCTGCAGCTGGTTTTCAGCTCTCAGCCACTTTAACCAGTTCACACAAGACACACACCCAGCTTCTGCTAGCACCTCAATGACCAGAGATGCTCCGCCCCTTCAGATTTCCAATTGCAGTCCCAAACACAGGCAAAAATAGCTTATCAGTCCTGCCTGTGACACTGCCAATCTGCACAGCCCTTTCAGCAAGTTCAGCTTTTCAGTGCAGGGTTTCTGAAGCATTCAGTCTCTCTATTAAACCACAATCAACTTCTCTGTACCTGGGGAATCACAGGCCAATCTCTCTGTTTCATTCCATTTCTTGATCTGTCCAGCAGGAAGTACCTGGGGAACCAGAACCTCATCACAAATGTTCTTCCTGTTGTCCCCTTTCCAATCCACTTCTGCTGACAACCGCTCTCCAAATGGGGCCTGGGGAAGCCCCTGAAGTGCAATGTCCACTATCTTAGCACAGTCCTGACTCATACAAAGCCCAACTACAGACTGAAGAAATCCCAGTAAGTCCTCACTGTAGCAGCTGAAATCCCAGTGCTCTGATCGGCTGTGGAAGCCTTTCAATAGCCAATATCCATAGTGATCAATATTTCCTGCTTGTTTATTGGAGCATGATCTAGACACCAGAATTAGTTCCCTCCTTTTCCCAGGAGTCCCTATGTTCAAAATTTGGGTGCCTAGATCTCTGATTGGCTAAGGAAATGGGGTTAAGGGTCACAAACATGTCAGCTAACATTACTTCATATGAAGTCCATTTCAGTTCATACAGTCTCTCCCCTTTTTGCAGCTGCAGTGGGCACAGCCCTGCAGATATTTTGCTTTGAGAAAAGGACTCCCTGCATAAATTACCTACCAAACAACATGATAAAGTGTTAAAAATAGTGTTATCTGCTGAAGCCTCATTGCTATGTTGCCTGTGTGTGCATGACAGCTGGAGAGCATTATTTTTTCTCCAGCTTGAGAAGTTAATTGAGCCCTCTCCAGTACTGCCTTTTTGCGCAAGTTGAAACCCCCTCCATAGTGTTTTATAGGCCTTTTCTCTGGCTTGAGAGAAGTTAATTGAGCCCTCCCAGTACTGCCATTTTTCATAGATTTCATATGTAGAATCAAGCTAACAGACACAAGGTCCTTAAAAGCTTGCCAAATCCCAGAATTAGAATTGGAATACCTTGTTTTTGCAAGTTGAAACCTCCTCCATAGTGTTTTATGGATCTTTTCTTTCCTTGTTAAGTTTCAGGGCTTAATGTACTACCATTTGCAAACTGAGAAGCTTGTTTTGCTGGTTTCCCCTTCCCCACTCATCCAGAGGTGTGAATTCCTTTGTTTCCTAACTATGCTGGTTGATTTTACTTACTTCCCTCACAGTAAGAATGTAAAACTAAACTTGTGTTATTTTAAATGATTGATAAAGTGACATGTCCAGTTTGCATCTCTTGGGGATGAAGCTGTATCCCTATACCTGTATGGATTAATTCACTGGCCACCAACTCTTAAGACCTCAACTGCAAGATACATCATGCATATAAGGTGATATGTGAAATCAAATTGCATTCCCTGAAAAACAGTTAGGTTCATTTATCTTCCCTACCTCTGCAGCCACACATAGCCAACCCCTTATCATTATCTCTCTCTCTCTCTCTCTCTCTCTCTCTCTCTCTCTCTCTCCCCCTTTCTCATACCTAGTGCTGGACAACACAGCTGTCTAAACAACCAAAGCTGGGTTTTTTTCTTAAAAAGATGAGGGGGGGGGCTTACTTGTTTTAAGTGCCTGGATAAGCCAGAGGAAGAAATTTCTTCTGCAAGTGATATATAAAAAGTCACAAGATATTTACAGAGAGAAGGGAATACAACACTTTAATGGTTACAACTGCATTAGACTACAAATGCAGACCACAATGCAAAGTTCTCATGAACTGATTCAATGTTAAACAAATTGAGTTTATTTCTTTATGCTTCTCTTTTCTTGATGTTACTATGATCCCTATTTACTGTTGCTGTTGCAATCATTTGTTCTGGGGGCCCCAGCCTTCTCAGAAAAGATATAGATTGGGTGAAGGCAGTACAGAGAAGGGCAACCAAAATGGTGCATGGCCTGCACCAGAAACACTATGAGGAAAGACTCAGGGAGTTAAATGTGTACTCTCTAGAGGAAAGGAGGGAAAGGGAAGACATGACTGAGCCATTTAAATACCTCAAAGGTATCAATAATTTACAGGAAAGTTCAATTCTTCTGAGAAGGATGTTCAAGGACAAGGGGGCATGATATGTAGCTGGAAGGGGGAGACTTAGAGGGGATGCAAGTAAATACTTCTTTACAGAGAGGGTAGTGAACACCTGGAACAGCCTGCCAGCAGAGTTAATGGGTACCAAAATGGTAACAGGTTTCAAACATGCATGGGATATATATATAAGAGGACCTTGGTAACAGGGCTAGTGTGCTGGTGGGGGGTTAAGGCTGAAGATCATTTATGGTCCATGGCAGCACAGTAGGTAGGGACCTTAGGGTAGACTAAGTGGGCCAGGAGGTCCTTTTCTGCCAATAGCTCCTAGGTTTACCGTTGAACTAATTGAGTTTATTTTCTTTATGCTTCTCTTTTCTTGATGTTACTATGATCCCTATTTGCTGTTGCTTTTGCAAACATTTGTTCTGGAGGTCTCAGCCATCTCAGAAAATATATAGATTGGGTGAAGGCAGTACAGAGAAGGGCAACCAAAATGGTGCATGGCCTGCACTAGAAGCACTATGGGGAAAGACTCAGAGGGCCCGATTCTAAGATGTATGGTGCAACTCACTGGCAAATGCAAATTGTGACATATGCCACTATGCTGGGGACCATGTGGCAGATTCCAGAACAGGCAGAGTCCCTGGTGACTATGACCTGCGACTTGTGGCACCTCCAGTGTTGCACCACAGGAAGGGCCCACCTGACCTGGATGCCACAAGCTGCTGACATGCCCAATGACAGGGTGTCCCCCAGCCCCAAAACATGCCCACAAGCCCTAGTGGTACATGGGGGTGTTGACAGAAGCATACTGACACCAGGGGGGTTGACATTATCACATCGGGGTACGGGGCACCAGCAGGTGGAATCCCAGTATTGCCAGGGATTGGGGGCTATGTTGCAGTGGGGGGTCAATGTGTCATGGCAGTGTGTGTGTTGGGTCCATGCGGTGTGGGCATCAGGCTGTTGGGCATGGCAGAATCCCGTTATACCAGCACATAGCTGGTCTAACCCTGCATTGCTGGAGGGCCTCCTGGAATGGTGTTGTGGGGTTACGGCAGCTGCCCTTTTGGAATAGGGTGCTGATGCTGCCATTACCCCCCTTTCACCATGCAATAGGGGTCTTGAGTGGCATAGATCCCCCTGTGCGCAGGCAGCCTGCCCCATGGTGCAGGCCACCTCTTGGAATCCTGTACGCTGGAACCCATGGTGCAAAGTGCGACTTACACCATATGTGTTGGCACAAGTTGCACTGCACCACTGCGTATGTGTCTTGGAATCAGGCCTCAGGAGTGAAATACATGGGCCTGATTCCAGAACGGGTTATGCATGGCACAAGGTGACTTGCACCAAACTCAATGGCGCAAGTCGCACCTTGCGACATGTGTTACGCCACCTGCTATTCCGGAAGGCAGTCTGTGATTTGATGCAGACTGCCTGCACCAAAGCTGGGCTATGCCACTGGCTACACCAGAAACCCCCTGTGACATGGTACAAAGGGGTTTCTGGCAGCAGTTATCGCCCAATTCCAGGAGGGCGGCCAACAGAGTGGCAAGGTGCTATTCTGAGAGTGGTCTAAGTCCCCTTATGTGTATCCCATGCATGTCTGAAACCTGTTACCATTTCAGTACCCATTACCACTGCTGGCAAGCTGTTTCAGGTATCCACCGCCCTCTCTGTAAAGAAGTATGTCCTTGCATCCCCTCTAAGTCTCCCCCCCTTCTAGCTACATATCATGCCCCCTTGTCCTTGAACATCTCTTTCTCAACAGAATTGAACCTTCCTGTATCTTATTGATACCTCTGAGGTATTTGAATGCTTCTTTCATGTCTCCCTTCACCTGTCCCCCAGTAGCAGAGCATCCTTCTGTAGGCTGCTGGCAACCCCTCACACCATCCCCGGGCAGTGCGCCGCAGTGCAGTTCACTGCCCGGTGCACTACAATGCCACCATTGGCATGCATGCTACATACACCATGGGGTTCCAGCAGCCCCCACCCCCCCACCAGCCCAGCATGGCTTTACAATGGTGTCGGGGTGTGGGGCAGGGGGTGCCATGCCATGCATCCTGTACCCTGTCAGAGGGCAGTAATGCGGCTTGTGGCACCGGGTGAAGGTGTGCTCTTCCTGTGGTGCAATGTTGGAGGTGCCACAAGTCACAGGTCATAGTCATTGTGGACCATGCCTGTTCTGGAATCTGATGCAGGGTCCCTGGCATAACAGCCTATGTCACAACTCACATTCACTAGTGAGTTGTGCCATACATCTTAGAATCGGGCCCTGTACTCTCTAGAGGAAAGGAGGGAAAGGAGAGACATGATAGAAGCAATCAAATACCTCAGAGGTATCAATAAGGTACAGGAAGGTTCAATTCTGCTGAGAAAGAGATGTTCAAGGACAAGGGGCATGATATATAGCTGGAAGGGGGAGACTTAGAGGGGATGTGAGGAAATAATTCTTCACAGAGAGGGCAGTGAACACCTGGAACAGCCTGCCAGCAGAGGTAATGGGTACCGATATGGTAACAGGTTTCAAACATGCATGGGATACACATATGGGGACATTGGTAGCAGGGCTGATGCACAGTGGGAGGGGGAGTTAAGATTGAGATCAGCTATGGTCCATTGCAGCACAGTAGGTAGGGACCTTAGGGCAGACTAGGTGGGCCAGGAGATCCTTTCATGCCAACAGCTTCTATATTCAACGTTAAACTAATTGACTTTATATTTTTTATGCTTCTCTTTTCTTGATTTTACTATGATCCCTATTTTCTGTTGCTGTTGCAGTCATTTGTTCTGGATGTCCCAGCCATCTCAGAAAAGATGAAGATTGGGTGAAGGCAGTACAGAGAAGGGCAACCAAAATAGTCCATGGCCTGCACCAGAAGCACTATGGGGAAAAACTCAGGGAGTTAAATATGTACTCTCTAGAGGAAAGGAGGGAAAGGAGAGACATGATAGAAACATTCAAATACCTCAAAGGTATCGATAAGGTACAGGAAGGTTCAATTCTGCTGAGAAAAATATGTTCAAGGACAAGGGGGCATGATATGTAGCTGGAAGGTGGAACACTTAGAGTGGATGCAAAGAAATACTTCTTTACAGAGAGGGCGGTGGACACCTGAAACAGCCTTTGTAACAGGGCTGGTGTGGAGGTTGGGAGGTTAAGACTGGAGTTCAGTTATGGTCCATGGCAGCACAGTAGGAAGGGACCTTAAAGCAGACTAGATGAGCCTGGAGATCCTTTTCTGCCAACAACGTCTATGTTTCCATGTTAGTAAACAGCTGGTACATGAGCATTATACATTCATGTTGACATCAATTTTAAGATATTAAATATAAAGCCTATGGTACCAGTAACACAACTCAATTAAGAAGTACTGCTCAAATATTCAAAATCCATTAAATCAACCTATTGTCAATTTAAATAAAAATATGTATCTCTATAGAAGTCAGGACCATAAAGAAAAAGAGAGAGAGAAAAGGAAACAAACACTGAAGAAAAAGTGTGTACAAGGTAAGCCAAAGTGGAGGGGGGGGGGATAATATGCATAAAGCAAGTGAGCAGCACTGAAATGCATTTTTGTTATACTTGTGAAAGGATGAAAACACAAGTAAAATATACTGTAGGTCCTAAATAGGCCCACCATGACATAACCACATGGTCAGAATATTAATATTTGCTGCATATGCATCTCAATTGCTATGGGGTCCTGACCATGTTCACCCTTCCTCAAGCCAAGCTGGCAACAGTATGTCTTACAACTCCTGGTAGGTGACATCACTTTAGCTTATGCATTACTGTGGCAAGTTGCTATTTTCAACAAGAAGTTAACATTTTACAAATACAGTGATGTGAACTGAGAAGCAGCTTGTGCAGGTGAATCATCATGCTAGCCTTGATATTTTCAGTTTGCATTTGGTTAGCCTAACTAGTGGGAGCAGAAGTGGAGAGGGATACAGATCTAAAATAGAACTGTTTAACCCATTTGTGATTTAAAGTTACATTATGGAAATGCAACCTGCAGAACTGGACACTGTATTCCAAATGAGGCCTCACCAGTGATCTGCATGGTGGCATCACCACCTCCTTCCTTCTGCTGGTGATACCTCACCCTATGCACCCCAGCATCCCACTGGCTCACCCCACAGGCTCTGTACATTATTTAGTCACCTTTAGGTCATCCAGTACGATTACCCCCAAATCTCTTTCCTGTTTGGTGACCATCAGTTTCTTACCCCCTCCTATAATCCTCCCCTGGGATCCTGCAACCCAAATGCATGATTTTGCACTTTATTTGCTTTAAATCTCAGCTGCCACACTTTGGACCATTCTTTCAGTTTACCTAGGTCCCTCCTAATTTTTTCCACCCTTCCTGGAGTGTCCACCCTGTTGCAGATCTTAGTGTAATTCGCAAAGAGGCACACTTTCCCCTCCAGTCCCTCCACAGCTTCACTTATGAAGACATTAAACAAGACTGGGCCCAGGACTGATCCCTGTGGCACCATGCTGGTCACACTCCTTTCCTTAGATTGAGCACCATTTACCATGACTCTCTATTTTCTATCATTCAACCAGTTCCTATCCCAATTTATCACCTTGTGACCCACTCCCAGGCTGTCCAGTTTGTTCACAAGTCATATATGGAACAGTATCATCAGCCTTACTAAATGCAACTCATGTTTATGTTTATGTTTTTAGTTTTTTTTATTTTCATTTTATTGTGATATTCAGAAAGACTTTTGAGTCAGGGACTCGTTGACAAAGGTTCCACATCATACATAAATTGAACAAGGACGGGACTTATGATACAGAAAAGATACAGTACATAAAGTAACAATAATAATAAAAAAAACAGATTACATGGTTGTTTCATGGAGGTTTAACAGAGATTTAGATACTTTAGACATGTTTAAGTCCATGAAACACCCCTTTCTAGTTAATGCATTTGCAGCCATAGTGGCTGTGCCAGATTTTGTTAACTTCTGCTGCAACCCAGTGCAACCCGGCATCTTCTCTGAAACCTCACCAGACTGTAGCCACAATAGCCCCCTCTCAAACAAGCCCACTCTTATTTCCTGGCTCCCAGCAGTTTGGCTATTGCTGCCACCACAACGCTATGCCCCTAGGTGGCAGGCAACACTCATTCATATGTATGAGGCCATTCATTAATATGCATGAGCCCCACGAGTGGCCCCCACTGTGTAAATCCCCTTAGGCTACAATCACGGGCTTCTGCCTGACTCTCCACAGGTCCCCAGTCCCCAAGAACATCAACAGGGGCACCAGGACCATGGGAAAACTCCCCACTTTCAGACCACAATGGCATTTGGAAACTTTAAAGCACTCCTAGATGCAGAGGCAACTGCTGGCCTATACACCCAGGCCAGCAGCTCACAATAAAAGATTTACACCCAAAGGGGCAGAAAACAGACTGTTGGCCAAGAAGAAGAATAAGGGGAACAACCCAAGGAGCAGCAGCAAAATGGAAACTAATGAGGTAAATACAGGTAAGCCCCCAGAGGGGAGTTACACTATCTTTATATAAGATCTCACAGTTTCTAATTGCAACCTTTTCATCAAAAAATGTAACAAATTTCAGGCTCAGTAGGTGTAACAGACTAGAACAGGATGTCTGGAAGTGTCTCCTGGAGACAGTTCAAGTTAACACGCTTATAGGTTAAAAGGTTTCTCCAGGTCACATCTCTGTGTTACAGATTTCAGTCTTTTCTAATAAACTGAAATAGCCTTCAACAGTTGATTTCAACCACCACAATTACGTAAATTTTTACCAAACAAAGATCTCAGAGTCACACAAATATTCCACATACACTTTCTTAATCACAGAGAAGCAGGAGAAAATAGACAGAAACAGAAAGTGAAAGCAAGGAGATAGCAGGGGGGATGCTGTAGGTCCATCAGAGTGACCAATTCCGTCAGTGCCCAGGAAAAAGATGTGGTTGTGCAATAAGACAGGCAAAGACAGATAAGTGACAGAAAAGGAGAAGACAGAACAGATCATTGTCTTTATCTCTCTATGTGTAACAAATGGGACAGGATCTTATCCAACCCTGACACAAGATGGACCTGCACATTGTGGAGAAGACAACTTGAAGATACTGTGTGTGTGTGTTTGATTCCTGTGAGTGTTGCAACTCACAGGGAAGTCCCATACCGGGCTTGGGCTCATACCTAAAATGCTTGCACCCAAGTGCAGAATTGGGTGGTGCTGTACATTTGGGGTGTGTCATCCTTCGGATAAGATGTTAGACTGAAGCCCCATCTACCCATCCTGTTGCTATCCTGGTGGGTGTCCAAGTGGAAGTAAAAGAACCCAAGGCACTTCTCACAAAGATTAGGGATATTTTTTTTATTGAATGCAAAACAAACATTACAGAATACAGTTATAATCTTCACTGTCATGAACATTTTACATAGTATAGTGAAACATTAGGGGTACACAGGAAAAAATAAGTGACAAAGAAATAAAATGGGGGTGAAGGCAATAAACAGAAAAAAGGCAATAGTGAAAAGAAGCACAAAATCATAAAGAGGAAATACAGCTTCCTGAATCAGATAAGACTACTTATAATACAAAAACAAGAGTCTGGTATAGGTCATATTGTACAACAAATAATATGGAAAGAAACTATCTTATTAATTCACACATGTGCTAGACCATAATCTTAAACAAGTGCCCAATGATAATTACTCTAGAAGGACTGTAGGTTCTGTCTTATGAATTAGACAGTAAATGAGGTATTGTCTGCTTGTTCTGGTGGTTGCCCAGAGGGATGTCAAAGATCCCATGGCTCTTCTTTAGTCTCAGGTATCACAGTCCTGTCCACTATTGCTCCTGGTGATTTTCTTGCATTTCTTCTGTTGCTTCTTCATATAAGTCTGTGCGGTAAAATCCTCTTCAGTGTCAGTCTGCTCCAGGTGCTGAGAAGACAAGAATGAAAAGGTTGCAGATCCCTGGCTGCCATCAGAATCCATGTGGTCCATGTCAAGAACATCAAATCTGTTGCCAAGGGTAAGTGGAGTGAAGGCCATCTCAGATTTAATTTTGTTTTTTGACTGGAGTTGCAACAAATATCTTTTTCTGGATGTCAAAGATAAATCAGGGGAGGCATTATCACAGGTAGCTTCTGGGCTGACATAGAGGTGTCCATGTCAGTGACATCTATTGCATCAGGAGATGGTGTCTCAGTGTCTTGATCAGCTGTTTCCATGTGTGAAACAAGTGGAGGTACTGTGGGTGAATTGAGGGGTTCCAGGGTGGAGGCAGCAATGTCACTATTGGGGGAACATGTGAGGTATTCTCTTCCTGATGTGCTAGGATGGTAGTTGCCTCTTTATGAAGTCGTTGAGTAAGAGCTTTCTGCGCCATGTCCAAAATAGCATCCTGTGGAGGTCTATCTTCCCAGTTGTGTGTACCCCAAAGATAACCTCTGTAAAAGTGACCTATTTCCTCACCGAGGTTACAATGAAATTCATTGGAGCAATGCAAACTGATGTGTCCAAGGAGAAGCAAAAGTTGCATCTAAACTTATCACATGCATTGCTGAGATGAGTGTCTGAGCCACACTTAAAGCAGATCTTTGGCTGACCAGGGCAGAAGTATTGACCCCTATCACATTCAAGGAAGAATATGCTAGGAAGATGTTGCAGACCTGATAAGTTATGCCTGAGTTGTACTTTGAACCTCCAGTTCCCCGTCCATAACCATTCCAAGTCCATAATAGGTTCAGGCTCTCCCAAGATGTCACACTGCTGCTCAAGCCAGTAGTGGACATTGTGCACATTCACTCCTTCATTTTTGAGGAGTATTGTAACCAATCGAAGAGCTGGCTTTGTCAAAGGGATAGTCTGGAAGGGCAGCCAAAGTGGAGTATATGTCAGTGCCTTGCACTGAGCCCAGAAACAATTCAAGCTTGCAGGGGTTTTAAAGTGAGATCAAAATACCCATTGCTAGAGGTATGTAACAGAGCATAGAGTTCATCTGGATGGTAGTGAAGGAATTCCTTAAGAAGGATGTGACCCACGTAGGCATGATCTGGTTGGAGGTCAAGGCCCTCCTTGTATAAAAGGAGGACAGCATTTCTATGCTGAACCAGAGCAGGAGTACATAAAAACACATCTGCCTTCCTGAACTGGGACCATTTTTGTGCAGAATCCTGCAGCATCGTCTTCGGTGGTGCAACTAGAATGGAAGGGGCAGTAGTCACTTCTACTTGTCCTACTTGATCTGCCAAAGATCGAGGTTGGGCAAATGATGGAACTGCACTGTTCAGGGGAGGGAATCACTGTGGGTGTGAGCATATCAGTAGTGGTATGAATCCCCATACAGTGAAGCAGGGCATCAATATCCTGTAACTCCTGCTTGATGGGGACATCATCTGAAAATTGTGAGAGGCCAGTTAAGTTAGCTGCTGCATCATCAGTAGCATGTAGATGAGAGCCAGAAGAAACCCCTAGTGGCTGCAAGCTGGAATGCAAACTGGACCCTTGTTTGGGGAGGGGGGGTACCAAGTGACTCAGGTTTTAAAGGTTCAGGATGAAACTTAGGAACAGAAGCAGGAGTATCAAAATCTATAACAGGAGGCTTAAATTAAACAAACAAGTCAGACATACCTTGAGAAGATGCAGAAGGGGTGGGTTCCTGTGAGGCATGGTGATACCACTGCCTGATGGCATCATGAGTCCAACCCGTGTTTGATTGCTGTTATCTTGCCTCTGAACTTACTATTGCCTGAGTTCTCTGCCTGTACCTGACTGTACCTTGTTGATTGCTGTTATCTTGTCTATGAATTGTTATTGCTTGTACCTTTGTAATTCTCCTGGGTCGCACCTGAAAATAGGCACTTGACTGTCCAGCATGTTTACCTGGTTAACAAAAGCTAAACAAATAAATAAACCCACATCATGCAGTGCTGCAAACAGCGTCCATTCCCTAGGTGGATAAGCGAGAGGCCCCATAGGTTCCTGGCCTTTTAATAGACCCAAGGATTTCTGTCCCAAATCTGTCTACTTATCACCACTTTAAGGAGTCTCAGACACAGTCCACACACTGCTAGTATCCAACTGAGCAGCTGAAGTCGGAACCTCAGGTAATCCAGGAGTGCAGGAAGAGTCAGATGTCTGCCAAGGTGTCAGAGACTGTTGAGCTGCAGAAAAGGAATACATTTCAGTAGCTGAAATAGGTACCAGTCCCAGAATCCAAAGTATGATAATGGAAGGTACAGACACAGAATTTTCATGTAGAGCAGATAGCAGCTGTGAGTGAGATGTGGCTATGACAGGAGTGGTTTCAGGTTGTAGCAGCTCCTGTGATGCTCCTGTATCACCAACTGTTACAGGGGCTGAGTCAATGTCACTTCCAGGGAGTCGTAGATCACAACATGCAGTCACAGCATGCCGTGCCAACAATATTTCCTTTTCCCAGTGATAAGTTGCTTCTGCTTCAGCAATCAATGATAGCACGTGTTGTTTTTTCAGATATAGTGATCACTGTAGACAAACTTCAACTGATGAAAAGTCAGGAGCTGTTGTAATATCCTCAGCCATCTGCTGAACCAAAATGAAATCCTGCACTAGTAGAGCATCCTCAGAAGCTGTTGTCGATCATGAACAACATCCTAAGTTTCAACGGCCTCTAAAGGACTGGTAGTGGAGCAGGGGGCTTGCTGATCCAAGCCCAGAGCTGCTGCTGCTCTGTCATTTTCAGATTCCACCATCATTGTCTGATGGCCAGTGCTGCCCCCTACTGCAAAGAGTAGGGGAATTTTTATTCATATCACAAAGGAACATATAAGCAAATCAGTATTACTTCACACAAATTCGAAAAGGAAAAGAAAGAAAAGAAAAAAAAAACAAATTCAACAGAGTATTACTTCATACTTAAAAAAAACAGGAATATACAGACATGAAAGGAAAAAATCATAAATGCTAAAGCAATATAAGTCATACTTCACACTAAATCATAACTGTAAGGATAAATAAACATAAATAAGTATTTCATCATACAGTAATCCATCAATACAATCCAATATTTATAGAATCCTAAAAACTAGTTAGCTAACGCTAAAGACACCCCCCCCCCCCACAATTGAATAGGGGATTGTTATTATATGTAGAAAGAAATATATAGACACAATAGTATTATTTCACACCAAATCATCATATAACAACAAAAATAAGGAGTTATACATACAATAATATACCATAGTATAAACAAATCATAAACATAATAGTGTTACTTCACACTAAAGCAAAATACAACCATAAATGAACCTGAACAGATAGTTCTGTACAAAGCCATCCAGCATATTCTATAAGTGATCTAATAAAAAAAAAGGATCTTACCTAGATTTCTCTGAACTCATAAGGTGATACTTGAAAGGAAGGCCCGTCCCATCCATGCATAATAGACCATAGTCTCTACAACCTAAAACTAGAGCTTATATCATATATAATGAATGAATCACATGTACCAATTTCTCTAATACATAATGGATACATAGTATCGCCACCTCTGTTATCCAACACCCCACCAGTTCTCCACTATCTACTTAATCCAATCTATTGAGGCCCATCTATTCTGAAAGAGTGTGTTCTGTATGTATCGTATTCTTGCAGCTTCATGTTGGTAGCTGAGTTCTCAATCATATAAAACAATTTTTCCGATGTATAATGTAACTGTTGTATGGTTAGTCTACACCGTACATACCAAATATAGAATTTAAAACATACCAGAAAAAAACATAAAGTCGTTCTATCATGTTTGGTCCACAAGAAAGGCAAAATGCCCAAACATAAGATTTTTAAAGACATAGGATAAAATGGAGATGTAGGCCATTTTTCTTTAAGTGTCTGCCAAAACCCCTGAATAAAGGGACAGTCTATAAATAAATATTCCATTGTTTCCTCTATAGTAGGATATGCATCTCTCAGACAATATCTCTCAGAGAGCTGCCTATGCTTAAGATTCCCTCTTATGTTTAATCTCCCATATAAAGCCAACCATGTAACATCCCACATAAATATAGGAATACACTTAGAAAATAACATCTTGCCAATTAACATCTTATCATGCAGAGGATATGAATCAAAAACAGCCGTCTCCTGAAAACATTTTTGGATCAGGTAGTTAGACAGTTCTTTTCTAGTAAATCTTGGTCTTTTGCTATCCCCCATGTTTTACTCTTTCCAAAACAAGCTTTTAAGATGTCAGGTAAATGCATAATAGATGTTTGCCTAGGTAAAATGGCATGTGTAGGCCATGATGAAAAGATAGGTCCCAGTGAGTCCAATACCCCAAGAGACCACCGTTTGGCACTCTGAGAAACTATGGGAAATAGGTTAGAATACACAAACATAGTGAAAAGTCATTTTCAGACCTGCATGTTTCTTGTCGCATAATAACAAACTTCTCTTTACAGGGTTAAGTCTACTTCCCCATACACATGAAAAAAACAACCATACATTTTCATTTCCAGGGATGGAGGAAGACTAAACACTGTGCTCAAGTAGAGAAAACTTGGCAATAAAAATGTTTTTATCATATGGATCCTTTTTAATTTCAATAATCTCCATGTATTCCACAGGTTAACTTTTTGTTGTGCTTCCTGTAGTTTTATCATCCACTTTTGATATGCCAGGTCCCCGTACCCAATAATATCCCCAAAATTGTACATGTTCCTGTAGTCACTGGAATAACAATTAATGTTGTGGCTTGAACATCCTCAGTTCTGAGGGGAACACAATGAGATTTCTCATAATTAACTGTGGCTCCTGAATGTGCCGTAAAATCATTCAATACTTGTTCTAGTCTCCCTGCTGATAGTAAATTTCCCACTATAAAGCAGATGTCATCTGCATATGCTACTGCATGCATTTTATGTTGGGGTCATCACTGGAAAAGGATACACCCTGAATATCTACTCTATTGTGCACCTGCCTAATTAATGGATCTATGGTAAACAAATACAATAAAGCACTTAAAGGGCACCTTTGCCGGACCCCCTTTTGTATTTTACACTGTTGCCCCAACCAGCCATTACAATATGCTTGTGCTGTAACATTCTTATAACATGTTTTAATCCAGTCTATAAAGGTTAATGGGACTCCATATAATGCTAAGCAGCTCCATAAATAATCATGGTTAATATTATCAAAGTCCTTTGCTTGATCTAAACTAAAAATGAGGCCTGTAATTTCTCCTGTAGTCCCCATGTATTATTCCATGCAGCAAGGTAAGTCTATCAGTAATCTTTCTGTCAGGGATTGAGCATGTTTGTGCAATGTGCAACAAAAAATCTGCATGTAGCATAAGCCTATTATTCATCAATTTTGTTAGAACTTTAAAATCCATATTGATTAGTGTTATTGGTCTCCAGTTCGCTAAAACTGCTCTATCTTCTTTATTACACATAAGTACTACCAGGCCCTCTTTCATACTTTCTGGTAACATCCCAGAGTCTAATATTTCCTGCAAAACCTCAGTGAACTCCTGTAACAAGACTGAAAAAATTATTTCATATCTTCATAAGACATCCCATCTTTTCCTGGAGCAGTTCCTACCTTTGTTGTGCAAAACTAGCTGATACCTCGAGGGGGGTAAGTTTAGTTACCAACATATCTTTACTAGGTATGTCAAGTTTGGGTACTGTACACTGAGCCAACCAGAGATTGTGTGCAGTATGTGGTACTACAGGTGATCCAAATAACTGACATATATGTTGATCTATGGCCAGCATAATGTTTTCTTAGTTGTGCACCTCTTCCCCATTGGATCCAGTATCTCTGCTATTTATTTTTGTTGTCTTTAGTGGGCACAAAATTGGTAAGGGTCCACAAAGGCCTTACCACCTTGTGAACCAAACCTGCCCTCTATATCTAGAGTTTTTAAGCGGTTATATTGTGTAGCATTCATCAATTTCCATATCTTACCTAATTCAGCTAGAGACATCTTGTGCAACTTGAAAATGCAATTCTAAGAATTGCCTCCTGTACTCTTGATATTTATCAGTTTTATATTTCCCATTATTTTTTCCTATAATTTAAAAATATTTCCTAATATCCGTTTTTGTATCTTCCCACCACTCCCTATATGCTTCATATAGGCAGACCTCTGATTTCCTGGCTTGCAACAAAGCTAAAAATCCTTCTTCTACTGTGGGAAGTGTGGGTAGCTCCAGATTCAATCTCTATTACTTCGGTGCTCTATGCATGACCTCATGGCTACCCACTGTGACTTCTATCATGACATGGTCTGAAGGAGCAACCGGCAGTGTCTTAGTTTTTATTACTTTGAAAGAATCTGAAAGAAACCAGAAATCTATCCTAGTCACTTTTGCACCCTGAAAAAAATGTCTTGTGTGGATTTCCTGTTATGGCAAATACATCTACCAATCCTGTTTGAGTAAATAGATCATTTAAACAATTAGCATCACAATACACTTTTCTTGTTCTAAGCCCTCTATCAGTATGATATCTGTTACAATTAAAATCTCTCCCTAAAAAGACATATCTTGATGTAAGAGGTACAGTTGTTTGGCTCTAAATAGTGCAATTCTTGCAGACTTAACTTGAGGGGCATACACATTAATAAATCTACAGTGCAAACTATTTACAACCATATCTAACAGTAATACACGTCCCGGTACAATATCCACTAATTGGACTAAGTGGGCTGTCGGGTTATTTACAGCTATACCTACTCCAGAACACATATCCCCACCGACTGACCAATATGTTTGCCCCATTTCCATCCCCCTGATGCCTGTTCTATGTCAAACTGAGTATGCAAGCGAGTATCCTGTAGAAAAACAACATCCTGTTCACCACCTTCAAAGAGGGAATAAATTAAAAACCCTTTTCCTCTCTGACTGGCTACTATTGGCATTAAGTGATGCAGCACACATGTTATATGTCATATGCAGCAAGATCAGTAAATTATACCAGATACTGTAAGCCATACTACTTCAGTAACCCAACTTCAAGTTATTTATTCTTGGTCCATTTCCTTGTCCCAAAACAAGCCTTCTTTCTTTCCATGGGCTATTCAATGTCAGATACCCACTCTGGCTGGGATGATTGAACTGATGTTGAATCTGACTCTGTACCAATGTCCTCCTGCAAAGCTGTGAAGGCATTCTGCAGGGGAATTTGTTCTTGTTCAGTCACCACCATCCTAGTGTTTTGGGATCTTAGGCTACTATGCCTTTTGGAGACTGAAATATAAGCCTCTTCTGGTGGCAGTGGTGGGGCATCGATGTAGACATAGTAGTTAAATCTTTAGAGGAAGTAATACCGGTCATTACCACTGGGTCAGGCATAGATACCTCAGAGCCTTGCAGTTGTACATCCATATCAGATGCTGGAGGATCTAGCTGTCTCTCTCGAGTAACTGCTAGGGGCCTCCCGAAAGGTGGGGGTGGAGGTTTTTGCCTTTGGGCATCATTAACAGCTGTGTTAAAGTAGAAGTCCTGGATACAAAAGTCTCCATTTGTTTTGTTTTGGGCTGCCCATGAGCAATCCACATAAGAGTGGGCTTCTTCACAAAGGGAACACTTTGCAGGGTGGTGAAAGTCGGACATTACATGTCTCAATTCCCCACACTGGACACATTTCACAATCTCACAAGTTCTACTGAGATGTCATCCTGAAATACATTTGTAGCAATGGCGTAGTTGTCCTGGATAAAAAATAAAGCCATTATCTCTCCCCAGATAGAAACAGCTTGGCAGATGTTGTAGCCCTTCCTCATTTTGTATGAGGTTAATTTTGTACCTCTGACTCTCATTCTGTATCAAGAATAAGTTCTGGATTGCCTTGCAGTGTACATTTCCTTTCCAACCAATATGTTGTATCTTCTACATTGACCCCTTCATTACAAAATAACACAGTAATTTCTTTAAATGATTGCTTTGTGAGGGGAAATAGACTGAAAATGGGACCAGGCAGGATGCATTTTTAAAAGTGCATACTTCATCCAAAATCTGTTCTGAATGTCAGGTGTTCTAAAACTTATATCATAGGTATTCTCTCCAGGCATATGGATCAGAGCATATACTTCACTAGGAGTAAAGCCTAACATTTGCTTTATTAATACCCTGACACCTAGAATCTATCGAGCATATCATCTTTGGGCCCTAGAAACCACAGCCTCGTAGCATTCCTTCACTTAGCCAAAGAGACTGGTTTCTGAAACAGGCTAGCATAGGTAGCCGCTGGGGTTGATAAACGCAGTTGGTCCCCCATGTCCGCTATATTCTACTCTTGGTCCACAACTGTA